>CM075764.1:100745324-102229074 GCA_037974665.1 Ehretia macrophylla | reverse complement strand
CAGGTGCTTATAAAATGTTGCCACAAGTATTGACGACTATCCAAGAACAAACTGGAATGTCGCCACCAAAA
The DNA here is from genome assembly GCA_037974665.1 of Ehretia macrophylla. Taxonomy (NCBI): domain Eukaryota; kingdom Viridiplantae; phylum Streptophyta; class Magnoliopsida; order Boraginales; family Ehretiaceae; genus Ehretia; species Ehretia macrophylla. The sequence goes on along the minus strand of CM075764.1, from coordinate 102,229,003 downwards.
TGGATGGGCACCTTGAAAGAAGACTCAAGTCAGTGAGTCACTTGATAATTAGTAGCAATTCAAACTTTCTTAATTCATCGGTCACACTCGGACCATACTCTCTAGTCTCTAGCAAAATAAGGCACAGTTGTAGAAGGAATTTCGCAATTTTATGTTTACAATTTTTTTCATGACTTTACCATAATGGAAAGTTGCCTATTCTTTTAACCAATTAAAGTTTTCAAAGAACACTGGCATATGAGAGTAGGATATATATATTACCACGTAAATAAGCAGTTTATTTGAGATATCCCACAAGAGGATATATGAAAATTTGGGATTTGTCGCGCAATGCCTGGTTACCCATGATTTTCAAAAAAAAAAAAGAGAGAGAGAGGATGTATGAAAATCTTGAATAAGCAGTCTAATTACAGGCAGGACTGTTTTATGTGCCCAAAAAGATATAAGCACAAGTAGCTTTATTTTCCGATGTACATGCACACATATTGAATATTTTCTTCAAGTACAATATTAATATATGATTATTATACAGAAAACGAAGGGCTTACAGGCAACTAGTACAGCTAATTCTTGGGGTCTGATCATTCAAGGTGAAAAATCACCTGGAGGCTGTGAGTTTGCCTTATAGCAGTGATGTTTTCAATTCTCCGGAGGTCTTGATCTTGACACCATATGCTCAGATTTCTTGCCATGAAAGGAAATGAATCCATGGTTATTGTCATAAAGATAACAAACTGGAAAGTACAATTATGGGAAAACTCTTGTGTCTTGGCTACTGAAAGAATGAATGGGATAAGTAGTCCCACGAGCCCATCTTCAGAAGAAGATGTAAAAATTCACTGAACAAATCTTGGTAATGAGGTTGTATTCATTTTTCGACGTTAAAAGATGTGGGGTATAAGAAGTAATGAACACTGGAATTTCTTCAGAGAAGTCAGGGTACTTAATGTTATATCCCTAAATCATAGTGCTAGAAGAAGCAAATGACAATTGGTTATATAAAACCAATCCAGACAAACTAAAATCATGGCCATAAGGCAAGATACAGAACTCACCTGCTCTGTGTATGGCAAATATTTCCCATCAAATGTCACAACAACCCGATCCTTTCCATCCACACCTTTGACTTTGTCAACAGAGCAATAGAAGTCTATCGCTGACATGCTACACATTAAAAACCAGATAAAAATTTGGTCAAAAACTAAATTATATGACCATAAACAAAAGGCTGATGATTACAGCAGAACTTCTTTTGACAGGTGATATTTATCAAAGGGGCACAACTAAGAAACAATAGCAATAGGTCAAATCGTTTTCTACACTGGTGAATAAATAGCTTCTACAAAGTTTAGAACAAGAAAAAGAATTTTTTCGATTTTTTCTTTTCATATAAACAAATAGTAAAGCCAATCTGGGCAGTACGTTCCTTCTCCTATCATATAAAATTCTATAGGCGTACCGTGCCCATTACAAAGGTAATACTTAAGAAGCAGTTGATAAAATTTTGTACGCGGTTGATTGCATAAAAATAGTCACATGGTTATCTAAAAGAGGAAACAAAGAAATCTTATGGACATGGGGAAGATTAGCTTACATGCCATCACCAAATTCTTCATTGATAATTTCCTTGATGCTTTCACCAAAATGCATGATTGCTTCACTCAACCTGTAAACAGAAAGTTAGCAATTAAGAAATTATAAAATAAGCAGATATTCAAAATTCAACAATGAAATGTAGCCACGAAATGCTTTTAACATTGGTAAAAATGCAGCTCTGACATTTAGGTCCAGGGATGAAAGAATGCAGACATGTATGTCATGAGCAGGTCTTTGAACTTAACCACTGGCATGATAGCAGTATCATTTTCTTCTGAATATGGAAGCACTACATATAACGAAATTGTTCCAATAAGAGACTTTTACGTGCTTGGAGGGAGGGGACTTCAAGTTATAGCACAACTATAAAACTGAAGGATTAAATTCTATAGGCATGCCACTTAAACTAAGGAACATAGGGATTTGTTACCCCCATCCCGTCCCACAAAGAAGTTGAAACGAAACTAAAGAAGGGAATTATTATCTAAATGCACCAACTTATCTGCTGAAATTAAAACACATTATCTCATGAGTAAGGTGACATTTCATCTTCAAGCGATTTAAGAGAGTAGTGTTTCATAATCTTACATCATAGAATATTTTTGCGTCTTTCAATATCCTGTGTTGTTCATCATTTAATTTAGATTTGCCATCAGCATGCAGATATCATTCATCCTCTTCAAAAATCAACACAATTTCTCAGACACCTCTGCTCTAACGAGCTGATACTTTTAATCAATTTTCGAGCCAACAGATCATGCTCACACGGTGCTGGAATACACTATGTATAATCAATTCAAATGAATTTCATCACCAAATCAAAGATTAAGCCCGGGAAACAGCTAAAGCTGGTAAGACGGGACTAAATTAAAACAAAAGGGCAAGATACGTCAAACTGAACAAATTTAATATTTGTCCCATAACAAGGTTCAATTTTTTTTTTTTTAATTCCGTAGCTGTCCGAGTTTTGTCCGATTAATATCACAAGTTTCAATTACACCAAACAATAACACAATGTTCTATTTACAAAGGGAGAAAACTCCCCACAAACTAATTGTCACGGATAAAATTCATTCCATTTAGTCTAGACAACTAACAAAATTCACCACGTTTGATTAATTCATTCTTTATCTTTCATTCTCCTTTGGAACGTAACATGTCATCTTCAATTTTCCAACTACAATAAGGAGATATATATATATATATATATATATATGTATATTTCTTGTCATCTGACAAGCAAGTCCTTGTTTTTATTTTAGTAAACCATTCAAAACAAGGAAATGCTAAGCGCACCAGTAATTAAAAAATAAAAAATAAGCAGAGAGAGAAAACAATTTTCCAAAATTAAAAAATAATAATAAGAAGAAGAAAAAAACAACAGAACAAAAACAGATTTTTTTTTTTTTTTTTAAATTAAAGACCCAGATCAAAATTCAAGAGGAAAAAATACTTAGAAAAAAATTAAAAAATGGGTGACCTGTAAACAGTGGGTTCTTGAATCAAATTAGGGTCAAAAGACCTCAAGGGTGGTTGCATCATTTCTTCAACAAGGTGTTGGGGCAGGCCGGGCAAGGCTGCCCGTAATTTAGGGGCAGTTTCAGGCTTTAGCTGAGCTTGGCGCTTCAGTAGCTGAGCTACATAGACATTGGTCAAACCAGTCTCTGTAGCTATTTGACCGTATGTCTTGCCTGACTTGCTCTTCACGGCCTGCAGTGCTGCCACTACATTGGCTTTGCTGCTGATGCGGCTGCTGCTGGGAGATTCCATGGCATTTTTTTTTTTTTTTTTGACTTTTTGAGCACGTGTGGGTCTGTGTTTTGGGAAAAAAGAGAAGTGGATGTTTATCCAACTTTCAAGTGTATTAGGTGTGACCAATTACTTAATGATTGGGTGTCGAATTTGTCTAACCGCCACAGTTGCTATCATGTTTAGTGGGTGCCCAACTCTAAGTGATCATCTTAATGGTAAGTGAAAGAAGACAAATAATCGTAACTATAAATTTAAAGTTTTTTAATTATTATTGAGATTATAATCTTGACTAAATTAATATATACCTTGAGTTAAGTTACTGTACTCTTAAATTTTTAGTTCACAACCCGACATTAAACTAAGCATTATGCCCATCGTAAAGGTTCATTGTTCTATGATGATATCTAATTCAGTCTATATATCTTAGACTGGTTGAGGTGTTAATATTTTCTAAATTAATAAAAAAAAATGTTTAGGGAGTGACCACCTAGTAGGATTGATTGATGTATTGTTTTCTTTTCCTTGAAGTTATTAATGAAGTTACATTTTTTTCTGACCGAAAAGAGAAAAGCATAATCACTTTGAACGATAAGGCTCACAAAAAAATTATGAACTCTATAAAAATGAATATCGTTATTAGGCTCGGTCGTCTACATATAAGGATATTACACCATCATATTAGCCTAAAACGGCGAACCAACAAGGGAGAAGGAAGAGCAAATGGGTCAAGTCCATTGCATAGTTTAAAGCCTATTTAGATTAATAGGGCCAAGCCCAACTATCGACCCAACCAATAGGTGGGAACAATGGTTCAAGCCCAACAACAGATGTTGGCAAGCCCAATGTAAAAGCCCTAATGCCAAAATTGGATTTGGAAGCCGAAGAGCAAAACTGTAGGCGAAATTTGAAAAATGAAAACTGCCATTCTTCAACAAGAGTCTTCGAGTCACAAACGAAAAGTCCTAAACAAAGCCCATAAATGAATCACACTCAAATAAGTCCAACAACATCCATCAAAATGGATATTGTCATGCACAGCTGTTTAAGTAAAAGGGATTACAGAATCGTACTAGCCGAAAACTAGGCCCAATTAAAGAAAGAAAGACCAAATGGGTCAATTGATTGGGCTAAGCCTAAACAATGGCCCAACTACCAGGTGAAAACAAACTCTAGACCAAGCCCAATAAAGTGTGGGCCTAAAGTCCAAAGCGAAATTCCTCAGGAACTCTAGAGATATAGATCACATAGCTATTCCGTGAGGAATAAATATTTTGGATTCTCTAGATGTAGAAGAGGAAATTATGAACAGTTAATGTTCCTAGTATATATAATTATATTTTGTCCTTTTTGGCAAATTTGAAAGATGTTTAATGCTGGAACTATTAATAATGGTCCCCTTGGCCCAAATTAAGTTTTCTTTCATGTTTTCCAATATACAAAAGAGTTATTCACTGCCTTTCCTAACAACGTAACAAGTTGTGGAGTCGAGGCCGGGGCGGATCTAATGTATTATTTTAATAGGCTATAAAACTAATATGTAAACACTGAGTTTACATTACAACCAACCAGGGGATGTCTTATCTCTAATATCTCTTTAGAGCCATTTATCCAACACCATAGAGGTTCTGTAAGCATATAGGTCACTATGATATAGGACAATCCAAAATTTGTAATGTAATATGTGCACTTGTTCGTGTCCTTGTAAATGTGATGTACACTGGATCTAAAATTACTCATACTAATATTTTTTTTTTAATGGGAACTAATTTAATCTTTATATTAAAAATATAAATATTTTTTTTACATTTTTTAAAAAAAATTTGGGGTCAATAAAAAACTGTATCTCCCACTGACTACTATATGGATTCGCCGATGAGTCTAGGTTAAGCAAGTGGGAACTTCTCGGCAAAACGGATGCTAGTAAGGCTGCCATTGGAAGGGCTTTCAAAGGTCACTCAGGTTGTTGGGTAGAAGGTTCTGCAGGCCCGATTGGGACTTGCTTTATAACAACTTCTGACATTTGAAAAATTAGAAATGTTAGTACATACGACTTTTATCGAATACGATCTTTTTTAAGAATTTTAAATAAAAATAAATAGAAAACATTGTAGTCGAGCTATTTGTCAACTTGGTTCTAGATGATTTATTGTAGAAAATGATTCACAAGTTGCTATCAATTTGATTCAAGGAGAGAATAATCAACACCACCTAGCATCAAGTTTGATTTCGTATCGCAAAGAATTGTTGAATGGAGAATAACAAGTGACAAATAGACAGATTGAGGAAGGAAACGGGATTGTTGAATTTATGGCTTTCTTGGGACGTCATTTATCTAAAAATTGTTTCAACAAGTTAATACGTTTTGAACATCCCTTTTTTATTGATGTAGGTTTCCACGATTGCGGAGGATCCATGTACTCTCTAAAGAAAACGTTTAATATTTTGAAACAATTTCCTATTTATCTTCTTGTATATATTTTAATTTTCCCTCTACTTGGATTATATTAGTCAACCAAGATATATAGGAACTTCAATCCTTAATTAAGATCAGATTGCAAAGATATTAGGGTGCTTAGTATTATGGCTTGAGCACGGATCACTCTTACGAGCTCCTTAAGATCAAGAAGGAGACCAGTCTAGTTTACCTGGTCAATAAACACAACTAATCAATACAACTAATCGAAAACGAGTTAGTAGCAGGATGCATGTAAAGCATTGGTATCGCAAGTTAGTTTGCAATAGATATAACACTAACTCTAACAGTCTCCCTCTTTTTTTCTCTATATGTAAAGAATTTAAGCTTACCTCCTTATCTTTAGGGACTCTCTATTCCAGTTTCGCTCTATCAGCCTCCTTACTTTTAATTTATCCTTATTTTTTTTTTACTAAATCATGTTGTTTTTTAGATGTCGAGAGCCAATTTGGCTCTCTACATCTAGGGAGCATAGCAGAGAAAAGAAAAACTCCACATTTTAGGAAGCTTTGCATAAGGAATCTGCTGGAGGAGATTTTATTTTTTTATCTCCCTAAAATAAATAAAAAACTACTTTAGAGAAGCTCTTGGAGATGGTCTAAGTACATCCGCGTGATTTATAGTCTCTCAATTAAGCGTTGGTTGTAGGAAAATTACAATTCTTGCCATGAGTCTCCTTTTCATCAAGAAAAATAAATTAAATGGATAAAGAAAAAAGACTGTTAGCTTCAAAGTTGAATTAGGGTCAATTAATGCGTCGTGACTGCCACTAAAAAACATTGAAATTTGTTGCAATGGATGTGGCCTGTCGTGATTTTGCGATCTCATGAATAAAAGATAACTTATCAGGAAAAATAAGATAAAATAACACATTTTTGTTGTCCAAAGAAAAAATAATACATTGAAATAATATGTTGCGCCAATTCTTGTCTGAAGTGGATAAGTTTAAAAATAGCAATGGTTCGGTTAATAACGATTTTTAATAATATGTTGCGCCAATTCTTGTCTGAAGTGGATAAGTTTAAAAATAGCAATGGTTCGGTTAATAACGATTTTTGACAAAATTGAAATCGAAACCAAAACAGTTTATCAAACCGAAAACCGACAAGTTTAAAAATTATTATTTAAAGTCGAAACCAACCGGTTTAAAAAAAATCGCGAATAACTAAAACTGAAACTGATAATTTTAAAAAAATTATAATTTAAATAGAAAAAGAGTCTAAAAATATGATAAAAAATTTAATTTGAATGTAAAAAATAAAAAAATATATGCCAAAAAATTAGTTTAATTGAAAAATTACTCCAAAATATATTAAAATAATTAAATGTTAAAAAAATATGAAAACAAAATAAATTAATATTTGTACACAAGACAATAAAATTATAAATCTATTTAAAGCAAAAAAAAAAATCAATTAATTGGAGAAAATCTTCAATCTATAAAATCTTTATGTCCTCTCAAGAATTGCAGCAGCAACAGCATTAAAACCAAAAACAACAACAATAACAACAACAGCAACAACAACACACATAGACACGTGAGGAAGACAATATAAAAAGTTGAGGCTCAGATCTATATTATTACTAAGTTGAGCCTCATATCAAAACCAAAAACAAGAATAACCCAACAAAAGGCTTTAGTGTCTTTAACCCAAACGTAAATATAGAAAGTTGAGGTTCAGATCTATGTTAAGAGTCGATGAACTGCCATGGCTATAAACATAAAACTGCAAAAATTACAGATCTAGTATAATAATAGAATTATATGTATGTATACATGATGAAAATGATAAAATCAAAGACTAATTTAGAAAAAAATATTCTTTTAAATATATATAATAGAGATATGTATGTATAGATGAAAGAGAGGGGAGAGGAGAAAGATCGAGAAAGAGAGTGAAAGTGAGTGAGAGTGAAGGTGAAAGTGAAAGTGAGAGTGGAAAGAGAAAAGTGGGTGAAAGAGTTGGGATGAATTCTTTTTTTTTTTTGGACTTGGGATGCATCCCGTGGGGGAAAATAAGAGAGAGAAAAAGAATGGAAAAAAGGAAGAGAGAGAAAGTGAGAGAGATTTGACTAAATTAAAAAAGGAATAGGAGAGAGAAATGAAAGAAAGGAAATTTCAAGTAAAAATATGTTATATTATTTATATATATATATATATATTTATTTATTTATTAATTTATAATCAAATTTTGGGTTTTGATTTTTTTTAATGTTAAAAATTAAAATCTATCAGTTTATCTGTCGATTATTACTTATAAAATTTAAAACTTCATAGATTCTCTATCGGTTTTTGTTATCAATTTTTTATCGAGCCGATACCGTCGACTTCGGATACAACAGTTATCCGTTGTCATCCCTAGACAAGTTACAAAGGGTAGCTTTGTCTTTCAACAAAAGAAAGATCTCTCAACCCTAGAGTTGAGCCGGGTGGTTAAGGAATAATTTATTGTTTATGAAGATTTCAGATTCTAGTTTATGACTTTATTCTTTTTCATTGCATATATTTTTTAGTTTTTGATTAATAGAATATTCGTTAAATTGTGTCGTTATATTACAAAATTTATAATCTTGAAATAAATCTACTGCAAGTTTTTTTCTTTTTTTTTTGTTAACTCGAAAAATATTTTCACTTCAGTCAACCCCATGCACGATATATAGACCGGATTAGATATCACTATTACGAGGACCTTCGATCCCTAGATGGGTCACGCTGGTTTAACGACTAAATATATACCAAAACTCAGATGTACAATAACCCCAATATAAGACATGTACCAATTCAATCAAAAGTTAAAAAATAAATTTCTCCTAGGTCCCTCATTTGATTTTTATTCTGGTTTCTTTCTAGAAGTGCATGCACAAGTAGAAAATTCAACTTTTGACTTAAAGATACACACCAATAATTAGCTATTATCTCTAGTCCGGTTCAAGATCCACAGGTCCATAAAAGGGGTCTTATCCATGTACACTTGCTCGTAAAAATAAGTCAAGATAGTAGTTTAGCTAGAGATCATGGCAGAGGAGGAAAAAGGTCACAATGGCTACACAGAAGATGGCACAGTGGATCTCAAAGGAAACCCTATCCTTAGATCCAAACGAGGAGGATGGAAAGCCTGTTACTTCGTCGTTGGTATTTTTTCTATATCCTTCTACTTGTTATATCACTTTTTTTTATTTGACATAATAAAGATCGAACTTGTAATTCAAATTTTGAATCTCTGACATATTTTTATTCGATCATTTTTTCTAATTCTTAGGTGTATATGTTATACTGCTTTTTGAGTGCACTAAAGATTATAGTTAATTGCTTCATTGGCCAAAAAGCTACCTATTACCCCACCACTTAGAAGAACCTTTTATTTTCAGAAGCTCCATGAAATGTGGAACTTAGTTGGCTTCAACCTTTCTTCTCTTTCTCTTAATGCCATATCTGCTGAAATAGTGTTTTTTGAGTGTTTAGAAGATTATCATTGGTCTTTCCAGACCTGTTCCACTACTCGAAAACAATACGCAAGTTTTTTAGTGAGTCTTACTTCGTACCAAACAAACCAACAACTATTAGTACGTAGATCTCACTCCACAACGACATCTCATATGATATTTTATGGGCACTAACCACTAAGGTCGTTGTTTTGAAAGGTTGTCTTTTGAAAAATATCCCGGAGACAATGGAAGTTTTTCATGTGCTGACAATATCGCTTTATCATTTTGCCTTTTTGTTTTCCACTGTATACGCTTTCTGTTTGTGTCTTTTCATAATATGTTTTGTTTCGTTTCCAGTCTTTGACTCGGGTTTTTTTTTTTTTTTTTCTTAAACTCTCGTCCCGAGATTCAAATCCTATTCTTTCAACTACTAAGATAGGAACCCATTGTTAAACTACTAATTATCATTTGGTTTCGATCTTTTATTTTGTTTTATTGTTTTGTCCAACATTTGGTTTGGATCAAGTAAACGACCTTCATTGAGTGAGGAAATGATTTATTTGTGTGATAAAAAGTGCATGGTCATGTTGTTCATGAAAGAAGGCAACATTAAAAAAAATGTTAAGTAGCATCAAATTTTTGCACCCATGAAGAGTTGTTTGAGTTATGACACACTAAATAGGTTGGTTGGCTCAGAGGTACTGCTTCTTTTCTTTTGTACGATGAGTAACATCTTATACTTAAAAAAGTATATTAGATTCATTTTAAAATTATAAACTCCATAATATAACGACGTATTACAGGTACTAAGTCAATTAATTTGGTTTTCCATGCCCTATGTTCTCACTTCACAGTCAACTTCAATTTCTCTGTATTTTCATGCCAGTGATTGCGTTCCTCTGCCTCTTTTATATCACACAACAACCTCCCCACCAATATGCACTTACTGAACAGCTCATCCAACAATAATGACTGAAACTTTTTTTTTTTTTTTAAATTTAAAGAACCTAAATCAATTTTAGATCACTTTTACGTTGCACGTTACTTCTCGTATCTAAACCGATTATGACTGAAACTTCTTCATTAATTCCTCTGACTTATATATGTTGACTTGAATTTTAACAGTGTACGAGGTGTTTGAACGCATGGCCTACTATGGAATATCATCGAATTTGATTATATACTTAACCAAGAAGCTCCACCAAGGGACTGTCAAGTCAGCCAACAATGTCACCAATTGGGGTGGCACTGTTTGGTTGACCCCAGTTTTGGGTGCATACATAGCCGATGCTCTTCTTGGTCGTTATTGGACTTTCATCATTGCATCTGCAATATACCTCTCGGTATGCCATTTACTTTGTATCATATGAAAATACATATTTTTCTTGTTTCATGACTCTTTTCTTAGTATATCATGTACGGGGACGAATTTAGAATATTTTGTTAGAAGACTAAATGAATTCTCTGACCAAATTTATTAGGTATGTGAAGACTAAGTGATTTTACAAATAAAAATTGTCGAAATTTTTTAAAGTATGTTACGAGATTAGAAGGACTATCACTCCCATGACCCTAGCATTGCACAAGGTGTACGCTAATAAATAGGTAGCATTTTTAATTTTGATGATATGCTCTGAAACAAGGGCGAAAGCATACAATAATGTGTGAGGGTTGCAAACCCAATTCACTCCAAAATTCTTTTCAAAAAATATATATATTTAAAGTATTTTTAATTTAAAAAATTAGTTTAATTCCTACTAAAAAAAATATTTTGTATATAAATATTAAATTGTATATTTTAATCCCAACAAAACAAAAATTATAAATTCTTCTATGCTTTAAAACCAGCATTCAAGAGATGCTTCGAACTTAATGCAAGTGGAGGAGTGATGCATATCTGTCAAACTCTTTGTCAGTAAAATGCCAACAAAGAGTCATGCACCATCTCATTTTGTGGAGAGAATATGTATTCTAGGCATGCTTTGGTGGCTATATATATATATATATATATGTTTATGGTTTTGGCCTAAGTTAACTATAGCTGTATTATTTGTCATTTATGCTGAAATAATAGTATCTCTTAGTACATGACAAAATAAGCGCTTGTGCATGGTTTAGGGCAATACATTCCACGGGAGTACTAATCCTTTTTCAAGGTAAATACTGCCATTAATGGAGAATATGAACTAAAAGTGCCGTTATTAGTCACATCATGTTAAAAATAGCATTTGAATTTTAGGTCGAAATATAAGTAGGGCCATAATTCGATTTTAAAATTGAAATTATGAGTATAACCATGATCTAAATCTAGCCAATTATTTACTCGTTATAACTTTTAATTGGTGTATAATAAATGAGGAATTTGCACAAATGGTTCCTATTATTTTTCTAAAATTTTAAATTCGTCCATATTATTCAAAATTATTCAATTTAATCCTTATTATTTTCTAAATAATTTCAAATTGGTCCATTTCTAAATTGGCTAAATTAATTTTTTTTGAAAAATAATAGGGACTAAATTAAATTTTTTGACAGTGACTAAATAATTTTTTTTTTAAAATAATAAGAACTAAATTGGTTAATTTTAAACAATATAAATAGATTTAATTTTTTTAAAATAATAAAAATTAAATTGATTAATTTTTAACAATAAAGATGAATTTAAAATTTTAAAAAAATAATAGGGATGTTTGTAGAATTTTTCCTATAATAAGTCATAATTCCGTGTGAAACACTTTTCCATATGACCGTGGAGGGTGTGGGTGGGGCTTACAAATAAATTTATTAAGAGTTGACTTGTAAGCTTCAATTTTACAAGACAAAGACTAGAAAGACCAACGTGGACAATACGAAAGAAAACTACAAAATGAGCATGCATTATATATATTCTTCACATTTGACAAATTTGACAAAGTGGACCATCCTATTAAAGAGAAAAACATAAGAAAACAAGATTAATGTTTTCACATTGTTTAAGGCTGACTATGTGAGTCCAAATTTGAACGTTGTTTCTTGTGTTGAAATCTTATCTTGAGGTGAGGTTCCTTGTATTTACGTTTTGTCAGCTTGGTCTACTTGCTTTACTGAATTATAAATAATAATAAAAAACTTGGTCTACTTGCTAATTCTAACATAAAAATATCAGAGCAAGTTGCCAAGTTTCTAGTGGGAACCTACATATTGGTTGTTTATTTTTTTTGTTATAGTAACGATTCCTTGATTTTTTGACCCCAAGAAAAAAAAAAAAAAAAAAAAGATTCCTTTGTTTTTCACGTGTTTGCTAAAAGATTCGTTTGTTTTTCATGTGTTTGCTTGCTTATGAAACTTGTGAGATGATTTGATGGAGGGACATGATAACATTGGGTTAAAAAGGGTAGATTTTACTAGTAGTCTTCAAAGTTTATACATTCTTTTAAAATTAGTTTTTTTTTTTTTTAAAAAAAAAAAAAGTGACGCAATTAGTCCTGTCTATTAAATTAATCAACCACTTTTTAAAGGATAAAATGGTCATTTAACATCAAATTGTCTTTTTTTCTTTTTTCTTTTTCACCGAAACCTAGAGGCTCTCCCCTCCCTACAAAAAATTAAAAAATAAAAAATCAAGCAGACCCCCTACCCCAAATCAACAATGCATCTGTAGCCCTACAACCAACCTCAGCTTACCCATAAACCCCAAAATCTACCACCCACCTCCATCGATCTTTCACACAATCACACACACAACCGTATATGTATAGGTATAGGGGTGTTTGGTTTGGGGATGTAGGGCATGGGTAGGGGTGGGGGGTGGGGGAAGAAAATAAAAAAGGAAAAAGATAAGGAAGACCCAAAAAAAAAGAGAAAAATGTAAGTGGTATAAACTATAAAGGTAATTTCAAATGCACAGTGAAGGGCACACTGGGGATTTCGCTTAATTAGTTAATGGTATAATGGTCACGTCCTATGAAAAATAACATTTTTTAACCGTTTTAAATGCCCATCTAATAGAAAAGACTATTAGTGTGCTACTTTTTGCAAAATTTGGGAAAAGTTGTGCTACTTTTGTAAAACATATTGGTTTTAAATATTATTTTTAGACATATTAGGGTGCTAAACATAATTTTCAAAAAAAGACATAGGTTCTGATGATGTGATTAGGTCTTAATATATAAGTTATTATGTCAGAGGCGGTAATGGTGTTCGAGGTCTTTTCCAAAAATAAACACTATTATATTCAAGTTAGTTTATAGGAGATTTCGTAATTTTTTTGGAGAAAGATGATATTAGTAGTTTGAGTCTTAATACATTAGTTACTATGTCAAATCAAGGTTACTTGACAAGTAAAGAGTGTCGGCCTTTATATAATTGCATGGTGAGCCCTATTCGCGATAGGTAGTTTCCTGATTAGGTAATAAACAAATGATCATCACTGTTGTTCATTAAATTTCAAGATTTGAAATCTGAAAAATTGGACAAACAGTTTTTATTATTTTTAAAAAAAATTAAATTTATTTTTATTATTAAAAATTAGTTAATTTAGTTTCTATTATTTTAAAAAAAATTAAATTCGTCTTTATTATTCAGTATTATTTTTAAAAAAAATCAATTTAGTCCCTATTGTTCTAAAAAAAAATTGGCTAAATTGATTTTTTTTGAGAAATAATAGGGATTGAATTGGTTAAAACGAATTTATAATTTTAGAAAAACAGTAGAAACGATTTGTGCAAATTTCTCATTTGAAATCTACTTTAGTGTTGACATGTGCTTTCCTTGAATAGCATATCACATTTTTTACTATGAGATATATGTCCTTTTCTGATTCGTCGAAATCAATTTTTCCTTTATAATCTTAGATAAAACTTCTATCTAACCTTCGATCATTCGGCTTTTTTACATATAAGTGGATGCTACATTTATAGGACTTACTTTTTCACTCAGCAGTCGAATAACTGTTGGTCGGATTGAAGAATTTTTCAATAATCTTACTAAACTTCTTTTTCTTTTGAATGATCCTAGGGAATGTCTCTCCTAACAGCATCCGTGTCGCTCCCGGGACTAAAACCACCCAAATGTGTGGATCCCAATCCAATTAACTGCAAGAAGGCATCCACATTGCAATTAGCAGTCTTCTTTGGTGCACTCTACACACTAGCAATAGGAACAGGAGGCACAAAGCCAAACATTTCCACCATTGGTGCAGACCAATTTGATGAGTTTGATCCAAAGGAGAAGTCACACAAGCTCTCATTCTTCAATTGGTGGATGTTTGGCATATTTCTTGGCACACTCTTTGCCAACACAGTGCTTGTTTACATACAAGACAATGTAGGTTGGACAATTGGTTATGGCCTCCCAACTATTGGCCTTGCTATTTCTATTATGATCTTCTTGGCTGGCACACCATTTTACAGGCACAAATTGCCCACAGGAAGTCCATTCACAAGGATGGCTAAAGTCATAGTTGCTGCCTTCAGAAAGTGGAGGGTACAAGTCCCAAGTGATCCTAAAGAGCTTTATGAGCTTGATTTGGAAGAGTTTAAAAAGAAAGGAAAATTCAGGATTGATTCTACTCCAACATTGAGGTGAGTTAGTATTATCTTTTTTTTTTTGGTTTGAAGGGAGGTCTAACTAATGTTTAAAAATACAGTAAAACCAAGTAGCCTGCTAACACTACACCAAGATTATCTTAAGGGTAGTTTCAACTTTTACCATGTTTGTCTCTCTCCAATAGTGTGTAGAGTGTTGTTGGTATTTTATCTGGAGTTCTGCACCCTAGGAGCATTAGTATAATTCTGAATTTCAACGTAATTAATCCATTCTTGTCCATCCATGTAAGATTCATTCTCAGTGTCAAATCTGGCTATGGGCTAATCAGGGCTGACTCCAAAAATATTTAAAACATACTAAGTAATTTTAGCCTGAAAAGTCAATTAACCTGGACTAATAAAAAATATATTATTTGTATAAGAGTAAAATTTGTGGTACAACTCCACAAAAGAAAAATTCTAGATTCGTTCTTGTGTTTTGATGTTCTGCTCTCCATCTATGTGGTACCCAGGTTCTTGAACAAAGCTTGTGTGAAAACAGGCTCTACCAGCCCATGGATGCTATGCTCGGTGACCCAAGTTGAGGAAACTAAACAAATGCTAAGAATGATCCCAATCTTGGCAGCAACATTTGTTCCAAGCACAATGATTGCTCAAATCAACACTCTCTTTGTCAAGCAAGGCACTACTCTTCAACGAAACCTGGGTAGTTTTGAAATCCCTCCGGCAAGTTTAGCCACGTTCGTTACATTATCCATGCTCATCTCTGTCGTACTATACGACCGGTACTTCGTGAAGCTTTTCAAAAGATGCAGTAAAAATCCAAGAGGCATTAGTCTGCTTCAGAGAATGGGAATTGGTATGGTTCTGCACATAATCATCATGGCTATTGCCTCTGGAACAGAGAGGTATAGGCTGAGTGTGGCAAAGGACCATGGTGTAGTCGAAAATGGGATGCAAGTACCATTAACAATCTTCGTCTTGCTCCCTCAATTCGTGCTCATGGGCACAGCAGACGCGTTCCTGGAAGTAGCCAAGCTTGAGTTTTTCTACGATCAAGCGCCCGAAAACATGAAGAGCCTGGGAACATCTTATTCCATGGTAAGTTTAGGGGTTGGGAATTTTCTCAGCAGTTTTCTGCTGTCGACGGTTTCCCACATCACACAAAAGCATGGTCACAAAGGGTGGATTTTGAACAACCTCAATGCTTCTCATCTTGACTATTACTATGCATTTTTTGCAGTACTCAACTTGCTAAACTTCATGTTCTTCTTAGTTATGACCAAGTACTATGTATATAAGGCAGAAGTTTCAGATTCAATGAGTGTGCTTAGAGAAGAATTGGGTAGATCAAACACACAAGGTAGTTGATCAACAAGCAATGAGGCCATAGATTGGTGCCTATGTCAAATGCAAAGAAGAAATGATTATACAAAATCTGTATCTGTACCTTAGGTGAATATTAGGTTCTTTGTGATCATTTGTTCCTCAATACAGCTGTGATTTCCTTGTTTGGTTTAAGGAAAATGCCTACAGAACTTCACTTTCTCGAAGGGTTTTATCATTGGCAGCCGATCCAAATCATCGAGTAAGGAGGGTTGCGTTAAGTAGAGGATAATCAACATAATATATGCCAGATTTCTTCATATGAAAAAAGAATAATCATTCCTACCTAATGAAAAAAGAATTGATTTGATTTTAGCTTTACTTCACCACTATCTCCCCTCGTAATGTTATCCAAATCCTTTGTATGAACACAGTCTCTAACTGCAAAAACCATCGGAGTAGGTGGCCGAGATGGTTATCTTGATTCAAGAGGAACACTACTTCAAGGAATGAATTCGCTCATAACGTTATGAACAAGATCTAATAATTATAAAATTGTTAATACAATTATAATAAAAATTATATAGACAATTTATAACCGTTGAATCCCATTCACAACCTTACGAGAGGATCCTCATAGACCTCGAAACTGAAGCATTATTTTACTGTACGACCAAGCCAACCTTATAACGAAGTGAAGGAAAAAATCTGTAATATTATATGTACTCATATTTCAAATACAAGCAGGCAATTAGACATCATCATCATTGGATACAAGAAATATTTGTGAAACATAAATACGTGTGGCAATTAATCACAAGAATACCAAGTTCAAGAAAATTAATTTCATTAAATCTATTTCAAACAATAAACATTACCTACAAGAACATAAACTTTAAAAAAAACACACAAAATAATTATGACCAGATAAAGAATCAAAATGTGATACATAGTCAATGACAACAATATTAAATAAAGAGCATAAAACTGTATTATAGTGAACAGAAACATTAAGCAACAACGAGCATCAAGAATGCATCCAAGTTACTAAATTTGATTTTTTTACGTCTAGTTCTTGGCTTTCATTATCATATATTCCAAATTGTGACTTCATTCTCACTATGTACACAATCTCCAATCGTAAAAAATGGTCGGCGTTGGTGGCTGGACAGTTTTCTTGATTCACAATAAACATATATAATATGTTATGAGCGAAATTCAACAATTAACAAAATTCAACAATTGTAAACTATTGATACAGTTATAATAAAACAAATGTCTCATCAAAAATCCGATTGTTTGGTGCGCCTTGGATTGAACTCGACGAATTGCATTTTGCCAAAGTGCTTGTTCAGTAAGGCTGGCTTTCAACTCAAGAAAGATTGATTCAGTTCCTACTGTAATCCATAATATTTGTGCTGCTATTGCTTATTCAAACAGTCCCAATGCCGATTTCAAGCTTAAGTTTGTGAACAATTTGCAATCATTAAATTTCGTTCATAACATTTTGAGAAGAACCTCACTCGTACTCTAGACCTCGAAAAAGTATAAACATGCAAAAGACACATGATGACTCTAAATCACTCAACCTCTCATAGCCAAAAAAACAAGCTTTGACAAGCTTAACAACAGATGACAGAACTGAAACAAGGAACAGAAACTTTACCTATCCTAAAATCATAAAAGATCGACACAACATAAAAAAGATGGAGCATTGTTTTATTATTCGACCAAACCAAACCAAACCAAACCAAACTACACCTTATCCCGATATATACTTTTATTGTCCTACTGAAGAGAAGATTTCCATTCAACCCAATGTTGAAGTACCAAATGAGCATATATCTAATTCCCAAAAACAATGAAAGAGAACGACTATACATTCAAAGGACCAATTTCTAACTTTCGTGAACAGACACAACATGAACCTCACAGGGCGCTCTTCAGTTCGGCTCTGTCGGATATCAGGCTCTCACATGGTGTGGGACCAACGCCCTCCCCTATGCCTGATATCCAGTAGAGCCAGACTAAATACTTTTCCAAACTTCTCATGCCTGACACAAATGTTGTGCAGCTGATCTTAAAACATACCGCAAGTTGGGCATCACCAAACCACAACCTGAATGAAGATTGAAATATTCCAATTCGCCAGCACCTCCATGGCCTGCTTCAGCGAAACAAGTTTCAGCACAGTGCACGTACCAAGGGTAACACTCCATTGCTAAACACATTGCCAGCACAAAGCTCAAGTTTAGCATCAAGTGTACACTTGCAGTTCACTCCCGGGAACTTGAGCACCTTGCTCCCTGTACAAAGACAAACGGCAAATACAGGCGGAAGTGATTATGCCATTCTCAAAATGAAGCTACCACTACGATTACTGCTATCCATTACTAACTGATCTACCAAGTCTGCTATAGCTGGCTGCACTATAAATCTTCATTAAATCTCCTTGATCCTACAAACTATGACGTAAAAAAGAGCACAATAATGAGATGACCACTATCATCAAACCCCAATAAATAATCAAGAAGGTTATTAAGTCATCCAAATACTGCTGCAGAAAGCCAAGATTCTCAAACGAGACTACTCATCAGCAATTAAACATACATGATATATCTTCTTCAACAATACCATCAGCAAAACTTCAGATACGCTAACAACATAAATAGCACAACGAAATTTAAACTACATTCAGAAAGCAAATATTAAAGAGGCAACTCTACTCCTCAAAAATGCTATTCATTAGCAAACTAGATTACTGCAAATTATGAAAATTAAGCAATCCAACCAGTCCCATTGAGCACCAATCTAGCAAGAGCCACCTCCTTCAAATCCGATTTCAGAGAGCACTGACTGCAAAACCTCCAAGTGGCATATAAAGTCTCATACAAAATCGACAGTATAATCACTGCTGCTGAGCCGCACCACCATATCCGCCACCATATCCAGCCTGCCCTCCATGAGGTCCACTTGACTGCCCATAAGCCTGTGTTGGGTCAGATCTCCATCCTTGATTTCCATAGCCTGCATTCGCACTGGCATCACCATAGCTGCCACCCATGTAGCCTCCACCACTGGATTGTAGGTCTCCAGCACCACCACCACCACCAACAGGTGCATTACTATTTGGTCCACTCCCAGCACGTCCACCAACAGCTCCATAACCAGCTGCATTCCCGTATGCTCCATCACTTCCACCATACCCACCATAACCATAACCTTGACTACCATATCCAGCAGTTCCGCTAGGAGACTGACCTGCAGCACCTCCTGCATTACCAAGAGCGCCACCACCACTAGCATTAGGAGCCCCCCAAGGAGCACTACCATAGCCCATATTTCCATAACCAGAGGGAGCCTGAGAGCTCCATGAATTTCTTGGAGCAACTGGTTGGTTGCTTCCGTAACCAGCAGCAGGACCACCATACCCCGTATTTGCACCAGCATAACTTCCATAGCCACCATAACCTATACCACTATTAGTATGGCCATACCCATAACCAGGTGTATTGTACCCAGTGGAACCGTAAGGTGGATAACCACCTCCAGTGTTTTGAGACTGCATGTACCTGCTGGAATCCATACGACCATCATAAGAATTTAAGCTGCCACCAGATTGACCATATCCTTGATAACCTCCCCCACTACTGCCGCCACCACCAGAACCACCACCCATAGAACGACCAGTTCCACCAGAATTGCCATCTTTAGGAAGAGCACGCTTCACTTCGACTTGCTTGCCACTCAAATCATGAAAGGTCTTATGTAAAACCCTGTCTACTGCATCTTCAGAATCAAAGGAAATGAAACCAAATCCACGGGGTCGGTTGGTCTGTTGGTCGTACATAATAACTACATCAGTTACATTACCATAAGCTTCAAAATAGTCACGGAATCCATCCTCAGTCAGTGTTGGAGGCAAACCCCCAACAAATATCTTCTTGGTCCTGGTATTTCCACCACCTCCGTAATTTCTAGTAGAACTGGAGTTTCCAGCTTTGGAGACCTGCTGCTCCTCTCTTGACAAGGCCTTCTTAGCCTCAACCTAAGTACAAAAAGTGGTGATTACACGAAAGAACTAAACAGAAGATAGACTACTAATATCCAGACGCCTATGCAAGGTCAACTATAACTAAATCTTGCAAAAACATAGAACATGAAGGTTTTATGCAAGGACAGTTGTTCAATATAGAAATTTTTGAAGCATTATAAAACATAAGCAACTTCTCCACAGCGTAGCAAATGAAGATTATGTCACCTCAGAGATACAAAGAGAGCACCATTTCACTCGTTTCTCAAGTAGAACAGCACCAAACAGGATAAAATCATTACACATTCAATTAAGAATATGATCGTTAAAGATACAAATCGTATTCAAGAATAGCATGACATATTTTCAAACAGATCAATTAGTATGCTGATGCTAGCATATTTAAAAAACCCAAAAAATCTAAAAATTAATAATTACATAAATAGAAAAAGTGACTACGACAAATACCATCTTGATCAGCACAAGCAACAACACAGACCACAAAATCCTCATTCAAAGATACAAAAACATAGGCATGTCAAAAGAAGCAAATACTTAGCAAAGGGCTAAAAATTAAGGGCCAACACGCAATGAATAAATTGAGGCATCAAAGGTCCCAAAGATACACAAAAGATAACCACTTCACACAAAACCAGGGGAAGAAGGTGGCCAAAACCTTTCATAAGCCAAATATAGCAACCATAAGTATGGCACATCGAAAATGCTCCCTCTGGATCCACTCACATGGTGTATAAATTCTAATAGATGACATAATGTGATAACAAGAGAACGGTTGTATATTCATAAGTTTATACAGCAGCTCGACTCTCACAGAAATTAATTACTCATCAAAACAGCAGACATCACACCTATATCATTAAGAAGTACTTCTGAAAACAAAGTCAAGGCTTATCTAACACATCCCCTGGCACAATATGGGATGTACCTGCCAATATAAAGAAACTGAATCATAAAAGTAGCAAAATAACACAGGAAATCCCCAGAACCCAAAGATCGAAAAAGAGATATAGCTGGAATTAAAAAAACTAACACACACATAGATGAACCATGAAAACTACCAAACCCCCCCTAAACCAACATATAAAATGATGGCCGAACCAACAAATATTAAATCTAGAGCCAAATCAAGTCAGTTGGCCAATAAACTAATCACCATTTACACAAGTGTAGCAAAATAAAGATGAAATGTCTGTTGATAAACTGCTACTATATGTAAAAGCAACAAACACAAAGAACTCAGAATGGATAGAACAGAAATCAAAACTATCACAGAAACCCCATCCAAAAGGACTTATTGTAAAAACCATATATAGAGACATTGTAGATACCTGAAACGGACAATTAAGAGGCAGCAACGACTACAGAAAATATCAATTAGCAGAATCCACAAAAGAGATTAGAACACAAATCAACTCACATAACATATAGGAAGTCAAACATAAAACCAAAACTAAATAGTAGCAAAAGATATACAAACATATTAAAACACCAGAAAAACACAAATACAGTTAAGCTTACTATTTTAGAGCTAAGAATACAACTGAATTAAAGTCTCATATTTAGTAACTATATAGAAGCATAGAAACACATATGAAACTAAGCCATCAGAAACTGACCAAAATTTTTAGAAATTTCCCACACTAAGATGCCTAGACAAAGTAAAATACATATAGAGCTAAAACTAGGGGCAAAATAAGGACTTAAAAACAAAAGCTTAATCAGCCAAATACGCTAAAATGGCCATATGCGCGGAACATAACTCATCAAGAAACTAAGGAAAGTTATCAAACGGAGCTAAACTTAGGTCCAACTCTGGAATAAGAAAACAAGCCATCCAGAAGGTAGATTTATACAGTACATATGAAACAAATAATCCAGATACCACATCGAACTAAAAACATAATAAGTGCTGAAATTTAGCCAAGAAAAATCAAAAGAAAACAAAATGCAATGCCAAAAAGTCGAGGTTAATGTAAACCACCATCCACAGGATATACATAGACATTAGATAGTAGTTCACATGAAATGGACTCATCCAAATAAGCCAGAGATGCACAGTAGCACATACTACACAGATGACAAGATGAAGTATAAAACCACAGAACTGGATAAAACTACTACCTAAATAACCAAAATTCCATCTACAAGGAAAGTAAATATCCAGAAACTCACCCATCAAAAATTAACTAAACTACAAATTTAACAAATACCTAGAGCCCAAAATGAGCAAAATGCACAAAAATGAATCCAATAACTGCCAACATTAAGGTTGAATTAGAATACTATCCACCATAAACATAAAAAGTAATTTACGTCAAAGCAGAACTCATAAAAAATAGCTGAGAAACCACATAAATAAATAAACAAAACCCAGTTTGCAAAACCAAAACAAAAGGACAAAATGGATAAAATATCTGCAAGAATAATATTCAGTCAGAAACTAATATAAGATATGTCCAGGACTAGTTAACCTACACAAAATTAACAAATCCAATAACCCAAATGAAGTAAAAAAGCAATAAAGTGCGTTATAGTAATTATGAACACACAAACATAACAAATACCCAGAACACGATATCATTACTTTTAACAGAAAAAGATAAAAAATACATCTGAAAACTCAACAAAACACCAAGAAACCAAAATGTAGAAAAATAATAGAAAATTAGATAAATTTAGCTAAATCTACACAAAAATAACAAACACCCAGAAAACAAGATGTAACTTTTCAACGAGAAAAGAAAAATAAAAACATACATAATAACAGAAAGCCAAAATGGGGAAAAACCATATACTTGGATATATTAAATTAAAACCCAAAGCAAAGATGCAGTTTTCCAAAAGAAAAAGAAATAAAAATAAAAATGCACATGTAAATTCACAAATGCCCAGAAGCAAAAATGGAGGTAAAAAGAACCCACAAAATTTTTAACAAATAATAATTACAGCTACAAAAAAAAAAAGAAAATAACAAATACCCAGAACACAAAATTAGGTTTTTCAACTAAAAAAGAAGTAAAAAAATATAAAATCTGTAAATGAAATGGGGTAAAAAAAAAATGCTTACAGTGCGGCCATCAATGACGTGAGTATCTTGAAGAACATTATCAAGAACGTTGGGATCTGAAAAGACAACAAAGGCGAAGCCTCTAGGCTTGCTTGTGAGTTTGTCTCTCATCACAACTGTTTGCAAGATATCACCGTACCCACCAAAGTATTCCTTCAGCTTTTCTTCTGTTGTCTCCCATGAAATTCCTCCTATAAACAACTTTCCTTGATCTGAATCCATTATATGTATAGGTGGGTTGGGGTGTGTGTATGTGTGCGTATATATATGTATCTGTATTTGAATATGACTGTATAGGTAAGGATGTGGGTTGGGGGTGTGCGTGTTGCGGGGCGGGGGGCGGGGGGCGGGGGTGGTTGTTGTGGAAGAGCCGGCTGGGGTTTTGGGAAAGAGGGGAATAGAGTTCGAGAGTAAGAAATGGTGTATTGTAGTAAAAGGGAATGAACGGTTGGGATTGGATTGGGATGAAGGGTGGGGATTGATTGGGGTTTGGATTTGGTTTTTAGATATTTTGGGAGAGGGGTACGAGATGTCAACAGTCGAGGTATGTGCAATACAATTGAGGTCCCCCTTAGCTCATTCTTTTCGATTCTGTTCTTTTTCTTTTTTTCGATATTAAAGAACTCATTGATCACATCAAATTTATCAAAATTATAAATTTCACAAGTCCAATAATCTAATGAGATGTCCCAAAGATCCTTTTATTTTCTAATAATTTCTTCTTGTTTCCTTTTTATTTATATTTCTCTTTGTATGTCCGTGTTCTTTTTTTCGTTAATTTTTTTTAATTTGCTAAATAAACAAATGATTCATTCATTACTAAAACTAATGTCACTCTTTTGAATTTCTTGGGTGCTTAGATTTTTCCTTCTTTTCTTACCAATTTTTTCATCACATCTTCCATTTTCCTTTCTATTTGTGTTTTTCTATATGCCTTGCCTTCTTATCTTTTTGTAAATTTTTCTGTTAAGGAGAAGTATCATGGTATTTTTCTTTTCATTTTGACTTGTTCAGAATTTTAAGTAGTCTAGTTGGTGGGTTACTTCCCATAATCTATCGGCGGTTAGGGTTTAATCAGAAAGGCGGAATTAAAAGAGAATGTTAAAAAAAAATATGACTTATTCAAAATTATGAATTACCTATATTTAACATTTAGATGATGTAGTAATTTAATATGATATCAAAACTTAAATACTAAGATATCTTGGGTTCAAATCTAGTTTTCACCCTTTTAAAAACAGAAAACTGGTCACATACAAGATTCAAAAATAAATTTTTTCTACACGTGTAAGAGTGTATTGTAAGACAATTTTATAATAATAGTCTCTTCTAATAATTTAAACTTTAGATGAAGTCAAAATTCAACAATATCTATTGAAGAAGATTTAGACTTAAAATTTATGGAATTTTGGGAAATGAGATAATAGTTGGTTATTCTCCGTTGTTGGCAAAGATGTGTGGCGTCCTTCAACACTTCTTTTAACATATGTTTCAACAATGATACAAGCATAACTTCCTTGTTTTAGCAAGCAAACACGAATTCTTCATGGCTATAGCCTCAGTTTGCAAAGGATAGTCAACAATGTATTTCCCATTCATTTCCATTAATCAGGATGAGTTGATACTCAATCAATTCGAACTGACATCAGTTCTCTCATATGGTATAGACTCCACAGACATGTAAAACTCATTTCTCTCACGAACTAATGTTAATCCAGACAAAGAATTTTTCATTACAATTCAGTTTGATAGTCCTGGAAGGAAGCATTCGTGAAAGTTTAGTAGTTTAACCAAGAGGAAGAAGAGAATCATCTGATTTGGATATCATCAAATGTATCAACATCTGAGCTTAATAAGAGATCAACCAGAGGAGAATTTTCATGTACTACATATAAGCATCATCAATCAGACTATGGCCTAATTGGATTGCTAATTATGGGCTTAGTCAACCCTTGGTGAGTCATGTAATTAAACAAGTCCCAAGATGATTGTAGGATAGTTGTTTTTTGGCTTCAAAACATACATATTTTTTGCCAATTGTCTGCTCTTTCAAATAGAATTTTGGCTTGCGGTAAAATAATCGAGATTTCATCTCCTAAATTTCCTTTTGTCCTTCTGGCAAGGGTTTGAAAAAAAAAAAAAAAAAAATCCAAAAGGCCTACAAGTTTCAGACATCTCAGAGAAAATGAAGCTTTAGATAAACACACTCCAATAATCCACTACAATAATAAGCTAGAAATTTCAGACTCAATGATCCCCCAACTTGTGTCAAAATGAAAACATCTAATTCAATAAGAACATAGTAGTTCACCGGTCACCAATTCGACCCTCCTCGGGGCAACTAGAGGTTTACCCAACTAGTTACTTTAAGGACCCATGAGATTTGTCGGAAAAGTTCGAATATCCAACAGATTTCAAAAAAAAAAAAAAAAGAACATAGTAGAAATGTCAGATGGACTTAACGCTATTATAACATTTCTATTGTACAGATAGGACAAAATCAGTTTGGTATGGTTTACACTCACCAGCTAGCTGATAACTAGCACAAGACTAGTTTCTTCTTAAAATTGCACCACCATATGGAAAAAGATAATGACAACAACAAAGCACCTGTTGCTTCATTATATACAATGAAGGCAGTAGCCTGCTGTATAAGCTCAACACACAGAAACACATATATATATACGCGATTAAAGACAAAAGGGAAACCAGGCAAACAAACTCGCAGTGCAGCGAATCTCGCAATCTTCATCTGCTTTCACATGAATAAGACTATTGCTGTGATTTGGCTCCATATCAGGTACTCTAACTACTCGGAGAGGATGTCACTTTTTGTTACTGGTAAAGATAAAATCTTGTACTCGTCATCTACGTCTTCAATGCGGCTAACAAATGGTCAGCTTCTTTAGCAAGACTTTGAAAAGGAGTCAGAGAGTAAGCATTTGCATTTGGCACACAGGATGTTGCCAGAAAATTTGATGCGATCTACATAATTCTACAGATACAAGAATCCGATTCCTCATCATCAGAGTCACTCACGTCACTGCAGGAACAAAAGAGAAGCTACAGATTAGAGGGTAACACGATGACAACAGAATAAATATTAACAACTCGTCAATAGTTATTAACTTAGTTTAGTAACTCTACCTATTCCTAATTCAAGATTCAGAAATTAACTTCTGATGGAAAGATTTGTTTCATAAGTAGTACAATGTGGCCCTGCAGAACCAATGAAACTCGGGCAATATTTATTAAATGACATTATTATATCCAGGAAATCGGGTAACACCCCAATCAAGTTAAGACACATGGGATTAATGAGGCAACATATGTTGGTCTCATTTCATATGTGGCTTAACTTGATTGGGGAGTTACCATCTCCCTGTTAACAAGCTTGTTACTCTTAACATTCCCACGCACACCTAGCAATTTCAAAATTGTTAGAGAAGTCAATTATGGTTAGTAAAAAGGGACTGCCGCCATTGAAACAACCAACATATGTCTGAAGAGTGAAATATACTATGAGCCACTTCCCATAGCATGTTGAGTCCGTTTGAAGCAAGTCAAGTCACATCAGAGTAGCAAACTCATATATAAGCTGATATCTAAGATGAAGCCTGGCTCGGAAGTTTCATTTTTTCTTTTTCCTTAAATCATGCAACAACTGATTTCCAATAGTGAAATGAATTCAACAAAATGACATGGCTGGCTTTGGGAAAATGGAACACTAGGAGGATGCAGTGAGTTACACCTCTCCAGACCCCCTGCATTTTATCCCAATAAGCAGATTGGCACCAACGTGGCTGACTCTATTGTAATTAAGAAGCACTTTGCAACCAAATTTGAAATATTTCTCGTCTTATAAATTCCGCAATCCATCTATGGGCAAGATAGAGAAGGTGCAACAGAAGACTCGATGTCAGCTAAAGCATAAAAATATACACCGCTCAAAAAAGCTACAAAATAAGCTCCTATAGTTTTATGTGTCAGAAAAATGCTATCTAGATCACATACAGCTAAAACCTGAAAAAGGAATATAAAGATCTTAACAAGAACAAGTCATTAACAACAAATTAAGGAAAAAGCAAAGATATGCTTGTAATCTCTGGAATCAGTTCTACAGGATAGGGAAGTGGTAAAATCACCTTCCTAGGCTTGGTAATGCTTAGGTCAATTCTATATTAATAACAGAAAGAAGAAAAGGCATCAACTCGCTATTCATCCCTCACTCTATGAGTGAATCAACTCTAATGCAGACCAGAAAAAACAGTGGAGATTATGCATTAACATAATCTCCTTATTACGATTACACCAACATTTAAGTTTCCCGTTGGGGGTTATGCATTAAGATAGTCTCCTTATTACAATTACTCCAACATTTAAGTTTCTTAGAAAAGGCCTTGGCTATTTTAGAACTTTAAAAAAAATAAAAGCACTCTTCTAGAATATCAGCGACAAGATCAGCTAATGCACTTATCAATTTCTATTTATATATGAAGTGAGTGAGCCAAAGATTGGTGCATATGCATGATTCTGAAAGACTAGGTACCTATATTGGTTTAACAAAACAATAAGGCCCTGACAGCTCACATGTGAACCAATTGGCTTAGCATGCACTGATTAAGCATATATGTATACCTCGAATCGCCCTTCCAAAAATTGCCTGTCTGCACGCTTGAAACATCCTTTCTAACCCTAACCTCTAATTGCTCAAACTAACTGACCTTAGCCCGGAACCACATGTTCTCTTTGCACCTAAATGTTTAAGAGTCACTTAATATCAAATAAAGCATGAAACTGATGTGATGATGCCTGAGATTGGCTCACAATCAAGATGCTAAGTGATTTTGATGGTAAATATGAGCTTATTTATTTGCATCTGAATTTGAGATTAGGTTTGCAAGCTGATATCATAAAACACACAAGTGAACATTGTCGATTAGTTTATACCGCTAAACTCAAATCAAAGCCTTCCTTTAATTCTCTAATAGTTACCATATCTCATATGTTGATCTTTCGTAAACCATCCAAAAGGCCCCTTCCCCTCAACAAAGGTCCAAGATCAGGGTATCACCACCAGTGGGGGGTCCGCTTCCCTAAGAGACTTATAAACTTCGCCTTCCCTTTCAATGAAATATCCTGTTTGGTTGAAAAGAATATGATTCGATAGAGAGAATCATTTTTTTTTTTTTTTTTGGGAAGTAAATTCCACTGAGCCAAAGAATGCTCAAACAAACTCCTTTCAGCTAGAATTAGCTATGGCAAATCAAGTTAGTGAAAATGAGCTTGACTTGAAACTTGAACTAACACTTGGATTTGATCTCCTTTCATCATTTCCTAGCATCAAGCCTAGAGAAGAAAAAATGAGACAATTGTAATCAGGAAGAACATGAATCAAGCTAGAATATGGCCAGTTTTATTGAGTCATGCTTGAACAACCGAGCATTTGGATCAGCTCAAACTAATCTTCAACTCTTACATCATTAAAGATGATGTCGTGCCTATTGGTTGGGAAATATATACATGCACTTACCTTTTGGAGTCATTAGCAGAATTCTAATAATCGAAGGTTGCACAAGTTTTTGGCACTAATCTCTAGACTTAACATACAGTATCACCCAGCCTTTCCCTTATATTTTCCCCCTGTCTTTGTCTCTAGCTGCAAAGATTGGCTTATTTAGATAAGGATAAATACACACTTGATGGATCAAACTTCGTTACAGTCATAAATGAAGTCACCTAGCTGTACCGTCATCAATTATGATTTAAACTATTGAAGCCAAGAATACCATAAGCAGACTTTCATTGGCAGCATCAAGTGTGGAACTTACCACAGCCGTCACACTCATCACAACATAATCATACTTTTTTATCTTTCACCACTGGTTTCTCTAAACTTCACTTTCACAACTCTTCTGCCCTTTAAAATTCGCCAATTATGCTATCACATTTCAACAATTTAGTGCACAGATATTGATCCAAAATTCCAAATAAATAATTTTGATATCTAACTCCATACATGCAATCAAATTCTAAGATCAAACATGGAAAATAATCATTACCACTACAAATAACAAGTTTTAAGTGCAATTAAGCATTAGACATTCATAACTGTTGGAGACAATAAACCAATTAAATAAACTTTACTCTAACAGCTCAAAGCTTTTAATTAATGCAGTCAATGAACATGATGTTAGAGCCCGAGTTATCAAAAGGATCTTGATTCAAGTCTCGCCACAAGCACCCCTCAAAAAGAAAATTTCCACGTGCAAAGATCGATAGAAAAGAATCTCACTTGAACGTGATGGAATGTGTTGGAGACAATAAATTGGTGAAATATACCCCGGCTAAAAACTAAAACTTTTAAATGGCACGGTTAATTACAGTAATAATAGAGACAATTCAAGCTACACAGCTGAAAATAACAGCAACAAAAGACCAAAAGAATCACCTTGGTTGAAACTCCAAAATCTCTGCAAGCTTATCACCATTCTTATCATTCCACTGCACTTTCATCCTTGGCTTCCCAACCTTCTTTGCCAAGCAACCTTTCTTAGGCAACAATGTTTTGGACTCATCATCATCCTCCTCATCTCTCTTTCCATTCAATATTAATATACCCTTTGGAGAATCCAAACCATTCAAAGCCTTAGTTTTATCAACAGTTTTATCAACATCACAATCTTTATTACTATTCACATCCATTAATCAACTCTATAATATCAAAAATTTTATAGCTATATCTATATATTATACAACAAATCAACACCAAAAAAGATTTGATCTTTTTGCGTACGTAATCAAAAAACCCATCTCGACCCAATTGCCAAAATCATGTATTTCGCATCCCCAAGTAATAAAAATTGCAACTTTGCAAGTGAATTATGAGAATTTAATGCCATATTTTCATGATTGACAAAAGTCAACGCTTGTTTTGACCTAATTTAGCCATGAAGTTGCAACCTTTATGATCCTGAGAGACTCATCACATAATAATCCTTGATGGATTATAGAGCAATGAGAAAGGATCGAATTATCAAAATATTTATGATTTATAAAATTTCAGCATAAGAAATTTCTGGGTATTTTACAGAATTTAATAATAGAAATAAAATTGATTAAATTTGATTTTTTTTCTGAACGATAGAGAATAAGAGAGATCACAAAACCCTAGAATTGGAGGATTGGAGAGGACGGAGAGAGAGAGAGTGTGTATGTGTGTGTGTGTATGGGAGTGTGTGTGAAGAAGTGCATTTACTTGTATTTGATGGAGACTTTTTAATGTTTTTTTATAATATCTTTTAACAGTAGTTATTTAATTAATCTGAGTGTTCTTATTAATGTGTTGATAAGCCATGGGTAATTCGTAGGGTAAATATCACTACACTTTCTTATAATATATAAAATTATTATGTTATTTTTTATGTTTATAAAACTATCATAAATTTTAAAAAAAAAAAAAAAATCTCACATTATTTTTCTTTATGAAACTTTTACTCTTTTATAATTTATATATATATTTTTTTTCTCTTTATTTTCACATATTTTTTATTTATATTAAAAAAATTTAAAAACAATAAATTTTTTTTTTTCATCTTCTCCTACCCCCAACCCCACCCTTAGCAGCAGGATCTCACTGCTACTCTCAGCGCTGCTTCGACGAGAGAGTGTCGCTGCTACTCTTGTCAGAGCAACAACAGCCCAGTGGGGGTGCGGGGTGGGAGAAAATGAACAATTTTTTTTAATTTTGTTAGTATAAATAAAAAATAGGTGAAAATAAAGAGAAAAAAGAAAAAATACATATATAAATTATAAAAGGGTAAAAATGTTATAAAGAGGGGTAGTGTGAAGTTTTTTAAAAAATATAAGGGGTTTGTGATAATTTTATAAACACAGGAAGTAATGTGATTGTTTCGTATATTATAGGAGAGTAACGTGATATTTACCCATAATTCGTATGGTGAAACGATATAATAGTAATTTATTATAATTTATAATTAAAAATTTTGATTTCGAATTATGATGTTAACTTGTATTGTAAAAAATATATATATATAGAAATAGAGGATAGAATGTAGATTCGTGTTTTTTTTTTCTTTCTTTCTTTTGGATAATAATGTAGATTCACGTGAAAACGAAAAAAGAATCCTCTTGTGATGTTCCAATATAGAATTCAATTATAATAAACTAAAAAATTAAAAGGATTTATTTGATCTATAAAATTGACGATTTAAATTATTTTTATTTATTTTTAAATAATTACGACGATTACTAATATATATTTTTTTTTTTGTGTTATACAAGAATTCAGTTTTATATATGTATATATAAAGTCTGATTAGCCAAATTAAGTACACGCCCATTTTCACTTTATTTCTAATTTTCTTTCTTTATTTTTGCATTTTTTTTTCTTTGTTGTTTAAAAAATTAAGAAATAATGCGAGTGCTTGTCTAATTCAATTTTTGCTTGGTAATGGAAAAACTTTTGATATGATGTTGAAATTTCTAAGGATAGTGATTTATTTTGACTTATTAAGCATCTAGTACTAGAGGTTGTAACAATAGCAAGATTTCTTTCCTAAGGAATCCTAGATAGGGAAGGTGATAGTGATATATGATGCATTTATATCTAATTAATTCTATGTTTGTCCAATGTGGCAAAATATTTTCTTCTAAAATTTCTCTTTTATTTATTTATATATTTTACTTGTAACGTACTCATTTTAGCCATCATAATTTTGGCTAGTACAATATCATTTTATTTTATTTTTGGTACACATGAAAATTAATGACAATTCTTACCTTATAAGTGGTTTGGAGTAGAGTAATCAAAGAAATAAATAAATTTGGAAGCCGAAGTTAACTTTGATAAATTGCAAACTTGATTAATAATATTCTATATGTACTACTACTTCATGTTCATAAATATTTGACAAAAATTAAGGTGAATATAATGTTTTGGTGTTTTTATGTTGTATAGGATATAGATCATAGAAAAACAACCATCTTGCATAATTTGAGGATAATCAAATAAGATCTCTTAACTACCAATGCAATGAATTTGAGTTTATTAAAAAAGACGAAAAGGCGTTCTATATTCAAAAGTAAAAAAGTTATTAGGTTGAGAAAGTCAAAAAAGAATTTACATAAAAGTAGAGAAAAGCCCAACAATCTCAATCACTTTCTGCTTTTTCTTTCAAAAGCTTATTAGAACTTCTAAAGAATGATTAATGGCAAAGAGATATAGAAGACATAAAAAGGTTATTCTTTTACATCATCACTAGCGCAAAGTATATAGTATTTAAAAGATGAAGCATGATGAACCACAGTGATTGTCAATGGAATCAATCAATGGTTTTGAATGATCAAAGGTATTATGACATTTTTAAAAAAATTATTTGTTGTGTCTCGATCTAAAATATCTTAACCTTATCCACGTGTAAGTATGAAAATATATCGGTCTTCATCTAAGGGTTAAGGAAAAACTTCTAACACCATTATTTTTTTTTACAAAAATAAAATAAATACGTATATACTAATATGAGCATCTATTCAAACAACTAAACCTCTAAAGTATATATTAAAAATATAATTACAAGGTGAGTATTTGTTCATTATTCAATATTAAGTAAACATCTAATATTTTTTGGTAGGTAAGCCAAGTTTCATTAAAACCAATTAATTGTATAAATCAAAACTAGAACCAAAATAACAAAGTGTAAATCAAAATCTAAACTAGTACACTTTTATCAACGTTCCAAGGTTTGCATATGGTCCTATTGAAAAAGGAATTCCTACACTAGTTTCTTATGTACAACTTGGTTTAACATAAAAAATAATGTTAGCAAAAATATGATCCTCAAAGCACCGCTCATTAGTGATTTTTTTTTTTTTTTTTTTTGGTGAATTACACCAATGGTCCTATATATTCACCTAAAATTTAGTTTAGTCCTATCTGTTTTAAAAGTTTCAATTTAGTCCTATATATTTGTTTAAAAGTTTCAGTTTAGTTTTACCGTTAATTTAAGGGTTAGTTTTAACAAATAAAAATAAAAATTAATAGACGTTTTTGCCCTCTACTATTTTCCAAATCGGAATAGTAACCCAAGTTACTATTCACATAATAGTAACTCAAAAACAAAGGAGGAAAAAGACATCTTATCTTTTTCATTTGACCACGTCACAACATGCAAAAGGTCCATTGGACTCGCAACGATGAGAGAAAGAAGTTGGTGCCAATGACGCCGATCACCATTGACCGGATTGTTGTCAAAGAAAGAAAGAAAGTCGGGATGTGATTTCTCGATTTGTATACCTTTGGTGCTTTGGTGCTCAAAATTCAAATTGAAGCAGATCATTAGAATCTTTGTCATGAGAGGAGTCCAACCATACTTGTCACGCCATCGGAGGATGCCAAAGTTGGTCAGGATCTAAGAAGAAAATGGTGGATGTTATAGTGCCGGTCAACATTGACCGTTGACCCGATCGGTGATTGGAGACTATCAAATTGTTTGCCGTCCAAAGAAGAGTCCAACGGCATTGGCCCTTTGAAAATTAGACGGTTAGATTGTGAGATATCAACCATTGAATGTGAGTTGTTCAATTCTTATCAGATCCAATAGGTTCAAATCTGGTGCATTTAGGACCATTTTGAACAGTTTCACAAACATTTAGGACCCATTTAAAATTTTTGGCAAACTTTCAAAACTAATTTGAACATTTTTACAAGTGTTCAGGACCTAAGAGAACTTTTTCTTTCACACATGTCGATTTCCAATTTTGCCCCTAATGTCATGGTCATGTGTGAATCACATGACCAATTTTCCGTTAAAACTAATCCCAAATATAACAGAAAGGATTAATATGAGACTTTTAAGAAACATATAATACTAAACTAAAACTTTTAGGCAAACATATATGACTAAATTAAAACTTTTAAAATATATAGGACTAAACTAAATTTTTAGATAAAACATATAGAACTATTGGTGTAATCCAGTCTTTTTTTTTTTTCTTTCTATGACACGAAACTCACCTTTAAGTGAAGACAACATTGAATTTACACTAGTACGATCCTCTTAATTATAAGCTGATAATATTCCTGTTAACATTTAAAGCTTAATTAATGGATGGTTGGTCTAGAAAACGTTGAGAAGTTAACTCCATCCTACTCTGTTATCTAATACATTAGTCATGCAAATGTTGGTCGACATACATAAGATCATCAATATTTAGACGACCCATAATGACCACAACTGAAAATAAAAAGAAAAAAGAAAAAAAAATAAAGCTTTAAGCTATCCTTTTTCTATGGCATGAGATATTAAAACTGTTAATTAGTAACTCCATGGAAAAATCTACATCTTCCCAAGAAATAGAGTGCTTAATTACGATGTCCAACACTCACTTAAGTGGGACACATAGACATGTGACGCTTACCCTCTCTTTTTTAAGCGAACATCTAGTATTGCGAATGCAAATTTTTTCCTGAGTTTATATTGTTGGCCGTACATGTTTAAGGGAAGATATTTTTCAATGCAAATTATTGTTCTTGGCAATTAAATCATAGCTCGGAGAACGTGTATATAACATGAGTAGTTTGCTATGTTCAAAACAAGTAGTTGTTGTAAGAACATGAGGGAGAAGGTAATTAAATTGCTTCAAAAGTTGCTAACAATGATTCCAACATTATATTTGCAATATTGTACTCCATATTTTTAATTAATGACTCATTATTATTGGCATTGGCGAAGTCACCTATGTTGGACAACATACTTAGGTCCATTCTCAACCCAATAGCTGAGAGACAAACAGAGGGGTGGGGTAGAGGGGCAGGGGTGGGGGGGGGGGGGGGGGGGGGTGGTGGGGGTTGTTGGGTTCGCGGGCGGCTATGTCTTGGAAGGGTAAAGTGCATCAGACCCCCTTGTTCTTTAGCAAAAGTGCACATCACCCACTATAGTTTAAAAACCCCCTGAGTTAGTCCTTGTAGTTTTTCAAAAGTGCACAACACCCCCCTACCGATAAAAAATCCGTTAAATTTAACGGAGAGTGTACTTTACACGCGTTAAGTGATTTTTTTTTTGATTTTAACGAATTTATTCATTAAATAATTATATAAATTGACCAAATTACCATTTTTTTTTTGGCCTAAACAAAAGAGGAAATGGCAAAAGAGAGAAATGAAAAAAAATGAGGGTATTTACGTCTTTTTTACAAAATCCGTTAAATATGACGGATTTTATAACTGTAGGGGGTGTTGTGCACTTTTAAAAAATATAGGGACTAGTTCAGGGAGTTTTTGAAGTATAGGGGTTGTTGTACATTTTCGCTAAAGTATAAGGGATCTGGTGCACTTCACAATGTCTTGGAAGGTTAGACAAAGAAACATGTTGTACAGGTAGATTTCCAATCTAGGGCTCCGTTTGTTTGTCGTAAAATAACTTGCTTGTGGAAAATATTTTCTGTGGAAAATATTTTCAGTGGAAAATATTTTCTTGGAAAATAAAATATTTTCCTTCGTTTGTTTACCGTAAAATAGCTTGCTTGTGAAAAATATTTTTAGTGGAAAATGTTTTCTTAGAAAATGTTTTCAGAGGAAAATATTTACCTGAGCTCCGTTTGTGCGCCGTAAAATAACTTGTTAAAGGAAAATATTTTTCTGAAAAATAAAATACTGGAAAATATTTTTTGGTATTTGAATGTACAATAAAAAATATTTTCCGACATGAGATTTAAAAAAAAAAAAAATAAACACATAAAATAGGGGCGGTTAAGGTGCGAAAAATGTCTTCATCTCCCAAAAAAATGAAAATATTTTTCTAAATTTTGAACTAGCCGCCATTTTTTACCGGAAAATATTTTTCAGTTGACCAATTTTTCGGTGTACCCAAACACCGAAAAATCTCCAAAAAGTAGCCCACCATTTTTGACCGAAAAATATTTTTCGGTGTTACCAAACACTGAAAAATCTCCAAAAAGTAGTCCACCATTTTTGACTGGAAAATGTTTTTCGATTAACCAATTTTCTGGTGTTATCAAATACCGTAAAAATAAAAAAATATTTTTTGAAAAAATATTTTACGGCAAACAAACGGAGCCTAGATGGTGCAGACATTTGGTGAAAGGAAATGTATGCTTTCCTCAACCATTCATTTAGTGATAATGTGATGTATAAGGAGATGCCGATGTTGGGTAGAGTCAACTACCCTGCCTCTTTTACTTATACCGTGAACACTGAAGGAGTCAGGATTTTATGATTATTAGGAAATTCTGACATTTATATAGGTTATCATCATTTTATTTTTCTTTTGGGTACTCTATTATCCGTATAAAAAATGAAAAATGAACATTTCGAGCACTTCAAAGTGAAGAGCCACCATTCTAATATATGAAATCTATTATATTAATATTAACGACACCACTCATTTTTGTAGAGAGGTACGCAAAACACTTCAAGTGATTCAGCTTTGGGAAACATAAAGAAATTGCAGAATAAACTCACAGCTGTTGTGATTGGCCTTCCACCACATTTATCCTAGTGGCAGCATATTTTGCAAATTTTAAAATATCTGGCTAGTAGCTTTTAGGTTAGAGTATGCCCGCGAAGTCAAAGAACGTGTGTGTACAAAATCAAAATGTGTACAATACAAGGCTATATTTGTTTGTCGTAAAATAATTTGTCAGTGAAAAATGAATTTATAAATTTATATTCCTAAATAATGAGATTAGTCATTCTAAATAAAATACATGAGATTAGCTTATTTTTATATTATTGGGCTTATTTATCAAATGATTAAAATACCCTTTCAAATATAATATTATATAGTAAGAAAAAATTCCTTATTATTTATCGCTTTTGACTATGATGAATTTCACCGGACATTGTATTGGGAAAAAACAATTATTTAACATATAATGTTATACATAAAATATATACTAAGTTTGTTATACATAAAATACTAAGTTTGTAACGTTATTACATATTTTTTTCATTTAATACTACACAATTTACATGGTATTAATGATTCATCTCATCATAGCTGAAGCAATTAGAAAAAAAGATTATATTGAATTTCATGAACTTCTCGTTGATATCTGCAGTTTTGTTGCACAATCCGTAGTTACTGTCTGGACCTTCCGATGTGAACCTTAAAATAGTTCCATTGGCAGCTCATCTTCATCGAGTACCTAGAACGTGTAAAATGAGCATGACTAAAAAAGAAAAGACAAAATATACGAAAAAGTTAAATTTCATGGCGTTGCTCCAATCGTGGACATCCATGCTTATCTCACACCTCGCTACTTACGCACTTCAATATCAATTAGTGTATGTTACTTTCCTGGATAGCTCATCCATATCTCAACTTGTTGATTCACTCACCTCAATGTTATCTCACTTTGTTATCTTACTCACCTCAATGTTAGTTCGGGATGTTTGAATATATAATTCGTTACATATAAAGAAATCATAAACTTCAAAATTACCTTTTAAGTGCCTAGATTATTCCGCCTAGTATTGATGAACTAATAAGACAGTAGCACCAACATTCACGATTTACATGGATTCCAAAAGCATCTCCAGTTACCAATACAATTTATAAGATTATATTAAATCAAAACTCTGAAATCAGATTTAATCATGGAATAATTAGAAAATTACTAATACCGGGAACCACTTAGGTACTTCCCCACAAAATTAACAATGATTTTTGTATAATGCTCACAAATCATGAGTTGATGAGGTGATCTGATCTCGCCTTTAGGCAGATTGAAGAGAAGATTGTAATCACAGTAGTTTTACTGTCAAATACAACAATTAGACTGCACTATTAGAAAGTAATTTCTCCTAAATATTCTTGGGTTAAGTTCGCTAAATCGAGCCGACTTATACCCCTATTTTTCTCTTAATTCAGGGCTCACAAACAAATAAAACAAAAATTCTTCACGTTTTTTTTCAGACATGGGAAAATAAATTCTATGATTGACATTGACAGTTACTAAGGAACCGAACTTTAGACATGATATGCACAAAAGTTAAAAGCATAAGATCACTGAGACTGCAACATACCTGCACTCCTAGCATCTCTGTGCAGTTGCTCAATTTTTTTTAGGCCCTTCAGCTTTCCACTTATTCTTTCTCAGATCAATAGCATCTAGCAGCATGAATCTCACCCTATAAGACAGTTTCACACAGGTGGATAACTCGGCCATCCTATCAAAATATGCATTCATATGCACCTTGGATCTAGGATGATCTATCATCTCTCCAACTGTAGACATCAATTTGCACAATGCCTCAACATCTTCCTCATCAGGAACCTCTCCAGGACCTCCCAACAACTTCTTTATGCACTCTTGCATAATTATTCTCTCTGTCAACATTCTCTTTTTGTATAACTCACCAATTAGTCTAATAATGTTTCCCAGCATCCCTGACCGGTCAACTTCTCTTCTCTCAAACTCTTCCTGACACCAGGCTAAAAGCAATCTCCTAAACCTAATCTTTTCATTGAACACATAGAAATCAGGCAACACTGCAGCAAGGTGATAGCATAATCTGACATAGATCTCGCACAAGGTCGGTTCCATAAGAGCTCTATCAAATATTTGTAGGGTCACACCAATGAGAGTCACGGGATTATCAATGTTAACTTGCTTAATTTGTTCGAGTAATTTTTCAAAATTCTGGGGAGTTAGCTTGTTTAGTATAGCTCTCAACTGCCTCTGCTTGGCTTCTTCCTCATCCACTACTTTACCTACTTGATACTTCTTCCTCTCGGCAGTTCTATGCATCATTTGCAGTGGAGGAGAAGACGTTAAACCCTTCCGGAGAGCAGTGGATGCCTCCCTGAGGACCATGGGGTTGAATTAGTAGGACAGATCTAGCAGTTTTGTTTAGCGGGAGACTATAAAATATAATAAGATCATCGAACAACCTTACCTATCAGGTAAATAAATAAATAAATTCTACAAAATATACAATCCATATTTATATTTAAACCCATTTTTGGAATAATCAACTCATTTAATTTAAGAAAGAGAAACTGATGGCAGGTATGCTTAGATAAATATAACATATACTGCATAGAGAGGTACAAAACAAGTATAATATGCATATACTAAAGTTGATTAACCAATAAAAATTTGAGAATTAAATAAACTATCTATGAGTATAAATACAAAAACTAAACATTAATAAGTACATTAAAAGATTAACTTCACTCACATAGAAAATCGACAGTCTTTGAATTTAATTCCAATCACTCATTTAGAAGAGTGAAAGTTGTGAAGTCGATGAGGGAGTAAAGAGTTATGCGAAGTGCACACATAAAAAGTAGAGAGATAAAAAGGAAGGAGAAACAGTGAAAAAGGTGTACGTAACATGTAAAAGGAGAAAACTTAACATAGAAGTCATGCATGATCACTGGTTGGTGCGAAGATATAGAAATAATTGACTTAGACCCTTTTTATACCTCAAAATCTAATCCTTTTTATGACTATTTTACCTTTGTCTTTTAATGATGTTTGTAATGCATTTTAAACAAGAAAAAAGTATATAAGTCAACTAATATTTAAAATTTATCTTTCTTTTTCATTTCATTTTAATGCAACTAATTAAAGAAAAAACTTACAATCCTTTACAATTCGTCTTTTTATAAAATTCTCTAATTCAAATAAAATTTATTTTTTTTATATTTTGTTTCATTTATTATTTCGACATTTCACTTTATTATACTTTCCTCATGAATCCAAATGTAAGTGTGGGCATGTTTTGTCTAAACTTTTGAGGTTTCTTTTATTACTTTTGATCTTTAACTAATTTAGTCAACATTTGAAGACTGAAAATTTATATCATTATGGGGACTAATCGTTTTTTTTAACACTTGAAAAGGGAAAATAGGACCATTAGTCCCCATTTGTTTCTTCAAGAATCAATTTAGTCCCTAAATGTTTTAAAATGAGTAAATAAGTCCTCAAAGTTTGAAAAACGTTTCAAACTAGTCTTACCGTTAAAAACTAGGTTAATTTTGACATATTTGAACAGTGCCTCATGAGTAAAATTGGTAGTTCATTACAAACACAATCACGCACACAATCAAGAACACACACAAACACACCAAGAACACACATAAATACACTAAGACCGCACACAACACATCAAGAACACATACAAACACACCAAAAAATCCATAAATACATGCGTACACACCCACAAACACACGCACACACAAATGCATGCACATACACGCTGCGGGGGTTGGGGTGGTTCATTGCTTTTCTTTTTATTTTGGGACAAAGTTGCTATTGAGCTTGGTGTTAGAGGTGGGGGTTTCGTTGGAATGGGGTCGGTTGAGGGTACCATGGATAAGGCTGGGGATGAGGGGTCCCTGTTGGATCGGTGTAGTAGAATGGTCGGGGACAAGCAGTATCATATAACTAAAATATGAATGAGAATCGCGTAAAATTGATACACTAGATTTACGTGGAAAACCCTCAAACAAATTGAGAGAAAAACCGTAAGTAAATAAATGAAGATTTCACTATGACAACAACCTTCACTCTAATATAAGGAGAAAACAATTTTATTAGATATACTCATACTAACTTGGAAATCTGTAGAAGTTGGAACTTAGATAGCAACCTGCTTTGCTGATTGTTGGGTTGCATCTTGTATTTTTGTAAGAGTTTGTTGAGCACTTGCTAACTTAGCCAAAAAAAAAAAGTTACGTTTGTCATGTCCTGTAGATGTGCTGAATAGAGAAAAAATGTGGATGTGAATGGGTTTTGACTATGTAGATTCTCACAGGACATGGTATATATTCAAGAATCCTTAAAATTAAGGACATTGTATATATTCAAGAATCCTTAATGCGGCGATTGATATATTAGAATGAGTTAAAAAGGAAATGACATTCTTGGCTTTATTTCGATTTTTATGCTTGATATCAGGTAATGAACTTTGAAATCTCATTTCCTAGGTAATGCGATTCTCAGAATATGCAATTAGTCATTCTAGACAAAACACATAAGATTAACTCATTCCCATATCCTTGGGTTCATTTGTCAAATGCTTAAAATGCCATTTTGAAAATATAATATTATATGGTAACACAAAATTCCTTATTGTTAGCAATAGACCTTAGGTCTAGTGGTATGCCACTCGCTATATGTGAGAGAGATTGCAAGATTAATTCTCGTGGGTTACATCTTTTGTTATATGTTGTACGGCTAGGCGTTCCTTAAATCAAAAAAGAAAATCCTTATTATTATTATTTTTCTAGATGACCAAAATACCCCTTGAAAACATAATATGTATATAATAACAAAATTCAACCTTATTATTATTATTATTATTATTATTATTATTATTATTGTTTTATCATTATTATTGTTATTATTACTACTACTTCTACGAATATGATTTACAAATATTATTTAATATTATCATTAATGAGTACAATATCCTTTAAATATGACATGCATGTCTTAATAAAAGGGCGATCTTTAATATTATTATTATTATTACTATTAAATATTACTTAGCAATTGCATACTCTTTTACCAATTTTCTATATGTTTTTTTTACCTAAAACTGAAAAGCTCTTTTTTCTCACCACGCGATACCAAGATGATTGAAGATTCACCACGCGATACCGTTTCCATCTTAATCAATTAGCCAAATTAATGAAACTTATGTGTTCTCAATCGATTTTTTACTGTTTCCATCTTT
The DNA here is from genome assembly GCA_037974665.1 of Ehretia macrophylla. Lineage (NCBI taxonomy): Eukaryota > Viridiplantae > Streptophyta > Magnoliopsida > Boraginales > Ehretiaceae > Ehretia > Ehretia macrophylla. The sequence continues at coordinate 102,187,054 of CM075764.1, read as the reverse complement.
ATCGGAAGACTCCAGTGTATCTGATATAAGCTTAATCAATTACGTTTCTAGGTGTGTTCCCACATTTCTGTGTATCTAAGGTGCTATGTTTGGACTCTTTAGGATTCAATTACATGTATATACTATTAGTAAACAAAATAGAATTTTAAAATATTATTTCTTTATCCGATTTAGGGTTTAAAAAATTATTTATGTTATTAGGATTTAATTACTGCAATTTAGAGTTTCAATTTTGCTAATTAGGGTTTAATTACTACAACTTAGGGTTTCAATTTTGCAAATTAGGGTTTCAATGAATTTCTCAGGCTATTCAATATTCCACAAAATATTACCCCTTAGAAGATAATTCACAAATAGAGTATTGATAATTCGTTGCAATGATGTTATTCCCAATTCTGCCTATTTCCTACTCAACTAAGTAATATTCTAAAGAATCGTAAATGTTTTGAAGGTTACCATGGGATATAAGATAAAGAATTAGTTTAACACTTCAACTCAAAAATAGAGATGATTATGACGAATGGACTATGAGCTCTATTTAACAGAAGAGACATTTTAATTGTCTACTAGTCAAGTGAACATTTTGGTAATAGATATTGGTTTTAGAAAAAAATAGATCTCGGAAGAAATCAAGATTGAACATCTAATAACCATAACAGATCTAGGTTGAAGTTGTATACAGAGAACTACAATTGTGCATAGATGAATGGACTCATAAAGTTCTCAAGAGTCCAGTACTTACATTCTAGGACCCAGACCCAGTAATAACAACATGTTATATATGGAAACAAGATCATAGCTACATTAAATGACATATTTCTGTAACTTACCCATTATTGTTGCATTAGCCATGACATTAGATAGTAGTTAATTATGTTTTAAATTATTTATTTAGAATGAATGATACAAATGTTAAAGTCGGTGAGGACCATATTGAAGTGCATTTTGATGATGTTGAATTGGATAATGAACCATTGGTTGCAATTAATCAATGTGGGGTAAAAAAAACTGATCAGTTATGGCTTGAATTTGACTAGAGTCAACTGAACATAGTGACTGATTATGGAGATGACTGTAATAGTTCAAATATTATGCATGAGAATAGGGAAAACAACATTGAGAATGATAATGTTTCGAATGTGATGCATCAAAATGGGGCAACCAACATTGAGAATGATAATGGCAGTAAAGACAATGATAAAGAGAGTGAAGATTCAGATTATGAGGATTCAAATTATATCAAAACTGATGGATCAATTTCTGATATAGATTCTGAGACACCTAACTTGGTCTATGAGGACATTGAGAGATTGAGTGATGATGATATTTTCCATAAAAATGATGAGGGTTTAGTCTAAAAGAGCAAGATACATTGCATGGAAAAAGAAACTTAGAAAGAGGTTTAAAAAAAGCAGCACAACAGGGAATGAAATAAATTCAAAAGGTGATCAAGACTGGGCTAGTGATATGGAAGATAACTTAAATTGCAGTGATTTCCCAGAGTTTTCTAATGATGTTGATATGGAAACATTTGTTATGGTTAAAAAATATGAAGTTTAGTTCTGTTTTTTAATTCAGGAAGGTTTTGAAAGATTTGGCTGTGAGAGAGGGCATTGACTACGTATTAGTGAAAATGATATACCAATTATAACAATGCTTGAAATTATTAGAGCAAGATTGATGAGTAGGATGTAGGTGAAAAGACAGGGCATGAAGAAATATGTAGGCAACATTTGTCCAAATATATTGAAGAGGATTTCTAAATTATACAATCCTTCTACTGGTAGGTGTGCTAATTGGGCAAGTAATAAAGAGTATGAGGTTGTTCAAGATTGGAACAAACAATTTTTTAATTTGGGCACCAAGACTTGCACCTGTGGCATGTTTCAATTGAATAGAATTCATTGTTGTCATGCTCTGGCTTGCATACAAAAATATGGTAAAGATGTAGAGGCATATGTAGATCATTGCTATTCTAAAGAGGTCTACATGAGAGTATATGAAAACATGATACATCCAGTACTTGGACCACTTGATTATGTTGACAGTGGTGGTAAGGCCTTGAAGCTACCCTTGGTGCCCAAAAGAACTGGCAGGCCTCCAAAGGCAAGAAGAAAAAGTGTTGAAGAGTTGAGAAAGCCGATCGCAAGTAAAATCATTTCTACAAGGAAGGGGTTGACCATCACTTGCCAAAAATGCCCGCAGAAAGGTCATAATAAGGCCTTTTGTAGAAATGAATTCCATCCAAACTTAAAGTTATTGAAGATGATGTTTCATTTTCATATTATTGTATTATAAAGAGTAAAATGCCAACACTCCCTTGTGTTTTATGAAAGTTGCACAATAAACCTTGTGTTTTAAAAAGTGGCGTGAAACCCCCTGTGTTTTCTATAATGTTGCAAAATGCTCCCTCCGTCCAATTTTATGTCAAAGTTAACGGAGAGTGACATACACTAGCTTATAATGCAGCTAAGAATCGCACAAAACCTCAAAAGACATTTGAATTGACCAAAATACCCTTATATTGTTTCTCATTTTCTTTCTTTCATTTATCATTTTTTTCTTTTTTCATTTTTTCACCCTTCTTCTTTCTCACCATTTTTTTTGTCATCTTCTTTCTCACCATTAACACATCACACTACCACTACATCTCTCCACCGTTAATTATTTTATAAACTCACCATTAATAATCTTTTGAAGTCCTTTATAGCTTATAGATCAAGTTCATATAAAAATTTAACCTTAGGATTGGGTTTTTAATTAAACGCCAAGGTTTGCAAAATATTATTGTTATGTATTAGTTAGATGAATCTTTTATATCGATGGACTCCTCAAGGCTGGTAGAGGTGGTTGGAGGAAGTGGCGGAGGTGCTTTATGGATTTTGGCTTAAGAGCAGAGATGGTGGGTAATAGGGACTGTTATTAGTCAAAAAACCCCATAAAATGTTTTCGTGCATAAAAAGTACTAAAAGTACACTGAGCATAATGGTTGAATGGTTTATATGCATGTGTAAGGTCATGGGTTTGAATCCTTACATGCTATTATTTTAAATTGTGTCATTCACAAGTGACACGTGGAACTATGTCATTGGCCACTTTTGGTTGCATATTAGAAGTCGAAACGATGTCGTTTTCGGTCATTTTCAACCTCATCCAGCATAAATTTAATCCACAAAAAACTTCAAAAATTCATATCTTTTTTCATTTTTTGTCCAAAATTCTATAGAACTTGAAACATTAGATTCGTAATTTTGAGTAGAATAAGAAGAATAAAAAATTATATAAAATTTGTTTATCAAAATTTCGTTAATGTGATGCATAATAATTAAAGAAACTTAAAAAGTTGAATAAAAAAAAAATTGTTGATGAGGTTAATTTCGTCTTTAATAACATCTGACTAACAAAGTTTAACAGAAGTTCAAAGTGGGACGAGTGTGTAACGTTTTTAATAACACAAGGTTTGTGATGTTACTTTTTAAAACACAAGGTCCGTGATGCAACTTTTGGAAAACACAAGGGGCTATGATGCATTTTACTCTATTATAAATTACAAAATAACTAACACTAATCAATTCATTTTTGTGCAGACAATGAACAATCAAGGTCAGTTCAATATAGAACATCCTAATTCAAATATGGAGCACTCACAAGCTTCATTTAATCTAAGCACTATTCTTGATGCTTGGTCTTATAAGTTATTGAATATAATCTAAGTAATACAGAGGCACATGACATGTGTCTTATTTGATATTCAATTCATCAGCCTACTACTACTCAAGAATCATACCTGTCCAATCAACTACCACCCAGGCCAAGTGTCGATAGTCTAGGTAGAGGGGTTCGAGAAACTGTTGACGATGCAGACCGGGGCAGTGTTGATACCAGATCTACTGTGGATTATGGCAGATCTATACTTGATCAAAACAAATCTAATCTTGGCAGTGGTGGGTCTGCTGTGAGAAGTGACAAGACAAAACTTGGTGTGCGTCGTACTGTTGAAGTTGGTTCTACTAATAAAGGAGTCGTGGGTAGAGTATACACGAGCTTTCTCACGAGTGGAACTGCTGCAAAAAGAAAACATGCTGCAACCATTGATGAAGTGCTATACTACATTAACAATAGGAAAAGAATATGACACTTATGACTTCAAGTTATTAGAAAATTTGACACTTGGAGTTTTTTTTAACACTTTTTGCATTTTGTATTAATCAATTGGGTGTGGTCCAGTTAGATAGTTCAGACAAGGCACATAGCGTGGTCCAGTTAGATGAAATATGAGTGTTCATTTTTTGACTTTTGGGACACAATATTGTGTTAGTTTGTGGTATATTTATTGGTATTTGAATTGCATTGTTGCTTATTTTAGGACATATTTGAACATTTCAGTTTGTATTGTTGCTTTTAGCTTGGATTTACTAATTAAAGTTGCATTGTCCAGTTAGATGAAATGAGGGTGTTCACATTTTGACTTTTTTGGACATAATATTGTGTTGGTTTGTGGTACATTTTTTGGTATATGTTGGTTGGTATTTGCAACACACTTATAAGCTTATAAAAGTATTAAAATGTAATCCTCCAACACATTCATTAAATTTAAAGGGATAATACATCATTTCAACATGAACCAATCACAACAAAACTACAAGGCATAACAACGACTAACCCTAACAATTTTATACATCTTATTTTATTTGAAGATTAACACTACAAGTAGTAGAAGCAACAAAATACAACAAGAGGCAAGAAGCAACATATTCAACTCCCCAATGTCATTACTTTTCTTCTTTATATTTTTCTTCTTTTTCTTCTTCAAAGGAAATGTCACATTTTCTCCATTATTCTCATCATCACTGTCTTCAATGTCTTCCAATCTCATACTAACGGGGATCTCAATGCCTTTCCAAGATGCCTCGATAGGCTCACACCATCTGAAAAAATTGCACCTATTACAATTATAGAACAAATGCCCTTTTGTGGGCCTCTTTTCATCTGTCACAACAATAATTTCAGCCTTGTTATAGCAACGACAGTTCGTGTTCATGTATCGCAAATTAAGTGTTGGGTCTTTATAACTTCCACTTCGCGGTCGACTTCGGCTACTCGATGTTGACATTTTCCACTTGTGCTACAAAATATTTATTACAAAGAGGAGTAATTATCCATTATGATAAATGTAAATGTATAACGTATTTATAAATGTAAATAAATAAAGAAGAGTAATTATGTGATAATAAAAAAAATAAACACATTATGTTTTCCCAAGCAAACTTATCGCGGGTTGGCAACAAGGTTCACAGAGATTTCTACAAGGCAGCAAGCTCAAAGGATTGGTTGTTTCTATTATACATGGAACTAGGGGTAGATTGGTCAAAAAATACACTTATTTCATTAACACTATTGTTACATAGCCATCATAGTTGCACAACTAGCGCGTGTCCTGCACTCTAGTTAATTTGGATGTAATTTTTTACGGGCGGGGTGGGAGGGTCATATGCACTTTTGAATGACTAGAGAGGGGTCTGGAAGAAGTTTTGGCACCACAAGGGGGTCATACGCACTTTTGAATGACCACGGGGGGTCCCAAGCAATTCAGTAACCTAAATAACCCGTCCTCCTCTCTTTGAAAGAAGGGGGACTATATTTGCTAAAGAATATGGAGTTTTATCATCATGCACGACTACTTAAGAGAGGAATTCATTGCAAGTACTAACTTTGCTAATTATTGCCAAGATAATGGTCAACTTCTTTAAAAATAATTTCGATAAAAAAAGAAGTGACTTCAACCAAAAAAAACGAAGTGGCTTAGACAAATCTTTTTGTTGGAGCTTAATTTTCTTTGTTCGAGAATGAATCAACATCACTTATTAAAAACAAAAATTAAACCAAGCTACGCCAGCACATTATTAAAGACAAAAGAGGAAATTAACACGATCAAAGTATTTTCCACTAGATTCAACTCATGATCAAAATAATGGAAGAACCTAGGAGGAAAAAAAAATTGAGGGACTTGTTTGTCTTAAGTGAAAAAACATAAGCACCCATGTATCTTTTTCTTAACAAATATATATGACATGGTTAGATATCACCCTTTTTCATCACTCATTTATCAACTCCTATGTATATGGCTAATAGGTATGCTAAAAGAAGAGATAAAAATACAAAAAAAGTTATTGAATTGGTACGATAAAATGCCACATAGATATAAAATCAGAAGACAAAAGAAGAAGGGTAAAGTATTTCAGAGACCACTAAACTATTATCCTAGTCCTATTTTGGTCATCAAACTATTTTTTGTTCCATTTTGGTCATTAAACTATCAATTGGGACTTATTTTGGCCATTTTGTCCATTATTTTGTTAAAATAGTGTAACTATTAAGGGTAAACTAGTAAAATCAATTATACAAATTTTATTTTTTGCAAGGGGCATCCCCTCGCGAGAAGGAGCAGCGGCTCCTCCTCTGCGAGGGGTAGCTGCCCTTCCTCGTGATGAAGAGCTTCTCACGGAGGAACAGATATTACAGCCGGCTAAAAGTTGCTGCCATGGTGGCAACGACCATGGTAGATGGGGGAAGAAGGTGGCTAATCGTGGAAAGGAAAAAACAAAAATAAAATTTTGAAGATTAACCTCTTGTAGCTTGATGGTTAAGGTGTTATTTTTTATGTTAGAGGTTGAGAGTTCAAGTCTTGTTAGAAATATGTTTATGAAATTTTAATGCATTGGGGTCAATTTGTAAATAAGTTGAATTCGAGGGAAAAGATAAAATTTGTATAATTGATTTTACTATTTTACCCTTAATAGTTAAACTCTTTTAACAAAATAATGGACAAAATAGCCAAAATGAGTCTCAACTGATAGTTCAATGGCCAAAATAGAACAAAAAATAATTTGATGGCCAAAATAGGACTGAGATGATAGTTTAGTGGCTTTTGGAATACTTTACCCAAAGAAGAATATCAGTGTTCCATAAGTCAGAAATATCATCCATGTCAGAACTATCTAATTCAGACAAGCACTACAAAGTATGTAAATGACTACTTTCTCTACACACCAAAACAACAATTGTAAGTTTTAAGAGTATACATTTTCTCTCACATGAAAATGTCATAACATACAAGACTATTTTTAATATCTTGGCTACTCTACCTAGTAGCGATTAGTTTTAGGATGAAATCTCACATCTCAATGTTATCTCACACCTCAATTGCTCTAGTCATGTTCATCCACGCTCATCTCACACCTCGCGACTCATGCACCTCAATATCAATTCACGTATGTAGCTTACCTCGCTTACTCGCCCATCTCTCACCTTTCTGATTCACACCTTAATGTTATCTCACGTATGCAGCTTAGCTCACTATCTTACTCACCTCAATGTCAGCTCTTGTATTCCAAAAACGCTTCTTCAAATTGAGTCATATGTGGCGGTGTTTGAATACAAAATTCATTCCATATGAAGAAATCATAAATTTCAGAACCACCTTATAAGAGTCTAAATTACTCCACCTAGTACCAATGAACTATTAAAGAAGCAGCAATGAAGATACACAAACATTTACGATTTACATGGATTCCAAAACCATCTCCAGTTACCAATACAATCTATAAGATCATATTAAATCAAAACTCTCAAATCAGATTTAATCAAGGAATAATTAGAAAAAAACTAGTACCAGGAACCACTTAGGTACTTCCCCACAAAATTAACAATGACAAAAGCAAGTAGGAACCACAGTTTCTCAGAATGCTCACACGTCATGAGTTGATGAGGCAATCTGATCTCGCCTTTAGGGGGTGGAAAAGGTTGCAATCACAGTCTTACTGTCGAATACAACAATTAAATTGCTCTGTGAGGAAGTTTTTTCTCTCAGACATTCTCGGGTCTAAGGTCGCTATACCAAACTTATTTATACCCCTATTTTTCCCTTTACTCAGACCTTACAAACACATAAAACAAAAATTCTTCACGTTTTCCTCAAACAATGGGAATGAATTCTACTACTTGATTGACATTGACAGTTACTAAAGAACCGAACTTTAGACATGATATGCACAAAATTTAAAGCATAAGATCACTGAGACTGCTACATACCTGCACTCCTAGCATCTCTGTGCAGTTGCTCAAATTTTTAGGCCCTTCAGCGTTCCAGCTCCGCTGCTGCCACATATTCTTTCTCAGATCAATAGCATCTAGCAGCGTGAATCTCACCCTAGAAGACAATTTCACGCAGTTGGATAACTTGGCCATCATATCAAAATATGCATCCATATGCTCCTTGGCTCTAGGATGGTCTATGATCTCTCCAACTGTAGTCATCAATTTGCACAATGCCTCAACATCTTCCTCATCAGGAATCTGTCCAGGACCTCCCAACAACTTCTTTATGCACTCGTGAATTATTCTCTCCGTCAACATCTTCTTTTTGTATAACTCACCAATTAGTCTAATATTTCCCAGCATCCGTCTTCGCGCTCTGTCTCTCTTTCCCTCACCTAGTTCCTCTTTCGATTGTTCAACTTCTCTTCTCTCTAACTCTTCCTGACACTAATTCAAAAGCAACCTCTTAAACGTAATCTTTTCATTGTCCACGCTTAAATCCGGCAACTCTGCCGCAAGATGATAGCATAATTTGGCATACATCTCGCAGAAGATCGGTTCCATGAGAGCTCTATGAAATATTTGCAGGACCAAACCAGTGAGAGTGATGGCATTATCAATGTTAACTCGCTTAACTTGTGCAAATAATTTTTCAAAATTCTGAGGAGTTAGCTTGTTTAGGATAGCTCTCAACTGCCTCTGCTTGGCTTCTTCCTCATCCGCTACTTTACCTACTCGATACTTCCTCTCAGCTCTATGCATCATTTGCAGTGGAGAAGAAAACATTAAACCCTTTTGGAAAGCACCCCGAAAACTCGGGCTGAACTGGTAGGGACAGATCCATCATTTTTGTTCAGCGAGACTATAAAATATATATTTTTTTGGTTAAATAAATAAATTCTACATAATATACAATACATATTTATATATATTTAACCCGATTTTTTTAAATCATCAAATCATTAGTTTATGAAAGAGAATCTGATGGTAGGCATGGTTCAATAAATCTATATACTACATAAAGGAATACCAAACAAGTGGAATATGTATATATCAAAGTTGATTAATCAATAAGAATTCGAAATTAAATAGACTATCTATCAATATAAATACAAAAACTAACAATTAATAAATACATTAAAAAAATTAACTTCACTCACATAGGAAACCGATAGACTTTGAATTCAATTCTAATCACTTATCTAGAGGAGTGAAACTTGTGAAATTTTGCTTTGTGTTATGAATGAAGAACAGAAGAAAATTGGGAAAGTGAAGAGGGAAATATATGTTCTTTTTTGTGCTTTTGTTATATGGAGTGCATACTTAAAAAAGGAGCGCAGAGGTAAAAGGAGGGAGGGAAATAAACAAGACTATTTTTAATATCTTGACTACTCTACCTAGTAGCGATTAATTTTAGGATGAAATCTAACATCTCAATGTTATCTCACACCTCAATTGCTCGTCATGTCCATCCACGCTCATCTCACACCTCGCGACTGAACCACTTATATCAATTCACGTATGTAGCTTACCTTGCTGACTCACCCATCTCTCACCTTGTTGATTCACTCATCTCAATGTTATCTCATGTAAGCTCAGCTCACTATCTTACTCACCTCGATGTCAACTCTTGTATTCCAAAAATGCTTCTTCAAACTGAGTCATATGTGGCGGTGTTTGAATACATAATTCATTCCATAAGAAGAAATCATAAATTTTAGAATCACCTTATAAAATCCTAAATTACTTCACCTAGTACCAATGAACTATTAAGGAAGCATCAGTGAATATACACCAACATTCACAATTTACATGGATTCCAAAACCATCTCCAGTTACCAATACAATCTATAAGATCATATTAAATCAAAACTCTCAAATCAGATTTAATCACGGAATAATTAGAGAAAAACTAGTACCAGGAACCACTTAGGTACTTCCCCACAAAATTAACAATGACAAAAGCAAGTAGGAACCAGAGTTTTCTAATAATGCTCACAAGTCATGAGTTGATGAGGTAATCTGATCTCGTCTCTAGGGAGGTCAAAAAGGTTGTAATCATAGTATTATTGTCGAATACAACAATTAAACTGCTCTGTTAGGAAGTAATTTCTCTTAGACATTCTCGGGTTTAAGTTCGTTAAACCAAACTTACTTATACCCCTATTTTTCCCTTTATTTAGGCCTTACAAACATATAAAACGGAAATTCTTCATGTTTTCTTCAGACATTGGGAATGAATTCTACTACTTGATTGTCATCGACAGTTACTAACGAACTTTAGACATGATATGCATAAAAGTTAAAGCATAAGATCACTGAGACTGCAACATACCTGCACTCCTAGCATCTCTGTGCAGTTGCTCAATTTTTTAGGCCCTTCAGCTTTCCAGCTCCGCTGCTGCCACATATTCTTTCTCAGATCAATAGCATCTAGCAGCATGAATCTCACCCTAGAAGACAATTTCACACAGGTGGATAACTTGGCCATCACATCAAAATATGCATCCATATGCTCCTTGGCTCTAGGATGATCTATCATCTCTCCAATTGTAGACATTAATATGCACAATGCCTCAACATCTTCCTCATCAGGAAGCTCTCCAGGACATCCCAACAACTTCTTTATGCACTCGTGCATTATTCTCTCTGTCAACATCCTATTTTTGTATAACTCACCAATTAGTCTAATATTTCCCAGCATCCGTCTTCGCGCTCTGTCTCTCTTTCCCTCACCTAGTTCCTCTTTCGATTGTTCAACTTCTCTCTCAAACTCTTCCTGACACTTGTTCAGAAGCAGTCTCTTAAACGTAATATTTTCATTGTCCACGCTTAAATCCGGCAACTCTGCCGCAAGATGATAGCATAATTTGGCATACATCTCGCAGAAGATCGGTTCCATGAGAGCTCTATGAAATATTTGCAGGACCAAACCAGTGAGAGTGATGGCATTATCAATGTTAACTCGCTTAACTTGTTCAAATAATTTTTCAAAATTCTGAGGAGTTAGCTTGTTTAGGATAGCTCTCAACTACCTCTGCTTGGCTTCTTCCTCATACGCTACTTTAACTATTCGATACTTCCTCTCGGCTCTATGCATCATTCGCAGTTGAACTGGTAGGGGCAGATCCAACAATTTTGTTTAGTGGCGGCTATAAAACAATTTTTTGGTTAGCTATCAAGTAAATAAATAAGTAAATTCTACAAAATATACAATACAAATTTATATTTAACCCCATTTTTTAAATAATCAAATCATTTAATTTAAGAAACAGAAACTGATGTAGTCATGCTTCAATAAATCTAATATGTACTACATAAAAGGAATACCAAACAAGTGGAATAAGAATTCGAAATTAAATAGACTATCTATCAATATAAATACAAAAACTAACAATTAATAAATACATTAAAAAAAATTAACTTCACTCACATAGAAAACCGATAGTCTTTGAATTCAATTCTAATCACTTGTCTAGAGGAGTGAAACTTGTGAAATTTTGCTTTGTGTTATAAATGAAGAATGGAAGAAAATTGGTAAAGTGGAGGGAATATGTGCTTTTTTTGTGCGTTTGTTATATGGAGTGGACACTTAAAAAAGGAGCGCAAGGTGAAAGGAGGAAAACTTAACAAAGAAGATAGAGATGATCATTTATGTTTGTAACACATATTAAACTAAAAAGGAGCACATATGTCAACTTATATTTATATTTAAAATTTATTTCTCTTTTTTATTTCATTTTTAATCCAAACAAAAACAAAACTCATAATCATTCATAAACCATCCTTTTGTAAATTTCTCTAATTTAAATAAGATTTAATTCTCTTAGTTCATTTCTTTTATTATTTTATGCTTTAGTTATCTATAATAATTATACTTTTATTTTTTTGTTACGTATTATCTTTATTGTACTTTCCTCCAGAATCCAAACAATATGCGAGCGTGGTGATGTCTTCTTGTCTGTACTGGTGTGTTTGCGTGGATTACTTTTGATCTTTGATTACTTTAGTCAACATTTGAAGACAAAGTTCATAACATTACGGAGACCAATCATTTGTTAAAAAATTCAAAGTGTTACAGTGCCAAAAATTAAGTTTTTGAAAACTGCATTAACAGGTCGCTTCAAATACACGGTTGGAATCGTGTTCACGAGGGGAGCGCAACCGATTAACAAATTGGTATTAAAATTGATGGTTTGAAGATTTTGATTTGGACTTTCAAAAAATTACAGTGGTCACACTATCATTGTTGATGTATATATATATCGCATTCACATTCTCTAGTTGTTTTACCATAGTTAGTCTCTTACCATAGTTAGCATAGCTTGGAGCCCAAGTAGCCTTACATCTATATAAAGGTCCTATGTATATTGTAATTCATACAATACTTTCTCTATAATAAAATCTTTCAGTCTTTCTCTCATTCATGGAATCTCTATTCTATTTCAACATGGTATCAGAGCTACCATTCTGGTAGTCTGTGCCACTGTTATCGCACCTTTCTTTTTTTTCCAAATTCACTCGCAGCAAAATATCACAAGTTTCACAATCTGTTAATCTGTTCCAGGCTGTTTTCGAATTTTTCTTTCATCTCCTCAGGCCACGCGCCATACCAGGACGTAGATATCGTCGCAAGGATTCCGGTGACATAAAAATCACCACCAGAATCCGCCGGACGCGCCGCCACGCGCCTCTCGAAGTGCCGCCGCCGTTGCTGATTTTTTCAAAAAAAAAAAAAAAACGGATAGACCCTTCCCAAGGTTTTTTGAAGTCCTGAGTCCATTTTTGGCATCCGTTTCTTCAAATTCTCACTCTAAATATCAGTTTTGGCTCTACAATGGTGCGTGTGGATGTCTTAATGAACAATCTAACATCTCACTTATCCTTTCAACAGGAGTGTAAGTATTGTCATCTCTCTGGTCACTCCCTCTTGCACTGTCCTACTCGAACTTGCTCCTTTTGCAAGAAAATTTGTCCTGGTCATTACCTACATGAGTGCTCTCGGAATCCCAATAGAAATTCTCAAGGATATCAACCAAATGATGGTTCCTTCAAGGCTCAGAGTACGTCAGGCACCTCCATTGATCCTTTTCCCTCATCTTTATCAGTTGCAAGCCTCCGACACCTTCTTAAACAGGTTTTATCCCAGTCTAGTCATTCTTCTTCTATTGCTTTCTCCACCACACTCCGTAAGTCTTCTTGGTTCTTTGATACTGCTTGCTCTAACCATATGACTTCTGATTCTTCTAGTTTAACCAATAAAGTCATCAATTCTTCTGCACCTTCTATCTATACTGCTGACAGTACATCCATGCCCGTAAGTCATATCGGTTCTGTGTCTATATCTCATGCTTCATTTCCAGATACTTATCTTGTTCCTAAACTCACCCTTAACCTTATCTCTGTCAGTCAATTATGTGAACTTGGTTTCACAGTCACTTTCTCTACTTCTGGTCGTCATGTGTAGGACCCTCAGACAGGACAGATTCTCAGGATAGGCAGCAAGGTTGAACGACTCTTTGATCTTGTTAGTCTGCACCTTCCTGCTCACCTAAGTATTGTTGCATCTGTCACCACCTCATCAAATTCTCCCTCTCTTCACTTATGGCATTCTAGATTAAGTCATGCCTCTTTAGGAAAATTGCAATCCTTAGGATCTAGTGGTGCATTAGGCAAACCTTCCATGAACCCTTTTGATTGCCTATCATGTCATCTTGGGAAACAACATGATTTACCTTTCAATAAAAATGACTCTTCATCTATTGTATGTTTTGACTTGGTCTACTCTTATATTTGGGGTCTTTCTCCTACATCTACCATGGGAAGTTCTCGGTACTTTGTAATATTTGTTGATGACTTTTCAAGATTTACTTGGATATACCTTATGCGTAGTAGGTCTAAATTGTCTTACATCTATTCTAAATTTACTGCCATGATTTTCACTCACTTTAAACAACGAATTAAGATACTCCGTACAGATAATGCCATGGAGTATAAAGAGTCAACCTTTATTTTCCTTCTCCGCCAACATGGAACTATTTCACACCGCTCTTGCCCTCACACATCTCAACAAAACGGGCGTGCAGAATGAAAACATCGCCATATTCTTGACATCACTTGCACCTTTTTTATCTCTGCCTCATGCCCTGAGTGCTTTTGGGGAGAGGCTGCGCTTACTGCTGTTTACATTATAAATTGTTTGCCTTCTCCCATTCTCAATAATTGTACCCCTCATGAACATCTTTACGGTTATCCACCCGACTATGGTCACCTTCTTGTCTTCGGTTGTGCATGTTTTGTCTCACTTCCTCCCCAGGAACATACCAAACTGGAACCTCGAGCCCGTTTATGCTGTTTCTTAGGATATGGTATTGAACACAAGGGGTATCGGTGTTGGGATCCATTATCAAAACGTCTTCGGGTTTCTCGTCATGTGATTTTTTGGGAGAATAAGTTATTTTTCTCTCTCTCACCATTCTCTCTTCTTCATGCTGTCTCTATCCCATATTTCACAGATCCTTCCATTTCTTTATTTTCTGATGATGACAGTGACACAGGTATATCTATAGGTCCTGAATCCACGCCTGCCACGGCTATTCCTGAGGAGACTGTCCTACCTGATGAGTCTGTGCTCGATGACGACACTTCTTCTACCATTTCACCCTCTATCTCTCCTGTGTTATCTCCCCCTCGACCCACCAGAGTAAGATCACTTCCTTCTCATCTTCTTGCTTATCACTGTTTTTCCACTATTTTTTCACTCCATGAGCCTCAATCTTATCGTGAGGCTAGTTCTGACCCTCTATGGCAGCAAGCTATGACCAATAAATTACAAGCCTTGGAAGCTAAGCATACCTGGGATTTGGTCGATCTTCCTCCAGGGAAGAATGCTATGGGATGTAAATGGGTATACAAGATCAAGACTCGATCTGATGGTTCTATAGAGCGATACAAGGCTCGGTTGGTAGCGAAAGGTTTTACTCAAGAGTATGGCATTGACTATGAGGAGACCTTTGCCCTTGTTGCTCGTCTCACTTCTGTTCACACATTTATTGTCGTTGCTGCAATCAGACAGTGGAAGTTATTTCAGATGGACGTTAACAATGCCTTCCTTAATAGTGATCTTATAGAGGAAGTATTTATGAAGCCTCCTTCAGGCTACCATCATCTATCTCATAAGGTGCATCGATTTCGTCATGCTCTTTATGGTCTTAAGCAAGCTCCACGTACTTGGTTTTCTAAATTCAGTTTGGTTATTACTGATTTTGTCTTCACTCCGAGTAATCATGAATCTGCACTGTTTATTCGGCGTTCTGATTCTGGTATTCTTCTTTTGCTCTTATATGTGGATGATATGATTATCACTGGGGATGACTTGGTGGGTATTTCTGATCTCAAGCGGTTTCTCAGCCACCACTTTGAGATGAAAGATCTTGGTCATCTGAGTTACTTTCTAGGCATTGAAGTCTCCTCTGATTCGGCTGGCTATTATCTTTCTCAGGCCAAGTACTCTTCTGATCTTCTGGCTCGTATTGGCCTTACTGATAGCAAGACTGCATCCATCCCTCTTTATGCTAATGTCCGCCTTACCCCATTGGATGGGACACCACTTTCAGATGTATCTTTGTATCGTCAGCTGGTTAGTAGTCTTATCTATCTCACTGTGACTCGACCTGACATTGCCTATGCTGTTCACCTAGTCAGCCAATTCATGTCTGCCCCTCGTACCACACACTATGTTGTAGTTCTTCAGATACTTTGTTATATCAAGGGCACCTTATTTCATGGACTCTTCTTTTCTACCAGCTCATCTTTAACTTTGCATGGCTACTCAGATACAGATTGGGCTGGTGATCCTACTGATCAGCGTTATGTGACTGGATACTATTTTCTCCTTGGTAATTCTCATCTTTGTTGGCGCAGCAAGAAACAGACCATTGTTGCTTGCTCGAGTATTGAAGCTGAGTATTGTGCACTTGTTGATGCTATTAAAAAAGTCATCTGGCTTCGTTGGCTCCTCGCTAACATGGGTGTCTCTCCGCCTCCTGGCACCACTCTATATTGTGATAATCAGAGTGCCATTCAGATCGCTCACAATGATGTTTTTCATGAGCACACTCGTCATATTGAATGTGACTGCCACTTCATTCGCCAACATGTGGTTAATGGTACTACAAAACTTTAGTTCACTCCTTCCGCTAATCAGCTTGCAGATCTCTTCACGAAGGCTCACCCACCAGGGCGTCTCCAAGAATTAATTTCCAAACTCAAGCTCGTGTCCTTCGCACACCTTGAGTTTGAGGGGGGGTGTTGACGTATGTATATATCGCATTCACATTCTCTAGTTGCTTTACCATAGTTAGTCTCTTACCATAGTTAGCATAGCTTGGAGCCCAAGTGGCCTTACATCTATATAAGGGTCCTATGTACATTGTAATTCATACAACACTTTCTCTGTAATAAAATCTTTCAGTCTTTCTCTCATTCATGAAATCTCTATTCTATTTCAAAAATCGTGATGAAATTTCAGTAGAGGTAGATAGCAAGGTTCAGACAATGGAGTTCTTGGGCTATACTCTCATATCACAAAATTGTATGAGGTTACGGTAACGTGATAAAGCAAGACTTGGTTGTTGGAATCATGAGCGCACTCATACAAGATAAGATTGCCGTGTCTCATAGTTGATCTGGATGCACGGGGAAGAACTATTAGATCCGGCATGATAACTAAGGTGCAAAACAAAGATCTAAAAGCTTGTGAGATTGGTAAGATGGATACATCGGCAATAAATATGGATCAATGGAGAATTGAGGTCCTTTGGAGAGTTCACATGTGAAAAATGAAAAATTTGTTAGAAGTTTCATTTTATGAACTAATGAGCAAATAATATGATTTTTCTCACAGAAAAAGATTTAGAGAAGAATGAACTATTAATAAATATGTGTAGGATCAAGAGCTAATAATTTTATAATTTTGAGTCAATAATTAAGTTCTATGACTCATATTTTCTCAAATTCTTAGGGCTTGTTACAACAAAAACAATTGTTTAGTCTTCTTTTTTTTTTTGTTCTAAATTTCAAACCTCAACATTTAGATATATACATCTAAAATTTTAAAAACAATTTACACGTTTCCGCAAATGAACTATAACATGTGTCCAAAGAAGATGCCTGGGAAACAAATTCAACTGTTAGCACCAAAAAAAAAAAAAATGTCACAATTGTTTTTTTTTTTTGATAATTAAGGAGTCTCAATTGTTGAATAAAAGTTTCAAGTAACGGCTGAAAATTCACCGCCATCTTATGCAGCCAGTCGCCAGGAAGACCGTGAACCATCCATATACAAAAATAAGCTTCACATGTATATAACAAGTTGTCTGGTTTGTTATTAAACACAATAAATGAATACAATAAACTCTTATCATGCTCACACCAAACATATTGAGATAGATGTTCACTTTGAGCAAGAGAAGATGACTTCAGAAACTCTTACAGTTCATTTTATCTCCACTCTTGACTAGCTTGCCGACATTATGACTTTCGTATGCTTCGGTCCAAGCTCACAATTAGTCACCCTATTTCGCTTGAGGGCCGTGATAGATGATAAATCACATATTCGTTTTAAATATTATTTGTTGTAATCTCTTTAGCTCATGGTTATCTTCCGGTCCTTATCGTAACTACTGTTGTATCTTGTTGTAGTATAAATAAGAACATACTGTACACAATGATTTATCAAGTGAAACACATTTTCCCAGTCTTCAAAATATGAGGCTCTGTTTTTTCTGCTGTAAAATAATTTATTGGTAAAAAATGAATTTAAAAATCTCATTCCCTAAGTAATATAATTCCCACAAATATAGGATTAGTCATTCTAGATAAAACACATAAGATTAACTTATTTTCATACCCTTTGGCTCATTTATCAAATATTAAAATGCCCTTTCAAAAAATTCCTTATTATGTATAGCTTTTGACTATGATGAATTTCACCGGACATTACATTGGGAAAAAAACAATTATGTAACATATAATGTTATACATAAAATACTAAGTTTGTTATATATAAAATACTAGGTTTGTAACGTTATTACATAATTTTTTCATTTAATACTACAAAATTTACATGGTATTCATGATTCATCTCATCATAGCTGAAGCAATTAGAAAAAAGATTATACTGAATTTCATGAACTTCTCGTTGATATCTGCAGTTTATTGTGTGGAACCTCCGATGTGAACCTTAAAAATAGTTCCATTGGTAGCTCATCTTCATCGAGTACCTAGAACGTGTAAAATGAGCATGACTAATAAGTATGCTAAAAGAAAAGACAAAAAACACGAAAAAGTTAAATTTCATGGCTTTGCTCCAGTCATGTACATCCACGCTCATCTCACACCTCGCTATTCACGCACCTCAATATCAATTCCTGTATGTAACTTACCTGGATGACTCATCCATCTCTCAACTTGCTAATTCATTCACCTCAATGTCACCTCACATATGCAGCTCACCTTACTATCTTACTCACCTCAATATCAGTTCTCGTATTCAGAAAACGCTTTTTCAAATTGAATCATACGTGGGAGTGTTTGAATATAAAATTCGTTACATATAAAGAGATCATAAACTTCAAAACCACCTTATAAGTGCCTAAATTACTCTACATAACACTGATGAACTAATAATGCAGCAGCAGTGAAGATACACCAACATTCAAGATTTACATGGATTCCAAAACCATCTCCAGTTACCAATACAATCTGTAAGATTTTAAGTCATAACTCTCAAATCAGACTTAATCAAGGAATAATTAGAAAATAACTAGTACCAGGAACCACTTAGGTACTTCCCCACAAAATTAAAAATGACAAAAGGAAGTAGGAACCCAGTTTTGTCAGAATGCTCACAAGTCATGAGTTGATGAGGTGATCTGATCGCGCCTCTAGGGAGGTCGAAGAGAAGGTTGTAATCACAGTAGTCTTACTGTTTAATACAATAATTAGCCTGCTCTGTTAGAAAGTGCTTTCTCCTAGGCATTTTCGGGTTTAAGTTCGCTAAATCGAGCCTACTTATACTCCTATTTTTCCCTTTATTCGGGGCTCACAAACACATAAAGCAGCAATTCTTCACGTTTTCTTCAGACATTGGAAATGAATTCCACTACACCAAACTTTAGACATGATATGCACAAAAGTTAAAGCATGAGATCACTGATCAGACTGCAACATACCTGCATTCCTAGCATCTCTGTGCAGTTGCTCAATTTTTCTTAGGCCCTTCGGCCTTCCAGCTCCGCTGCTGCCACATATTCTTTCTCAGATCAATAGCATCTAGCAGCATGAATCTCACCCTAGAAGACAATTTCACGCAGGTGGATAACTTGGCCATCATATCAAAATATGCATCCATATGCACCTTGGCTTTAGGATGATCTATCCTCACTCCAATTGTAGTCATCAATTTACACAATGCCTCAACATCTTCCTCATCAGGAACCTCCCCAGGACCTCCCAAAAACTTCTTTATGCACTCGTGCATTATTCTCTCTGTCAACATCCTATTTTTGTATAACTCACCAATTAGTCTAATATTTCCCAGCATCCGTCTTCGCGCTCTGTCTCTCTTTTCCTCTCCAACTTCCTCTTCTGACTGTTTAACTTCTCTTCTCTCGAACTCTTCCCGACACTGATTCAAAAGCAACCTCTTAAACGTAATATTTTCATTGTCCACGCTTAAATCCGGCAACTCTGCCGCAAGATGATAGCATAATTTGGCATACATCTCGCAGAAGATCGGTTCCATGAGAGCTCTATCAAATATTTGCAGGACCAAACCAGTGAGAGTGATGGCATTATCAATGTTAACTCGCTTAACTTGTTCAAATAATTTTTCAAAATTCTGAGGAGTTAGCTTGTTTAGGATAGCTCTCAACTGCCTCTGCTTGGCTTCTTCCTCATCCGCTACTTTACCTACTCGATACTTCCTCTCCGCTCTATGCATCATTTGCAGTGTAGAAGAAGACATTAAACCCTTCTGGAAAGCACCCCGAAGACTCGGGTTGAATTCGTAGGGGGCAGATCCAGCAGTTTTGTTCAGCGGGGGCTATAAAACAATTTTTTAGTTAGCTATCGAGTAAATAAATAAGTAAATTCTACAAAACATACAATACATATTTATATTTAACCAGATTTTTTGAAATTATGAAACTGGTGTAGGCATGCTTCAATACATCTAATATATACTGCATAAAGGAATACCAAACAAGTAGAATATTGCATATATGAAAGCTGATTAACCAAATAAAATTCAAGAATTAAATAGGCTATCTATCAAGATAAATACAAAAACTAGCAATTACTAAATACTTTAAAAGCTTAACTTCACTCACATAGAAAATCGACAGTCTTTGAATTCAATTCTAATCAATTGTTTAGAAGAGTGGAAGTTGTGAAGTTTTATTTGTGTTAATGAATGAAGAAGGGAGGAAATAATTGGGAAAGTTAAAGGGGAATCAAGTACGTTGCTAAGCTTTTTTGTGTTATTTATTTATTTATATGGAGTGCACACGTATAAAGAAGCACAAAGATAAAGGAAGGCGAAGGAAAGAAAAGAAAAAGGTGTGTGCAGCGGTAAAAGGAGATTTGACCCCCAACCCCCCCCCCCGGCGGCCACACACACACACACACAAAAAGAAGAAAAAAGGTTAAAGGATAAAACTTAACATGGAAGTCATGGGTAATTAACAAACAAAAAACATAGAAGTCATGGGAATCAAGTACGTTGCTAAGCTACTTTGTGTTTTTTTATATGGAGTGCACAAGCACAGAGGTAACGTCCCCTCCCTCTCCCCCCCGGGAAAAAAAAAAGTAAAAGGATAAATTAACATGGAAGTTGTAGAAATGTAGGAATGATAACAGATCGGATATTTGATAAAATTTATAAAATTAAATTTGAATTTATTTTAATTATATTTTATTAAATTCGTGACGAAAATCCGGTGAATTTAAATTTTGCTCCAAACTTAAACCCGTTAAATATTTGAAAACCCGTGAGTACTTAACCCAACCTGTTAATGAATAAAAATAATATTTTTTTTTAAGAAAAACTTAAAAGGTTGTTAAAAGAAATGAAAAAAAAAATCTTATTTAAAATAATGACAAAACATAATGGATTAAAAAAGTTAAATTAAATTTATTGTCTATAAACAAACTTAAATTTAATAGAAACATTCAACAAAATCTTTATGCTAAGGAGTTATTATCCTTCCATAATAATATAAAATAACCTGAAGAAAAAAAACATAAACTACTTGTCACAATTGTAAATTATCATTTTTGTTTGAATTATTTAACAATTGAGCGGTTGTATTATTTGAATTAGATAAAAGAATAAGTTAAAATAAACTATGAGAGTTAACAGCTGATAATAAGAGTTGGGTTATAACCCACAACTATTATTTTTGGACCAATATTAAAAAATTATCTTTTCTTAAATAATATATTATTTGTATTTGTATGTAAATATATAAATATTTTTATAAATTTATTTTTACTAAATTATTAATCTGGTTCTCGGGTTTTGAATTTTTTAAAATTGCTATTACCAAATCTTATTGGACTACCCGTCGGTAACCATTTATAAAAACCAAACTCTAATGGATAATCCATCGATTTCGTAAACTGGTTTATAATCGGATCGAATACCCGTCAGATTCAGATTTAAACTCTACCCATTGTCATCCCTAAAGTCATGGGTAATTAACAAACAAAAAACATATAAGTCATGGGTGATTATTGGTCTGATGATTCAGGCAAAACTAATTTTCAGGGCAGCGGAAAAAATTGTTGTCACTAGGGTTTTGGTTCAATGAAATATAACTCGTTATATATACGAGATATTGTGAACTTAAATTTTGTTGATTATATTGTATGATTTTAAATCTCAGTTGAATAATAAAAAAAAAAAATAGTTTGAGAAGGATTAAAAAATTTGTCCTCGTATTTTGTTCTATGGAAGGTAAAGAAATAATTGACTTAATCATTTTTATACCTTGGAATCTAATCCTTCCAATTTAGAGTCAAAAGAAGGCTTCAAATGTGCATTCTTCAAAGAAATCTTTTATAGATTCTCACTAGGCACCAACTACTATCTTTTAGGGGACTAGAAAGAAGGCTTTGATACTGAAAAAACTCCTAAAATTGTGTTGTATGTCTTCTTTTAAATTTACAATTGTCTATAATCTCTATATAGTTTGGCTCAATTGAACTAATATTTTCATAGTTTGAAACTATGAACACCCTTAAATCATTTATTCCCACGCCTCATATCAACTACTGTTTTACCTCTTGTACTACAAAACCTTGGCTATGTTTTCCCACATGTAACTTGGAAATTTATATCGACAAGAAGTAATTACAAGTCGCTAAACACTCGACAAAAGACGGAACTAAGACCTTGCACTAAAGAAAAGAAAAGAAAAGAGAATAATAATAATAATAATAAAGAAACAGCTATGGAGCCAAGCCCAGAAATATAAACAAAGCAAAAGGTCCAAAATAGAATGCCGGAGAAATAGAAACTGGACCCAGCCTAGTACCTACACAGGTGGACCAAAGGTTGAGCATGAACAAGCCCAAACCAGCCTGATGAAAAATAAAAAACCCAGCCTAAGCCCAATTTAGGTGTGTTAAACACAGTAAATAAATACTATAACCCCCTCTCTAATAGATTGTTTCATTTGTAAATTCAAATTTTTTTGTTTGGTTGTACTTTTTTTAAAAATTACAAATTCATGATTTGCAATTTTTGGATTTGCACAAGTCTTACTTAAATTCGAATCCAAGAGGTGAATTTTACACGTTTTCTAATTTTGTTGCTAATCTTTTGAAAACAAAACTACCCTCAGGTTAAAGAAAAAAAAATGTAGTTTTCATTCTTCTTCCCTACTCTTTTCTCTTCTTCCAAATTGGCGGCAAAAAAAGACAAAAAGTTAACTTGTTCCATTCACTCCTCTTTGAGGTATTCATTTGATTTTTCTTGAAAATTTATTCACCGTACCTTTTCTATTATGTATTATTATTATTTTTTATTATTATAATACTATTATGTTGTTGTTGTTGTTCCTTCTTATTTTTAAGATAATAACATGTAATAATTATCATACCAACTAAATATTGGTCAAACTCTCACTTAGCAATATCTTTTCTATGATTTGTAGATTTTCTTAATTATTTACTGGTGTATATATGTTGTTTATATGGATTTTTTGCCTCGTTTACAACTAAGGGATGGGTTCATAATTATTTTTGTAATGTTGAATTGATGTTTGAATTGGATAAATAATTTGCATTAATTAAACCTAAAGTTATTTTTTCATGTTAAACTTATGGTTGCATTTAAAGTTATTATGATTATTTTGTGATGTTTAACTTTTTTGAAAATATTTATTTGTTTTTTATTTTTTATTTTGGATTTTTATGATAGTACCAGAAATTAATAATGGATTGAGAAGATAACACTTATATGATAGTCTGATTTCAATTGATTAAAAGAAGGGTACTGAAGTAAAATACAACTATTAATTCCAATTTAAAATGTGTTCCAAATACAATTTAGATTTACAAATAACATAATTGACTTAATATTGTTTTTCAGTTCCAAACAAGATAATTCATTTTTAAATGAAATGAATTCTACATATAAATTGATTCGAAACACTATGTAACAATATAAAGCTTTCAAATGAGGAGTAATTTAATATGATATCAAAGTTCATACGTTTAAGCCTCATTACCACTCATTTAAAAAGAGTAATGCTATATACCACTCTACTTTTCATACTCTTATACCACTCTTTTTTATTTTTTTATATTTTTTTCCATTCTCTTATTAACATTTGTTATCGTTTTTCTACTCTTACCAATGTTTTCTTCTTACGTACTAACCCTAACAGAAAATCCCCAAATCACTTCATTTAAAAAAAAGTTATTTATTCTCTTCTATTGCTAAATACTGGCGGTTTCATTCAATAGATGTTGTATTGATTGACCATGGAGTACATGAAAACACAAATCTCTGTTCAGTTATTGAGAATCATTTTAAACCTGGTCCTTGGAATCATAAATTGAAGCAATTCTGCGAGGAGCCCCTGGCGCCAAAATTTTTCATCCGTAAATATTCAAAGGGCCCCAAATTTTCTTTCCGCGAGTTGGATTCGTGAGCAATTCGCTAATTTAGTTATTTTGGAGTATCCTAAAATCCATGTTTTTCTACCTTCCCATACCTATAATTTTGAAGTTATTAGAGATACAGCGCCGAAGAGAGTAGATAACAAGGAGTCGGCCAACGATGGCTCCCCAAGTCCACAAGGTGTCGTCTCTTTTGATAAATAATTTGAACAGGAAGAAATTGAATCTTCAATGTATATGCTGTTGTGTTTTCATGGTGTGGTAAATAAATTTTTTTGACTGAATTGATTTGGGATTTTTGGTTAGGGTTAATACGTAAGAAGAAAACATTGGTAAGAGTAGGAAAATGATAGCAAATAAACGTTGACATAAAATGTTAATAAGAGATGAAAAAAAAAAAAAAAAAAAACAGGGGAGAGAAAATGAAAAAATTAAGTTTGCCAACTTGACATGACACGTCAACATGCCAATTAAAGAATGGTATAAGAGTGTAAAAAGTAGAATGGTATATAGCATTACTTCATTTAAAAAAATGTTAAAACTTTCCACGTAGAAGGCTAAAAGAAAAGAAAAGAATGAAGCCCTATGACATCATCAAGCAAAAACAAAAAAAAACAAAAAAAAAAAAAAAAGAAGAAGAAGAAGAAACACAAGATAAAAGAAAAGGAAGGAGGGAATAGAGGTTATGTATCACCGGCCAAAGGTCGGAACACGAGGGAAACTACGGAAAATAGAAGTTTCGTTTGAATCTGATATTAACGGATTAAAATTCACAGCCATCTTATGCTGCCAGTTGCCAGCAGACTATGAACCTCACATTTAGCCAGCTATTTACAAAAATGCATGCAATAGGAAATTGGAAGGCTCTAACATTTTTGCACCAAACAAGTCATTTTCTCAAATTCTAGTCGTTTATTTATTTATTTATTTATTTATTTTTTGGTGTCGTTCCTCAAATTCTAGTCAAAATAATACAATTGGACATAATTAACAGCGATTTCTAGGAAAAATAACCCCTATAGTAAGTTGACGCTAGCTCTGGTTAACTGGTTTCTAATTATTGAACGCAATAAATGAATACAACATTCTTTTCTAACCGTTTAAATTTTTAAATGCAGTAGTCACTTATATGGTGACAGAGCCTTGGTACAGTATTGTATTCATCTTTCACATCTGACTCATCTTAAATTATGTTACACATAAGAGAAATGTTAGAATATTCGTATCACAAAATCATACTAAACTCTAAGACTATCTTATCTTTGGTTATTCCTCCTAATACCAATTGATTTTAAGATAAAATCGCTTGATTCTTAACACGATATCAGACATAGATTATAGGTTCAAGTCTCATTGCTTCTCATTTATAAAATTACGTTCACGTGAAAGCCTCAATAAAAAAACTATCTAGTCTACATGTGAAGGGGCGTTTTAAATATAATAATAAATATAATAAATCATTTTTGCTAACACGTTAAATTTTTAGATGAGGTGGTAACTTAATTTGATATCAAAGTTTAGGTATCAAAATATCCTGAGCTCAAAACTCACCACTACCCATTTTTAAAATTAAGTTCACGTGTAAGCCTCAGGCCCTGTTTGTTTGCCATAAATTTTTTTCCTAGAAAATATTTTTCAAATTTTTCAGTATTTGGTAGCGTTGTAAAATAGGTCAACAAAAATATTTTTTAGTCACATAAAATGTGTAGCTAAGTGGAGTGTAAAATATTTTTCTCTGCAAATATTTTTTATAGACAAGAGTTTCAATCAAAACTATCTAGCCTATAAATATAAGGGCCTGTGGAACACAATAAATTAGTACAACAGATCTCTTTCTAATAATTTAAATTTTTAAATAATGTGGTTAGTTAATAATAATATATCATAGTAGAAGAAGACATGATAAAAATGTTATTCACATTTAGGGTCATAAAATTTAAGTATTACTCGAGTTAACTACATTAGGCTAATATCCAAAATATATATTATTAAGTTCATACACCAATCTCACTTGTATACAATCAATGTTGACGAATGAAACGAACCACTAGAAAGGAAGATACAAATCCTCATAGCTAGTAAGAGATGTGAGGTTGTTGGCTTATTGGGACCATGAGAGAAAGATATTATTCAAGAAGATATTATTCAACTAAAATACGCGTTATAGCAAAATCACAACAAAATCCAAGCCACTTGTATGTGTGGCTTTAATGTAGCCTCACCTTTGTTCAAACACTAAGATCCAATAAAAAACCAAAGGCTCTCATATTTACAGCAAATCTGCATCATCACTTCAAACAAAGTAAACTACAAAAAAAAAACTATCAAGATTTCATTCAAACAATTAAGTTGTTGTAAGAACCCAAGACCAAACTCCATATTCTTCCATCACTTAGCTAAAAAAAAAAAAAAAAATTCTATTATACTCGACTTCCTCCGGCTTATTACCGGAAGTCTGTTCACGGTATCGTTTGAGGTTTTTCCATGGCTACATCGATTTCTGCTACTGGTTTCAAAGGTGGTTTTTCTTCTTCTTTCCATGGAAACTGGGGATCCTCCATTGTTGGTGAAGATTACACTTTGCTGGCCAAGACAGTGCCGAACCATGTCCGTGTTGCGCGGCCGATAAGATCGCAGCCGATGATGAAAAACGTTAATGAAGGGAAGGGACTTTTTGCTCCGATCGTTGTTGCCACACGTAATATCATTGGCAAGAAGCGGTTCAACCAGCTTAGAGGCAAGGCTATTGCTTTACACTCGCAGGTAACCACTTGGTTCTTTGTAAAATTTGCAGCATATATGCTGTGTTTTCTTAAGTAGTATCGTTGCTCTAGTATTGTACTAGCATATATGGCTATGGCTAATACTAAACATGTTACATGGGATTCTTTTATCACGCCAATGTGCTTCTACTCACAAATCGTGGTTACACGTGAAAGGGTGTTAAAAAATCTAATTGTATCGCTTAGAATAAATGATGAATTTAAAGACAAGTTATGTGGTAGACGTGAAAAAGATTGAATGGACAACATTGGACCATGCCTTACTCTAATACTATAATATAAAATGTGAAATTTCATTCAAAAACTTTTTAGTATTAAATAGTCACTACAATATTTTAGCTCATTCACAACATCCAATTGAAAAATGAAAAAAAATAAAAAAAACATAGTTTTAGGTGTCTTATTACACTAGTTTTTTAACTATTATATGAACTACAAATTTTTGTAACGGTTTTATTTAATTGTAACAGTTAAAACTTATTTATCACTCCGTCAATAATTGCTTGAGATAACTTTTTGCAACGGATAATATAAGTTCTAGCTTACCTGACCAAAAAAAGAAGAAACTTTTTGCAATGGTTTTAATAATAATTTTAATAGTTTTACAAAAAAAAAAAAGAAAAAAACTATGATACTAGAGAATTTGTACCGAGATGATATACAATGGTTAAAGTCATTTATAATATTTTTAACTTTTTTACAACAAAAGATTAAAATTGCGCTAGTATGAGTAATAAGAAAACTTATATATTTATGTTTTTTTGCTAATCCCGAAACCTAATTTTTTGGTATTGAGATCCATAACTTTTTCCCGTCGAACAACTAAATTTTCTAACAATGGCATCACTTTCAAGTATTCCATAATTTTCTATTGTCATTTCATCCCATATCTTTGTTGATAATAATACGATCAATTTCTTGTAAGATATTGCTGACATATCACAGCAACCATAAAAGTTCTAACTAATTTACTTGAATATTCAAATGCCAGGTAATTACTGAGTTTTGCAAGTCGATAGGTGCAGATGCAAAACAACGACAAGGGTTGATTCGACTAGCAAAGAAGAATGGAGAGAGACTTGGATTTCTTGCATGAAGAAAACATTTCAGTTTGTTTTCATTTACAGTTTCCTAGAAAAAAAAAATCCTTTTGAGTTCATAGCTATTATTAAGAACTTTCACAAGTATATATATCTTCTTCATATGGGAAAACTAAAATTAAAAATGAATGTACGGGGTATTTTAGACTAATATTAGCAATCGCTTTACTACATTCTTCAGTTTAAAGCTGTAATTTCTTAAAATCCAGAGATCAGCTGAAATTGAAATATTATTATTAGGTCCCAGAGGTTGGATAGAATGGTCGAATAATGACTTAATGTAATTAAAGGTTTTAAATGATAGATCACCTAAGTTTCTGTCCTAAAATCACTTGTTATTAGGTGGAATAACTTAAGATCTTATATATTGGTCTTGAATGTTATCCATCCACATGTGACCTATGATTAATTAATTGACGTGGTCGAAATAACAGCGAATTTGGAAGAGTTGCATAAAGTCAATGTACCAAAGTCGATGCTCAATGCTTGAAACACGAATAGGTCACACGTGGATGGATAACATAAGATCAAGGGCTAACTCTGATACCATGATAAATGACATGAGTTTCTATCATAATACAAATTGGTACTAAGTGGAGTAGTCTAAGATCTTATATACTATTTATTCCTGTAAGATGATTGGATTCTCCAACTCCCTCCTTTATATGTGATTCAGGATTAATTGTTTGACATAGTCAAAGAAGCAGCAAATTGAAGGCTAAAAGAGTAATTAACGAATGACATTGTACAATTATTGAAGTTGCAATTAATAAATGACGTGGTACAAAAGTAGAATAGCAAATTTGAAAACTGTGTACCAAAGTTGACGCGCAAATGGATCGCATATAAATAGATAACATAGGATCAAGACTCAGTTTTAATACTATGTTAGACAACATGAGGTTTCATTCTAAAACCAATTGGTACTAGATAGAATAGTTCATAATCTTATATACTGGTCTTGAATGCCTTGATTAATCCATATGAGACAATTAGATTCTCCAATATTAAGTTCATACCTATATTGTTCTCCCTCACACAAATTGTCTTTTTTTGATTAATTTGGAGTATGTGTTGAAGCAAGCCATTGTACCACAAGACTTATAACTTTGAGTGAATTTAATATGATCATGCCTAAAGCAAGTTCATTGTCATCTATACATACATTTTATATGATCAAAATGCATTGATTTTGACATGGAGGCTTTGGGGATCGAATTTGCCAAAAATTTCATTAGTTTTCCTGACCCAATCTCAATGCCTCTCCCCTTGGTTCTCTCATCTCATCTGCTTGGTTCATATTAATTGGAGCGTATGTGGGCTAGTGACATAATCGGCCAACAACCTCATTTAAAAACTCTAATGGTTATAGTAAAACTTATTATATTTCTTTGTCATATTTAACACGCTCTCTCATTATGCGTGATTGCACCTTGCACGTGACCATATTCTTCAAAATTAGTAGCGACCAAGACTTGAATCCAAGAATTATTATTAATCAGACTCTAATACCATGTCAATTAGTCATCTTATTTAAAAATTATTCGTTCTTTTATATTGTTGAGAGGCCAGTAAATCCCAGTAGGTAATTTAGCACCAAAATCCCCACCAACAAGATCCAGCTATAATTCAGCACCAAAATCCCACCAACAAGATCCAGCTATCAACTCAATTCTGCTCAATGGTTGCTTCGTATAACAATTTTCAACGTTTGTTGTGCCTCCACATTTTCTGAACCATGGAATTGTGTGTTCAATAGATTCATGTTATGATAGAATTTACAAGGAGAGAAAGGTCATAACTTAGCTCATCTTCAAGCAAATATCTGACAGAGCTTATAGATTTTTCGGGAAACTCTTCAATCAGTCTGAACCATATCAACCTCTTACATATTAGTAAAACTCACACATGTAAGTGCCACCAACCATGTGAAAAACTAACCCATCAATCCGGACTGATGCAAGAATTTTTCAAATTTCCCAACTCTTCAGCAAAAAAAAGTTTACATCCGAACGTCTTGATGCAGGAGAGATGGGTAACCCCATCTACATTAGTGCCGGACTTTCGACAGTCCGAATGCAAGTATATCCCCTCTTTTGACCCTAATTGTTCAATAAGTTACCTTACGTTTACTCCTTTTTTTAACCACGAGATTTGTATTCTAAATTCACAGTGCAAACTGTATATAGTCAACTGCAGTCTGCTCAAATTACAATACCCTATACAGGAGTAATAATTTTCACAATATTAGCTATTTGAATGATGATAACTCTCTTAT
The DNA here is from genome assembly GCA_037974665.1 of Ehretia macrophylla. NCBI lineage: Eukaryota > Viridiplantae > Streptophyta > Magnoliopsida > Boraginales > Ehretiaceae > Ehretia > Ehretia macrophylla. The sequence continues at coordinate 102,156,605 of CM075764.1, read as the reverse complement.
GTTCTAGTTTTATATTAATTGTAGTTTATCACAAAAAGTCAGAAGGCAATACAGAAAATGGTTAAAAGAACAGGAACAACGAAGGCAATAGAACCCAATATAAAATTACGATATTTAAAATATATTACGTAGACACGTCCACAATTGAATCTACGAGCAGGTTCTCTGAAATTCTTACTGTATGGAAACAAACGGACTGCAAACACAAGGCGTTATCAAGGGTTGTTCACACATTATATCGACCTTTTGCTGATCTATCCCTTCTAGAGTCATCCTGCAATAACAAATGAGAGTTAGAAGAAAATTTTTGACATGGGGAAAAAACACAGGGTTCCTCAAAATGAAATTTACATGGAAGCTGTATGAGATCTTATCGGTGACATCAAGGATTTCCTTCCACTTTCTTCCAATGCTCATCTGCAAGACATCAAGTCATCATCATCAAATCTTAAGCCATTTTAAACACAAAAAGCAACGTAACATTTCCATAGAAGGTATCACAATTATAAATTTCTGCCCGTGGCTTCTGAGATTAAGCAATGATGATGAAAACAACATCATTGTGGAACAACAGAGGGTGATGGAACACAGGCTCAGTATGCTGAGCGAAATTTTAGGCTGAACATTAAGTATTACCACCCATAAACAAATTAGAATAGAAGTGTAAGCAACTGTAGTGGTTCAATAAATTAAGGTGTTTGGCGTCAACAGAAATCAGCATCCAAACAACAGTAACAGCTGTTTTAGAAAATAATGACCAATATTGTAGTTGGAGTCTCTAAGACAACGGTTATCGAGAAAAGGTCTAACCCCCATAAAATGTATATGAACTCTATGAAATAACATGTCACCCTGAAATACAAAGTTATATGTTGTAAAAGTAGGAAAAAGATCAAGAAACTCAATTGCAAATGACAAAAATCCAACAACACAGGTCACAGCATATCATAAAATTCCAAAAAATATGAGGAAGTTTCTTTATTTTTTACTCTAAACATTTGAACACAAGCTGACAAACATCTCGGTCACTTGCTAACCTTTCTTAACAATTTATAGTATATGTAAAGAGAACAGGCCTCCAGGTCCAAGAGGTCCAGGGGAAGGTAATGGGATCCCTTCAGCTCCTAAATCCTAAAGTAAAAACCCTAACACAGAACTCCCCAAGTAAAGAATTGACCGTATAACAAACTCGGAGAGAAGTTAGATCTACTTATATGAAGTTTAGTCTCACTACTCTGGTTTTATGCCCTTTATTTATTTTTTTTGGTTAAATTATGTCCTTTATTTAGAAAGGTCTAGTTTTAACTCTATTTTTTACCATTACATATAACACCTGTACATGCAAGCTTTTGAGTCATATATCCCAAATTTCAACCCAATATCACCTCAAGAAATCAACATGCGTTCATTGGCAGCTCAGCAATTTGATCAGTTACCCTTCGAAAAATCAGAATACTTCACTACCAAATTATGTGTTCTTCCTTTGAGTTGCAAACATCAAGCAATTTTCCTTAGGACATGAACATAGTAAAAGGAAATACCCCTGCCCAAATTGAAGCTTCAATAGTTAAATACTTTGTACTGAGATAATTGTCGTTTTCTATTTGTTAAATTGCCATCCTTGCTCAGCTTACTCCCATATGAAGATTAAGCATATGCATTATGATTCATACTAAAAATTTTTGAACACTATCCTTCATACTACTATTAGAACTCTCGTGATGTAGCAAGTAATATTTTAATGAAGACTGCAATGATAATAGCCAAACAAACCCCAGCTTCAACCTTATAACCTGCCAGAGAGAACAATATTTTTCTTGAGTTTACTCTTTAGTGAGATACTAATGCCAGACCAAATGGAACCTTGATAAAATGCTCTTTTGATCATAACAGTTCACAGAAATCTATTTCGAGCCAGAGAGTAAAGACAAACAACAACAGAACCATATGAATCCATGCCATAATACGCTCAACCAGAAAACACCCATGAGTAAATCTATCTCTGTCATTATAAGACAAAACTTATAGCATTTACCTTTTCAACACTTTCAAAGCACTACTAGCAAAATGACATCCTAGATCATGATATCTAACAAAGTATCCCTCACGAAATGAAAGATATTGAATTAGACGATATCATATTTTTTCTTCTCAAAATTAGATAATTTATATACCAGAACGTAACACAGAATGTGGCAGCTGGAAGATATTAGATAAAAACCTAGCTTTTCATTCCTCACAATTAAGGAACAAATTCCGAGGTCTCTGGTCATCTAAGAACCTAGGAACACCAAATGAGAAGAAAGGAAATGCCAATGCAGTACATTTCATATCAATGAATCTACATTATAAACCTCTGCCTTTGTTTAATATTGACCAAGCCATACATTACCACAGGGAAGGTCAGGGGATCCCTCCCCTATCGCTAAGTGTAAAAAGAGCAAACAGATTTAAGTTAGTGAAGAACGAATAAAAAGAATGACATTTAAAGGACAAGTTGAAACCTGAGCAGCCTCATTAGCAGCATTTTTCGTCCACAGTGAAAGTTTGTCCTGCCTTTGACGCACACTGGCAACAACTCCACATATCTCATCAGCCTCATCAAATTGCTCACCAATCAACGCCATCAACTGCTCAACACCAATAAGTCAAACAAAAGAAAGGCTACAAATGTAACCAGACCATAACGAAAACCTCGCACATTCTATATAAACCGCCACAAATAACCTAAAAAATAACAACAATACCAAAGTGACAAAGAGAAGAGATCATTACAGTTTCAAGCCACATATTATCCAGATTAGCTTTTCTGTTGCTAGTAATCGTCCATTTGCCTCCATTAGCACACTCAGGGTCTTCCCATTTTGGCTCAACCCCAGCTTTAAACAAGTGGAAATCAGCATTTCCAGACAACTTGCTGGGTCTAAATATCTGATCATACAAACTGCAAGAAAATTCACAATCTTTGACCGCATCCATAAAAACCACAAACTTATATTTGTTCAACATATTCACATACTCTCCTCTTTCCAGGACATGTACTAATTTAATATTATACACCGTGGTCACATTTGGTCAGAAGTTACATCTTCTAGCTACACAAATACTTCCTCCGTCAGATAAAGTCTTTCAAACTTCCCTTTTCATGAATTTCAAATTTTACGTCACCTATCAAGAAGTTACAGATTCCTCTTCTTTCACGGTCCAACATTTGCCCTAACAAAATACTCCTGAAAACTACAACAAAAACTTGTATTGGGAGAATGTAAAGTCCATTTCTCGTGAACTGTGTGTCCGTTACTAAGGTGCCAATAAATACATGTGACGGAGGGATTACAACGTTCAAAATATCTTCACAAAAAAATTGCACTTGCTACCAAAATTTCCATTTTATTTCTTTTTTGCTTGTAATTTCTTTGATTAAACTATTATGACCGTAGAAGGGAAGCTTTAAGGCAATGGTAAAGTTGTTGTCGTAGAAGCTGGATGTCACAGGTCTGAGCTGTGGAAACAACCTCTCCCTAAAGTACAAGGTAAAATTACTCATAATAGGCTTCAAAGTGAGTCCATTTCTTCCTCGGACCCCGCGTATAGCGGGAGGTTCATGAGCCAGAGTCCGGACAGACCTAAACTATTATGCTGTAGAAAATTTAGGCATTTTAAATCCAAAGCTAAAGTACCATAACGCAGTTCCATACTAATTTAACTGATGAACTTGCTAATAACTATATACAGACATATTTATGTGTATATGTATACATAATAGTATATACACACACCCATACATATATATCAAATTTTGCACAGACAAATAAACATATAATATGCATACACACACATCAATTATGCGCATACACATACATAAATGTTATACACACAACAGATCAACTGAAGACCATAATTCTATGAAATCTAGGAATACATATATACATACAAATACAGATAGAAATATATGAATATATGTATATATATACCACCAAAATTCTTCGACGGTGTCGAAAGTGTAGAGCTTGCGAAGAGAGGTGCCCCAAGCGGCGCCTTGTTTGGGATTCGGTTGGTTATCGCACCAGAACGCCCACTGTCTCTCCAGCTTGTGCGGCTGCTTCTCGACTGCTTCCACTGCCGCCGCCGTAGTTGGTGCCTCCGCCGTTTCCGCCGCCGCAGTTGCTTCAGTCGCCATATTATTCTGTCTCTGTTATGCTCGCGAAAAAGAAGTTGTTTTCCCCTACGGAAGACTAGTATTGGGCCATTTGAGAAGAAGAATTTTAAAGTGGGCCATTTTCTTAGAAAATAGGGATAAAGGCCCAAATGGTTTCCCAAGGTCCAAACTCTTAGCCCATCTAACTTTGCTTACTTTTTGGTTGTCATATCGGGTCTCATTCCCCGACGTACTTCTTGTTACTTTTAGACAAAGATTAAAGGGGTAAAACATTCCCTATAATAATTATTTTATAATTTTGCTACTGCTTTACTAATAGAAAATAATAATAATAATAATAAAAGAAGAGAAAAACAAATAAGTTCCCTCTTTTAGATTTGAGAAATATTATAAGAGAGGAATTTAAATGATTTTATGATTCTTTGTTTGAATTGGAGAAAGAAAAGAAATAAAAATAAAAATAATCTTAAATAAAAAGTTATTACATACCTTTAATTGCTATGTGAAGATATAAATCAAATTATGTAAAAGTATCAAGAAAAATTAAAATATTTCGCATTAACTTTTTCTTTTTCTCCATAAAAATCAAAATTGGGAGGATTGAAAAATTCTCTCATTTAATTTTTTTTAATCCCTTATAACATTTCCTGCATTCCAAAAGTCAAACCAAATAAGGAGAAGAATTCCTGAATCTCTCCCTTTCTAGTCTTTTCCTTCAAAGGGTGCAATCCAAACACTCTGTTATCTTTGTAAGTTGGGGTTGTCTAGGGGGATAGCCCAAGTTCCAAATGCTCATCTTTTGCCTGTTTTTTACAAATTCAATTTGATTTATATTTGTTTGCGTCTTATTTTAAATCGAAAACCTATCTAATGTCAAAAGATTTTTTTTTTTTTTTTTTGGTTCTTAATCAATAGGGAAGGGATATTATAAATAATGCCAAAAGTTAAAAATACGTAAAAATGTTAGACTTGTACTTACTGATGAGAAGCCAAAACATCAAAACTAATTTTGACAAGTAAATATATGAATGAATGATTTTGATATTCCGACAAAAAAAAGAAAAAGAAAATGAAGATTGGAGATTACTTTTTCCTAATTAGATGCTAAAACAATTTTCGTTTGATATTGACAAGTTGATTATGTAATCAAGATGACATGTTTTTTTTTTCATTTTTAGGTGGATGGAAGACTACCCACTTTACTCTATTCCAACACTATCTTATTAGGATTCTCTAATAATTAAATAATTTAATTTTAAGTTATACTAATTTAATAAGTTTTCTTTGGAAGAGAATATTTACTTTTTCTGACTTAGCTTTTATGTAGGAGTCCATTAAAAGTTATGATAATTTAAGCAAAGTGGTTGCCAAAAACAATTTTGATCTTAAGTCTTTTTTAACTTAACTTTCCTTATCTGAAATTCTGACTATATAATAACACTCTTATGTATATTCTTCATACATTCAATAATAATGTAATTTTAGTTATTTAAGAAACTTAAAAAAATTAATCACACTTGAAATAATTATTAGAAGTGATCTTCTTAAAGGAATCAACCTAATTTCTTTTTCTTTCTTCCTTTTTCATTACAAACCCTAACCTAATTCCCACTTCCATGCATCTCAAACCTTTAATTTCTAAACTCTGATTCTAATTCTTAAACTAACAACTCTAAATTCTTATCAGTTATCAAACTGATACCTATTTTCTCAGATTCAAGTGATCACTATTATGAAAAAAAGAAAGAAAGTGATCGTTATTAAAGAGTTTATAATATAAAGTTGACCATCTTCGGGTTCTGACAATTGGGTTCCCACGTCATCAAAAAATATATAAAAAAAAGCTGACCATCCCATTATTTTAAGTGGTATTGCTTTCTCTTAGGAAGACCACTACGTACAAAAAGTTTTGGCCATGCTTTAGTGTAAGGACTAAAATATTATTTGGAACAAATAAATTTTATTTCATTTTACGAAAAAAAATTGCAAATCGAATTAATTCTGTTTAGAAGTACTTTTTTTAAAAAGAAATGAAAATCTAAAATTTGCCTAAAGTTTTACCAAAATTGTTGTTCAACAAGTAGAATTTGCAATTCAGATCTAGCAAATTGGTTGCTCAACTTTTGAGGAAAAAATTGATATTTAGATTTTTTTTTTCTTTTTATCTGGCATAACCTTTCCTCTTTTGCCACTCTACTCTTTTCTCGCTCTCATTCCCTCGACAGTTACTTCTTCCTTTTCTTTTCACTACAAAAAAAAACTGGATTTTGCGACGGACCGTCGCCAATCCGTCACCATACAGTGAAGGAAAATTTTGACACAAATTTTGTGACGGAAAAGTGACGGTACAGTTACGGACAACAAATACTGTCACCGAGCCGTCACTAACAGTGACGGCTTATTAGCCGTCACTCATTCGGTGACGGCCCAGATACGACCGTCACTAATTTGGTGACGGCTCAGTGACAAGTTTGTCCCCTTCCGATATATAGAAACGGTTTGGTGACGGTACGGTGACAGTCCGTCACTATGCCTTCACCAAATAGTTTGCCTTGTAATTTGCCATATTTCTTTTAACGAATAACGTCTTTAAACACTGAGTAACAATATCAGTTACTCAGTGTTTCAGTCACAATACCAATTACTCATGTATTCTTAACTTCGAGTATATATATAAGTACTAATTATTTAAACACAATTTGTAAATGCCACCATTAAATTTGTCTACATAGTTTTCACTACCATATTATAGAAATTTCATAACATAATTTACAATGAACAACATTTTATTGCATACCATTCGATAATTAGGGATTACATTAACATACGGTTAACGACTTAATTAGATGGAAACCATACAAAAGTCCATAATAAAACATACACACATATATTTTGTGAACCTTCATTACTTACTACGTTTTTACAATGTTTTTCACTCGAACAACTTCGACAAAAGGATCCGATACATTTGTTCCACATTCATTTGATGGTGTTGAGCCATCGAAATGTAACCATCTTCTTTTGGTGGTTCGTTTAGATCAAATCTACCTTCAACTCTGCTACTGCTTGCCTTCGATAAATCACATTTCTTTGTCTCTTTCTCTTTTTTCACGGTGACCCATTCACCTTGAACTTCCTTACTCATCGTTTAGTTTGATATTTAAGTATCGATGACTAAAGATGGCTGTAAATATTGATGTCTTGACCATGCGGTTTAGTTAACTCTTTATATAGAACTCAAATGACTGAAAATTTGGCGACGGCACGGTGAGGGGCCTCTCCCCAAATTAATGGTGCCATCTTCACGTGACTTCGAACATTGGAGACGGGCTGGCGATAGTACGTCGTCATAATGTTCGAGACGGCGTCAAGCCCGTCTCTATATGGAGACGGGCGTTTGCTCGTCTCTATTTTGGAGACGAGCTTGCCCGTCTCCATTTTGGAGCCCACAAACGTGGGCCTCTATATGGAGACGGGCATGCTCGTCTCCATTGTTGCTATATGGAGACGGGAGTCTGCCCGTCTCCATTTGGCTATATGGAGACGGGCGACTGCCCGTCTCCATATTGGAGACAGGCGTCTCCCGTCTCCATTTTGGAGGCCCACAAACGTGGGCCTCTATATGGAGACGGGCATCTCCCCGTCTCCATTTTGGAGGCCCGCAAACGTGGGCCTCTATATGGAGACGGGCGACTGCCCGTCTCCATTTTCGCTGACGCCCGTCTTCATTTTGGAGGCCCACAAACGTGGGCCTCTATATGGAGACGGGTGTCTGCCCGTCTCCATATTGGCTTTATGGAGATGGGCGTCAGCCCGTCTCCATTTTGGAGGCCCACAAACGTGGGCCTCTCTATATGGAGACGGGCTTGCCCGTCTCCATTTTGGCTGACGCCCGTCTCCATTCATGCCCGTCTCCATTGTTACTATATGGAGACGGGAGTCAGCCCGTCTCCATTTGGCTTTATAGAGACGGGCGTCAGCCCGTCTCCATTTTGGAGGCCCACAAACGTGGGCCTCTATATGGAGACGGACGACTGCCCGTCTCCATATTGGCTTTATGGAGACGGGCGTCCATTTTGGAGACGGGCGTCTCCCCGTCTCCATTTTGGAGGCCCGCAAACGTGGGCCTCTATATGGAGACGGGCGACTGCCCGTCTCCATTTTCGCTTTATGGAGACGGGCGACTGCCCGTCTCCATTTTGGAGGCCCACAAACGTGGGCCTCTATATGGAGACGGGCATGCCCGTCTCCATTTTGGAGACAGGCGTCTGCCCGTCTCCATTTTCGCTTTATGGAGACGAGCGTCAGCCCGTCTCCATTTTGGAGGCCCACAAACGTGGGCATCTATATGGAGACGGGCATGCCCGTCTCCATTGTTGCTATATGGAGACGGGAGTCTGCCCGTCTCCATTTGGCTTTATAGAGACGGGCATCAGCCCGTCTCCATTTTGGAGGCCCACAAACGTGGGCCTCTATATGGAGACGGGCGACTTCCCGTCTCCAAATTAAAGAGTCCCACCGCGTAGGCCTCTTTAATTGTAATTGGAGACGGGCACCGGCCCGTCTCCATATTAAAGAGGCCCACCACGTGGGCCTCTTTAATTGGGCGACAACCCTGCCTCATGCAGGGCTGTCGCCCAAATGCTTTTATTTCACAGAGGGCAGAACCTTTTCTGCCCTCTGTGACGTTTTTTTTTTAAAAACTTTGAAAAACACTCCACCCCACCCCCCACCCCACCCCACCCTGCACGCCCCACCCCACCCTCGACCCCACCCCTCATGCCCCACCCCCCTCCCCCCCTCTCTATATATCCTTTCTTCCAACTATTTTTAGGTAATAGCTTGGTTTTTTTTTTGGTTTTTATATATGTTATGTATATGTATATATATATATGTATGTATATATATGTGTAGATAGCTAGCTATATATATGTATGCATATATATGTGTATGTAAATATAATACATTTTTAGTTATTTTTATATGCACATTTTGTTGATTTATTTTTTCATTTTTTTTTATTCTCTTTTGTTTATATGTTAAAATTTCTTTTTTTTTTTGGTTGTGTTTTATTTTTAACACATTTATGTTTTTTTAATTTTGTTATCTGTTTTTTTTTTTTTTCGGATTTAAATTTTTTCTTATGAATTTTTTTTATGTTTTTTTGGTATCTTTTTTTATTTTGTTATAATTTCTTTTTTATTTTCGTATTAGCAATTGTTTTTTCGGATTTTTTTTTTTGAGTTTTTTTGTATATTTTTTGTTATTTGTTATAATTTTTTTTTTATTAATTTGTTTTATTTTTTACACATTTTGTTTTTTTTTTATATTGAATTTTCTGTTTTTTTTTTAGGATTTAATTTTTTTTTCTGTTTTTTGTTATTTTTCGGATTTATTTTTTTTCTGTTTTTTTTTATTTTTTCAGATTTATTTTTTTTTTATTTTTTTATTTTTTCGGATTTAATTTTTTTTATGTTTTATTTTATCGGATTTAATTTTTTTTCTGTTTTTTTTATTTTTTCGGATTTAATGGTTTTTCTATTTTTTTCGTTTTTTTTTTCTTTTTTTGGTTTTGTTATAATTTATTTTTTTTATTTATTTGTGTTTTTTTCATGAGCTTTATTTAATATGATTTTATTTTTTAATTTTTTGTATTTTTTCGGATATTTAGTTTTTAAAATTTCAGCATTGTTTGAATTTTTTGATTTTTGTAATTTTTTTTAATAATGTATTGTTACTATGTAAATCTCTTAATTGCAGGTTATTACATTATAAGGGGTGTTGCGGGGAATTGATTTCCGTTTGTCCCGTCCGGAGTCTACAGATTTGAAGGTAATATTTTTTTGAAACTTCGCTTACTCTTATATTATATTCACAATTTAAATATATATATTCATATTCAGATAATCGTCAACCATAGATTTATTAATTTCAATGTCATGTCATAGCTCGGATCAATTATTAACCTTTTTATAATGAATGCTTGTAACTTAATTTTTTATTGAAGTTTTCTCACATTTATGTTGAATAACCTTGTACATTGTACTTTACGCCCTTCAACGCTTTATTTGTGAATATTGTACCTTGTACACGAAGATGTTATAATTATTTGATTAATATTTGTCAGATAATTTAATGTTAATTTCATGTATGTTTTTTGTTGCACAATTTTTAATGTTGATATCATCTTCTGCATTGAATATGATTTTATTTTGGTTTGGATTGTTTTGTATCTTTGCTATGTTGTCAAACTCATAGCATGATAAGTGACATTGGCGAATTCGGATAGTTCTTTTACATAATAATATGGTATTTAAAAGGAAATGATACATGTAACAAATTTCTTAGTGTATCATTTCATGGAATCAAACCGGGAATGGATGTATTAGAAATGGATTGACGGTAATCTTAATGAGGCCTTTATCCAAGGTGTTTCGGATTTTGTATACTTCGCAAGTAACCAACATTATTATATGGATGGCACCAAGATAAGATGTCCATGTGTAAGATGCCGAAATTTAAAATTCCAAACAACAGGAATTGTGGTAGATCATCTGTATAGGAAGGGTTTTATGCCTTTTTACTATCAATGGATTGCACATGGCGAACATGTGTATAACAATAGTGGTCAATGTGCACCAACATGGGCGTATAATGAAGAACAACAACTTGATCAAATGAATAATTACCGAACATTAGTTTATGACGCTGCCGGTATGCAGTTCATCAACGATCACAATGTTGAGGTTAATGAAGAACCTAACATGGAAGCACAAGCATTTTTTGAGTTGTTGAAAGCCGCTGATAGGCCATTGTTTGATGGGTTTTCTAAACTTACTCAATTGTCAGCGGTGGCTCACTATATGAATATGAAGTCTGAGCATAATATGAGCAACTCCCTATTTAACAGGTTCATAGAAGAATTAAGGGAAGTGATGCCCGAGAATAATAACTTGCCTGAAAACCTTTATAGATTTAAGAAACTAATCAAGCCATTGGGGTTAGGATATCAGAAGATCGATGTTTGTGTAAATGGTTGCACCTTGTTTTACAAAGAGCGGAGACTCATGGAAAATTGTCCGGGCTGTGGCCACGCACGTTTCAAGGAAATAGCTAGTGGTAAAAAATGGGGCAAGCCTATTTCCCTCAAACAGTTAAGATATTTCCCTCTGACACCAAGGTTGAAAAGATTGTACATGTCAACTGCTACAGCGAGACACATGACGTGGCACAAATATCACAATGTGGAGGATGGACAGATTTGTCATCCATCAGATGCCGAATCTTGGAAATATTTTGATTCCGTGTATCCAGAATTCGCAGCAGAACCAAGAAATATTCGGCTAAGCCTTTGTTCAGATGGTTTTAACCCATTCAGTTCAAATGTTAAACCTTACTCTTGCTGGCCAGTTATCATGACCCCATACAACCTTCCACCATGGATGTGCATGAAGGATCTCGTAATGTTTTTGACACTAATCATTCCTGGTCCCAAGCATCCCGGTCAGAATATTGATGTCTACCTAGAGCCTCTAATAGATGAATTGATAACTCTATGGTCGGAAGGAACACTATGTTATGATATTGCTACGAAGTCCAATTTTTGTTTGAGGGCAGTATTGATGTGGACAATAATGACTTCCCGGCTTATGGTATGTTGTCGGGATGGAGTACACATGGGAGGTTATCGTGTCCTATTTGCATGGAAAAGTCAAAAGCTTTTCGCTTACCAACGGGGAAGAAGCATTCATTCTTTGACTGTCATTGTCAATTCTTGCCACAGAACAGTTCATTAAGACGGGACATAAAATTTTTTTTCAGGGATAGGCACGAGACATCTACACCTCCACCACGATTATCTGGGCAACAAATTTGGGAACGAGTGTAAAATTTACCAACAATCCAAGAGATATCTTGCAAAAAGCTAAATGGGTTTGGTATTGATCATAATTGGACGAAAAAAAGTATTTTTTGGGAATTGCCATACTGGAAGACGCATCTTGTTCGTCACAACTTAGACGTGATGCATATTGAGAAAAATATTTTTGACAATGTATTCAATACTATAATGGCAGTTGAGGGTAAGACTAAAGACAACCTTCAAACTCGAAAAGACATGTACACTTTTTGCAATCGGCCAGAGTTATGCGAAGACAATACGAACATGTTAGGTGTATACACCCTCACTAGAGAAAAGAGAAAATTGCTACTACAATGGGTTGAAGACATAAAATTTCCCGATGGTTATGCTTCTAACACTACAAGAAAACAGCCTTGAGACTACCAAAAATGGCGACAAAAAAAGTTTGGTAGCCATTTGTAATGAATGGCGACGAAAGGGTGACGAAATGAAATATTTCGTCACCGTTTGGTGGCTAAAATGTGCGAAAAATAGGAAAATTACAAATGGTCGCCATTTGGTAGCCAAATGGCGACGAAATAGCGACAAACAAAAATAATTTTTGATTAATTAGTTTTTGGTCGCCATTAGGTCGCCAAATGGCGACCACATGGCCACCGTTATCATTAATTTTTGTTCGTATCTTAATTACCAAAAATAAATTATAAAAAATAATTATAAAATAGAAAAAATATAAATATGGTATCCATTTGGTCGCTATATAGCGACCAAAAAATAAAAATTTATAAAACTAAAAATTATAAAAAAAAAATAATTTAGCCACCAAACGGCGACCAAAAGTAAAATTATGGTCGCCCTTTGGTCGCCAATAGCCACCAAGGGGCTACGAAATATTCATGTTCATGAAAATTTAAGTTGATTTAGAACATAAGAATTAATAATAACAAATACATTACAAGTTTGTGTAAGATCTCTTTTGTTTTGATTGAAAATATATTATAAGATTTACTCAATGGTATAAAGTTGTATATATTTAATGACTATAATAAAAAATAATATTTAGCTTAAAAGATCTACTTAAAACAAAATAATTGATTATATGAAATAAATTTTATTTTTTGCATGGTAGTTCGTAGCCTCGTGATGGCTATTGGCCACCAAACGGCGACCAAAAATAAAAGTTTGGTCGCCCTTTGGTCGCCAATAGCCACCAAGGGGCTACGAAATATTCATGTTCATGAAAATTTAAGTTGATTTAGAACATAAGAATTAATAATAACAAATACATTACAAGTTTGTGTAAGATCTCTTTTGTTTTGATTGAAAATATATTATAAGATTTACTCAATTGTATAAAGTTGTATATATTTAATGACTATAATAAAAGATAATATTTAGCTTAAAAGATCTACTTAAAATAAAAGAATTGATTAAATGAAATAAGTTTTATTTTTTGCATGGTAGTTCGTAGCCTCGTGGTGGCTATTGGCCACCAAACGGCGACCAAAAATAAAAGTTTGGTCGCCCTTTGGTCGCCAATAGCCACCAAAGGGCTACGAAATATTCATGTTCATGAAAATTTAAGTTGATTTAGAACATAAGAATTAATAATAATAAATACATTACAAGTTTGTGTAAGATCTCTTTTGTTTTGATTGAAAATATATTATAAGATTTACTCAATGGTATAAAGTTGTATATATTTAATGACTATAATAAAAGATAATATTTAGCTTAAAAGATCTACTTAAAATAAAAGAATTGATTATATGAAATAAGTTTGATTTTTTGCATTGTAGTTCGTAGCCTCCTGGTGGCTGTTGGCCACCAAACGGCGACCAAAAATAAAAGTTTGGTCGCCCTTTGGTCGCCAATAGCCACCAAAGGTCTACGAAATATTCATGTTCATGAAAATTTAAGTTGATTTAGAACATAAGAATTAATAATAACAAATACATTACAAGTTTGTGTAAGATCTCTTTTGTTTTGATTGAAAATATATTATAAGATTTACTCAATGGTATAAAGTTGTATATATTTAATGACTATAATAAAAGATAATATTTAGCTTAAAAGATCTACTTAAAATAAAAGAATTGATTATATGAAATAAGTTTTATTTTTTGCATGGTAGTTCGTAGCCTCGTGGTGGCTATTGGCCACCAAACGGCGACCAAAAATAAAAGTTTGGTCGCCAATAGCCACCAAGGGGCTACGAAATATTCATATTCATGAAAATTTAAGTTGGTTTAGAACATAAGAATTAATAATAAAAATACATTACAAGTTTGTTTAAGATCTCTTTTGTTTTGATTGAAAATATATTATAAGATTTACTCAATGGTATACAGTTGTATATATTTAATGACTATAATAAAAGATAATATTTAGCTTAGAATATCTACTTAAAACAAAAGAATTGATTATATGAAAGAAATTTTATTTTTTATATGGTAGTTCATAGCCTCGTGGTGGCTATTGGCCACCAAAGGGCGGCCAAAAGCCACCAAGAGGCTACGAAATATTCATGTTCATGAAAATTTAAGTTGATTTAGAACATAAGAATTAATAATAAAAATACATTACAAGTTTGTGTAAAATCTCTTTTGTTTTGATTGAAAATATATTATAAGATTTACTCAATGGTATAAAGTTGTATATATTTAATGACTATAATAAAAGATAATATTTAGCTTAAAAGATCTACTTAAAATAAAAGAATTGATTATATGAAATAAGTTTTATTTTTTGCATGGTAGTTCGTAGCCTCGTGGTGGGTATTGGCCACCAAACGGCGACCAAAAATAAAAGTTTGGTCGCCCTTTGGTCGCCAATAGCCACCAAAGGGCTATGAAATATTCATGTTCATGAAAATTTAAGTTGATTTAGAACATAAGAATTAATAATAACAAATACATTACAAGTTTGTGTAAGATCTCTTTTGTTTTGATTGAAAATATATTATAAGGTTTAGTCAATCGTATAAAGTTGTATATATTTCATGACTATAATAAAAGATAATATTTAGCTTAAAAGATCTACTTAAAATAAAAGAATTGATTATACGAAATAAGTTTTATTTTTTGCATGGTAGTTCATAGCCTCGTGGTGGCTATTGGCCACCAAACGGCGACCAAAAATAAAAGTTTGGTCGCCCTTTGGTCGCCAATAGCCACCAAGGAGCTACGAAATATTCATGTTCATGAAAATTTAAGTTGATTTAGAACATAAGAATTAATAATAACAAATACATTACAAGTTTGTGTAAGATCTCATTTATTTGATTGAAAATATATTATAAGGTTTAGTCAATGGTATAAAGTTATATATATTTAATGACTATAATAAAAGATGATATTTAGCATAAAAGATCTACTTAAAACAAAAGAATTTATTACATTAAATAAGTTTTATTTTTTGCATGGTAGTTCGTAGCCTCGTGGTGGCTATTGGCCACCAAACGGCGACCAAAAATAAAAGTTTGGTCGCCCTTTGGTCACCAATAGCCACCAAGGGGCTACGAAATATTCATGTTCATGAAAATTTAAGTTGATTTAGAACATAAGAATGAATAATAACAAATACATTACAAGTTTGTGTAAGATCTCTTTTGTTTTGATTGAAAATATATTATAAGATTTACTCAATGGTATACAGTTATATATATTTAATGACTATAAGAAAAGATAATATTTAGCTTAGAAGATCTACTTAAAACAAAAGAATTGATTATATGAAAGAAATTTTATTTTTTGTATGGTAGTTCGTAGCCTCGTGGTGGTTATTGGCCACCAAACGGCGACCAAAAATAAAAGTTTGGTCGCCATTTGGTCGCCAATAGCCACCAAAGGGCTACGAAATATTCATGTTCATGAAAATTTAAGTTGATTTAGAACATGAGAATTAATAATACAAATACATTACAAGTTTGTGTAAGATCTTTTGTTTTGATTGAAAATATATTATAAGATTTACTCAATGGTATACAGTTGTATATATTTAATGATTATAATAAAAGATAATATTTAGTTTAAAAGATCTACTTAAAATAAAAGAATTGATTATATGAAATAAGTTTGATTTTTTGCATGGTAGTTCGTAGCCTCGTGGTGGCTATTGGCCAGCAAACGCCGACCAAAAATAAAAGTTTGGTCGCCCTTTGGTCGCCAATAGCCACCAAGGGGCTACGAAATATTCATATTCATGAAAATTTAAGTTGGTTTAGAACATAAGAATTAATAATAAAAATACATTACAAGTTTGTTTAAGGTCTCTTTTGTTTTGATTGAAAATATATTATAAGATTTTCTCAATGGTATACAGTTGCATATATTTAATGACTATAATAAAAGATAATATTTAACTTAAAAGATCTACTTAAAACAAAAGAATTGATTATATGAAAGAAATTTTATTTTTTGCATGGTAGTTCGTAGCCTCGTGGTGGCTGTTGGCCACCAAACGGCGACCAAAAATAAAAGTTTGGTCGCCCTTTGGTCGTCAATAGCCACCAAAGGGCTACCAAAAATAAATTCATTTATTTAGAATAAAATTAATAATATAAATCCAAAGTTATTTTTAGATAATATAAAACATATTTACAAAATTTAATGTGAAATAAATTTAGTTATTTAATATTTAATTAATTAATTTATAATTTATTATAATAAATTTTAGTTTTTGAATATCATTTTGTAGCCCCGTGGTGGCCATTGGCCACCAAATGGAGACAAAAAATAAAAATTTGGTGGCCATTTGGTCGCTAATATATATGAAGGGGCTACAAATTAAAAATATAAATTAAATTATTTATATAAATAAAAAAATTTCTTTATTTAGAACAACATGCATGTCTTTATTTGCAACGAAAGGCGACGAAAGGGCAACGAAATAAAATATTTCGTCACTGTTTGGTGGCTAAAATGTGCGAAAAAAATATGTTAATTGAAAAATTACAAATGGTCGCCATTTGGTAGCCAAATGGCGACGAAATAGCGACAAACATATATAATTTTTGATTAATTAGTTTTTGGTCACCATTAGGCCGCCAAATGGCGACCACATGGCCACCGTTATCATTAATTTTTGTTTGTATCTTAATTATCAAAAATAAATTATAAAAAATAATTATAAAATAGAAACAATATAAATATGGTATCCATTTGGTCGCTATTTAGCGACCAAATGGCGACCAAAAAATATAAAAATTTATAGAAGTAAAAATTATAAAAAAATAAATTGAGAAAAAAAAAGTTAAATAAATAAATTAATTAAAAAAAAATTGATGATTAATACTTCTATATTCTAATTAACAAAAAGTAGTGTTACTGAAATACCAAGTGAAAAACAATGAAGATTTTATGCATTGTCATTAGTTTTTTGTATACTAATCAAATTCTAACTTCGCACTAGTATCAATGAATTAGCGTAAATTGAAGATTGACTATAATAAAAGATAATATTTAGTTTAGAAGAGCCATTTAAAACAAAAGAAGTGATTATATGCAATAAATTCCATATTTTGCATAATAGTTCGTAGCCTCGTGGTGGCCATTGGCTACCAAATGGCGACGAAAAGTAAAATTTTGGTCGCCCTTTGGTCGCCAATGGCTACAAAAGGGCGATGAAATTAGAAATATATAAATTAAAAATAAAAAATTATAAAAATAAAATAAAAAAAAATTAGGGTTTTTGGGCGACCAAAGTGTTCGTCGCAAGAACCACTTAAATTAGAGAGCAGCGGCTCTAATTTAATAGGGCGACCAAAGGGCTTGGTGGCCCTTTGGTCGCCCCGTTTTACTAAAAACAGGGGGTAGAACGTTGCCCCCTAGTTTTAGTAAGACTTAGATTTTTTTTTCTTTCAAAAACCCCACCCCATCCCACCCCACCCCACCCCTCACCCCGCCCCGCCCCACCCCACCCCACCCCACCACCCTACCCGATCCCTCAAAGGTATGTATTATTTTTTACTTTATTTATTACATTATGAATATAGTATGTATGTATATGTATATCTATATATATATATGTGTGTGTGTGTGTGTGTACCTATTTGCACATATATATATATATATATATATATGTATGTATATATATAGCTTAAAATAGATATATGTATAGCTTAAACTTTATACATATAGGTATATGCATTCTTTTTTTCTGTTTTTTTTTATTTTCGTTTTTGCCTTTTTTTTTTTTATATATGTAGATCATACTTTTTATATAGATCATATATAAATATGTATAATATATATATATGCATTTTGTTTTTTCTATTTTTTTTTATTTTTGTTTTTCCCTTTTTTCTATTTTTTTTATTTTCGCTTTTCTCTTTTTTTATATATAGATCCTATATATATATATATATATATATATATATATATATATATATGCATTTAGCTTTTATTTTAATGTTATTTTTTTATTTTCAATTTTTTCAGATTTTTATTTTTAGTTTTTTTTTATTTTCGTTTTTCCCTTTTTTTCTTTTTTTTTATTTTCGCTTTTCCCTTTTTTTATATATATAGATTCTATATATGTGTGTGTGTGTGTGTGTGCATTTAGCTTTTATTTTACTGTTATTTTGTTTTTTCATTTTTTTCATATTTTTTTATATACATTTTCCCTTTTTTATGTTTTATTTTATTTAATTGTAGATTTTTTTTTCTTTTTTATTAATGTTGGATCTTTGAAATATTTTTTTGCAGGATTGGAGTTTGTTTTGTGTGATAGACCAAACTATTACGGCTCAAGTTAGTCTTCTAATTCACTATCTTTTATATTCGTGTTGAGATATTATATTTGAAATAATGTTGTAGGTGAGATATTATTATGATGTTTGTTGAGATAATAATTGCGTATATAATTGATTATTTATGATGTTTGTTGAGATATTTAGCTAAAATTTAAGTTGATTCTTGAGTTATTTCTTGTATATGAAGTGTGTATGCGTACTTCGTTTAGGTGCATGCTTCGTTGGTTAATTGATAGGTAGTTGTTTGGGTGTTGTTTGATTGAGTAATTGCGGAATGTGTTGCTAAAAAGTTGAAGTATTGTTAAAGAAAGTTAGTTTAAGTGTTGTTTTACATTCTTTTGTGTTATGCTGTTAGAGCTTGAGTTGGAATCAAGTAGAGTCGGAATTGGTTAATATATGGACATATATGCTTGAGGTTAGGTAACTTACTTCGTTACCTAATCAATGTGTTTTAAGTGATTTTTACATATAGAATTACTAAGTGTTGCATTATTTAAAGTGTTGAAGCGTCGAGGGGCATCCTCTTTGAGTCGTGGAAACTCACCATCATTTGCTAACATTAATTTCAGGTGAGGCAGAGTTGGGATTCATGGCTCAAGAGGCTGAGGTCAAGCCATTTGATGTCGTGCATTATGCGAATGAGTCTTATGCTCAAGAGCCCCATCGTTGTTAGTGCTTGCTTGGATATTTCCTATGTTATCTTTGTGTTTATGATTATAATGTATGAAAGACTTGCACTTATGTAATATGTAATGTTGTAGCTTTACTTCAAGTTAGTAGTTTATAGTTTTTTTGTTGAATGATCAAAGTAAGCATGACTTGAGGAGCAGCAACTGGGGCACTTGAAATTGCTGAGCATCGTGACGCAATTGTAGGATAACATGACCCGGATGCAAGACAAGCGCCCATCCACTGATCCAGACCAACACGATAATTAGTAGGTTTTAATTTGTTTTAAAAAAAAAATTCTAAACCTAATATTATGTACTTTATTTTAAAGATCTTTTAAATATTTAAATATGCATATATTAAATTAATTTTAGTTTTGTAAATATTAAATTTAATTTTTATTTTTTTTAAAATTATTGTGTGGCGACGAAATGGCGACAAAAACTTAGCTACCACATGGCGACTATTATTGACTACCACATGGAGATGAAAATTAATGAATAAAAAAAAATAATTAAAAAATTTGGCTACCTAGTGACGACGAAAAAATACCCACCATATGACCACCAAAATCGGCTAAAAATTTTGGCTACCAAATGGCGACCAACGTAAATAATTAATAAAAAAAAAATTAAAATTTTTGGCTACCTAGTGGTGACGATAAAATAGCCACCATATGGCCACCAAAATCGGCTAAAAATTTTGGCTACCAAATGGCGACCAACGTAAATAATTAATAAAAAAAAAATTAAAATTTTTGGCTACCTAGTGGCGACGATAAAATAGCCACCATATGGCCACCAAAATCGGCTAAAAATTTTGGCCACCAAATGGCGACCAACGTAAATAATTAATAAAAAAAAATTAAAATTTTCGGCTACCTAATGGTGACGAAAGTATGGCTACCACATGGCCACCAAATTGTTGCTACAAAAATTGGCTACTACATGGCCACCAAATTAAATAATTAACAAAAAAATATTAAAAATAATTTGCGACCTAATGGCGACAGAAAATGGCCACCATGGGGCGACCATGCATAATTAATTGATAAAAAAATTAACGAATTAATTAATAAAATTGCTAATTATAAAAATTAACTAATAATTTATTTTTCTAAATATTGCGACCAAGGGGCTACGAAATGTAAAAAAAATACATATATATATATTTTTCCGATTTGGCCACCAAAATGCGTCCAAATGATAAAATGCCGACAAGGGTTTTCTCGACGCTTGGTTTTTGGTCGCCCTTTGGTCGCCCAATGGGTGTAGGCGACGAAAGGGCGACGAGAAACCTTCGTCGCCCCAGACCAATTTTCTTGTAGTGTAATCTATCAAATTGTGTCGATATGAAGGATTTGAAAATGTCACACATGAAGAGTCACGATTGTCATATCTTTATGGAGAGACTACTTCCCATTGCATTGAGCGAATTAATGCCGAAACAGGCTGCAGAGCCATTTGCTGAACTGAGCTTATTTTTTAGCAATCTTTGTTGTTCAACATTGCAAAGAACTGATTTGGAAAGGATGCAAGATAATATTGTCATGATGCTGTGCAAACTGGAGAAGATGTTGCCTCCTGCATTTTTTGACTCAATAGAGCATTTACCTGTCCATTTGGTTTATGAAGCTATATGCTGTGGACCTGTTCAATATCGGTGGATGTATCCTTTCGAGTGGTTTTTGCAAGGCCTGAAAAGGGTAGTTAAGGATAAAGCACGTGTTGAAGGATCTATTTGTGAAGCTTATCACGTCCTAGAGACATCAACTTTTTGTTCATATTATTTTGAACAACACGTGTCAACTAAAACTAGAAGGTTAGGTCGAAACAACCAGTATAACGAGGTAGAATATCCTGAGGGTTGCTTATCTATATTTACTTGTCCGGGTTGTCCAATTGGGGCGAATGCAGAGATCTCACTACCGGAGTATGATCTCCATTTGGCACACTTATATGTACTCATGAATTGCCCAGAGGTACAGCCTTATGTAAGGTATGTTCGCAACGATTTGTTATGCAATTTCCTACGTTGGGATTATTACACATTGTTTAATGAGCAGTTTGAAAAATTTAATGCAGAATGTTTGAGGAATACTTGGAAGAACAATACGGCCCTATTAACAACATAGATAGATAGTTACATATTGACAAATCTTTCCCGAGATGGTTATATTGGCAGGTTAGTATTTTGTATGCAATTTATGCGTATTCATTAAGGGCATGAGTAGTTGAGTATTAACCAAATGTAATCACTTTGCAGTTAAGAGATCGGTATGATGTAGATGATCGTGTCAAATGTCTATCCAAATGGCCGCACAGAAAGGCACGAAGATGGTGTAGAGACATGGTTAACGGATACAGGTTCTCTACGATCGAATATGGGTCTTCAAAATCCACGAACAATAGTGGAATTTTTGTAAGAGGTACAACCGATGGTACAACTGAGGATATAGGGTACTATGGGGTATTGAAAGATATTATTGAACTAGAATATCCTAATCCAACGTTACAACATACAAGAGTTGTTCTGTTTAAGTGCGATTGGTATGATACCACAAATGATAGAGGTGTGAAGTCAAATCATAGGACCAGATTGGTTGAGGTGAACGTGAAAAAAAGATATCCCAAGCACGAACCATTTGTATTGGCAGGTCAAGCCCAGCAAGTGTAATATTGTGTTTATCCAGGGGCCAAGAGAGATAGAGTGGATTGGGTGGCTGTCGTTAAAATCCGTCCAAGACATTTTTTTGACATGAACAGACAGGAGATAGATGTGGATGATAACACAAGCTTTCAATCAGATCACATGAATGTGCCCCCAGTAGAACCGAATGTTTTTTATTCTAATTCACATATGGGTTATTCGGATGTATATAGTGAAAATGTAAGCGAATATCATAATGACGAACATAGAGAAGTAGAAGAATATGTACATGATGAAGAATATGAGCATGAAACAAATGATAATTGTGATGATGATGATGATGATGATGCTGGTGATGAAGATGACTATGATGTTGATTGTGACCCATATGATGATGAAGATGACGATGATGATGAGGATGATGAGGAGGAGGAAGATGGGGAATGTTCAACTAGTTTTTAATCATTACGATGATAAAAAAGGGAAATGATGAATTTTGAAAAAAAAGATAGGCCAGTGAACTTTTCATTTGTTTGAGGAAGTATTTCAATTGATCAAGCAATGATTGCTAGTGATATACATATATATATGACATTTATGGTATGTTGTGTTAAATGATTAAATTTATTCAGTAATTTTATATTATTTATGTATTCTAATGCAATTGTGAAAAAACAGGCAATGGGAGGCGGTGAAGATCCAGCTCGCAAGGGGAAAAAACAATTGAAGCAGAGCAGTTTGTTAGGAAAAAGGACATCATCAACAAATACCCCCCCAATTGTGCCCGAGACGCAGCGATTCAATCAGGATGGACCAAATGACGCTCAACCTATGGGTGGTCGTGGATCTATAGGTACACATCATATGAGTGGACGTGGATCCACAAGTGCACATACATCAACTGACCGTGTTCGGGGTAATGTCCCTGTAGTAATTGGGCGTGGTTCATCTAATTTATCAGTGGGAATGCGACATCGGATCCCAGACGATGCAGAACCCCAACAAGAGCAGCCATATGTACAAGCCACGTCCACTACTCATAATGAACAACACTGTTCATCAGATGGACTGCCACATGAGCTACAAGACTTATGTGTAGATGGTGATGGCTCTTCAATACCCGGTGGTGCGCAATTTTCTAATATGCCCGAGTCATCGCACGCTGCTGAGAGACGGGCTGCAGGTATTGAAGATTGGCAATTTTATGGATTCCAGTCTGAAGCCGAATATTTGGTATGGCAAAATGACAAGCGACGCTATGTGAAGGTGGTAGGAAACGGGTATGTAATAATTCCAATATGAAGTTTAAATATTCTCGTTGTTGTACCGTAATGTATATGTTTGGATTATGTTATGTTACAGATGGGATCCATATAATGCTGTCAAAGGTGTTACAAGAGCTCTACATGCTGGGTATGTAGAGCCGTGGTTGACATACAAACATGTTCCAAGTGATACAAAGAAATTATGGTTCGAATATTTTAGGGTAAGAACTGTGAAATCAATAGATATTGTGAGAACTATTGTGTAATTGTATATCAAAGTATTGAATTAGATGGATGATAGTATTAACGGTTTCAGAGGGAGTACAAATGGCTTCCAATTGATGAAGCTGAAGTTTGGCGCAAATTTGAATCAATTGCAAGACGCCGAATTTCAGATTTGACAAACAAAGGACGGACGAGAACGAAAAAGCCAGATTTCATACCACTGGACATATGGAATGAAATGCTCGAGCAATGGCAAAGGCCAGAATGGCAGGAAATATCAAAGAGAAATTCAGCTAATCGAAAGGCCAATCCGTCTATTCATCATTTGGGTTCAATCCCAACCCATGAAGCAGCTAGAAGAATGGTATTGATTTCTTCATATAATCTTGTTTACTATTACATGTTATGTGTAAGGAAAAAAATTCGTAGAACTACACAAATATATGTAAGTTGATTTTGGGAAATTGGTATTATAGGAAAAAGAATTAGGGAGGAAAGTGACTTATGCGGAGGTTTTCAAGAAGGCTCATCGCAAGGGTACTGACGGACTGTACACAGACTCTCGGGCCGAGCAGACAATGGTATGTATTTATCATGTATTGTTTATAAGAGGAAGGAAGACATAGGGTTTATATTGAATATAATATGGGATTAACTGTTTTATCCAATGTTTGTTGGTTTTGCAAAGTATCTATAATTGGTAAAGCTACAGTGACATAGGGAAAACATATTTCGTGATTAGTGAGCATGAATACGTATGTACACGGTGCCAAAACAGTGCACAAATGTACTTTGGATACCTGTTTTCCTCCGTTGGGTTGTGTACAATTTTTAGAAATGTCTCCTTTATGGTTGTAGTAGAACATGATTAATTTGTTGAGATGAAGTGTGGTACTGTATGAGCTTGGATAGTAAATAGTAGGTTGGCTTGATTCAGTAACAGGTAATTGGGAAAAGTCCTAAATACAGAGGAGACTCTGTCCGTTGTATTTTATTTTTACGAGCAAATATTGATATATAACAGATGTGGTAACTTAATAATGTGTGTTGGTATACTAAGTATGTGTAGCTTAACAAAATTTGGTGGTAACTCACATCGATTATGTAACAGTTACTTGTTGTGTTTTTTAAAGTATTTAGAATGATGACTCATTATGGTTGTAGTAGTACATTATTAATATGTTGAGGTGAATGGTGGTAATGTATGAGGTTGGATAATATGTAGTAGGTCGGCTTTATTCACAAATAGGTAATTGGAAAAAGTCCTGAATACAAAGGAGACTATGTCCGGTTTTTTTTTTTTATAGTTAATATTGATAAAAGAAAGAGGCTTTCTCTTAATATTGTGTGTTTCAATAATAAGTATGTGTGGGATTATAAACATTTGCATGTTGAATTCGGTTATTTAACACTAACTTGTTGTGTTGCTAATATAATTGGAAATGTCTCGTTAGCATTGTAGTAAAACATGATTAATATGTTGAGGTTAAACGGCGGTATTGTATGAGCTTTGATACTATGTAGTAAGTTGCCATTATGACAAATTGGTAATTGGGAAAAGTCCGAAATACAGAGGAGGCTCTGTCCCTTTTTTTTTTTGCATATCAAAGATGCATTAAAGACACATGTAGTAATGTTAATATTGTGTGTTTCAATATTAAGTATGTGTAGCATATAAACATTTGGTTAAAACTCCGTGTATTTTTTGACGAGTAAATGCATTAAAGACAGATGTAGTAATTTAATATTGTGTGTTGCAAAATTAAGAAAATGTATTTTGTTGTGTTTTAACTCACATCGGTTCTTTAACAATAACTTGTTACTAATGTCTATGTAGGCTCGTTACGACGAAATACTCCATACGACAAGGAATGAATCTGAATCAGACTCGAATCCAACGCCTGTGGATGAGAACACAGTATTTTTGCAGGCTGTTGGACCACCATGAAAAGGTCGGCTGTACGGGGTAGGTTCTCAAGTATCCGTTGAGTCCGTGTCGAATACCACATCCCATCCTCGACGTGTCATGACAGAGGAACAACTGGCTGCCGCCGTTACACGTGCCACAGAGAATTTGAATGAAACTGTACGAAGTCATTGCCAACAGATCGAGAGTCAAGACAACTTAATCATTCAACTTCAGCAACAAATAACGAAGCAGAACAAAATGTTGGAAGTTCTCTACGCGAAAGTGTATGGTCAATCTGAAGACGGAGAATCTTCATCTTCACATAGTGGTGAAGATAGAGAGTAGTTTGTGAGAATGTTATCTTTGTAGTTTGATGTTTAATACACTGACATGTACAATACATTTCCTTTTGATTACAGTTTAACATAGCAGTGTGTATATTAAATATATGTAGATAATATCGTATTTGCGTCATTATTGGAATTGTATTTCATATGTGAAATAGGTTCAATTTGCGACGAAAAAATTTCAGGAATTTTTCAATGAATTATGAGTATGTTAATTAGATGGAATCGTTAAGTTGGCGAGAGCTATGTGAAGGGAATAGTTATTGACGGTTTGGTGAGGGAAAATATTGGTGAAGGCTTGGCGACAACACTTTTGTGACAGTTTGGTGAGGGGATCAGTTGGCGAGTGTTCAGTGATAGCAAATAATGGTGACGGCCAAGTGAGGGAAAATGTTGGCGAGGGCTTGTCTATGGGATATACAGTGACAGTTGTGAGAGGGCTCTAATTGATGAGGGGATAGTGACAGGAACGTTTGGTGACGGCCTGGAGACGGAAAATGATGGTGATGGTTTGGTGAGGGCGGACTAATTGTGACGGCTTCGAGACTGGAACTCATGGTGAGGGGTTGGTGAGGGCATATTTGGAGACGGGATGGAGAGCATTCTTAGCTGTCGCCACATTAGCGACAGCACGGTGACAGGAACCATTTTGGCGACAATCTCTTATCTGACGGACAAGTCCCTTCACGGTGCCGGCGCAAATTTCACATTGACGACGACACGGAGAGGGGAACCGTCTCTCGCAGAATTCAATTTTTTTTGTAGTGTTTATCCTGTGAGCTTTTTTGTAGACAAATTTCTTCTCCAAAATTTTAAATCCATACTTCTTCTTCGTCTTCGAAATGGAAGGCCAAGATCTTTTCATGAGAAAAGAAAACAAGAATAACAAGTTCATTAAACTTTAATACTCGTCATTTACTAACTTGTGTTTGTTTTCATGCCCATTAACTGCTTATCATAATAGTTAATTGAATAAGTTAGAGAAGCTAATAAGAACAAATCCCTTTTCCCTATTTTGCTTTTAAAAAAAAAAAAAATTAAAAGAGATATAAAATTGCACAACATATATTAAAATATATCATTTATAAAAATTAATCTTACAATCACTGTACTCACAATGAAGGGCATATCACACCATCGCCCATTGGTTTTTCCCTATTTTTCTTCTAAAATCAAATATTATTGTCAAACTTAAACTTACACTTTTGAACCAAGCTATTTGTATGGTTTGAAATATAGATATACATAGAAACCCTTTTAAGTCTAGTACGATGTAAATATTTTTAAGAGTTAATAAAACACACTTACTTGAAAATTTAAAAAAAAAAAAAAAATATATATATATATATATATATATATATTGTTGTCAATCGCTTGGCATCTTCTCACCTAATAACGCATCCATATTTTAGGCCTTTTTAATGTGTTTACCTCTTGTAGGAAGATGAAACATGACACCTCGTACTGCACGTGTCGAAAACAGTAGCCAACTGTCGAAAATTCAAGACCAATTAGTCATGCAAGTAGTCACGTTAATGAAATCACTTTGCATGTACGCCACGGAGTTTGTACTTCACAAAGTAGTTTCTTTCTCTTCCTCTTTGCTTATATAGCATTTTTCACAAGCATCAATTAGCGAAAAAGGGTCTTTAAAGAAAGCTTCAAACACAGACAAATTAAAAGAGAAGAGATCAAGCAATGGCCGGAGGACCGGAGAGGAACCCCGTATTATCGCCGGAGGCGCCGCTTGCTCCGGTGACTATCGAGAGGCCGGTCCGTACTGACTTGGAAACTTCAATTCCAAAGCCTTGTAAGTGTTCTTTCTGAAAAAGTATGGTCTTTAATGTTCCCAGATCTCCATGAAAGAAAATGAAGGAACTCTAATAATATGTACCATGGGCAGGCGGGATGGATTTTTAGTTTTGCACTGAAAAGTTTTTTTAATGTTTTTAAATGCGCCGGCAAGACTGTAATTTGGGCTTTAATATTATATAAAATTACATTAGGCTTTGATATTATATAAAATTACGCTATTTTATTTAAAAGTTTAAGTTATTAATTATGATTACTATATTTATCACCTTCAATATGTCTTCTTACTCGAAAGTTTGCCATTTAATGGCAGTCTATATATCCTTAATTGGGGTACTACGCAGTGTTATGTAGCTTGCAAATGTTACCCATTTATTTGAAAAGATAAGAAAAAACGTGCCGTGTAGGATGTAGGAGGTAGAAGAGTAAGCGGTACCTTCTAGGTAATATTTAACATTACTCGTTAAATAAATTTTGTGTTAAAGGATGAAGCCCAAAATCTTTGTCCATAACCTAATCTGTTTCACTAAGTCTTTATCTAATAGGACTTTTGGATTTGTTGATTGGGCATTGGTGCAAGAATACATTTGGACAAGTGCGGTAAAATGATATATCTATGGGTAAACAGACATTTTGAAATAAAACTAGCTTTTTAACTTGACCATCTAAAATAACAATGTGAATATTATTAATGCACAATATTTTTAATTGTCCGAAAGATGAAAGGAAAAAGAAAAAAATATAATTAATTGGTGAGTAATCACTATCTTAATGTCCGTAGGATTTTGAAAACGAACAATCAAGTATTTAATTCGTGCAAAATGGAAAGAAAATTTAGGGCCTATTCAATTGTACAGATGAATTTTTTAATTTTTCATTTTGCAAAAATATGAATGTGGTAGTGCAAGCCAATCAATGTGGTAAAGGCTTTTTTTTTTTCGGGTCAAATCATGATAAAGCCTTTTATTTATTTAAAAGAGGTCTAAGCCAAGTCATTTAATCACTTAGGATGTTTGACTTGATCTCGAAATCTAAAGCGAAAATTATATCACTAAACCAATCAATGGCTAGTGGCATGATAAAGGCTTCAATACACTAAAATTTTAACTCAGAAAGAAGCTAACGGGCAAAATTCCCATTTCCCCCTTTTTCACTTCAACTTAATATCACGCTACTTAATTTACAAAATTGTAATTGAAAATTGATGAAAGAATCCTTCTAATAGACAAAGATGCAACTTCTTGGAAAGATTATAATTAAGTCCTTGGTCCATTTATATGCATATGGACAACCATGGACCACAGATGAATTTTGTGAGCTTACTAATTGAGGTTTGTATATTGCAAAGGTGAGATTGATTTGGGGATATATGTTGTGTAACGCATTCTAGGTAAAATTGTAGATAATTGTGGGCGGCTAGTTAGTCGAGGAGTTAATGGTTAGTTAAATGTGTCAAAGCTTAATACATAGGTAAGATACATTAGAATATACACTTGTGGTACACTTGTCCACCAATCACTAATGGGTTTTAGGATAGAATCCCATGGTACAAAATATAAACCCTTGGTCCAGTCTTGTTTTTTTTTTTGCGTGTCATATTTCAAGCATGTTCAGGCCTCCACAAACACGTGTCCCATGTGTATGCAATGTCTTACAAGCATTATCTTTCGTATGTGACCCATCTCAAAAAATTTAAAAACTAGGTTATATGTGAAGTGGTAGTGTTGGAATATACACTTATGCTACATTAAAAAATCATAATTAAATTTCAAGACCACTTTATACGATCTTAAGCTACTCCACTATCCACTACTCACCAATTTTGGTTTTATGTTGGATTCTATGATTGTTAACGAAACAATCACTTGTAAATTTGGGTCAAATTATGTTGGGTAAAGCCACTCGTTGATTCAAAATCTGAAACAATGCTTTCAGTATTTGCTATAGAACATATCCAAGGGATGATTCATGATTATATTCTAAAATTACCTACTGTTCCAGAAAAAATTCCTCGTTCTTGTTCTTCTTGATATAAATTTAGGTCGCATCTAAATCGATATGATGCATTAACAAGGAGTGATTATATATGACATCAATTATTTGCAATGTTTATATGCAGACATGGCTAGGGGATTGGTTGCTCCTGATATGGAGCATCCAACTGGAACACCAGGCCATAGACATGAGAATCTGAGTGTGCTTCAGCAGCATGTGGCCTTCTTTGATCAAGATGACAATGGAATTGTTTATCCCTGGGACACTTATGCTGGTAAGATAATTATTTCTAAAATAGCTTTATTTCATAATGTTGGGACTAATGGGTAGTCTTTTACATAATTTGTGAGATTTATACATATAAATCACACCCACCAATATGTGAGAGACTGACATAATTTGTATTGATTAAAGAGTTTTTCCTCTCTAGGTCTTCGTCAGATTGGTTTCAACATGATTGCATCTCTCATATTGGCTGTCATCATCAATGTGGCACTGAGTTATCCTACTCTTCCTGTAAGTTGATGTATCATAATTTTATCACTTCTATCTAAAGTTGTTCACCCATTATGGTGATAGAAGAAGAGGATAAAGAAAAATAACAGATGTTAGAATATACACTTAGATCAAAAAATCATAAATTTTTAAATTATCTTATAAGATAAAATTTTTAGATTACCTTATAAGATAATGTATTATTCCACCTAACATCGATTAGTTTAGAATGAAACTCGATAATTTTAATATGGTATAAAGCTAGTCTCGTGGATATTGGTTTTTTCAAGAGTGTTAAAATATACACTTCTTCTACATAAAAATATCATAAATTCTTAGATCAAAGTTCCTCAACTACTTTATATAGTATGCATTGGCGGATTCAAGCACGTGGTGTCCAGGGGTGCATGTGCACCCCTTGAAATTTGGCAAAAAAAAATCTTTTTTTTTTGGTTATACCCTCATATTTTATTATTTCTCTTTCCTCATGTTTTTTTCTCTTCATTTTTCACTTCTATTTTCTTATTATTAAATAGGTTTTCAAATTTATTTTCTATATATTGGGGACTATTTATGTTTATTATTGTGTATGGATTTTGATTCGTTTATTTTTGTAATGTTTTTAACATTTAAGTTAAAATTTTCTAGTTTAATTGTACATGTGTTTCAATTTTTATTTTTTGGATGATTTTTAGATTTTTTTTTATTTTTAATTGATTATTTTGTGTCTTTATTTAAACCGTTCAAATTTGAATATTCGTAAATTCTTTATTTTTTAATATTGTGATCTCTTATCAATAAAATTATGATTCTAGGCATAAAGACAATATTTTTTTTATGATATATATATATACATATATATATAAAATTGCATAAATGAGTGCTCTTGACACTGATTACTGATTCCGTCACGTAATGCCTTCTTAACCCTTAATGTTTGGCTCCGCCGATAGCATCAGTTGATTTTAAAACATAACCCATGATCCTTTATAATAATGTTGCATAAAAATGTCTCATGAAGTCCCCTAAATTAAACAAGTAAAGAAGCGGATAGAATCATAAAGGAAAGGAGATGACATGAGGAAATCTTGTTTAATTTGGAGAATTTTATAAAGGATAGAATTATAAATAATTATGATTTTTTTTTTGTTTGGATTAAGAAGGAAATGGAAAAGGAGGCGTCAATTTTATGTACAGAATAAGTTTTATGCCATTTTCAGTTTACCTTCTTCTTGTAGTGATTATGAGATAAAAGTCAAAATAATCCTCATAACACATAGTAACTTTCTCCTACCTCCATTTGACCTCAATTTGCAATGATTCCATTTCGGGTTAAGGAGGGATCCTTCTTATACCTTATTCATCATTTTGGTCTCAAACAAGGAGAAGAACTAAACCCCTCCTCCCGTTACCTCCGTTCCTCCCATTCCCTCCAATCTTAACAGACCAAGAGAAATAGAAGGTTTTGGATCAGTATGTAGATGTGTTTTTCCATAACCATTCATATGTCTCTCTTCTCTGTGGCTCAAAATACATTTCTCTTTCAGGGCTGGTTTCCTTCTCCTTTTTTCCCTATATACTTATATAACATACACAAGTGCAAGCATGGCAGTGATTCAGGAACCTATGACACAGAAGGAAGGCAAGTACATCATATCAAAATTGTCAATTTCTCATTGAAACAATTTCAAAAGGGAATCGATTAGTCTGAATTGATATCAGTCTCTAACATATTGGTAGATCCACACGTGTCGGTCCCACTTATCAAACTGATAAAAGAATTTTTTGTTTCAAATTTTAATGCCAGATCATACATCATTTTCCAGGTACCTACCCGTTAACTTCGAGAACATCTTCAGCAAGTACGCACGTACGGTTCCTGACAAGCTTACGCTTGGAGAGCTATGGGCCATGACCGAAGGCAACCGACTAGCATATGATCTATTTGGCTGGTCCGTCTCATTGTTTCACAGGGTTTATTTTCCTTCTTTTATGTTCTGAATTTTTACATTCGATTGATTTTTATTTACGTCCTATGTTTGATTTGCAGGATTGCAAGCAAAGGGGAATGGGGAGTGCTGTATATTCTAGCAAGGGACGAGGAAGGTTTCTTGTCAAAGGAAGCTATTAGACGATGTTATGATGGCAGTTTGTTTGAATATTGTGCTAAGCTGCATATGGATGCAGAGAGGAAGATGAAATGAATCAAAAATGTATGCAGTGTGGAGTTGTAGATGCTATATATCTGATCAGAATAAAGTTGTGGGTAATTTAAATGCTAGTATTTTCTGAAGTAGTTGTACTTTGGCTTTGAAGCATTGTGTTCCCCACCGCCAACTGGTTAATGATACTGTAAGGAACATGTACGACTTTGCCTACTTGTGAATAAGATGTTCACCATCGAACTTTGCAGATATATTATGGCAATCATAAGGTATATATGCAACTTGTTTAGTGCTGTTGAGCTTTGTAGCTTGATGCTATAAGGCCAATTCCAGTATTCTCCCTAGAATGGTGCATTTTTCATTTTAGGGAAGCAAAACGCTCTTGTTTTTTGTACGAGGCTTAACAGATTTAGGGAGTTGTAAAAGTGACTTCTTATATTTTGTGCATGTTGGGAGTGTTGTATTTTTGTGTATTTAAAGAGTAAAATTAAAATATAGAGTTTTAAAATTTAAAGTGAAATTAAAATAGTGAGACTTGAAATAAGATATGATTAAGAATAGGAATTGGAAACTGAAATATAAATATTTTTGAAATAGGGGTACCTGTTTGACTTTAACAATAGGATCTGTTGGAGTTGGTTTGTGGGGTACTGGATGTCCACTTACTGAATTCTTGGGATGTACTCACTTAGGCTTCCTATTATAATTGAAAAATAAGGTGGTTGTTGGAGTTGGTTTTAAAGGTAAGTGTTCAGTTATTGACTTTTTAACATGTATTTAGAATGAAATGTATAAAATCTCTTATATTTTTATGAGACTGTACAATATTTTTTATAATTTAAAAATTATATTATACTCCTCTGTAATTTGTTATCATATGTAGCACATCGTGATGCTAATCGGGAGTCCCCTAGCATCCCTGGGTCATCAATTACTTCGCCTGAGTTATTTACGCACTTGTTTGACATCCACGTGTACTACGAGGATGAGTACGTAAATATTGTTGGTGCTAAGCCTAGTAGCAGCCACTAGCGCTAGTCTACACAGCCAAAGTCATTAGGACGCGTAGAGAACACTGTAGACTAGCGAAGGTTTGGCTTTCAGTCACTAGATAACTATACGGCATGACTGGTAGATGGGTGTACGCATGTTTAGCTATACAGTAATGGGTAAAATTTCAATTCAATCCAAATATGGACTTAATATTCATTATTGTACAAGTTAATTGCTATTGGGACTTGGTGGTGCATCCCAGTAGGGGTCTGCACCCCCTGCCAAGTGGAATGGCAGGATTAGAGTCTTGGGGTGGGGGGGAAAAAAGGATATAGGGGCTGGGGGAGGTAAAAAACAAAAGTTAAGTGGATAGACAACGTTTTCTAGAACAAGAAAAACAAGGAAAAATGAACATCGGTCCATTACGTGGGTGCCATCCCATTTCATAAGCTCAAGTTATATCTTATATATGTAATTACTAATTATTAAGTTAATAATGCAGGTGGATAAAGAAGACCGCTTGGTGACCCATGCTGCTATTTTCTAGCCAGCCCACACTAATAGTGTGTTTGGATTGAGGGGAGAAAATTTAATAAAGGAGAGGAGATTAGAGTATTATAAAGGAGAGGAGATGAGATAATTAAATCATGTTTGGATTAGATAATTTTAAGAAAGGAGAGTCTTATAAAGGAGTATGAGTGTCTTTTGTTTAGATTATGAAAAAAATAAAAGTGATGGATGAATTTTATGTGTAAAATAAGTTTTATAAAGGAGCCCTCCCCTCCATTTTATCCCAAATTGGAGGGAAAAAAAAAGTGAATATGGAAGGGGTTGCTTTGACTCCTCTACTTCCTTCCCCCTTGAAAGACTTCCAAACTAAATAAAAGAAGGACTAAACTCCTCATTTACTAAACCTCCCCTTTTCCCCATTCTCCTCAATCCAAACATACCATAAAGGAGAAGGTGAGAATGTCCAATTCTCGGGCCTTAAAGTCTGAGATGGTTATAAGTATTTAAATAGTGTATGATGTAATTACAAATATGGTTAATGTAATAAGAATACTAATTATTTTAAAATTTTATCTTTACAAGACAGTTATATGAGATGCTCCAACAACGTGAGGTTGGGAGCCAAGCCGATCTTACGGCATCACCCGTTAACCCCGACTAGGTATTCTTCTAGGCAATTGGTAGCTAGGTCGAAGAAGAAGTGTGTTTACAAACACGGCTCGCAGGGGTCTGTATTGGTGGGGCAGTACATGATGTCCCCTTCATTTCCTCGGGACTCATGCAGCAGGAAGTGGATTCTATTATCACTCAGACGATCGAGGCCATGAAACGGCCCTTGAGAAGCAATAATAATGCACAGTCCAGGAACAGCTCCAGCAACAATTAGGGACATGGGAGAAGCAGCAGTGCGTCATAGCCGAGCAACAACGAGAGCTGCAACATCAAATCTGTTAGAATTTGTGAATGAGAAATTTGCGATAAAGTTGAAAGGTCAACTTTGGAAAAATAATGGTAAAGTGGAAATTTCCCATGTCAAGAAGAAATAAAGCTAAGCTTTATTTTTAGATTGTTACCATTAATTTAATTTAATTAATTTTCAGTGTAATGACTAGAATGATGGGGTCATTACTTGCATTTTCTCATACGTTGGACATTGTGAACGTTGAGCACTTGTACAGTCTTGTCAACGGTTTACTATGAATTCTAATCACTCCTGCATTGTAATGACTTTTTTGGTCTGTCTTTATAGGCATTCTCATTGGCTTTGAATTAGATTTATGTCTGCATTCATTTAGAGCCTTTTGATCTTGCTCCTCTTTTTATATATATAGGGTCGTAGGCCTTGCACTAGACACAGGGAAAAAAAACATAGGATATTACACAAGTTTTGCATTCAGAGAGAGTTTGCACTGCCTTTTTCGTTAGCTTTCGTGTTTTGGAGTGCTACCTACACGAAAGGTCAATCGTTGTATCTTGGGAGGTTTTCGCAACAAGGAGACGTTAGCACTTTTACGTAGCGATAAAAACCTTAAGGAAATCGAGCCAAGCTCGAGCCTCGATTTCATTCGGTTTGGTATTTTGTTTCTTTTTCACTTATTCTTATTTGCATCTTAGTTTGATCAAGTTTTATTATCTTGTAATTTATTTTTCCTCATAAGTTCATATTGAAATTAAAATAATAACATTATTATTAAAGCTATTGATTTTTTGTCCTTTATGCATGCACAATAGTTAAATAATAATAATTCAGTTTCTAGTCTCCTACTATTCTCAAGTCTGAGGTTTAACAATCTTAAGGTTTTTACGCACTTAATTTTTTTTTTTTTTTTATTTTTTTTATTTTTTCCTTTAAACTGAATTTTTCCTTCTGTTAGAATTATTTCTATCAGGATAAATTCAGTGAACATTTTATATGTTTTAGATATCTTGAGATTTACTTTTTAGTTACTGTTTTGTCAAATTTAAATTGAATTTCAGTTAATCTCGGTCAATAGGACATACTTTCTTAAGACTTTATTTTCATCTTATTGCGTGGTGTGTGCTTTGTGCTTCTGCTAGATTCTAGTAGGTTCAATATCATTAGATTAGTATATAAATAGATTTCAATCTATTCTAATCTATTTAGTTTTAGATTATAAAATTTTTAATCGCTTACTGATTCTACTGAAATTTTTTATGCGAATATAAATTGTTTTTAATTATGTAAGTTAAGGTTTTATATTGAGATTTAGTAATTTTAAATTGGTTTTTCGATCTTATAAAGTTTTATATCTAAATAACTTCTACTTTTAAAAGTGCAGTTGGTATTATTTTGGACCTAATTTAAAATGAATACCGAAACTGGAAACCTTAACGTTCCTGGAAATGGAAATGACGGAAATGGATCTGGATCAGTACCTATGCATGGTAGTGGATCAACTGGTGGATCCACTGGGAATGAAAATATACCTTTGGCAAGACCATCGGTAACTATTGCTTCTGCTACGCCATTTTTGGCGACACCTCCTGCTGGTCATGGAGAAAAACCAGAAAAATTTGATGGGAGGGACTTCAAAAGGTGGCAGCAGAAAATGTTATTTTACTTGACCACTTTGAGTTTGACACGGTTTTTGAAGGAGGATGCACCAGAATTGGGTGAGAATCCTGATATGCAAACCGTTGCAGCCATTGATGCCTGGAAGCATTCTGACTTCCTATGCAGAAACTATATCCTTAATGGATTGGATAATGCGTTGTATAACGTCTATAGTCCAATCCCGACGGCAAAGGCTTTGTGGGAATCATTGGATAAGAAGTATAAATCAGAGGATGCAGGCACGAAGAAATTCATAGTTGCCAGGTTCCTAGACTTCAAAATGATAGATTCCAAGCCTCTATTGCCCCAGGTAGAAGAATATCAATTGATTCTTCATGAGTGTCATGCAGAAGGAATGAATATGGGTGAAACTTTCGAATCTGGTGCACTCATTGAGAAGTTACCTCCTAGCTGGAAAGACTTCAAAAGCTATTTGAGGCACAAGCGAAAAGAGATGACTGTTGAAGACCTGGTTTTGAGGTTGAAGATAGAAGCAGATAACCGCAAGAATGACAAAAGGGTTGGACTCCCGCCTTTTGAGTCAAAGGCGAATATGGTGCAACACGGTCCTAATAACAAAAAGAGGAAGTTCAATGGCCAGAATCAAGGAAAGAAAGGTACTGATAAGAAGAAGTTTGCTGGTAACTGCTACGTCTGTGACAAGACAGGACATAAGGCTATAGATTGCAGACTTCGTGCCAACAAGGGAGCTCAGAAGAAAAGAAAGGCTCAGGCTAATGCTGTTGAAGACCTGGGAGAAGAAATGTCTGACATGAATCTAGCAGCGGTCGTGTCAGAAGTCAATTTGGTTGGCAATCCAAAACAATGGTGGGTGGATACAGGAGCTACTCGTCACGTTTGTTTTGACAGGAATAGTTTCACCACTTACCAAAAATCTGAAGAAACCATCTACATGGGGAATTCTTCCACTTCAAAAGTAGATGGGACTGGAAAGGTTGTTTTGAAAATGACTTCAGGGAAGGAGTTAACACTCAACAACGTGCTGCATGTCCCAGACATCCGAAAGAATTTAGTTTCTGGATCATTGTTGAGTAGAAATGGATTCAAGCTGGTTTTTGAATCCGGTGTGTTTATTTTGCTTAAAAATGGGGTCTTTGTGGGCAAGGGTTATGACTGTGATGGGTTGTTCAAGCTTAATGTGATGACTGTTGTCCCAAAAGTTGTAAAGGCTGATAAGCCATCTACTTCCATAATCAATAAGAACAAATCAGTTGCTTATGTTGTGGATTCTCCTAATTTATGGCATGATAGATTAGGACATGTTAATTTTGATTCATTGCGTAAATTGGTCAATTTAGGACTTTTGCCTAAAGTTGATTTTAATCTCAACAATAAATGTGAAGTTTGCACGGAATCAAAGTTAACAAGAACTTCTTTTAAGTCGGTGGAAAGAAGTACCGAACCTCTAGAGTTAATTCACAGTGATGTTTGTGACTTAAAGTTAGTGCAAACTAGAGGTGGGAAAAAGTATTTTATTACTTTTATAGATGACTGCACGAGATTTTGTTATGTTTATTTGCTTCGAAGCAAAGATGAGGCTTTAGAAGTATTTAAAATATACAAAAATGAGGTAGAGAATCAACTCGCCAAAAAGATTAAAATGTTAAGAAGTGATAGAGGAGGAGAATATGTATATCCATTTGAGGGATATTGTGCTGAACATGGAATTGTTCATCAAACCACAGCTCCTTACTCTCCTCAACAGAACGGTATTGCTGAGCGTAAGAACCGAACTCTTAAGGAGATGATGAATGCCTTGTTGATTAACTCGGGGTTACCTCAGAACTTGTGGGGGGAGGCAGTCTTAACTGCAAACCATATTCTAAATAAGGTACCCCACAAGAAGTTGAGCAAAACACCGTATGAGCTATGGAAAGGTCCACCACCTGCTTATAAATACCTAAGAAAGTGAGGGTGTTTAGCTAAAGTATGAGTTCCAACTCCTAAAATGGTCAAGATAGGACCAAAGACTATAGACTGTGTCTTCATTGGATTTGCACAAAATAGCGCTGCATATAGGTTTCTTGTGTATAAATCAGAAATAACTGATATACGTGTGGATACAGTTATTGAATCAAGGAATGCAGAATTTTTTGAAGAAAAATTTCCTTGTAAAAACACACAAGAACCTAGTTCTTCTAAAAGAACATATGATGATTATCATATAGATAAAGAGCCTCAGTCTAACGACAATGAAGACGAACCGAGACGTAGCAAAAGGGCTAGAACGGTTAAGTCTTTCGGTCCAGATTTTCTAACTTATTTGTTAGAAAATGAGCCTCGTACTTTTAATGAGGCTATGACAACCCCTGAGGCTCCTTTATGGAGAGAGGCTGTCAATAGTGAGATAGAATCCATCATGAATAATCATACGTGGGAACTGGTGGATCTTCCTCCTGGAAATAAGCCTTTAGGGTGTAAGTGGATTTTCAAAAGGAAGATGAAAGCTGATGGATCAATTGACAAATACAAGGCTAGACTTGTCATCAAGGGATATAGACAGAAAGAAGGTCTTGATTATTTTGATACTTATTCACCGGTTACAAGGATTACGTCCATTAGGATGTTAATAGCGATTGCAGCTATTAATAATTTAGAGATTCATCAAATGGATGTAAAGACTGCCTTCTTGAATGGGGATTTAGAAGAAGAAATCTACATGGAACAACCCGAGGGGTTTGTGGTTCCAGGTAATGAGAAGAAAGTTTGTCGTCTTGTAAAATCCCTTTACGGATTAAAACAAGCACCTAAGCAATGGCATGAAAAATTTGATAAAGCCATGATATCTAATGGATTTAGAATTAATGAGTGCGATAAGTGTGTTTATGTGAAAGGCACAAGTCAAGAATATGTCATTGTCTGTCTATATGTAGACGATATGCTTATTATTGGGAGTGATAATAACATCATTAAGGCTACCAAGAAAATGTTATCCAAGAACTTCGACATGAAGGATTTAGGTGCGGCGGATGTAATTCTGGGTGTGAAGATCACTAAAACATCAGATGGACTAGTCTTGTCCCAGTCTCATTACATACAAAAGATATTGGACAAGTTTAGTAAAGATGATGATAGTGTTGCTAAGACGCCTGTGGATGTGAATAGCCACCTTGCTAAGAACACAGGTGATGGGATATCTCAGCTAGAGTATTCTCGAATAATTGGTAGTCTGATGTACATTATGAATTGTACAAGACCCGATATTGCGCTTGCTGTTAGCAAACTTAGTAGGTATACCAGTAATCCAGGGCAAGCCCACTGGACTGCTGTTGTGAGAGTTCTAAGGTATCTTAGATACACTTTGAATTACGGATTGCACTTTTCAAGATATCCAGCTGTACTAGAAGGGTACAGTGACGCTAACTGGATATCTGATACCAAAGACTCAAAATCCACCACTGGATATGTCTTTACGTTGGGAGGTGCTGCTGTATCTTGGAAATCCACTAAGCAAACGTGTATAGCCAGATCTACAATGGAATCTGAGTTTATAGCTTTGGATAAAGCTGCTGAAGAAGCTGAATGGCTTCGACATTTCTTAGAGGATATTCCAAAGTGGCAAAAACCTGTGCCAGCTATCTGTATTTTATGTGATAGTCAATCGGCAATTGGAAGGGCACAGAGTAGTATTTACAATGGTAAGTCTAGACATATTCGTCGCAGACATAATACCATTAAACAATTGCTCTCTAATGGGGTTATCTCAATTGACTATGTAAAGTCAAAGGATAACATTGCGGATCCGCTTACTAAAGGTATAAACAGAGAGCAAATCTATAAATCGTCGAGGGGAATGGGTCTTAAGCCTATATCTAAAGAGTCGACATAATGGAAAACCCTACCTTGTTGACAGGAGATCCCTGGATCTAGGTTCAAAGGGAAAAACTGAATTATGTACAACTCAATGAGAGCACTGTGGGGGTATCACTCCCACCTATTCCTATGACGAGCAGACAGTGCTACCTGTGTGTTTCTTAGGTTAAGCTATGCTTTTAATGATTCTTATATCTTGAAAATCCAAGTGGGGTATTGCAGGGATACTCTTTATAAGCATCACCTATGTGAGTAGGGAGGGGGCCGATCCTACGAGAATATGAAGGCTGGATTCTCTAGAGTACTCATGAATACCGGGAATTGTTCAAGGCCGAAATGAACACAACTGTGAGAATTTGACAGTGTCATGAGAGGTGCTGTGTGAATACTATTGTCTTGATTTACACAAAAGCTGAACAGTTCAAGACATCGCGTTCACTGGTTAGCAAGTAAATCCGATAGTACTCACTAGGGAAGGTTCAAAGCCAAAAGCTACCTATCTCGATGCAGTATCTTTCTACTAAACTCTCTCTTGTGTCTGCATGGGGTTTTTGGCCAAATTTCATTCATGTGGGGGATTGTTAGAATTTGTGAATGAGAAATTTGCGATAAAGTTGAAAGGTCAACTTTGGAAAAATAATGGTAAAGTGGAAATTTCCCATGTCAAGAAGAAATAAAGCTAAGCTTTATTTTTAGATTGTTACCATTAATTTAATTTAATTAATTTTCAGTGTAATGACTAGAATGATGGGGTCATTACTTGCATTTTCTCATACGTTGGACATTGTGAACGTTGAGCACTTGTACAGTCTTGTCAACGGTTTACTATGAATTCTAATCACTCCTGCATTGTAATGACTTTTTTGGTCTGTCTTTATAGGCATTCTCATTGGCTTTGTATTAGATTTATGTCTGCATTCATTTAGAGCCTTTTGATCTTGCTCCTCTTTTTAGATATATAGGGTCGTAGGCCTTGCACTAGACACAGGGAAAAAAAAAACATAGCATATTACACAAGTTTTGCATTCAGAGAGAGTTTGCACTGCCTTTTTCGTTAGCTTTCGTGTTTTGGAGTGCTACCTACACGAAAGGTCAATCGTTGTATCTTGGGAGGTTTTCGCAACAAGGAGACGTTAGCACTTTTACGTAGCGATAAAAACCTTAAGGAAATCGAGCCAAGCTCGAGCCTCGATTTCATTCGGTTTGGTATTTTGTTTCTTTTTCACTTATTCTTATTTGCATCTTAGTTTGATCAAGTTTTATTATCTTGTAATTTATTTTTCCTCATAAGTTCATATTGAAATTAAAATAATAACATTATTATTAAAGCTATTGATTTTTTGTCCTTTATGCATGCACAATAGTTAAATAATAATAATTCAGTTTCTAGTCTCCTACTATTCTCAAGTCTGAGGTTTAACAAAATCTAGGAGCAGATGACCTTCATTGGCTGACAATACGAAGAAGAAATACGGAAGATGCCTGAGGAGATCTCGGAGCTTCGAAGCAACTTCCCACTCGGTCATCCAAACCACTCGGACAATCTTTTGTAGATAGATATTTTTTTTTTTTCTTTTTTTTGTAATTTAAAAAAATTAATTTTGTACAATATTTTAAATTTTTGGTATATATACATATATAATTTTTGTATAGAATTTTAATTGTACAATATTTTTATATTTGATATTTTTGGTAAAAAATAATAGAAAAAACATGGTGACGGACTAAAAAAATTTTAAAAAAATAATTTTGCCACGGAACACGAAAAAATTCAAAAAAGTTAAAGAAATTAAAAATATAAAATAAAAATATGCAATGACATGCAGACGGTCTACGAGAAAAAAATTTATCATTTTTTTAATTGGCAAGGGATTATGCGTTTTTGCCACCAAATGCTTTCTGACGTCCATATATCTGTCGGCTATCTTTTCAAGCAATGGATTTTGACCGTCGTACGTCGCTCTTTTTCTTGTAATGAATTATATATATATATTCAATTTTTAGTGATGTATATCATGAACTACACCCACATTAACTAACTTGATTTTCTCTTTCCTTATTTTATATTTTTATGTATGCCAAAAGATAAGAATAACTTATGTATGTGAATTGTTGAGTGGAAAGCGGAATCAAAAGTCCTTTATATAGTGTTTATATAATTTATTTAGGCTCTGTTTGGTCTAGCTGTGATATTTCAAGTTTTGAGTTATAAAATTTTTAGAGTAGAACTTTTGTAATAAGTGTTGTTGAACAAAAGTCGTTGATTGTTTGGCCTGTGTTAGACAACATTGAACTTTTAAAAATTTTGAGGCTAATATTGGACTTAAAAAATATGAAGGGGTATATTTGAGAAAAAGAAAAGAAAAACAGCTTCCCGTATTATATAAAACAGTTTCTTAAAAGCCGTTTTTGAAAAACTCTAATTTGGAGCTTCTCAATTTTTAATTTTTTTCAACTTCAGTTTTTACCTAAAAGCATTTTTAAAAATGGACCAAACAAATTAGTTCAGCTTTTGAACTCACATAAAACGCTTTTGACTGTCTAAAAGCTAGACTAAATAGTGCCTTAATTCATTATGGAGTTGATTGTACAAAATGTTATATGACTTTCTATGAGCCTATTAACCCGCTAATTTCACTAAGTATATAATAATATAGGATTATGATTTAAGTGGATCCATGAACCTTTCAACATGTATTCGATATTGTAATATATATATATATTGGTCAAATAAAACTTTCATAAAACAAACGGATTGTACAAAAGGGCCAACCATGCCAATTGGGTGAAGATTAACATTTAACAGATACATGTATTCAAATAGATATATGAAATCTTTGAAATTCCTCTTATTTTTTCATGAGTTCACTTAGTATGCTGATACGGACAAAAAAATCGACCCAATATTTAAAAGACAAAATAACCTCTTTCCCGAGAAGATAGCAGGGGATCGGTTGTACAAGATAGAAGGGAACTAACAGATTTATCCGTGCTCGGATAGTTTCCCAAGTTCAAACTGGTCTCATGAATATTCTCTCATTCTTCTGTGTTGTACC
The DNA here is from genome assembly GCA_037974665.1 of Ehretia macrophylla. Classification (NCBI taxonomy): domain Eukaryota; kingdom Viridiplantae; phylum Streptophyta; class Magnoliopsida; order Boraginales; family Ehretiaceae; genus Ehretia; species Ehretia macrophylla. The sequence goes on along the minus strand of CM075764.1, from coordinate 102,113,332 downwards.
AAAATCCCCACATGAGAGAACTGTGAAATCTGGGGGAACAAAAATCAGATGTTCTTTAAAGTTCCATGTTACAGGAGCTCGGATCGTACTCTTCCTCCTTTAAAAACTGGAGACTATTTCCTAAAAATAGTATAAATGACATCTACTTTCTATATAGGTAGCCAATTCCTTCTACTTTTATTCTATATTTATTTTCTTATATTACCTAACATTTTAGCTCAATATTGACTTAAGTATCGGAGCGTAGTTAAGGAATTCGCACCTCGATGTTTAGCTCCACAATCGGGAAAAAAGCAGCAGTAGTCCCCATTGTTTACTCAAAAGTCAATTTAATCCCTATTGTTTCAAAATGCTCAAAAAGGTCCCCAATGTTTGTAAACATGCTCATTGTGGTCCCTACCGTTAAAAATCTAACAGAAAATTTATAAAATGACTAAACTACCCTTACTTAAAAATAAAATACCCAAAATATCTCTATCTTCTTCTTCCTCTTCCAACTCCTCAACCCACCACCACAAGCACCACCAAGCACCACCACCACCCACCACCTCCGCCCCCCCCTCCCCCGCGAACACCACCCACCCTCCCCCCCCCCCCCGCGCGGACACCACCTACCCCACCCCTGCGCGAACCCCACCCACCCCCCCAGCGCGAACCCACCCCCCCCCTGCGCGAACAGCGCCCCCCACCCCCTCCACCCCTGCGCGAACAGTGCCCCCCTCCCCCCCCCCCCCCTCTTTCGGGCGAACAGTGTGTGTGTGTGTTAGTGTGTGTTAATGTGTGTGTATTAGTGTGTGTTTTTTGGTGTTTTTGTGAGTGTGTGTGTTTGTGGGTGTATTAGTGTGTGTTTTTTGGTGAGTGCGTGTGTTTGTAGGTGTGTTAGTGTGTGTTTTTTGGTATTTTTGTGTGAGATTTTGTGTTTTTTGTGATTTTTCAAATTTACTCTTGAAATACTATTCACATCTGTTAAAATTAACCAAAATTATAACTGTAGGGACCACAATGAGCATGTTTACAAATATTGTGGATCTTTTTAAGTATTTTAAAATAATAGATACTAAACTGACTTTTGAGTAAACAATGGAGACTACTGCTGCTTTTTTCCCTCCACAACCATCAAACAATAACTTACTACCTTATCATATGCCAGTATATAAGAAGTTACTTATTTGGTCATGACTTTAATCATTGAACTATTACAAGCTTATATTGCATTTTATGTGGTTATGAAGGCTACTTTATGTAAATAAGTTTTACCAATTGTGGAGCTCTAAACCCGAGTCTTGATTGAGAATATATTAATCTGATGTCTACATTGTGTAGAAAATAGCCACCCCTAATCTGTGACGGATTATATAATCTCCTACGTAACACCATGATGCTTGCTCTCACTTGCAAGCTAGCTACATTACCTAAACTGAATTAACCAATTCAGAATTTTTGCCGAACTAATCAAAATTTTAGAATGTCTAGTACGTAAGAACTATGTGTCCAATAGTTTCAGCATGTAACGACCACGATAATATTGTGTGAATGTTGGTCTCATTCCGTTCATTAGCATCAAAATGACGTTCACGCAACTATAAATGATAGCAAGCTTTTTCGCCTGCCTTGTTCTTAGATATAATAAATACATCATAGTTTTCATCAACATTTGCATGACATTTTTTTTTCCCTAAAATGTAATGTAACTTTTACGTGTAGACAATTCCTCAATATCTTGTTCATTCGCAACAAAATTCATGCACGTGTTACGAGGTATTTATTTAATTTGTGTTCTTCTGCTATACTAAATACTTCAAACTTTCTTGAACATGAAGAGAGAAGGAGAGATGGCAAAGCTTTTAAAGGATGATGCAATGGCGACAGAAGCACCCCTTGCACCAATTACCATACTGAGAAAGGTTAGAGATGACTTGGAAGAACAGCTTCCGAAACCATGTAAGTATTATTGTTCTTAATTTTATGCGAATGGGAGAAAGACTTCGTACGGTTTTATTGAATTAAAATGAAACATGTTTGATTAAGATAGAGTGATTCAAACATCAATACAAAACAAGCAATCTCATATGCGTTTAGAAATTACAAAATAGTTTCAACCAAAGAAGGATGTACTTCACTGCCCGTCGGGGTTGTAGTCCAAACTGACCTCTTAAAAAAATTAAAACTTATGTATTTTTTATAAACAAATTAAATATTTATGTATTTTTAGTAAAAAACATCTTAATTATTTCTTAGTGAAAAAATATTTATATTCATAGAAATAGAAAATTAATTATATCTTATAACCCCCATTGAGAAAAAACTCAAAATTCGCCCGTAATTCTAAGTAATTACAATACTAGTGGATAGTTCGAGCAAAAAACTGTAGAGACATGCACGATATCTCAAAAAGGGTTGCACTCGCTTTAGAATCTGTTGCTGAGTAATATTACCACTAGTGTAGAATACTCACGGTTTATTGTGAAAACATGTGGAGTAAATTAAAATAGACTGTACTTCATTAAGAAACACAAATAAGTCAGATTATGCTAAGAATATTGATCTATGGACATAAGCATGCAAAACATTGGCATGAAGATCTAGCATTTAGCTTTCCTCTTGGTTATCTTTCTTCAGTGGTTATTCTCTTTGAATATATTATCATTCTGTAGTCATCAGTAGGTGTTTCACTTCTTGTTTTTGGCTTTGATATTTATGAAAATAGACTTGGCTAGAGCATTGGTTGCGCCGGATACAGAGCATGCAAGTGGAACAGCAGATCATGATAGTCAATATATGAGTGTTCTTCAGCAGCATGTCTCGTTCTTCGACCAAGATAAAGATGGAATCGTATATCCATGGGAGACTTTTGCTGGTAATTTTTTGTCATTTTTCACTGGGCTAACGCTTATAATTTATCTATCACTCATTATTACTCCATTTTTTTTGTTTATATGTTACAACATTTAAAACTATTTCAAAAAGACTAAACATTGATTTTTACCGTTGTATGTAGTGTTGTTGCATATGAGTTCCTTGCAAATTTTCCATTATAACTGTTGAACACAATGAATAAATATAACAAATCCGTTTTAACACTTTAATATTTTAGATGAGGTGATATCCCTTCATGGTATCAAAGTCTAAATACTAAAACGTTCTTGGTTCAAAATTCATCACCACCCATTTGTAAAATAAAGGGCAGATGCAGAATTTTTTTTTAGTGGAGGATAAAAAGCTTTTCTTTCAACAATATGAAGAAATTTTTTTCAGTGGGAGCTAATTAGTCTTTTTAAGTAACGATACATAAATATTGAAATCATTTAAAAAAAAAAAATTGAACTTTTAAACATTTTCTCTAGCCAGTGGGGGCCTAGCATAAATCCGCCAATGTGTAAAATTATGTCCATGTGTAAGACTCAATCAGAAACTATCTAGCCTACATACGAGAGAGAGTGTTGAATGAATAAATAAACATAGATATAACAAACCCCTGAGTTCATAGACAAAACGATTTGAATCACCATGCAAATTAAAAATAAACGTTGTTGTGCAAATATTATCAAATGTTAAAATGTGTAAATCGTAATTATAATTGATGACATATTTTTAACAAATTGCCTCTATTTCTGTCTTTGACTCTTCTGTTTGCGATGGAACTAGGCCTACGTAGTATGGGTTTTAACATGCTTGCTTCTATCATCTTGGCCATTGGCTTCAACTTGCCATTTAGTTACCCAACTCTTCCCGTAAGTAATTTCTCTACCCTTTTCTCTGAGTGTCATTTACTTTAATTATTTTGGATCAGTTGATTAAATTTAACGTGATAGCAAACTAGTAAATGGGCCTAAGTCGTTACGTTAAGCGTGTATTTATAATAATTGCCTTTTTAGGGGTGGACTCCTTCTCTTATGTTCCCGGTATATATTGAAAACATACACAAAGGAAAGCATGGGAGTGACACTGGAGTTTATGACTCAGAAGGAAGGTATTGATGTTAGCATATTACTTGCCTTTAAATTTAATTTACTAAATGACACTCCAATAGCTCATCTTGCCCACATTGTTTAGATAAAAAATATGTGTTTAGTTAATAATTAGATAGGTTAATATAGACTTAAAGAATTTTGATCGGATGATTAAGTTTAATATATTAACATGCTAATATTCGAACCTGAGTTATTATACCTTCTATTTTTATTCTGATCGTTTGAATTTATAGGTTTGTTCCTGTGAATTTCGAGAATATATTCAGCAAATATGCTCGTACAGCAGCTGATAAGATGACACTCGGAGAGCTTTTGGAAATGACTGAGGGAAATCGTGCAGCTTTTGACCTTTTCGGATGGTGTGTTTTTAGCCTCTTTTACTTGCATACGAGTCGCTCTTTTGAGCTATTAGCCGGACAAATAATATAATCCGGCTGTGAGCCTTACACATACACTCACGCGTTTCTCACATCATGACCTGATAACGATCAGGTCGTCCCTGGATTCGTGCTCTATGCTAATCTTTAGTGACTGAAATTGCCTGTTACAGGATAGCTGCGAAAGCTGAGTGGGGAACGCTTTATTTTCTTGCAAAAGATGATGATGGTTTTGTGTCCAAAGAATCTATGAGACGTGTGTATGATGGTAGCTTATTTGAATACTATGCCAAGAAGCACGCAGAAGAGAAGGCGAAAAATATTCTGAAATAATATGGCTGCTGCTGCAAGCGTATGTAACAACAGATGTGGTTCAATATGCTACATAAATCAATATCTATTATATTGCTTTACAAATTGATGCTATTTTTTTTTTATTTTTTTATTTTTGTGTTTTGATGCTTGCAATGTTGTGTAATATCAAAGATCTTTGCTTTATATATCAGAATGTGTTGTGTTTGTTATTTATATCAGTGGCAGATATAAGAATGATTTTAGGCTCAACTCTCACTTGTCAAGCAGAAAGTTGTACAGATAGACATAAGCAGTGTTTTTAAATTTATATAGCCAATACAAATGTATACTATATAATTATTTTTCCCAGATAGGTGCAGGTCGTACTATGTACACAAGCTCATAAGTAAAGTACGGAACGAGCCTTTTCTATGAAGTAAAAGCGACCTCATCTTGCTTGCTTGTAGCGCTAGATAATTGTAGGCATGTTGGTATGGCAAGAATACTAATTTTTTTTAGGTTGATCATGTTAAAATTTGGATAGTGGGGATAAATTGTGAATTTTGCATTGATGAGAAAGTGGAGTACATTTTTATTTTTTGATGATGTGATTTTGGTTATCTCTATGTTGTGGGATGATATCTTTACCTTTTTTGTGGATATCATGGTTCTTTATGGATATATCATGATTTTTGCTTTGGAGCTCTTTGGCTCTTTTGTGATGTGGAGTTCTGTGGCTCTCTTTTGTTTTGGAGCTTTGCTCTGATTACAATTGTTACATACAACTCATATTTATAGTTGAAATGTATCTTAGAATTTATAGTTTCATAATCTGAACATGAGCTGGCTTGAATTGTTTGATTTGAACTTTGCTGTTGACTTGAATATCTCAAATTTTCTAGTTGTGCAATCTGAACTTTTCAGTCATCTTTGAATTTTTTTCAAATCTAGAATCTTTGAAATTTTCAACTCTAGCATTTTATTTGATTTTTTTAGCTTGATTTCCAACAGATCACTACATAGGAGCAATAGTGAAGCCATCCATGCGGGAGGGAAAGAAATTATAATGAGCGATAATTAAACGTGTATACTCAATACCGGGATTAGGATATGAATGGAATATAATTAAATAAATTCACTTTGAGGTTCTCTCTGAAATGAGGCATGGAAGGGAGACGTGCCTAGATAGAAAATGGGCACGACTCCCCCTCTCCCCCCGTGCTACCATTCAAAGAGCCGACCTAGCAGAAAAAGGCAGGATTTTAGCTTTTGGTATAGGTTAGATGTTCTTCCCATCCTTGGTCATCTCTATATGGCTGCTTTCATTTGAGTGAAATCTGGAGGGGATCATTTCATTAGACCTTCATACAATTATATTGTGTTACAAATCTATAGTGATATAAATCAATCAGTTCTCAAGTTACTCATAACCATTATTTGCATCAGATTATTAATTTGACAGTGTAAAATACAGTTCAAATGGAGAAACAATCCATATATTTCTCCAACTTCTGAGAATAGAAAGAATACTTTTTCGCATTTAAGCAACATAGTATAAAGGATTTGGAAGCTTGAATGTTCTTTTTGCACTAGGAAGGCCATCAATGCTGCTCCACTGGTCTCCAAGAATGCCCCAAATGCGATATCCTTTGCTGATAAGCTGTTTCCTCACCTCAGACTTGTATTGCTCAACGGTCTTACATTCATCTTCTCCACCCCTGTATTTGAAAACAAAAATTTGCAGAATCAATTTGTGTGCTATTGTCTACTTACAAGCTGGACTGTACTGAAAAAGAGTGAACTAAAAAAAGTTCAAGCTAATTAGCTACTAAGAAAAGTTACATCGTTAAAACAAAATGCAATATTTGATTTGTATTTATAGTTGCATCGCTGAAGCACCAAAGCCATGGAGGGTGAATGTTGGCTAAACACGATCTTGCTCGGGCCCACCTCCAAAAAATGGCAGGGCTATGTTTGTTTGAGGGTATGCCTCACTTTGGAAAAAAATCTTCTTTTTTTTTAAATCGAAAGAAGATATATCAGATTTTAGTTAAGAAGCCCCGACTGACTAATTATAGCGTCTTGACTTCGTCATTATCTCCAAATCTTCTGAGCGGATCGGCTACTAGAGAAGCATGGAAGGATTTTCACTCGAGTCAAAGAAAAATACAGGATAAAAGAGAGTGTTCGAACCTCAGAATTAGACTGGTCCATCCGAAGTACCCCACATCGACAAGATTGTCGATAGTTGCTGATCTGAGAAGTTCTCTTCTTGAAGAAACCAAAAAGATATGAACTCCGTGTGCTTTGAGCTCATTGAACAGCTTCAGAGAGTGCTCTAGAGCTGTAGCTTTACCCTTTTTCATCCATTCTTCCAAAGTGGTCAAGTTCAACTTCTTTCCCCTACATTTCACAAAGAGACGATGCATGTGACGCAAAGAAGAAAAGGATCAACATTAAGTATACAGGACGGATTCAGGAGACTAAAAACACACAGTTTAACACTTATATATGGATAATTATTTTGGATAAATAGTTTTTCCAGCCAAAAATATACCTTAAAAGTACATAAATTTTCAAAAAAATATAACACCAATGTACTTTTAATAATTTGGTCTTCAGGTTAGTAAGAATTACAATTCTCGATGGACCGTGAATACATCCATCCATGAATATCCACTACTATTATCATAAAATCTATACTTTGAAAATATAGTGCCAACTTTGCGACCTTCAAATTTAGTATATCGACAAAAATGTTAACAAAAATAAAAAAAATAAAAAAATCAGTATTTCTAAGTGCGGTATAACAGTTGACTAAATATTAAGGGGTAACGAATTATTTGGTGCACACCATGAAGGCAGTAACAAATCAAGGCAAACTCTGAATACAAGATATAACACTAAAATAACAAGGATCAATATCGCCACTTTGGACAGTAGCACGGGGGAGGGGGAGTCGTGCCGATTCTCTCTACGGGCACTAGAAAGAAGATGAAAAAAATGCACTTACCCGAAATCATTTTTCTTGTAGAAAGGAAGAGTGGAGAGGAGAGTATCATCAATGTCGAAAATCCATGCATCTTTGCCATCTTTCTTCAAACTGCAACTTGTGCTGATATAAACTCTGCATTCATCAATTGTCCTCTCAGAATCCACAGTGTACTGAGTCGATGTCATGTACTTTTTGATGTATTCAACGCATTCTTCAGGAACAACTTCGAAATTTTTGATATTGTGTAGCTCGACATTCATTCTCCAACTCTCACAATAGTTTTTCAAGGTGATTTGAAGACCATCTTTTCTTCTTTGATTCAAAATGTTCCAATCCGCCATTGATGACCTTAAAAGCAGACAAAAAGTTGCTACTACAAAAGCAAGATTTCTTGCCATTGTTTTGCCAAAGAAAGAATTGGTTTTCAAGTAAAGATTGGGAAGTGTTGGATTTTATTTGATTTATATAGGAAATGATTTTGGAAACTGATAAGAAAATTCAATGGTGGCTCACATATTGGGTATAGAAATTAGTTGTCACCATGTAATTGTTTGTCCACTACTTTACATGTCATTCTGGTTGGAAAAATCACTTTAAATAAAGCTTAATTTATCAGTCAACAAGAGGAGGTATGAGAATCACTTAAAAAAAAGCTTAACTGATAACAAGAGGAGGTATGAAAACTCCTTGTTTTCGAGCCTAAATGGCTACATTTATTGATTTATGAATCTGATTTAGATATGCTAGATTATTGATTATGCCACATTCACTGTCTCCATTTGAAAGTCATGGGTGATGACAAGGTAAAAATATTGAAACAGTCCTAGGTCAAGAATCCGAGCTAGCCTGCAAATAAACAATAGGATTTAATCTTGTGGGATAGACTTTAAAAATCAATTTAGTGATCGTTATATAAAATCTTAGTTGAAAAAATTTAAAGAGAGTGAGAGTATTTAAAATTAGTTACCTATTGGGTGGTGTGGAATAAGGTTTTATTATTTTTGGAAAAGATATCCCAGAAACCTGCTTTACACTTAAGAAAGGGAATATTACCCCGATAAACTCTTGTATATTGCGGTCCTCGCTCATGAAACCCTCCTGCATTTGGCGGAGGTCTTGAGGGACTTCGTCGAGAGCCTTGGGGGGTTTGGGTGATTTTATGATTCTTGCTTTGGTTTTGCTATACTCATGCTGGGGAGGTCGGCTAGTCAGACTTGTAGTCTAGTTAGTCGTCAGTGGTCGGGAATTCAACCCATGTCATGCCAATTTATTATAGTGCCCTCCAAGTTACATGTTGTTCAATCAAATTACTTATACACTAATAAACCTTATATGTATGTACGACTAATACACTGCATGTGGGACTTACCAAATACGTATGAATCGTGCCCGATTAATCGGGCACAAATATTTTCGATCTAATTAATGGAATTTGGTTCTATACAGGTGCGAAAGTGTGAATGTAGGGACGGAGTCACCTTTGGGTTTGGGTGTGCAATGGAACACCCTGAAATTTTGGGTGTGCAATCTTTTTTTTTTTTTTTTTTCTCCTTTCGTGAAAATAGTATTTTTGCAGTGGAACACTCTGAAATTATAGTTCAATGTCATGAAAACAACATTTTTTGCAGTGGAACACTCTTATATTTGTGTTATAAAGTGTTTAAATTAAGTATTGATTTAGTTATAGTATAAATATATGATTTTAGACATAAAACCATCAATTTTTTTAATAGTTTATATAAAAATTTATGCATAAATAATTGTCCTGTAATCTCTGTTACTGACTTTGATATTGTAATACATACTCTGATATCCAATACCTGACTCCGCCAATGTATAAATATAAAATAAAAAGTAAGTTCCATATATCCTGGTCTCACTTATTGTATTAAAACTTCTTACACCTAATTAATCTACAACAGTCTTACTGGAATTGAATGGTCAGACAACATTAATGGATGCACTGATTAAGGAATGTCTCTAAGCACTTTTACTGGAGCATCTAAAAATTCGTGCCATAAACACAACTCTTTATTGGCCCTTCTTAACTAATGGAAGCACCATATGAGAATCCAAATTTGATCATTTTATCAACATAATTATGTACATTTTAATGCCTCACGATAAGATAATTTATAATTTTAGGAATAAGCAATGGCTCAAATTACTTAACTTTTTGCCAGTAAATTTTTAGGACAATAACAATTAAACTTATAACATTGTTAGTATCATATACTGATTAAAAATTCTGAAATTAAAATGCAAACGCATATAACTTACGTAACATACCACTAGAAAAACGATACATATGGTAAAATGAGTATTGTCCGAGTGGTCAATTCAAAGAAATTCCTCTAATTCAGGTAGAGATCAAAACAAACCTATAGTCAACAATCATGAGCATATCATAATGCACCACAATATTAAGTTGAGAGCACGTTTAATTGTCAATGAACAGCTATATATGAATGTATATGAAAATGTTAAGTAACTCTCATGCCCCTCGTGGCATGAAATATTTTGGATTCTTTATCAAGATCACATATTTCATATGGCAGCATTGTGGCTTGATTATCGGAACCCACCTTAATCATCTCACCAAAAGTCATCACTGATCAGATTTTCTTCTCTTGTCTTCATGTCTCAAAATGCCTTCTTGATTTGCCATATTTCACATATTCTAAAATCGAACTTGCTTTTTGTATCTCATATTTTAAATGGTAATTTATCGAAATGGTCTTATATCTTTATTTTTTTTGACATTTAAGTCCCGTATTTTTATTTTGGATAAAATGGTCATTGATCTTTTATTTTTGTGACAGTCGTTAGTGTTTAGAGCAAAATTTGTCAAAAAAATAACGTTAATGAGCACGTAGACGCAAAATTCATAAATCTTCAGGGGTAAAATTGTTATGTGATAAAATATAGACATCCTAAAGTTTATGTATTTTGCGGCCACGTGTCATTCACGTGCTCACTAATGTTATTTTTTGACAAATTTTGTTCCAAAGACTAAAGGCTGTCACCAAAATGAAATATGAATGACCATTTTATTCAAAATAAAATATAAGGGACTTAAATGTAAAAAAAAAACAAAAATGTAGATCATTGTGTAAATTACCCTATTTTAAATGGTAACAGAAACTTTGTGCTATGCCCTTTTGATAATCAAGGTTAATGTTGAAATCTATTTGGGTGCGATCATAATACCATTAATGCACCAAATTCCATTAAAATTTCAAATAACAACTTCTACAATGTTGTATTATGGCATAGAGGAAATATAGTTTATCCCTTGTGTTTTGTGAAAGTTGTATCGTTAACACTGTATTATGAAAAGTAGCTTATATCCCCCTGTGTTAAAACAAAACGTTGCATCTTTACCCAACGTCAATCTTCATAAACTCTGACTAATAGATTTTGTGTAAAAACCAAAATGCCATTATTTAAAGTGGGGGTAATCTGCACCATTTTTTATTTCATAGGGAGGCATTTGCTACATTAAAAATATCAGATGGGCCATTTTGTTACTTACTCTTAGTTTTTAAGTAGCAAATATATCACAGTTGCGAGCTACGCACGTGCATTGCAATCTTTTACTGTACAACATTCAGTTCAGGTAAAACACAAGGGGATAATTATTACTTTCCATAACACACGATCTAATGCGCATTTTTGATATAACACCGAGAACTGTCATGCAATTGCCCTTATGGCATATTCATAATGTTTCGTGGAAACGAAAGCTTCTCCTTCCACGAGCTACTGAAAGACCACAAAAAACGAAAAAAAAAGAACACACGCAAACAAAAAGCTAATCATCTATATCTTCACATTAAGATATGTAATCTTTACATATTGTTATAAATGTATGCTCACAGTTGGTAATTGCCAATTGCGAATATTCTTTTGAGATAATCATATTTACTCTTTTTTGCAAAAGACACTTCATAATATTATTTTGAATGACCACCAATTAATATTTGGTATTTGATCCAACTCTAATTAGTTAAAATTAATCCCCCTTCAAGTTCTCTCCATGTATTTTACAGTGAAATTAGACCACATTCTAGAAATTAAATTTAAAAATTCAGTTACGGTTATCTCCATTATTCTATCCCCTCCAAATATTGTGTTTTCATTGGATATTTTTCTTTTCAATTTTTGATATCTACACAAGCAATTATTCCGAAATATTTCTTACATTTGGAATAATAGCCATCACATAAATAAATCTTGATTTGATTTTAATTTAATTACTTACGTTAAGCATAACTTCAATTTTCGCTTTTTATTTTCTGGCAAGAAATATATAATAGTTTACCAAATTTGAAAACAACATTGCTTGTTATTATATTAAATTGTTGAATATAAAATAATCGGGCAACAAAAACACGTAAAGACTATGCATAACCACTCGCTGATGAATTAAATCTCATTTCAATTATTTAGCTACACTTCAATAACACGATTTGTTAAGTCCCTTTATAATAATGTATTAAATAATAAGAGTTGAATGAAATACCTAAAGTCAAAAGTGGAGAGGTATTCTTGTCCATTACATAACATAAAATATATACACGTAATTACTAAAGCCAAATGTAAAGTGCAAATATTATAGCCAGTAAGGCTTTGATTCAATTGTAATGTTACTCACTGTGTATGTGAAAAATTGTGAACACAAATTTCGTTAATTACGTTATATATTCTTAGACCTCTTCTAAATAAAATTAGAAAAAGGAAAAAAACAAAAAGTGCAAATAGCAACATCTACGGAAAGGTTTTCCAAAATGAAAATTAATATCATAAGACCTATTAAATGCCATTTTTCTGGTCTCCAGAAGCACAAAAATAGATTTGCTTTGATGATCCGAAAAATGAACAATGTCCATGTTGTTATGTCGCTACGGATTGGAAGAAAAATTCTTCTGTTTGGCTGCCTTAGTGAGCGGCTGAGTGTGCATGCACCCCACAGTCAGCCGGATCATTCAACAGCCGGACAGAAGTCCGGCTCCTCCACCTTAATCTCCTCACAAGACACCACAATCCACAATGAAACTAAATCATGGACTAAGCCGTTCACAGCTGATCTCGATGTGAAAGAAATAAATAGCACAGACATACACCTAATAGAGAACCTTCTTTGGGAATTTTATGGAAGATTAAAATTATTAATGCTCTATATGTTGTGTCCAAATGGAGCAGATGTGAGCTCAAAGGTACCTCACTTCTGTAACGATGGACATGCTTTCGATTTTCCAGACATGTAACTGTATTAACCACAGATATGAAGGTGAACACCTGACTTATGTCTGACATTTTTTAGCCATGAATTCAAAAACAATCAAACAAAGCAGTCAACAAGTAAGCATCACAAAAATGTACTTGTCGAGTGACTACAAACATGTAAATATAAGTTAGATAACAAGAAGTTTACCATGTAGTAATGAAACTCAAACAGATCATGTACAAACAAGCGCGTTTTGGCTAATCCAGTAGTAAGAGTTTAATGCTCATTCCATTCATTTTTCACAGTTAACATAGTTGTTATCCTTCTACTGGAAAGTTAATTCCTATATCATAGCACACGATGCACATCAAGACAGATAAATCCAGTGTATATAGCATGTCAATAAAAGATATGAAGCATCACGGCACATGTTGAGCCCATATGGAACAGATGGTTGCTATACGAGTATCAGCACACCTGCAACGATAGGCACTGTTAATTTTCCAGACTTGTAACTGTAATAACCACAGTAAAAAGTGTTAACACCTGACTAAGTCTGGTTACTATTTAGTAGTTGTGTGTAAAACTTGAAGGCTTTGTCAAACTACTTCCAACTTCATCCGTCTTCCCGGCATGTTTTGAAAGGTTAAAAGAACTAATTTTACAAGGAAAAGACTTGGCCAATCAGTTGTTCAAACTAGCCGCAGTAAACAGAGGGATGCAATACAACAGTCCTGCAGCATCAATGAATCCTGGAAAAAACTTCAGTCTGGACAGCCAGACGTCCGGCTATGAGAGCAAGAGGTGGGCTCCAGATCCACCCCCTTGTTTGGTCAGGACAGTCTGGCTGTCCAGACTGAAGAGTTTCCCATGAATTCTACCCTAAAGTGACCTAACAGAGGAAAATTTTCAGAATGCACCTTTCCAACATACTCAAATTGTGTTGAAAATGAGGCCTGGTAGAATCCAGGTTTGCAGAGGGTGTAGTAATAGGCATCCTACAATATGGTAATTTTTGTGGGACAAGTGCAACATTTTATCCTTAATGAATCATCACTGTGAACGAGGGATACAAATTAGACAGGAAAATGTACCGAACAGCGAAAAGCAAGATTCGACAAAAAGGAGAATCCACTCGATTTTCATTCGATTGTTAAGTTTTTCTAGCTGGTTCAAAGGAAGCATCACATCATTTAATATAGATAACCCATCAAATGATGGGATACCTACTCATCAAGACAACCCCTAACCAGCAAATGCATCCTTCTATATGCATGCATAGAAGAATCAAATTCCAAGTGTTTCGACAATTGTATCTAAAAGATGGTAACAATACTTTTTACATTTCTTAGAAAATTAAAAACCATTCACAAAAGCAGAAGCACACAAATTCTGCGAGATTCCACCTGAAAAGATTTAACGAGTATTGTTTTTAATCAGTAAAAGCATATACAGAGCACAGATGCTTTACTAGGCATAGGGATCATAATGCAAGATTACAACCAATCATCAGTACCAATTATGAGCAGAATGGTACTTTGCAACATCCAAAACAATTGCGACACCTAACAACAGAACCACTCCATACATTTAAAGAAACAATGTCAACCCCAACAAGCAAACAAATACATCTCTTAAGAAGAAACGAGCGACACAGGCCAGGGGAATAGAAGGTACGGGGAAGGATATTCCAACCTTGACAGAGGTGACAAGGGAGAAAACCTAATCACCAGAGGTAAGGGGGAAGATTGGCAATTTGAATGTAGCTGGTCATGGGAGGTGTAGAGAAACCTCTTTACAAGTTAAAATTCTCAACACCACATTACCAGCAATATTCAACCACAATAATCATCCATCTAACCTAAAACAAAATTTCCAAAAGTCTTCCAATCATGTTATCAAGAACATCGATAAATAAGCTAAACCCAACCCTGCTATTTGCGAGAGCCTTATGAAAGTCTTTCGCTTCATATAATTTTAAAATTAAGTAAACACGAGCTACAACCAACCCTACTATTTATGAGAGCCTTGTGCACTGAATACGAACTTTAGAACGTATCAACCTTGACAATCATCCATAAGAAAACATATACCCATCACATTGTATCAACATATTTATGGCAATAAACAAACATTTCAATCACGTTAAACATACCCGCAAAGCAAAACAACTTAAATCCATTGAAAAAATCACACACCCACAACAAATTTCTACAAATTCAACAACAAAAAAGAATCATTTGAATCAAGCAATGAGTAGATTAGTTACTGAGGGAAAAAAAATGAAATGGGTGTACTAAAAAACAAAGAAAAATGAAACGAATATGCAAAAATTAGCAAGTGGCTTCTTTCTATATATATACAAGTATATATAGGGTTTTGAACTGCTTGGGATGGTGGAAGGGTGGCTGCATAGAGGAGTGCGATGAGGCTAAACCGCTAGGGTTTTTGTAACGGTAGTTAATGGGTTTATGGGCTTATTTGGGTTGGGCTCATTGACATATCTTTTTTGTTTCTTTGTATGACAAAAATATTTGTTTATGTTTCTTTTAGGGGAGAGTGTTTCGTCCGATAGTGGGGTTTATAACCATTGAGAGCATCATCGGATGATAATGTCTTTTTCTTTTTTCCTTTTCTCATCCCTAAATTTCATGACAAATTTAGATAGAATAAAAGGGCAAAAAATGAGTTGAATTACCCGTTTGGAAATCATGCTATTGAGTTTGTTCCCGTAGAACTTCTTTCCTTGTTAGATAGAGATCAAAATGAGTGAAAAATCTCCTATGTTAATAGTTCAATAATTCTTATTTTTCGACATTTCTTGTAATAAAATAAAATAAGTTTCTTGACAAATGTCCAACACTTTGCCAATTTTTTGGAAGAATAAGGCCATTTATAATGTTTGCCCTCCTTTTTGTTGATAAATTTTGTGTTACACAATATAATCACAATCCATAAGTAATGGTCATGTTTGGTGTAAGGTCAAGTGTTTATTCAGGGAAAATTTCACAAACATCCACTATTATTTTCTCAAAATTTTAAATTTATTCTTATTGGTCAAAATAAATCAATTTAGTCTATTTTGTTTTTAAAAAATTTTAAATTTATCCTTATTATTTAAAATTAGCCAATTTAGTTTCTATTGTTTCTCAAAAAAGTTTAATGTGGTCCCCATTGTTTTTCAAAAAACTCAATATAATCAATTTAGACAGGGACTAAATTGAATCAGATAGTGTCTATCACCATGTGCATGATAATGTTATTGTTAAATTTGTTATACACCATATGGAATAACCAATTCATTGAGCACTAATATTTTTTTTTTTTACTAAATAAGCAAGTATATCATTAAAATTCAAATACGTAATTACAAAGTCAATTACGACATAACATGACCATTAGACTAATATATATATCAACATTCCAAGCATCACAAATGATCTATTCTAAATATTATTTAAAAACATACTAACAAAGTTGAAACCAAATCTACTATTGTTTATCGTCTATGTGGTCTTAGATCTTAGAATTTAAATATGCATGTCAACAAGCTGTAATGTTATTTCAATTGCCTAAATAATTTTATTATAATCGTATTATCAGTCTACTATACTCAATTACCTTCATAACGAAATATATGAGGGTGAAAATAACCCATCCTTTTAGAAGATGCTACTAATCTTAGCACATAGACCCTTCCTGGCACTAAGTTAGAGAAAGGGAAAAAGGGAATTTGTTGATTTGGATTAGATTATCTTTTGGGGATAGTTTTTTAAAAAAAAAAAAAAAATTATTTTTAACCAAACAACGTCACCGTCCCTACACAAATTCTTAAATCAACTTAAGCCGTTAATCAAATTCCAACGTTTTAGTTTAACTTAATAAAATTTGATTTTTTTTCATATTTATGTCTTAATAACCTTACAATTTATTTTGTTTTTATTTAATGTTACCTTTTGAAAATAAATTTGGCTAGGCCGGGACTGGACTTTTCTATTGAGCGGCATGAACTGTGACCAGGAAACTACATTCAGTGCAAACTTCTGAGATGAAATACAGTAGAACTTTTTAAATAATACTTGATAAATTAATAATTTATTTTAAATAATAAAAATATTCGGTCTCGACTTAAGACAAGTATAAAAAATTAATAATTTCGATAAAATTATAAAATAATACATTTAAAATATTTTTCTTATATTTTATCCACCCAAATATTTTATAAATTAATAATTAGTTAACAAGTACATAATAAATTCACTATGAAGTTTTTGCAAAAATATGAATCAAGAGTAGTTTATCTTTTGTTAAACTTCAAATCTAGCTGAATCTCATATTTAGTTATGTGCAATCCGCGTACAAGTTCTAATCCTACTAAATTAGATTTTTATCTTCTATTTTCATTAGACTTTTCTACTTGTATTTTCAAATTGACATGAAAAAATATGAGTCGTTTTCAAAAAAAGATACCATAAATATAAAATGTTTACTATTAGGCTTAAAAGACCAATTATATCTCAATAAATTACTAATTATTAATTTATCGATAAATTAATATCTCGCTAAATAAATAAAATTTAACGGTTCTAATATTATTAATTTAAAGAGATTTTACAGTAAAGACAAACTACTTGATACAACGGTAAACATTTGTGTAATAAAGTTTACAAACCTTGATACAACGGCAAACATTTGTGCAATAAAGTTTCCATAAATCTGAACACTTCCAAGTTATAAGCTACATCATATAACTAGAGATAGCAATGGAGGCAAGTTTTGTGGGTAATTAGCATGCCTTGCCCCTACCCCAATCCAAACAAGGAAGGTATTGGGGTGGGATTAACTTTTAATCCCCAGGGAGGGGTGAGGATAAGGGTGCAGAACACATATGCAAGAGGTGTTGGAGTGACTATTTTAAGTGACGGGACAAGATGTAGGGATAGGTCATCCTTCCCCAACCTCTTACATTAGCATCCCTACATACAACTCCAAACATCTTGGACCATATAAAAGTTTATATGAAGCCAAATAGTTTAAAGACATAATACGGGTTTGCATTATAGGTTATAAAATTTCAAAAAATAAAATCCGATGGCGTATCATGCACCCACTAGCGGAGGCACTATGGGGCAAGTAGGGGCTGCAGCCTCCACTGATCTCGTGAATTTTGTCATACATATATAGAATTTTGGATAAAAAATAAATTAGTCTCCACTAAATATTTAATTAATTTTACTTTTTAAAATTATTTAATTTTTATAAATTTTAGGAATTTAATTTACTTATTCTGGGTACAAAATTTTACAAATCAAAAATAAAAATAGAAACAAAAAAGTTAAAACTAAACAAAAAAAAAAAAAGCAAATCACATGAAACAACTTACCTTTTGTTTTTTTGAACTAATATATAATATATCACTTATTATATATCAACCTCAACCTAAACCTAACAACCCATTATTATTTACCCATAGGCCATATATTCTTACTTCTTTCTTACCAAAACAGTCGGACACATATCATTAGGTGCTAATTTGCTTTTTTTTTTAGATGCTAGTTTTGCTCTAATCTATTAAAAGTTAATGTAATCTACATTTTAGCCAAAAGAAATAAGATTCAAGAACAAATGTCTAAGTGAGATAGGTGCTTCCAGTAGAGCCACTCTTAAGATTGTAAAGTTGCAACCCCTATTCAACTCAAATTTTGTTAGAAAATGTGTATTTTTAAGTTAAAAATTAATTCAGTCCCACTAAAAAAAAATTATTTATAGTATTTAAACTCCAGTAAAAAAAATCATAGCTCCACTCTTACATGCACCTCATCTATTAGGTGAGGTAAAAAATAGAAGAGACCGCCCCTGCATGCACCTCAACTAATAGATGAGGTAAAAAATAGAAAAGAGAATCTAAGACGTCTGAGACTGTAAAATGTGCACAAATCCAAACAGTTCAAAGACATAAACAACTTCATACAAGGGCAAATGTCCAAAGCAACAAAAAATTTACATAAACCCAAATAGTTCAACCACATTACACATAAACAACTTCATACAAGCTGGCCACGAGGGCACACGTCTAAACATATAGAGTGTACATAAATCCAAACAATTCAAATACATAAAAAACTTCACACAAGGGCAAAAGTCTGGGACGACATAAAGTTTACATAAATCCAAACAACTCATACAAGGGCAAACGTTTTTTTTTTTTTGTTTTTTTTGTTTTTTTTTTTGTTTTTTTTTTGGTGAGGATGATATAAAGTTTACACAAATTCAAACCATTCAAAGACAAACGTTCTTCCATCGACCTCGACTTCAATATAAAACAGCAAACTCAGAACTGGGGACTGCAAGAGAACAGTAGAACTTCCAAGACCACAATGGCTAACTTGTCTGGCAACGAAATTGGAGAACTGAATAACTGAGAACCTGCGAAGAGCTCAATGCTATAAATACTTCGGAAAGTAGCTAAAAGGATTTACTTTATACTTCCCACGAGGGATAAATTCTACTTGACACTAGAGGAACACACCCGTGAAATTGCCTCAATGCAAATGATCAGATCCAACTTGATGATTTTACAGACAGAAATTATGCAAGACTCATTTCAAAGAATTCATGTATTGAATATCAAATTTCTCGTATATATAGTAAAAGTTCTACTATATGAGGAACGATGATGAGGTGATAGGTGATGTATAGTATTGCTTGTAGAAATTCTACTATATAAGGGAGGGTGATGGGGTGATATATAACATTGCTTCAAAAATTATATTGGCAGAAATGTGGCTGAAATGCATAAAATTAGAGTGATATCTAATTACAATAGAAGCTGAAGCTGTGGTTAAAACTCAAAATTACACTAGGTGATCACTATTTGACCACTCCACCTAATTCTTGAATGTAGTCCATACGATAACGGGTTTACCAACACATGACACATATTAGAAGTGATGTTTGTTTGTGCGGTTAATCAAATTCTTTTACAAGGTACATGAAAGCTCAAGTATGTTACCTGACATTGATTCTGGTAGGTGTGTACTGTAGGAATGCGTCACCCGTGCCATAAACAGATATAGAGATCATGTACTTTCCAGACCATATATAATTGCTTCAAAATAAAGAAGATTGAAACAAATAGTAATTTTTATACGATCTAGATAGCCAGTTATATTTTTTATGGCTATACAACTGGAATAATGAATTTTCAGGGTTTATAACATAAACAGATAATATATCTGTTGCTGATTAGCCAATGCCTCTGTGAAAGTAAAGAAGAAAACTGAAGCTGGTAACAGAATCTTTCCTGTTATAAAGTAACGATATCCATGGTGGTGTTCATCAATGCACCTTTTCACCTAATTTGTTTTCAGGTTTTAACAGAAATAGAAATCTAAGGAAGAAAATACAAACCAAATACTTCATTGGAAATGATCCGAATAACAAGTTTACTGCATATATCATATTCTCAAGTCACACACGCGTACACACATGCATAAAACTGAATATTGATGGAAAGACAAAGACAATCAAATTAATATAGGCGAACGCATCCAGGGGAGGGGGGATATGGGTTGGGAAAGAGAGAGGAGAAGAGATGGTAGCAGCAAGTTTAGAAACTACCTGATAGATGGATGCAAGTTTACTCAAATAATGTTATGGATGCAATCAAGTGGTACTTTGTCCATGTCTTCTCCTCTCACTCCATTGACCATGCGAAGCCTGTTTTCAAATGCTATTGGCATTCTTAGGATCTTCAATTCTCGTAGATTTATCAAAAATTGCAATCCGTCTGGGAGCATCTTCAACTTGCTGCAATTTTCAATCACTAAAGTGGAAAGCTTGGGCATCGCTCTTTTAATCTCTGAAGTGGAAAGTGCAGGCATCGCTCTTTCAATCTCTGAAGTGGAAGGATTGGGCATCGCTCTTCTAATCTCTGAAGTGGAAGGCTCGGGCATCGCTCTTTCAATCTTCCAGCTCTCTAAGTCACGCAAATTTGAGAGCTCTAGATATCTGAGTTCTGGAAATTTTGATGCAGAACAGCTTATTTCCTTCACTACAAAGGCATCATCATACAGGACTAACACCCTTAAATTGGGGAGGGTCTCCAATATGAACATTGGATCAAATTTAAGTTGAGAACCACTGAACTTTATTTCAGTTAATTTCACTGAAATTTCATGATGGATGGGTATGTCAAATAAATGCCCCTCCATGTGCAAGACACGAAGAGCAGGAGACTTTATCAAATTTCTGAAAACCGAGTGCCTCTCTTCTGTGTAGCAATCAAAGTTTCTGACATCAAGAGATGATTCTAACACACTCCCTAAATTCCTGTTCATGAGGTCGACCAACCTTTCGAGGTCCTTGAGACCTCCTTCCACAATTATAGTAATGTACCAAAGTTTGGTCAATGTGAAGAGATCTTTAACATCACATTCCTCAGTATTGAAATTTTCAAGCGTCTCCAGCTGTGTCAAGCCACCCAATTTTAATTTAACACCACCACATGTTTGGAATGTTAGTGGAAGATACAGATGCCTCAATCTTCTCATTTTCTGCAAGACATCTGGGATTTCCATTTTATGCCCAGTTCGGACCCGTAAATCAAGAATCTGCAGATACGGCAAGTTGCCTATGGATGCCGGCAATGCCTTTAGCAGACATCCCATGAAACTAAGGTATCTCAGCTGGACCAGGTCTGCAATTCCTTCAGGCAGCCTTTGATTTCCAAAGTCAATTCCATCACAATCCAGAGTTCTAAGAGATGTCCACTGCATTATATAATTTATAAGATCTGACAGCATTTCATCTATTACCATTTCTTGGTTTTGACCATTACGGACCAGAAGACATCGGAGTTTCTTATTTAAGTGAACAAGGGATTTTAAGTTGTCACGCGTACCTAAATAAATGACAAGTCGCCATGTTCTGTCAGTCCAAGAAGAGGGATCAGATTCCTCATGCTTTAGTAGTTCATTCTTCATCACCACAAAGAATTCTTCTTGTCGCCCCATGAATAAGCAAAAGTCACGCATCAAATTATGAAGGGAGCACGACTTAAACCTTCTAGCAGTTGTTAATTCCTCTTCTTGTAAGTCAACAATGGATTTCAGATACAGTTCATTCAAATACGTTTCTGCCCTGTGCATCATAGTCTCAGATTGATGATTGCCCGAGGATATTAAACCTTCAGCCATCCACAGATGAAACAGTTTCTCCGGGTTTATCTGTGTGTCTTTTTGGAAAGTGGCCAAGTAAAGGAGACATGACCTTGAGTGATAAGGTAACTCACTGTATATCGAACTTAGAGCTTGTAGCACCTTATCCATTGCGTCAATTACTTTCCCACTTTCGAGCACCATCTTCCACTGCTGTGGTGTTTTATCTGTGAAAACTTCTCCAATTGCAAGAATGCCTAGAGGCAGGCCTTTGCATTCTTTTACTAGTTCTTTGACAATGTTCTCCTCCTCCAGGTCCTCGTCTAGTCCTACTCAAAGTAAGATGCGAGCAGACTTATCAAATTTGTCAGCTTAATGATAATAAAGTCACCAACAACTAATTGAATAAATAAGTTCGGATGGAATGCGTATTTGACTATGATTACCTCTTTCTACTTTTTGGTCTAAAACTCTGACTCTAGTCTTCCAATGGTTGAATCAGGATAAGTAAAATCCATACGAGATTTTTCGAAAATTATGAATTCGACATTGATCAGTAGGTTTGTCCTTAAATTCAAAAAGAAATCTGACCTTGGGTGTAATGATTGATAAATTATGGGCTAAAGTATTAATTGAGAGAAGAGAACATGGGAGGGAAACTAAATATGAATAGGCGGGCGGGGGCTAAAGAGGTAAAAAGGAAGAGAACATGGGATTATAACTGTTAGGAGAGGAGAAATTTTTATTTTTATTTTTATTTTGTTACAAGGGGCTTTAAGTCTAGTTAATAACTATTTTGGAATTGGGGAGACTTGAGGCAAAAAATTGTAAGCATCAACACGGGGTAACTAGGGTCAAACCTCAACGAAATTTGATTTTTTTTTTAAGTGTATTTTATTAAGGGTTAAATCCATTTTATATCCCTTATCTTAATATTTGATGACACTTACAACTTCGGAAAAATCTCACATTTAGTTCTTATTATTTGTAAAGTGTCTTAATTTAATTTTTATTGTTTAAAATGTCTCAATATAATTCATATTGTTTCTTTAAAAGTTTTAATTTCATCTCTATTGTTTAAAGCTTCCAATTTCGTCTTTATTATTTCTCAAAAAAATTCAATTTATTCCATATTATTTTCAAAAAGTTTCAAATTCATCCTTATTGTTTGTCAAAAAATTTTAATTTAGTCATTGAATAATAAAAACGAATTTGAAATTTTAAAAAAACAATAAAGACGAAATTGAAACTTTTTAAAAATAATAAAGACACAGTTGAAATTTTTTGAAAAATAATATGGATTAAATTGAGACATATTAAACAATAAGGACGAAATTAAAATTTTTGATAAAATAATAAAGACTAAACTAAGACATTTTAAATAATACAAATTAAAGTGAGATATTTTGTAAATAATAGGTACTAAATGTAACTTTTTCCCTACCACTTCCATATAAACTAAGATATGTTAGGGCAAGAGTATGAAAATACAGATTTGGTGAACAAATTATTCCAGAGCTTCATCGTTGCATGGGAACCAAAGGTCACAACAATAGAAAACAAGAAATCTTGACAAGCTAACTCTCAATGAGCGAATGGGATCTCTTATAAGCCATAAGTTGAAGAAGAAGAACCAAGAAGAAGAAGAGAAGTAGAACAAAAAATCACTTGTTCTTATTGCATCAAATGCCATCTCAAGTGGAGAAGAAGAAGAAAACAATGATGAATTGATGATGCGAAAATGACAATGCTTCCTAAGAACTTGAAATGTATGTGAGATTCAAGAAATTTAGAAAGGGAGTATCTTCAACAAATCAAGTGAAAAAAAAAGAAGAGGAGAAAGTGTTTTAATTGCAAAAAGTTAGGTCACATCAAAGTAAATTGTCCACAATTGATCAAATCGATAAACCCTAGTTGACTAGAAGTTCAACTGCGTTGATTGGATTTTGACCATAATTGGACTGAGTTGATTGAAGTGCTTCCAAAGATTTTTCGATGTTCTAAATTCGAATTTAAAGTCGTCTTAATTTACAAATTCGATGTGGATTTTGAGTTTTTAAATTTCGAAGGCGTTGACTGGTAAAAACGACAGTGAGTCCAAACTTTGAAGGTTTGTTTGGTAGTTTTCACTAAGGGGAAGATTTATTAGATTATGACTCAAATACCCAACCTGATTAAATATTGAAGACAAATGGGACTCTAGTAAGAGTTAATTACTTTAGAACATAGGAATGCTATTCTTCATGGGATTAACACTTGTATCCTATTTTTAAATAGGACAATCCAACTTCTGTTTATTTGTCACACTTTACAAGATGAGTGTATCATAATTGGCCACATGGAACCACATGTCATATGCCACAAGGTGGATATGAGCCTAAAATTGTGATTACGCCACAAGATTGGTCTGAGCCTAAAGCTGTGATTTTTATTTTTTATTGAGTAATAGAGAAAAACACTTTGTAAACATAGGCCAAGTTATGCCACATCACATTAAAAATAGTGTCGTGTTTTGCGTGTTTATGTGCAGCAATCATCCGAAAAAAGCTTCAAAACGTGATAGAATTCTAATGTCGTATTACATTTGATATTTCATATCACATCCCCTCAAGTGAAACTGGATCAAAATAGTGAGCTTGACTTGAAAAGTAGAAAAATATCAAGCGGATAGACACTTGTTTATAATGTTGGCAAGTTGTGCAATAGTGGAAACAAAGAAAATCTTGAAAGAAAGTGAAGAGAGAAGAATGAGATTTGGAAGTAGTGAAAAGAGGTTGGAAGCCAGTGATATAGGTGTTGTGCTTTGAGTGAAGGTATGGAGTTCATGAAGAGAAAGATTTTTTTATTGAGAAGAGAAAAATTAGGGGAGAAGTATTTGTAGTTCTAACAATTATGCTGAAAGATTTGTAGTGCTAGTAATGTATAGGATAAAGTCAGGCTCGAATTTGGAAATTCAAATGTTGTGGACTGTGTGGTCATGACATTAAAAGTATTAAGAGACTCGTTAGAGCTAATAGTGGAAGAAACAAAGCGAATAGTAAAAATGAGATTTCACTCAATTAAAGTGGAAAAGAAGAAAGAAAGAGTTGATGCTAGGATTTTGGAATTCAAATGTTGGCCTTTGATCGTTTGGTCCTGACATGAACAAAAGAGAATTGAAAAGCTCATGAGAGTTTATAAAGAAAGTGAAATGGAGAGAGAGATGGACTAAATACCATGGATCCAGGGTAATGGGTATTGAAAATGGTGGGACCCATCGAGTGGTGCTAACATTGTATATAATTGGGGCCGGGTGCTAACATTTTCTGTAATTAGGGTCGTGTACTAGCGTCAATTGTAATTGGG
Organism: Ehretia macrophylla; assembly: GCA_037974665.1. NCBI lineage: Eukaryota > Viridiplantae > Streptophyta > Magnoliopsida > Boraginales > Ehretiaceae > Ehretia > Ehretia macrophylla. Next base: position 102,087,962 of record CM075764.1, on the reverse strand, counting down.
ACTGTATGCTAGCATTGTTTGTAATTGAGATCATGTGCTAGCTTTGTTTGTAATCAAGGGCCGTTTACTAGTGTTATTTGTAATTGAGGGTTGTAGAATTAAAGAAGAGAAAAAAATGAAACTAGAAATAATTAAATTTGAAAATAAGAGAGTTGTAGAGGAAAAAAAAGTGAAAAAGGGGCACAGGTCCATAGGTGTTGGTGGATAGATGATTGACATATAGGACCTGACAAATAGTGGGAGTCAAAAGTTGGCATTTGTTCATACCATATGAGGTGATTGATGTCAATTATGATTAATTAAATAGCAATCCGTTGGAAAGACACGACATTTTGTGATGCAATTAGGAACAAGATTTCTATTGTAATGAAATCATGTGAAGTAATTATGGACGTAGGGTCACATTGGTTTGTAAAAGGAAATGACCATGGCTCCGTTTATATGTCGTAAAATAATTTATTTATAGAAAATATTTTTAATAAAAAATATTTTTATTGAAAATAAAATCTTTTCATTAAAAATAAAGTATTTTTATGGGTTTTATTTATTTGTCTTAAAATAATTTGTTAAAAAAAAATATTTTTTTTAAAAATAAAATATTATAAAATATTTTTTAGTATTTAAATATACAGTGAGTTACGTAAAATATTTTCTTTTTTTAAAAAATATAAAAATATTTTTTTAAATTTTATATTAGCTACAATTGTTGATCGAAAAATATTTTTCAATTGATTAATTTAGTATTATCAAACACCAAAAAATTAAACAAAAATAACTACAATTGTTAACTAAAAATATTTTTTAATTAACTAATTTTTAAATATTACTAAATTTTAAAAAATTAAAAAAGTATTTTCTAAAAAAATATTTTACGAAACCAAAATTAAAGATTCATCAGCTAAGGGGCTTGGTGAGGATTGAGAGTCTGTGGGGTCACGGTGGTAATGAGTTAATTGAAGATTTTGTGATTGAACAAAAAAATGACAAAAAAGAATAGGATTAAATTCAGATAGTACCCCTATTTTTTAGGTCAATTGATATTTATTAATCTTATTTTTTAAAAATATTCACTTATTAACCCTTGATCCAAATAAAAGTTAACTTTCTATTAAAAATAATGCAAACTTCCTAAATTACCCTTAAACAAAAAGATCACATCCCCTAATTTCTCCTCCCAAAAAAAAAACCCAAACAACCCCCCAAAAAAACCACCAACGCCGACCAACCCACCACCCACAGCCGGCGTCGGCTAACCCAAACCCATCCACGCAGCCACACCACCAAAGCAGCCCTGCAACCCTAATCACCCCCCATCCACGCAGCCATGCCACCCCGATCCCCCACCCACCATCCTACGTAGGCTATGCAGCCCAACCCCCACGTAACCGCCGACTTCCTTCGTACGAGCTTGCATATGTGTGTGTGTGTGTGTGTGTGTGTGTGTGTTTGGATCTGAAAGTGTGTGTGTCTTTGGTTCTTTTTTGCGTGATTCAATTTTTGTGTGTGTTTGATTCCTTTTTGTGTGATTCTGTTTGTGTGTTTTGATAGATTTGAAAATGTATGTTTGGTTCTTTTTTGTGTGATGAATTGTGTGTGTTTGTGTGTCAGATGGTTTTTGTGTGTGTGTGTGTTTGGGATTGATTTTGTGTTTGTATATGTTTTTAATTTTGTATTTGTATGTATTTTTGATTTTGTGTTTGTGTACGTTTGAGTATGAGTTTGAGTCGGTGTGTGTATGAATGTGTGTGTTTGATCTGATTGTGGGTGACTTTTTGTTTGTTTAAGGGAAAATGGGTCTCTATAATAATTATAAGAGGATAATTTAGAAAATTCATATTATTTTTTACAGAAAGTTAACTTGTTAAAATTTGGTTTGATAAAAAGTGAGTCTTTTTAAAAGACACGGTTAATAAGTGTTAGTTGACTTATAAGATAAGAGTACTATCTGAATTTAACCCAAAAGAATAATAGGAACAAAAGAACGGCAGATTGTGAGACGTGTTGGAGAAAGGGCCCGTTTGGGCCACGTACGCATGGACGAAAGAATTATGCGTGATTTTTGCTAATGAAGGTGAAAAATATAGAGAGGAAAAATTTTGAGGTCTTTTGAGGTGTGAGTGTCATGGAGAAAGGGGGGAAAAATGCAGAGAGAAGGGGAGGCTTTGATGGCTCAAAAGTACTGTTAGATACTTTGCAGAGTTAGAAGAAGATTCATGAAATAGGGAGCACGAGAGAAATCGAATCTATTGAAGAGATTCAGCAATGTAGATAGAAACATTCTTGATTGAGCGAAGCTGAAGGTGTAATGAAGATCGCCAAGCAAGGGAATGTTGTGTTGCCACTCGGCAAGGGGGATGGAAGAAGTAGATGCAGTGTGTTTTGTTGGGTTAAGGGAAACTGAAGGAGCAGTGGAAGCATAGGTTGAGCAGATTATTGAAGTTGTGGAGCAGATTATGGAAGAGGAAAAATTTGTAATTGAGTTACAAAGCCTTAACGTAGTAAGTTGGTTGGGAGAAGTGGAAGAAGATGCAACCTCCTTTTTTTTCAAGGAAAGGAAGATGATGCAGCCATTGGAGTAGAGATAAGCAAAAGACAGAAAGGATCAGGACGATAGTCTGTAAACTTTTGATATTATAATGTTGTGTTTCATTTGATATTTCCTATGAAAACGTCTGGGCCACGCTTTGCAAGTGAAATCACGCGCAAAACAGAAAGTGGTGAGTCCCACAAATAATTTTAAGACTTCCCTTGATCCGCCACCATAACGAAGAGTTTTTGAAAGTAAATATGGACGGTCACTAACTACTATTAATCTTTTTGTTTCATATTTTATATTATCGAAATAAAAACAATCACGGTAACTTTAGATATCTCTTTTTCTTGTTTTAAAAAATAAGTAAATAAAGCGAGGAGTCGTTAATTAAAATGTACCTGCAGCGTATTTTCGTTGTAGATATGTCCTAAATAGACCCCAAGCATCGTCTTCAGTTAGAAGACTCATTGTGTGGATTTTTCCGTTCCTTGCAGCAACTCTTTCTGCTACTTCAATTGACCTCGTGGTAATCAACATTCTGCTGTGATTCTTCTCCGTTGGCATGGCTGTCCGCATCTTTTCCCAAGCTTCAGTTGATGGGACATGATCCAGAACGATTAGGCATTTATTGTCCTTCTGGTAGCTGCGCAGTTGATCGATCAACTTAATCTCTTCCATAGCTGGATCAATCATTCGATTACGGGAAAATTGACGAAGAATACTTTCAAAATTATCTCTGGTTGAAGATTCTTGGGTCATGTCAACCCAAGCATTGGGCCAAAAGTTTTCTCGAATCCTTGGGTGACCGTATAATTTCCTAGCAAGAGCGGTCTTGCCTAAGCCAACCATTCCGCATATGGAAATTACTTGGTAGTTTTCATTTGGACCAATTATACGGGAAATAAGCGGGTCAATATCTTGTTCTTTCATACCAACCAGAAGCTTTTCATCATCCATGGGGTAATAACTACGAAATGTTTCTCTTGGCACGATAGCAGAACTTGAGCTTCCTACGTCAGATATATGAAAAGTGTCTTTATGCTGGTTGAGAGTGGTGAATGTCTTGTTGATGTCCTCAATCTCTGACAGAACGACGTCTACAACTGAGCGTTTAATATATTTTGAGGCCAAGGGTTTCTTGAGACTTCTCTTCCTGCTTTCCCTAATGGTCTTCTTATTTCTGGACTCAACGTTGATCGCATAATTTTCAATGACGTCTTCAATTCTGTAGGCAAGAACTTTAATTTGGCTGACCCATTGACGGACCCTGTCTTCTTTACTCTGTCTTGCATCTGCAGCAGTATCAGTTAGGGAAGTCCTCATCATCAGTAACTGTGACTTGATTTCCTCAACTTTTTTCTTCACTATCTCCACCTTAAAATGTTCTTGGATGGATGAGTCGTCGAATAGCAATTCTCCGACGATATCCTCCACCGCATCTGCAGTGAAAGTGACCACTGCCTCCGTCATTATCTCAGTTGGGTAGGGAAAGAGCAGGTAGGTTTCTTTTTTTCTTTTTTTTGGTCAATCAGAAAAGTGGTAGGTTTCTTCTTCTTCTTCTTCTTCTTTTCTTTTCTTTTTTTCTTTTTTTTAACACTTTGGCAACTATCAGTTCTGCAAATCAACAGTAGCTCTGTACCTCAAGCACGTCAAAACCTTTCACAAAAAGATGAAGAGAAGAAAACAAGAAAGCCGGTATTTGAGCAGAACATTCCACAGGCCATATAGAGCTGCTTTAGGATCGTTCTTGTTCGGCTCTGCGCTTGATCTCAAGTATTCTCTGACCAAACAAGGAGAAAATACAAATCTTATTTAACTAACAAAGTATACAAAAGTACTGAATCCCAAAAAAAGTATTCGACCCAAAAAAAAAAAAAAAAAAGGTATACGAAAGGTTGGACCCACACATGCTTGGAATGTGACCATCACTGTTATAACAAAGGGCATCCCCACGACCTTTTTAATTTACCCAAATTCCTCCACATAACTCGACCAAAAAAAAAAAAAAAACAAATTCCTCCATATACATACACACTGTTAATGTTTCCCTAGCAGTCAACTTATTGACTATAGGATTTTACGATTATACCCATGATAGCCTAAAGAAAATGTTTCCCTCAATTTAACCTGAAAATTCCAACTGTCGTTCAAGACGAAAACTTGCACATTTGATTCCCAAATTAATACATACCAAAATCCATCAAAACTAGCCACTGCCATCATCCCAAAAAACAATCTATAATTATATACAAAATGAATCATATAAAAGAACATCATATCAAAAAATATATATTCTTTATAAAACTAATACATGCCAAGTAGCCATCATCCCAGAACCGGTCAAAAATATAGTAATTCTTTCCCAAACTTATTTATTAGATTATTCTAGAATTATATGTTATACGTGGTAGGTGTATAAGAGTCGAGATTATAATTATTTCAATTAGTAATAAAGAATAATATATGTGGACGTAGGTTGCTGAATCATGCAAAAAAATAAATTTATCTTTTTAACTTATCTATGTGCGCAATCTTTCTAACAAATACGTCATGATGATGTGGACTTGTATCGGTACTAGTGTTGGTCATGGAGAGAAAGAAAGCCGGCGGAAGTAAATGGTGATCAAAATGCAAAAACAAACTAATGAATTCGGTGGCCTGGATATATACATGTGTGTGTGTAAAGAGATAGAGGGAAGGAAAGGAGAAAGAGCATGATAGAGAGACAGAGCGAGGTAGTTAGGACAGTGGACCTTGGGAAGGGTATATCTACGCACATATATAAAGTGGTCAAAAAAATACAAGATTAAACGTGGTCAATTATCTCAAATCTAAATTCACATCCTATATCTCAACTTTTTGAATGAACAAAAACCTGCAAGGATATCTATCATATATTCAAAACTACTCATTTGCCCAAATTCATCCTCTCTTAAATTCAAAGAATAAAGAGTGATTTAAAGCACCTAACTAAAAACTGTATAGTCCTGTTTATATCGAACTAATATTGTCTCTATTAGGAAAGTATTCTTTATCATTGAATAACTCTATTCTGAATAGGATTTGTATTGTGTTTGATATGGCTTGTGTTTGGTAATTCTTTTACATACAAGTCCTGTTTTGTTGCAGTCATGCTCGATAATTCAAGCCTTATCCAATAAATTCTTATCTTTGCAAGAAGTCCTAAGAATCTTCACAACAGGTGAAAATCTTAGCTCCTCTAATTCTTCACAGTAGATTCCTGATGCTCGTCTTATCCTTCTCTAAGCATGGTCTTTCCCTCCGACCAATATGCTTCACATATTTACTACACTATAGAACAAACTCATTTGCTCTGAAGCTACCAATATAAAGCTTGAGGCAAACTCTACAAATGCTTTCAATACTTGACTTTTAATTAGTTAGTTCTACTAGTTATAGTGCCAAATCTTCCTCTGGTGCACAAAATATTGGAACGATCTCTGTCATGTAGATATGAAAAGAGGTAGCTAAAATCTAACACCTAATCAAGTTTCATAAAACCCTACTGATATAGGTGTAAATCCCGAGCTAAAGCTTATTTCTCCGACATGGTGCGGTGTGGCCCGACCTGAATCCGACCCGTATGGATTTCCCAGCCTGACATTTATGACTGATGTGACATAAAGGCACTATCCTTTATTATCTGCTGGACAATGGCTTTATTCGATGGGTATTGAGCACGGACATACATGAACAGTATCGGACAACATTAAGCATTAATTGTTGCCCATAATGATTCTTAGTATAAATAGTCCATTCCTCCCACCATTGCAAGTAACTCGTGCACATTTATTACTCTCAACAACCGTGTTGCATTCGCCTCGAACATGCTAATCATTCTTGCATCCGAGGGGAAACATGAGCCACCACCCTCACTATTTTTTCACTTCTTTTGCAGGTCATATAGCTGAGGTCGGATTACTGAACTCGGGTAGACCAATATTTTCCACCCTCATTAGTTGCCTCTTAGCCCTTAAGTAATCTCAATTAGAACACATGCCCACTGAAGAACCATTTCTTTCATCCTTCTCTTTGCCCTTTAACTCCACTTTTTAAGGCTCTTAATGTCATTTCTCAACTTAGGTAATTGAATCCATTATGGTCTCTCGTTTCAAAAGCAGTAGCACTCTATCATCATATTCTTGGGCTTGTGAACTCGATCTTCTATTACTTCATGGACAACTCTTCCATCAACTCCTCCCTGAATTTTAACCCTTTTACATCTATTGTTTGCTTACTATTGGATATAGTTTTCTATCCTATCATCCTCTCATTTCCACATAGAAATGGTGTCACATTATCTAACATGATATTCTGTTTCCAAACAAGTATAGTAAGAATAGAGATACATCTTTGGGCACAATTGTTAGTCATCGCCTTGATACATAAATGCTCTTGAGCTTCATCTGCAAACCCCTCGTTCTGGTGACCTCCTTTATCACATGATACTTAATCTCGAGAGGAAGGGCCAACCTTATTGTGCTCACAGCCCTTGGATGTATTAAACTTTATCAGAGTCCTTTAACATTTTAGGTTGTTGTTTATCTAATACTTGATAAAGAGTTTAATCATTATCAAATCGTAAATCGTATCGAATCGTGAATCATAATAATTTGTTTACATTCAAAAATAGATTTATAACTCTATATTTTTGTGAATCTTTAAAGTAGACCAATAAAAAGGTCATCATCACAACAACATTATTAACAACAACAACTACACGTATCTCTTCATCACCTTCAACTTCACTGAGGATTTTAGCCAACAACACTAATAGAGGTCTTCGTGACTTCACTTTGGCTTTTTTATTATGGTTGACTAAGTTTTGTATACTTTAGACATAGAAGAAAAAAGAAAGAGAAAACAATATGATTTGACCAATATGTACTATTAAAGTATATCGTATCAAATCGCTGAATCGAATGTTGAATGTAAGATTCACTATGATTTGATGTGATTCATGTACATTTTCAATTCACATGCTGATTTGTATCATTTTCTCATGAATTGAACCAAATTAAAATATATGAATTGTGAATCGTGCAATTCTGATAACTATAGTTTAATGCACCAACATATTATGAGACGTGTTTTATCGAAGAGTAAAGTTCATCGTCAGATCAAATAACTACCATAAACATGTATATTGTAATACATGTGCCAATAAGGCAACTGTATAAGGAGTGAGTGAATGAATTCCTACTTCATTACTCTGTGAAACATATAAGTTATTTTTTCAATAACCACCAAGTGCCCTTTGTGACCTTAGACTATGTCATAAGGTAGATATCTAATGTTTGCTACTTTAGCATGTTAGCTATGGTGACAATTGATGCGGTCTAAAATGACATGTCTAGGAAAGTAGTTAGATAAAAAACAAGTGACATGGAGGCGACAGGAAAACATTTTAGTAGCACATCATTAGATGATAGATGGTACCTATTGGTGGTTATGACAGTGAATGAAGATAATATACAGATAAAGGATCAAAAGATAAGAAAAAAGAGAAAGGGGAAAAGAAGAAATGGAAAAAGTAAAATGGGTATTTTAGCCTTAAAGTCTTAATAACTAGTCTTTTTGTTTGTTTTTTTGGGTCAACATCCTTATAACTATCAAGTCAGCATTTTTTTGTTCGCATACTAAACAAGTCTGTTCATTTTTTTGGCGAAGTCAATGGAATGGACAACTTTAAACACTTTTGAGAAGTTTGGAAACTAAAAATGTTTTTCACAATGAGTAAAATCTTGGAAATTCAACTAAATAATGAGACTTAGTGTTGAAATTTCCGCCCTATGACTGGCCTTAATTTACTTGTATATTAGAGCAGCACACCAAAGAGCGAATCCATTTCAACTTAGAACGGTTGAAATCGGGCTCAATTTGACTAAGCCTACCATATATAGGTGAATCGAGTTTGATTATGAAATTTTGAGCGCAACCCATTTGAGCCCGACACATTTCTATACAGGATCAGACCAGTCCAACTCGTGAGATTAGCCCAACTCAAAGCTTAACCCAACTCGAAGACTAGACTTGCTCGGGCCCAACTAAAGTCCAACTCGAGCCCAACACATGTCGAGCACAATTGAGCCTACTTATAAATAAAAAATTGAAATAGTATGCATAAAAAATGTAAATATGCTTAGTTGCAAGTTTGCAACAAACTACAACCTACAACTACTTTAAGAAAATAAAAAATAATAATTACAAGTCTACTTTTTAAAATATTAAGAAATAAATAAATTTTGAATAATAACTGTCGCATTGAAATTGCACAACTACTTTTAAGAAATAATAATTACAAGTTGTAAATTGCAGTAACTATATATATATATATATATATATATATATATATATATATATATATATATATATATATATATATATAAAATAAGTAGCACAAATAAATTTTTTTCTTTCTTTGCCTAGTATTTCCAGTACTGATCTTAAAAGAGGTAGAGGTATGAAGTTCTGATGTTTAAAAATTCCATACCCAGGATAAGGCAGAACAACCAGCTAATTGTAATATTTGTAAAAAAAGTATTTCCATTTAAAAAAACTTTTGAATAGGTACTTTAGAAAGATATTCAAGAGTATCTACCCGATATATTTAATGATGTAATTCAAATCCAATTATATATTTCTTAATCCTATGGTGTAACAATTTTTCTTTAGTCACATAATGTAAATAGGAGAGAATTAGCAAATCTTGTTCTTACATCTAAAAAATTATTTAATTTTGGTGAAAATCCAACCTTTGAAGCGTCTGTCAAAAAAACTTTAAAACCTGCTTTTGTAAGATATCCAAGAAATACTTTGAAAAAAGAAATTTACTTTTGAAGCCTTGCTTTTGTATGATTTCCAGGGAATACTTTGAAAAAAGAAATTTTGCAAGCAATGTTTTCTTCTCTTTCGACTAAGATTTATTTGATTTGTGATTTGCTAGATTAGTAAAATTGATCTTCTTTTTGTGGGTATACTGATCACTGAATTGGCCCTAATTGGCATTTACAAAAAAAAGAATACTTTATTTTTCATGTTATATAATGTTTTATGTGTATATATATATATATATATATATATATATATATTCAAAATATACTCATCACAAAGGAAATGAAAATAAAAAACTGGGCTATGCCGGCTCGTGACCCAGGATGACAGGTTTGTGTGCTGAATTGGGTCGTATATTTTGAAAAATAAGCCCAATTCAACTCAACAACTACAGACTTGGCTAAGCTGAACCCAATTCTTTCAACCCCACGACTCGATGAATGGAGTGAGTTGTCTGCCAGCTCTATTATGACCAAAAGTCAAAGTCGATTTCAATAAAGTAAAAGCAGATATATCTGGGTATGCACAACGCAAATAGATCTCATTCCTAGCATGAACCATTTTATTATATTTACAATACGCTTCAGTCTTGCTTGAGAACACAACCTTCTGTCTTATCTTGGGACTTCTCTATACTGTTTTTCTGTTAATAAAATATTTCTTTTGACAAAAAAAAAAAAAAAAAGACCTTGTCAATTGCAAGTATGTCGGGACCTTTCTTTCTTTTTTTTTCTTTTTTTCTTTTTCCTTTTGTTGCTAATTTAGCATGTCGGAAGTTGGTGAATAAAGATTTGAACTTGAATACTCATATACTATATAGCCGCATGAGTGAGATCCATTGCTAATGATATGTTTATGTACAGATTTAATTGTAATAATATGTCTATTTAATTAATATGAAATAATCTAAATAATTTGTTATCGTTGGGTTTCTGATAATTTTATAGTGGTGGTGATACTAATAACTGATGAACGATTGGTGTGCAACAGTTGCCATTTGAGAGAAGAAAGAGAAAGAAAGGCAAAGGGGTTCCGGGTAGTTCCATATCATTTTCCTGGAACAAGATAGTAATTTTATGTAACGTTACTCCCGGCAGATACATTATCAACAGCTAAAATCATTATGGAACTTAATTAAACTCATCACAACTTCTCAAGGAATTCATAAAGCAAATATATAAAGAGTTCTGTTATATATACTACCTTATTTGTATCACTCATTTTTCACACCCTACATAAATGCTTAATTAGCATTTTAAAATGAGAAACATTATATCTTATTTTTTTAACATGTCAACTAAGATGTGATAAATTGATGATAAAAATAAAGTGGTATTTAACATTACTCATATGTAAATTCCGTTATAAGCTAAGTTTACGCTGGTTAAATGATATAATTGATTCAGATTTCAGTATTCAATTATAACTAACATTACTGGATTTCACAGATGCACAAGTACTTACACGCCGACGCCGACGCGGACGCGGCCTCTCCTGAGAATATTGTTGATGTCTTATCTCCTTCCACAGCCAACCTTGACTGCACAAGTCCGGCAAGGCATCGTAAAAAATCAAGTGTAGGCTGCTCTTAAGACGTAGCACCAAAATGGAGAAAGAAATCTCTTTTTACAAGTAGTATTTTCACGTCTGCCTATGAACTGGATCTTCTGTATTTATAGAAAATGATTGAGCGATGGGGCCTTTCCTATCACAACACTTGACACTATTAATAAAAAACTAAAAACTGTTGGAATGACTTTAATAATATCATGTCTCAGTACAAATTTTCTACCGCAATGATTTTTTTAAATACTGAGCAATGGTAAAAAGAAGTAAAAAATTATAATCTTAAAAATGTTGCGTAAAAAGTAAACTTATGAGCAAATTATTAACAAAAAGTAATAAATTTTTTTAATCATTACAATTAAATAAAACCGTTTTAAATAATTTTAGTTTGTGCAATGGCTAAAAAAAAGTGTTGAAGATGTCATTGCAATGGTTTTTTCATTTTACAATTAAAGTGTTACAAAAAAGCTAAAATATCATAGTGACATAGCTAAATTCGAAAAATTTCTTAATTTATTGGGTAAAATACAAAACACACCTTGTGTTCTAGGTGAAAGTGCATCTTACACTGTAATATTTTAGTTCTCTTGTAATACTCTAATTGTAAAGTAAAGAAACTATTATAATATGTCTTATTGCAACAATTTTCTAAAATTGTATAAACTAAATTTTTTTGCAACCATTTTATTTAATTGCAACAACTAAAAAGAAACCTATACCTTAAGGCACATGAGAATCATTTAATAGATTTTTATCTTTTCTTGCTTGTTGATTTAGGGTACAAATATCTATCAATGTCAATTAGGTAACATAATTCATTCCTAATGCTTGAGGAAAATGTAAAGAATTGGCTTACTAGTAATCTCCAATTCTCGCCATAGATAGAGAGTCAAAAGATATGGTATAGAATATTTTATCACTGGCTGTTTATGGCTGCATGAGATTATTTTTTCGCAAAGGTCTTAAAATTATAATGTTGGGCTATGGCCCGTATTTGTAATTATTGTACAATTGGCTTATAAGTCACCACTTAGAACCATAGGGATTACGTATAAATAAGTCTTACACTATTGCAATCGGTGTGGCGAAATAATGAGGAATGAGCCTTTGTAAGAGAGTGTTTATAACGAGTTTATAATATAGTGAATTATTCTCCTATTGCCCATCCACGTAGATTTTAGGCCGAACCATGTAAAACCTGTGTGTCAATTTCTCACATTCATATTTGCTCACTATTAAGTTTTTATGCACATGGTATTACCCTGATCATAACAAACTGGTATCTAGAGATAGGTTGAGGGTGAAAATTTATGGTTCTTTGTTTTTGTTGCTTTTGTTGCTAGGTGAAATTGTCGCTAGATTGCTACGACTATCAACTTGTAGAGAAAGTACCAATAGAAAATACACCGTTGCATCTAGCATGAGGAGAGAAATTTGAACATAGTTGACACATCATTCAAAGCTCGCCGAAAAGTTACTGGAGAGGATGAGGAAGGCGTTTTGCGTCTATTCTAAATTTATGGGAGGTGAACAGAGGTTGTTGATCCGACACCACCAGGATGTTCTACATTCGACAAGAATTCCAATGATATCTTACATGCAAAAAATAGATAGTCGGATCTCAAGTTATAAGCGGGTCAAAAATAGGACCAAATTTGTGGCTATGATATGGTGTGATGCGATGCATAAAACTTTGGTACACCATCACATTTGATTGGTGCAGTAGTTGGGTTTTATTTGGTGTGATGTAGTGCATAGTAAATTAGTGTGCTTGAGTTTTGATTGGATAGCTTAAAGAGGTACAAATCAAGTGTTTTGTGCAAGGTGTAACTGTTGTAAGCTTCATTTGACTGTTTACTAAACCATTGACCGTTGACCAATCTCGTTGACTGAATGTTGACCATTGACCAGACTATTGCTCGAGCGTTTGGGTGTTGACTTTGATCAAGGTTGACCAAAAGTTGACTAGGGTGATTCCAAAGTTTTTCGATGTGCTAAGTCTGAATTCGTACTCGGTTTTTTCAAATTTGATCTCAAAGTGCTTGTTTTAGGTTCGAGTTGATTAGAGATTATTGACTAGAGTTTACTAGAGTTGACCGTGGGTATTTTCAAGATTTTTGGATGTGTTGAATCTAAACTTGCACTCAATTTTTCTAAATTTCACTCTAGATGTACGTGTATTAGGGTTGTGTTGACCAAATACGTTGACTTTTGACTTTGACCAGAGTTGACCAAGAATGTTTCAAGGTTTTTTGATGTGCTGAGTTTGAATTTGCAGTCCGTGTTGTGAAATTCTAGCTCAAGTTGTGTGCATTTTTTTGAACAAATATGGTTTTGATTTCTGAAAAGTTTGAGATTAGGAAATTTGACGGGAGAAGTAGTTTCAATCATTGGAAAACCAAGTTCAAGGCATTTATATTGATAAAAGGTCTATGGAATGTCATTGAAGAAAAGATTTCAGCTGAGATAAAACTACACATGACAGTGTCAGATAATGTATTATTGAAGATTGTTAAGAAAACGACATCAGTCGAATCTTGAAAGGCTCTAAGAGGAGCTCCAAAACAGCTCCCCCAAATGGCCAAAACCATCAAATTTGAGGGAGCGGTTGGTGCTATATAGATCCAACAACTCCCCAAAATGATCCCTTGTATTTTAACGAATAAATAATTTGACATTTGGATCCCCAATTGCTGGGGATCAAATCATTTCCCCATAAAAAAATATTGCATGTTGGAGGCGAATGATGCAGCCGGACAACCCTCTTATCTGGTTGCCTCCTCCATACAAAGCAAAAGGGGTCAGACGAGGCAATCAGATGAGGAGATCGTCCGGCTGCGTCATCTGCCTCTTCCAGATAAGTTTTTTTTTTTGTTCAAACGATATGAGTCATTAAGCGCTTTTTTTAGTTATACTTATTAGAGTCTTTAAGCATTTTTTATTATAGTTTTTAATGTTATTTTTTAAAATAAAGATAGATATTAGAGTCTAATAAAAATAGAGATTTTTCTAAATAGAAAAACTTTTGGAATAAAACTGCAATAAGAATTTTATAAAATAAGGGATTAGTTAAAAATAGGAGAATTGTTAGAGTGAAACTGAAGTAAGGGATCTGTAAAAATGGAAAAAATACTTAAAATCTCTTAAATGTAAGAAAAAAAATAAGAGAGCTATTGGAGTTACTCTAACGAATCTTTATGCATCCAAGTTTCTTACAAATCGCCTCTACTTGAAGAAGAGATTGTATAATCTCAAAATTGAATGAACATACGCTCATTAAAGAACACTTTGATGTGTTTAATTCCATTGTAATAGAGTTGAAGAACATTGGGGTCACCTTTGATAATGAAGATCCGGCTCTCATATTGTTATGTCTTTTACCACCCTCATATGAGAGTCTTTTTGATGCCCTATTGTATGATTGAGATAAAATTAGTTTAAATGATACGAATTCTGCAATGAAATCAAAAATCTTCAGAACCAATTCCGAAAAAATAGAGTGAATATTCTATGGGAAGGTTTAGTGAGTAAATGGGAAAAATAGAGTGGAAGATCTTTGACAAAGTCAAAATTAAAATTAATAGAGAAAAGACACTACTATAAGTGTGGGAAGCTGGATCACTTGAGAAACGATTGTCTGAAGAGAGAAGGAGGTAGGAATTCAAGAAATGTGGTGAATGTTACTGAGGGCAAGAGTTATATTGCTACAGAGATTTTGTTTGTCAGTACTGAACAGTTGCAAAATTAACTAGTTTCTTTTTTACTTAAGTTTGCTGAGAAAAGTAGTATATTCTAGCTTAGTTGTCATACCTTAATGCATTGAGAAAGGGCATTTATACTTACTAAGATCTGATCTTTTGTTCACAACGATATGTTTAAATCCTAAGATTCAAGGAAATACGCCACATTACCAACAAATAAGATGTTGGGCATTCTAGTAAAACACGTTATTCGTGTCTAAAAGCTCTGGTGGGATCCGACTTAGAAGTCCTGAATTTGTGTCACATCATTAAGAATATCAATGGGTTGAATACTTGCTAATTTGTAAAACTAAATTCGAACTCATTTAAATTATTTTTCGCCAAATCTATTATAAAAATCTGTTGGGTCTAAATTTTACTTACCAAATCCTAAATTGTTTAAGATTCAAAGCCTCGTGAGTACTCGACAAAATCCGTTAATAAATAAAAAATTATTTAAAAAAAAATAAAATGCTTTTAAAAGTAATTAAAAAAATACTAAAATAATGACCAACGAAATAAAACTAAAAGTGACGAGGGTGGACCCCGAGCTGAGGTAAGATACCCGCACCGAGCTGAGGCTGGCCAAGTCGAGCCGAGGCTAGCGTATTCAGCTAATGCCCAACCTGGATGCTGATCCGACCTCACCCCGACCCAGGAAAACCCTGACCTCTGCGCCAGCTGTCCTAATGGGACATAAACCCTTGATGAGACATAAAGCTGCGCCGCATTAAATGCTGTCAGATCCGAATTTAGAATAAATAGTGCTCCACCCTTTCATTTATGAGGTAATTACTCATTAAATGCTCTCAGCTACTTCATCAGCACGGACATATTAATCATTCGCATGCCCGAGGGAAAAATTCGGGTCATCACCCCGCCTTTTCCTTCATTTTTCTTGTATAGGTCAGGTAGCCGACCCTAAAATCCAGGTCGGGAAGCCGACATAGAATTCCAGCTCGGCAGGAGTAGCCTCTCAACCTCAACTGTGAGATTTCCAACCTCGACAGTTTGGCACCGTCTGTGGGAACGAGTTCTTTCTATCACTCTTCTCACCGCTCATTGAGAAACTATCATAGTATAAACAAGAAGCCACAGCATACTGGTAGAGGACTCGCCCAACCCGAATGGGGACCTCGAAACCATGCAGGTGCCTAGCCAAGACCCAACCCAAATCGACGTTAGAACGAGCCAACGTATACACTTAACCTCGCAAACCAACCCTTCAACAGATGAAGACCTCAACTCCAGCTTGTCACCAGAGATGAGGATGATGCTCAGGATGTTTGAGGAACTTAAGGAACAGGTAGCCCGGCTAGCTGCGGATTTCCCGGCTCTGCCAGCAGCTATGTCGTGGCCCATGCGCCCACAGTCCGTATCCCAGCCCCAAGGAAAAAATGGGCGCAAGACGAAGAGGGCCTCCTGGAGCCGATAGCGGGACCTGAAGAGGCAAGAGGGAAAAGGGCAGCCCATCCCAACCCCGAGCAGGCCAAGACCGCATCTGCCATAGCCAAGGTTATTAACCAGCTCGACGTAAGCCCACTCTCACCAGAGGTACTAGCTACCCCACTGCCCACCGGTAACCGGATGCCCAACCTGGCAGTCTATAATGGGGATGGAGACCCAGTCAGCCACCTGCTCAACTTTGATCACCATATGACTCTGCATGATATGTCTGACCTCATGAAGATGAAGATATTCCCAACTACCCTGGTTGGCAATGCCTTGGACTGGTTCCAAAAACTTCGTCCCAACTCTATTTCAAGTTTTCATCAACTGACTGAGGCTTTCTGTCCCGTTTTGCGGGAAGTCGATGTGCAACCAGTCACACTTCAACATTGTTGTTGGTGAAACAACACAGAGGGAAAAGTTTGAGGGCTTACACAGCTCGATTCAATGAGGAGTCCCTTAGAATCCCCAACCTGGAGGACTTCATGGCGTTGATGGCATACCATAATGGGCTCAGGTCGGGCCCCCTCATATCCTCATTGGCTATCAACCCCGTGGATACCGTAGCCGAGCTGATGGTACAGGCAGAAGAGTACATACACTCGGAAGAAATTCATCAGGCGAAGAGGGACATGACAAGGAGAAAGAAGCCGGGAAGAAGGGAGAGGCCTCCTGAGGCCAACTTGGGGGTAAGACCCAAAATGACCGAGGTAAGCAACTTCAACAGCCAAAGCAGAACCCCTGGTTCACCATGTCCACTCCCCTTAACACTAACAGGGAGCGAATCCTGATGGAGATCCAGCACCAGAACCACCTACCTCCAGCGCCGATGATGAAAGACCGACCTGAGAAGCGCAGTAGGACCAAGTATTGCCGCTACCACATGGATTACGGCCACACTACCGAGGAGTGCAAAGATTTGAAATAGGAGATCGAGGCATTGATAGCCCGGGGTTACCTCCGGAGGTACGTAGATCAACAGCCGACCCAGGGTCACGATCAAAGAGATAGAGATAGAAGTCCACCCAGGCGCCAGGCTAGGGGCGGACGTTTAGCTGTGATTGAGACCATCGCAGGAGGATTGGTGTCGGGTGGTGAGACCTCGGCTGGCAGGAAGGGTTATGTTCGAGCTTGAAAGGAGTATAGGCCGGTGCGGGGTTCGGTCCTGGAGTTAGAGGAGCTCACTTTCTCCTCAGAAAACTTAGAGGGGGTGATATTGTCCCATGACGACCCGTTGGTGATCAGTGCTGAAATAGCCAACTTCACTGCGAAAAGGCTGATGGTGGATACCGGGAGCTCGGCAGAAGTCCTATTCCTTAGTACATTTGAGTAGATAGGGTTGGACAGGAGGCGACTCAGGCCATTAGGGGGCACCTTAGCTAGTTTTACCGGGCAATCCTACCGAGCCAAAGGGGCCATCAACCTCCCACTATAGCTGGAAGACGGAGACAAGCAGGTTTCTATACAAGCCAACTTCATTGTGATAGATTGCAACTCCACGTATAATGGGATCTTGGGTCGGGTGGCACTCAATTATTTCAGGGTCGTTCCTTCAACTTACCATCAGGCCTTGAAGTTCCCAACCCCGGGCGGTACAGCCACCATCCGAGGAGCTCAGCTCTCAGCTCGGGAGTGCTATAAAAGCTCACTCCGCCCCAAATATCAGGTTGGTTGGGGACCAGATTTGCCCGAGGAGAAGAGGGACTCGAAGAGAGGAAGCCCGACTGAAGACCTTTAAGAGGTGGAGCTCTCCGATGAAACAAAGAGAGCGAAGATCGGGAGTGAGCTCTCTGATGACCTCAAGAAAGATATAAGCCAATTTCTCTTGAAAAATGAACATATATTTGCGTGGTCTGCTTCTGACATGATAGGTATTGACCCGAGTGTGATTGAGCATCACCTAAATGCTGACCCAAATCACTATCCGGTAAAGCAGAAGCGCATGCACTTCCATTATGATAAGCAACAGATCATAACAGATGAGGTTGATAAGTTGCTGGACGCAGGCCACATAAAGGAAATTCAGTACCCGACCTGGTTATCCAACGTGGTACTAGTGACCAAGTCCTCAGGTAGATTGAGATTGTGTATTGACTTCACCGACCTCAATAAAGCTTGTCCCAAGGACTGCTTTCCCCTACCTCGAATTGATTAGATGGTGGATGCCATCTCTAGGTTCGAGCTACTCTCTTTCATGGATGCCTTCAAAGGTTACAACCAGATTAAGATGGCACCCAGGGACTAAGAGAAAACTGCCTTTACCACCGATAAAGGTCTTTACTACTACGAGGTTATGCCTTTTGGCCTCAAGAATATTGGAGCTACCTACACTCGAATGGTGAATAAGGCGTTCAAGAATCAGATTGGCCGAAATATGGAGATCTATGTAGATGACATATTGGTCAAGAGCAGGAGGGCAGAAGACCATGTGGCCGACCTGGCTGAAGCCTTCGCTGTAATGGAGCACTTTGGGATAAAATTGAACCCAGAAAAGTGCGCATTTGGTGTCAAGGCGGGAAAATTTTTGGGTTTCATGGTTACAGCCCGGGGAATAGAAGCCAACTTGGAGAAGGTTCAGGCGATACTTGACCTAGCACCGCCAACCTGCGTGAAAGACATCTAGGTGCTCGCGGGCAAGGTTGCGGCGTTGAGTAGATTCATATCCAGGTCGGCCGACAAATGTGCTTCTCTATTCAAAATATTGAGGAATCTTAAGAATTTCGAATGGACTATGGAATGCCAAAACGCCTTCTAAGAGCTAAAAAGGTATCTAGCTTCGCCACCCCTGCTATCCCGACCTGAGGTGGGATAGGAGTTGGTACTATACTTGGCATGTTCGAGGACAGCAGTAGCGGCGGCACTGGTCAGCGAAGAAGGAAATGAGCAAAAACCGGTCTATTATGTCAGCAAAACCTTGAGAGATGAGCTGGTACTATACTTGGCATGTTCGGGGACAGCAGTGGCGTTGGCACTGGTTTGTGAAGAAGGAAATGAGCAGAAACCAGTCTATTATGTCAGCAAAACCTTGCAAGGGGCCAAGGCGAGGTACTCCTCCTTGGAAAAAATCGTATTTGCGTTCATCATGGCGGCAAGGAAGCTGAAGCCATACTTTGATGCTCACCTAATTAAAGTCATGACGGATGCCCCACTCAAGTCCATCATGCACAAGTTGGAGGCGTCGGGTAGGCTGTTGAAATAGGCAATTGAGCTGAGTCAATTTGACATCACCTACCAACCTAGAACAGCCGTCAAAGCCCAAGCCATCGCGGACTTTATGGTGGAATGTACTGGCCGAGCCGAACATGACCTGGAGGATGTATGGAAGGTCCATGTGGATGGGGCATCAGGAAAGTCTAGAAGCAGAGCCGGAGTAGTCATTCTCGACTCGACCTGCCATGAGCACCAATACTCCCTCAAGTTCGCCTTCCCGGCATCTAACAATGAGGCTGAGTACGAAGCAGTGATCGCGGGATTGAAAATTGTGGCTTAGCTCGAGGCACAAACAATTGACCTGAATACCGACTCTCAATTGGTTGCTAGTCAGATATCAGGAGAGTTCGAAGCTAAAGATAATGCTATGCTGGCCTACCTTAACAAAGTTAAGGATTTGACCTCAGGGCTCAAGAGGCTCACGGTGCAGCAAATCCTAAGGGAGGAGAATATGAAGGCTGATGCCCTGTCCAGGCTGGCCTTGGGCGAGAGCCGACCTGCACTGGTCCATGTGGAAGAAGTCTCTGAACCAAATATCCAGTTGAGGAGGCAAGCCGTAGCCGAGCTCAATTTCAGCCCAGATTGGACCAAACCAATCATGGACTACTTGGAGGACGGGATGACCTCAGAGGATAAAAAAGAAGCTCAGAAACTCATGTAACAAGCCTCAAGGTTTGTCATAATAGCTGGGCGACTTTACAAGAGAGCCTACACTTGGCCCCTCTTAAAGTGTGTCAGGCCCGAGGAGGGAAACTGTGTACTCTGAGAGATCCATGAAGGGGTATGTGGAAACCACTTGGGTGGTAAGGCTCTGGCTCAGAAGGCATTAAGGCAAGGCTATTTTTGGGCAACCTTGGAACAAGATGCCAAAGAATATGTAAAGAAGTGTAACATCTGCCAAAGGTTCGCCAATATATAAAGAAAGCCTGTAGTAGACCTGACAATGATGATAAGCTCGTGACCATTTTATCAGTAGGGTCTAGATATCATTGGCCCATTGCCGACCAGTGTTGACCAAAAGAAGCACGCCTTCGTAACTGTAGACTACTTCACCAAATGGTCTGAGGTTGAAGGTGTTGCTAGAATAACAGAAAACACAGCTTGAGATTTTATTTGGAAGAACATCATTTGCCGGTTTGGGGTGCCAAAGGTCATCATTATCGACCACGACAAACAATTCAACAGTGCATACTTTCGAGGCAAATGTGTTGAGATTGGGATCGACCTCAGATTCTCATCTATTACTCACCCTCAAAGTAATGGCCAAGTTGAAAGGACTAACCAAATCATTTTGCAGGGCCTGAAAACCAAGCTGGAGGAAGCAGAAGGCCAGTGGGCATCGATTCTCCCCGAGGTGCTGTGGGCGCAACGAACGACCACCAGCTCGGCAACGGGAAAATCGCCCTTCGAGCTGACCTTCGGTACTCAAACAGTGCTGCCAGTGGAGATTGGGTCTCCGACCAGTAGAACTCTCCATCACGATCCAGTAATAAACGGAGCCCTAATCTGTGAAGAGCTCGACCTTGTTGAAGAGCTCCGAGCCAAAACTCAGATTAGGATGTTGGCTAGTAAAGCCGCCATGCAAAGAACATTTGCCAAGCAGGTCAAGCCTAAGCCTATTAAGGTTGGCGACCTCCTCCTCAGAAAGACCATCTTTTTGCTGCGCTCAGGCAACAAACTCTCCCTGACCTAAGAGGGACCGTACGAAGTCGTGAAAGAAGTCCGACCTGGGACCTTCTACCTCCGCGACAGATACGGGAAGCAATTGAAGAATGCATGGCACGCAGAATACCTGAAGAGATATTTTGTCTAACGGCCCTTGAGCTGAAATCTTTTGTAACGTCCCTGAGCCGAAAACTCTTGTAACGGCCCCCGAGCCGCAATCTTTTGTAACGGCCCTCAGCCAGAAACTTTTGTAACGGCCCCCGAGCCAGAATCTTTTGTAACGGCCCCGAGCCGGAAACTCTTGTAACGACCCTCAAGCCAAAATCTCTTGTTAAGGCCCCGAGCCAAAACTCTACCTGCAATTGGCTCCCAAGCCCAAGTACTCCGTGTACAATTTCAATACAATATATTTTGTAAACCAGTGCAAAGCCCGACCCAGGCCCAAGCACCATAGCTATCCAGCTATCGCAAACTCGGATTAACGCGGTGGCCACGCTTAATAACGAGAAAAGATAAAGTAAACCATCTCGGACAAGGTTCCAGCTCGAGTAAAATCAATAATAATTTGATTCACCCTACTAGTTCGGATTAGAGTCCAACTCGATATTAGCCAGCTTTAGGTCGGTATGTTAGTTTGGGTCTAAACTCGAACTTAACATTTGTCAACATTAGTTTGACCAATTTTAAATCAGACTGACGAGTCCAGGTCGGCGACGAATATATGGTTGCCCAGTTAACCAGCTCGGATTAGGATGAAAACTCATTAATCGCATCCAGCTCGGTTATTTATACTTAAGTTCAAAAGGTCCATTATATTGGTCCGACGCCATTTACTTAAGAAAAACTTGCGAAGAGGAAAGTACACTTGTACGAACTTAAACAAAACGCAAATAAAACCAAAAATATTCATTTCATTAAACTTGAAGGAATACAAATTACAAAGCCCGACCCGGGCGAGGTTACAAAATTTATTTAGGCGTAGCGGTGGAAGTGGTAGCGTCGGTTTTATCCCAAACCTGATCTATGCCCTTCTTGACAAAATCAATCACCTCTTGAGCTTGGGACGTCAGGTCGGCCGGGAGCTCAGGAATCTCCCAGAACTCCAGCGGTGGAGCCTCTAAGATTTCAATGTAATCATTCTTGGAGGTGGGAAGAAAGGTCTTTGCTCGCTCTTGAGCGGCGACCTGGCCTCGGAAGTAATACTTTAGCTCAGCGTACTTGGCCATGACCCCGCTCTCGTTTTCCACCTAGCTCACCGCTGTGTCGCTGGACTTGAAGGCCTCTACCGCCTTCTCTCCTTGGGGACAAACCCGATCAAGAAGCTCCCGGAGCTTCGCCTAAGCTTCGCCTAGCTCTCGACGTCCTTGGTCGGGACATCACGTCGGGATTTCTCCGCCTCGAGCTCCTTCTTCAGCCGGTCAATCTCTGCTGCATCCACCTTGTACATTTGGGTGGCCTCATCTCTTTGGGTTTTAAGCTCGGCTCAGGCATCAGAGTATCTCTGCTCGAGCTCGACGTAGTGAGCCTAGGCCTTGGCAAGGAAGCTGGGTGCTGAAAGGATATGGGACTCGGCCTGCACAAAAGATGACAGAATGATCAGCCGAGCTAAAAAACATAACCATACCTATACAATCGAGTATAACTTACTATGACTATGGCCGTCCTCAAGTCAAGTAAGAGCTGCTCTGCCGGGACCTTTGCCAGTTTGGGGTTACGGGTGACCTTGGCGGCCTCCATGATGTCCTTGTTGGGAGGGCTCGCCTTCGTGGCCTTCCCTTTCCCGGAATACTAGGTTCGAGGCCGCTTCTTACTATCAGGACGGGTCGTCGAGCGCTCCAAGATCGCCACCCTCGAGCTCGACCTTTTGGGCAGGGGAGACCCCGAAGTCCCCTTGGAAGATACCTCAGTGTCGACCTCCCGTACTTGGACACTAGGCCGCTGCTTCTGTGATACCCCGAACCTGGTATGTATTTAATAGCATTTAAAGTTCATTTAAATTGCATTTTATTGACCTTTCACCTTCTTTGACCAAACTAGTTGACTTTTCATCTACAATGACCAACTAGGACAAGGTGGGAATTTTTGAAATGTTTAATAAAGGGCAACTTGGGATTAGAAATAAAAAAATGCAATGTTAAGTTAGTCAAATTTTTGGTCAATTTTGGAATTAATTCTGAACCAATTGGGGAAGAGTTAGGTAGCAAATTATATATGGTTGGAAATCTCTATGAGTCTAGTTTCTGAGGCTTCAAACCGTTCGTGAATTGGAGTTTTCTAGAAGAAGTTATGACTGTTTTCGCAAGGTCGCGCATAGTTGTTTTGGTTTAGCGGGTTGACTGAATATTTGACCTTTGACTTCTTGTCATCTTTTCCTAAATAAGCAAAAATACAAACGAAAAAACAAAGAGAAGAAAGGCTTCAAACCATGAGGAAAAGAAAGAGAAAAAGAAAGAAAAAAATTTCAAAACAAATCAACAAATCTTCACTTGAGCTTGCTTAGGATCATTTCCGGGCCATTCAACGTTGTCTTTCTAGCGTCTAGAAGTGGCTAAGGTGAGGGTTTCATCGTTATTTACGCATTTGAAATATTTGTATCTAAACTTTGATTTTTGAATTTTATGCGTAGATCGTTAGTTTAATCGTTTTAATACTTAAAGAATGTTCCTTGTTGATTGTAGAACATGTATTTATAGCTTTTTAGCATTTTCTACGGTTGAAAATCGTAATTGCAATATAGATTGACAAATGAATAGTAAATTATAAATAGTAAATCCCCGTTTCGATGAAGTTGCTCCGTTATGCGTTCTGTTGATGTAGGAAGGTGCTAGATATGCTAGAATGCCTAAATGTGTGGTTTAATTGGATTGTGTAATTGAAAAACGGAAAAAAATGGCTTAGTGAAAGTTGGGGTCGTTTAGGTCAAGTTTGACATTTTATCATTTTGCGTGATGGCATTGTTTCGGGAGGCCGTGGAAGCACTTTTGGTATGGCTATGGCATTGGTTGGATAATCGGTTGAGGTAGCGGTAGTTCAAACGAGCAAAGGGGAAAATTGGGGCTTTGCGTGAATTCTAGGGTTAAGTAGGGTTTCGGGGTCTTTAGACGTGCCTTATGGTGACCTAGGAGGATTGGTGAAGTCGATTTCCAAAACTCGTGGCTCGTTTGAAAGTAGTAGCGTTTGGTAAGTTGGGGTCATTTTCGTGATTTTGTGTTTTCATAAAATATTGCTTATAGAATGCTTATATTGTTTATAGAATGCTTATGTTGCCTATAGAATGCTTATAATGCCTATAGAATACTTGTTATTGCATGATAGTTTTAGTTGATGTTGCTCTTGTTACTTGTTTGATTGCAAATGTTAGTTAATGCTTATTTTGCTTGTTAGAGTTGATTATTGATTGAAATGTTTAACAATTGTTGCATAATGCTTGATATCTTGTTTATCTCCTCTATCTGTGTTGTTGTGCTATAGCTCGTTTATCGCCTTGTATTGAGTCTTGCATTGCATAGTGTCCAGCGCGTGAGTGATGGGCCTCTCTGAGTAGCCTCGGGTTGCCAGTGTTGGTTGCTCTAGCTCCGTGGCTATTCTCTCTTCTCGCTTGGGTTGCCTCCCATAGAGATTTGGGTCGTAGATTGATGGTTACTCCTGGGGTGTTCCAAACTGGTATTATAAAGTGGTTGTACGCTTATTGTCATCATTGTCAACATTAAGCTCGAGATTGATGTATCGCTCGTGAAATGGTACATTGCTCGTATGAGTGAACCATAGCCTTCAGAGTGTGGTATAGCTTTGAATGGTTGTGTTAATGCTTTCAGTAATTGCTTATTGTATTGATTGTTTGTCTTGATTGCTTATTTATCAGTTATATTGCTTAACTGTCTTATTTGCATTGCACGACTTTCTTTCTCTCCAATTCGATATCTGTCTCGCCCTCACTGAGTATACGTGTTGTATATACTCACTCCTCACCACCACATTTCAAGAAATGTCATGTTAGCTGGAAGTTCATGATTTCGTGAAAGTTCGTGCCTGAAGAGTTGTCTTGCGTGCCTATGTGACTTGAGTTGTCAAAGTTGTAAAGATGTATGCTTTTATGTATTATATGTATTTAATGTCAAAAGGGATGTAATTTAAGTTTCATTAGATTGTGGAAGTGGTTTGATAAGTTAGATTATGTATTTAGTTAATGTAGCTTAATTTTAATGTATGTTTGCAATGACAAAGGAAGGGAGATAGAAAGATATGATAGTCTAACTTATGCAATAGGTTGGTGTAGTTTAATTGCTAAGCATGTATGTATATTTACTTGTGATTTGCTTGTTGTGAACCAAGGCTCGGATGGCCTTGAGGTGATTGAATGGTTGGACATGGTATTGATCCACTTATATGCTGTCGCAGGTTTGTTTTTTGCCTAGAAATAAGGGAGACTCCGTCCGTCTTTCCCTAAAATTTTGCCCAGGTTTGGAATTGGGTTGTGATTAGATTGATTGATAGAACCTCCAATCTCGAGAGGGATCGGGGTGTTACAGGTGGTATCAGAGCTTGTCTAGCTCATAAGCCGGGACAGGGTCCTCGGTCTGGTGGGTAGTGATCCTTGAATGTGTGCTTGTTAAGTGTGTTTTGAAAGTGTATGCTTGTATGTGAGATTGTGTGTCTGGATCTGAATGTGTGCTCCTATGTGATATAGTTATGTGTTATGTGTTAATTGTGTGCTAAGTGAAGTGAAGTATCTAGTTGTGCATTGAATTGACCTATTGAATTGGCATCGTGAATTGAATCGACCTCGTGAATTGTTATTTGCTTGAAGTATTGCTTGTAATATGTGTATTGAAATGTCTTGAATTGGTTGTGCCGTGATTTGAATTGATTATGTTGTGCATGACTTGATTGTTATGCTTGAGTGACTTTGTTGAATAAACTCTTTTGTAAACTTGCTGGCATAATAGCTTAAGGCATATGTATAGCTGTGATATATTGGCATTCATACATGTTTTATGGAAATGGTAAGTAAGTCCTCTTCCTTCCCTGAAGAAAGTGGTTCACCGCTGGCTTTTCAAGGTGTATGGATTGACAGGAAATAAATAGCATTTGACTAGCCTTTATTTGGGAATTGGTGTTTGCTTTTGGAGCTCCGTTATTGGCGAATCTCTAGGGTCCTCCTCTGTGCTTAACAGTAGTGAAATATTAGGTTTCTTTTGGGGTTCTATTTGGTTGTTCTCTGGAGCATTCTTTGGTTTCTTACTGGGTATTCTTTGGAGACTTCTGTTGGCACTTCTTGGTGGACTTGGCTATTTGGATCTCAATCGGACTTACTGTATGGTATTATCTATGGCATGTGAGTCTCGGTCTTTATTGGTGTGTTACTGGCATTCCTTATTGGAAATCCTTCAATGGTATTCTATAGAATTCTTGGTGGTCATTTATTTGGTATTTACCTATTGGGCAATCCTTGGTATTTTCTCACTGGAGCATTGTTTCGGGAATTTTTTTTAGTGTTCCTCAGTAGGTTTGGTATTTGGAATTTCTATCATACTTATTGGGCATTCTATTGGTATTTTCCTTATTGGCAAGGTTGTATGAAGTTTTCCTTAGGGTTTTCGTCTATCTGGGAAACTATATTTGTTATTCAACTTGATTGTCTTATTGGGCACATTATATTTTCTCTGCTATTTCCTTAGACCTTCTTCTCAGCATTTGATAGCGATACTCGGAATCTAATTGGTTGTCCTATGGGGTTATTGTTTGGAAGGCTTATTTGGAACTTTTGAAGTATATTTGATTAGGTTTCTTAGTATTTTCTCCAGCACTCTTAACAGGGAATTCTTCTATGAAATTCATGACCAGCGGGGTACTTCTTTAGACCTCTGGATGGAACCTTTGTTTGAGCCTTTATTTGGCATCTTGTTTGGGAATTCTCGGACAGAAATAGTTGAACTTCTACTAGAGATTCGTGTATGGGGTATTCATTCAGTATTCTTCTAATCATTAATATGTGATGTGATTTTATCTACAGTATCTTCGCTTTAGTCTTTATTGGTATTATCTCAGCGCTCTTGGTTGGAATTTTATTCTTCTTCAGTATTCGTGGCAACGGGATTCTTGTGCGGTATCTACATTTGAGCCTTTATTCGGATACTACTTGGAATTTCTTCTTAAACTTCCCTATTGGTTATCTTGATTAATATACTTGCTCAGCAGCTGAAGAAGATTAGTTAGAGTTAGATTTCAGTGGATGCAGAGTTCTATTGGAAGAAGAATTGTGAGGACGCAATTGTTTTAAGGAGGGAATGATGTGATACCCCGAACCTGGCATGTATTTAATAGCATTTAAAGTTCATTTAAATTGTATTTTATTGACCTTTCACCTTCTTTGACTAAACTAGTTGACTTTTCATCTACAATAACCAACTAGGACAAGGTGGAAATTTTTGAAATGTTTAATAAACGGCAACTTGGGATTAGAAATAAAAAAATGCAATGTTAAGTTAGTCAAATTTTGGGTCAATTTTGGAATTAAGTCTGAACCAATTGGGGAAGAGTTAGGTAGCAAATTATATATGGTTGGAAAGCTCTATGAGTTTAGTTTCTGAGGCTTCAAACCGTTCGTGAATTGGAGTTTTCTAGAAGAAGTTATGGCCATTTTCGCAAGGTCGCGCATAGCTGTTTTGGTTTAGCGGGTTGACCGAATATTTGACCTTTGACTTCTTGTCATCTTTTCCTAAATAAGCAAAAATACAAACGAAAAAACAAAGAGAAGAAAGGCTTGAAGCCATGAGGAAAAGAAAGAGAAAAAGAAAGAAAAAAATTTCAAAACAAATCAACAAATCTTCACTTGAGCTTGCTTAGGATCATTTCCGGGCCATTCAACGTTGTCTTTCTAGCGTCTAGAAGTGGCTAAGGTGAGGGTTATATCATTATTTGTGCATTTGAAATATTTGTATCTAAACTTTGATTTTTGTATTTAAACTTATAATGCCTATAGAATACTTGTTATTGCATGATAATGTTAGTTGGTGTTGCTCTTGTTACTTGTTTGATTGCAAATGTTAGTTAATGCTTATTGTGCTTGTTAGAGTTGATTATTGATTGAAATGTTTAACAATTGTTGAATAATGCTTGATATCTCGTTTATCTCCTCTATCTGTGTTGTTGTGCTATCGCTCGTTATTGCCTTGTATCGAGTCTTGCATTACATAGTGTCCAACGCGTGAGTGATGGGCCTCTTTGGGTAGCCTCGCGTTGCCAGTGTTGGTTGCTCTAGCTCCGTGGCTATTCCCTCTTCTCGCTTGGGTTGCCTCCCATGGAGATTTGGGTCGTAGATTGATGGTTACTCTCGGGGTATTCCAAACTGGTGTTATAAGGTGGTTGTGCGCTTATTGTCATCGTTGTCAACATCAAGCTCGAGATTGATGTATCGCTCGTGAAATGGTACATTGCTCGTATGAGTGAACCATAGCCTTCAGAGTGTGGTATAGCTTTGAATGGTTGTGTTAATGCTTTCAGTAATTGCTTATTGTATTGATTGTTTGTCTTGATTGCTTATTTATCAGTTATATTGTTTAACTGTCTTATTTGCATTACACGACTTTCTTTCTCTCCAATTCGATATCTGTCTCGCCCTCACTGAGTATACGTGTTGTGTATACTCACTCCTCACCACCACATTTCAGGAAATGTCATCTTAGCTGGAAGTTCGTGATTTCGTGAAAGTTCGTGCCTGAAGAGTTGTCTTGCGTGCATATGTGACTTGAGTTGTCAAAGTTGTAAAGATGTATGCTTTTATGTATTATATGTATTTAATGTCAAAAGGGATGTAATTTAAGTTTCATTAGATTATGGAGGTGGTTTGATAAGTTAGATTATGTATTTAGTTAATGTAGCTTCATTTTAATGTATGTTTGCAATGACAAAGGAAGGGAGATAGAAAGATATGATAGTCTAACTTATGCAATAGGTTGGTATAGTTTAATTGCTAAGCATGTATGTATATTTACTTGTGATTTGTTTGTTGTGAACCAAGGCTCGGATGGCCTTGAGGTGATTGAATGGTTGGACATGGTATTGGTCCATTTATATGATGTCGCAGGTTTGTTTTTTGCCTAGAAACAGGGGAGACTCCGTCCGTCTTTCCCTAAAATTTTGCCCGGGTTTGGAATTGGGTTGTGATCAGATTGATTGATAGAACCTCCGGTCTCGAGAGGGATCAGGGTGTTACAGCTTCTGCCCTTGAGGGACGGTAGAGCCCAGATCGGACTGAGCCAAGACTTTGCCGCTGGCCTCGACCTTTTTCTTTCTCTAGACATAAGCGAGCTTTCCAGTATCAACCATGTATACAAAAAACAAAGGAAAGAGAGGTGATAAATGACCAAATACAAACTGAAAAGAGCAACGGTAGACAAGGAGATGGGGAGGTCGGGCATCGATCCTGCGAACTAACCCTCTTCTGAGCCGGACTCCACATTGTCTTCGGGATTGGGAAGTAGATGGGGATGCTTCTTTCTCAGGACGGGTTCCCTCCCGAATAACTTTGATTTCCAGATTCTGTCCCACTTGAGGAAGCTGTCAATATTAATCAGCATACTCGGCTCAGGTCTCAGTACCCCGACCTCGGCAAGTTCCGCTTCTGAGAGCTTGGGGTCGTCGTTCACATTCTTCTTCAAGGAAGGATTCCAATCCACTCTGCACCCCGGGTTCACAGCTAGCTCGACCTAATAGTAGTCGTTGTGTCCGCCCTTGTTGGATGAGTGCCACTTAGTGAATATGGCATTACTGGCTTGAGTTGCGAAATGAAACCACCCTGGCTGCTTCGAGTTGGACTTGCATACAAAGAACTGCCTGAACCGACGCAGGGTCAGCTCTACTTCCTTCTCAAGGCAGAATACATAAAACGCCACCACTACGGCCCAACCGTTGGGTGACATCTGACCTGGGCTAAGCTTAAAGTAGTTCAGAATGCCGGCGATGAAGTTGGGAAGTGGAAGTCGGATGACATCGAAGGAGAGGTCATAAATGGTGAAGTAGTCTTGAAGAGGTTAGCAAGCGGAGTCGTGCCGACCTGGAACCTTCAATTTATGGTGTCGGTCTACCGACTAATTCCTGAGCTTGGCGTTGGCCATCTGCACAGTGGAATGGCACTCACACTTACAAAAGGCAAACAACTGCTCGATCTTTTTCCCCCGAGCTGAAGAAACACTGGCTGTAGCCGAGCTCCGGGGGCGGACTGCTCTCACTAGGGTCGCTTCAATCGGCTCCGTGGTGGACGCTTCAGCTAAGTACTCTTGCGGTATCTCGACCCCCTCTAACCGATTCAAAGGCGACCCGTCCTCTCTATCCCCCACTTCTCTCAGGTCGGCCAAAGGATCCTCCTCAACCTCCTCCTGTACCTGCCTGACCCCGATTACTTGGCAATCATCATCGCTCTCCCTGGGCTCGGATTGCCGAGCTGATCCTTGAGATACACAGGCGCTGTCATCACCGTGACCTCCATCCGAGGTAGATTTCGAGCTCGACGGATTCTCGTCCCTTCCATATGATCTCACCTTCATCACTTAGGAATCTTCCGACTCCGACCTCTCCATCCTGTCTACAAATTAAAATATATGTACAGGAATATCTAAAGGGAGTCGGGATGTACCTACCGCTCTAGTTGTGGAAGATGACCCGATCTAATTGGCTCCGACCTAATGGATCCTGAGGTGAACACACCGAGAAGATCACTTGCCGAGCTAAAAATGTTCGACCACTCTGGTTGCCGACCTGAAAGCTTTCCAAATTTTGTGATCAAAGTGTGAAATGAATCTCGAACTTCAGGGCCCTATTTATAGGCAACCCCAGTAACCGTCTCGGGAATCCCAAACGTCGTATCTTGTCATAATTGCCAGGTGACGTGTCTGCCATCCGAAGAGCATGCATTGTTGGCATGGCCATTCTCTCTGCCAGGGTCGGGCACCTCCAGCTAGGGGAAAACTCCCAAATCTAGATCTTACCCTCTCGATCTCGACTTGGGGTGGGGGGGGGTGGAGGGATTGACGAGGGTGGGCCCCGAGCTGAGGTAAGATACCCGCACCAAGCTGAGGCCGGCCAACCTGATCGAAGGCCAGTGTATTCAGCTAATGCCCAACCTGGATGCTGATCCGACCTCACCCCGACCCAGGAAAACCCCGACCTCTGCGCCAGCTGTCCTGATGGGACATAAAGCCATGATGGGACATAAAGCTGCGCCGCATTAAATGCTGTCAAATCCAAATTTAGTATAAATAGAGTTCCACCCCTTCATTTCTGAGGTAACTGCTCATTAAATGCTCTCAGCTGCTTCGTCAGCTCGAACATACTAATCATTCACACGCCCGAGGGAAAAATCCGGGTCATTACCCCGCCTTTTCTTTCATTTTCCTTGTGTAGGTCAGGTAGCCGACCCGAAACTCCAGGTCAAGAAGCCAACCTAGAATTCCAGCTCGGCAAGAGTAGCCTCTTAACCTCAACTGTGAGATTCCCAACCTCGACAAAAAGTAATAAACTAAATTTTTTGTCTATAAACAAACTTAAACTACCTCTAAAGTAATAGAAACATTCAATTAAAAAATAACTTGTCAATAATTATCTTTACCATCCCATTGTTTGTTGTGCAATTATCTACATTAATGATAGATAATTTAATCTCTAAATTCCATTCATTTAAGCAATTAAGCAAATGTTCAGCAAGTACTTTCATAGCGTGAGGCGCAAACACATAAATAAATCTACATATAATATCATTAATTTAACTAGTCATATTCATGCTATAAAATGTAGCACTATGAAATATGAAAATACCTATAGGCCTACAACTAGTAGTTTTGGCCCGATATTATAAAAAAAAATTATTTTCTTAAACAATATATTATATGTCTATGTATATAAATACATAAATATTTTTATTAATTTTTTTTACTAAATTAATAATTGGGGTTTTTTAATTATTATTATCAAACCTTATTGGACTATATGTCAGTAACCGTTTATAAAGACTAAACCCTAGTGGATACTTCATCGATTTTATAAACGAATTTCTAGTCGAATTGAATACCCATCAGATACGGGTTTAAACCCTACCCATTTTCATTCCTATACATCATTATGCCACATCAGCGTAGAACTTTCATTTGGGATTGGGGATGGCAACGGGTACCCGTTGAACCCGAAACTGATGGATAACCGTCCGATAAAAAATCGATAATGAAAACCGATGGGGAAACTGTTAGATTTTGGATTTTATAAAGTAAAACCGACGGATAAACCGATAGGTTTTGGTTTTTGATATTAAAAAAAACCGAAAATCGAAACCCGATTAGTAATTTATTCTTTTATTATATATATATTTTTTTATATTATACACATGTATATAATATATATAATAAAATAATATTTTTAATATTATTATTATATATATTTGTTACTAGTACTAAATTACTAATAAAGCCATCAGTAGGTGAATCAGAAAAAAATTAAAAACACATCAAATCATTAATCTTTGGGTTCTTTAAGACAAAAAAATAATAAATAATAAAAAAGTCATATAAACTTATAACCCTAAATCCTATCTTCACAGCACTCTTAACATTTCCTTCTTTAGTTTTCAATCAGTCGCCTCCTGCCCTCCATAGCCAAAAACTATCTTCTTCATTTTTACCAAAAAAAAGAAAAAAAAAATCAAAGTTCAAGATTCAGCGTTCAAGGCTTCAAGCTTCTATCTCAGGTAGTCCTCAAACCTGAAACGTTCAAACAAAAAAAAAAAACTTTCTTTTTCCGTTTTTATTTTTTATTTTTTTGTTAAATATCTTACTTTTTTTAATTTTTCTATTAATGTTTCAGTGTATTTCTTGGATCTTCAAAAATCAAGGTTAGTCTTTTTTTTCATTTTTATTTTTTAAATTTTTGTGAATTTTCATTTTTATCTGATGGTGTTGGTATGTTGTGTTGATTGGAGCGTTTGGGCTTCAGTCTCCACCATTGTTGTTGTTGTCGTCATTGATGAGGTTTGTGGTGGTGGTGTTTGAATTTGTTGTGAAGACAAATTTTGAATGCGTTATTGTTACTATGGGCTTATTATATCCTAGGCTATAGATGTTGTCATGATTGCTTTCTGATGTTTACCACCCTACCAAATGGAAGGCTTTATTAATTATAATAGCATTTTTTGATGTTGCCATGGTTGACTTGTTTTAGCTTAAATTTTACAGTAGAATCAGGGATGCATTTTCTATCAATGGTTTCAATTCCTTTGTGGTATAAAGCAGCATATGACATTGTTTTCCCTAAGATTATTGTTTTTTGCTATCAATTTCTTCTTTTTCTTTCAATGGTTTTTGTCTGTGTTGGCATTGTTGCAAACTACTTGTTGGTGCTTTAAAATGGAAAAAATAAAATTAGAGTTGAAGTTGCACTATGAGGGCCTGTTGAATCATTCCTTAATTTCATAAAGCTGATGCCATTTGCATACATTAGGAAGTGAATCTTCTCGAGTTTATTCTTCATCCAAATACTTATTTTTTGACAATTTGCTCTATGTTCAAGTAAATGAATTCGTTTTATCTTATGTTAAAACTAGATTATAAAATGATAAGTGATCTTTATTTTTTTTTTTTAAAAATCAGATTAATTAGTTGTTATTTTCTTGACGTAGGTTGTTATTTGTTCAACAAAATGTCATCCCAAAGGGATATTGATCAGGTAGAAAGTCAAAATGAATGCAATACACCTACTAATTTACATTTTACGACTTCAACTTCTTCTCAAAATCTAAATTATTTGACTTTTTCCGAACCCCAAGAGTCACAACTCATAGAACCTCAAACTGATTCAATTTGTGAGGGAAGAAAGAGGAAGTTGACTAGTAGTGTGTGGGATCATATGAAGAAGATGAAAAAAGATGATGTTGAATATGCCATTTGTAACTATTGTAAGAAAGTATTGAAAGCTTCAAGTAGGACTGGAACTTCAAGTTTGAAAAGCCATTTAAATATATGCCCGAGAAAAATGCAGAAAAATATTGCTCAGGCAATTGATCGCCAAAAACAAAAGCAAATACAATCTCAAAAACAAAGTGATGGAAAGTTTCAATACAAAAACTTTAGCTTTGACCCTGAATTTTCAAGACACCAGCTTGCTCGTGCTATTATTTTACATGAATATCCTCTTTCTATTGTTGATCATATTAGCTTTAGGGATGTTGTACATAGCCTTCAACCTCTTTTTAAGATGGTTTCTCGAAATACTATTAAGAGAGAGTTCATCAAAATTTATGAGGAAGAGAGGTTAAAATTACAAAGTCTTCTAAAAAATAACACAAGTCATGTAGCCATTACAACTGACATGTGGAGTTCTAACCAGAAGAAGGGTTATATGAGCATCACAGCTCATTTTGTTGACAACAATTGGGCTTTGCAAAGTCGTATCTTGAGGTAAGATTATTTATTTATGGCTAATAAATTTATTCATCTTCATAGTTTTGCAAAATCATTTATTGAGTTAATTGTGATTGGTCTACTTGATGATATTAAATGTAGGTTTATTTATGTGCCTGCACCTCATACCACATAAGTACTTGCTAAAAATTTGCTTGATGGTTTAACTACATGGAATTTGGAAACCAAATTATCTACCTTAACTGTAGATAATTGTAGCACAAATGATGCAGTTGTCAAGGTAATTGTTGATAAGCTATTTTCTGATTATTTGCTTGGAGGGAGGTTTGTTCATATGCGATGTTGTGCTCATATTCTCAATCTCATTGTGAAAGATGGGTTGATAGTTATAGATGATGCAATTGAAACCATTCGTCAAAGTGTTTTGTTTTGGTCTGCTAGTCCATCTAGATGGGAAAAGTTTGAAGAGATGGGACGTCAAATGAAACTTGCTTATACTAAGAAGTTGGGGATTGATGTTAAAACAAGATGGAATTCTACTTATTTGATGCTTCAAGTTGCTTTAGAGTACAAGGATGTATTTCCTAGAATGAGACTTAGAGATAAAAATTATAAGAATGTGCCATCCGAACTTGATTGGAGTCTAGCTGCCAAAATTTGTGAAAAACTTAAGTTCTTTCATAGTGTAACTGAGCTTTTCTCTGGTAGGAAGTATCCAACTTCAAACACTTACTTTGTTAAAGTTTGCGAGCTTAGGGAAAATTTGAGTAAATGGATATCATCTGAAGATGAAATAATTGCTTCCATGGCAAAAAAAAAAAATTGAAAAGTTTGAGAAGTATTGGAGTTATGTGCATCTTGTTATGGCTGTATCAGTTGTCTTGGATCCTAGATACAAAATAAAAGTTGTTGAGTTTTATTTTCCATCATTTTGTGGTGAATATGCAAGTGTGGAGGTTGAAAGGGTTAAGAAATGTTGTTATGATTTGCTTCAAGAATATCAGTCAAAGTCCGTTTGTAAATCCCATGAAAGCATTCATGGTCCATGCCATTTACAAAATTTGGCAGATTCAGCTATTTCTAATGTGGAAAGAGAAACCATGGCCAAGTTAGTACAATTTTTTAGTTCTAGTGCTACCACTACACATGTGAAATCAGAACTAGATCACTACTTGGAAGAGCCGGTTTTGCCATGGAGTCAGAACTTCGACATTCTTAATTGGTGGAAGACAAATGGTATAAAGTATCCTACTTTGCAACTGATAGCTCGAGATCTTTTGGCAATTTCAATATCTACTGTTGCATCTGAGTCGGCATTCAGTACCAGCGGGAGAGTTGTTAATCCACATAGAAGTAGACTTCATTCACACACTTTAGAGGTTTTAATGTGCTCGAAAAGTTGGTTATGGGGTAATATGGAAGGTAAAGTACTCTTTGTAATGAAAATTTATCACTTATTTTTACATAACGATATTAAGTTTGCATTTGTATGCAATTTTTGTAGGTATCTTCATACCACCAGATTTCGTTAAAGTTTGTGCTGAAGAGGAAGATATCGATTAAAGTATTTATGACATTTTGTCATATATTAATTTTTTTAGTGTTGATATTGATGTTTTGATTGTGAACTTTGTTATTTAGTTGTATTGATGAACAAATAGTTTCTTATTTTTATTGTTTTTAGAATTGAATATTTGCGATAATGACAGTATATTTTTTAATTTTATTGTCTTATTATATGAATGGACAAACAGTTTCTCATTTTTATTTTTGTAGAATTAAATATTTGCAATGATGTAGTATATATATTTTTTTAATTTTATTATTTAATATGTATAGATTGTGATTTATTGTATTTTCAGATTTTTTTTACATTTAAATTAATATTTTTTTCATAAATTTGGACTTTTTCTATTTAAATTAATTTTTTTAAAGTAATCGATTTCGGTTCGGTTATTCACGGGTTTTAAAAAACCCATCGGTTGCGGTTTTGGATATGAATTTTTTAAACCCGTCGGTTTCGGTTTTCGGTTTGTTAAACGGTTTCGGTTTTGGTTTTGTCAAAAATCACAAATAACCGACCCGTTGCCATTCCTATTTGGGATCCTCCATTAGATTGAGCAGGTTCGTTTTGTTGCTTCTTTTGTATAGAGTTTTTTTTTTTTTTTTAAATGAAGAAAAATCACTTACTTATGTAGCAACATAAAATAAATACTACTATTGAATAAATTATAAATAATATAATAAACTTTTTTAAATAGGTTAAACTTTTATATGATGTGATCATTTAACATAGTATCAAAGTTTAAGTACCAAAAAGTTCTGGATTCAAAACTCATAGTTACCCATTTAAAAACATTAGATTTATCCGCAATGTGCAAAAATTAACTTCGCCTACACTTGTAGGTATTAAAATATGCATTTGTCCCACATAGAAAAATTATAAACTCTTAAATCACTTAATAAGATTCTGAGCTACTCCACTTGACACTAATTAGTTTTAAGATGGAACCTCAAACTTCTTAACATGGTATCAGAGGTATGCCCATGGTCTAGTCTCATTCATCTTCCGCGTGCGACCTATCTCAAATCAGGTCCACTTGTCTTCAATCTTTCGCGTGTGCATAGTCCACCCACCCACATGTGTTATCTACCACATGTGTGTTCAATCTTCCATGTATGACTCATCTCAAAAAAATTCGGTCTACATGTGTTTAATCTTCTAAGTGTGACCATTTCAAAATAAGGTCGACCTATCTCAAATCAGGTCCACTTGTCTTCAATCTTTCGCGTGTGCATAGTCTACCCACCTACATGTGTTATCCACCAGATGTGTGTTCAATCTTACATGTGTGACTCATCTAAAAAAAATTCGGTCTATATGTGTTTAATCTTTCAAGTGTGACCATTTCAAAATAAGGTCCACGCGTATTCAATCTTCTACGTGGGACGCCTCTCAAATCAAGTTACACGTGAGGGAGAGTATTAGAATATGCACTTGTCTCACATAAAAAAATCATGAACTCTTAGACCACTTAATAAGGTCTTGAACTACTCTACTTGACATTAATTAATTTTAAAATGGAATCTTAAGCTTTTTAACCGTCGAAACATATTTTAAATAATAAATAATATAATAAACTCTTCTTTAATATGTGCTCACTTAATCATTGCAAGTAATCATATCAAGGAAATAATAATCCAAACTGCTACACATGTCATAGGTATTCATAATCATTCAAAGTGCTACACACCTCAACAACTGCATGTAATCATATCAAGGAAATAATAATCTAAACTGGTACACATATCATAGGTATTCATAATCATCCAAAGTGCTACACACTTCAACAACTGCAAGTAATCATATCAAGGAAATCTACACATATCATAGGTATTCCCACAACCATTAAACAATCACCAGTCAAGGATAAAATATAGCCACAACCATTAAATAATCACCAATCAAGGATAAAATAAACCCGTTGCAGCCAAACTAGCAACTAGACCGACGAGGTATGGCCAAAAAAACAAAAATCAACATGAATATGCAACCTTTAGATTTATAGTCCAAGGACAGCCAAAGAGAGTTGAAAATACAAAGACCCGGTTGGGATACTGGATATAGATTACGGATCTAGATGGCTTTTTCCCTCAGTGTAAATGCTTTGTATTTATTCTTTTTATTTTTTCAAATCTTAATAGCTCCGAGATTGTCTGGGTAGTCATTGAGGTGTGAAAAAATAATAGAGTTGTTTTGCTCAAGAACCCTCGAGGGATTTTAGAAAACTCAAGGAATCAATTAGAATAATGGATATAGATGAGAGACCTTGCTAGATCGTTTTTTTTTTTTTTCCCAATATTGAAGCTAACTTGTACTTTGCTTCTAGTCAGTTTTCCACTCTGCTAAAGATCATAATATCACAAGTAGAAAGGGGAAATTTTATCTACTAAATGCTCAATTTGTTTGGCGTAAAATAACTTACTAGTGGAAAATATTTATATAAAAATATATTTTTCTAAAAAATAGAATATTTTTTTGTGTTTGTTACACCAGAAATATTTTTTGATATTTGGATGTAATAGTAAAAATTTGATTAAAATTATTACTTTTTAAAAAAAAATTAATAATGAATCATTATTAATTAATTAATTGATTAAAATTACTAGTTTATTATTAAAAATTATTAATTAATAAAAAAATTATTCAATACATTATAATTAAAATAAATTATTAATGGTTTCATGAATTTATAATAATTATTCAATTAATTATTATTAATTTGTAAAATTATTAATTTAAAATTAAATTAGTTAAATAATTAATTAATAGTTAATAAAGAGATAGACAAATCTTAAATTGAATAATTGTTTAATTATTTAATTTAGTTATTATTTATTAATATTAAATATAATTTATTAATTACTAATTGAATTAGTTAATTAGTCATTAAATTAAAATTAATCAATTTTTTATTATTAAATTAATAAATTTGTAATTAATAATCATTAATTGAACATGCGAAGGGAGTGGGATAGGAGTCGAGGGTAGGGGAGGGTAGGGTGGGGTGGGGTGGGGTTGGGTTGGAGTGGGTGAAAGTGGGGTGGAG
This sequence comes from Ehretia macrophylla, assembly GCA_037974665.1. Taxonomy (NCBI): domain Eukaryota; kingdom Viridiplantae; phylum Streptophyta; class Magnoliopsida; order Boraginales; family Ehretiaceae; genus Ehretia; species Ehretia macrophylla. Next base: position 102,048,931 of record CM075764.1, on the reverse strand, counting down.
TGAGTGAAAATTATTATTTTTTTTTATAAAAGACATGAAAATATTTTTCATTCTTTTTAACTAAATATTTTTCTTTGATCGAAAAATATTTTTGAACTGAATAATTTTTTTATGTTACCAAACACTAAAAAATTAAGAAAATATTTAAAAAAAAATATTTTACGACAAACAAATAGAGCCCAAAAAAGTTTGGTGTAGATACATATTTTCTAAAGTTAAAAATATAGTGCCAAAGTAATTTCTTTTTTTTTTTCATTTATTTGGAAGAAGCCCTATGGATAAATGTCAATATTTGACAACATCAATTGTAAGAACTTTTAGTTTTCCGATGAATTATGTTGGTGACCACTAAAATGTACAAAGTTTGTAAAAGTCGTATTAAGTTAAAATCTTTCTCTATATTCGAAATAGTTTTCAAATGTGCTATCAATGAGTCAATATTCGAAATAGGTAAATTCGGAGCAATTAATTGAAGGCATAATCAAATAATAAAACTCTCACTAAAGATTAAGAACAGCTTATAGTTAGGGCACAAAAGTAATATGCTTTTTTTTTATGTCGAGGTTTACACTGATTTATACTTTTGTATTCTGTCTCTTATGGGTCCGAGGTACTATATTTTTTCTTTATTTAAAGAAAAGGTGATTTAAAACTTGGCTCTTGTTAAATGGTTTTTTTCATGATTTAATTATCCTGTCTTATAATATTTTTGTGGCGGGGCCGGAGGGTGTTTCCGGCAGTTGGGGGATGTCGAAATTGTATTATATTTTATTTAATTATCCTGTCTTATAAATCTTCATCACTTCATGCAAGACAGAATAAACCCACAAAACTCTGCAATTCTTGTCTTCTATTTTATTTCCATCCTCCTTACTTGTGAACCCCTCTACACCCTCTCACCAAATTTGGAGCTAAGTTGAAACAGCATCATGGATACGAAGCAGAGCAACCGGCAGGGATTTGACCTGAAGCAGAGCAACCGGCAGGGATTTGACCTGAAGCAGACCGAGTCCATCCCACTGGTTGACGACAAGAGAAAGCCTCTTCGGCGGATATACAAGTGTCCGGAATCGGAGGAGAACCAGCACCACAAATCTCTATCCAGATTTGGTCCTTTGTACCAGATAGACCATTCTTCCTTGCAGAAGAATGTCAAAGAAAAGGCTTGGCTACATGTATTACGAAATTCGCCCGACCGGGAGGCAATAACTACAGAGATTTACTTGTCTGTAATGAGACCAATAGAAGAAAAAGCAAGAGACACATATGCTGAAGGCACTGTGGATCGTATGACTGGATCTGAGTTTAGATGGATGATGATCAAAGACGGTTGTCTCTTTCTTCAGATGGCGTTATATATCCTTGGCCGATCCAAGCAACTAGGCTACCCCCCTGGAGATGAATTCTTCCGGAAAAAGCCTAATCGAAAGGAGATGAAAGCATGGGCCAAGTCTATGTTCTTTGTCGGCAACCAGATTCCTTATCTGGTGCTGAAGGAACTTATGAAGCAAAGCTTCTTCCAACAGGTAATATCACAAGGGAAATGGAATGACTTCTCTTCAAATTTGTCCGAAAGAGTCCTATATGAATTTCTAGTTTTGCCTTCTCTCGAGACCAAACGCCATAAGACATGTTCAAAAGGAGTTCATTGGATGAAGGAGCAGCCGATTGACCTGATTCATGCCCTCCAATTGCTGGTACTCGGGCCACAAAATGATGACACAACTGCAGAAGAATACGAGTCAGAAGATGATGAAATCGGAGACCCAAATGAAGGAGGGAGTGTTACTCAACAGGGACAGGTAGTTATCAACTTAGAAGATATCTCTGACGATGCCGAGCAAAAAAATAAAAAAGATATCTCTGGCGACAAAACTTGTCCTAGTGCCACAGAGTTGAGGCAACAAGGTATAAATTTTGAGGTTAGTTCTGGTCCCATAAAAGTGACGCAAGCATGTATGTATATCAGGAAACTAATACGAGCATGCAGATACTTGAAGATTGTCAAGGGGATGGGAACTCGTGGGATTACTTATGTGAATAGTAGTATCTTTTCAACAGCTCTTTTCTTGCCTCCTCTCTTGGTTGATGACGATACCGAGCTCCTGCTCCGGTGTCTCAAAAATTATGAGATAAGTCAACCATTAGATCAGAAGAAACAGGAGTTTAGCTCTTATCTACGCTTTATGAGAGATCTAATTCCTACACCAGAAGATGCAGATCTCCTCTATTCTGAAGGAATTATCCATGGAAGTCGTAGATATATAGAGAAATTGCCAGGAATTCTTGCCAAGGTGGCCTCCAAGGACAATTACAATCATAATTTCCGAGCTCTCACACTTAAGATAAGTGATTACAACCGTCCGTTATGGAAAAACCTTCGAAACCTCCTTAGCTTCATTACATTCCTGACCCTGGTGCAAACTGTGTATACAGTCCTCTCCTATTACAACAGAAAATGATCTTCAGTATCCTAAGCAGCAAACACATGATTGAAAATGCTCTGCAAGCCTTTATTTCTGTCGCGTCAAAGAATCAAGTTTCTCATTAATCAATAATTCATTAGGTAAAATTCTAGTGTTTCATGTATTTTAATTTATGTATGAAACAAGCTCTCAGTGTGATAACAGCTATGCATTTAAAATTGAGTTAAGCCTTTGATTTGTTTTGATTCTAATCTTTGTGTATCACTATCCATATCGTCTTTGATATGCCACTGTATTATATAAGATGAGATGTACATTAGCAAAATGTACAGAAAATTACAACACACTTATCCTAAATGAATAGTATCAGAAGTCTCATGACAAAAGTCTTCTACTCCATCTCACTCTAGCTTTTTGTTTCTAAAATACTGCGCTATTAATTCTTCCTTCACGTTTTCTATTTCTTTTCTTCCGCCATTTTTCCTACTTCTAATCTACTTCAATAATGCAAAGTTTAGTTCACAATTTGAAATAAATTAAAATTTAGCAGGAGCATGACTGCCTATATCCACTTATCTTTCAGGAGTATATTTATGCACTTCCTCATGATCATGGTTTAAATTGATCGATTTTGTTGGAAAATCATCTAATGAGTGAGAGCAAGGTGCTAGATTTGTATGAGAGAGAAAAATAGGGGTTGGAGTTGTTAAAGGTAACATATTAGTTTTAGGGGTTTCCTTTTTCACGAAAATTCAAGTTTTTGTAGAAATCTTTTCTTTCTAGTTGAAAGTTTTTGCAAGAATGAAAGTCTAATTCTTGCAAGGAAACACCTTAGAATGTTTAGCCAAATGAAAAATGAAAAACAACGTTTTATTCAACCTTGCAACGTAACTAAACCAAATTCTTTATTAATTGAACTTTTTTTTTTTTGTTTAAAATTACTCAATGAACTTTATAATTGTTCTAAATAAATTACTTCGTCCATTGATAGGGTAAAAAACCATTTCAAAATTTGACATTTAGTTTGTACCAACAAAGGATTATATAGTACAAGCAAAATATTGATATTCCGCTACAAAATTTTTGATGTGTCATAGCACTTGAAACTTGTTGCAGGCAACATACACAACATTAGGAAATAATTTTTTGACCACTGAATGAAGACATGTTGCAAATTCTATTCCACACCCGTTTTTAGAAAATTACTAGTAAGGGTTAAAAGCAATTGCGACTGAGGATATTTGCAAAGGTTTTCTTCAAAAATTACATTATAGATGTTTTCTTATCACTACAAGAAAAACGTTCAAAGGTAACGGTATGTCGCCTTTTTGTGGCCAAAAAAGTGACGAAAATGAGACGAAAATTTCGCTACATGAAAAGTGACCATTTTGAGACGGTTTGGAGACAACTTAAGTATGTCGTCTCCAAACCGTCTCCAAAGGCGTCTATTCGGTGACGTTTTATAAGTCGTCTCCAAATAGTCACCAACAGGGAGACGGTTTTGAGATGCTTTATGTATATCGTCTCCAAACCGTCTCCTTTGTCTCCAAATAATCACCAATAGGTAGGCGGTTTTGAGACGCTTTATGTATATTGTCTCCAAACCGTCTCATAATGCGACGATTTGGAGACGATTTTGTTAGTCTTCTCGAAATAGTCGTCAACCGGAGACAGTTTGGAGACGATTCATCTATGTCGTCTCCAAACCGTCTCCTAATGGCAGCAATTTGGAGACGGTTTTATGAGTCGTCTCCAAAACGTCGCCAGGAGACGGTTTAGAGACGATTTCTCTATATCATCCCAAACCCTTGTCCTATTGGCTAAAACATATTATTTATAGATTTTTCATAACCTAAAAACACTAAAATTACATTAAAAATTAAAGAAATTAAATCATCCAAAGCGTCTAATGTATAGTATGGCATTACGTAATGACAATATAAACAATTGTTCCTTCAAAAAAATCAGAAAATAAATGACACCCTTATAGGAGGATTATAAATGAGCTTGGAAAAGACAACATTAATTTTCAATACATATATTGATAATTAAGGATTACATCTGAGTCGTAACAAAATACGTCATACCAAGTACATAACACCTAACAACGTACATAATCACAACAGGCCGAATACATTCTCACAATAACGAACAGACCGCATCATCTAGTTACCGAAAACTAAGTTCATATTCGTAACCATAATATATATGCTAAACTTAACAGAAATATTAGGGGAAGCACTTGGGAAAATAAATCTTCAGCATTTTTTCAAAAACTAGTTGATGAACTTGAGCTTGTGAAATATAGCCGTCTTCCTTTGGTGGAGCATTAAGATCAATATTCCATTTCACACCTTTCTTCAAAGTCCGTTCAGTTTTTTCTTGCGAGTTGTCATTTTCTTCTGTAAGACAAAGATACTGTGACTGTTGTTGTTTCTTCTCACTTATGGTTGATAAAAAAGGTTGATACTTACAAGATGGAAACCGAGTCATTCAACCCAAATGAAAGCTCTTTATATAGACACCAACACATTGGCAACCTTTCATTTTCCGTCTCCTTTTCTTCTCCTATAGAAGACGATTCGGAGACAGAAAAAAGGATGTCGTTTTCAATTCGTCTCCAAATTGTGTATCGATTTGTCTAATCAGTTGGAGATGGCGTGTACGCCACTTCTTGTCAGTGTGAGGGGTTGAGAACCTTCCGTTTTCCATCTCCTTTTCGTCTCTAATCAGAGACGAATTGGTGACGGAATATCATTGTCGTCTCCAATTTGTCTCCAAATTGTGTATCGATTTGTCTAATCAGTTGGAAATGGCGTGCATGCCACTTCTTGTCAGTGTAAGGGGCTGAGAACCTGCCATTTTCTGTCTCCTTTTCGTCTCTAATCAGAGACGAATTGGTAACGGAATATGATTGTCGTCTCTAACTCGTCTCCAAATGGTGATATATCGATTTTTCTAATCAGCTAGAGATGGCGTGCACTCCAGTTCTTGTCACTGGGGAGGCTGAGAACCTTTTGTTTTCCGTCTCATTTTCGTCTCTAATCGGAGACGAATTGGTGACGAAATATGATTGTTGTCTCCAAATGGCACGATTTTCTCGGGGAGGGCTGAGAAGATTTCATTTTTTGTCTCTAATCGGAGACAAATTAGTTACGGAATATGATTGTCATCTCCAATTTGTCTCCGATAAGAGACAAAATGGAGACATGCTTCAAGGTATATAATTGAAACAAATACGAGACATTAAAATCATGTTAAATATATAATATTTAGTTGTTATTAAATTAATGTTGTCATCAACTTATTAAATAAATTAATATTGCTTTTTAATAATAAAGTAATCTAATAATGATACTTATGAATTATATTAAAATTTATAATTACTTGGTAAATAATTTTTTTGTACCTAGAATTAAAATTAATATTAATAATTAAATTATTATTATCAAATTGTTGATGAACTTATAATTAAAGTACTAATTAAATAATAAATATGAGATTACAAAAATTGGAAGAGGTAGGTATCTTAATTACTTTAATTCTCCCATAAACTTTTAAAAATTTATCTTATTAATTCCTTTTTAAAATAAAGGAACATAAATTTTTCAAAAAAAATTAAAAAGCATAGGAGACGGACCAATCTGTCTCCCAAAAGGAGGCAGGTAGTCTGTCTCTATACTTTTGGGAGACGGACCTAGTGTGTCTGTCTCCACTTCTTTGGGAAACGGCCCAAAAGGTCCGTCTCCTTGGGAAACGGACCAATTGGGCCCGTCTCCAAAAATGGAGACGGACCCAATTGGTCCGTGTCCCAAAAGGAGACGAGCCCAAAAGGTTCGTCTTCGGGTCCGTCTCCAAAAAGGAGACGGGAAGAAGACGGACCCTGGTCTGTCTACCGTGTTTTTCAAAAATCCACGGCCAGCATAGCATTTAAAGTGCTGTGCATATATATATTTTTTAATCTACAAGGGAGACGGACCAATTTGGACCAGTCCATAATACCTTACCCCCACCCCTTCCTACCTCTAAACTTTCCTTCTCCACCCCCAAACCCTCCATTTCTCAAACCACATTAAGGTTATATATATGTATATGAGATGTATATGTATATATATATGTAGATGTACATATAGCTATATATATATGAAATGTAAATGTATATGTAGATGTATATGTATATGTATATGTATATGTAGATGTATATGTAGATGTAGATGTAGATGTAGATGTAGATATAGATATATATGTATATGCATTTGTGTATGTGTATATATATGAGTTTATATATATATATATATATATATATACATATACTTCTATATTTTCATTTTTTTTTGGTATTTTTTGGGGTTTTTGTCTATATTTTTTTCCAGTTTTTTTTCTTTATTTTTCGGTTTTTTTTTTGTAATTTTTTGTTTAATAAATTTTTGGTTTTTTTGATGTTTTAGTTTATTTTTTCTCTGTTTTATATTGAATTTTTTCCTTTATTAATTATTTATATATCTATATATATATTTTTTAAATTTACGTTTTAGTTTATTTTTATTTTCAGTTGTTATTTTTATTTTTTTCATTATTTGTTATTGTCATACTATGCATTTTAGTATTTTTTTTTTCTATTTTTTATTTTTTTTTTTATTGTTTGTTATTGTTTTTTTAATTTTTTTTGTATAATTTTTTGTTCTTTATTGATGTTTTAGTTTATTTTTTTCAGTTTTTATTTTTTATTTTTTTAGTATTTGTTGTTGTGATATTTTGCATTTTAATTTTGTATGTTGTTTTCAATTTTAATTTTTCTTCGTTTATTAATTATTTTAATATTTATTAATTTTAGGAATTTGCTATTGGACAAACTGTAATACCTGTCAGGTTAGTATTGTAATGTGTTTAATACAATCATGACTCTGCTTATTCTATATGAATGGTGTTAATCCTATGTTTGGGAATGTGTTTTCATTTATGGCACTTCTTGTTTATAAATGTTTAGTTTCATGAATATGGTTTGATTTAAATAATTGGAAAATTTGAGTTAGTTGATCTTTTGATATTTAATGTTTTATAAAAAAGTTACAAGACTAGTCTAATTAAAAATACAAATTCCTATTAGTGTTGTGTATTATGTTGGTGCCACGTGCCATTAATTAGGAAGTAATGATATTATAACAAATGTATTATAATATATACAAGAAAGGATAAGAGTGATCAATACGATTGTACCGTGTAAGAATAATATGTCCTAACTGTTAATAGGCACATCAAGGAAGTCTATAACTTTGCCAAACCTCTAACTTTGATAGAACATATATTTATTTATATCAACAATATTTATTTTATTGCATAGGAAGTTATTGGTCAACATAAATTCGCCAGTTCTTGTAACGATATTATACAGTTCTTGTTTTAAATGGAATTTCATTGTCATTGTTTGAGTCCCAAGTGCAAGCTCATCTTGTTAGTTCATTATTAATTCAATTTTCCATTGGCATCGTTCTATTGCGACCTAATAATACCCTAATATTGTATCACCTTCAATTCTCAAAAATCTTATCCAAAACATAGGTGTACTACAGTAAAATATAAAATGGAGTCATCTCGTGCATGGATGGACCACAAACTAACACCCAATAGACAACTTAAAGATGAATTTATCAACAGTGTAAGGGAATTTGTTGCGTTCGCATGTAGTCAAAGGTATTACATGGATGGTGAAAAAATAAGATGCCCATGTGCAAAATGCAAAAATCGCAGATTTGAACTACCTAATGATGTTAAGATCCATCTTTGTAAGAAGGGGTTCATGCCAGATTATTATGAATGGATTGCACACGGGGAACATGTGTTCAATTATCATGGTCCGTTACAACATAATGTTATAGATGAGAATTGTCCAAAGGTAACAGAACTAAATAATTATTTGAGAATGGTAATTGATGCTGTTGGACCGGAGTTCTTCTTAGATAATAACGAAACATGTGAAACACCGAATGCTGATGCACAAAAGTTTTTTGATCTGGTTGACGCTGCTAACGAGCCATTATGGGATGGATGTGGACATCGCACTGTGTTATCTAATGTGTGTCGTTATATGAATAACAAATCTGAAGAGAATATAAGTGAAAAATGTTTCAACATACTCATTGCTAAAGTTAGGGAAACGTTGCCAAATACTAATAAGATGCCGAAAAATTTGCACCAGTTCAAGAAGGTAATAAAGCCTTCAGGGTTGAGATATGAGAAGATAGATGTTTGTATAAATGGATGTACATTATTCTACAATGACAGAAGTCGCTTAGAAAATTGTCCCCGTTGTGGTCACCCCCGATTCAAGCCATCAATACGTGGTAATAAACGGGGTTAACTTATAGCCCACCAACAATTAAGGTTTTTTCCATTGACCCCTAGGTTGCAAAGATTATACATGTCAAAGACTACAGCGGAACATATGCAGTGGCACAAGAAATATGTAGTTGAAGATGGTAAACTATGTCATCCATCTGACGGTGAGGCATAGAAACACTTTGATAGATCTTTTCCTGATTTTGTATATGAACCAAGAAATGTTCGGCTTGGTTTGTGCTCGGATGGGTTTAACCCTCACAGTTCAAATGCTATACCTTATTCTTGCTGGCCTGTGATAATCACACCTTACAACCTCCTACCGTGGATGTGCATGAAGGCCCCTATCATGTTCTTGACACTTCTTATACCTGGTTTGAAAAGTCCTAGTAAGTACATTGATGTGTATTTAGAGCCTCTAATCGATGAATTGAAGAAGTTATGGTTAAAAGGGATACATTCCTATGATGTGGCAATGTAAAAGAATTTTCAGTTGAGGGCAGCTTTAATGTGGACAATCAATGACTTTCCAGCATATGGTATGTTGTCTAAGTGGAGTACTTATGGTAAGCTGACATGTCTGTATTGTATGGAAAAGACAAAAGCTTTCCAATTGCCAGCCGGTAAGAAGACTAGTTTCTTTGATTGTCATCGTCAATTCTTACCACGACATAGTGTTCTACGGCGTGACAAGAAGAATTTTATTAAGGGTAGAGTTGAAATATCTACTCCTCCGTCAAGACTAGATGGTGAACAACTATGAGATAGAGTGAAACATTACCCTAAAATCAACGAAATAGAAGAAGATAAGCTTCCCAGTTTTGGGGTTATGCACAATTGGACCAAGAGAAGTATTTTTTGGGATTTGCCTTACTGGAAAACACATCTTGTGCGACATAATTTGGATGTCACGCATATTGAGAATAATGTTTTTGATAACGTTTTCAATACCGTGATGGGTGTGAAGGGAAATACAAAGGACAACCTCAAAGCGAGAATTGATATTGATGAATTTTGCGACCGTCCAGAATTATGTGGTGTGAACCAACTGAAAATGGGTGTTTACACACTCCCTGTGGCAAGTAGAAGAACACTTCTTGAATGGGTTAAAGACCTATGAGTCCCTAATGGGCATTCGTCCAATTTGTCAAGGTGTGGGGATATGAAACACTTGAAGATGTCACACATGAAAAGTCACGATTGTCATGTGTTTATGGAGAGATTGCTTCCTATTGCATTACGTGAACTAATGCCGAAGTACGTTTGGGAAGCCTTTCCCAACTAAGTTTATTCTTCACCAACATATGTTGTACAACTCTTCAAAGATACGAATTGGAAATGATGCAAGAAAATATAGTTGTAATTCTTCACAACTTGGAACAGATCTTACCCCCTGCCTTATTCGATTCAATGGAGCATTTGCCAATCCATTTGGTGTATAAGGCAATATGTTGTGGTCTTGTACAATATCGATGGATGTATCCATTCAAGAGGTTCTTGCAGTGCTTGAAAAGAAAAGTAAAAAATAAGGCACGTGTTGAGGGATCTATATGTGAAACATATCACATCCTAGAAACGTCCATTTTTTGTTCATATTATTTCTAACCACACGTGGTAACTAAAACTCGCAGGGTTGGTAGGAATTACCAATATAACAAGGTGAACTACCTTGAAGGATGTTTGTCTATATTTACTTACTTGGGTTGTCCAATTGGAAAGGAAACAGTACGAACATTGGAGAATGAAGAACTACATGCAGCACACTTATATGTATTGATGAATTGCCAAGAGGTTTACCCCTATATCAGGTAAGGTTGTGGCACTTTGGTCTGTCTAGTATAAATTGTTAGTACTCATATGGAATAACCCATTAGAAATTAATTTATTTTGATTGTAGGTTGCTCGAGGAAAATCTTATACAGAACTTTTCCCCATTGACACCTGCACAAATTCAAGATCAAATTGAGAGTTGTTTTCCGAAATGGTTATATGACCATGTAAGTACATATGCAACTAATGAATATAATCCTCTTAATTTGGATTATACCATTAACGACTTGTGATTTTTCCAGCTAATCGGCACTAATGGAATAGACGACCGTGTAAAATGCCTTTCTATGTGGCCAAGTTGTGGAGTACGCACATGGTCAAGATACTTGGTAAACGGGATACATAATTCATACCTTTGAATTTGGGAAATTCAAGTCCACAATGAATAGCGGGGTTTGAGTGAAAGGGGTTGCCGCTGGTAGTAATGATGATGTTGGGTATTGTGGGATGCTAAATGATATTATTGAACTGGAATATCATAATCTAACGGTGCACCATGCTAAAGTAGTTCTTTTCAAATGTGACTAGTACGATTCTACAAAGGATAGAGGTGTAAAGTACCATTCTAAGTCCTAACTAGTTGATGTCAACATGAAGATGAGATATCACAAATATGAACCGTTTGTGTTGGTAGAACAAGCATCTCAAGTGTACTATTGTAAATATCCAAGAGCCAGGAGGGATAGAGATTTTTGGCATTGTGTGGTTAAAATACGAGGTAAGAATTTCTCAGACGTGTCTAGACTGGAAAGAGAAGTAGAGGACCAATCAGCTTTCCAGACAGATGAATTGAATGTACTTGAAGTACAGCCTACTGATACGGTCTTACCTTCACTTTGTCATGAGTCGAGAGACAATGAATTGGAAGAAGATGAGTTAGAAGATGACAATGAAGAAGAAGAATAAGTAGACGAAGAAATTCAAAAAGATGATAATGGTGATGATGACCCATTTGATGATGATGATGGTGATGACGATAATGATAACGCCGACGCCAATGATAATGCTGCATATGATGCTTAGTTATTTTGTTTTTGTAGTGATATATGTGTTCCAATAATAGACGAATGGTTTTTGAAATTCCAAAATCTTTATTAGTCTATATGTTAAATTGAATATGTCTTTTGCCAAACACAGTCATGTCAGATGGTGAAGATTGCAACACGCTTAGACATTTTATTATACCTGGAGCGTTACAGGGTGGTGGGAATTCAGGAGGCCAAAGCATGTAGGCTAGCCGTAGCCAGTTAGAAGGGCAGCAATCGACTGCAAGGGATTCAACTGCAAGAGTGGCCCCGACTGGCCATAGAGTAACAATAGGACATCAATAAGTCGGCCGTGGATTCACGGGAACAAACACGTCTGCTGGTCGTGGCTCATTCATATCTTCTGCGATGTGAGACTGAGCCAGGGGATGCCTCACTCGCCGATGCCCACAAGAGATGGATCCCTTGCCTCTGCCTCCACATCTGTTTTGCGAAATAATTAGAGGACACTTTAGTAGAGGACACTGCTAGCAATCCTAGGGCCCATCCTAGGCCATTTCCTGAGCAGCCAGAGACATCGCACGTACCTGAGAGGATGGATGAGGGACTTGAGGATTGGCAGAGATATGGATTTGACAGTTCATATGCCTATATTGCGTGGCAGATTGATCGGCGCACGCATCTGCGGGTCGTTATTGTCACATAAGTATCTACTTTAATACCATTTTATATAGCATATATATATATATATTGCCATTGTACCAAAATTCACGGATCCATGACTTATTCGGACTTTGTTTGAAAATTGTAGATAGATTCCTTATAGAGCGACAAAAGAGGTAAAAATGCTATAATTGTCGCGTATACCGAGGCCTGGCCCAGTTAGAAACATGTTCCAAACAATGTCCGAGACAGATGGTTCTCTACATTTAAGGTACGAAGTGCATATTATTATAGCACAACTTTGTAATAATAAAGTTATATCTATGTATTAGCTTTATATTATTGTATTATAGAAAGTATACAAATGGTTCCCTTATGATCAACCTGCCATTCGATGCGGGTTCAACGCTAGAGCCCAACACTGCATTCGAAATCTTTTCAACAAGGGTCGTGCCAAAGAGAAGAAGCCAAAATGGACCGGCAATGCTGTATGGGAATCACTGAATGAGAAATTGGGTACTTCAGAATGGATTGCAATTTCTGAGCAAAATTCAAAAATCGCCTCAATTCTCCTTCACCGCACTTTTTAGGTTGTATCCCATATCCGGAGGCTAAGAGGAGATTGGTATGTATTGAATTTTTCTTTATGCATGATAATTTGTCTAATTAGCGGAAAAGGTAGACTTATTTTTCAATTATCAATTGTATGTTTTTGTGCCCCACTAATTCAGGAAGAGGAACGTGGGGAACTTGTGATCCGTTTCGATATGTTCGTAAAGGCTCATCGCAAGGGTAACAAGGGTTCATTTTCAGACCCCCCGGCGAAACAGACCGCAGTACGTAATTTTGATACGTAATTGGTAGTTAATTAGTTCATCTCTAAAAATGGATGCATTGTTGTTGTTTTTTATATTATTTCTTCTAAAACTTGGTAATTAAGTCGTAGAGAACATTTTTATCGATTCGTAATTAGTTTATATCATATTTTATCGTAGTTGAAAATTTTAGGTTGAATAAAGGCTTATTTTTTTCTGTAGCAAAACCTTGTATCGTAGCTGAACTAAGATGTTCATAATCATTATTATGTCATGCTACCATCATGTAGTGGCTTAGAATTGCAATTGGAATGTTTAATTTAGCAGGTGGTGTTGGCTGGAATTTTTTTGACGATTGGATTTTGAAGCCTTTTGGGTGGTTTTGAGTCGAAGTTGGTTGTCTTGCCATGTAATATCATAAGCCTTTTTTCTTTGTATAGTTGGTTAGGCTTATGAATTCCTTTATATTATGTGTATGTATGTTTTTAAGTGTATTGTTGTATTGTCGTGGATGGCTTAAACTATGATTGGTTTGGTTGTGGTTGGTTGGTTTTTGAATGATGATTTGGTTGTATATGGATATTTATAATTGTTGTGTAGGTTTAAATATTTTGGGAAAGTCATATTACAGACGTTATAATACCGAAATTTCATCGCGTATGTAACTTGATTATAGGAGGGGTCGAGTTGGGGCTTCACATTGCCTTATTCCTTTAAATCTTATCAAAACAATTGATGTTCTTTCCCTTTTTATGATAAACTGCAAGCTAGGTATAATAAGTTGGTGGAGTAGGCAAAGCAGGCACAGCAGGCGTCCGAGGAAAGTTCAACGAGCATGCCTGTTGATCATGATGCCCTATTTCTCCAGGCTGTTGGAGGGAGCAGCAAAGGCCGCGTATACGGGATGAGCTCTCAAGCTTCTGTGGGGTCCATACACAGCGTTCTGTCATCAATACGCCATATGACAAAGATGGATATCCAACCAGCTCTTGCCAAAGCAACAGACGAGGCGGTGCGTAAACTACGAGAAGATTAGGCGGAAAAGATACGTAAACTTAAGGAAGAGAATAACGTACATCTCCGACAACTTGAAGACCAGATTGTGAAACTTGTGCACCAGTTCAGTACTCCTCTACAACAACAACCTCATGATGGTGATCAAAGGGATGATCAACGCGACTGATAATTGTCCAATCTTTATATTAACGGTTATGTAACATAAAGTATGTTTTATGATGTGTGTACTTTAACTTCTGAACATAAAATGTGTACATTACAATCTAATTACGCGAGTTTCATGTTTGTTTAATAGGTATGTCAAGCCTTATAAAATTTGGGACTGTATAACAGGTTGGTTTTGAAATTTTTGTAAAAATTTTTTTATAAAAAAAATTCATAAACTACGACAGAAAGGAGATGATTTGTAAAAGTCCAAAAAAGCGATGAAAAGGAGACGACATGGAAAAGGAGACGATGTGAAAAAGGAGACGAAAAGGAGATGAAAAGGAGACGATGTGGAAACGGAGATGAAACGGAGATGATGTGGAAAAGGAGATGAAAAGGAGACGACATGGAAAATGAGACGAAACGGTGACAATGTGGAAAAAGAGACGAAACGGAGACGATATGGAAACGGAGATGAAACGGAGACGACGTGAAAAAAGAGACGAAAATGAGATGATGTGGAAAAGGAGACGAAAAGGAGACAATTTATAAATGGAGATGACACAATAGGGGAGACGATTTGGAGACAACTTGAAGTCGGAGACCAACCGGAGACGATTTGGACACGTAGACGAATTGGAGACGAACTAAAAGGGAGACTAATCGGAGACGTTTATTATGGAGACGGAATGAAGGCGAATATAATTTGCGACGAAATGGGGACGATTTTGAATTTCGTCTCCATTTGAGACGAAATTCAAAATTGGAGACAGTTTAAAAGGTGACGGCACATTTTCGTCTCTTTTTGCAAAAAAATGACGAAAAGGAGACGAAAATTAGCCGTATCCATTTCTGAAATTTCTTGTAGTGTATTTGGAATGATTTTGAGTAGTTTTGGCAATAATTTGTAGTACTCTCGCTATTATCTTTGTTAGTTTTTACAACCTTTTTATAAAAGCATAAGCATACTTTCTACAATCGCAATTTCGCTGTTGTTAAAGATAATTAATGAGTTGATTTAAAAGTTTAAACCGCTAATGAAGGATTTATTAAATTTTTTTAATTGACAACAACACGCGACCTAACGTAAAGGCAAGATTTTATTTTTTTTAATTGAACTACACTTGAGAATAACGTTTTAATTGAGTGACGACTAAACTCAAGGATAAAGGGTCAAGGCAAAGGAAACTTTCTTTTTAGTCCAGCAGTCAAAGCAAAAGGGGTTTTCATTTGTAACGCAAGCAGCATTAAGGGACCATCCAAAAGCCCCTTCCAAACCTAAACAAAGGTAGATCAGAAGGTGAGTCGTGAGAATGCATCTCTTTATAATAGAGAAATTTTTGAACCTGAAAAAAAAAAAAAAATCCTTATGATAATGGGTTCTGATATCATGTTATATATGCTGATCATCTCATCTAAAAGTTTGAACTTTCAGCATGAGATTTATTTATTTATTATTTTCAACAAGTATTATTTTTTCACTGCTTTATAAAGACATAGTTCTTATACTTGTAAACTTATCATCTGTTCTTAAAAGACTTATCTTTAACAAAAGTGCAACCATTCTTTAACTAATCGAAATACCTTAACAAAAAATGGTTACATAATACAGATACAACAATGTTAGGGATAAAAAAAAAAAAAAAAAAAACTATTGTAAAAGGCTTGAATTTAATATGAGAATTGTGAAAACTGGTGCTAGAAGTCATCTAGTATGACAGTTCGTTAAATTTGAGCGTTATAAGAAAACTAGAATGGGACTTTAATGACATATGGCATGCGTCACCATCTAATAATCCGCTTGTACACCTGACTTTTAGAAAATTGAGAGTTAATTACTGATATTCAGAGTTACTGGTATTTTAATTGAGTTGAAATGGAAATGAAATGTGAACCTAATCTTCAAATGAAATTTGTTTCCTATTAAACGAGGTGTTGACCTAATCTTAACTTGTCTGTGTAGTACTGAGATTATTTACCAAGTCAAGTTTCCTAATAAACATAAAGTTAGAGAGAATGTGGTATGATTTTATTCATGAACGATGTGATCCACGTTTATTATTGTTAAAATTTCCTTCTCTTAAGCAATTAATTAGTATACTACATTATTGCCCATTTAAAGAGGAGTGAATGAAAATAGAAGAAATGACGAATTAATTAAGACACTTACAAAAACTTGATCAAGTCAAAGATAAACATGGACTTGCAACTTGCCATATGCTAATGTATATCATTGCGCAAGTCTTCTCATTTACGCCATCAGCCAATTCTTTATCCTTTTGGGCATCCTGGGGTCATATTTTGTAGATTCAGTCCTTTTCAATTGTGGCAAATGACATATCATTATTGTTTATCCATTCCAAGATTAAGTTTAAAATTACCACTGCTGGTAATTAAGAAGTCCCATTTGACAGGTTGTACTATATTCACGTCTACCTCCGATTGAATCACCTAACTTTGAAATATTTTGTATTTTTAGAGTAAATTATATAAATGTGGTGAGCTCTTTCCATGATATTTGACGACAAGCAAAGGAGACTTCAAAAGTCTTTCTTTTTTTCGAGGGTGCTTGGCTCAGCTAACATGGAGAACAAAAGCTTATAAGCAATTTTAGTGCTTATAAACAACGCAATTACAAACTGAAATAATATTATGAAGATTTGCAGGCGGTTGTAATAATCAAATTATAGTAATACTAAACGTCACTCTCTTTCAATTACTCAATTATCACTTCCTAGTTGGTATTTCTAGTTGGCATGCCAACTAGATAAATTAATTTTATTTCTCTCTCTTTGATGAATTGATAGCATTACATTTGAAGTCTAACTCTTCGATTCTTTTGTTGGGTTAAAATCATGCTTAGAAAATATGTTCAAGTGTTGTCATATATAATGATAATTAGATATGCAAATGTTACCTTTTAAGTCATTCTTGCCTTCTTTTTCATGAGGGCTTTATAGAAACATTCTTCACAACCAAGTTTCGTGATTTTTTTTTTTTTTAAGTTTTTGTTAGTGAAAAAAGAATTCATCATAGCCACAGAGAAAGATCAGAACCAACATCTTGTCCATAAAGCAATAAAAAACTCAATTGACCCATACATTATATTTTCATATGTTGTCGCTAATTATAATCATGAACTTTCCATCCCAAAGGAACTTCTCTCCCTTCGATCGTCATTGCCAACATGAGGTACGTATTTTACTACAACACGCAAGAGAAAAATATGCAGTTATAGGCAGTAAGTGAAAAATAAACATCTGGTAAGATTAAACAAAAGATAAAAAAAAAAGAGAAGAGATGAAATCGTAATCAAAGGAGATAAAAAAGGAAAAATAAAGAGAGAAAAATTAATAAAAGAAGAGAGAAAAACAAAATAAAATTAATAAAGGAAGAGAGATAAATAAAATAAATTTATCTAGTTGGCATGCGAGGTAATAATGAGATGATAAAAAAAGAGTGACATCTAGCATTACTCATTTTATAAAATAATTAATTGAATAGATATTTATCTCACGTGGTCATGATTATCTCACGTCGAAAAAGGTAGTGTTAGATGGTATCTTGTATTCTACGTCCGAGCAAACTCTAAGGTCAACTCTAACAATTTCCATATTAGCTTCCCTACATCTTATTTCAGAGAATTTTTATTTCAATTTTACTTAAACAGCTTTCCTATTTTAGAAATTCTCTATTTTTGTTTTACTTCAAAATCTCTCCTTATTTTAATTAAATATATTATTTTAATTTAAAAGTTTATTACTAAACTTTTTTATTTATATTTGCTAATTGTCTATGTTGATTTTTAATTAAACATATCATTTTAATTTTCTAGTTGGGTTTAGGGATACTTGTAGGGATTTTTTCACCATCTCTTCATGTAGAGATGTTGAAAAATAAATGTAGAGATCTCTACATGTAGAGATGGTTGTAGGAATGCTATTGGAGATGAATATTTTCAACAACATCCCTACCTGTAGGGTAAATAGGTTTGTAGGGAATGTGTTGGAGTTGGCCTAATAACAAACAATGTGGTGGAAGTAGAGTTATACTTTCTATCAATTTCATAAAATATTAGTAGCACGAATACGATAGACCAATTTCTTTTCAAATTTGACCAACTTATTTACTTCAAAATTATTTTTAGTTTTAAAACAATAAAAAATCTGCTTATAGTTTGAATTGTGATGAAAATTATATATATATATAAATTAACGTCAAATAAGAAGTTTTCATAGATATGATCACGACGTCTGTACCTATATAGCTAATGCGAGATAAAAGCTTTGTGTTTTTGATTTGTTGTTCGAACTGGACAATCGAGGGAAACTAAACATTCAATGAGTAAGAGTAATTACATTAAAAGTGCATAGGACCTTCTTGTGTTGTCAAAAGTAACACATTACTTCCATGTGATCAATAGAATGGATGCATACACATAACTTTCCTGTGATTAAAAGTAATTTCAATTTTTTTAAAGTCTAAAACTAAAATCTATCGATTTGTCATTCGGTTACTATTTATAAAAATTAAAACCTATCGATTTATCCATCTATTTTTACTATCATTTTTTTATTAAACAAATACCTATTAATTTTGATCACTGTAGTTAATCGTTGTCATCCCTGAATTAGAGACTACTCTTTTAAAATTGATGATCAATGGTGTATAGCCCGAAAATCAATCAAAACCCGAAGCCAAATAAAAGCGACTGACCCATCATGCAGGAAAAAGAAGATAGGTCTCCTAGGGCCCAGCCAGTAGTTAAAGGTCCAAAGTGATGTGGACTATGGCTCGCTTGCTTCCAGAAATAAATAAATAAATAAATAATCCCCTTGTACTAATCATGTAATGAACTAGGTAAAAACTCGTGGCACTATATTAAAGTTTCTACTTCAAATTTGGGAGTTACTGGTATTTTGTTACACAATTGTGACCACAAACTTTGTGCCCAACAAACTGAAAAGAATATACGTACATTTAGATGGAAATCTAAAATAGTCAAAGATTTAAAAGACAATTCGAGATTCATAAGTCTTTAAGATGATAATTGAAATTTCTAACCCATGGAATCCAATTAGTTCAAATGGAAATGAAGTGTGAAACTAATCTCCATAAGATGAAATGAAGTGTCGCCTAACTTGTTTAAATAGTAATTGTAAAGTTATCATTTTATCTAAAAGTTTAAATTATTAGAGATGGTTAATTATATTATTTATTGTCTTTTTAATATGGTATCAAAAGATCCTGGATTCAAAACTCACCGTCACTCATTTAAAAATATTAAATTGTTCAAGTGCAAGTCTCAAACTAACTCGACTTGTACTTGTGGGGGTGTATTAAAAATAATAAATAATATGATTAAGGCTTTGTTTGACATAACTTTTAGACACTTAAAAGCACTTCCTGTGAGTTTAGAAGTTGAACTAACTTGTTTGGCTCATTTTTAAAAGTGTTTTTAGGTAAAATGTGAAGATGAAAAAAGTTAAAAATTGAGAAATTCCAAATTGGAGTTTTTCAAAAAAGATTTTTACGAAACTATTTTACATAATGTGGGAAGCTGTTTGTCTTTTTATTTTTCTTAAATATACCTCTCCATATTTTTAAAATTCGATATTACTCTCAAAATTTTTAAAGGCTCAACGTTGTCTAACACAGGCCAAACAGTCAACGACTTTTAGTCAACAATACTTTTAATAAAAGCTTTACTCTAAAAGATGTACAACTCAAAAGTTAAAATTTCACAGTTAGGTCAAACAAAACCAAACTCCTCTCTAATAATTTAAACTTTTAAAAAGAGATTAATTATATTATTTATTATTTTTAACAATAACGAGAAAATTGATTTCGTCAACTTTTCTACATTATAGTAATTAAGCGTGAACACTATTATCTTCAACAGATATCTATAGTTGTTAACATCAATGTTGATGATTCCATTCATTCTCATCTAATAATTCCTTCTATTACGGAAATATATTATAGCCAAGCTAAACAGGAACGAAAAAAAAAAAGAAAAAGAAAAAAAAGACAAGGAAGAAAAGACGAAGTGATTATAAGAGTAACAAAAATTTAATCAAGTCACAATATGAACATACAAAAATTTAATCAAGTCACAACATGAACATACACTTGCAACTTGATAGATACTTATTAGAAAATGTCGTTGAGTGATACGTGCTTGACAACCACCACCCATTTGTTTTTTCCCCTCTGCGCGTCATGGGGTCATATTTTTTTTGATTCAGTCGTTCTATTTAAGTGTGCCAAGGAGTAGCTTGATTGGTAAGTTAGAGATGTGACTTCATAATTAAGGCCGGGCAAATTTCAAATTTCTTGTTTGTATGAATTACTTCTTTGGCTTCTAATGGATATTAAACTCTTGACTTATCTGATTAATGCTTTAGGATAAGCCGTAGCACTCTCAAATTTTAGTTTAAATTCAACTGCTTTGCCAAGCAGTGAAATTCAAATAAAAAGCGTGGACTGATTGAGTAAAAATATTTTTTAAAATTTAGAAAAAAAATATGTGTGTCTATGGACAAATCCTAATTATTTCTCCATTACAAGATTAATAGTGATAATTGTGCTTGACAACCACCTGCCAATTCTTTATCCTTTGGGGCATCATGGGGTCATATTTTGTAGATTCAGTCCTTCTCAATTTTCGCATAGGACATATCATTGTTGTTAATCCATTCATTACTATACTGCAGCTAAGAAGT
Source organism: Ehretia macrophylla (assembly GCA_037974665.1). NCBI lineage: Eukaryota > Viridiplantae > Streptophyta > Magnoliopsida > Boraginales > Ehretiaceae > Ehretia > Ehretia macrophylla. The sequence goes on along the minus strand of CM075764.1, from coordinate 102,027,986 downwards.
CTCATTTAACAAGTATTACATCCTTGTCCACCTCTGCTTGAGTCACCTAACTTCGGAATATTTTGTATTTTTAGAATCAATTATATAAGTGTGGAGCTCCTCCGCGACATTAGACGACAAGCGAAGTAGATTTAAGGATTCTCTTTTATGTACTGACTAGATTCCGTTTTCAGTCTTCGTCTTTTGTCAGTTTTAGGTTTACTGTTATCTATATGCTAGAATTTTACCCCAATATTTCCTTTTTAATTAATATTTCCTTTTCGACCAAAAAAAAAAAAGAGTAGACTTCAAAAGTCTTTCTTTATTTTTTTTTGGTCTTTCTTTATTTCTTTGGCGTGCTAAATCGTCCTTATAATTTCCAATCAAGAGGGTATCTAGAACTTGCTTATTAACTACAGAGTTTACAACTCGAGAAATAATTATGAAGATATGCAGTTGGTTTTACATTTATTAATGAAATTATCTTAAACACTATTATTTCCTCGAAAGTTCTTTCAACCTTTAAAAAAAAAATGTTATAAAATTATTAATTGAATAAATATTCATCTTATATGGACTTGATTATCCAACTCCCAGAAAGACCATGCTAGATGATGTCTTATATATATATATATATATATATATATATATATATATATATATATATATATTTTTGGTTTAGATGGAACAAATCCTAATTGTTTCTCCATTACAACCTTAATTATAGAATTACTATTGCAAGCTCTGTCTCAATCAAAATGTACATTGTCAAGTTAATCTTTATATTCTTATTGTGCTTGAATTATCACATGTTGATCCTAAGGGTCGCCCTGGTAGTAGTGGTCAAACTCCTTTGTCAGGAGATCTAGGGTTTGAGTATAACTACTACTATTGAAAACTATACCTTAACTTATCTGGTACAGGCCTTGGGTTGGGTTGCTATACCCGAGAGTTTTGATTCACATTTCTTTTCAGTTTGCATACGTCTTAAGGTATAACTCGTCAAGCTGCAAATGTTCAAATGATGAAACCATACATTTCTATATCAAACACAACACTCTTAAGGGATAATACACCACATGCAACACCCATGAGAAAGAGTGGAATAGGCAAAACAAAAGAAGAATTAAAAGACCAAACAGAAAAAACTCAAAGGAGGAAAAACAAATGGAATCCTGAGAACATTTCTTGAGAAAAATTACCCTTTTTTCCTTATTGGGCCTAGGACTAAAATTAAAAAATGGTTGGAAGAACAAGCATCTATATCATTCAAACTTTAGATACTCATATAACAATTGAAAGTTGTTAAAGTAATTGATTCCTAAAAATTATGATGCGCTGAAAACAAAGAAATTGTTGAAGTTCTCATTTCTATCTAGACCCAACACTGTTGATGTTAAGAAAAGATATCTTGCGAGAAAGTTGGCTTGATATTTCTTGTAAAAACACTAGTCCTAAATTTATTAGCTTCAATTGGGAACACGTTCTTGCAACATTTCCATAGAAACTCTTAATTTTGGCATAACTGAGGATTAGCCATTCGCAATATGAGGCTAAATTAGCTAGTCAAATGAGCATGAATAGGGATGATAATGCTCTTGATTTTATTCCCAATTGCCCTTGAGAAGATTGAGTTGAGAAGGCCTGCTTCCCAATAGTTTGTACCAAGCAGATCAATAAACTCATGCACTTTAGTTAAGTTGACTCCAATTCTCTTGAACAATGAATTTGTTTTAAGAAAGCAATTAATTCTCCCAAAAGCTCATTCTTTTTGCCATCACCAACAAACCATTTCGGTTGAGCTTGTCATTCAAGAAGAAAATTCGCAAGCTTCTTCGAAATAGATTTCGCAGAAAATCAGTTATATCCCTCTCCCATAAATTCTCAAAATCCATATGATTGGAGCAATTCCTTACCTCTGATCAGGCTTCTCCAGTCTAGTAGGGCCTTTGTTGTGTAGACCAACCCATGTGGTTTGGTAATAATTTTTTGCTTTTGCTTTTGCTTTTTGACCAAAAGAAAACAAAAAAAAAAAGAAAAACAATAAAATAAAAAAAAAGGAATGGACAGACCAGCTGGTCTGTCACTTGTTTTCAAGAAAGAGAGAGTGAGTGAACGAGAGAGAGAGAGAGAAAGAAACAGAGAGAGAAAGAAGAAGAAGAGTGCAGAAATTTCAGTCTGCGCCATCTTCATCAAGTTGACGATCGGAACGTCATTTGTGGTCCGATTGAGCTGAATTTTTACGTGCATGTTCACAACTCGTGGGTATTCTATCTGAACGGTGGAGATCAGATTTGGAGCTCTCTACAGCCCGTTTTTCTGACGTGAACAGTGACGACATTTTTGGTGATTTCTCTCCTACTTCTTGGTTTAATCTCTTTTGTTGATGCAATGTTTGCAAGAATATGTTATTCATCGTGAATGTATTGTGTATGCCTCTAGTTGTAGCTAGAGAAGACTCTCTTGTACCCATTATTTGTTGATAGTGGAAGTTTTTGGGTGGACTACGGTCCCGTAGTTTTTACTCTCCACGTTGGGGAGGTTTTCCACGTTAAAATCTTGGTGTTGCTCTATTTTCTGGAATTTTCAGATTTGTGCATATTGTTGTTGGCTCTATTTGTTGCTTCCTAACAGGTTTATATAAGGTGGGAGGGTGTTATTTCCGCTGTGCATTTGTTGGTTGTGTTTTGATATCGGGTTTCCTCCTAACAGCCTTCTACCCAATTGAGCTTTCAATAGATCCAATCTTTGAAATACACACTTCTAAAACTTGAGCTGCTAGAGAATGAGGATTAGAATGCCGTCACCAAACTTGATTGGCAAGAAGAGATATATTCACGACTTAAAAATCTTTGAATTTCAACCCACCATTCCATTTGTCATTGGGACCGCAACCACTAAGTGCTGCACCATTCGGCATTACCGAATCGGAGCATTTCTATAATTAAAATGTTCCATTTAAGCCAGTGTATGCCTTTATTCACATTTTTGGGCCAAAAAAAAATAATTAAAGATTTATTTGCCATATCTAATTTTAAGAGTTGCATAGCATGTCGATGACTTTTTGTTGATCTTTTTCATAAAGTGGGAGACCTCTGAGCTATTAGAATGTAGTCTTCGATTGCTCTCCCCTGAGATGAAAGCATTTTGGTTGTGGAGATGATGCTATCCATGAATGGCTTGAGTCTCTTCACCAAAACTTTAGAAATTTCCCTTGTATATAAAATTTGAACAGCTAATTGGTCTAAATTGACCGAGTGAGGAAGAGGACTTAAAAGGATTAAGGTAATGTGTGTCTGATTCACAGCATTATGTAAAAATCCTCCTTTCATGAAATCAAGCACTACATTATAAACAAAATTTATATTTCGCAATCTCATAATCTAATTTTTCAATTTCCAAGTGACCCTTGAGTATAAATCATGAGAATTTATATTTTTTTCCTTGAACCTGTCATAATCCTAAAAAAAATGCAATTAATTGGCTTGGTGTACTGTTAGGACTGAGGCTTCAAGCAGCATACTTAACCTCTTCTTTAGTAATTGGCTTGATAAGCTCAGCATTAATGGCCTCTGCGATGATCTAATAAACACAATCCAGTGGTATGTTTTTCACTGTGAGTACGAGAGATCTCGAGATTAAATCTCGTGGTTGACATCCTTTGATTGAAAGATAACATGCATGCCTCAATTGACTAAAAGTTATGGTCACATTTTCTCAGACATCAGAAGCAATGTAGCTATAAGTGAATGGACAGGGATGAAAAGGAAACAGAAGGAATCAAACAAAAGATACTCATGAATAGTAATAGCCACACCAGAGTGCAAGATCTACATCATAATAATACAAATTACTGGCCTAATCGGTCGCCATCATGTCTAAACCCAGAAGGGCTCCATTCAAATTATTACAAAACCATTCTAATTCAGATACGATATTCACCATAGTTCAAACACAGTTCTTCATTCTTAGAATTGAAATAAACACAAAAGGTAGATTCTTCAGACTGCAACAGAGCAGGGGGCAACTGAACATACATCCGCAAAGCACTCCAGCGCCAAATGGTTAACCTGTAAAACAATAATCGAATAAAAGATACGTAGATGGTTCAGCCATGCCCGGTGCCACGAAATGATTGAGAACTACGATGGGGTTGAAATGAAGATGAGATCCATCGTATTTAAGGACCAATAGGGGTTCTGATTCTCAACTATAACCTTTTCAGGGCAGTTATATACAGTAGGGTAAAGTGCACAAAACCCTCCTATATCTTTGTTAAGGTGCACAGGATCCCTTGTGCTTTTAAAAGTGCACATAAACCCCCTGTGGTTTTCAAAACATATCACGGTTAGTCCTTCCGTTAAAAAAACCGTTAGTTTTAACTGCATGTGTATGACACACACCCATTTTGTAACTGAAATTATTCTTTTATCAATTTTACAATAAGATATGTTTATTCATTTACTAAAATACCCATCAGCCACCCCAAGCTTTTTTATTTTTTATTTTTGTTCAAACACCCCAAGCTCATTTGACTAATTGTCAATGCAGTAAACTTCACGTGTACAAGAGATTCTCTGCCATTATAATGCGTTGTAGGTAACTTAAAGCAGAGATAAATTATAAGAGGAGTATCAATCAAAGGCTTATATCGTGTTGGTAGTTTCAAATTAAGTGATGTATTAGTATGTTCTATATATACATACGTATGTATGTATGTATGTTTGTTTTTTTCTTTTCTGTGTGCTATGTGTGTGTATGTATATATATCACTTTTTTTGTAATGTATATTAAATATATAAATATATTTATTTATTTATAGATAAATAAGTAAAAGAGAAAAGGAGAAAAGAGAGAAAAGAAAAAAAAAAGAGATATTTATGTCTTTTATCATTTTTCGTCAACTTTGTTAACGGAAAAGTAGAGAGGGGGTAACCGTGCTGGATTTAAAAAATCACAGGAGGGTTCTGTGCACTTTTAAAAGTATAAAAATGTCATGTACACTTTAATAAAAATATAAAAAGGTCTTGTGTATTTCATCCTCTACAGTAAAATCAAGCCAATGATGTAGTAAGAACATCTTTCACCGTCTCACCAACCACCAATCACAAAATGTGGATGCTATGTCGCTTAACAATACATTCACGTCACAAGAGCTCACATATTTTATAACCTATTTATACATATCACAGAAACAGTAAGTTAGATCGAAGATAAGAAAGCTTTGAATTGCAACTTCTCATATGATTCCACTTTCGAACTAAGCGCAAGAGCTCACATTTTTATTTGGAAATTTTTTGATAGAGAACAACACAGGATATTTAATAAGAAGAGCCTATAAATTTTTTTTTTTGATACAGACGAAATGAACAACTGATCATGAGATCATAAGAATGTTTTAATCAGCAGCGTTACTTATCTTGAGGTGTGGAGTATCTATGTTGCAAAAAACAAGAGAATTATAACAAAAGAGAAATAATCAGTTGTAGGTAAGAATATACCATTAACACTGCTGATTCACTTGGCGCATGTAACAGATCAATATCCAAAGTCAAATTGGACGGAAGGTAAATGATTTGGTTTCTGGAAAACGCCAGACTTCATGATATTTACCTTGACTTTGTAAGCCTTGCTCGAGATGGCATTTTGCTATCCTCACCTTTTGTAGACTTTGGAGGAAATCAAATCCCTTGGGGAGTACTTCAAGTTTGTTGCATTTTTCAATTGCTAAAGTACATAGATTAGGCATGGCTCCTTTTTCAATTTTCAAGTTCTGCAAGTTCTGCAGATTAGAGAGTGTAAGCTGTCTGAGTTCAGGGAATCCTGATGCTGAACAATGCATTTCCTTCCCCACAAATGCATCACCGTTTAAGACGAGGATCCCTAATCTGGGAAACTTTTCCAACGTCGCCATTGGATCTTCATGAAGCTGAGAACCTGTAAGGAAGAGCTCCGTAAGGCTTGAAGAAATCATATGGGAGAACTTACCTATTCTGTTAATTAAGAAAACAGCTGTTGCAAAAGCATGGTGCCAAAAGTTTGGAGGCAGTCGACTATGAGCCAATAGGGTAAGTCCGGTTTCCACAATGTGTCGGTGTTTCCTTTCAGCTACACCGTTTTGTTCTGGAGTTTCTGGGCAAGATAATCTGTGAACAATGCCATGTTGTTTAAATAGGTGTTGGACAGAAGAAGCTATAAATTCCCCACCAGTGTCACTTTGAATAATTCTGCTTTTAGCATTGTATTGAGTCTGAACCATAGCAATAAAAGTCGGAAAGATATGAGCAACATCAGATTTTTGACAGAGAGGATAATACCAGGTGTACCTTGTATAATCATCAATTAAAACCAAGTAAAATCGAAATCCATTCAATGAAGTGGTGGGGGCAGGACCCCATACATTGCAGTGAATAATATGAAGTACAGAAGATGTCCTAACAACAGATCTATTGAATGGTAAACGATGACTTTTACCCAGCTGGCAGCTTTCACATGGTGAAGAAGAAACCGGGGCATTGATTATTGGCACTAACTGATGAAGATGGCAAAGAACTCGATCAGATGGGTGGCCTAAACGAGCATGCCATATCCTAGACGACACTTTATTGGCAACAAAAGCAAATTTTTCTGGTTGTTAAAGAGAGTAAAGTCCGCCTTTAAGCTTGCCGTGGTGAAGTAGGTTGCCTGTCTTCAGATCCTTGATACAATAACCAGTAGATGTGAAAACAAAATAGCAATTATGATTGCGAGAAAATTGTGCAACCGATAGTAACCTTTTAGAAATAGACGGAACAAGCAATACTTTTGATGAAAAAGAACTACCATGTGATAGAGTAAATGATGTGCGTCCATCGTGGGAAATAGGCAAGCTTTGGCCATTGCCAATCATAATATTATCTGGACCATGGTAGAGAGTCTTACTAGTCAAGTTATTATCATCTGGAGTGAGGTGGTGCATGGCACCAGTATCAAGGTACCAGTTTGGGTCCTAAGGATCAGTTATCTGAACAGCAGAGAGTGCCTGACCAGCGGAATTGACAGCTTCATTGGGGGCCCAACACCCACTAATGTCGCATCCACAGGATAAGCATTCATTTACCTTTCAATACCCTTTCAAAGAGCCTTTATCCTAGAACATCTTAAGTATGCTACAAAGAAGCATGAATGAAAGGGCTATGCTATGCGCAATCAAGACATTCAATAGCAAACGCCATCAACAGACATGGAAAAAGAGCAAGACAAGACTTTCACAAGAAAGCTGGACTTTGTGGGTCAAATAGGTACGAAGGTAAGCCATAAAAAGTGGGTATTCACTACCTTACTCCTCTGTGAATTCAATATATGTCTCGCCCTTATCCAGGTGGTCTATTTGTCCAATCATTCCCTTTGAGAAAGTGCCACAGCCTATTCGAATTCGAGAGCAACTCCTTCTTTTCCGAGTTGGCCTGCAGCCTCTTTCTTGGTAGAAAGGATATGGCACTTTCTCTTCTACTACTAAGATAGAATTCTTTCAAACTAGGGGATATGCCCGCTTTCTATCTTAGACTATATAAATTCCTAGCTTACTTGCGCTTGTCTACCCTATTATAGCAAAGGGAAGAGCTCCAAAAGTCCCCCATCCCCTTCTTCTTTCTCAAGCCCATCTAAGAGCCTACTTGTTTCTGATCTCTCTGCTTTGCTCTTGCGATTCCTATTCTTTTTTGTAATGGACCATGAAAGATGGCTAGCTCCAATTCTATCTATTTGGAAATGGGCAATCCAGCTTAATCCCTTACTCGTGTTGTAATCGGGCTTGACACCTTCCTTTATTTTCCTTCCTTTCTTTTCTCTTGTGGAACAACATAGCTGGAGCATTCAAAATAGATATTTCATTCAGTATTTGAAACCTAAGGTTTTGAATGGATATCACGTCCACTAACTATTCCATCCAATTTTAGATTCTACGCCTCTTGGGAGTGGCCAGCCCTAGGCCTTTGATAAACAGATTCAATCCCGACTAAGAATAAGTTTTCTTAGGCAAAAAAAAAACTTGTATCAATCCAACCTTAGAAACAAGATTTCACGGCAGCTAGACTACGCGATATACACAATTTTCAGTCGTAGGACTGAGACCGTCGGGAAAAATATGCCTAATTTCCTTTCCTAATTCCAATCGTGCCAGTTTTCTAAAACACCGTATTTTTGGCCTCAATTCCGAGCTTACTCCTATCAAAGAGACTGGCATTTGACTTCTTCCTTCCTTGTTTTGATCCCTTACTACTTGATACTAGGAGAATCCAGACAAGTTGTTTGATTGCTTGGTCCGACAATACAGGGCCTTCAAGGACGAGGTTAGGTGTTAGGGCTTTCTTTATCACAGTCTAGGGACTGCCTTGCTTTTCATAGCCCTAGCTACGCTACCGTAACCAGTCGTTAGGCTTCCCATCAGATAGTTCAGTCTGGCAGCGGAGATAAACACTTTGGATTCGGCAAGCTACTCTGCTTTCAGATATTATAGAAATATGGTTACTACACTGATAGAGGCATATAAGTATTCAGTTATCCCAATAGTAATAGCCCACAGAACGGTAATTCAGTGATCTTTAACCAATTGCGATTCCGCGCATCTGATCTTTCCTGGTATTCAAATGGTTTATTGACGCGTTAAGACTACACAGGGGTAGAGGCCCATTCCAGTAGCTTCAGTGCTTGCTTGCTATGAGGTAACTCGCCCTCGCCTTTTCTTATTAGTCGCAGGCCTCTCATCCTTGTCGGGGAGTATCACACCGAGATCTAATCCTGCTTTCGTTGGTTATCTTCGACTGATATGTGTGGTTCATTCTCACGAGAGTAGCCCACGTCCAATGACTCTTTGAAAGCGCTACGCCCTTGTAAAAAAAAGGAAAGAAAGGATGCCTGCACAATTTATACTCCCTTTCACTCTGAAAGCACTCTACTAAGCCTTCTTAGCCAACTATTAGTGGAATCGAAAATCGATCTTAAACATGGTCATATTTTCGTTATCCCATTAGTCAATCTTTTGACTTCTCGTCTTTCTGGCTGCTATCTTCCTAAACAGGAGGAGGAAGGGGAAGGGATGTATGAACGTTATAGAATAAATGGTCAATGATAAATCACATTGCCTTCTCTTTAGAGGAGGCAAAACAGTAAATTAAATAAGGTAGAGCTCCGCACTAATTATATTCTTTCCCTACCAAAGCTTCGGAGTTCTATTCCTTCTTGCGTCCAATCTCAAGGAAGAATTCAACCTAACTCGCACTGCATGAAAGGACATAGCCTAATAGGTCCCTCAGTTCCTTGCCTTAGGGCACGATGTCACTTCATTTCCTTCCCCTTCTTGCATCTCGGAGGGCTTTATTTTGCCCGCTAGTGGGTATCTTCCTTATTGAGTAAGGTGCGAAAACCTTGCAAACAGTCTTTCTTTGTCCAATTCTTCATGCGATTTGTCCCTTCCTCCAACATAATTCGATGCTATCCTCATCTACTTGATTTATTCATTGGCCCATCATTCACTTTCCCCGAAGTTAAAGGGAGTTAGGAAGAAAGAAGATATTTCATACCAGCTTCGCCTAGCAGCACGACGCTTGGATTGCTCTCCCACAACCTTATTTTCACGGTTTAGGCTGCTCCCATTTCGTTCGCCGGTACTAGGGGAATCCCTTTTGCTTTCATTTCCTTATTAAAGAATTTTATCGATTACTACGCCTTTCTTCCTCTCTGGGTGCCTAGGTATCCACCGTAAGCCTTTCCACTCTCCGTCTTTTCCAGCTCTATTCCTGATGCCTATATCCATCATTCTGACACTGTGAATGTCCTTTTATTATGATAATAATAAGTATTTGTTAGTCCTAAAAGTGTAGGGGAGTGAGCTATGAGTCCGTTCCCTCACTCCCACTAGAATCGAGACTTTAATGTCTTACCGTTTGGGACCCATGCCCCTGGGTCCCTTCACTCTTAGATTCAATGATAGAAAGGGTAATCTCAATTGCCGAGGGTGCAAGAAGACAGAAGTTAGGAAGTCAATTCAAACCTCTCCCTTTATTGACACCAATCGCCTTAGAAGGAACATAATAGGCATCGGTAGAGGCTCGAAGACCAAGGCCCCAAAGTCAAATACGGAAGCAACTCGAGCAGAGGTTCCGTTCCGGAGTGAACACGCTATTCACTCATTCAGGGAATAGTGGCAGGGACGAAAGAAAGGGTCCCACCCAAGTGCAACCATACTAGCAGGAAATGAAATGAAAGCAGAAATGGATTTGTAACACTTTGTCACTATCTATATGCTTGTCTTCAAGAATCAATCAACCAAAGAAGCAATCAACAAATCAAGTTGAGGTCTCAAAGTCTATCCTGTATTCTTTCGTTTCGACCTTGATGTATGAGATGAGGAATCCCTCATAGCTAGATTCATCAGTTTCTTAGAAACTAGGAACTGGATGAGGGGAAGAGATAAGAATAGGCTTCGTCCATTCCATTATAGCATTCTCTTCTTGATTACCGGATATTGATAGAAAAACAGTCACGCCAAAAGAAAGACGAAGGGGAAGCTAGCGGCAAGGGTCAGATTGACCTTAGGCTTAATGCCCCAACAAGCACAGTCAGAAAGAAGAGAAGGCCTTTGGGCAACTCGATAGGAATCAGAGGATAAATCGACTGTCATTGCCTTTCTAACCGCTGTCAGAAGACGTGAAGTGAGGGCGTGGTTCAAGTCACATCGTATGCTCGTCTTCATAAAGGTTTGACTTTGATTGTTTGTTGCCAAAGAAAGAGTCCATTTAGAGAGCAATAGTACAGAAAGCTGAGGCGCAAGCCAAGAGATCATAAAGGGCAAAAGACAAATGAAAATCAGGGTAGAGGCTACCTCTAAATAATAGAAGTTCCTGGACTATGAAGGTCAGCTGAAGGTAAAATAGATTCCTTATTTTCTTTTCCAAGTAAAATCCCCTAGTATATGAAAGAGTGAAAAAGTGCTTTCGTTGTTGTAGAATAAGAAGCCTTCGTATCTTAATGCACGTATTTAATTTATTTGGAGCTATTAGAGCGGGATCCACTTTTTGTGGAATATGAGCCGAAGCAATAACAAGAATATTTCTAGTGGAACATCTTTCACAATCCCTGGATAGATGGTTCACTACTAGACCGAGGGATAAGTAATTCGACTCATTCACATCCAGATCATGAATGTTTGGAATCCATATTATGCAAGGAGACGTTGCTTTTGCTAATTCAAATTGAAGGGTGATATAAAATTGGTCTATTTCCAGCATCATATCCATAGTTAGCGTATTCATCCTAGTTAGCAGTTCCAGCAGCTCCGTATCAAGGTCACAATCGATATCGTCACTAGCATCGATATCGTCACTAGCATCAATATCGTCGCTATCATCAATATCGATATCATCAATAAGAAAACCTTTAGGCTTGTTATCCAGGAACTTGTTCAGAAATACCGTAATGAAAGGAACATAGGAGTTTGTCGCTAGGTATTTGACCAAATAGGATCGTCCAATTCCTATAGAACCTATCACTAAAATACCCCTAGAGGAGGATAAGGCTAAGCGGAGCGAAAAGAATTTTCTATGAGATGGGAAATGAAAACTATTAGCCCCCACGAAGTTTGTGAATAAGTGATTATTTGATAATGAGCAAGGAATATCCGTCTTTCTGCTAAACAAGATGTATTGAACTCATAATTCATTAGATACGTTTTATGAATGTCAACTAAGTATCGTAAGTAAATTGCTCCCGGTTGTTCAATCATTTGATAACCAGAGTCATTCTTTGATAAATGATCACTATGAGTCAGACTCAATAGAATTTGATCAATCCTTTTTTCTGTCATTAAGGTGGAGAACTGAACCAAGAATTCTCTTTCTTCATCATCAATCGAATCACTGTTCACGACCCAAGATTCTATTTTATCATCAATCCAATCCCCGTCCACGTTTTTTCTTTTTCTTATCAATGAATAGATCTTTTTACTTGTATGACTTAGATGTCTCGAATTTCTCGAAAAAGTGATTCGATTAATAGGATTTGGTATGAGATCGATGAGATTGATATTCAAATGTTTCTTCTTAGAACATATTGATTTGACCCCATAAGCGAGACCAAACATGTTACCGCCAGAAGCAGAATCCCATATTTCTTCTAGAGAATATCCTAATTGTTCCAGAGCAACTAGAAAGAGATTCTTTAACCAGAAAGAATTCGGTTCAGATGTAGGATACCTATCAAGAAGTTTTCGCAACTCAATCATAGATGATAGAATCATCAAAGATTTGACCTTTTTGAACTCTGTCTGGAACTCACTAGAGGCCCGGGAAACAAAGAGAAGATGTGTACGAACGAGATATCCAGCAACAAGAAGAAGGAAAATGATTGAATAGAGGAACTCCCAAACCTTTGGCGATCTCGGATGTGTCGATATCAATGGTGACTCATTATTTCGATGAATCATTTCTTCGGACAGAAGAAGATTATGTAAACACTTACTCGAAATCTCACTTATTAGATTCCATTGTGGAAGACACAATTTTTTCTGAAGAATTCGCCATGATATACCTGATCCATGCATAATATCATGAAAAATGGATACAAATTTTTGACTGCTACTTAGTATCGGCAATAGGTTTGAAAAAGTATCTAAAAATATCAAATTTAGATATTTGTACCCTGTCGAAGTAAGGAACCATGGCATATATGTTTGGAATAGATTCCATTTTAAGAGAGTTAAAAAAGCACTATCTCGTTGAAAGGTTCTATACATATGCCCTTTCTCAACGCATTTCTTTAGACAAAGACTCCGTTTTTTCTCTTTTCGGATTGTAAATATTTCTCAGAACATGGAGTCTGAATCAAACCCATGTTTGAATTGAAATTGAGATACTGATGCAAGTTCTTCCCTTCTGAATCAGATAGATTCATATCTGAAAGAGGTTGACAATAAATTCTTTCAAAATTGACTATTTGTCCCTCTGTTAGAGGTGTTCCAGAAATGTCTGCGATCGAGTAAATAGCTCTACGAATGAATGGATCGGATCGACTTGGAAAATGGAAAGATTTGTACAAGTTATACGCTTCATCACCACTTTGTGGAAAATCGTTAGGTATGAATATGTTAGATACTTGTGACTCGATTGGTGAAATAGTATCCCTCCCCCCAAAAGTATGTTGTTTTTTACCGACACACAAAGAAAATATTTTGTTGCGAATGAAAAAGATATTGAGGAATTGTCCATACGTAAAATCATAATTATTGATACGGGCCTTTTCCACAGAAAAGGGGAATCTTGTGTTACAATAGAAGCAGAAGTAATGTGGATTATTCAAGAATCGAAGTCGATTTGCTTTATAAAAAGAATATATCAATGAACTTTTATGACATGGTTTCAAGGGATTCAACCAATTATCTTGATCGTGGAATATCATTGAGAAATAGGAATCCATGTTATCAAAGGATTTCTTGTGATTATTTCTAGTATGGAATGAGTCAATCATCCACTTTGGTATCTTATTGAACAAAAATGGTGATATTGTTCCTCTATTGATCAAGAATTTCTATTTTTGGGAAGTATCATGATCATCCAATAAGAAGGGTTTCAATTTTTTCAAATGAACAATTTGAAGACCTATTTATTCTAACAACTGATGGGAGAGTTGATCATTCGGACCTTTCAATTCATAGATATAGATCTCGGACCTATGAATGGGGATATTCCCAAAACTCGCAGAAAAAAAGAAGTGAGTTAGACAAAAAGAAAAGCAACTTGGACAAAAAAAGAAGTGAATTGGACAAAAAGAAACGAAGTGGCTTAGACAAATCTTTTTTGTCGATAACCTCAGACCAATCAATCGAATATTGATTAATACGTAATCGATTGAACACTACTTGAAAATGACTCTTCTGCTTAGAAACAAAATGTTCCTGGAAATTCTTGCTCCCATTGGACCATTTGTATCTATATGCATCAGGATCCCAATTCATGGATATCTTGGTTTGAGAAATCAAAATAAGAGGATCGAACCATTTCTTCTGACTCTTTTTCAAATTCGAGAAATGTTGGTTGATCGTATATTTTATTATAGTTCTATGATTCAGAGTATCCTTTCCTATTTGATCCCTTTGAATTCCATATTCGAAGTTGCGATCGGATCTATTTATTAAAAAGAATCGATTCAATACATTTCTTATGTACCCATAAGTACTATATTGGATTTGAATCAGATTTCGGATCAATCTATATTGATTGACTACCTCTATTATGTTGTTGCTAGCAAATACCACTATTTCTGGTTTTGGATCTTCAAAATCATTCCCGCAAGAGATCCGAACCCATTTTTTTCTGATCATTCGAGAAAAAAGATTTATTCTCTTCATAAAAACTAGGAGGTAGAACCAATAAAGATTTCTTTTTCGATTCATCCCTGGCCTCATTCAAGAATTGTTTTTGATCCAATCCGTAGGAATCAATAGAAAAGGCAAATCCCTTATGATACACCAGATCCGGCTCGGTTATTGATAGAGTGAATAGATCTGCCATTTCTTGAAATCTCTCTTCTGATTCAAAATCGTGGTGTAAGGTGTATCATCCCCTGTTCCGATCATGGAATAAATGAAATAAATCCAAAAATGGATTTTAGTTCAAGAATGAAATCTTATTGGAACTGTCCATATCCGGTTCATCCTTCGGAACCATATCACATCTCGGATCTGATGAAATAGGATGAATTGATACGGTATTTTGTAAATACGTAATTATCTTGAATATATTAACCATTTCTTTATTTTTCGATCTCCTGGAAGGGACAAAAGAAAGATCTTGTTGTTTCTTCAGCAATTTCTGATCTCTAGTGGACCTCTCAGCAGGATTCGAACCCAGATGAAGTTCTGACCATCTATCAGAGAAAAAAGAACGAACGGATCTTGAAGGATTCCCAAGAAATTCTTCGATCTAAATTTTGGGCATATGGAATTCGTTCATCTCTAGTATTAAGGATAGAAGGGGAAGGGGAATCTATCAAGGTTTTTGGCTCGCAATAAAGCTAGGGTCCTGATCGAGCAACTAGTAGTCCTATCTATCCAACTCTCCAGACACAATATCTTGAGTACCTATGATGGTGACCACATCTGCTGGCATGTGATGTTTGGACATAGAATTGAATCCTTGTAAATGGGCAAAGCCAGGTGCTCTTATTTTACGACAGTAGGGACGATTGCTTCCATTACTGACCAGAAAGACACCAAATTCTCCCTTAGGTGCTTCAACTGCGGTATAGGTCGAAGGAGCTGGTACAGAAAAACTTTATGTATAAGGTTCGAAATGGTGAATTGAGGTAGAGTAGACCGATGATCTCGTAGTCATTTGGCCGGCTATTGAAAGAAAAAGCTTGCATCTGCTTCTCCTATTATATAACCGGTCCCATCTCTCTCTAAACCTAACGTGGTAGTTTCCCATCATAAGGCTTTCTATCTATAGATTGAGCTATTACCAAGGAGCTAATTCATTCAAAACTCAGTTGACTACTTTTATAGATAAGGCGAAGCGTCCTTGGCTCAGCATTATAGCACATAGGGCTTTGGCACTACTACAGCGTTTCGCTAACTCGAAGTGCCTCGCTATGAGAATCTAGCTTCGCTAACGCTCGGCTAAGTCTTGAAACCTTCGCACTGACCATTCGTTTTCTCCGTAGCAAAAATGCTTCTCTTTTCCCCTTAAGTAGAAGGACAAGAAAGATATTATTGGTTTTCTTGCTCTTGCTTCCTCATCTTCACTCATCAAGCCAACTTTGCTCTTTGGGAGGTGAAACAGTGGTTGAAGCGGACATTTCGAAATGACAGCATCAAAGATATATTTCTATATATACACGGTTACGGTTATCTCGGACTGCGTTATGAAAAAAGTGGCCTACACTTTTGTCTTTCAACCCCACTATACTATTCATAGTTGTGGGGCACAGTGTACTTACAGCCTCTACGAGAAGTAAGTGAATAGGGCCGGTGCGGGGTTTGAAGATGCTTGACCGGGTTTGAAGATGCTCAATCGATAGGGAGATGAATGGACGGAACGGTTCATCAAGCCGTTTTTTGCCTCAACTCCCTAAATAGGAATAGGGGTAATTGCTTCGCAACTGACTGTGATAGCCTTCTCGATACCTTATTGGAGCTTTGTAACTAGTGGCCAATTTTCCTTCGCTACCCTTCTATAGCTTACGTTCATATGTTGTTCTGTCTTATACTGTGCTTAGTTACCGTTAGTCCTAAAAAATTCTCGCTTTCTCGGGACTCTTGCTACTCCTACTCCTAGGGCAGGAAGAAGATAAGAAAAGGCGAAGCGTTCTCTTGCTTTCCCAACCTGTTGTTTCTAAAGAATGCCCTCTCTCGCCTGGATGTTGGTCCAGCCTACTACGAGGATCTCGTATCTAGCAACCCAACCTATACAAAGGGCATCAAAGCGCCTTTACTAGGTTGAAGCTATGAAGCTTACCTTATTATTATTAAAAAAGGACTTGGCTTTTTCAGCTGGTGCGTAGGAGCGCAATTCCATTTTCCCTTTACTAGTAGGGGTCCCGTGGTTCTTATGCTGTCGCATTTTCCGGTCCTTTTCTTTTAGTGCTTCGACCCGAAGCGATAGCTTTTAACTAGTTCAGTGGATAAGATGGTTGCGCTCTAGCTCACTCAAGAATGGGATGGTAGTGGTCCACCGGCAAGCTCGTTCTGATCTTGGACGCAGTATATTGGAATCCTGAAGCACCACCACGAACGCTACCGCGCGCCCGCCTGCGGTGCGGTAAGGCACCACCCTATTGTGCCAGCAGCCAATTCCGGCGTGTCAGCTTAGTTATCCTTATCAAGCCACTTACTTGATGTCTAGCTTCCTAACTGGTAGACGGTTTCTTTTCCCCCAAATCAATGAAGAAGGGAGACGTAAGTTGATTCTTCCGAAGAACCGGAAGCGAAGCGCTATGCCGGGACGGGGGGACGGGAAAAGAAACGGCTCCAAAGAAAGAAATTAGGGTTCCTAATGCTTCTCTACGCTCAACGAGATGCGTCAACCTCGGGATGTTTTACTCCTAAACCCACAAGGTTTCAAGACGGAGCTTAACCTGAGTCTCGGTTAAGAACGGCGATGATCTACGTTTTACACGGCGCACGATTCCATGGATAGTTTCATTCGACCTCGTGATGGAAGACATAGCTTACGATCATTGGCTTTGATCATGCCACTAGGCATTTAATTAAGACATTGCATAATGATCTGAACACTTTGTCGCATCTCTTCGATACGAATACAGTAACGATCATAACAGTCTCTTCTGGTACTTACTGGTACGTCAGGATCCGATTGGTCATGAACATTGTAAGGTGTTGCTCTTCGCAAATCCTAGCATACCCCTAAACCCCTTAACATTACACCACTGAATCCCTAATCCTTTGCTTGCTGTGCAGTGACAGTACCAATATCCACTAATCGTTATTTCCAGATACGGTTGTCGGTTGACATCTCTTCTAATTCGTCGATACGAGAAATAAATTGTTGTGTGGAGGAATCAATATCTCGACATAAGACAAAAGGTAGATCTTGTGCCACTCTACCTGGTCGTATGAAACTGGCATGCATCCTGGCTCCCGAGACTCTTTCATAGAATTCCAACAATTTCTCCCGCTCCTTAAAAGCCCACATGATCGGAGTTGATGCTCCCACATCCATAGCATGAGTTGTTAAAGCAAGTAAATGATTTGAAATTCGAGTTATTTCACGGAATAACACTCGTATATATTGAGCTCGTAATGGTACCTCGCAATTCAAAAGTCTCTCTACGACTGAAGAATGAGCGTGTTCTTGGGCCATCATAGAAACATAGATAGGGTCAACGACGGAACAAACAACGAAACTTTACGACAACTTTTTCGTACACGTTCACTTGCATCACATACACAAGTGCTCTCTGAACTGTACAATAAGGTCACCCATAACACGACTCTCCCACTTGAGTTATCTTAGCTCCAGGCCATGCTATTCAATTCAATAATATTGGAAAAATGGCAGCGTAAGGTAACTACTAGTATTGAAAGCTGGTCGCCTTTGGAAGCGTTCGCCGGTAACCAAAGCATATCGTTCCCGCCTTTGGTACTTTGTTTATAGCTTTTTTAGGTTATGCAATAGAAGGGGGGGCTTGCGCTTGAATTGAAGTAGCACCTTTGGTTGGAGAGTAGGGCTCCTAGGTGGCGCGTTCGTGGAGGCAACCCAAAGGAAGAGCAAAATGAAGGTTGGGTGCTTGTGGGGAGAGCATCGACTACTTTAAAATGAAAAGACACTTACGCCTTCAAAGAAAGCCTATTTGAAGAGAGTTGTTACAGGTATAGTATCTACTCATTCCTGAAATCAAGGAAGATCACGAGCGCCTATTGGCTTTCTTGCATATTCGACTCTCTAATGCATATTTGACTTCGCTACCTTACTCTAGTTTGATAAAGTGGAATAAAAGTTGATATTGTACTTTACTTGAAAGAGACCCTACATCGATAGTTATTCCTTCCTATAGAAGAGAGCTTGGAATGTTTTCTGCTTAAAAGAGGCCGAAGTCCTTCACTCCACAACTGATTGACGACTATACCAGGGATGCTTAAGACCGGAATTTATCTAACGCTTAACAGGATTTGCGCCATAAAAAAAGACTAAAATGGTTGTACAGGGCATGAGCCTATTCTCATTAGACAGAAGACCGACCTCTGGAATCGATCGAATATTTGAAATTCGTTTATCGCCTCGCTATATGAATTTTATACTTTTTTTATATTCTTTTTGTTGGGTTCTTACGTTTATGCTATCTTTGTTTCATTAGGGAAGTAGCTTAGCTCAGCTGGGAGAAACTCCTAATGGAAAGAGTATTCTCATTAAAGCTAAAGCGGGGTGTCATATTACCGTTGACCTCAAACCTCACACCATATTTCCTCTTCATGATCCCCCGAAAAAGGCAGATACTCCTGTAGGTAGGAGCTACTTCACTTTCGGTGTTCGGCGCTCCCTTCGAATTGATATCCAAAGATTCCCTATAATAGGATGGTTTGAAATGATGGTTTATTACAGGTTCTGGTGACATGAATAGGATGAGCATACGAATGAGTCGGAACATGGATAATGTAGCGGTTCGAGCTAGTCGAGAGTACGAGATTACTGACCGAAGACTCTTCAATTGAGATGGGCCAAAGCCCTGTTAGCGAAGGAATGCATCCAACAGAGTTAAACAGTGTTCCATTCTTTTTGACGGCATCCTTCCGCATCGGAGGCGAGCGAAGTGAAGAATCGAAAGGGAATCAAGTCGAAATGTTAAGGAGAGAGTCGCTATGTGAGGTGGGCTATTGAAAACCCCGGTCCGGGCATACAAAGGGATAAATGCAGGCTTCGACTCAGATGCCAGAACATTCTCCGTTGTCCATTGCTTGGTCGCTCTCTCTCATATATGTCATTGTCTAATTTCATCGCTTCCAGGAGGTGTAATAGGTAGGCTTATAACCGATCGAATGGGAGTCCTCAAAAGTGAGCTCTACGAACTGGTTGTTATTTCGATTAGACAGGCGTCAAAAGTCATCAAGTGTTGGCTTCTCGACCAGCGGCTTCAATTACAGTAATGAAAGAAGTGTCTTATTAGCTAGTAGCTGGCAAATGCAAATCCCCATGGGAGCTCTAAGACGCCCAATGCATTCGCCGAGCAAGCCGAATCAACTGAATCAATTGCATCAACAGAAGCAGCTGAATCACTCGCATCAGATATTTCGTTTGTGCAACCAAGGGACAGAACAACAAAAAGAGGAGCATCTTCGTTCAATCTGATAATAGGACTGCTAGCCCCCCTTATGACTAATAATAAGAATAGTACTTATCACCCTCCCTTAGTTCCAAACATGGTTTTAAAACCCTAAACCTTGTGGCTGGCTTAAGCCTATCAATCAAGCAGTTCTTATACTCCTTCGTATCAGAGCCTCTTGTCGTATATCCCAGTCTCATTCGTACCACCCGGATCAAGTAAGTCCGTTTCCATTGCTGTTGCTTATCCCTTATTAGTATCACCATCTCATGTAGCTCGCCATGCCTATGCACTTGGCCATCTCGTAGATCTGAACCAAGCCCTGGCGTAGGAGATTCTTACTAGAGGGGGAATCACAACTGGATCTACCCAAACCTGAATTTTGGCTTGTTGCCGCATATTTGTGGCACTCGCCGATTGTTCCAAAGAAATTGGTGATTTCACTTCTTTCTATGCCTGTTGGGATGTGGGAACCATAAAGGTGCTCTTTCTTCAGTTGAGTTATTATCTGCACTTTCTTTCCTTCTTGTTGTTATGACATCATTTATACTTTTATTGATACGAACGATAACCGTACGAATGCTTCTTCCTCGGCTCAGCCTAGTATTGGCATTTTCTCAGCCTAGTTTCGTAAAGGCGCTACTGTTGTATAGGAGAGAGCCTTTTTCCATAGGGTCGGGTAGAAATCATAGGTAACCGACTCCAACTCCCTCATCTGATCTCTCTCTCGTAACGGCCTTGTCAGAGACGTTGGTCATGGGATAAAGGCTTGGAAGTAGTGAAGTGAGAGAAAGGATCTCCCAGCCATGCACCTTTTGCCTTGGTTTGCCCACCAGCAGTTGATTACCCTATAAACAGGCACAACAGATCAAACAAATCAACATGATAGCTTTCTATAGGCCGACGGGCGAAACTCTTTCTCATTGCCATCATATGGATAAACCAGGTATCCAGAAGATTGGACTCGCTCTTATAGTTTTATACTACGAAGAAGTTGGAGCCTAATAAAATAAGCCCTTAGCACGGGCGTCCGGTGGTGGGCACTCTGACTGTGACTCCCAAACGTGAAGATATGATTCTGACTCTGTTCTTATAGAGTGATCGGATTTCCCAGATAAGAGTAATCAATTACCCAGATTGTTTCACCTTCTTTTAAGAGTGAGAACTGCAGTAGATTTGATCAACCTTTCTCCTTTTCAGTTCCTCTTAAAAGTGATGTGCCAGAAAGGGAGTTTAAGGTATCTTTAGATAGGATTCGCCCTTGAGGTTGTTACAGAATCGATTGTTCAAGAAGGAGCTCTTACTATTTTTGCCTTTTTCGCTGCTCTAGATGCTATCGAATCGGATTGATGTAGAGAGGAGTAGGTGTATTGATGCCGCAAATCCAATGTTAGCAAGAACTGGCTGGTACGAATGGCATTGATGCATCGAATGCCCTCTTTGACGGGGTTGTGCAAGAAGCCGATTATTCGACCATTTTTTCCAATAGTGCCATTTAATTGATGTTATCGAAGAAGAAGGAAGGCAATGAAAAAGGGACTTTGACTCGCGGGTCAGACTATTTCAAACTATGCTAGCCCACTTGGGCCTCCCCTGTTACGTATGGGGATCCCCTTTGCTGCATTGCTTCACTTCTTTCATTTAGCTACTCTTCATTCTTTTACCCGAAAAGGTCGGCCAACCGCTACATTTCTTGAATGGTTGCTGCCTATATTACTCTGTCTCCCTTTTTTCAAGGAAGTGAGTCTCAGACCATATGTAGTTCTCGGTCCTTTTTATATAGTTCTTGGATGGTGCTTTTGTGGCTCTTCACTTTAGCCCTGAAGTATTATGTGAGCCCAATCTCTTTAACGTGGGCCCTCCGTTATGAGAGTTAAGTAAGTAAAGAAAGCACTAACCTCCTAAGACTACTGCCGCAGGCGGAGCCACCGTGTGAAGAAAATCTAAGACCTGGTAGAACGCTTGACTGGCAAAGCCATAAGTTGTTATATCCTTCATTATATCAAATAAGTGGACTAAATCAACAAGTTGGCCAATAATTTCATCGACCAATTGCTCATAGGTCCAATTCAGGGGCAACGGAAAGTTATGCTTATTCATAAGAACTCTGATACTAGCCCCAATTGAGGCTCGCAGTCTCCTAGAAGCAAAATGATATAAGGTGACCGCCTCGGGGTTAACCACATTTGGAACCACAGGGTTCACTAGGTTATCCACATTCGGAAGTAAGGGGCTGACCAATTGATCGTTCTCAAAAAGAGTTTGTTGTTGTGAAATACCTTCACACAAAGTTTGAATCGTATCAATAAGAATGAGGCTGTTTTCCATTTATATTATTCTAGACTTTTTTGTCAAGACACCATCAACTCGCCTATCCCGAAGAGACTTTGAAAGTGACCAGTGCACTTCTAGAATGAATTGGAAGATAGTAGGTGAGGTGTTTTTCTCACAAATAAATGGAATGGGAATAAGGCTTTATCATTCAGCGCTGTTTCAGCCTTATTATATAGGTAAAGGACAAATCGCTGTTTTACATACCCGGCGATCAAATTCTTGAAAACAATCGAATCGAGGGTCTGGAGGTTGACGAAAAACAGATGGCTTGGCTCTTTAAGCTGACCATGACCGAAAAAATGCAAATCAGAAGGAGGAATCACAACTACAAGTTCATTTCACACACAACAAAGAAAGATGCGCATACAGACTTATTTTATCCGACATCCACCTTAACCTTAGTAAGTTATAGGTGGCCTCTACTTCATATAGAAGACTTAGGTCTTCACTCCATCAAGGAACTACTTAAGCTTAAGGAAGAACAACAACCCCTTCACTCTTTGGGGCTCACTCACGAGCTTCCCTATCCTAGATTCATGAGAGGCAACATCAGGAAACACGAACCGCGGAAAAAGGCTCTTTAACTTAAACCACTAACTTGGAAACTACATTTCTTCCTTTATCACACTTGAAGAGGGCCTAAGAACAACAATGAAACACAACCTAAGAGAAGAGAGGGCATTCCCTTTTATAGTACGCCTAGGGATGTGGTCCTGCCTGAAGCTCTCAACTCCTATCACAGAACTGCTCTAGACGAGTAACTTATTACTATTTAAGTTTAATCCGAATAGACTGATAAAAACCACACCCCTGTTTGCCACAACAGTCGAAGACAAAGACATTCTATAATCATCTATAATCAAAGGTAAGGTGCCAAACCCGTATTGCACCGGAGTATATTCTATATTAAGAATTAAGATGGCATCGAACCAGACTTGTATTCATAGAGCAAGTCCTAGTCTTAAATTAAATAAGGAAGGTCCGACTTATTACTTATTTAAAAATATATCTTATATGACTCAGCAAACACAGTCTTAGATACTTTGCTCTGAAACTCCTCAATCGACTCTCCACCCCAAGAGCGATAACAACCCTATCTGACTATATATATATTGCAACTTCCAACACCTCCACATGAATAGAGCTTGAACCCTCAGGACACTTCAATACCTTAATCCACGAAGTAGCTCTTGGTCATCGAGCTCTTTCTCAGCTTTCGTCAATCCTGCTTTCGATATAATATAGTTGTTGGCGTGTGAGCAAGGATCTTTATGTACCTCAGATCTAGTGTGATATGGCACTTTAAAAGACTGAGTTCTAGCTGTCTAATACTCCCCTTTTTCTATCGTCAATCGAGTGTGTGCTGTGCTGGTCTACTTACTCTTCTCTCGCTAAACCCGGCCTTCTTGCTTTCCCTCAAAAAAGGAAAAAACAAGAGATTTAAAGGCGGAGGCTTCTATGTGATCTCCTATTACTATAAAAATAACTTATGTATTTCTTCCTTTTCCAGCGAGAGAGAGAGAGAGCCCTTACTTTCTTCTTCCTAGTTTATTGATGTAGTTGCTAATTATACGAGCGGAAGACTTATAACGAGTAGAAGAGGTCACCATCTCATCTTTATGAGTTAGAGATTACCTCTTCTTTCATTTTGGACTGACTTCATATGTAATTTATGAAGGTAGTTCGGGGGAAGCAAGCTAGTAAGCTTTCTTC
Organism: Ehretia macrophylla; assembly: GCA_037974665.1. Taxonomy (NCBI): domain Eukaryota; kingdom Viridiplantae; phylum Streptophyta; class Magnoliopsida; order Boraginales; family Ehretiaceae; genus Ehretia; species Ehretia macrophylla. The sequence continues at coordinate 102,004,151 of CM075764.1, read as the reverse complement.
CTTGAATCAGCTGTTGAGGGAGGAAGTGACATCATATATAAAGAAAAGGAAGAAAATGCCCTGAGAGAAAAGGAATCATTATAGGCTATGTTTTAAATGAAGAAGAGAGACAGGACTTGCTAGGAATTGAATCAATAGGCTCAGAAGGCGATTTAAAGCTTGATTCTTAGCAAACCTTACCTTACTTGACTCTATCAATGACTTTGGAATCAACAGAGGAATGGACTTTATTTAAAGTGTTAAAAATAGGCAAGTTGATTTAATGAAGTTGAAAAAAGGTATGAAGTAACTCAATTGATAAGGAGAGGTTTGAAAAAGCTCGACCAATAGGGAGAGGAATGGAGTTGGCTCGACCAAAGGCTGAGGCAGTGAAAGATGTGAATCAATCATGAATGCGGTTCTTGCATCCGTTGATGAAGAGCGCTGCTACGCTACCATTCATTGACTGAAAGTGGCCGATGAAAACTTCGATGATTCATCTGAGCTGGCTTACGTGTCGGCTTCATACTATGTCTCCTCTTGACTTTGTGGGTTGAAGCTTCTCGGCAGCCATAGTAGGCCCTTTTTGCCAGCCATAGTCATAGTGCTATCCCCTTTCCCTCATATCTTTCTCGTAGAGTAGCCTTGAGCTCTACCTTCGCCCATTAATTGCTTTCAACTTCAAGCAACCGGAACATGAATAGTTTCCACTCTTGAACCTCTGCTTCTGCTGGAGTGGCCGCTCCTACTTTCTTCTTAGTGGTTTGGTACTCCCCTTTTTAAGAAGTAAGAAGGGCTCTTTGTCGCTACAGGAAAGCCAGTGCATGAAGATCTATTCCCCTAGTCCTACGACCTTCCCGCCTAAGGGGGTGGATTGAGGCCTATAGTTCTTGTTCCCTGGCCAAAATGGTGAAATCACTCAAGGAAATCAAGTCTAGCTCCACCTGGGCAGTACTTCCACGAAAGAACCATAAAGTCAAAAAGGAACTAGCTCCAACTGCTACTATTCGTAGAACATCTACTTTTAAATGGAACCCTCGCAGGACGAAGCACATATCAGTAGATATTCGAGTCTAACTACTTTCACTAATAGAACCTGGTCAAATTGGTATCAAGTCATTTTTCTTCGTCAACGTCAATTGAAATGTGAGAGTTGGGCCCTTTACCTTCTTTTTTGGCATAGACCAGGGATTCATTTAGATGGTATTTTTCCTTGAGTCAGGACCTCGGGCTATGGAGCCTGGTTTGGTCCTATACTTGTGCCCGATTTTCGGGACCTGTGTTCGTGATCAGGCGTGTGAAGACTGGTTGGACGTATTCTATATAGAAATAGAAGGCACCACACCAGGGGGAAGTGAGTAAGAACCACACCGGGTATCAACAGAGTAAAGAAGCTTTTGACCGGCTCCATTAGTTGCAATCGGTTGAGCTATGAGCTATGGAGCTAGGGCAGCTATTTCTACTATTTATTAGAAAAAGAAGTCTTTGGTGCTCCGCCAAGGGCTACCCCTAATATGAGATTGTGCTATACTATTACTTCCGCGTAAGACCTCTACCAAAGGTCATGTTCCGACTTCCGGTTCTTCTTTTTCCTTTTGACTTGCTTGCGGAATTGACTTCTCATAGGCTGCCCCTACTCAACATCTTTTAAAAGGATCAAGTACTTATTTAGTTACGTTACGATAGAACCAAACTTAACGGATGAAAGAACAGCAATTCTCTGTTCATGCTTTCATGGGAAAAGAATGAATTGTCGATTCGGCAAGAAGAGGTCTTACGAACACCAGGGCAATCTCGATGAAAGTTGAAGGAAATAGATCAATGGCTACTTTCCATCTTGCTGCTTTCACTATGACCTTCCCCATCTAATCTTCTCCTCCATATATAGGGGTATAGGAGAAGCCCCGGAACTAGGCTTGAAGCTTCATTCAGATCAATTCCCGTCGCCGCTACCCGAAAGGAACTAGAAGTCACCTTTTCTTTAATAGTCATCTTCTCTAGTCTTTCAAATGGTGAATCACCGAAGTCAAATCCATCTTGCGCAGACGAGAGACGATGATCGAAGTCAGACTTGAGTATGGGACGAGAACTCGCTGATTTTGATTCGAATCAAATGAGACTGAAAGCACCATTTCTTTTGACATTTGACTTGTTCGTCAGCCTCCTCTTTATAAAACAGACGGTGTTGTTTTCTTCTTCTTTTTCTTGATTAGCTATCCAATCACAACAAAGCCTTTTTTCTTTTGATTCAGTGGCTGAAGGAGCTAATTGCAACAGTCATTTTTTACCTTGTAGCACACTCTGAGACTACTTTTACTCTCAAGGGCTGTTAAGGTGGAAGGCTAAGTTCTAAATTAGGCAAAGCCTTCTGCCATTCATCAACTGCCTTTCCCCTTCGTCTATTCTCGGGAGGTCTTGACGATAACCTTCTTCCGAACTGCCTAGGCTCAGCCCAGTCACTGGATCATATGAGAATATCGTGCAGATGCTCAGGTGCCGTAGACTGGTTGGTAAAAAAATTGGGAAGTAGAATGCCTCTAATGACTTCAAGCTCTGCCGTCATTGACTTTTCTTTCTTTCTCTTAGGCCGTGTGAAAATCTATTTTCCGTAAGTTATGCAAGGCAAAAGAAAGACCAGACTTTTTTTGAAAAAGGAAAAAATGACTCAAAGGAGTGAGTTAGGGCACCCCCAGCATCTCAAGTGATTAGGCGGGGACAGGATTCGAATCATGGGGGATTCTAGTAGCCCATCATCTTCCCTATGTTGGGAAATTCCTATATGATAATCCTCGTAATGGGATTACTATTGTCCCCTCAATCCCACTTGAGCACTCACTGATTCAAGTTATGGGGATTATAGATTTAGGGGCTTACATAGAAGTAGCTTCAAATGTCATTCCCTTTGTTTCCCCTACTCATTCTGTGTTCATCCGCACACTATATTCACCTTTTTATCTCACAGTGGATACCCTCATTTAGAATATTGCAAGGACAGTCTCGATCGAGTAGCTCATTGCGTCTGGCTTTAACAGATGTCAAGCTCAACCCCATTGTTAGATTCAATTACTTCATCAACCCAATTGATGTTGAACACTGTGTAAATAGCATGCGCAAGATTAGGGGACGTGCTCAGAAGCAGGGCATTGAATGATTTCAAGTTCAGAAACTGGTTGGGGAGGTCAAGACTTAAGGGCCTGCCTTGCTTATTGACCAAAAAAACTATGTTCAGATGGCGAATTTCTGCCGCTGGACGGTGAGCACCATATGGCACTACTATGGGGGCTGCGTGGTGGGGAGGGTGGTTGATCGTGACCTTAGGATCATTGGAATTGGTTCACTTCGTGTTATTGATGGATCAGTGTTTAGTGTATCACCTGGGACAAATCCTCAGGCTACTCTAATGATGCTTAGACGGTAAGTGTTTGAAGAGACTTAGAGAGAGAATGAGATAGAGTTGATATGAATATATTTAGACTCTTATCTCTAAGCCGCCCTCTCTTTCATAATAAATAAGACGTGATCAACTTTCTCGATCTGGTTTAGGCTCATCAGTCTAATGTCTTGTCCAGGTTGTGAGTGAATTGGGACCTCTGAATGAATGGTGAACCAGTCCTACGAGTGGATTGATAGGGATATCATTTTTAGGCCAAATTGGCAATCGGCAGTCAGGTCAGAGACGAGCTATTGGAAGTCTGCGTGGATCCCTATAATGGGAATGGGTTGACTTTGGATCATTCAGTGGATACCAAGATTGGTGCTTCAACATTCGTTCGATATTCCATGATTAGGCATTATTTTGATATAAATAGTCCTGGATAGATAAAAAAAAATGGGGCAAAGTCTGTTCGGAAATTCATCTTGCCCTTACCCTCTTCCTTCCCTTAAGTCCCCTCGGGGGAGACTCGGAAGACCTTGTTATTAATGTACCTGTCTCGTGCAAATAGAGGTTAGGTTAAGCTACGCCTTACTCCCCTTTATAAAGGGGATCCTTTCAATCAAAATATCGTATCGTAAGTGATGATCGAAATCACTTGAAGGGAGCTCACGGCTTGCTTATGTTAAAGTGATAAAGTCGTTGTAGTCTAGTTCTCAATCAAATAGTGGTTCATTCGTCCCAGATTCCACACTAAATTCTTTTTATATGATATGAATTAGCTTAGAAGAGTGAGAAATTCTTTCTTACCTTCTGCCCGAGCCAACAGCCCGATCCTCTCATGAAAGAAGGACTTCGTACCGTACCAAGGCTGGAATCCAAGTGGAAATTCCAAGGTTTCTCTTTCAAAGCTTCAAAACTAGAAGCGCAGTTCTTCCTTTCCTTGGCTTAACTGTATTTCTAGATGGTGAATAGCCCTTTTTTGATTTGATAGAGGAAGTGACATCTAAGGGGAAATAAGAAATGATATCGAAAAGAAGAAGGCAAAGGGGCTAAGAAAGGATGTTGTGGAGAAGGCCACCTTGCAACCATAGAAAGCGCTTTTCTCAGTCTTTCTAAGATCCTATCGAGATACCGTAAATCGAATCTATAGTAAGTAAAAGACCAATAGAATAAAACTTGATTAGTCCTTCTTTGATAGATCTGATCTTTAGATTAGTGGAATACGATTGGCTTTTGAAAGAGAAGGGAACTGACTAACAAAGACCTTTATACCAATATATTGATGATGAAGGACTGAGCTTTGTTCTAGAAATGTCTACCTATCTATCACATTAGTCTAGTCAACTAAGGAAGAAGGTAGACCCAACTTTCTAATGAATGAATTTACTAGGCGGAAGTAGCTTAGCTCGTCTCATTTCTCTCGGCCGCTGAGGCATCAGAAGTGGTAGCATTTACGCTACATAAAAAAGAGGAAGATAAGCATAATTAATAATAGCTTGCATACTCTGCGACCTCTGGCTATCCCTCTCTCGTCTGTCTTAGGTATCTTATCTAATGTAGGGTCAGTCACCTCTGTTGGTTCTTCTTCTTTATCTAATAGCGTTCTGTCTTCACTAGTCTGTATCTCTTTCTTTCTTTCAGAAATCTCTCTTTCCTTCTGAGATAATTTCTTGTTGAGGTAGTCCTTTTCTTTCTGTAGTTCTTTTATATGATTCCTTAGTGATTTGATTATTTGTTTTCCAATGTGATCTAGGCTTGACAAGTCAATGATATCAATTGGATTAGTATCTACCCAGACATCTCTGTGATATACAGCTATCCTCTTGGTCCCCTGCTTAATCCCAAGCCTGACCAATGTTTCTTTCTTGTGGATGTTCAGAGTGTGTCAATCAATTCGGAAGTTGGATTCCACCCGTACCTGTTTTGTACGAGATAGGTTAGCGTACTGTGACTCAAACTATTCAGAAGTGACTAGGTTTTTCACTGGTCCCTTGTATTTTAGTACATTGCTTCCAGCGATTAACCTATTCCAGAGCAGTCTGGCGATTAGCCTATCCCGCACTACTCGAAGCCTTCGTAAACTCATTGTCGAGTTCTATCGTAGTAGAGGTTGTTCTAAGGAGATCCTTGTGCCAGTAAAGATTGTTTCCAATGACCGGGAAATCAGAAATACAAAAACCATTGCTTGATTTCCACACCTCCGAAAAAGCGGAAGGATCTATGTCCATCAGCAAATTTAGGCTTTCTTTACTGGGAGTCATCAAAGGAGGAATGGGCATACTTGTGCGAAAGAGGGATGACCCTCTTTCGTTCATGTACGAGCTCCAACGATATAGGCAGAATTAGTTAAATTGAATAGTCCGTCGGTGGGCTTATTCCGAATTAATTTGTACCCCCCTGAAAATAACAAGAGAATAGTGGATCCAATACCAAGACGACTTCTTTCCCAGGAAGTATAAAGGAAGTACTTGAAAAATTCCATATCATGCCCTAGGCAGATATACTTACCGACAAGAGAGAGCGGGATACTGACCCACCTAAGAGATAAAACGTAAGAGTGAGTTCGGATTGGATAGTGTGAGTGGGATAACTGAAGAGCCTGTGGAAAGTTGTTTAGCTTCTCCGGGTTTTCCTAAATACAAATCATAGAATGGCATTGTTAATTGGTATGACCGCTCTAGCTGTTCTTTTCACGAGTGCAGTGGCTAAGTAGATAGAATAACATTTCGAGATTTTCTTAGTTTTTATAATTTTAAAGAATGAGGGATGTTCGTTCTGTGGTGATGTTAGAATTTTGACTTTTATCTATTTAATGATCGGTCCGCTAGTTTCTTTGACCGCACTTGGGTTTCAGGAAATACTTCAAAATGGAATAAAAGTGAGCCACCTCATATAGATAGTATATATGATAGCGAAGCCGCTTTACCGAGTTCCCTCTTGGCCGACACGCTGCTTGAGATCAGCGCGAACGGCAGTGAAGCTGTGATTTTACTACGATCTTGTACATGCAAGCCATGAGTCGTCTTCTCGTGGACAAGGGCTGATATATGAACAACAAATAAGATCCCAATAGCAAATATTACCCTTCGATCATCATTGGCTTATTCAATAGGAGAGATTCATACTGTCTTCTCTTATGAAATATCTAGTCCTTCTGTGCATTTGTCCCTGAGACTGAGACTAGTGAAATAAAATCAGTTACTTCATTGTCTTCCCACTTGCCTTAGCTGGGGTATTCATTCTCCAGTGAGTGTGATTTCCTGCTGTTAAAGGATTTGCTACTCGCTACGCCCCTAAGTCCATTAACACTGTTTCCTTCCTCTGCTCTTAGTTCAGTTCTTATTTAGGAAGATTCGTTTTCAAATGGAATTCATATCATCTCTCGATTCAAAACTCAATGATAGAGTCAGATTCTAGATCTTATTATACGATTGCACTAGCAAAGGCAAAGCCCTTCTTCTTGCAAGAGACCATTCCCTCACAGCTGAGTCAAGGGATGCCTATTATGTGTATTCGATGCCATCTTTGGGTTCTCGAAAACCGGTTGAAATCGATACACTTTATCTTTTCCTCGAGATGGATGTCCTAAATGTAATTTCCTTTCTCAAAGAATCTCCAGAATAAAATACCCTTAGCCTAGGCAAAAAAAAGTACCTGCTTACAGTGCTAAGACCAAAATAGGCTTTATTCGGAGTTCAGTGAGCTTGCTTGAAGCTCTATCAAAGAACCCCTTCTGATTAACTTGTACAATCCTACCTAACAGCCTATTCGATAGCAGTTCCTTCTGTGCCTCTTCTTATACTATTAAAGAACCTCCTCGTGGGTATTTTACTCAAGGTATTCTAGCTACCTATTTGTCCACGAAGGTTGATCCCTTAACTGGCCTTTGGCTTTCTTCCTAGTACTAAGCCTTATATGTATGCCCCATCTTCTTCTGATTTAATTCATCTGCAGAGAGCACTCGTGAATAACCTATAGATTCGGATTAGTGACAAGGGACCTAGGAGCCTAGGGCATTGGGACTTCTTCTTGACTCCTATCATATTATTGATAAAATGCCTTTTTGTTGTTGTCGCGTCTTAAGGTCTTATCGGCTTTGAGGCGGGTGACCTTCTCTGGTCTGTGATAGAAGTAATTCCTGGCTGGTCTATGATAAAAACAATATATCTTTTCTCTTCCAATAAGAGTATGCCTTACTAGACAGAAGGCTTACTAAGGGAAGGAAGTAAGTAGTATCTTGTGCAAACTCCCCTAAGAGTGTCCTTTATGTGCGATATGATATTGATCCAGTTTACGACAGCTTCAAAGCAGGAAAGTCATCAGGTTTCGAAGGTCTTTTGGTGGCAAGTCAATAACAGCTTCTTATGTGGTATTTGATATTTGTCCATCAATCCTATTCTATGTCTATGCCATCTTTTTTACTATATCCTATGGATTCAACCTCTCGATGCTCTCCTTGTCCTTCTGGGATGTCGAAAGCTTCAGTCAACACAGTCAAGATACCAAAGAATAAGGAAGATTGACCACCGTCAATTCCTAGATGTTTTTCATACTGAGGTCGAGGTTGTAGGCCCCTCTGTGTGTAAACTTCTTCCACATGGGGAAGTAAATGAAGAGTTCCGGCTATGAAGAACAGGCCATATCCCAAGGGAAAGAAAGAAAGCATGAGAGTAGTGATCGCCTTCGATTGATAGTTATCACCTTCTCTCTTGTCTGAGCTTAGGTTAGCAATCCAAGAAGTCATCTCCGACAAAGCAAATGAAAGAAAAGAGGGGCCGAAAAGCTAAAGGTAAGGGGGAATGTCATAGACCGAGGAATGCGTTACTGGACTGATTCTTATTAAATGGCATCGGCATAGAATGGAATGAGTTAAGCAAGGCATCTCTTTCTGGCTCTCCTCAGGAAATGAGCTACCCGGCGAACATGAGGTCCCAATCACTATTCATGGCAAGACAAAAAAGGACCATTAGCCTAGAGAATCAAATAGGGAATAGGCCATGAATTCCCACGCTTCCCCGAAAATGAAGGGGTAGAAAGGGATGCCAGGGACAGAGTAATCTCAGGGTTCATTTCATGCCCACGGAAGGAAAGACAGAAGAGCAGCTTTAAGGGCGAGGAAGTTCCTGATAGATAAAGTAGCCATCCCGAGAGAAAAAAACATGAACCAACCACGATTTATAGGAAAACGCCGGGTTAATGCCCTAGGAAGGTAAGCCACAGGAGTAGAGAGAAAGCGGGAAAATAAAGAGGTTTGAAGATGCTCAACCGATAGGGAGAGGAATGAAGTTTTCCCATTCGATTGATCGATTCAGAGTCCCGAACCGAAGCCCATACTCTGACTAAGAGAAGTGGAAGTTCCTATCCTGGGAACATTGACATACGATCTTACGGGATTAGGGAGCAGAGTATGAACCTGAAACCGATATGAAAGAAAGCCATTAAGCAAGACACCCACACCAAGATCGATGAAAATAGAACCCAACTTTTTCTTTTATAGATAGGACAAGTAAGAGAGAAGACCGGTTAGGCTGAGAGTAGTACACCTCGATCTCTCATTCCTTCTACGCACACCATCGATCAGGGCAGGGCATTGAGCGGGAGGAAGAAAACAGACAGACGTTCACTTGAAGCCAGATCATTGGGTGTGGGAATTTTTAGCTGTATTAATTAAAGCATTTTTGAAACCGTGCTTTCGTATCCTCGGGAATGAAACTAGTGCCCCAAAGTTGGGCGTTGGGCGAGGGACGTAATTCAATTCATCTATAAAGATAAGAATAATAGAAAAACTATATCTATAGAAGACTCTCATAGAAGAGATCCTTTTGAGAAATGCCTACAGTGATTACCAGGCTAAAACAAGAACCATAAAGCACTGCGCCTTGGTGTGCTTTCTATTCTAGATCTCTCATTTTTTGCAATTCCATTTGTGACAAAGACTCGGTTTTTCTTAACTAGGTGCTACACCTCTAAAGAAAGCTACATCCGATCTAAAAGGAACTGGCTTGGCCGGCTTGGGACAGTCAAAAGAACGAAACTAGTTACCTTAGCTTCTGTTCCCTGCTTTCTTCTTTCTTTCGCCCATTAAAGAGGTACGGGAGCTGGGTTCAGAACATCGTGAGACAGTTCGGTCCATATCCAGTGTTCTATTTATGACGAAGACTCAGTTTTTCTTAACTAGGTGCTACACCTCTGAAGAAAGCTACATCCGATCTAAAAGGAACTGGCTTGGCTAGCTTGGGATAGTCAAAAGAACGAAACTAGTTACCCTACCTTCTGTTCCCTGCTTTCTTCTTTCTTTCGCCCATTAAAGCGGTACATGAGCTGGGTTCAGAACGTTGTGAGACAGTTCGGTCCATATCCGGTGTGGGCGTTAGAGCATTGAGATGACCTTTCCCCTGGCTAAGTCTTCTGTTTCGAAATCTCCTGTGAGTAAGTCCCTGCTCGAACAGTTAAATGGCAAATTTCAGTCTTTTTGAGCTTGGTTCCCGATTAAGAACTCTTTGACCCGGGAATCAGTCTCCTTCCTCTCATTCTGCTATTAAATTCATTAAATAAATTGAACCTATTTTAGATAGATATCGTTACGGAATATGCACTATAAGCTGCATAGGATTAGCTAATGGTAAAACTCTTTTATACATTCCTAGCTTAATAGAAGATGAAGAGTGAGAAAGAAATTATGATGAATTGTCGTGGGACGTTAGATCCCTTTAATTTCAAGTGGTACCGGCAGCTGAATTCTTTAATCATCTTTTGCTAGATAGCTTTGTCCATTACCCGCCTGTAAGCTAGGAACAAATTGTATTAGGACTTTACCATCAACAAGGTAAGCGTAAGCACTAGTTCCATGTTGGTACTAAGCAAAGACAAGACATTATTCTTCGCCTTTTCTGGGCCGATGAAGATATGTTTCAGTTACTTGATTGGTAACCAACTCTTTTCTGAGTTCAGATGTTCTATATTATCATTCTATTCTGTCAAGCGATTGCTTTATCATTCTAATTCTAATCTTCGCCAATCATCTTCTTAGTACCACGACGAATTAACTAAACGAAGAGACATCCATTAAGGAAGTTCTTTTTTTTTCAATAGTTTCAACGAGAACACAATTCCCAGATTAAAGACAGGGCAATGAACTAGGGTACTGATCCAGAGTACCCTAAAATAATACAACCCTAAACGAAAGGACTCGTACAATAGGATGAGAGATGTGTCGGGCCTAGATCAACTACAGAAGCCAAGTGACCATGACAAGAAAAAAACACCCGTCGAAGAAGCTAATCAACAGGAATGAAAGGATGCAACTAGCGGTAATGATAAAGACTATTAATAGAACATCCTACGGCGTAGTAAATGTAGTCATGAGCACGTAAGTGAGCGGGAGATGGCTTTGAATGACTTCTTGGAGAGCTTTCTATGTGTCCCTCCTATGGGGAATCCCTTAATATTCACTCGGGTGCAAAAGTAGTTGACTTGATAGCAGGGACTCTCGCATCGTCCGGAAAAGTCCTATCTCTGAATGCCTGGTATTTTATTATTGAACAAATAAAAAGAATTTCCTTCAGGGCCATAGGGCCAAGGTCAGGTGCATGCTAACTCAATGTGATCTAACTTACTTTATATGTTTTCCGTAGATTGCTTCTGACTCTGACTAAGAATTCTTTGTTTGAGGGAAGCGGCTTAGGCGCTTTATAGCGATATATTAGAGAAACAGATTTGCATATAATAGTCTCGATTGTATGAACTGCTGCCAAATCAGGAAATCCAGTAGTAGTCGTCCCTTAGGGCAAAGCTTCATGAGGAAGCCCTTTACTTAAAGATTAGGTTTGGTCTTGCTTTTTCTTGCTCTAAACGGCCTATGTGCTATACCCTACCCCTAGCCTTGGGGAAAGGAAACTCGCAAGCAAGCCTTCGTTGCCTTTTGTCACTCAAGTTAGCTATTCATACCATAACCAAAGTTTTCTTCTCTTTCTTTATTGACCACGCACTCTTATCCATGGCAAGTCCCTGATTCACTTCTCACTCCCGAGGAAGATTGGTTTTTTTTAAGCGGTTTCGGCAGGAGATTCACTTTCTTAGCTAAGGCTGACTGAATTACTAATTGAACTAGTCGAATACGTTCTTCTCCTCATAGATAGATGGGTCATGTTATCTTATTTCTTTTCATTTATTGTCTATAGTTTTTGATACTATGCCATCCGCCTTTATAGTAAGTACCCAGGCCTATAGTATCCTGTAGCTGACAAATCCTTATTCCTTACATAATATATGGACATTTATTATATGGAATATGGAACCTCCCGTAGTCTCACCCCAGGATTATGAGAATCCTCTATCTCTTATGGTGCTGAGCCAGTGATAAACCTCATTTAAACTCATAAAAGAGTACTCATTTTCTGAGATATACAGGCATGCTTGAGATTTTTTCGGAGGGCCAACTCGAGTATCATCTCTAAAGGGAATATTTAGTTGACTAAATGACTGGTCTAGGGTAAGAATAACATGTGTTCTCTTCAAACTAGGTTTTCATGGGCGGGCTATTAAGAATCATGAGATTCTCATATCAGAATCCCCATTCAAACGAGGGGAGAAGGAACTGTTAATGAACAATAGGTGTTCTCTTCAAAGCAAGACTGGCGAAGGGTTAAAGCGATTCTTTTGAAAAGAGTATTCGTTGAAGTGAGCTCCTTTCTAATAGTAGACAGGCATGTACGTGCTCCGATATAAGGGGGTCAGCTCTGCAAGCAAAGAAAGAAGAAGGTGAACGATTGTAAGGGAGATGAATGGAAGTGAGAAGCGGTGGATGGGTCGGTCTAGTTCAATAAGCGTACAATTGGTGAAGCTATGAATCGACAGATTGTGGAGTGAAATAGACGTTGGAGTGTGAATTGGTAGATTTCCAGTGCGGGAGTTCGAGGTTGTATTTCTTTGATTCTGGTTTCTGATCTAATCATGTGATTCTTTCAATCAGCATGCAATTCTCCGATGTATTCTTTTAGGCGAAGAAGTGGTTTATCCGAGAGTGGGTTACTTACCAGAGAGTTTGGCTTGGTCTTGCTTTCTTCTTTGTTGAACAGTTATCTTATTCGTCCTCATTGCCAATCTTGACTCCTGCTTCAGACCTGTTTAAAGTCTCCGTAATGTCCGACGTTAGCAATCCTCTAATAGTGGTCTTAGAGCTCTCTAGAGCCCTTAAGATGAAATAGTTTTGCAATCATGCTCCTCTATCCGTTCTCGACTTAATCCTCTGATGCTTTGGTTCGTATTGGGAGTGTTCTCCTTTTGGGGTTCGGGGGCTTGCCTCCCATCTGGTACTTATGTGGTAGGTGGGTTATTGAAGGTGGATAAGTTTTTGTAAGAATCAGTTTAAGGATCAAGATCGATAGAAAGATCAAGATCGGGAAGAGAGTCGACAAACGAGTACAAGTAGAGGAGCGGTACCCCACTATCAAGAAGCTCCGATAGTCTCGACCGGGTGACAGCAATGAAGCTGAGAAGCTAAGCTTGACCTACGCGGTGAAGAAGCGAAAAAAGAAGGAATTCACCTTCGATTCTCTATTCAAGTAGTGATTCCATGAGATTACCTAGGCAGAGGTTTCAATAAGAGAAAGAGTACAAAATTCCTTCAAAAGAGAAGCTACTGGACTAATTCAATGGCATCGGATCTAACTCAACACTCTCCCTTTCTGGCTTAGCCTACCGCTCCGTGGGCTTCTATCCCCTTAGTCGTATTAAAATAAAAGGATATAGAAAGAAATAGAGAAAATCTCTCTACCTTTCTTCTGGCATTATAGCCTATTCTCTACCAGCTTTTGAAAAAAGATCGGATTGGTAAAGTCTTTAAACCTCTCCTTACAATCGAGTGGCATTACCTCATCTCCCGTTGGTCGAGCTGAATTCCATACAGCCTCTTCTCGGCTCACTTCACTACCTGTAGATAAAATAGTTCCAGCAGAAGACGAAGAAGACTTTCGGACAAAAAGAATAATCCAAAGACAATACATTTAGTAACTCTACAGGTACCACCAGTCATTTCATTTTTGGATTTCGAAATAGAACATCCGGCTATTCCTGTAGGTTGTTGACCAGATACGCACTTGGGAGTCTCAATCAAAGCGATTCTCTTTCTTGCTTATGATCCACATTAGTGCAACGGAATTCTGTAATCACCGCATTACCATATAAATAGAAGAAATCTCATCAACAACCGTAGGCGCTGCAGTTGAAAAGCCAAGAATGGTTTGGGCACAGCCCATTAGGTGTAACATTTATAGAGATCAAACCTCAAACTGATTAATTTCACATCAAAGAGAAGATTGGCCCTCCCCACTGGAAAGATATCTTCCTTATTTCAGTCTATCTATAGGCAGATGCCTCTCCAACCTACCCAGATCAGTCTATTAAGAAAATGATGCCTTACAATTGATGACTTTAATTTCTTTCTAATAGAATCTTTCAAGTCTGTCTTTTCCAGAATTCTTTTTTTTAGATCTTAATGTGGGATTTACTTAACATAAAAGAGGAAAAATCGATTGTTAACAGTTTTGGTAAATTGATTTTCTTACACTTCTATTTATTTAGAGTTGACCTATAATAACTCTCGAAAAAGTCCATAAAGCTTGAAAAGAGGGGGAAAATGATTCTTTTTTAAACGAACTTTCACGGATGAGGGAAGTCGTTGAGCCTTCTTTCTGTGAGGAAATCGCTAGATGCAAGGCTGCTCTTTCGCCTCATCCACTACTTTCCATTAAGTTATTTCACTGTCGATGTTCATGTAGCAGATGGAGGGAGAGATCAAATTGTTAGCTGTGCCATTAGAAGCTGTTTCCCACTTCTTGTTTGGGGAGAACAGCCAGTCAGAAGGTAGAGCCTTGACTTAGGGCGTTTAGGCTTTTAATTGAATCCGCGATAACTGATGTCAACATCGGCAAGTAGAGTTTGGGGGCGACCACTTAGAGGTCAGATTCTAGAAGGGTTGGGGTGCCATTAGGCGCTTTATCTTAGAACACGATAAGCACCCCCTAGTCTGGGACGAAGATAAGGACGGGCAAATTGTTGAGCTTTCTGCGACTAGTAAGAAAAAAGAAAAGGGTACAGGGCTACCGACTAAACAAAGCGGCGAAAAAAAATAAAAAAAGTTGCCATGGCATTACATGAAAGAAAGCTCTTGCTACTGTTCTTATTCTTTCTTAAGTAGGGTGGCTAACACTAGATCTTTGCATTTTGATAGAAGGAGAAATAAAGTTCTGGCGGGGCAGAGGGATACATAGAGATAGATATACATCTATGCGCATGGGAATAACTACGGGGAGGGTTTGATCGGGATAAGTAGGCCATTCTATCTAGTGTCTGGGCCTCGCTTGCTCAAAATCCCAGCGCAGATCGAACGCCTTCAATTAGTAAGATGGAGAGTGGTGGTTGACCGTCCCAGTCGACCAATTTCAGATCCTTTTGTTGCTTTCTCATTCATTATTTTATTTTGTTTGGTTGGCCTACTAACTTTTATGTAATTAATAATAAGATTTTTCCTACTGAACGATTTCTCTTCTTATCTATGTCATTTCAAGATTGATTTTCGCTGACTCTCACTAGGCAATCAGAAATTCCTCACTTCATATAGTCGTAAGGCTTCCAAGTCTTACTAGTTCAACTGTCTGTCGCATGCATGTGTACTTCATTAGTGTGAACTGGCAACTGAAATACATGGGCTATGGCTATCTTCTATTAGAAGCTATGCCCTTTAGAGTTTCTTTTCTATTGAAGGATAATAAGGTGTGCTCTTCTTGGATTGCTATTGCAGCTTGGCTTTATTGTCTGTTATTAACCCCCTATCACTTTGATTTTGATTGTTTTAATAAGTATCTCTTTCTTGTTTTCCTTATAGTCTTACCCCTCTCTTAAGAGAATGAGAGCCCTACTAGGAGTACGGTTTAGGCTTTGCCAAAATAGGTTGCTAGGAAGAGAATTGGTTGTGAAAGAAGGAGCTCTGAGGGAGAATGAATCCCAATCCAGTGCTATTTAATGGTATAGAATCCGCTCTTGGCAGCAAATACTTCTATTCTACGATCTCATTATGCCCAACCAGGCAAATAAGACATGGAATTGGACAGCTTAAACAAGGTAGAATCTATAGAGTGGATTAGGGGATAGTTCTTCTGTTCAACTGTCTTGTGTTAAGCATGGCATAGATGAAATTCGAATCCAAGAAGTAACTAGGAGAAGAAAGACAAGCAATACAGGGTCTTTAAGGAAGAGGTTGTTGCCCCGGTAGATATAAGAAGTTTAAAGTAAACCCTATATGGAATTCAACTATTCAACGTTGATGTTGATCTATTTGCTTGTACGATTGGGTTTGTGTTAAGTTTACCTATTGCTAATTAAGTCAGCCTTTCTTGAAGGAAATCTAGTCAATCCAAATTTACTTAAGACTTTGAAGTAGACGAATCCGCTGCTCCTGATCTAGAGTCAGGGGTGGAAGGCTAGAGCTAAGCTAAGCTTCTTGCTAGAGCTAATGCTTTCCACTTCGAGACCGACCAAAGTGAATAGGCTGGTGCGAAAGAGAATTCTATTTGTTCTTCTATTCCCAAGTCAAAGTCTAAAAGACTAATCCAATCCCACTCTTGGGTGACCTTATCCATTTGGCGGATTTCACACTGGTCACATCAAAAGACAATGAAGGGCGTTCAGTATAACTCCTTCGAGAACGAAATCCCAAATACAGATTGGGAATTACCTATAGGGTCTTCAGCTTATGATATGAGTTCGAGCGATGGTCATAGAAAGAAAAATATTAGGACTTCTCCTACCGCTTTTGTCCTACCTTAACTATAGAAGTACGCGGGACGAGCAGGGAAGGGTGTATCTCTTAGGAATGGAGATATTTACAGATAGTATTCACCCCGAAAGGGAAAGGGAAAGGCAACAGAGGCCCACTCTCAGATAGATAAATGAGTTACCGCTCGGGCTTAATGACTAGTTAGTCCCTCACTCAACTATGAGTAAAAACAATAACAACTACCCCCGTAAATCAGGACAGTAACAGTATCAGTCAGTTAGTCAAGTATGAGAATAAGGGAAATGCCTTACGCTATTCCTTAATCATCAGGAATAGCGGACTAAAGGCTATTAAAGCAAACATTTGAATATAGAAGAAATTGCGGCATTTAGGCTGTTTATCATAGTTGTCTATATAAGGAACAACAGAAACACCGATATCTCTTTGTTAGCATGTAAGCCATAATTATTATTTAGGCCAAACTGTAACCCTCATTAAAATGGCTTTGCAGCTCTTTAATGGGGAGCTCAGGAAGGGAACAATGGGTATTGCGCCCGAGTGAGCGTCTTATAGCCCGGTTGATGCAGCTAGGGGGGATGCTATCCTTCCTAAAAAGGAGAAAGATAACTATCCAGTAATCCTTCTCTCTTAACCAGCCTTCAGATGAGTGAAGTAGCCCATGGGTATAGGGTACGAACGATTAAGACAAAAAGAAAGAGAAAGAGGTTCTTGACGGAAGGTTAAGAGTGATAACACAGGTAGCTCGCTGGAGAAGAAAAGTAAGAAATTAAACCATTAGTTTAGGGGTAGTGACTAACAAGCCATTAAAGATAGGTAGGTTTAGACCAAGCCAGAGCAAGGGTGGTGGGCGAAAAAAGATAAGCAATACGCGAAGAGAGCAAAGATTCAAAAGAGTTTAATAATAAATGTTCTTGTCTAACTAAGAAAGCACTTCAAGTAAACCGTGCGAGAGAGCGCAGGTCCTATTTCGTTGTTGCCATTGTTGTAGCAAGGCCCATGCCTTGTTGTCGAGCAGACTTTGATGTGTGCCAGTGCGTCAAAATCAGATTCATCACCCTTATTTTCTATCAATCACCTACTTCTCTTATCTTTATTTTCTTTCATTTTTTTGCTCCGTAATGATTGCAGTCTGCCGCAGGAGACACTCTAGCATCTGAATTCTAAAATTGTTTTTCTTGAGGGCGAGATGGAGAGGTAAATAACATCCTATGAGGTGGTCGACAGCAATGTCGAATCTCGAGTCGGCACTGGTCTTTATGGGTTAGGCTTTGCCTACCCCAGGTCTATCCATAGCGTAGGAAAGGAAGAAGCCGATCAGCGACCTGAAACAAAAGATTAACCTACTTTCCTTGTGATTTTTCCTTCACAATATACAAACTGTTTGTATTAAACATATGGTATTTGAGAGCCCTTCTCCCTTAATGAGTTATTTCCACTTATTAGTGCTGGAAACGGCGTTTCAAGAGAAATTTCGAGAATGATTGCCCACCGAATGTTCCCTCTAAAAGGCTATCGGGTTGTCATCGACGTTGACAAAACAGCCTCCGCAGTTTGATTTTAAAGCTTAGCTCGGGCTTCTTCCTTTATAGAGGGCTTCTAGAATACCTTTGCACTGTCAGTCGATCGATGTGGAGCAAGTGTCTTGTCTTTAATATTTTGCACCAATGTGAATGGAAGGGGCGGGTACCAGTTCAAGCTTTGTCGGATCTCTTTGAAGATCCTAGGAAACTTAGCTCCAAAGCTTCCTTCCCCTAGTAGAACTTTCATAAATGAGTGCAGAAAATGAGCGTTAGTTTATCCCCCATAGTTAGGACCGAGCCTCTGAATTCAATTCTAAAGAAAAAAAATCCATCTCTAGCGGTTCCATATTGACTTCTATAAAAAGAACAAGAGAATCTCAGTGAGGGGAGAGCTCCTTCACAAAACAATGACTAACAGCCGGGAATTCTGTTAGTAAAGCCTGAAAGTAGCACTTGGCTTGATTCCTACCACGGACGGGGATACATTTCATCCATACCACCAGCCTCACGTGGACAAAGATGCTTATCATATCACGGCTTCCTAAGATGCTAACACAGGAACTACTATTGTTACAAGAGCTTATTGGTGGAGCAAGAAGAGCAGAGTAATGCCCACGTGGAAATTTATTTTCATTTAAAACATAATGAGCTTCCTCGTTCGAACTCAATCAGTAGATCAATGATTCGAATGTGTATCCCTATCAGTCAATAAAGAAAGATTTGGTATGCGCTTTAGCCCTTATTTGATTCGAAATAAAAAAGAAAAAATCTCGTTGTCACGGGCAGGCCTCTATACTATCTGTCTACTCGAGACATGAGTGGAAGATAGTAATAAAACACGGTCAAGTCATCTGGATCGTTTCATCGAGCAACAAATGGGTGGGCGACCTTTCTTACTTGCTTGGCCGTCAAAGAGAGGGAATTGGCTTAACTATCGGAGTTGCTAGCAAATCAAAATCGGAGGGAAGCGGAATCCGTGCCAATCAGTAACTTATACAGTCAGCTTTGGAATCAGATCAGTCATTCCAACAAACGTAGGCTTGGAAGCCCCAGCTGAAAAACCCATATCAGTAAAGTCAAAAGAACTCATTTTTCGAAAGCCTATTCGTCAAGTTCAATAGCTTATCTTCAAATAAGATAGAATCTGTAGGCTCCTGGATTGTTCTATGTCCACTTTAGGGCGTATACCAATGGATGGGACTTTTGATCAAGAGAAGCCACTAAGGCCTTTAATTGGTTGAAAGAATGATCTCTTCTCTTATGATATTTGTCTTCTACTACTGATCCTTTCCCACTTTAAGTACATAAACTTCTCATTGATAAGCTATTCAATAAAGAGGCGGCTCATGCTTGGATTGAGTTTGGGCTCGGAAGTAATGTCTTCCTTGCCCCTACTCGATCAGAACAGTTCCCATAGTTTGTAAGATTTAGGTCTAGACAACCTTTGGGTTTTCTCTCATCTTGGCCCTTGTTCGCACTATCCCACCATTTTTTGGTGTAGTTAGCTGCGGACAAGGTATACCCCGGGATAAAGTTTACAAACTATGCTCTTTTGGGTGATAACATTGTTATCGCCGACAAGAAGGTAGTAGAATGCTATTTTGATATGTTGCTGGGTTGTGAACAAGAGCTGAAAGACGTGAAAGCTCAAAGCTACTGGTTCTGTCATACTCTATTCTAGTTCTTTCGACTCTCGAGTTACCTTTCGAGCAGCCTAAGAAGAAGGAAAGCAAGCCCGCTCTGAGTCTTTAGGAAAGATAGCTTCAAGTTGCAAAAGAAATCTTTCTCTATAGAGGTGTGCCATCTAACGATGGATTCGGTATTTCATAATAGTAGTCGGGATAAGAGATCTTCATATTGAAATATAGCTTTTCACCACTCCCAAAGAGGGGCTTGTATGAGTGGCATCAGAGACACGTTGACTTACAACTTGAAAAGATCAAAGACGTTTACCTTTTTCAAAGGGCAATGGGGAGAGACAAGTCTAAAAACAGAGGTACTCGTCGATATGATAGGTTCATTGAAATTGGAGTCCACACTTGTGTATGGGTATTTTTATATCCTCTCTCCCCAGCTACTGATCATCGTTGTTTGCTATTGCCTCACCAACTAGTTAATCAGACTATAGCCCCTCCTCGGGCAGATTCCTCTTTTTGCTCCTCAGCCTACAGGGTATTAGCAGCCCTTTCCACTCTTCTTCCCCTCCCAAGGGAAGGTTCTTAGGCCTTAGTCACCCGTCCGCCACTAGAAAGACCACTTGATGTCCGACTTGCATGAGTTAAGCATAGCGCCAGCCTTCATCCTGAGCCTAGATCGATAGCCCTTCTACCTGAGGGAAGAATGCCTAATGTCTTGGTCTTAACCTTCGCTTCGAGAGAGAAAGACAACATCTAGGTAAGCAGCATCATCTTTAATTGATTAACCGGATCTTCAATCTACGATAATGGAAGAGATGTCTATTAAGGTCGGCTTCATGAAAGCAAGCAAGTTTTTCGCAAATAGAGATAGATTTTGCCCATTCATTCTTATATGGAATAGGGAAGGGGCAGAGCTGTGGCTGTCAGGAATGGTCGATAGCCTATGACTCAAAGTGCCGACTATCTATGAATAACCAGGATCGGAATACCAATCGAGGAGATGAGCCTACGAATGATTGAAAGTTCAGACTGGCATCTGCAAGGAAATTGAGTTGATGGAGTAGCCAGTGTCCTTGACTTATTATCTTTGGTATCGCCTTCTCTTATCGTAAAAGGTGCCACAGATAAGACTCTGACTATGCGCTGGCACTAGCCCTGGGCCCAGATCCATTTTCCTTACTAGTACAAATGCCCTAGAGAAAGTTTTTCAAGAATTCTCATAGATAAGAGAGATGAGTTCTACCCTTTGCTTTTCTAGTCAAGTGAGGTAGTCCTCTCCCTATCAGTCGAGCATCTTTAAACCTCTCCCAGGAGCTTTGCCTTGTGTGACCTGAAATGGGTCGGCGATATTCGGGATAGCAGAAGGCATAAATTTCAATCTGACTGAAGAAGCAAAAGTCGAAACTGAAACTCTGATTCTTTCAGTAGAGAGGCCAGTAATTGTGTAAAAAGATATGCCTTATGGTCAATGAAGATAGCTTTCTTGCTTTCTGAACTAACAGGAAAAGAGAGAGATGCGAGTTCGACTCTCGTTCGCACCATCCATGTTCAGCAATCCTTGTCCATGTTAGAACTGTTGATGGTAGTACCGCTCAACTACGAGATGCTTGAAAGTCGATGTATCAATGTTCCCAAGAGTAGCATCAAATGGCAAGCCATACTTCAAGCTAAGTCAATCGAGATCTAATTGATTTCTAAACAGAATGAAGTATCTATGTCGAAGATTCTCATTATGAATCTATAACCTGCCTAGCTCTCTTCTTTTTTAAGTAGTCTCTCTCGCCTTTCTCCGATTTGATAAAGGGCATGGGTCCCGAACAGTAAGACATTAAAGTCTCGATTCTAGTGTAGGAAAGTAGCCCAGCAAGGGCGTTAAGGCTTTTCTTTCCTTCTGAGATACCGGTTCTCCGATGTAGATGAAGAATCCGCTTCATTGTTCCCATCATCTATATCATCCAAGAATATTTATAATAAGAATTGGAAGAAATCGTTCAATGATTGCTACACTTGATTAGGGCAGGCTACCCACACCATACTGTTTTGGCTAAAAAGCCATCTCCTTGCTGTTCCTCATTATCACCTACTCCAAACACGAAAGTAAAGACCAAAAAATCTGTCTACATAGCTCCCCTTTGAAGGTGGAGCTTCGTAGAGATCGTAAGTCAGCCAAGGCCTTTGACTGGAGCGCGTCCCTGCAGGTGAATCTCTCAGCTTCTGTTCTTTCTGTCCCTCCTCGGTGCCTCTTCCTGGCTACTCCACTCCAAGTCTGGATAGGTGCCACAAACACTGCTTGTACTGGCTAAACATCTCCTGTCTGAACCCTTGACCGATTCAAAAGACAAATGCATAAACCCACATTGAAGAAAGAGGTGGTCGAGTCTCTTACGCCATCCTAGGCGGTTCTCCTGTAACATCTCTGTTGGCTACTTTCTAAGGTTCAGGTTTGTCTGCCTATCCTAGGTGACCATCTTCGTCTACTACAACTAGGCTTTTTTCTTTAGGACAGATTTGTTTTTGATCTCGTCAACTCAGAACTTTATCTAGCAACTCCTAAGCTCCTTTTCTTTGGCACCTTAGTAAGCGGATTGGTGGAACTTAAAGTTTACCCTTGACCTTGTTCTATCAAACAAGCATGTAAACACCTTACTGGCTTTCTTTTTTATCTTTCCTAGTTCGCCATTACAACGAAGCAACTCTATTATCAGCGAAAGAGTTCTGACTTTGGAGGTGAAAAGAAATTGGTTGGGCAACTACTCTTTCATCTTGAAGCATAGGCAGCTACTCCTTATCCTACTGGCACTGAATAACTAGTAACTGAGACTCCAACTACTGTCCATCTACAATCCATATTAGATCTGACCAACTGCCCATCCTGCCTCCTCTACGTTCTTGACATCCTGTCTTTGTCTTAGTGTCGGCCTAGCAGAGTGCTTTCGTCGTTGGTTTTCTTTTCGATCTCTACGCATTTCACCGCTCCACCGAAAATTCCCTCTGCCCCTATTGTACTCCAGCTTGGTAGTTTCCACCGCCTGTCCAGGATTGAGCCCTGGGATTTGACTTAAAAAGCCACCTACATATGCTTTAGGCCCAATCATTCCTAATAAGGCTTGCATCCTCTGTATTACTGCGGTAGCTGGCACAGAGTTAGCCGATGCTTATTAAAGAAAAGATTTACTAGGCAATAGGGCGAGAACAACAAGCCGATCGGGATTAGATCGGGCTTTTGGCGACTTGAACCCTCAGATCACTTGACTCACTGTACACTTTGTGTGAGTTCACGCTCCACTGATTCAACAAGTACAAGCCTATAACAAAGGCCTTAAAAAGGTTAGTAGCAGCTACCTCACTAACTGATAAGGATGCAGCTTCAGAAGTAGAAAAACAAGATACTGGCTTATTGCTTCACTTGCCTAAGAATTTCTCTGAAGAAGGCAAGGATAGACCAGACATAGTTCCCCTTCGATTCTATAAGGCTAGTCTAGGCTAGTCGTCTAAGTCAGTCTTCTTTAGATAGGATATTATAGTATAATAAGCTAACGATCGCTAGTCTAGTCTTTTCACCTCTTTCTAGAAGTAGCGGATATGATAAGTCAGTAAGGCTAGTAGGCTACTAATGAGAGTAACGTAAGTCTCGTTAGTGACCTTCAATTGGAATAAAGGATAGTTCCATTCTAAGGTAAGCTTTCTTAGCTAATAAGCCAACCTTCTCTCATTTACCATTTACAAGCCTAAGGGGAAGATCCCGCTACAGATCTAATTGCCCATAATAGATCCAGGGGCTATGGCTTTGAACGACTCTAGCTAAGGTTCTCTTATCGGGAAGGCGTGAACTATTCAATCCGCAATATGGTGTCTAGGCAGAAGTAGGGGCAGTGATTTGTACTCTGACGTTGGCACCATACCGGGGATTGGGCTTTCTTGCAGTTTTGTATGCTTTCTTAGAGAGAGTCTTTGAGGCGAACTTTCATATGTTCTCTTTCCTTCTTTTTGCTTTTTTGTTAAAAACAAACGTTATCACAGTTCGATTTTCTTTAATTCTCATCTTGTTCAGTCTTGATGGAAGCTAGTTTATTTATTTATTACATCATTAAGTTCAAAGAGTCATTCTGGCATCTGCTTTCAATGCTTGCTAATAAACAGTTGGTGTCTCTTTCCTCGCGCCCTTACTTAACGTATTTATTTTCTTTTAAGTAATACGATACGTTGTGAAGAGTGGATTCAACAAGAGGTATCAGAGCTTCCCTTTCTGGTAACTTCGCTACCTTGAGAACAGCGAGAGTAGAACCCGAAGCAGAATTTAAGATAGATGTCACTAACTTGCGTTCCTTCCTTACTAAAGAAACGCCCTTTCGCCTTCTACTCCTAGTCCGCTTTTTTATTTAATAAGAGAATCTTGCTTTATCATTTTAAATTCTTCCTATTTTCCTGCGAGAAATGCCAAAATGAAGACTAATTCATTCAGTCTAATGCGCCCACCTTAGGTCACGAGCTGCCTTAAGGCATTCCTTTATCCCTACTAACTACTCCTAAGGGCGTACTCCACCACGAACAGCGGAGTAAGCTCTCAGGCCTTCCTTTCTTCGGCATTCATTCGTCTCAAAATAATCTTGGGCTACCTTGCTACGGGTGAGAGAAGAAATCCTCTTTCTAGATCGTCTAAGGCACTAAGATCTCTTTCAAACTACCAGAAAGACCCCTAAGGCGGTTGAGGGACAACGGACCGAAAGGAAAATAGGTAGGCCGCCTTTGATTTTTTGTTGAGTGGATTTGGGGGTATACGCCGGGCAAAAGCTTCACCGACCCCCGATGGAGCTCCTGGCAGTTGTTCGATCATTGACAAGGTTCAAAGAAAGGGTGGGACATTGATAAAGAATACATGACTAACCACAATGACTATCATTCGCCCATTATCACCTCATCTTTTCCCATTGTCGTTTAAGGTAATCAATGGGGAGAGTCTGGGATCTAAGCAGATTGAAGTTAAGAAATGACTCCCTGCAGGCCAACGAAAGCTGTAAGTTGTGGACCTTGACTTGGAAGCCGGGGCGAACCGTTTAAGATAGTGGCCGTTCAAAAGCTAGACCCTTTTCTTCAAGCCTACTGGAAGCCATGGGTGAAGTTGTCAAATAAGATCCCGCTAAATTGGCTAAGCGAACTATACTTCAAATATTGTTCGGAGTAAGGCTAGTCGCTGGATTAAGACTAAAAAACCGACCATTCCTTATCACCCAGCAAAAGACCTTACTACGTACCTCGACCTCAGGATTTAAGCTAGGGTTCCTGGTATAAGAAAGAAAGTAAAGCTAGGCAAGGTCTTCTATGAGTGAACGAGATGAGGATCGAGGTAGTTAAGTTCCCCAAGGGGGAGTTGTTTTCCAATATCAAAAATATTCTTTCTCCTTCACTTCGCTCGCTTTTTTCTAATGTTTTTTCCCTTGCGGGCTTTCCACCATTAACACTTGTTTACTTCCTACCCTATTTGCCGGCATTGAACTATTCTCTCGCAGTCCCACGCTTAGAACTAGAAGAACTATTCATTTTCCACTATGCACTATGTTTGAAACTGTGATTGTCATTCGCTAGCTAACTACTAATAGTGAAACTATTATAAATACAAAGTTCAATTTCACCTCATTCCTTTATAGCCCGCCAAGGAACAAGTAGCCTTCACCACCTATTCCTGCCTGAAGAAAATGCATGAGTGAAAGACTCTTTCAGTTGCAATTCTTCCTTTATGCGCAAACCCTTTCAAAATCTTATTCAAGCTTTCTTGATGTCTTTCTACGCGGAAAGCTCTAGATTCATAGATCGGTCATTCCAGATGTGATGTTGCGCCGATCAGCACAATCAATATCTGACGTTATGCCAGTTCCTCTTTATACGATTACAATAAAGATTGAGCCGATTAGTCAGCTTTGCCCTGTTGCTACGCTAAAGCATAGCTGCTCTAAAACTCACGAACTGAAGAGCTCATGTCATGAACTAAAGATGCTACGTGACGTTTCATATGCGGATATAAGGGCCCAACCCATTATGACTAATGAAGGCTACTTTTTTGTTTACTTGATGAGTCAAGTTCCACCCATTCGACTAGCAAAGTTCATGAGCAGGTCTTCCTTCAATTGATCTCAATCAATATTTTCTTTTTCATTCCGCCCGACTGGAAAATGGAATTCTTTTACTATTTATTAAGTCTTTAGAAATAGTCTTTCTTCGTGGCAAGCATATCTAGCAGGATCGAGTGGAAAAAATAGGTGAGGATAGCATCGAACAGTTGATCGGCTAGGACTTGAGTGTTTAGACCCTTTTATCGCTGACGCGTATAAAGAAATAAAAGGAAGCATGCATGTAAGGGGGATAAATTGATTGCTTAACCAGTCTTTCCGGCTTTTCTGATTTCTTTTCCAATTTCCTCATGTCTTGGATAAGTTGATTCTTTTATTGTGGGGACCCATCTTCCGGAAGTCGTGAACTAGAGAGTCCAATAGCACAATAGCATTCTCTAAAACAAGTTAATAGATTTCTAATAGTTAATAATAACTAACAAACAATAAAAAAGAACTACTTGAATAGAGATATAATAACTTGAATTTATATAGAATATCAAATTCAGAGATAGATAATCAGAAAGTTATCTTTATCTTTATATAACTCGTTATCTACTTGTAAGGGCGAAGCTGAAGTTCTAAAGTTGTTTGGGCAAAAACCCTGCCTGCTGGAAGATTCATTGATTTGATTGAACCTAGCGGGAGAAAGGCATTTTCAAAACGCTTTTTCCATGGTTCACTTGATCTTTCCCCTATTTCACTAGAAATGGAATGGAGGAGGCAGAGGTGACTGCTAGGGAGGCAGTAGTAGCACATGCAGTTGACTCGGGACCCGTTCCAACATCCATTCATGTCCCTCCAGATCCGAAGCGTCATACGAATCCAAATGTGAATGAAACGCCTGCCCCTCTTGAATTGCCGGAAAGCGGCCGGTAGACAATTGAGATTCTGAATCTAAGCTGGTTTATTTCCATTCCCTTATCTGATTCAGAAGGGGTTGTTCCTCGAAGTCTAACTCGGGCTGTGGAGCTTCTTGATGACTAAGAAGGTAATACTGAATCGATGTGAGAATTGGATCAATAAGCCAAAAGATATCTGAGATCTTGTCCTAACTCATGAATAGACTATTTTTTATGTTGATGTTTACACCGATGTATACTTTTGTATACTGTCCTTTATGGGTTCGGGCTTCTCTATTTGAATAGTCCCCGCCGTGAGTCAATGCGTTAATGCACAATTCCCTCTATCGTTAAATGAAATCCCAAGTCAGTGAAGTATTGAATAGTTAATGCGAGCTAATGGAATAAATTGTATTGTTGGACCGCACACGAGTCCAGTAGTCCAATAAGAATGTCCAACGCAATCCAAAATGAAAGCACCACAAGTGAGCCGAGGGCATTAATCGTTCTTAGACCAATTTCCATCTAACACATCCTAATCAGAACAGCCACCGAGAGAGCCTAGCTTTAGCTACCATAATTCTCTTCCCTCAGAGGTTTCCCAAGGGGTATCCCCTTTCAATAAGTTTGTTCCTTTTAATTCATCGAAAGACTTCCTCAGATAGAGGTCCTTCTTTTCTTGCTCTAGGGACGATGTTGAAGAAATGAGTTCTCTTTCTAGTACCGCAGTTTTTTTTTCTCCTTACTGATCATTAGCAGTGGCCATGTTGCATAATCGCACTCCTCATTATAATCACCAAATTGTTGACGCTCCAGCTCGAAGATCTATGAATGAAGAATTGACCGCTGACGCGCTTTAAAGGCATCATAACTATAAACTTCCCATTCATTATCAATTTGTTTCTTTCTTACTTTTGGCTTGTTGAGCGGTATGATTGAAAAGTTCAATAAAGAAAGGCTCGGCTAGTTGTTAAGGGTGAAAGGGTCTATGCTTCATTGGAAGATGCTCAATGATGACCCCCATTTCTCTATTTTTTTGATAAGACCAACTTCCTGACCCCTTTGACTTTTTGCTAACCGGGGTTTCTGTCTTTCAGATGAATAATGAATCTTGGTTGTAGTTGATGTGGATTTTAGGAGTCGGCGCCTTATCCCCAAAGCTTTGTTCCCAGGTGCTTGAGATACACCTTCCAAACCGCCTTCAGATACAAGCATAGAGTGTGGCAATTATCCGTTCTTCAGCTAAGTTCGGTATGGTTTTCTTTGCAGTGAATCTGATAAACCGCCCCTGAAAGGCCCCCCTCCCTCTCCCTCTGAGGCTGAGGGGTATCTTGTTTGCTATCATGACTATTGGTACATTGTCAATACTCTCTCGTACTTAGAATCAAGCCGGCACTCCTTCCCATCTTTCACTGGGTGGGGCTTTTGGGGAAGCCTTTCCTTCTTGTGTGCCTTCTGCCTGAAAAGGAAGATTCTAAACTGCTTTGGCCCCGTCTTTGTTTTTGATGTCATTCTACCGACAAGACAGATGGTCCAATTTCACAATCGTAGATTCAGGTAGAAAACGATCAGACGCTAAGCTAAGCTGATGCGGAATTTTTTTGTTTTCTTTATTGTTGCTTCCCTAAAAGCGGTTTTCAATCCCTATGGTTGGAATCTTTTCCTTTTTCATTTCTCCCGTTGAAACGATTCCCTCAAATGCCATTGACTTTGCTTTCCACCCCTTATACCATTGCTTGCCGTCAACCCCATCGGCCTGAAAAAGGTAGTTATCATTAGCTCTGTTTCTTGCTTTGATCTTGGGACAAAGAGAGATCGTCAAATATAGAGTACAATATCGAAGAGCAGGTTTTCCCAGACTAGAGACTGATCTCGTTACTCAATAAAGTACAATTTCGTCAGAGATGCTTTTTTGATCTCGCTTCTGAGCGCTTAGCTACTACCGATCGGTTAACTAGGCGAGACAACCACTGTAGGGCCCAATCTTCTTCTGACAAGACCAATCTGACTTTCATTTTCGTAAATAAGAGAATAGGCTATGCTGCTGAAACTGCGAATTCGACAGTGGTTGGTGGAGAATGTGAATCAATCATGAATGCAGTTCTTGCTTGCTTATTCGGAGGGGGAAAACTCGAGAGTTTTTCAGATGGAAGTGAGATGGCCAAGCCTTGGATGAATGGAATCGATCATTTCCCATTTCTGTTAGTACACCTGCTTTCAAGCATTGGTTCCATGAATGGGACAAGAGATGGGGATAGAAGTAAAACAGGAGCTTTCGAGCCCAATACATCTGGTTCCGGCCTATTAAAGGGGACCTAAGGTTATCCTTCCTGGGAGAAGGCGTTAGAGTTAGAGGCTGAAGGGGGATCAGGAGATTGAAAAGAAGAAGATGGAGGGTTGCTCGTACTCGCTTTCACCTGTTAGATGCAACTACACCAGGTACCGATGATGAGCTAACTAAAGGACTCAAAGAAACATTATGTAGGTGGGTGTTCATTTGCAGTTGCTGGTTGGGGTCGTGGGGATAGAAAGAAAGATGAATAGTTTGGTTGGCATTTGCCTGGCACTGGAACCGGAGATGGAGATAAAGGTGGACTTCTCACCTGAAAGAGGCTACAACCTTACCTTCAAGAAGCGAATTCTGGGCATCAATGCACTAACGCTATCTTGCTCGCCTTTCTTCCGTTTAACCAGAACAGACTCCCACTCGGACTGACCGATGGCATTTCTTCCCTAGCCACCATTCAAGGGCAAGGGAACTCAATAGCACTTTTAAGAAGAAATCCACCTGAATTGACCATTCAAGTTGTTTTTTATCAATAAGGTCTTACATCTTATTAATCTTTGCTTGTTCTTCCAAGTTTTCTACTCCTTCTTCCTATCACCACCAACCACAACAAGGTGAACCAGCTCCCGGAGACGAGCATTCTTGCCATACTATTCAACGAGTCCAATGAAGTTTTTCACACAGTCCAACCTTGCCATTGTGAAGAAGATCGGCTTTCTCCGGTCCTTTAGCACACATCAGTGTTCTTTGTTCTCAACATGGCTGTAAATTCACTCATCTCCTTACAGTCGAGTGACTTTCACTCCTCAATCTAAGGATGGAAGTAATTCCAACCTCCTGTTCTCCTTTGTGTAGGGGAAGTCAAGACTCGTATCAGCACCAGGTGAAAAATATGTTTCACTTGGGATCAAAAACATCAATCCCATGAACAACTCGGTAGAGCCTAGTAAGAGTGAAAGCATTGTGACTCTCGTCTTGTCCAAGAGTATCCTTGCTTCCAGTGATTTCTTGAAAGGTGCTGGCAATGATGAAATCTGTATGATGAATCATGGCAATGAGATCAGCAGTTAATCGGCAGGAAAACTCCTCCAACCTTTTTTTAGACACTAGAGCGCCTGAACGTCTTTATTTGACTTTTGCGGGATTATATTCATAGATAATGTTCTCGCTACACTTGACACTTCCTTTGTTGCTTTATGTGAGGAGTTAAGGGCAATGAAAGTCTCTGTATCATATTCTCCCACTATAAAGCGGCCGTTGCCTCTTGATTGCTTCTTTCATATAGTCGGACAGTCTTTCCTTTCTGACAGCGATGGTACTGATTGAACTCGGGCTTTGGTCCCCGCTTTCCTATATTCGATCCAAGTATCCAAATCTAAAGTCAGTCTTGGAGCTGGTAGGGGCGGGCATAGCAACGTATTATAGTGACTTGGGGTCTAAGGGAATTGCCAGGCAAGGTTTCAGAGCAATAGCCCCTTTCATTTCGTAGACGATCCATCTCTGAATCTACTGAGATTTATTTTTCTGACAAGACAGTTCTCATCAATTTTATTCCATAATCTGTTTTTGGAATTTCTCTGAGAGAGCCTTAAGGCGAGTGATCCTATGCAGTGATATTAGCGAAACAAGTTCTTTATTTGCCTATATCCTTTTATCCCCTCTACAACTCCTGGACTGTACGTGTAATTGTTAAACCGAGGTGAGTTTGATGCTTTGGGTTTGTGAAGTGAGCTCACTTATTCTAACGAAGAGAAGTTCAAACGGTGGTTTGTACCTCAAAGGAAATGTAGGTCGCCTATCATCTCGGGACGTTATCTGGTGAGATTACTTTAGTATCTGAACTGCGTTAGCTGATCCATGGGTAGAACCCCCTTTCTACTTTTGGTTAGAATCTACCAATAGAATTTGTCACCATAGGAAATAGTTGGAATTACTCTCCTTCCCATGCGCCTCTACTAGTAAGTAGTTTGAACTCATTTCTATGAGCTTTTGGTTGGCATAGATGGAGCTCAGTATTTTCTACTGATCGTGACAAAGACAGGAAAAAAGAATACCCATAACCTAGTTGCGACCCGAGGTATACTCCCTTTAAGCTTTATAGAATCCAGGCTCAGGATGAACGCTGGCGCCATGCTTAACACATCCAATTCGAATGAAGCTTTGTTAGTTTTGAGATTCCGTAAGTAACTCTGTGTTAAGGGAAGAAGAAAATGAAATACGAACAATTGCGCTGGTCGTAATAAAACGATTGTAGTATAAGAAAAAAATGCCAAAAAGGAAAAGATACGTCTCGCTCAAAGCTCTCTATGAGCGAACTACCGCCCTTATTTTATAATCCCCCAACTCCATTCAGGAGGAAAGCCTATTCCCTTTGCTTATGGAAACCGACTGCTCTACTCTTTCTCTGCCGCATACGAGTGACATACCGTCGTCGTATTATAGTGGCGATGTTCCCAGACCTGATGCTTCTCAGTCAGAATCGAACATATTATCCAATATTAATACCCAAAAGGGTGAGAGCTCGGGCGTGGAGATTTCTTCCGCCCAGGAAAAAATAGAAGAAGAGGTTGCTAGCATTGCTAGGGAAAATGGATTCCATTTGGACGAAGAGGCGCCCCATGTTTTGGGCCAATGGGTTCATGGCGAATCATCGAATCTCTCTACTTTACATGACATTTTGTTCGATCTCAGAAGAAATAGAGAAAAAAGTGACTAGTTTGGGGAAGCTATTGACGTATGGTTGCGTCAATTTATCATACCAGACATCCCATCTCCACTAGAATAGTTTGACATTCCCCCCACGCTAGCAGACTTTATTTCTCATTCACAAATCCATCTTTGTTTATGGTACTAACTCTCAGTTTAGTCCTACTTCTGCTTCATTTTTTTAGAAAAAAACGGAAGAAGAACTCGATCTTGTCAATGCTTCCCCGGCGAAGCGTGCCAAGATATGCGAGATCATCAACGAAATCTCCGCGACCGACCGGTCAAATTTGGGGCAAAATGCTGCGGCCGAAGTCTATCTTAAAATCTCATAATTGGAAAAAAGGGGGGGAATGTGACTCAAAGGGGCGTAGTTGAAACAATTTTTTTAACGGGAGCTACTGTCGGTATTGGAAACGTCTTCAATTCTTTGATCTATTCCGTGTCGCGAAATCCATCATTGGCTAAACAATTTGTTATTCGGGTATGCCTTTCTAGGCTTTGCCGAACATTTCATCATTTGAGAGGTGTAGTCTATTATCCTACCTGAGGAAGAGGACGAGGCCCCCAGAAATGGGGGGAAGGGGAGTGGGCAAGGGGCCCCTTCACGGCTAATCGATCTCTCTCCCTTTAGTAAGCTCATTGAAAGACCTGGTGCCCAATACTAAAACAACATTGGGGAAGGTGGGATGCTAGGTGGACATAATTGGACATTAACCTAGAGAGCTAAGTGTAGTACACTTCGTTCTCTTTGATTGGTACATGGAAGATCAACTGAAAGCAAAAAGAATATCTGCACAGCTAAGACAAGGAAGGTAAGATAGGCAGTTTAGAAAGAAGATAAGACAAACAAGTAAATATTGCAACTGATAGCTAATAGGAGAGAGAATACAACTGTCAGCGAATCAAATAGATAAGACAGTCCTGTCTTGATAGTTGACTTCAGATTTCAATGTCCAATTTGACTGTGAAAATAGCGAAGTCCAGAATAACATGCTCAATGCCAGTCCATCCAGAAATGCCAAATGAATCCCGTGAGAGATCTAATCTAGGCAAAAGATCCCATCCCATTAGATTGATTTAGTGTGATTAAGCTGTATCTTTGAAAAGTAACTGAGTTTAGGGCTTTCTTTCTCTCCTGTTTAGAAAGATAACTACCATCAAGACGAAGACAGAAGCAATAGCCTTCGATTAGTCGGTGGGACAGGAGGAACTCTTATGGTTCTCCTAACCAGTGCTAGTTAAAGAAAATGACATAGTTAAAGAAAAAGAAGATAATGTCCTGATAGAAGAAATAAAGTAAGGGAATAGACTGATGCTATAGCCAGAATCGCTTGTTACAGGATAGGTTGCGTCTAGTATACTACTACTGGAGTCATAAGTTGTAGATTTTCAATGGCTAAATTCGTTGTTCAAATAGCAGTTGCTTGGGCTTACCTTATTACCTTAGTTCCTTATCTTTAGCTTGAGAGATGGGAAATAAATTAGACAAAAAAGAATAGGCAGCTAATTAGTTATGCCCTGGGGGAATGCCCAAAGCCCCTATTACTACTCCTTTCGAACTTCTAGTAATAGCAAACTCGCCCCACAAAGTAGTCCAATTCTTGTGTTTAATGTGAAGCTTGGCTTAGGCAAAGTAAAGGGGAAACCTATCCAAGAAGAACAATCCGGACGAGTGCTAAAAAAGGTAAAGAGTAACCTCATCGATCGACCCAATTCTTGTGTATGTTGGTCTAGCTGTCGTTTCGCCTTTAGTAAGTGATAGAATGCTTTTCTTCATTTCTTATGGGAATTATCTTCTTTCTCGCCTTATCCCATTCGTGAGGTTTTCCCGACTGGGGCAATATCTGTAATCAAATAATTGGTTGCATGTGCTCTTTGATACTCATTGGTAAAGGAAGAAGTCGTACCAGACAAGTTCAATCAGTAATATCTGTGAGGCACCGAGTAAGAATAGGCATCAACAAGCACATAGATATCCGAGGCTTGGGGTACTTGAGCAGTTGGCAATGGGGGAAAGAAGATTTGGATCGGTTGCTAATTCCTTCTCTGTCTCCAGAGAGGTTGCATTGGCAAAAGAAGGGTACTCATCGATCCAATTCCTGCTTCTGTCCTGGATGAAGTTGTCCTTGTTGATATCATAGATGTGTTATAAGAACTAGGCAATGCCCTCAAATTCATTGATATCGAAGCATTAATATTCGTGGATGGAAAATGAAAGATTTCGATTCTTTTCTAAAGCTTAGATTTAATAGTTTTAAGCCTCTCGCCACCCTTCTATGATGGGAAACTCCTGATTTTCCTGCTTAGATAGAGAGAGGCCTTATCAACTACATATTCAAATTAGCATGAAAGTCCTACCTTAGATGATATGCCTCGTTGAGCTCTCTCTTGGGCTATAAAAGCGGTGTGAAAGAAATTGGGCTACCCTGCCTTGAGAGTTTCCCTGGTTACTGAGTCTGTGATTTCATTGTAATTAAGTATTTGATTCCAACTCGAAATTCTCTTTCATGATTGTATGTACACAAGTTCTCGCACATAAGCATAGCCATATGATGAGTTGAAGGCGGGCGTCTTTCTTTCTTTGGAAGTGCGCATCACTTTGGATGTGTTTTACCGGCAGATGCATGAGTCAAAACCTAATAGCTAGGCACGTTGCGGGAGGAGAATAAGCAAAATCTGTTGCATAATCCAAGTAAGAGTCAGCATCTCGCTAATCAAAATCATCATCACGAGCAGTAGCTGAAACTGCTAGTCGATCTAGTGGATCAACTTCTGCCTACCCCGCCCGGTCAAGGCTCGTTGGGAGTATTTTTTCTTCAACGGGAGGCCAGCCTATTATCCTACCCACGACTATCCATAAGTAGTGAGAGCGAGCTTGGTTCTCTGGCGTCCCCCTTCTAGTCCCTCCGGTTGGGGCCAAGCTAATGAGATCCGAGCTCAGCCCATTTGTAGTAAACGCAGCTTAAACACTATATTATTCCAAAATATTTCTTTTTCAATGAAAGAAAGAGAACCAATACTAGTTATTCCCACCCTACCAGGGAAGGGCACTTGATTGATCAGAAGAAACGTCCACTTCCCCCCTTATGCTATGGAGGTCGTTAGCGCTACCAACTAGTGTATTTTTTCTTCTGCTTGTCCGCTATCTTTAAAAATGCTTTCTGTCAGTATGAATGAGCGTCTTTCCCAACTCCCGGTCTTTCTAAACAACAACGAGTTCTAATAAATTCAGCCTTGTCATGGCTGGCTGAGGTTAGAATTCATAAAGGTGGGTAGAGATGGCTGCAGTAGATTTTTCCGACTGAGTCCCAGTAGCAGAGTCTTGAGGCACGGATATAACGGCAAAGGAATCAGCGGTTGATCGCGATTCATCAGTCGCAATTCTCCCAGCAGCTATCCATTTTAGTTCGTCAGTCAATGACTGAGCTGTGATTGCATAGGTGGTAGAGCAAGCTGGAGCGGAGGTAGCCTATTCTTCTTATTGCTAACAGCCTATTAGGGATTCAAGTATAATAAGAAGTAACAGGAAAAGAAAGACAGAAAGAAAAAAGAGCAATTAATATTACTATATATATATAATTTTGTTTCGATGTTCTCGATCTTGCAAGTCAAGAATTCCATACTTTGGAAAGGAGCAGCGGGTAAGGTCGCATCTCACAAGGGCGAAACCTAGCTCCTTTAGGTCTGCCAACATCACTGATTGGGGAAGATCAAAGTCTATTACAGTCTCGCAAAAGCAAGGGAAAGTCAAAAAAGGAAAGAAAGTAATACAGAACAACGCTCCTGAATGAGCTTCTTTGTATCAGTACTTCGATCTCGGAAACCAAACACTAACTGTTGGAACTGTTGGAGTATCCGCGTCAAGGCAGTTGGTCATGAGTGATTGCCCCTTGCCAATGGTTCAGGTTTTTATTCATTTAAGGTAGCTAGGTAGTTCCTGAGTTAGGAGTTAGAGTTGTAGCGGATAAAAGATCTTATATCTTATATATATAGTTCTTCTTTCCTTGCTTCTTAGTTTGTCTAGGAACAAGAGTAAGAAGTCATAAGTAGTGGTGAATCCGTGTACCTGTCAACTTAAATGGTAGTTGTTTATTCTCACCCAGTAGCTGCTTTTAGAGAATAATATCTCTTGCTTGGAGCTCTTCTTCGTCCTTCGACCTTTTCTAGAATGATGTATTATCTTCTTGCTTTGGTGGTCGTGGTGTAGCCTTTATAGAATATCCTCTTCCCCAGGAAAGCTAACTCAATAGGAATTCTCTCTCTCGTCGGGAAATTCCGTCCTTCTCCGCAAGAGATTGCTCTCTCTTGGGGTTAACCTATGACCTCCTTCTCCTTGTTGTTCCGATCTGACTTCAATTCCAAAAGCAAAGAGCTCTTTCTCGATAATTTCATTCGTGAACCAGGAAGTTTTTTTTACTCAACTCAAGATGTTCTTCTCTTAAGATATTTGTCTGAATAAGTAAGCGTTTAGGCACGAAAGGAAAGAGAAAAGGCTGTCAGCCCAAGCAACTCGCCCTGAGGGAAGAGCTCCCTACTCCGCTCCGTATTCCAATCCTCAAGGCTTGATAGACCCGATGAAAGCCCACAGGAATAGACCCACGAAGGGGATTTACTCCTAACTGCTCCTTCAAGGAAAAATAAGTAACTAAACTGAGGATTCACCGATCGCGAAAGAAAGGAAAGCTAGGGCAAACAAGTCAGGGAAGGAAGAAACTGAACTGCAGGGAAAGGCGCTAGAGCCCAGTTCTTTCAGCCCCTGTTAAGATAAGAGGATTGTAGCGAGCGCAAGGTTTCACTCCCATTATAAGGGCTAGGTCCTATGATCCATAGATTATAGAGGTGTTTACTCTTACCATTAGTTGAAATCCCGCTATTAGTTATTAGTTGGTATCCCCCGAAGCTGGTATTTGGCAGGTGAGGGCAACCCTCAGTTACTAGCTGTGGATAGGAATAGGATCCCGGTACAAAAATGATGGAGGTCCTTCTTCCACCTCTAGATCCAGACAAGTCGAAAGCCCATCTCTTTCTTCTTCTATAGCGAACCAATACGAGTAGGTCTAGTAGCTATAGCTGCTGGTAGTGCTAGTTACAAGCAGAGGTCAAGCAAAGGTCTTCCTTCCCCGACGTCTCTCCCGCTCTACCGTGGCCTTTTCTATAAGCCATTTAGTCAATTTCTTCCCTTTACGACTAGCCTACTTTACTTAGGCCTTAACCCGCGAGGAGAACCAATTGTCTTGTACTTTATGCCCGGAGAAGGACTGACAAAAGACCAAAATTACCCTTGCACTCGCATCAAGATTCACTCTAAGCCTTCTAGTTGCCCCTCACATCAGTAATCCACTTGCCCGAGAAGGAGCCTTGAAAGCGGCTGTTAAATCATTAACTCGTACTTAAGAGTCCTAAACTATAGTTTCTAGAAAGGCCCTCTCATCTCTTTAAGACTTGGCGTAAAGCCCCAATCCTGTAACTGACGGTCCTCTTCCCATTGCCTTCACTTCCCTTTATTTGTTCACCCGGATTTCATCAACCTTTTTATTTCATATAACAGAACCTCTCTCCGTGAGATATTTCATTGTGGAAGGGCATGGTTTAGAAAGCAAAGATTAGAAGTGAGCACTATCCTCAACAATATGTAAACAACCTAACCATTTCTATTATAATAGAAGGCAGCGTGAAAAGCTAAGAAAATAGGGCTTGTGGTAAGCTTGTCTTAACGATAGAGTGATAGTGCAGAAACCTCTTTGATCATTCAAGATAGTCAGCCAATGCCAACCTACTTCTTTAATCACAAGTCTTGGGTATCGAAACAAGAAAGAGAGCATAGGTACGATAGTTGCAAACCCCATGTCGGTTGAAGATAGTAGCAAATCAGTAGGTTGGAGTAGCTCACCTGTAGGGATAACCCTCAAATCCCATTCACTCCGACAGCATTCAAGGCCCATTCAAGGCCGGCATTAGCATTAGACTGAGGCAAGGGCGGCTATCCCTTTCTGTCTTTCCTGGTTTGGGATTTCTTTTCTCATGGGATAAAGAGAAGATTTTAGGGCTTAATAGCATATAATTACTAAAAGTAGGGGCAATGGGCAGAGGGAAAGTAGGCCTTAGCACCCTCGTGCTCAGACCTCAGTCTATACTCGATCTTGCTTAGAATTTTACTCTGTCACATTGTAAGGGGCTTGAATAAGTCCTTAGTCAATTATCACTCTCCTAGCCTAAGGCTAGGCAAGAAAGACTTTTCTATCTATATCATTAGATAAGGAAAGAAGGTGCTAGACAGCCAAGTCTTTCCAGTTGGAAAGAAGACAGAGAACAAAAGCAGTACTTATAGAATGCTGATGTCTGGAAGACATCAATCATCCCAGAACTAAGCGATCCAGTAGTAAGCTAGTCAAAAGAGTAGGTCATCCAGATTCGAAACAAACTTGGGAAAGTAGGATAGTCAGAGGCGAGCATAAGGCATAAAGCCAATGCTTTAGACTGACCCAATCGTAAGCAAAATCAGTGAGAATATATATTATAAAATAGTTAATTGAATAGATATTCATCTCATATGGACATGATTATCCAACTCCCAGAAAAGACTGTGCTAGATGGTGTCTTGTATTCTAACTTCAAACAAACTCTAATAACAACCAATCTGGTGGAAGTAAAGTCATACTTCTCTTGTATCAATTTCACTAGATTTTAGTAGCACAAAGAGTCTACCAATTGTATCAATTTCATTACTTTAAAATTTCTCAAAATTAATTTTAGTTTGAGAAACAATAAAACATTAGCTAGTTTATCGTTACACTTGTAATGAAAAAAAATGAAAAAAAAGACTTTGTGTTGCTGATTTGTAGTTTGAACTGGATGAGTGTGAAATCGCATTTAACTCACGTGCATCATTATTGTTTATCCATTCCATGATTAAGTTAAAAATCACTACTGTTAGTAAAAAGTCCTATTTGATAGGTTGTACTACATTCACGCCCACATCTTATTGAATCAGTTAACTTTGGAATATTTTGTATTTTTACAGTAAATTATATAAGTGTGGTGAGTTCTTTCCATGTTATTAGACGACAAGCAAAGTAGACTTCATAAGTCTTTCTTTACTTCGAATATAAGAGGGTGTCTAAAGCTTGCTTATTAACAACAGAGCTTACAAACTCAATTATGAAGATATATAGTTAGTTTTACATTTATTAATCAAATTACCTTAAACTTTATTATTTCCTTGAAACTTCTTCCCACCTTTTAAAATTAAAAAATAATATATATTATAAAATAGTTAATTGAATAAATATTCATCTCATATGGACATGATTATCCAACTCCCAGAAAAGACTGTGCTAGATGGTGTCTTGTATTCTAACTTCAAACAAACTCTAATAACAACCAATAGGGTGGAAGTAAAGTCATACTTTTCTTGTATCAATTTCACTAGATTTTAGTAGCAGAAAAGTCTACCAATTGTATCAATTTCATTACTTTAAAATTTCTCAAAATTAATTTTAGTTTGAGAAACAATAAAACATTAGCTAGCTTACTGTTACACTTATGATGAAAAAAATGAAAAAAAAGATTTTGTGTTGCTGATTTGTTGTTTGAACTGGATGAGTGTGAAATCACATTTAACTCACGTGCATCATTATTGTTTATCCATTCCATGATTAAGTTTAAAATCACTATTATTAGTAAAAAGTCCCATTTGACAAGTTGTACTACATTCACGGCCACATCTGATTGAATCACCTAACTTTGGAATATTTTGTATTTTTAGAGTAAATTATATAAGTGTGGTGAGTTCTATACATGATAGTACACGACAAGCAAAGTAGACTTCATAAGTCTTTCCTTATTTATTTTCTGTGTTAAGTCTTTCTTTACTTCAAATCTAAGGGGGTGTCTAAAGCTTGCTTATTAACAACAGAGCTTACAAACTCAATTATAAGGATATGCAGTTGGTTTTACATTTATTAATCAAATTACCTTAACCTTTATTATTTCCTTGAAACTTCTTTCCACCTTTTAAAATTAAAAAAATAATATCTATATTAAAAAATAGTTAATTGAATAGATATTCATCTTATATGGACATGATTATCCAACTCCCAGAAAAGACTGTGCTAGATGGTGTCTTGTATTCTAACTTCAAACAAACTCTAATAACAACCAATCTAGTGGAAGTAAAGTCATACTTCTCTTGTATCAATTTCACTAGATTTTAGTAGCACAAAGAGTCTACCAATTGTATCAATTTTATTACTTTAAAATTTCTCAAAATTAATTTTAGTTTGAGAAAAAAATAAAACATTATCAAGCTTATTGTTACACTTGTGATGAAAAAAAATGAAAAAAAATGAAAAAAAAAGAATTTGTGATGCTGATTTGTTGTTTGAACTGGATGAGTGTGAAATTGCATTTAACTCACGTGCATAACTATTGTTTATCCATTCCACGATTAAGTTAAAAATCACTACAGTTAGTAAAAAGTCCCATTTGACAAGTTGTACTACATTCACGCCCATATCTGATTGAATCACCTAACTTTGGAATATTTTGCATTTTTAGAATAAATTATATAAGTGTGGTGAGTTCTTTACATGATATTACACAACAAGCAAAGTAGACTTCATAAGTCTTTCTTTATTTCTTTGTTGTGCTAAGTCTTTCTTTACTTCGAATCTAAGAGGGTGTCTAAAGCTTGCTTATTAACAACAGAGCATACAAACTCAATTATGAAGATATGCAGTTGGTTTTACATTTATTAATCAAATTACATTTAATTTTATTATTTCCTTGAAACTTCATTCCACCATTTAAAATTAAAAAAAGAATATA
Source organism: Ehretia macrophylla (assembly GCA_037974665.1). Taxonomy (NCBI): domain Eukaryota; kingdom Viridiplantae; phylum Streptophyta; class Magnoliopsida; order Boraginales; family Ehretiaceae; genus Ehretia; species Ehretia macrophylla. The sequence goes on along the minus strand of CM075764.1, from coordinate 101,964,078 downwards.
TATTATAAAATAGTTAATTGAATAGATATTCATCTCATATGGACATGATTATCCAACTCCCAGAAAAGACTGTGCTAAATGGTGTCTTGTATTCTAACTTCAAACAAACTCTAATAACAACCAATCTGGTGGAAGTAAAGTCATACTTCTCTTGTATCAATTTCACTAGATTTTAGTAGCACAAAGAGTCTACCAATTGTATCAATTTCATTACTTTAAAATTTCTCAAAACTAATTTTAGTTTGAGAAACAATAAAACATTAGCTAGTTTATTGTTACACTTGTGATTAAAAAAATGAAAAAAAAAAGAATTTGGGCTGCTGATTTGTTGTTTGAACTGGATAAGTATGAAATCGCATTTAACTCACGTGCATCATTATTGTTTATCGATTCCATGATTAAGTAAAAAATCACTACTGTTAGTAAAAAGTACCATTTGACAAGTTGTACTACATTCACGCCCACATCTGATTGAATCACCTAACTTTGGAATATTTTGTATTTTAAGAATAAACTATATAAGTGTGGTGAGTTCTTTACATGATATTAGACGACAAGCAAAGTAGACTTCATAAGTCTTTCTTTATTTCTTTGTTGTGCTAAGTCTTTCTTTACTTCGAATCTAAGAGGGTGTCTAAAGCTTGCTTATTAACAACAGAGCTTACAAACTCAATTATGAAGATATGCAATTGGTTTTACATTTATTAATCAAATTACCTTAAACTTTATTGTTTCCTTAAAACTTCTTTCCACCTTTTAAAATTAAAAAAGAATATATATTATAAAATAGTTAATTGAATAGATATTCATCTCATATACTTTAAAATTTCTCAAATTTAATTTTAGTTTGAGAAACAATATAACATTAGCTAGCTTATCGTTACACTTATGCTGAAAAAAAATGAAAAAAAAGACTTTCTGCTGCTGATTGTTTGTTTGAACTGGATGAGTGTGAAATCGCATTTAACTAACGTGCATTATTATTCTACATCCATTCCAAGATTAAGTTTAAAATCATTTGCTAGTAAGAAGTCCCATTTGACAGGTTGAACTACATTCACGCCCACATCTGATTGAATCACTTAACTTTAGAATATTCTGTATTTTTAGAGTAAATTATATAAGTGTGGTGAGTTCTTTCCATGATATTAGACGACAAGCAAAGTTGACTTCAAAAGTCTTTCTTTATTTCTTTGTTTTGGTAAGTCTTTCTTTACTTCGAATCTAAGAGGGTGTCTAAAACTTGCTTATTAACGACAGAGCTTACAAACACAATTATGAAGATATGAATTTGGTTTTACATTTATTAATGAAATTACCTTAAACTTTATTATTTCCTTGAAACTTCATTCCACCTTTTGAAATTAAAAAAGAATATATATTTTAAAATAGTTAATTGAATAGATATTCATCTCATATGGACATGATTATCCAACTCCCAGAAAATACTATGCTAGATGGTGTCTTGTATTCTAACTTCAAACAAACACTAATAACAACCAATCAGGTGGAAGTAAAGTCATACTTCTCTTGTATCAATTGCTCTAGATTTTAGCAGCACAAAGAGTCTACCAATTGTATCAATTTCATTACTTTAAAATTTCTTAAAATTAATTTTAGTTTGAGAAACAATAAAACATTAGCTAGCTTATCGTTACACTTATGATGAAAAAAAAATGAAAAAAAAAACTTTGTGCAGCTGATTTGTTGTTTGAACTGGATGAGTATGAAATCGCATTTAACTCACGTGCATCATTATTGTTTATCCATTCCAAGATTAAGTTTAAAATCACTACTCTAGTAAGAAGTCCCATTTGACAGGTTGTACTACATTCACACCCACACTTATTGAATCAGTTAACTATCGAATATTTTGTATTTTTAGAGTAAATTATATAAGTGTGGTGAGTTCTTTCCATGATATTAGAAGACAAGCAAAGTAGACTTCATAAGTCTTTCTTTATTTCTTTGTTGTGCTAAGTCTTTCTTTACTTCGAATCTAAGAGTGTGTCTAAAGCTTGCTTATTAACAACAGAGCTTACAAACTCAATTATGAAGATATGCAGTTGGTTTTAAATTTATTAATCAAATTACCTTAAACATTATTATTTCCTTGAAACTTCTTTCCACCTTTTAAAATTAAAAAAGAATATATATTATAAAATAGTTAATTGAATAGATATTCATCTCATATGGACATGATTATCCAACTCCCAGAAAAGACTGTGCTAGATGGTATCTTGTATTCTAACTTCAAACAAACTCTAATAACAACCAATCTGGTGGAAGTAAAGTCATACTTCTCTTGTATCAATTTCACTAGATTTTAGTAGCACAAAGAGTCTACCAATTGTATCAATTTCATTACTTTAAAATTTCTCAAAATTAATTTTAGTTTGAGAAACAATAAAACATTAGCTAGCTTATCGTTACACTTGTGATGAAAAAATTAAAAAAAAAAAAAAAGAATTCGTGCTGCTGATTTGTTGTTTGAACTGGATAAGTGTGAAATCGCATTTAACTCACGTGCATCATTATTGTTTATCGATTCCATGATTAAGTTAAAAATCACTACTGTTAGTAAAAAGTACCATTTAACAAGTTGTACTATATTCATGCCCACATCTGATTGAATCACCTAACTTTGGAATATTTTGTATTTTTAGAATAAATTATATAACTGTGGTAAGTTCTTTACATGATATTACACGACAAGCAAAGTAGACTTCATAAGTCTTTCTTCATTTCTTTGTTGTGCTAAGTCTTTCTTTACTTCGAATCAAAGAGGGTGTCTAAAGCTTGCTTATTAACAACGGAGCTTACAAACTCAATTATGAAGATATGCAGTTGTTTTTACATTTATTAATCAAATTACCTTAAACTTTATTATTTCCTTAAAACTTCTTTCCACCTTTTAAAATTAAAAAAGAATATATATTATAAAATAGTTAATTGAATAGATATTCATCTCATATACTTTAAAATTTCTGAAAATTAATTTTAGTTTGAGAAATAATATAACATTAGCTAGCTTATCGTTACACTTATGTTGAAAAAAAAAAAAAAAAAAAAGACTTTCTGCTGCTGATTAGTTCCTTGAAATGGATGAGTGTGAAATCGCATTTAACTAACATGCATCAATATTGTTTATCCATTCCAAGATTAAGTTTAAAATCACTATTGCTAGTAAGAAGTCCCATTTGACAGGTTGTACTACATTCACGCCCAAATCTGATTGAATCACTTAACTTTGGAATATTTTGTATTTTTAGTGTAAATTATATAAGTGTGGTGAGTTCTTTCCATGATATTAGACGACAAGCAAAGTAGACTTCATAAGTCTTTCTTTATTTCTTTGCTGTGGTAAGTCTTTCTTTACTTCGAATCTAAGAGGGTGTCTAAAGCTTGCTTATTAACAACAGAGCTTACAAACTCAATTATGAAGATATGCAGTTGGTTTTACATTTATTAATGAAATTACCTTAAACTTTATTATTTCCTTGAAACTTCATTCCACCTTTTGAAATTAAAAAAGAATAAATATTTTAAAATAGTTAATTGAATAGATATTCATCTCATATAGACATTATTATCCAACTCCCAGAAAATACTATGCTAGATGGTGTCTTGTATTCTAACTTCAAACAAACTCGAATAACAACCAATCAGGTGGAAGTAAAGTCATACTTCTCTTGTATCATTTGCACTAGATTTTAGTAGCACAAAGAGTCTACCAATTGTATCAATTTCATTACTTTAAAATTTTTCATACTTAATTTTAGTTGGAGAAACAATAAAACATTAGCTAGCTTATCGTTACACTTAGGATGAAAAAAAATGAAAAAAATACTTTGTGCAGCTGATTTGTTGTTTGAACTGGATGAGTGTGAAATCGCATTTAACTCACGTGCATTATTGTTGTTTATCCATTCCAAGATTAAGTTTAAAATCACTACTCTAGTAAGAAGTCCCATTTGACAGGTTGTACTACATTCACACCAACATCTTATTGAATCAGTTAACTTTTGAATATTTTGTATTTTTAGAGTAAATTATATAAGTGTGGTGAGTTCTTTCCATGATATTAGACGACAAGCAAAGTAGACTTCATAAGTCTTTCTTTATTTCTTTTTTGTGCTAAGTCTTTCTTTATTTCGAATATAAACGGGTGTCTAAAGCTAGCTTATTAACAACAGAGCTTACAAACTCAATTATGAAGATATGCAGTAGGTTTTACATTTATTAATGAAATTACCTTAAACTTTATTATTTCCTTGAAACTTCATTCTACCTTTTTAAATTAAAAAAGAATATATATTTTAAAATAGTAAATTGAATTGATATTCATCTCATATGGACATGATTATCCAACTCCCAGAAAATACTATGCTAGAAGGTGTCTTGTATTCTAACTTCAAACAAACTCTAATAACAACCAATCAGGTGGAAGTAAAGTCATACTTCTCTTGTATCGATTGCACTAGATTTTAGTAGCACAAAGAGTCTACCAATTGTTTCAATTTCATTACTTTAAAATTTCTCAAAATTAATTTTGGTTTGAGAAACAATAAAACATTAGCTAGCTTATCGTTACACTTATGATGAAAAAAAATGAAAAAAGACTTTGTGCAGCTGATTTGTTGTTTGAACTGGATGAGTATGAAATCGCATTTAACTCACGTGCATCATTATTGTTTATCCATTCCAATATTAAGTTTAAAATCACTACTCTAGTAAGAAGTCCCATTTGACAGAAGGTACTACATTCACACCCACATCTTATTGAATCAGTTAACTTTGGAATATTTTGTATTTTTAGAGTAAATTATATAAGTGTAGTGAGTTCTTTCCATGATATTAGAAGACAAGCAAATTAGACATCATAAGTCTTTCTTTATTTCTTTGTTGTGCTAAGTCTTTCTTTACTTCGAATCTAAAAGGGTGTCTAAAGCTTGCTTATTAACAACAGAGCTTACAAACTCAATTATGAAAATATGCAGTTGGTTTTACATTTATTAATGAAATTACCTTAAACTTTATTAATTCCTTGAAACTTCTTTCCATCTTTTAAAATAAAAAAAGAATATATATTATAAAATTGTTAATTGAATAGATATTCATCTCATATGGACATGATTATCCAACTCCCAAAAAAGACCGTGCTAGATGGTGTCTTGTATTCTAACTTCAATCAAACTCTAATAACAACCAATCAGGTGGAAGTAAAGTCATACTTCTCTAGTATCTATTGCACTAGATATTTGAAGCACAAAGAGTCTACCAATTGTATCAATTTCATTACTTTAAAATTTCTTAAAATTAGTTTTAGTTTGAGAAACAATAAAACATTAGCTAGCTTATCGTTACACTTATGATGAAAAAAAAAATGAAAAAAAGACTTTGTGCAGCTGATTTTTTGTTTGAACTGGATGAGTGTGAAGTCGCATTTAACTCACGTGCATCATTATTGTTTATCCATTACGAGATTAAGTTTAAAATCACTACTCTAGTAAGAAGTCCCATTTGACAGGTTGTACTACATTCATACCCACATCTTATTGAATCAGTTAACTTTGGAATATTTTGTATTTTTAGAGTAAATTATATAAGTGTGGTGAGTTCTTTCCATGATATTAGACGACAAGCAAAGTAGACTTCATAAGTCTTTCTTTATTTCTTTTTTGTGCTAAGTCTTTCTTTATTTCGAATATAAGGGGGTGTCTAAAGCTAGCTTATTAACAACAGAGCTTACAAACTCAATTATGAAGATATGCAGTAGGTTTTACATTTATTAATGAAATTACCTTAAACTTTATTATTTCCTTGAAACTTCATTCTACCTTTTTAAATTAAAAAAGAATATATATTTTAAAATAGTAAATTGAATTGATATTCATCTCATATGGACATGATTATCCAACTCCCAGAAAATACTATGCTAGAAGGTGTCTTGTATTCTAACTTCAAACAAACTCTAATTACAACCAATCAGGTGGAAGTAAAGTCATACTTCTCTTGTATCGATTGCACTAGATTTTAGTAGCACAAAGAGTCTACCAATTGTTTCAATTTCATTACTTTAAAATTTCTCAAAATTAATTTTGGTTTGAGAAACAATAAAACATTAGCTAGCTTATCGTTACACTTATGATGAAAAAAAAATGAAAAAAGACTTTGTGCAGCTGATTTGTTGTTTGAACTGGATGAGTATGAAATCGCATTTAACTCACGTGCATCATTATTGTTTATCCATTCCAATATTAAGTTTAAAATCACTACTCTAGTAAGAAGTCCCATTTGACAGAAGGTACTACATTCACACCCACATCTTATTGAATCAGTTAACTTTGGAATATTTTGTATTTTTAGAGTAAATTATATAAGTGTAGTGAGTTCTTTCCATGATATTAGAAGACAAGCAAATTAGACATCATAAGTCTTTCTTTATTTCTTTGTTGTGCTAAGTCTTTCTTTACTTCGAATCTAAAAGGGTGTCTAAAGCTTGCTTATTAACAACAGAGCTTACAAACTCAATTATGAAAATATGCAGTTGGTTTTACATTTATTAATGAAATTACCTTAAACTTTATTAATTCCTTGAAACTTCTTTCCATCTTTTAAAATAAAAAAAGAATATATATTATAAAATTGTTAATTGAATAGATATTCATCTCATATGGACATGATTATCCAACTCCCAAAAAAGACCGTGCTAGATGGTGTCTTGTATTCTAACTTCAATCAAACTCTAATAACAACCAATCAGGTGGAAGTAAAGTCATACTTCTCTAGTATCTATTGCACTAGATATTTGAAGCACAAAGAGTCTACCAATTGTATCAATTTCATTACTTTAAAATTTCTTAAAATTAGTTTTAGTTTGAGAAACAATAAAACATTAGCTAGCTTATCGTTACACTTATGATGAAAAAAAAAATGAAAAAAAGACTTTGTGCAGCTGATTTTTTGTTTGAACTGGATGAGTGTGAAGTCGCATTTAACTCACGTGCATCATTATTGTTTATCCATTACGAGATTAAGTTTAAAATCACTACTCTAGTAAGAAGTCCCATTTGACAGGTTGTACTACATTCATACCCACATCTTATTGAATCAGTTAACTTTGGAATATTTTGTATTTTTAGAGTAAATTATATAAGTGTGGTGAGTTCTTTCCATGATATTAGACGACAAGCAAAGTAGACTTCATAAGTCTTTCTTTATTTCTTTTTTGTGCTAAGTCTTTCTTTATTTCGAATATAAGGGGGTGTCTAAAGCTAGCTTATTAACAATAGAGCTTACAAACTCAATTATGAAGATATGCAGTAGGTTTTACATTTATTAATGAAATTACCTTAAACTTTATTATTTCCTTGAAACTTCATTCTACCTTTTTAAATTAAAAAAGAATATATATTTTAAAATAGTAAATTGAATTGATATTCATCTCATATGGACATGATTATCCAACTCCCAGAAAATACTATGCTAGAAGGTGTCTTGTATTCTAACTTCAAACAAACTCTAATAACAACCAATCAGGTGGAAGTAAAGTCATACTTCTCTTGTATCGATTGCACTAGATTTTAGTAGCACAAAGAGTCTACCAATTGTTTCAATTTCATTACTTTAAAATTTCTCAAAATTAATTTTGGTTTGAGAAACAATAAAACATTAGCTAGCTTATCGTTACACTTATGATGAAAAAAAAATGAAAAAAGACTTTGTGCAGCTGATTTGTTGTTTGAACTGGATGAGTATGAAATCGCATTTAACTCACGTGCATCATTATTGTTTATCCATTCCAATATTAAGTTTAAAATCACTACTCTAGTAAGAAGTCCCATTTGACAGAAGGTACTACATTCACACCCACATCTTATTGAATCAGTTAACTTTGGAATATTTTGTATTTTTAGAGTAAATTATATAAGTGTAGTGAGTTCTTTCCATGATATTAGAAGACAAGCAAAGTAGACATCATAAGTCTTTCTTTATTTCTTTGTTGTGCTAAGTCTTTCTTTACTTCGAATCTAAAAGGGTGTCTAAAGCTTGCTTATTAACAACAGAGCTTACAAACTCAATTATGAAAATATGCAGTTGGTTTTACATTTATTAATGAAATTACCTTAAACTTTATTAATTCCTTGAAACTTCTTTCCATCTTTTAAAATAAAAAAAGAATATATATTATAAAATTGTTAATTGAATAGATATTCATCTCATATGGACATGATTATCCAACTCCCAAAAAAGACCGTGCTAGATGGTGTCTTGTATTCTAACTTCAATCAAACTCTAATAACAACCAATCAGGTGGAAGTAAAGTCATACTTCTCTAGTATCTATTGCACTAGATATTTGAAGCACAAAGAGTCTACCAATTGTATCAATTTCATTACTTTAAAATTTCTTAAAATTAGTTTTAGTTTGAGAAACAATAAAACATTAGCTAGCTTATCGTTACACTTATGATGAAAAAAAAATGAAAAAAAGACTTTGTGCAGCTGATTTTTTGTTTGAACTGGATGAGTGTGAAGTCGCATTTAACTCACGTGCATCATTATTGTTTATCCATTACGAGATTAAGTTTAAAATCACTACTCTAGTAAGAAGTCCCATTTGACAGGTTGTACTACATTCATACCCACATCTTATTGAATCAGTTAACTTTGGAATATTTTGTATTTTTAGAGTAAATTATATAAGTGTGGTGAGTTCTTTCCATGATATTAGACGACAAGCAAAGTAGACTTCATAAGTCTTTCTTTATTTCTTTGCTGTGGTAAGTCTTTCTTTACTTCGAATCTAAGATGGTATCTAAAACTTACTTATTAACAACAGAGCTTACAAATTCAATTATTGAGATATGCAGTTGGTTTTACATTTATTAATGAAATTACCTTAAACTTTATTATTTCCTTGAAATTTCATTCCACCTTTTGAAATTAAAAAAAGAATAAATATTTTAAAATAGTTAATTGAATAGATATTCATCTCATATGGACATGATTATCCAACTCCCAGAAAAGACTATGCTAGATGGTGTCTTGTATTCTAACTTCAAACAAATTCTAATAACAACCAATCTGGTGGAAGTAAAGTCATACTTATCTTGTATCAATTGCTCTAGATTTTAGTAGCACAAAGAGTCTACCAATTGTATCAATTTCATTACTTTAAAATTTCTCAAAATTAATTTTAGTTTGAGAAACAATAAAACATTCGCTAGCTTATCGTTACACTTATGAAGAAAAAAAATGAAAAAAAGACTTTGTGCTGCTGATTTGTTGTTTGAACTGGATGAGTGTGCAATCGCATTTAACTCACGTGCATCATTATTGTTTATCCATTCCAAGATTAAGTTTAAAATCACTACTCTAGTAAGAAGTCCCATTTGACAAGTTGTACTACATTCAAACCCGCATCTTATTGAATCAGTTAACTTTGGAATATTTTGTATTTTTAGAGTAAATTATATAAGTGTGGTGAGTTTTTTCCATGATATTAGACGACAAGCAAAGTAGACTTCATAAGTCTTTCTTTATTTCTTTGTTGTGCTAAGTCTTTCTTTACTTCGAATCTAAGGGGGTGTCTAAAGCTTTCTTATTAACAACAGAGCTTACAAACTCAATTATGAAGATATGCAGTTGGTTTTACATTTATTAATGAAATTACCTTGAACTTTATTATTTCCTTGAAACTTCATTCCACCTTTTTAAATTAAAAAAGAATATATATTTTAAAATAGTTAATTGAATAGATATTGCCTATCTTTCTAGCCATTGATAGCCTTAGAAGGTTACCCATGGGTTAGGACATGCATGCAAATCAGGTACGACAAGACACAAACTCCAATACACATTGGTTATACATAAGGCACATTGACCAAGTTTACACATAACACGTAAGCACATAAGTCTCATAGACATACGCAAAGAATTAGAACATCTCCAAGTCAGGTTATCTACCCACGGGCCATTGTTCAAAACCTAAACTATGCTAGCACAAGCTAGCTCTGATACCACTCTAAGTGTTACACCCCAAACTCAACCCATAGCTAGGCTAAAGTCGGAACATGACGTTCGAATTGCTTAAAACCTGAAATGAATAACTTAGCAATTATATATCCACTGTACATTCCATCAAAGTTCTACGTGACTGCCAAAACATCGACCTTAAAAGATTGCAACAAATCGTAAAATATTCACAAGACTTTTGCTTCACCTATTCACACATAATTACTAACCAAGAACCAAGCTTCTAGGTCTCTCTAGAATGTTTATCAGCTTAAGATCACATTAATCCTATACCCATATTATACAAACTTCATCAATAATAGTTAAGATTACAATCATAATCCACCAGGTTATATAACACCTATCACAGAATACATATTTATAAGATCTAGATCCTGCAATTTACATCAAACTTCACTTGTCTTTATACAACATTCCACCATTACAAGAAGGAGTTTTTCACGTATACAATCTTTTCCCTTAACTTACAGAGTCAACTCGAGCATCCCTACTTGTAATTTTCATAAAAGAGCAGTGAACTAAACCAATACTTAGCTCAGTGAGGGCCACGAGGAATAGGGATTTTCGCAATCGTTTTTATAATTTCAAAATCCATTTTTCAAAACCCATGTCATGCACATATAAATGCAATTCACAAGTAAATCATACCTAATCCTGCATATTCTCAATGTAATAACAAGCATTTGAATAACATGTGGAAACGTGCAATAACACAAAACGGATATCCACATGATGGTAAACCATCAAGGGAACTATACACATGATATTGAAATTCGAGTCACGTATCAATAACAATAATGACATTGAGATAAACATTCAACCTTCATCCCTAAGATCTTCCAAAGACCAAGCGAGAGTACTTAATCACAGAATAAAAAGGATACGATTGTACGATCGTTGTTGGAGATGGCCAATCTTGAGTCTTCAATCAATATCTTCCTATTTCTCCAACATTAGGTGTTATCAGGATATACACCGCGGTCTATGGTAGTCGATACCAACTGGCAGCCCAATGATACCCAAAGATAACGAACTCTACCATGCCCATGAAGTTTGGTACTACCGCGCCCATCATTGATAACAATAGGAACATTTTTGAAGGGTAACAAAGTAGGTTGCCTCCGTCACACAAGCATGTACAAGCATTTTAACCATTTAACCATCTAGGATATCATGTAAATAGACATTTAGACATATAAAGGCGTTAGCATATGAACAAGTGATAACAGTACTCAAGCATGTAAAGGACTCAATATTCATTCAATCATGACCTTACGTGCAACACAAGTCCAACTCTTATATACACCTTTATTATGCCACAATTAACCTTTATAATGCCCATGAAACAAGCTAACTCCAATGCATCAAAATCATAACTTAAACCATTACACACAAGGATGAAAACATACAAGGGACAGAGGGAGTCAGGCGAGGGATTAATACGTAATGCGCTTCTAAGTTATTTTCATAATATAAACTATTGGCCAAGTGATAGGCATCATATGAACACATAGAACCAATTAACTCAAGCAAATATTTTGAAAAAGAGACTTCCCGATCGATCGGAGAAGATTCCCAATCGATCGGGTGGCATGAAAACAAAATCAGTGTTCTGTCCGATCGATCGATCAAAGTGGCTGATCGATCGGGCACTCTGTCTGATTGATCGGAGAAGGCGACTGATTGATCGGGCGGAAGACACATTTGACACTAATAATGCCCGATCGATCGGGCCTCATCCCTGATCGATCAAGACCTGCACAAAATGGGAAATTTCACAACTTCACAAATTCTTTCATCTTCCTTGCCACACCTGAATTTCTACACTAACCACCCTTCAACCACAACTCTAAAACCTCACTTAGCATGCTTATACAACATATAAATCAAACCATTCCAACAAGAACCCAAAGGGTGTACAAAACTCATCAAATAACATCAGGCTTCAATTTTATCCTAGAATCTTAATCTCATTACATACTTAAGGTTCATAACTATGCCATATGCTACTTTAGAAAACCTTTGAAAGAAAACCCTTCACCTTGATTGCTACCATAGATGCTTGAAGATTGTTATAGTTGCAATAAAAACTTGAAAAATGCAAGATGGAGCTACAAAAATGGCTTGAAGCTTCTTATCTTCCTATTTTCTTCTCTCTTTCTTCCATGGTTGAATGGTGTGAGGTGTGTGTGAATATGTGTCGTGTGGGTGTGTATATATCAGATGTGTGTGTGAGTGTGTTGTGTATTGTATATATTTAGGTAGGCATGATATTTAGAATAAGCCAAATGACCCAAATGCCCCTTAAGTATAGCCTATCTACTAGTTTGCCATGCCATTGGATCCTAACTAATTTGGTTCCTACATGTAATTTGGTAATAATTAATTGATGTCTACAATGTTTAAAACATGTAAATGCTCATGAATAGACGTAAAACGAGACAAGGGCAAGTAAAATTATATAAATGCACGTTAAATGATAAAAATGCACAGTAAATGACATAGATGTGGATGCTTGTAAAACGATGCAATGTTCATAAAAGTACGTGAATGCAAGTAAAACAATTTATATGCGCTTTAATTATATACGAATCTATATGAAAATATGCATGCATACTTGCGGGGCTTCACAAACTTCCTCACCACGAAAGTCATTAGCCATGAGTAGAAGCCGACCTTGTATATCCTCAAATTGGGTTTCGAAATATTGTCGATCTTCTGCTCTATGTTCTTCCAGACTCTGAAACTAAGTTTCAAAGTATTGACAATCTTCCACTCTATGTTCTTCCAAAGTCTGAAATTGAGCTTCAAAATATTGATGATATGCCGCTCTACGCTCTTCTATTGTTTGAAGTTGAGTTTGCAAATGGTTGAGAGTTCTATCATTGTTGCCCATAGAAGTAGAGATATCATTTAGTTTTTCCAAAATTAGATCAAATGAAAAACTAGAAGCACGACTAGAACTAGCACCTCTCATCCTTTCTTGCTCATCTATTTGTGACACTCTCTCTGCATGAATATACTCCTCCAAAATATTGGTTTCCATAGGCATTTCACGTTATAAGTTTTCTTCCATCTCAACATCACCAATATAACTAAAATTCTGAACAAATGTTCTGTTCTTGGTAGTATTAGTTCTAATGAATGATTTGGTTTCCTCTGGTAGTCTATTAAATTATTCTTGGTCTATATAACGATCTTGATACCAATAAACTTGTTGCCTATTCAGAGATAGCATATTAAGATACCAAGAAGGGTTGAATTTCCTACTTTCAACCCTATCAAATGAAACCCCGAAGTACTCAAAAATTTACGTAAGGGCTACTCCATATGGCAAGGATTTATTGTCCTTAGCCACATAAATCATGTGACGAATAATCATATACGGTAAGTTCACTTGTCTACCACTAACCAACAAATATACAATATAAGTATCTCCTTGAAGTGTCCTTTCATCATTAATATTTCTATGTACAAGACAAGAGCCTACAAAGTTTACCCAAATTTTTCATAGTATGGGCAACTCTCTCTTATCTTGTGCATTTCCTCTATAAGCAATTCTATTATACCTTTCCGCCCAGAAAAATCTCAAACAATTATCTTTGTCTTCGGGCTCCATTCTACTTTTTAGCCAACCAGTGGTGTCATAAGCTTTTACCTCTTCGTTTCTCATATTAAAGATTGTAGCTATAATATCTGGGGTTAACTCAATATCAACACCTCTAACTCTAGTTTTTATAACAACAATTTCATCACTTTCAATATTAGCATAAAACTCACAGATTAAAAGCAGATAAACAAGACAATGAATATGTAGGAAGTCATACCAACCTTGTTGTTGCACGAATTCAGAAATTCTAGTACCTTGTATGTCCTCGTCTATCAAACACTTTCCATACAATATCGGCTTGGCAACCTCGTTGTTTGCACGTGTGGGAGGAGGATCCCTACTACAAGAAAAACAGGCTGAGGCGACGGTCAAATTTTGTAGCTTAGTAGTAGCCAAATTGGGACAGGTAACGGCTAGGCGATGGAATAATATCCGTAGTAAAGAGCCCCGTAGCCAAATTGATATTCCGTAGCCCATCCGTAGACAATTCTAAAAATTAATTTGTATTTATTTTTTATAACTTTCGTAGCAAAATAGCCGTAGCCCATCCGTAGCCAACTAAAATTTTGACTTTTTTAATTAATTATTAATGTCCGTAACAAATCCGTAGTCGTTTCGGTCATAAATCGGCCGTCGTCCACGGCTATGGATTAATATCCGTAGAATTTCAGTAGCCACTATTCAGTAGCCAATCCGTAGCCAACTAAAATTTTGATTTTTTTATTAATTATTAACGTCCGTAGCAAAGTCGTAGTCGTGTCGGTCGTAAATCGGTCGTCGTCCACAGCCACGGATTGGTATGGTAGCCAATCCATAGCCTTTTGTCGACACATTTCCGTTGTCAATCCGTCGCTAATTAATTATTTAATTTAAAAAAAATTATATCTAAAAAAAAAATTATATTAACAAAAAAAATTAAAAATACAAATTAATATTTACAATAGATTTATAATATTTACAAAAAAAACCAATACAAAAATAATATTAATTTACAAAAAAATCTAAAATGATCTACTATTGTCTTCTAATCATCTCGCTCACATGGTTTTAATGTCTGCAAAGCTTTCATTTTCTTTTTCTGTACTTTCTCATACTCTTCCAAAGTCATCTCCTATTACGACATTAACAAATATGCATAAATAACACACAAATATTACTTGAAAATATTTAGAGCAGTTTAATTTATTAAATTCCTCATCTACATATACATTGACAAATTTCTTCTTCCAACACAATCTAACCAGTGAAATAGTATTAAAAATACACCAAAAGCTCATTAGTTAGAAGAGAAAACAGTTAATAAGAAACTTGGAATATATCAGTCCAAGGCTTTTAGCAAGAAATGTAATTGAATCTCCCAAGTAATGTTTTGCGTATAGAAGTGTCGTTTGTATGAAATTACCTTATTATCTACCCTTCTAATATATAATTTTTCGTATCACCAATGCTATTTGCATGAAAGAGGATTAAGTTGGATAAAATTGATGCATTCATATAGAAAAGAAAAATCATACCACAGTTTGAACCACATTGTAAGCCAGATCCCCACAGTCCTTAACAAGGGTAGTTCCATTGTCACACATATAAGAAAAATGTTCAGTCACGTTCCCTCCACAAAGTATGCATTTAGATTCATCTTCACATCATAACAAATTGTATTCAACGCCAATGAATTCATCCAAAGATCTGTTGATTACTAAACAAAAAGCCTAAGAATTAATTAATCTCATCAATGTTGGTGTTATCTTATGCAAAGTGAAACATGACTCACAACCCACATCCCACAAATCATTGCTAATATATCTCATGATCCATACATGATATGTACATATGCCTAGTGACTAAATCACAAGAATGATATAAATCACTTACAAATCCAAAAAACAAGCCTAGATTCTTCTTCAACACATGTGCCTACGAAAGATAAACCATGATTAGGAAAAGCTAAAGAAAATGTGCAACTAAAGAAAAGCTTGAAAATACAGGGACATAGTACTTACAATACCACAACACTCAACTCTATATGAAGAAGGATTATCTTCTCCAACATCATCCTTCTAATTCGATAAAGACCCGAATGAATCATTCTCCACTTTTTCTTTAAATCCCAACAAAGCCAATCCTAAATCACTTAACAAAAGAATTCCATTTAAGCACGTGATTCCATTATTTCAATTCTAAATTAGCATGACTCCATTATTTCAATTCTAAATTAGCACGACTCTATTATTTCAACTCTAAATTAGCACATGACTTCATTATTTTCACATATACAAAAGAATAGCACCACTAACCAAATAACATTTCATATTCGCTACATCGGCATTAACATATACATATTATCGGTATTAACATATACATATTGAACTATAAGCGTGGTACATATTCAACTCTAAACTATTTACCTATAGATAGAGATAGGAATATGGTGGTAGTGTTCTTGGTGGTGGTAATGGTATCATTGGTGGTGTTGATGATTCCCTTGATAGTGGTGATAGGGGTAGTACTCTTGGTGATATCTTTGGTGGTTCCCTTGGTAGTGATCACGAATAAAAATTAAATAAATAAATGAAAAAACTAATAAACTACAAACTAGTATATTGCACTACCTCTGATGGTGTTGGTGATGGTCTTGGTGGTGGTTGTTGTTGGTGGTGGTGACTTTGTTGGTGGTGGTGGTGTCCTTGGAGTTGATGGTGTCATGCCCTGACTCAACCCTTTCCTAGAAGTCAAGTTCGAACGCGACAATAATCGAACAAAGTCTCCCTTTAATTACGGACATTCCAACACCTATACAATTATACTCAATGCCAACAACAAATACACAAGAACACCTTCTTGAAGCTTTGCTTATGCATAACATGCTAAACACAACATTTCTTCATAACAGGTCTATGTAAGCCTAGCAACATTTACAAGTTAGACTTGTCTTTAGTTACAAGTTCTCAAGATGAATTACAATCCATAAAACAAAGACTTTCTAAGTTAAAAAATAAGCTAAGTATGCTTAGTTACATTTCCAAAGTGATTCATAAACTTGCAACTAAACTCTTTGATTTCAGTAAGTCAAAAGCTATGATCTAACATGTGCATAATGGAACTTTGTTGCAAAATGAACTATACAACTTGCAAAACATCATAATCCAATCGTTTAATTCAATATAACTCATAAAGCATTCACAACCAATAATTTAATCGTTTCACATATCTATTAATAGCAAAATAGGTTACCACTTATAGCATTCACATACATTTTATCCATTTTCCGTTAGCAATTAACTTGCATTAGAGCACCACTAAATTCTCTTAGTAATTATTTTTAGCAATCTAACTAACTAACAATATAAACAAGTTATATTTCCACTTGAAATCCAAGGAAATTTACAAGATTCACACTTTAGCTCTTATTTTGCAAACATGTATCGTATATATATGTTGTATGCAATGTATGTAGGCTAAAAATACTCACTCAAGCATTTTATCAAACATATATTCAACATACCTATACAACTGCATCAAACAACAATACACACATAAAGTCTCTAACTTTCAACAACATTCTACACATATACTTTACATTTACTTCATAATAAACAACCTAGCATGTGAATTCATAGCCCAATTTAACATTTTATAGCATACACATAAACTTACCATCTTTAAAACTATAATAAATGCAAGAAATACATGAACCTCTCATCTTAAAATTGTAGGAAATGCAAACTAGAGCAAACACTTGAGCTAAAGATGGTGCTTTGGTGGTGGTGATAGTGGTCTTGGTAGTGGTGGTGCTCTTGGTAGTGGTGGTGCCCTAGTTGATGGTGGTGGTTAAACCTTGTTTGTGGTGGTGCTATACTTAATGGTCATGGTGCCCTTGGTGGTTGTGGTGGTGCTATCCTTGGTGGTGATGGTGTCCATGGTGGTGGTGGTGGTATAGAGAAAGAGGGATTGAAGAAGATATTTTCATTTTTTGAGAGAGAATAAGTGAAGAGAGTGAAGGGAAATATTAAAAAATTTCATACTTCTCTGATTTGAGTGAAAAATCAAAAGCGGGCGACGGATTGGCTACGGAAATTTGTAGTCACAAAAAAAATTAAAAAAATTAAAAAAAAAAATTCAGGAGGGCCCGTCAGCCGACGGTGGAACGTTGGCCAACGTTCTGCCTCTGGCCAAGCCGACCGGCCGACGGGCCATCCGGTAGGCCCTCCGGCAGCCACGCCGGCCGGCCGGCCGACTATTCTATAGGCCCTTCGACGGGCCAAGATTATTTTATTTTTTATTTTTTATCTTTTTAATTTTTTTTAAAAAAATTCTCCTATCTAAAACATCCCAAATTTAAATTTTTGGAATATTTAAAATACGCACCCTAATAAAATACAAACCAAGTGTATTTTTATTTGAAAAATGCTAAGTGAAGTTTACTACGCTGTAGGTGCAATCAAAATTCTGTAATTCAAATTAAAATCGATAAACCTTATTTTTATCTAAAAGTCCGTAGCCCATCCGTGGCAATTGGCTACGGATGGGCTACGAAAAATGAAATCTGTAGCCCATCTGTAGCCAATTGGCACGGATGGGCTATGAACCATTAATAGTATGAATTCTAACTTGTTAATAGGTAGGAACAACGTATTAAAGCGTGTTTATATCTTTATATTTTTCATGTTTATGAAGTTTAGACACAATATGAGAGTTTTTGAACCCCGAGATTGAACGTTTATTAATATTAATACAATGTTAAGCGAGGATATGATAACTTCGATTTAAACGGCAAATGACTTCGTAGGAGATTTCTCTATTAAAATACGCACGCTAATAAAATACGGACTAATTTATTTTTATTTAAAAAACTAGCATCTCAAGTGAAGTTTACTACGTTGTAGGTGCAATTAAAATTCCGTAATTCAAATTAAAACCGATAAACCTCATTTTTATCTTAAAGTCCGTAGCCCATCCGTGGCAATTGGCTACGGATGGGCTACGGATTAATGAAATCCATAGCCCATCCGTATCCAATAGCCACGGATGGGCTACGGACCACTAATAGTATGAATTCTAACTTGTTAATAGGTTTGAACAACATATTAAAGCGTGTTTATATCTTTATATTTTTAATATTTATGAAGTTTAGACACAATATGAGAGTTTTTGGACCCCTAGATTGAACGTTTATTAATATTAACACAATGTCAAGTAAGGATATGATAACTTCGATTTAAATGGCTAATAACTTCGTAGAATATTTCTCTATTAAAATACGCATGCTAATAAAATACGGACCAAGTTTATTTTTATTTGAAAATCTAGCTTCTCAAGTGAAGTTTACTACGTTGTAGGTACAATCAAAATTCCGTAATTCAAATTAAAATCGAAAAACCTCATTTTTATCTTAAAGTCCATAGCCCATCTGTGGCAATTGGCTACGGATGGGCTACAGAAAAATGAAATTCGTAGCCCATCTGTAGCCAATTTCCACGGATGGGCTACAGACCACTAATAGTATGAGTTCTAACTTGTTAATAGGTAAGAACAACGTATTAAAGTGTGTTTATATCTTTATATTTTTCATGTTTATGAAGTTTAGACACAATATGAGAGTTTTAGAACCCTAGATTGAACGTTTATTAATATTAATGCAATGTTAAGTGAGGACATGATAACTTCGATTTAAAGGGCTAATGACTTCGTAGGAGATTTTTCTATTAAAATACGCACGCTAATAAAATACGGACTAAGTTTATTTTTATTTGAAAAACTAGCACCTCAAGTGAAGTTTACTACATTATAGGTGCAATCGAAATTTCGTAATTCAAATTAAAACCGATAAACCTTATTTTTATCTTAAAGTCTGTAGCCCATCCATGGCAATTGGCTACAGATGGGCTACGGAAAATGAAATCCGTAGCCAATTGCCACGGATAGGCTACGGACCATTAATAGTATGAATTCTAACTTGTTAATAGGTAGGAACAACGTATTAAAGCGTGTCTATATCTTTATATTTTTCATGTTTATGAAGTTTAGACACAATATGAGAGTTTTAGGACCCCTAGATTGAACATTTATTAATATTAACGTAATGTTAAGTGAGGACATGATAACTTCGATTTAAACGGCTAATGACTTTGTAGGAGATTTCTCTATTAAAATACGGACTAAGTTTATTTTTATTTGAAAATCTAGCATCTCAAGTGAAGTTTACTACGTTGTAGATGCAATCAAAATTCTGTAATTCAAATTAAAATCGATAAACCTCATTTTTATCTAAAAGTCCGTAGCTCATCCGTGGCAATTGGCTACGGATGGGTTACAGAAAAATGAAATCCGTAGCCCATCCGTAGCCAATTGCCACGGATGGGCTTCGGACCACTAATAGTATGAATTCTAACTTGTTAATAGGTAAGAATAACGTATTCAAGCGTGTTTATATCTTTATATTTTTCTTGTTTATGAAGTTTTGACACAATATGAGAATTTTTGGACCCCTAAATTGAACGTTTATTAATATTAATGCAATGTTAAGTGAGGAAATGATAACTTCGATTTAAACGGCAAATGACTTCGTAGGAGATTTATCTATTAAAATACGCACGCTAATAAAATACGGACTAAGTTTATTTTTATTTGAAAAACTAGCACCTAAAGTGAAGTTTACTACGTTGTAGTTGCAATCAAAATTTCGTAATTTAAATTAAAACCGATAAATCTCATTTTTATCTTAAAGTCTGTAGCCCATCCGTGACAATTGGCTACGGATGGGCTACGGAAAAATGAAATTCGTAGCCAATTGCCACGGATGGGTTACAGACTACTAATAATATAAATTCTAACTTGTTAATAGGTGGAACAACGTATTAAAGCGTGTTTATATCTTTTTATTTTTCTTGTTTATGAAGTTTAGACACAATATGAGAGTTTTTGGACCCCTAGATTGAACGTTTATTAATATTAACGTAATGTTAAGTGAGGACATGATAACTTCGATTTAAACGGCTAATGACATCGTAGAAGATTTCTCTATTAAAATACACATGCTAATAAAATACGGACTAAGTTTATTTTTATTTGAAAATCTATCATCTCAAGTGAAGTTTACTACGTTGTAGGTGCGGTGCAATCAAAATTCCATAATTCAAATTAAAACCGATAAACCTCATTTTTATCTGAAAGTTCATAGCCCATCCGTGGCAATTGGCTACGGATGGGCTACGGAAAAATAAAATCCGTAGCCCATCCGTAACCAATTGCCACGGATGGGCTACAGACCACTAATAGTATGAATTCTAACTTGTTAATAGGTAAGAACAACGTATTAAAGCTTGTTTATATCTTTATATTTTTCATGTTTATGAAGTTTAGACACAATATGAGAGTTTTTGGATCCCTAGTTTGAACGTTTATTAATATTAATGCAATGTTAAGTGAGGACATGATAACTTCGATTTAAATGGCTAATGACTTCGTAGGAGATTTTTCTATTAAAATACGCATGCTAATAAAATACGGACTAAGTTTATTTTTATTTAAAAACTAGCACCTCAAGTGAAGTTTACTACGTTGTAGGTGCAATCAAAATTCCGTAATTCAAATTAAAACCGATAAACCTCATTTTTATCTGAAAGTCTGTAACCCATCCATGGCAATTGGCTACAGATGGGCTACGGAAAAATGAAATCCGTAGCCAATTGCCACGGATGGACTACGGACCATTAATAGTATGAATTATAACTTGTTAATAGGTAGGAACAACGTATTAAAGCGTGTTTATATCTTCATATTTTTTATGTTTATGAAGTTTAGACACAATATGAGAGTTTTTGGACCCCTAGATTGAACGTTTATTAATATTAACGTAATGTTAAGTGAGGACATGATAACTTCGATTTAAACGGCTAATGACTTCGTAAGAGATTTCTCTATTAAAATACGCACTCTAATAAAATATGGACCAAGTCTATTTTTATTTGGGAATCTATCATCTCAAGTGAAGTTTACTACGTTGTAGGTACAATCAAAATTCCGTAATTCAAATTAAAATCGATAAACCTCATTTTTATCTGAATGTCCGTAGCCCATCCGTGGCAATTGGCTACGGATGGGCTACAGAAAAATGAAATCCGTAGCCCATCCGTAGCCAATTGCCACTGATGGGCTACGGACCTTTAATAGTATGAATTCTAACTTGTTAATAGGTAGGAACAACGTATTAAAGCTTGTTTATATCTTTATATTTTTCATGTTTATGAAGTTTAGACACAATATGAGAGTTTTTGGACCCCTAGATTAAACGTTTATTAATATTAACACAATGTTAAGTGAGAACATGATAACTTCGATTTAAACGACTAATGATTTCATAGGAGATTTCTCTATTAAAATACGTATGCTAATAAAATACGGACTAAGTTTATTTTTATTTGGAAATCTAGCATCTCAAGTGAAGTTTACTACGTTGTAGGTGCAATCAAAATTCCATAATTCAAATTAAAACCAATAAACCTCATTTTTATCTGAAAGTCTGTAGCCCATCCGTGGCAATTGGCTACGGATGGGCTACGGAAAAATGAAATCCATAGCCAATATGTAGCCAATTGTCACGGATGGGCTATGGACTTTGTTATTTTTATTTTTCCCTCCGGTCCTTTATTTTTTATGGACATTTTTTTGAATAATACATAGTACGTAGCTAATCCGTGGTTATTTGGCCACCGCATAGCTACGCAATTTGTTATGATTTTTGTTGCCACATTAATTAAATAATCTGTAGCTAGTCCGTAGCAAATTTGTCACGGCTAGGCTACGGAATATTATTTTTTATTTTTTATTTGTAATTAAAATTATTCTCCGTAGCCATTTTTTTTCGCCATTTCAACGGGGCCGAAGTTGGCTACGGATGGGCTTCGAAATTAATTGCCCGTAACAATTCCGTAGCCCATCCATAGCCAATTTACTACAGAAAAAATCCGTCGTCCAAATCCGTCGCTCGTACACTGTTTTCTTGTAGTGCCCTATCCGGACTTGGAAGCCTTGTAGACGCTCTTGTATTGGTTTTCTTAGGAATATTTTTTCCCACCTTTTCTTGTATCCACCGTGATAAAATATATAGATTTTGAGCTTTGGGGAAATGGGTAATCTGATTATGGAACAAAACTTGAGATTTAATGGCTAAATTTTGAGTTTAAGACAACTTTACCTATATTTTGGCTTAGGGCTTGAAAAAATTGAGATTTGGAAAAACTCTTTGTAGATTTGGTGGTTTTGGCAAGTGGGTAATGTGACTATGGAAGAAATTTTGAGGTTTAATGGCTAGATTTTGAGAATTTGAGAGAGATTTTTTGAGTTTTTCTTGCAATGGGGTTGAAGAAATTGGTGTTTTGAAAAATTAGTTGGAGATTTTGATGTTTTGTGGAATGGATAATGTGATTGTGGAAGAAATTTTGAGATTTAATGGTTAGTTTTTGATGATTTTAGAGAGATTTTGGGAGAGTTTTAGAAAATAAAGGTGAAGAGATGTGAAGTTGGGGAAAAAAATGGGATTTGGGGGTGGGTTTACTGATTTTTATCAGCACAAATCAAAAAAAAAAACCCCGCGTCCCCAAGGCGGATGTCGGCTGGCTACTTAAATTTTTTTTTTTTTATTTGTGATGAATGTTTAAAATATTTTCCCCAAAATTTTCCCCCAAATTCACTTCACTATTTCTTTCTCTTACAAAAAACCTCTATCTCTTAACTTCACCACCACCACTACTACCACCACCACCACCACCACTACCACCGTCACCACCACCACCACCATCACAATCAACATCACTGCCATCACCATCAAGACCACCACTGTAACACCCCAGCCCCTCACGAAACCAAAAGTTCTATTAAACAATCTATACTCATCCCAATACCAAACCCGGTAACAAAATTTAGGAAAAACGGATGGAGTTTTTCCTGTTTATAGGACTAACTGGATACCTGTAAACAATAAATAAAGCCACAAATATAACCCACATCATTCTCATACAACTCCAACTCCAACCATGCCCTGTCTCAAAGCCATATGAGCCTTAGACTAACATAAACATCAAACATACAAGCATGCAATCATTAACTGTTAAAGGTTCATGATTATAATCTCACTTATCATACCACTCTAACATTAACTAGTTTTCTTTCTTATAATTTAAGTCCGTCAACCAGTCAAAACATGCAAGCATGCAGCTACTAGACAATAAAGTAAATATTACAAGTTATTACAACATTACAAGCCATTCGCAACTATCAATACATTCTAAATTTAACTTTACAATTACAAAACTGTATTCAATGACAATCCACGTAAGCCAACATAATCAATCACGAAATTCTCGAGCCTTCTTTTCTACCTCCGATAGCACTAAACCAGAAAGGTGTTAGAATCGAGTGTGAGTATACAACATGTATACTCAGTGAGGAAGGGGAAACGGGAATAGTATATCGGGGGTTCGTGCAATGCAGCAACTTAACACATTTAATACAATAAATAAACAATGGATAACAATTCTAATACCACACTTTAAAAAAGGATACGATCGATTACCCTTATCACTCCAAGTCTTTGATTCTCGATCCACGAACCATGACTCGATCACGATATGCCGGCATCCCAAACACCAAAGGGTACTCCGGATGTACCCAATCCTACGACCCAATACCCCTGGCAATCTCCGGACCAAGCGAGTGAGGGAATAAGGTACGGAGCTAGAGCAACCAACCCTGGCAAGCCCGCTGCCACCCAGAGAGGCCCATCGCATCTGCCCTGACGATAAGGTTGCGCAACCATTGACTCGATAACACATGAAGTAATAATAATAACAATATAACAAAATAAGCCGATATACAAACAAGGAAGACAACAAAAGAGGTTGTCCTCGAGAACACACATCATCAATCACGTCATATGATGAAACATGATACATTCATTAGTCTATAATTGCTAAACTAATCCAACTAAAACACTTAAATCACTTAGTATCGAACATTTAGCATATAACAAGATAAGACACTTAGAATGCACATAGAAATGATCCCTCACCTTTTAGGAAACCAAACCTGCGCGAATTAAGCCAAGATTCCCTCAATATTCTCCAAAAGCATCAATTCCCTTCAATTATCACTACCTAATACAATCAACTATATGCATAAGAAGTGATTTATTATTCTCAACAAAAGCTAGTTCATAAAGCCATTAATTTATCCAACTCTATTTGATTCCCTTTAATTCACATAACTAATAATATATTTCATTGTTCAACATGCATTCTAATAATTATTTAAACAACAGATAACTCAAGTGATCACATGTGCAACGTTCTTTAATGTTCTAAGTATTACTCAAAGACAATAATCTAATAACTAACATATATATAGCAATGATAATTCATATAAGTAGAAACACTATATAATACCTAACCAATAAGTTATATAAGCATAGCTTCACATATACAATACAATTAATAAACAATATAAACATGTTTACTCAATCTTTAACTAGTAACCATATGATTCAATTCACAACTTCTCCAAGTAGATGAACTTGTTATACAAATACATTATTTATCCAACCAATTAAGAATCAACTAACAACAATAGTGTAACAAGTTAAGCATATAAATGAGGGACAACAAGGTAAGTTGCTCTCACACAAGTATAACATTATATGATTAGCATAAGAAACAAGAAACACAAGACTATAAGCAATAACCATGTAAATAACCAACAGTGCACAAAGGGGATCAACAACATACTTCCACGAAATTTCATCAATAACTCAAATATACTATAGAAATGCATTTAAACGCACTATAAGCAATTACAAGGCAATACAAGTACCAAAGCACTTAATTCATTCATTTTTCCCTTTGTTCAACTAGGCTATTTAGCTTCCTACAAGAATTCAAGGATCAAGTTAAGCTAGCTAACCAACCTACCAATCTAAGGATACCTAAATACCTCATTTAAAGCCTCCAAATCATAACCTAGAGCACAAGTACACGGAAACACCGAAAATGCCTCTTTGTGGGTTTACACTACAAGTACCAATTCCGGAACCCAAACAAGTGAAACGAAGGCACTTCTAAGGCTTCAATACTTAATCAAGACTAGACATAACCTCGAAACATGCCCGGATTCAAGTTAACCTCGAAACCCCTTATTAAAGTAGCCCAACTTGATCAAATTATTCAAATTTTGTACATGACAAGTACAACTAACATTTTTTCCATGCTCAAGGACCTAATTAGCAACTACTAGAAGCATTGAATCAAATTAAATTGCACAAATTTTTGGAACCTTAGAAATTATACTATTCATCATCTTCCTCAAGTGACACCTTGCTAAAAACTCAACACCAAGCTATAATATTGCATATGGATGTTTTCTAGCATGTATACATACTATATAAAGCAAGAAACAAGCATTTTATAGCTCAATAATAGCAAAATCCAAAAATTTTAAAAAACTTGACATAAACTGTAAACCATGAAAATGATGTAACCCCCTCACCAAAAACGTGCAAGGAAGCTAGGATAGGGCTTGGAGAAGCTTGGAACCACTTGGAGAAGACTTGGCAAAGCTTGGAAGATCAAATTGAGCAAAATTGGCAAGAAAATCACTATTCTCATAATTGGCTTTTTTGGCTGATTTTTGGTCTTTTTTGGCTTATTTGAGTATTTTTGTGTGTTCTTTTGTGTTTTGTTTAGTATATATATGTATAGGATGATTATATGGGTTGATGGGTTAGATATTGGGTTTGGGTTGTAGGTTAAAATAGATTTGAGTTTAGGTGTATTAAAATAAATGCAAGAAAACTTTTTTAAGTCCAAAATAATACATAGTTTACTATTCATATAATATCAAGATATTCTTGCAAATCACTCGTCATATATGCAATGAATATAATTTTTGTGAACGTAGGCTAATTATAAGTGAAGTACTAATAGAAAAATATGAAATCCGGGAAATAAGATAATAAAATTTTAGTTCGGGCTCAATTTAATAAAAAAAAACTTTTTAAATGTAAGTTTTACTAAAAAGTCTATGATTAAAATAATTTGAATGTTCATTTATTATTTACTAAAGTAAATAAATTCAAAATTTTGATATTTAAAAGCAATTTAACAAATATTAGCACATAGAGAGTAAATAAACACTTAATGGCATTTTATAGAAAAAGTAGGCATTTAAACAAATAGTTGTACACATAAATGCACATGAATGATAAATGCATACACTGGAGCCAGACGTCACAACCACCAAGGGTACTACCACCACCACCAACAAAGGCTCCATCTCCACCATAAGGTCCTCTATCACCACCATCTAGGGCACCATCACCATCTAGGGCACCATCACCATCACCACCACTACCATCATCATCAACACCACTACTATCACCATCAAGAGCACCACCAAGAATACTATCACCACTACCAATAAAGGCTCTATCACTACCACAAGGTCCTCCATCACTACCATGTAGGCCACCATCACCATCACCACCATCACCATCTAGGGCACCATCACCACCTCCAACTCTACCACCAAAGACACTATCACCATCTCTCTCTCTCTATTTTCTACTAGTAAGTATTTTATTGTATACATTTTTTCTTTATTTTTTTGTCTAGTATAGACATATTTATATATGTGTATAATATATATATTCATATGTGTAATTTTTTTAGTTTTTCATTTGTTCAATTTATTATTTTTGTATTTAATGTTATGTTTAATTCTAATTTTTTTTAAGTGAGGTTTTTACATAAATATTTGCTAGTGATATTTGTTGTGACTTCTTTGACATCAATGTTGTATTGTAGTGATATTTGTTTTCATTAATTAACAATAGATTAACTAGTGGGTCATAAATTGTGTTTAAATAATGTCCCCACCAAGCCCATTACTTAATCGTATCTTGTACTGTTAATTTCTTTAATGGAATGAACATATATTATGATACAGAAGTTGAGAAAATGGAAACACTTCGACAATAGTGGATAAACGATCGATTAACATCTAAGGGAGTATTAAATCCTAAGTTCGTTCATGGAGTAGACGAATAATTCATTCTTTTTGCATGTAGTCAATGAAAGTACATAGATGTAGACAAAATTAGATGTCCTTGTGCGAAATGTAAGAATTGTGACTTTAAGGACCCTCATACTTGTAGATATCATCTCTACTCATGGGGGTTCATGAGGCATTACTATGTTTGGACTTCACACGGGGAGCATGATAACCTCAATCAGGATAACAACCATAATGTTGGTGATCATTCTGGATATAATGAAGGAAATAGTTATAGAACAATGGTGTTTGATGCAATTGGCCCATCAAATGTACCACCAACTCCTTATCAACCAATTGAAGAGGAGCCTAATATGGAGTCAAAATATTTTTATGATCTATTAAAAAATGCAGATGAGCCTGTGTGGAGTGGATGTGAGATCACTCATCTGTCAGCGGTGTCTTTGTTGCTGAATATCAAGTCAGAGGAGAATATGTCTGAACATTGTTTTAATCGAATTATTGAAGTTATTCGAAGAATATTGCCCAAGGATAACACTTTGCCTGGGAACTACTATAGGTTTAACAGTGAAATGAGTCCTCTAGGTTTGAGTTGCATGAAGATTGACGCGTGTGTAAATGGATGGATGTTATATCACAAAGATAGAGATCAACTCAAATCTTCTCCAAGATGCGGTCACCTACGGTTTAAACCTACAGAAGTTTGGAAAAAACGTGGTAGACCAATTGCCTTCAAACGATTGAGGTATCTACCATTAACGCCCAGGTTGACTAGATTACATATACAATGGCATTTTAGACACCAAGTTAATAATGGAAAAATTTGTCATCCATCCGATGCTGAGGCATGGAAACACTTTGATAGAACGTATCCAAACTTTGCTTCTGAACCAAGAAATGTACGTCTCAAATTTTCTTCTGATGGTTTTAACCCGTTCAACTCTTCTTCTCAACCTTATTCTTGTTGGCCTGTGATAATCACACCGTACAATCTTCTACCATGGATGTGTATGAAGGATCCTGTAATGTTCTTGGACCTTCTTATTCCTAAGGCAAAGAGTCCAGGAAAGAGTATAGATACATACCTTTAGCCTCTAATTGAAGAGTTGATTAAATTATAGGAAGTAGGGGTATCATGTTATGATGTGTCGCCCAAGTCAAATTTCCAATTGAAGGCAGTTCTAATGTGGACAATTAATGATTTCCCAGCATATGGCATGTTATCTGGCTGGAGTACGCACGACAAATTGTCATGTTCGTATTGTATGGGATCTTCTCAAGTATTTCAATTGACTGCAGGGGGAAAGAATTGCTTCTTTGATTGCCATCGGCAGTTCTTACCAAGAAATCATCCCTTTCGATGAGACAAGAAAAACTTCTGAAAAAATATGATTAAGAAATCAGACCCTCCGCCGAGATTAAGTGGTGAGGACATGTGGGAACAAGTTCGAGATCTTTCAAACATAAATGAATTTGGTAAAGAGAAAATAGATGGTTTTGGAAAAATCATAACATGACAAAAAAAGCATCATTTGGGATTTGCCTTATTGGCGGTCACAGCTTATGCGTTATAATCTAGACGTCATGCATATAAAGAAGAATGTTTTTGATAATGTCTTTAACACTATAATGAACGAGGAAGGGAAGACAAAGGACACAAAAAATTCAAGGGCTGATATTGAGAGAATTTGTGATCGACCTAAATTATGCATTAGAGATGGCGTGATAAAAATGGCCGTGCATACTCTCTCGATTCCCTCTAGGAAAACAATTTTGGAGTGGGTAAAAGAGTTAAAATTCCCTGACGGATATGTATCAAATATAGCAAGGTGTGTTGACATGAATGATTTGAAATTGTCACATATGAAGAACCATGATTGTCATGTATTTATGGAGAGATTGTTTCCTATAGCCCTACGAGAGTTATTACCAACTAGTGTATGGGAACCTTTTACTGAACTAAGCTTTTTTCAGAAACATTTGTTGTGAGACCCTGTACTGAGCCGTCCAGAGCCATACAAGAGCCCATATGCATTTCATAGCATTTCATATTACTTTATATCATTTAATATCCATTAATATCAATTAATGTGCATTTTTATCATTCAACGAGCATTCATCTTGTTTTATGTGCACATACTTCGTTTAACATGCACTTAGATTCAATTATGTGTCCTTGAGTAATTTAGGTAACGTAGATAATAATTAAATCATTTTACATGCTTTTAAAATTAGTTTACGTACGATTATCTTGGATTACGTGTATTTACATCATTTTACGTGCACTTGAATCGGTTCACGTGCATTTGAGTAATTAATATAGCGTAGCTAGTAATTAAAACCTATCAAATTCAATAGCTAGTTAGAGTAACTAAACTAGAACTAAAACACTTAGAATTAACACTAGGATGACAAACTAGTAATACACAAGTTAGTTGAGGGCCAAGGTGGTCTTTTGGGCCTTTAGATATTTTCCTACCAACTAAAACACACAACACACCACACACACACACAAAAATATTGCAGCACATACTCACATACCACAAAAACACACACACCCACACGATCAAGAGAGGAAAGAGAGAAAAAGAAGAAGAAGAAAGGAGAAAGGGAAAAATGAGGAAGAAAACAAGGATTTTAGAGCATTCTCAAGCTATCTCACCAAGCATTTGGGTGTTTTCAAGCTCCTACTTGTACTTAATCTTGCATTCAAGGTGAGGGAGTTTTCATCCAAAGTTTTAAAACTCATCCAAGATTTTATGATACAGATATATTGATTAATCTTGTTTATTTGTACATATAGAGCTCATGGTGATGATTGTGTATACTTTGTGTTGTAGATCTAAGAATTTTTTATGAACTTGTGTGGAAGAGTTGGAGGAGTTGAATAAGGATATAGATGTGTTTTATATGTGATAGGATGCATATAGCTTGTATTTGATGTTGAAATTGAAAGACAAAGTCTATTGGATTTAGTAGGTATTCTTGGTGTTCTTGGTATTCTTGGTGTTATGAACTATGTTGGATTTTAAGTGGGTTTGATGTTAGTCGTTGATATGGGGTGTGTTAGTTGATGTTTGAACTCTTATATGATGTCCATAAACTACATTGAACATGTTTGATGGATGCTAGGGGGTTATGCGGATTGTTAGAATATTTTTTGTAGAAATATGTTCTTCTTGTGCAGCTATCCGGGCGTTACAACCCCTATCCGGTCGCCGGGATAGAGGACTAAACTCCCGGCAGAAAGCCCTCATCCGGGCATTACTTGTTTCTTCCGGGCGCCCGGATTAAGGCTACAACGCCCGGATGTTTGACAACTCTGCGCAGTGATTTTTCGGAAGCCATATCTCATTCGTTTCAACTACAAATTGTATTCTGTTTGATTCTAGAACTATGTACTTTCGATAAGCTTTGATTATATAATGAAATCAGATTATTTGGAGTTTGGAAAAGTACGTAAATTTACCTTCTAATTTAGGCTATTACAAATGAGTTGAGTATGCTTCATAGTTTCGTTCGTGCTTGCATTTTAGTGTCGTTTTGAGTTGTTCTAAGGTATTCTTACACCTTCCTTTGGTATATGGCTATGTTGGGTCCTTCTAAATGTTACTAATATGTTCAAGCATGATGGGTGTTGGTTTTATGATTAGTTAAACGCTTGCATGACGAATTAACCTTCCTTGTTGTCCTCGACCTTGTGTCTTATGATTTCTAGATGCAAGATATTTACATGTCTAATTAGTTATGTGATAGTATGCTTGAGTAAGTTTGAACATGCTTGGATATATATATGCTTGAATATACTTGCTACTTGTTAATCAGTTATAAACCTGTTCTATCTAGTTCGTTCAACTGAGTGAGAAAGTGTGGTATGGACCAAGGCACAACACTACTTTGATGGTGGAAGTGACCTCTTGGATCCGTATGAACACCATCTCGATTTCATGCCTCGTTAACGCTCTTGATAGGCTCATTGCTACCTCGGGAGCACAACCTCGTCGAGCTATTTATTACCCTAGGATAGTGGGCTCATATTGATCTTGTTAGGCTCATTGCTACCTCGAGAGCACAACCTCGCCAAGCTCTTTGTTACCCTAGAAGAATCAAATCTTGTTTATCTCGCTAGGCTCATTGTTACCTCGCGGGTATAATCTTGTCGAGTTCTTTGTTACCCTAGGAGAATCTTGTCATGGTTTGGGTTATCTCCGGAGTGCCCTCTTGTTATACTCTTTCATTGCAACCAATCTCGCTTGGTCTCTTGACGTTCTTGGAGAGAAGAGTTACTCATGTCTCTTGATCAAGTTGTTTCCATTTGTGTTAATTGTTCTATACTTCGAGTATGAAGTTAATCTTGATATTCTACTATACTTGATTAGCTGTTGTATATGCATAGCACGTTTTTAAAAAGAAGTTTGCGAAATGATAAAACCTTTGCGAAAACTCTTCCTATTTCATCCTCACTAAGCTATACGCCAGGATCTAGCTCACCCTCTTTCTAACAATTTTGGGTGACGATTAGCCAAGCGAGCTCCCATGTGGTTGAAAGCTATATTGATGTGTTATGATAGATTTCTGCCCTAGTTGGTCTGTGTGCTTGCTTGTGAAGTTATAGCTTATCATTGTACAAGATATTTCTGTAAATTGATCAAGTATTATGTTGTAATATTATTTTGGTAGATTAGATGCCTAGTTAAGATTGAATGATATTCTTTTGAGACCAAGGCTTGGAATGTTGAACAGGTGGATTTAAGTCTTGTGAATTTATATCAGACGTTGTAAACCTTTAAGGCTGATGTCTTGGAAGAATGTTGAAAGTCTTTTCAAATTACTTGTGGTATTATTTTAATGGATGTACAGGTTATTAATTTATTATTCACAGGTTTTAAAGTTATTAAGTTGTTAATCTCATAAATAAGAGTTACGAACGTCATGTTTCGGCCTTAGCCTAGCGATAGGTCGGGGTCGGGGCGTGACATTTGTTGCACGTCTCTTGAAAGAATCGACCTTGAAAGAATGCAATAAAATATTGTGATCACCCTTTGTAAGTTGGAAAAGATCTTACATCCAGCCTTCTTTGACTCAATGGAACATTTGTCAGTACACTTGGCTCATAAAGCAATTTGCGGCAGTCCTGTACAATATCGGTAGATGTACCATTTTGAGAGGTTTTTGCATGTTTTGAAGAGAAAGGTGAAGAATAAAGCACATGTTGAGGGATCTATATGTGAAGCATATCTTATCCTTGAAACGGCGACATTTTGTTCATATTATTTCGAACCACATGTGCAAACAAAAATAAGAAACATCGATCGAAATGAAGAGTCCATGGATGCGGATTACCCTAAAGGGTGTTTACCCATATTCAAACATCCAGGTCATCCGATGGGGAAGATGATCTCTAAAGATTTAGACGATCAAGATTTCAATGCTGCCCACTTGTGTGTTTTGATGAATTGCGAAGAAGTGTTCCCATATATTAACTAAGTTCATGACTCAACTCTTTAGTTCTATTAAAGATATTATATATATATATATATATATATATATATATATATATATATATATATATAATCCACTAATTAATACTATACAGGACGTTTGAGGAAGATCTTCAAATGGAAAATCCATCATTTACTGATTCACAAATCAATAACAACATTGAGAAATTTTTCTTGGCTTGGTTACATCACCATGTTAGTATTACTCATTTTTAATGTCCCTAATAATATATTCGACTCATTCCAACCTTGACGTTTGTTATTGTCCCTAATTTACCCCTTTTAGCTTGCCCATAATAACATTTTGGATGATCACCTAAAATATCTTTCAATGGGTCCAAGTAAGATGGTCAGTACATGGCAAAGTACTTGGTGAATGGGTACAGATTTCACACTTTGGAGTATGGATCTTCAAAGGCAACAATGAACAGTGGAGTCACTGTGAAAGGGGCAATGCCTGATAACGAGGAGAGTGATTATTATGGTCTGTTGATTGATATTTTTTAGTTAAAATACCATAATGGAACTTTGAAGCGCACAAGAGTTGTCCGTACGATTCTCACAATGATAAGGGATTAAAGGCATCCAAAATATCCATTGATTGATATAAATGTGAAGAAAAAATAATCAAAGTATGACCCATTTGTCTTAGCCGAGCATGCACATCAAGCATACTACGTCAAGTATCCTGGTGCTAAGAGAGAACGGACAGCTTTGTCGTCTGTATGCAAAATTAGATCAAGGAACCAATTTGATATGTGTACGAACAATGATGATAATGATAAAGATGAACAATCGGCTTTTAAGTCTGATGAGATGAACGTGACATTGGTACAATCAGATGATCATGATGATGTCGTATTACGTTGTCTTGAATTAAGTGAATGTATTGTTGTGGTTGGAGATGTAGAAGAAGAGCACAAGGACTATGCCCAAAATGATTATGAAGATCATGAAAGTGACTCTAATAATGACTTAGAATCCGAATACAAATTATCTAATTGAGAATTTGTACTTATAAATTCAATATTTTGTATGTCAACTGTATGTGAATTGTATGATTGATAATCAAAAAATATAATGATATATTTTTATAGTATCTCTTAATTTATAGAATATATTGTACATATGTGTGTATCTTATGGTTTTTTTTTTGTAGCAATCATGGTTAGAGCTAGTAGATCGCAAGCAGATAAGACACGATCTAGCATGCCATCAACTTCATCATCCGCAGCCCGTACTGAAGGTGATAGTGAGTCCTCTACTACTACAGGGTCGTCTGTTCGTTCCACCGAACTATCTGCCCCTTTGTTTGACATCCGAGTGACTAACGAGGATCTTCAAGTTAATACCATGACCATGACCAGCGTCGAGCATGAAACGAAACATCTAGAATCATCATCACATGCAGCTGGCACAACAAATTGGCAGGCTATGGGATTCGAGTCACTCGATCAGTACGCCACATGATTGGAGGATAGACGTACTCATGTTTAGTTATATAATAACTGGTGAAATTACAATTAAATAAAATTATAAAGCAATTACTTTAATTGTTTGTTATTAGTTCTTGAAGTTATAATAAGGTAATGCAAGTGACACTAACTTATATAATTGATAAACTTGTTAGCAGATTTGTACCTGCTTCCGTAGTAAAATATTTCAAGTCAATATTTGTAGGCGAATTCACAGAACCCTGGATTACTTATGGAAAAAATTTGGACGATGTCAAAGACCGATGGTTTTGCTCTTTTGAGGTTTTTAAAACATTAATGCAGTCAATGTTTATTATATTATACACTTGTACATTTATACGTGCGTATTCAATTGACACATGTTCGCATTTACCTATTTTTGTCGTTACAGAGAGATTATAAGTGGCACCCATGTGACAGGACACACATCAAGCATTGCTTCCATTATAAGGCGGCAGAGAGAATGAAAGACCAATTGGCCAAGGCCCGTAAATTTCACAAGCCTCCTAAGTGGATGACATTAGAAAATTGTGAGCAAATGCAACTAAGATGGTGTGACCCAAAATGGATAGAGAAATCAAAAGCGGCCAAGAAAAATAGAGAGAAAAATCAATCGGTACACTACACGGGTGCCACCCCCTTTCATGAGGTTATGAGAATGATGGTATGTAACTTAAATTTAAGGCCCGTTTAAATTACTCTATCTTAATATTCTAGTTTTTGAGTAATTACTACTTGTGAAGTTAATAATGTAGGCGAACACAGTAAATGCCTCTGTCTATAAAGCTGATGTTTTCAAGGTCACCCACGGTAAAGGGAAGGGTGATGGTATCTAATACTCTGATCCAAAGGCTACTCAAACAATAGTAAGTATTTATACAGTGTATTACTTTTACCGTCGATTAATTTTGTTAAATTTATATAATATATATATTAAGTTTAAGTTGCTACTTTTAACTTAAAAGGTTATAAAAATTGAATTTCATAAGTCTCTTTTGTAATGTATATGTTGTTAGACTTAGGTATTTCATTATGAGGATTGTATCTTTATGATTATGTTGAAGTGGTTGTGACAGACGGCATATCCTTTGGTTGTTTGTTGGAGGCCCAAGATTGTAAATTTGGCTTATTTGTGTTGTATGTTGGTTGTAGTGGCTATATGAATTGTTATGTAGGTTATATTTTTGTGTTTGGAGCCATATTACAAACGTTATAATGTCAAAATTTCGTCGCGTCCCGACTTGGTTTTAGGTGGGGTCAAGTTGAAGCGTGACATTAAGTGGTATAAGAATATTAAAAATTAATAAATGTTGTTTTTGTAGTCACGATATGAGGAGATTCTCCAGCAACGTCAACTTGCGACGCAAGAAGACCCCACGGCGCCGCCCGTTAATCCCGATGAGATCTTCTACCAAGCTGTTGGTGGGGCCAAAAAAATGCGTGTCTATGGACTCAGCTCGCAAGGAATTCGCATTGGTAGGGAAGCACCCCCTATTCCCACCATGAATACTAGAGTTGGACTCTTGGAAGAAGAAGTCGATAGGCGAGTCACTAAAGCAACTTAGTCCTTGAGGCAACAACTTGATGATCAAGGAAATGCATAGTAACAGACGCATCAACAAGTAAACGAAGCAATGGCACTCGTCAAGGAATTGCAGTAAGAGATTAATCGGCTAAAACACCCACGACAGTAGCCCGATCAACATGATCAATGGTACATTTAGGATTTAGTCTTTTTGGACAATTTTATAAACTAATTTCGAATGATATTTTAATAATTTTATGAATTTGAAAGATGCGTTATGTAAATATTATTTTGGATATTTAATTTTACGTTTTGTTTTGTAAATTTGTTTTATTTTTAAAGTTTTACATTTCATATTATTTTTAGAGTAATTAATAATTATTACGTGACATAATAGCCACATAAAATTAGATACCGTTTTTCGACGGACAAATGGCTACGGAATTGGGCAACAGATTAGCCACCGATATGTGGTAACAAATGGCTACAGATTGGCTACGGATATTTGGCGCCAATTGGCTACGGATATTTGGCGACAATTGACTATGGATTGGCTACGGATATTTTCCGACAATGGGCTACAAATTGGTTACCATAACAATCCGTAGCCGTGGGTGACGACCGAAATAGCTACTACTTTGTTACGGACATTAATAAAAAATAACAAAATCAAAATTTTAGTTAGCTACGGATGGGCTATGGAAAAAGGGCTATCAATATTCAACGGATACCAATCCGTAGTCGTGGGCTATGGACGATTTACAATCAAAACAACTACGAATTTACTACGGACGTTAATAATTAATTATAAAAATCCAAATTTTAGTTGGCTACGGATAAGCTATGGCTATTTTCCTACGGAAGTTATAAAAAATAAATACAAATTAATTTTTGAAATTGGCTACGGATGGGTTGCGAAATATCAATTTGGCGATGGGGCTTTTTACTACGGACGGGATTCCGTAGTCTAGCGGTCGCCCGTCCCAATTTGGCTACTACTAGACTACAGATTTTGGTTGTCGCATCAACCTTATTTTCTTGTAGTGACATCTAGCATTACTCATGTTATAAAATAATTAATTCAATAGATATTTATCTCACGTGGTCATGATTATCAAACGCCGAAAAAGGTAGTGTTAGATGGTATCTTGTATTCTACGTCCGAGCAAACTCTAAGGCCAACTCCAACAGTTTTCCTACATCTTATTTCAATTTTACTCCAACAGCTTTTCTATTTTAAATATTCGTATTTTTATTCTACTCCAAAATCTCTCTTTATTTTAATTAAATATATTATTTTAATTTAAAAGTTTATTACTAAACTTTTTTATTTATATTTGTTAATTGTTTATGTTGATTTTTAATTAAACATATTATTTTAATTCCCTAGTTGGGTTTAGGAATACTTGTAGGGATTTTTTCACCATCTCTATATGTAGAGATGTTGAAAAATAAATGTAGAAATCTCTACATGTAGAGATAGTTGTAGGAACACTATTGGAGATGAATATCTCCAACAACATTCCTACATATGGGGTAAATGAGTATGTAAGGAATGGGTTGGAGTTGGCCTAATAACAAGCAATGTGGTAGAAGTAGAGTTATACTTTCCTTGTATTACGTTGCTATAGATAGGTCTTTCCACATTATCAAAGCTATATCAAGAGAAATCAATAGAAATTGTTATTCTCGTTCTATTTTATTTTATTTTATTTACTTTCTCTTTATCTCTTTCTATCAATTTCATAAAATATTAGCAACATGATAGACCAATTTATTTTCAAATTTGACCAATTTATGTACTTCAAAATTATATTTAGTTTTAAAACTATTGATACGGGTAAGACCCCTAAGATTTGGAGAAATTGCAGAATGACCCCTGAAAGAGGTCAAGGATGTCGAAGGAATAGTGTTGAGGACCTCGAACGAGGGATCGAGCAAAGCCGACCCCAAGGAGATTGCACCCAGGGCTCGGACAGGCCCTGGTGGGTGCCTGAGGGTCTCATTTTGAGACCTCGGGTCGGGTGGAGGTTGCAAACAGTAACGCTTCGTGGTAACTGTACATGTTCAGCAGTTGCAGTCAATTACTACCCAATTGTAAGCATGGATTGGGGTTGCATACAGTTATTCCCCCACTAACTCTCCACCACTCCTCAATTCCCCTCCTATTCAGCTGACACCAAGCTTATAAATACCAGAAGTCTTATCTGGGAGAAGGTAATTGCACTTTTGATACTCGCACTCATATTTTCATATACATTTTCCCAGGAAAATACCAAGCTAACTTAAGCATCGGAGTACTAATGTGGGCACGACCCGCCAAGCCTTCTCTGTTTTGCAAACGTCCAGCAGCGCGTGAATGCCATTCGTTACTTAGCATTTTTCTACCTTAACAGGTTGGCGCCCACCGTGGGGCCGATTCTTGGTTCCCCTCTGAGTTTTCACAAGATTGTACCATGGTTACTACAAGGAACCGAAATGTAGCAAGCGTACATGAAGAAGAGGCCATAGAACAACCCAATATGCAGTTTTGTCCAGATGAGACCTTTAACCCTAGGTAGGTTAATCCGCCGCTGCCAGGGGTAGAAGTACTAGTAGGAAATCGACCACCATACATGAACCTATACACTAATCCATACACAAATCCATACCCAAACTATCTACCAACTTACTCTCAAAACTATCCACAAGGGCCTGCGTGGTATGCAGGGTAGCAATATCCTATTGCCTCAACACCTGTCCCACAAACTAACTAGCCGGCAGATTTAGGGTATATTCTACGAACTCTGGAAGAATTGAAAAAAGCCATTCATAACCCAATACCACAACCAGCACCATACCACTCAGAAAACCAACCACATCAAGCACCTCAGCAAAATCCCTCATGCCAAAAAACCCAATCAGCCAGAAATATAACCAACCCAAGAGAGTTTGGATAACGAATTCATACTGGGAGGCAACGCGAAGAAATGGTGAACTCCACAGGGTCATCTCAGGGCTCAGATATGGTTGGTCACAAAGAGTCTGAAGAGGAGGTACAACTTGTACTGCCTCAGTTGCAGGAACTTTCAGAGGCCTAAACCCATTAAATCGAGCCATCAACGAAGTTTCAAAGCCCGCTCAGTACAAATTGTCTAATTTGTCCACCTATGATAGGCGTGGTGACCCTAAGGATCACTTGGCGGTTTTCAGGCACAAAATGGAGTTCACAGAGTTGCGAGAGGCCTGGGTGTGTAAGGCTTTTGCTGGAACTTTAGTGGAAGCAGCCAGGGTGTGGTATGATTAATTGAATTAGGGGTCAATCGGTTCTTATGCACAACTGGCAGAGTTGTTTGTTGAAAGATTTTCCTTGGCCATTAGGCCGACCTGTCACACTACCTCTTTGCTTGGTCTAAAGCAAAGAAAAGGAGAAATACTTCGTTAGTATGCAACTCGCTTTAATGAGGCTACCCTCCAATGTACGCAATTTGATTAGAGATTTGTAATACAGGCATTCACAAAGGGAGTAACAAACGAATTACTCCAGGCTTTTTTAGCCAAGAAGACCCCGTAGAACATGATGGAGTTGATGACCAGGGTGGAGAAGTATATCAAATTAGAAGAGGTAGTAATGGCAGAGAGGGAGAAAGACCCTAAGATGAAGGGACAGAACAACCAAACTAATGTGACCCAGAAAGAGAGAAGGGCAGAAGATGGCAGACAGGAGCAGAGAGGAAGGGAAATGAAAGAACCACCTAGATTGCAAAGGTTCCATAACTATACCCCTTTGGTAAAGCCCAGATTCAAAATCCTGGTAGAAATCCGGACATGGATGAACCTTCTAAATCCACTGAAAATGAAGACAGAGAAGGAATGCCGCAAAGGCAAAAGGCAGTATTGCAGATATCACAGAGACTTTGGGCATGATACTGATGCCTATAAAAACTTAAAAGATGAGATTGAAGATCTGATCAGGCGTGGGCACTTACAAGCCTACCTGAGGAGAGACAACCAAGGGGGAAGGCAAAGAGAAAGGACCCCGAGGTATACTCAGATGGCACACACTCAGATAGAGATTGATATGATAATAGAGGGCATGGCCTCAGGGGGATAAAACTTACAGGCCAGGAGAGGTTACCGTAGAGTAGGTCGCGGGGACCCCTCGATAAAAAGACCAAGGGTGGAAAAAAATATCACATTTGGAGATAAAGATTTGGATGGTCTGGTGTTATCCCACGATGATCCGTTGGTGATTGTGGCGGACATCAGTGGGATTGTAGTGCACAAAATTATGGTTGATACAGGGAGCTCAGCAGAGGTCCTATTCTTGAACACCTTTGAGAAAATGGGGTTGAGAATGGAGCATATGAGAATAATGAATGGGACTTCGTCAGAGTTCAATGGCAGGGAATTTAGGCCCGAAGGTATGATAACATTGAAGGTGACCCTCGAGTGGAATGAGTAGAGCCGGGGTGAGATGCTAGATTTCATTGTAGTAGATTGTGAATCACCATATAATGGGATTCTGGGAAGAGTAGCATTGGGAAAGTTCAGAGCAGTGGTGTCTACTTATCACTTAGCGATGAAGTTCCCATCAGAGTCCGATATAGTGACAGTAAGAGGGGACCAGATAAGAGCCCAAGAGTGTTATGCAGCTTGTCTGAGGCTACAGAAGGAAGAGAAATAACTATTTGAGATTCCAGAGAAGAAGGCCAAAAAGGGACGGGAGCCAAAAAAAGCTGAGCCCATAGAGAAGTTGCAGAAAGTCGAACTGGCACTCTAGAAGGAGGTTTAGATCGGAACAGAGCTTCCTTTGAACTTGGCTGAAGGTATAACTTAGTTTTTATCTTGTAATAGAGATGTATTTGTTTGGTCTATGCATTATATGACAAGAATAGATCCACAGATAGTTGTGTATCGGCTAAATGTAGATCCAGCATTCAGGCCGGTGA
Source organism: Ehretia macrophylla (assembly GCA_037974665.1). Classification (NCBI taxonomy): domain Eukaryota; kingdom Viridiplantae; phylum Streptophyta; class Magnoliopsida; order Boraginales; family Ehretiaceae; genus Ehretia; species Ehretia macrophylla. The sequence goes on along the minus strand of CM075764.1, from coordinate 101,922,938 downwards.
AGTAGAAAATACGGGTCATCTTAACAAAAAAGAATCAAACAATCAGAGAAGAGGTGAGCAAATTGTTGAGGGCTGGGCATATTCATGAGGTGGAGTACCCTACCTGGTTGGCGAATGTAGTGATGGTCCCAAAGCCTTCTGGAGCTTGGCGAATGTGTATGGACTTTACAGATTTGAATAGGGGCTGCCCCGAAAGACTGCTACCCCTCGCCAAGGATAGATCAAATGGTGGATACCACTTTAGGGTTTGAGATGTTATCATTCATGGATGCCTTGAAAGGGTACAACTAAATTAAGATGGCACTAGAAGATGAGGAAAAGACAGCGTTCATAATAGACCGGGGGTGTTTTGTTATACGGTGATGTCATTTGGCTTGAAGAATGTAGGCGCTTGTTATCAACGTATGATGGACAAGGTATTTAAGGGGCGGTTAGGGCGGAATATGGAGGTTTATGTTGATGACATGTTGATGAAGAGTAAGAGGGCGGAGACTCACATCGAAAATCTATCTGAGGCATTCTCGATAATGAGGAAGATCGGTATCAAGTTAAATCCTGAAAAATGTGCTTTTGGAGTTCAAACAGGGAAATTCTTGGGTTTCATGGTTACTCGGAGGGGGATCGAGGCGAATCCAGAGAAGGTGCAAGCCATCCTAGATCTTGAGTCACCTAGGCATGTAAAAGATATTCAGAAACTAACAAGGAAGATAGCAGCCTTGAGCAGATTCATAGCAAGGTCAGTAGACAAATGTGCCCCTCTGTTCAAGGTCCTATGAAAACCGAAAGACTTTCAGTGGACGGATAAGTGTCAAGAGGCTTTTGAGAAGTTGAAGAAGTACTTGAGATAGGCACCTTTGATGTCCAGGCCGGAGCCCGGCGAAGTTTTGTATGTATATCTGGCAGTATCCCCGGTGGCCGTGGCTGCAGCACTGGTACCGCAAGAAAGAAAGCAACAAAGGCCAGTTTATTATATCAGCCAAATATTTAAAGGGGTAGAGCTGAGATATCAACCCGTAGATGGCGTTGGCGTTACTTGTGGCCTCAGAGGAAACTCAGGCATTACTTTGAGGCACAACCCATATGTGTGATGACAGATATGTCATTCAGGTAGGTATTGCAGAAACCAGAGGCATTGAGAAGACTTCTGAAATGGTCTGTGGAGTTGAGCCAATTTGACATCACTTTCAGACCAAGGACAAGCTCAAGCTATAGCAGATTTCATTGTGGAATTCACGAGAGAGCCGTCAGAGAGTGGTCCAAGGCTTTGGAAGATCTGGGTAGATGGGGCCTCGGGCAAGAGCGGCAGCGGAGATGGGGTCATATTGTAGGGTCCAGAGGGTGATAAGTTGCAGTTTGCTCTGAAGTTCTGTTTCTCAGCCTCGAATAACTAGGCCGAGTATGAAGCCCTCATTGCAGGTATCAAAACGGTTCAGACAATGGGGACTGATTCAATAGAGGCCCATACAGACTCATAACTAGTGGCAAGTCAGATAAGTGGGGAATATGAGGCCGAGGAAAAAACCATGGCTACATATTTAGCCAAAGTAAAAGAGAGAGTGGCCAGTTTGGGTGGCTTCATAATCAACCGAATCCCACGGGCGGAAAACGAGAGAGCCGATGTCTTCTCAAAGCTTGCAGTATGGATGGCAGCGCCAGTGACGATAGAGATGGAAAAGATGTCTGAACCGAGCGTGACTAGGGAACGGAATAAGGTGGCCCAGGTGGAGCAAAGTGAATCTTAGATGCAGCCTATGGTTGACTTCTTGGAGAGGGGGATCTTGCCAGAAGTCAGTGAAGAGGCAAGGAAGATGAAAATCTGAACCCCAAAGTATATAATGCTCAGAAAGCAATTGTATCGAAAAGCGTATACTTGGCCCATGTTGAGGTGTGTAGACAAAGGTGAGGGCGATTATGTACTCAGGGAAGTGCACGAGGGAATTTATGGTAATCATATAGGACATAGAGCATTGGCCTGAAAGATACTGAGGTATAGATACTTCTGGCCGACCCTAAATGAAGATACTCGGCGCCTGGTACAGAAATGTGATACATGCTAGAGGTTCTCGAGAATCCCACGGCAACCAGCAGTAGACTTGACTATGATGGTGAGCCCCTGTCCCTTTGCTCAATGGGGTTTGGATATATTAGGTCCTTTCCCAATGAGCATAGGACGGAAGGTCAAATGCTTTGTAGCAGTGGACTACTTTACTAAGTGGGTGGAGGCCGAGCCCCTAGCAAAGACTACAAATAGAAATGCTTTGAATTTTGTGTAGAAGTCTATTGTGTGTAGATTTGGGATTCCAAGGGTGATAGTAACAGACCACGGGACCCAGTTTGATTATTACTATTTCAGAAAACAATGCTCGGAGCTGGAAATTTTCACTTAGATTTCCTTCTGTAGCGGATCCACAGACTAATGGCCAAGTGGAAAATGCTAACAGATCTATTTTGCAGGGTCTGAGAAAGAGATGGCAGCAGCCAAAGGCCTATGGGCCGAGGTTTTGCCCGAGGTACTGTGGGGATACAAGATGATGCCAAACGAGTCAACAAGCAAGACCCCCTTTAGCCTGACATTCGAGGTAAATGTTGTCCTGCCTGTAAAAATTGGCTCAACGAGCCAAAGAGTTGCTGAATATAAAGAAAAGGTTAATAACCAAGCCCTACGGGAAGACCTGGATTTGGTAGAAGAATTCAGGGAGAAGGCTAGAGTAAAGATGCTTGAAGGCAAGAGGGCCATCGCAAGACATTTTAAAAAGAAAGTGAGTAGGAGATAACTTAAAGAGGGAGATTTGGTCCTCTAAAAAGCAATTTTCAGACCTAACTCAAATCAGGGAAAGCTCGGACCAAACTGGGAAGGCCCATACAAAATAGTTAAAGAAGTCAAGCCAGGAACAAACAGGCTCGAAGACCTCAACGGCAAAGAGCTGAGAAATGCTTGACACGTAGAGTATCTAAGAAAATACTACATGTAACCTTTTCCTTGAATATTTAGATGTTGTATATATCGAGGCAGATTATATCTCTAGGTGTTATTTATATCGAGGCAGATTATGTCTTCGTGTATTGTTTATATCGAGACAGATTATGTCTCTACAATAAATTTGATATTTCCATCCAAAGTTTTGTTGATGATTATATGGGAAGAGGGCCAAATCCCAGTGAGGGATGTAAGCTTCCAAAATTAAGGAAAAAAAACACACCGCCTGGGAAAACGAGATTTTCCCAGCACGACATGAAACTGGGGACACGACCCCCAAGACATAAAGATTGGGGAGCACGACCTCCGAGGTTTGAGCATGGGGGCACGACCTCTAAGGTCCGAGCCCAAGGGCACGACCCACGAAGCCAACAAATGTGAGAATAAGAGGGAGTGACCCCTCAACCAAGGAAAAAGAGGTTCAAGGGCATAACCCGACAAGAGAACCAAGTGCAAAAGGGAAAACGATAAATCAAAAGACGGAAAAAGATGAGCACAGAGGAAAAATAGAAGAAAGGTTTTTCATTAAGGGCAAAACTTTCTTTACAAAAGGAAAAATAAAAGGTAAATACAATGCCTAGCCCTCATCTTTACTATCCTCGGACTCATTCTTAGAGCTCGAGGAGTCACCGGTAAGCAGATTCCCTCTAATAACTAAATCATGCTTTTGAGCGTAACTGTCAAGCTTTTCCTGAAGCACAGTGGTGATGTTAGCAGTGGTATCGGCGGAAGATCAAGCATATAACTTCTTCAAATCTTCCTTGTAGCCTTGCACGCGACAAAAATCCTCCATTGCCTGGGCCTTCATATCATTCAGTAAGGCCTTCAGATCCCTGAGTTGAGCTTCTGCGAAACCTCGGGCTATGCAAGATGCCTCTAACTCAGAGTGGAGCCTCTCACGTTCGGCCCTAGCCTCCTCTTGAGTCCTCAGAGAGGCCTCCCAATATGTCCGGAGTTGGTGGCACTCAAAATTTGCAGTAGCAGCCTTCTCCCGAGCCATTTTGGCTGCCTCACGGGCAGCGACAAGCTCAGCCTGGATAGTACCCTCTAAGCTCTTGGTGTGTTCCTCAAACTCCTTGAGAGCAGCCTCCACCTCAGCAAATCGCCACTCGTATTCTCCCACAAAGTGGTAGGCCACGCTGAGACCCACGGACATCTGCGGTAACCAGGAAAAGTCAGAAAAACACAACTCAAATGAAATGAAAGTGGATAGATAGCTAAGGAAAGAAAGGAAGTACCTTGAAGCAAGCCCTTTCGAAGGCTTCTTGAGCGATAGGGAGTAACTGTTCCTTCGAAAGCTCATTCAGAGAGCTCGTCATACGAGCGGGACCATCAGGAGTAGAAGGGACCTCGAACAAGACTGGGCAGAGGCTTTAACAGCGAAGAACGATGCGTCTTTGGCCAAACCGCTGTCCTCAGGCCTAACGCCAACCACCTCTTCATAAGGAGGAGTTTCATGGAAAGCGACAATCTCCTCGAAGGCTTCCAATCTACGAGCAGCGCTTTCAGGGTTTGGCAAAGAAAAATCCTACGGGGAAAAAAGACCCAGACCAGGTGGGTTCGGATGAAGTCTTTGGCTGGACGACCTTCTTTCGTCTCTTGCTAAGACCTCTTTTAACCTTCTTCTTTCCAGCTCGTTTAGCAGCTCGGGCTCGTTGAGCTTCGGCTTAAGCTTGGCGTGCCTCATCCCGAGCCTTCTTAGAAATAGCATCAACATGATCAATCCCTTAAGCCTCGGTAGGGGAAACCGGCGTGGGAAAGGTATCGGCAGCGGCGACAGTTCAAGCCCCGTGAGCCTCGGAGGTCTTGGGAGTCATCTGCTGCCGAACTTCCAAGACTGTGACATTTACGGCACCTGTAATAGCAAAGTCAAGATCAGCTAGGCGAAAATAAAAGTCTAGAATAAAAATACAAGGATAAAAATTTTCATTACCGTCATCCCCGCAAGGGATCAAAACATCGGCATGGGGACCACCTACTAGGGAAGATGAGACCTCAACAACAGAGGTTTCCCATGATGAAGAGCAAGCAACGACCGAAGGTCCCGCCGTGGTATTAGTGAGCCTCAACCGATCATATAAACCCGAGGCCAATATAGCTTCACTGGTCAAGTAAGGATTTCCACGCATAGGTCGTGATCGGCGGAGGATGAAGGATGTCATGAGACTCTCGACTAGGGTTAAAAGGGGATGCTCATGGTAGGCATCGAGCTCAGCATCAGACAGATGCTTATAAAGTCTCTTAACAGGCTACCTGAAAAGATGAGTGACGAACACAAACTTGTTGTGCCATCCACAGCTATTGGAGGGCCAGTTAGAGAACAAACGATGTCTGGATCTAGGAGATAAACAATACACATTGAAATTCTTGGAGTCATGGACCAACTGGTAGAATTGGCGGAAGAGGTTGAGTATCAGGGAAAGCCCGAGGGTTTTGACCCATACGTAAAAAGCCACTATTTCCCTCAAGCCATTTGGTACGAGTTGATAAGGAGCGATATCGAGGAAGTTGAGGATACGAACGACAAAGGTTGGGAGTGGAAGGCGGAGAAACCGAAGAACGATGTAGGGTAAGGCCAGTTCCTCTATCTCGAGTCAGCAAGCCATCTCATGATGTTCGGGGACTCTGTACTCGTAGCCGTCGAGGAAGACACGCCTATTGTGAAGGTCAAGCGAATCATCTTGGTCAAAGGTGCATTGGTAGCGTAAGGCTAAAAAAACTGATCGAGCCTCAAGGTCAGGGTCGGGAATAACGACCCTAGGAAGAGAAGGAGAAGGTTCAAGAATTCTTGGAATCATCTCTAGTGTGATGTGTAGGAGGTCCGGATGGGGGTCGCATCAGAGGATAGTCTGAGAGGCTTCGGACCTAGTAGGATTCGAGGGATCTAATCTTAAAGGTCCGACTTCGTCAGATTTGATTAGCCTAAATGGTTGAGCAGGAATAGAAACTCGAAGAGGTGGAAGTTGTGAGACTATTAAAGCGTCGATAGCCAAGGGCTCAACACGGGCACCATCCTGAGGTCTGAGGCCTTGAGTAGCGGCATGAAGGGCAATAGTTACCTCCATGATTTTAGATGAGGAGGTAGAAGAGGAAGATGCCATTGTCGCAGAACCGATGAAGGATGAGTATACTAATGGGATCAGACAATGACTCGAGGTGTTGGAAGGAAAGGGTAAGATAGAAAGAAGTGTTTGGAAAACGTTAGGTGAAAAAATGAATTTTGAAATGGTAAAAAGGGCATTTAAAGGGGTGAAAATAAGAGGGAAAACCAAAAGTCTCTAATCCCCACCGTAGATTCAAAAGGCACTCTACCAAATCGTGACAAGTGGTAAGGCTGCAATAAATAGTAGTTGGTAGTAAGTTACACAGAAGACGAGGCGACATTAAGATAAACTCTCACCCAACTGTGGTCAAGCCAAGGTGACAAAACCAATTCCCGGACCCATTACATAGCTTTGAGAATTGGGGAGGCGAGGTATCATAATAGGGGTAAGACCCCTAGGATTTGAAAAAATTACAGAATGACCCCTGAAAGGGGTCAAGGGTATCGAAAGAAGAGCGTTGGTGTGAAGCCCCACACGAAACCTCATATGCATACCATAATATTTAAAATGTAATTATATTGATTTATGTGCATTTGAGTGATTTTATGTGTAATTACCTCATTTTACGTGCATTTGCATCATATAACGTGCATTTGCGTGATTTAGGTATCGTAAGAATTAAATAAACAACACTACATTATAATAGCTAACTAGATAAGTTGAAATAGAACAAAAGGGCAAACTGAAAAATAGGCTTTTAGTTGGAGGGCACTCTTATCTTTTGGCAAACTAAAATATCCTACACCTAACTCTTCTAAACAAAACACACTCATACCACACAAACACACACAATACACGACTCACACACCAAACACACACACCCACACGATTAGAAGAAGAAAGAGAGGGAGAAAGGAAGAAGAATGAAGAAGAAGAGGAGTTAAGCTAGTATCTTGCATCTTTTAGCTCTTGCTTGCATCCTCAACATCAATCTTAGCATTTAATCACTCAAGAACAAGGTGATAGATTCTTTCAAAAGGTTTTCTAATCTCATTCAAGGTGTTTTGATATGTGTTAGAGTTCATCTTGTTTATATATGTGTATATGTGTTGGAGTTTGATGAAAGATTTGAGCATTACTGTGTGCTTGAGCTATAATGGATTCTAGGTGGGTTTGATGTTAATTGTTGATATGGGGTGTATTGGTCTTATATGATACCTAATAGTCGCCTTGAGCATGCTTGATTGTTAGTAGAGGGTTGTGTGGTTGCAAGATGAATTGTTGAAAAAAATTATGTTTTTCTCATAAACAGCACGACCGGACGACCCCCCCTCCACCGGTTGACCTGTGGAGGACCCCTCGTCCGCTAGTGAGGCCTCTGTTTGACCAAAATGCAATGAACTTGCTTTAGTGATTCCAGGAGCTATAGAGGTCGGAATGGGGCATGGTCAGAAGTGTTAGAACCATATCGAACCCTAGTTTTTCATAGTAGAATTTAATTGTGGTATTTGAATAGATTTAGGGTACCTATGTTAAATTGATTTGAACTTATTTCATGGACATTAAAGGAGGATAAATTGTGTTGCCTTGATCCAACTTATGTGCTCTCTAATGTCTTGTAAGGAGCCAATCATTTGTATGGTATGGTTATGAGCTAGGTGTAGATGGTTAATCTAGGTATGTCTGGTATAAGTTGTTAAGTGAAGGTTATACACTAGTAATACTACTTTGCGGTTAAATGCTTTTACATGCAAGAAGATTGTGCACGCTCTTATGGCTAAACGAAGTACACCATGATAAGTGCCAACCCGAGTAAATGACTGAAAGGTACATGTAATAGGCTTACTTGCTATATCACTGAGCATGAAATAATATTACTTGTGGCATCCCAACTTGTATATATGTGTATTTAACTCCAGGAAGTCATACCTATTTGGAATTGCTTAATGTCGTGGTATGATAAAGGCTTGCTAGACGGAGGTAATTCATCCACTTATGCTTTAATTGCAAATGCATTTAAATTTGCAACCTCTTAATTGTTAAAGGATAGACTAAAGGTGCTCATGATAGTGATAGTGGTAGACACCTTTTGAGGTACACATGGCTGTGATAGTGGCAGACACATCCCTACCCTAATGGTTCTTATATGACTTTGGTAAAGGAATAAGGGGCTATACGGAGCAAAGTGCACACGACAGTGATAGTAGGAGACACCTTTCGGTGCACATGACTGTGATAGTGGGAGACACCTCTTGAATCCGTATAAGCCATCTTTCTTATTTTGTATCAGTCTCTTGATTTTGCCCGGGATATATGTTTCGATATGTGTTTTCTTACTCTCGCTTGGTCCTTTGAGGTCCTCGAAGAGTAGATTTAGATACTATTAACATGTTATAATTGTTGTCTCAATTCATGTTTCACCAGATGTTCATATTGAATATGTACAGGATTAGGTATTGTTACTTGTGGGATATGTGTATATGTGCATGGCACAATTTTGTAAAGAAGTTTGTGAAATGATAAAACCTTTGTGAAAACATTTCATATTTCATCCTCACTGAGCTATATGCAGGCCTAGCTTATCCCTCTTTTATGACACTTACAGGTAAAGCTGGTTGAGTTAACTTTGCATGGTGAAGGGGAAGATTGTATATGTGAAAGACTTCTTGTTGTAATGGTGGAATATTGTATAAGCACCTAAGCTAATATAGATCTCGTATATATGTATCAGGTAATAAGCATTATGTAATTCGATGGATTATGATTGTAATCTTAATTTCCAGTGATGAAGTTTGTATAATATGAGAGTTAGATATTATAACCTTAAGTTGATGATTATTCTTCTAAGACCTAGATACTGATCTTTTGGTTAGTTATTATGTGTGAATAGGAGAATAAGAAGTTTTATAAATGTTTCCAAATTGTTGTAACCCTTTAACGCCGACGGTTTGGTAGTCATTTGGAACTTCTTGTGGAATTTATATATGTTCAGGTTTCTACTTTCAAATCTTGCAGGGACTAGGCATTGACACGTCATATTTCGGCCTTAACCTAGCGATGAATCGGGGTTGGGGCGTGACAGTTAGAGACCTCGGACGAGGGGTCGGGCAAAGCCGACCCCAAGTAGATTGCACATAGGGCTTGGACAGGCCTTGGTGGGTGCCCTTAGGAGGTCGAACGTGGCATAGGAGTGCCCGAGGGTCTCGTTTTGAGACCTCGGGTCAGGTGGAGGTTGCAAACAATAACATTTCGTTATAACTGCACACGTTCAGCAGTTGTAGTCAGTTACTACCTACTTATGAACATGGATTGCGGTTGCATGCAGTTATTCCCCTACTAACTCTCCACCACTCCTCCATTCCCCTCATATTGAGTTGATACCAGACCTATAAATACCAGAAGTCTTATTTGGGAGAGGGTAATTGTACTTTTGATACTCGCACTCATATTTTCATATACTTTTTCCCAAGAAAACACCGGGGCTAACATGGGCACGACACGCTAAGCCCTCTCTGTTTTGCAGACGTCTAGCAACGCGTGAAGGCCATTCGCTACTCAGCATTTTTCTACCTTAATAACAATAAAAAATATGCTTATAGTTGGAATTGTGATGAAAAATATATAAATAAATTAACGTCAAATAAGAAGTTTTCATAGCTATGATCACGACGTCTGTACCTATATAGCTAATGCGAGATAACAAATGTGTTTTTGATTTGTTGTTCGAACTGGACAATCAAGGGAAACTAAACATTCAATGAGTAAAACTAATTACATTTTTATGGAGTAAATTGCTTGAAGCCCCCTTGGTTTATTAAAAATGCATAGGATCTCATTGTGTTGTCAAAAGTAATACATAACTCCCCTGTGGTCAATAGAATGGGTGCATACGCATCCCCAATAGCTAACATCTGTTAATAACAAATATATCCTCATGAATATTTTTTTTTTAAAAATACCCACCAATAATTGGAAGCTATGTGATTAATTTCCCCACCCCCAACTCCTACCACACTACTAACTGCCACCACCGTCCCTAAACCCACCACCATTCCCTATGATGCTACTACCACCACTCCATACCGCTAACACCGCCCACCACGCTGCCAATACCACCCACCAAACCACGCGCACACATAACCCACAGCCTACATGCACTCTCTTACACATACATATACAGTCGAACACACGCACATACACACTCAAACAAAGTACTTCACACACACTCATACATGCACAACATGATTTGGGGGTTAGGATTTGGGAGTACACACATACAACCGAGTACACTCACACGCATATACACACTCAAACATACACATGCATACAACGCAATTCGGGGGTTATGGTTTGGGATTTGGGATTTGGGATTTGGGGGTTAAGGATATAGGATTTGGGGGTTAGGAATTAGGATTTAAGTATGGGGTGGGGTAGGGGTAGGCTAACGGGTAGAGGTAGGGGTAGGGGTAGGGGTGGGGTGGGGTGGGCTACTGGGGTTAGGGGTTGAGGGTTAGGTTTTTCTTCTTTTTATTTTTATTAGGGAAAATGACAATAATACCTCGGGGTGAGATGTGGGATTTTTTGTTTTTTTAAGTGAAATTTCATTAAGATGTATAAACAAATTGCAAACAACATGCATGAGATTCACTCGCTGTTGTCTTTAACATTTTTTCTGACAGAGTACTTTTGACAACATGTGGGGTCCCATACACTTTTGGTAAACCAGAGAGGAGCTACAAGCAATTGAACCTATTTTTATGAGTGAGAGAATCAAAGTGTTGGAGTAGTAATTAGTTAAAGGCAACCAACCAATTTTATGCTTTCGTTTTTAATACAAATTGAAGTGTTTCTTGTTTGGCTGAAAGTTTTTCCGAAATTGGATCCTTAATTATCACGAAGATATACCTTAAAATAATCTGCCAAATATTGAAAATAATAAGCAACACGCCATTAGGGCTTTGGTCGAGTGGTATGTTACTCGCTGTGTATGCGATAGGTTGCCAGTTCAGGTCTCACTACTAACATTGTATGGTTTTAGGCTTCCCTTGAATCTAGGGAAAAAAAGATAAATAAATAATAATAATAATAATAATAATAATAATAAGCAACACATTCTTAAAAGTGTTATGGTTAAAACTAGAACTTTATAAACGGTTGCACAAAATGAATATTAGAAGCTATACTTAAGAAAAATTACAGCACAACACAATAATTGAAATGTTAGATAAAACTGTTGCAGAAACTATAATTGTATATGGTAGTTCCCAAATCTACAGGAAGAAACTACCTATGGCAATTGATTAGTAACTTAAACCATAAATTCGCAAATCATTGCACAAAATGAGATATTAAAAGTTATATATACTTAACAAAAAGTATTACACAATGTAGATAGATACTACAATATCATACAAAACTATTGTAAAAAAACATTAGTTTATTATGATAGATATGAAACTGGTGCAAAAAGCCATCTATAACAACAACAACTTTCTGCTTGTTCAATAAGTATGTGTCTTAAGTAATATATATATATAGTTACTCCTGATCAGCTAATATTAACCTATCACTACAAAAAAAATTGGATTCTGCGACGGCTGTCACCAACGGCACGATGAAGGGAAAGGTTGACGCCAATTTTGTGACGGGACGATGAGGGCACAGTGTGAGACAAAAGAACCCGTCACCATGCCGTCACCAACAGTGACAGCTTTATTGGCCGTCTCCAATTCGGTGAGGGCTAAGCTCCAACCGTCACGAAATTGGTGACGGCTCGGTGACAATTTCTCCTGATTCTGATATGTGGAGACGGCACAATGGCGGTATGGTCACAGTCTGTGACACCCCAGACCTAGCAAGTAGTAAATAGTACTTGTTTGCATATAATTAAATGTGTGTTTAAGTGTTTGAATGCAAATGTGTTTACTTTAGTAAATTGCATTTATTAACTAGAATATTATTCATATTTCTTAAAATATGCAAATTATATTTGATTAATTTATATAAAATAAATAATCTATTATTTTGATAATTATATTAATCATAACTATTTTTTTGCATCTAATAAACTAGTTTTCATTATTTAAAATGAGCATTGAGCCCAGGGTAAAAATTAAAGTATTTTATTTTACGAATTTTGTATTTTTCCCTCATTATACATTTGACCTTATGACTACGTTCATAAATTTTATGTGCATGACATTTCGGGAAGGCGGGTAGAAAAATTGTTAAACATAACGAATGAATAGTAGTTTGTAAGTTTGATTTTAGACCTTTTAATGATCAAACAAGCATTTGAGTTAATTTTAACCACCTAGACTAATTTAATTAAACTTAGTTACCTAATCAAACCCACAACCTATTACCTTAATCTTATATAAACTAACTTAACCAAAATAAAATAAAACAAAAGCATAAATATAACAACACACACACACAATCGGGTATATCACCCAAACACACACACACACACATGTAAAACACACACAACTCACAAGAGAAGAAAAGAGAGAAAGGAGAAGAAGAAAAAGAGAAGAAAAGGGCCACTTTAGCTCATTTTCAAGCTTGTTTGAGTGATTACTAGCTAAAATCAAGGTAAGGGGTTTGCATATTTGTGTTTATTTCTTGCAATTTTTTTATGGTGAGTTTATGTGAATAATGAAATAGGATGATCTATGCTTGGATTTAGCTAGCTAACTTGATTCTTATGAAGTTTATGTGATGGTTATGTGTTGTGTGCTAGCTAAACATGAAAGATTTTGTTATAGTAGTTGTGGTTAGGGTTATGGTTGTATATGATGAAATATGCATATGAAGTGTTTGATCTAATGCTTGAAAGAGAGTTTATACTAGCTCAAGAAGGTTTCTAAGCTCAATTATTCACAAAGTGTAAGTAATAAGCTAGTGCCCTGTTTTGGACAGATTTTCGCCCCTAACTTTTAGAGACTTTTTGATATAGTAAATGAGCTTATAATTGAAAGAAATTTATATAGAAGCTAGATTAGGCAATTTAGAGCAAATGTTGATTTCTAAGGCTAAGGCTAATGCTAACGTTTTGACCCTCTGATTTAAGCATTTCCGAAATGTGTCCTGAAATCGCTGAACATGGACAGTTTGCGCAGTCGTACAGAAATGGTTGTATCTTGAGGAATTTAGATCGGAATTAAGCTCTGTTTGATTCTAAAATTATCTACACTTGAAGAGCTACATTTATATATAAAAATCAGAAATTTTAGAGGACAATAGCATAGGTAATGAATTTGATAAAGTTAGGGTTCTGTTAAAAGAGTTGGAAATAGGCATGTTTCGTGAGGTTCTACTTGCTATGTGTTGTATTGCATATCTATCTTGTATATTAGAGTTCATAATTGAGTAAGAGTATTCTTTTGATAGTTTAGACATTTTTATGGTTATTTTCACGTTAGACCAAAGATTAGTTAGTAATGTATATATTGAAAACCAAGTGTTTGATTATTTGCTTGAATGAAGTGAATGAGAATGGAATCATGCTTAGTATGATTTATGAACCTGTATTGGTAGTACTAACTAGTCTTTAATTCAAAGGACCAACTTCGGTGTAATAGTCAAACAACTCTTTCTTGACTTGTAAAGTTATCTTTTATTCTTAACCTTAATCGCCAAATGAGAAACCTTAACTTTAAAGATGTTGTTAATTATAGATTAAATAATTGTTGAACTTGTATTAGATCAATATGTGATTGGTACTAGTTGTTTCTATTGTATCTATTCCATTGATTATTACTTCATATGAGAGAACTTTATATGTGAACTAGAAGCTCTATTGATTGGTTAATTTGTTATGTTTAACTTGGATTCGTGGATGTATAACGAAATGTAAGAATTAGTTGTTAATAACTAAAGTTAACTTTTGCTAATAGTTACTAGCCTTACTCATTTCATATGTGCCACTGTTCACCTACCAGTGTTAGTTATTTGTATGACTACCTAAACTATGTAATAATATGGAATAAACAAGTGATTGAATAGCTTCTATTGTTGTGGGTTGAGATTGCATATTAGTTAAAGTTAGAATTGCTATAATCAATTGTTAAAAGTGTTACACTTATATGAATAACTAGGGGTTTGCACATTTGAGCGGATTCAAAGAGGTTTGGAGTAAGCCTAAGCTATACCCTTACAGGTTTGGTTCACTAAGGTGAGGGAGTTACATTCTTTTGTCCATCTTAATTTGTTTTACTGCTCATAAATTGTATAATTTAATATGATTGTTTATAATTACGTGTACTTTGATATGAATTGACTAAATATACACTTGTCTCTTGTTTATATTGTTATATTATTTATTTACTGTAACCTACATGCGAGGGCAACCTACTTTGTTGTCCCTCATTTATGTGATTCTTGAATTATATTGTCATTGCTTGAATTATTGTGATTGAATATCGGGTTGCGCAACCTTTTCAGAAATGGTAGTGTCGAGTAACAAGGGCGGCATCGGGCTTGTCGTGCTCCCTCGACTACCATGGTTTTCCAGTCCCTTTCTCGCTAAGGCATACTCATCTACCCCAGAGGCGTGGTTCATCTCATTAGGGCATACGGACCTACCTCGGGAGATATGGGTCGTAGGATCGGGGTATATCCAAAGTACCCCATTTTTGGAGGAATAAGGGTTTTGTCGGCACTTGCTTGAAGATCTTGGCTCGTGGATCGTGATAGAAGACAAGTGGAACCGTATCCTTTTTATATGTGGTTAAATACTTATCTAATTAACTTGTTTATTTGTGTTATTAATGTTATTATCTTGTTGCATCTCACGAAAACACACCCTGGTTTACTGTATCACCTCTCTCACTGAGTAACTTTGGTTACTCATTCCTCATCTCAACATGTCCCAGGAAAAGCTGGAGATTGGATTGCCTCTTGTGTGGCCTGCTACTCTATCAGTGTGTAGAACAAGGAAGAATGTGTACATGATATGCTTGTATACTATTTGAGACCTTATGGTCATATATGTATTTGTGTTATCTTAAGAAATGTAATTTTAAAGTTTTAGTCTTGGGTGATGGTTAGGTACTAGTGGTTTGTAATAACTTCTATTGTTTTACTTTATTGTCTAGTTGACTTGCATGCTTGTAGGTATGAAAGAGATTGAGGTTGTGGATTATGGTCTTGTGGTTGTATGTTGTTGTTTGCAGGTTTCCAGATAGTCCTATATATAGGGGAAACTCCGTCCATTTTTCTTATTTTTTGTGACCTCGGGTATTGGATCGGGGCTCCGTTCTCATGAGGGATCGGGGTGTTACACAGTCCGTCGCCATGCCGTCACCATTAAGGATGACGAATGAGTAACAACGAATCATATCAAAAACAATGACGGAAACAGTACTAGTTCACTCATGGATTATTAACGCGAAGTACTGACAAACGTCGTAAGGTAGTAATAAAATACTATGTTATGTTACATATATATTATGGACAATATTAGACAAATTTGCTAATATAATATGCAAAGGACAAGGTTTTATTTCATAATCATATGATAATTAGGGATTACATTTACGAATGGTTAACTTGAGTCATCACCATACAAAAGTATTTAACAAGATAAAATACACATATTACTGATAATACATTACATATTATTAACCTTAACTACCATTTTTTTACATAATTTTCACTCGAACAACTTCGGCATAAGGATGCGATACATGTGATCCTCAACCATTTGCTGGTGTTGAGCCCTCGAAATGTAACCCTCTTCTTTTGGTGGTTCGTTCAGATCAAATCGACCTTCAACTCTGCTACTGTTTGCCTTTGATGGAGCACCTTTTGTTGTGTGTTCTTCCTTTTTAACGGTAACCCACTGATCTTGAACTTCCTTACTCATTGTTGATAAGATGTTGATGCACAGAGTTTACGCTTATGTAAAGATGGAAGTCAACAAGCGGGACTGTGCTTTCTTTATATAGAAGTGAAAATGGTGAAAATTGGCGACGGCACGATGAAGGGTCTTCTCCAAATTATTGGAGCCATATTCACGTGACTGTCCAAATTTTGGCGACGGCTTGGTAACGGGCGCCAAAGCCGCCTCCAATATTGGAGACGGGGGCCTAGCCCGTCTCTAAATTAGAGATGGGAAACATTGCCCATCTCCAATCCCGTCTCCACAAAAAGGCCCACATCATGGGCCTCTTTTATTAGAGACGGGCAATAGCCCGTGGGCCTCTTTTATTTGGGCGACGGCCCTGGTTTTCACCGGGCAGTCGCCCAAATAAAGGTTTTAATCGAGGGCACAACCCTCTGTTAAAACGTTTTTCTTCTCACCCCCACCCCACCCCCCACCCAATCCACCCCACCCCTCTATAGATCCCCTTCCACCATTTTATTTGAGGTAATGGTTTCTTTTTTTATGCTATTTATATATGTGATATATATACATATATATATATATATATATATATATATATATATATACATATATATATATACATATATATATATATATATACATATATATATGTAAATGTATGTATATGTATGTATATATCTAGCTAACTCCACCACCCCCATAAAGCTATACACCCTCTCAACCCATTACCCCTTCCCCCACCTCAAAAATAAATTGTTTGATATGTTATATATATATATATATATATATATATATATATATATATATATATATATATATATATATATATATATATATATATATATATATATTTACTCCTCTATGAGTATAAACTGGAAACAGACAATAGTATAGAAAACAGTATACTCATCTATGAGTATAAACTGGATGTAATACTCCACTATGAGTATAAACTAGATCCATTGAGTTTTCCGGTGTTCTCTTAAAAAACACAGGACATATGAGTTTTCTGATGTTCTCTAAAAACATTGGAGCCAAGAATGATGTTTCTGGTTGCTGCTCTCTTAGTAACAGCTTGTTTATAAATGTTACCGATAATGATCATCTGTTTGGTAACATTGAGAATCTGATATTCTGTCATCCCATCTATGTTTCATTCATAGATCTAAGATCCTGAGAAAGATCTTTGAGGATGTGATTCTTCAAATTGAAGATCTGGAGGTGAATGTCTGGGATAGAAATTCTTTGTTTCTGGAAAAGAAATTCTATTAGTTAGGCTTCGAAGATAGTAAGGCTTCGAAGATAGTAAGACTAAGTACGATGCAGGGTAGACTATAGGGAAAATAGACTAATTTATTTATTTTCTTTGTATTAGTGGGAAATACACTTCGATCAAGTGTACTTGTATGTATTTTACCATTAGTTAGTATGTTCCAGACTGAAGAAGTGCAATCAAGTCTTCAGTACATAACCAGTCAGATTCAGAGACGATGAAGAAGATGAATCTACAGTCAAGATTCCACCTTCAGACAACATGATCACATAACGACGAAATTACTTTCGGTCACAGTGAAAGTAATCCAGTCAAAAGACAGAATCATCAAGTCACGACAAGAGATCTTTCGGCCACAGTAAAAGGCAGACATGATCATCAAGTCACGACAAAACAAGATTCGGCCACAGTAAAAGCCGATCACCGTTCATGAATAGTAAAATCACTTTTTACTGTTCACTTTAAGAAAAGTTACTTTTGACTTTTCTTTTTACATTTTCACTTTTGCTTTTAGATTCGATATCCTATATAAGACAGAGTCTGTCTCATTCACAGAGGATCCGAAATTTTTAGGATTACTCTTTTAAACATTGTACTCTTGTACAATCAACAATGTAACACAACTTCCGTCTACAGTTAATAACAAGTAAGAGGTTCAGACTATCTCTCTCGTCTTCATCTTACATGTATTTCATTTATTTATCTTACCTATTATTCCTGTTTATTCCGCTTTCTATTATGGCTTTTATTATCTCATCTATCCTGGTTAGTTTCTGTATATATATATATATATATATATATATATATATATATATATATATATATATATATATATATATATATATATGTATATGTATGTACACCTATGTATAATATATGTATATATTATAAATTTTATGGTTGTTATGAAGATGTTAATTAATAAGGCATTATGCCTAAATATGTTAATTTAGTTTTTTTTATTGTATTTTCGGATTATTTTTTTCATTTTTATTTATCTACTTTTTTTTGTTATCATTTCTTTTTTTGAATTTTTGTTATTTTTAACATATTTAGGTTATGTTTTTTTTATTTTAGGATTTTTTTTTATTTTTGGATTTATTTTTTTTCATTTTTATTTATCTATTCTTTTTTTTTGTTATCATTTCTTTTTTTGAATTGGTGTTATTTTTTACATATTTAGATGATATTTTTTTTATTTTCGGATTTTTTTTCGAATTTAATTTTTTTTCATTTTTATTTATCTATTCTTTTTTTTTGTTATCATTTCTTTTTTTAATTGGTGTTATTTTTAACATATTTAGGTTATTATTTTTATTTTTGGATTTTTTTTCAGATTTATTTTTTTTCGTTTTCATTTATCTATTCTTTTTTTTTGATTATCATTTCTTTTTTTGAGTTTGTCTTTTTTTAACATATTTAGGTTTTTTCAGTTTTTTTTATTTTTATTTTCGGATTTAATTTTTATTTTTCGTTTTTATTTATCTATTCTTTTTTTTTATCATTTCTTTCTTTGAATTGGTGTTATTTTTAACATATTTAGGTTTTATTTTGGATTTTTTTTTACTTTTCGTTTTTATTTACCTATTCTTTTTTTTTGGTTATCCTTTCTTTTTTTGAGTTTGTCTTATTTTTAACATATTTAGGTTTTTTCGAATTTTTTTTTTAATTTTTGGAATTTTTTTTGTGGTTGTTGATTTCAAATTCGGATAATCGTAAACCATAAAATTAAAATTTTCAATGTCATATCCGAGCCCGGATCAACTATTAAAATATTTTATTGAATTTTTCTAACTTTATATTTGTCGAGTTGTCACATATTTATGTTGTGTAACCTTGTACATTGTACTTTGGGCCATTTTGCGTATTTTATTATGCTATAAATGGAACTAAGTGTATATCTTTGAGTATTTAAAAATGTATTGTTGTTGTGGAAATCTTTTGAGATCAGGTATCGGACTTTACTTCTATATTGAGGTTTGGTTTGGGGCGTGACATCCAATATTTTCAACAATGTATTTTATTTGTATATTTTTGTATATATATTTTTG
The DNA here is from genome assembly GCA_037974665.1 of Ehretia macrophylla. Classification (NCBI taxonomy): domain Eukaryota; kingdom Viridiplantae; phylum Streptophyta; class Magnoliopsida; order Boraginales; family Ehretiaceae; genus Ehretia; species Ehretia macrophylla. Next base: position 101,903,743 of record CM075764.1, on the reverse strand, counting down.
AGAAGTGTGCTACTATGAGAAATTTTTCTGGATTTTCTGAATTTTCACATTGGACTTGTTCTATCCGGATAAAAAGGTTCGTGTCCGTCTATTAATTTCAATAGTATTTGTCAAATATAATTCAAAGTTAATTTCATATCAGTTTTAAGCTACAAAATTTTAGGATGGAATTGTTCTGCGTTTTGAATAATATGTTGAATGTTGGATTATATTGTTGTGTATATTTGTCATATTGTTAAGCTCATGCATTCTAATTCGCACTCATAGAATGTATTAGATCTTTTACCTAATAACCTATTACATAATTTTTAAACTGCAATAACATTTATCAAATAATTTAGTGCATCATTTCATGGAGTCAAATCGTGAATGGATGTATCAGAAATGGATTGATGGTAATCTTAATGAGGCCTTTATCCAAGGTGTTTCAGATTTTGTGTCTATCGCAAGCAAACAACATTATTATATGGATGGCAACAAAATAAGATGTCCATGTGTAAGATGTTGGAACTTAAAATTTCAAACAACAGGAAATATGGTAGATCATCTGTATCAGAAGGGTTTTATGCCTTTTTACTATAAATAGATTGCACAAGGGGAACATGTGTACAACAATTATGATCCAAGTGCACAAACTTTCACGTATAATCAAGGGCAAGGTGTTGGTGAAATAAATAATTACAGGACATTGCAACCGGTCCGTAGTTGCCCTACGATCACAATGTTGAGGTTAATGAAGAACCTAACATGGAAGCACAAGAATTTTACGAGTTGTTGAATGCCACTGATAGGCCATTATTTGATGGTTGTGCGAAACTAACTCAATTGTCAGCCGTGGCTCGATACATGAATATGAAGTCCAAGCATAAAATGAGCAACTCCCTATTTAATAGGTTCATAGAAGAATTGATGGAACTGTTGCCCGAGAATCATAACTTGCCTGAAAACTTGTATAGATTTAAGCAACTAATCAAGCCATTAGGTTTAGGATATCAGAAGATTGATATATGCGTAAATGGATGCACCTTATTTTACAAAGATTAGAGTCTCATGGAAAATTGTCCGCGCTACGGCCACGCACGTTTCAAGGCTAGAGCTGGTGGTAGAAAACGGGGTAAGCTTATTTCCCATAAACAGTTAAGATATTTTCCTCTAACACCAAGGTTGAAAAGATTGTACATGTCAAATGCTACAGCGAGACACATGATGTGGCACAAAAATCACAATGTCGAGGATGGTTAAATTTGTCATCTGTCAGATGTTGATGCTTGGAAATATTTAGACAGCGTGTATCCAGATTTTGCTGCAGAACCAAGAAATGTTCGGCTAGGGCTTTGTTCAGATGGTTTTAACCCATACAGTTCAAATGCGCAACTTTATTCTTGCTAGCCAGTGATCATTACCCCATATAATCTACCACCATGGATGTGCATGAAGGATCCAATAATATTTTTTACAGTACTCATTTCTAGTCTCAAGCATCCCAGTAAGAATATTGATGTCTACCTAGAGCCCCTGATCGATCAATAGATAACTCTATAGTCGGAAGGGGCATTGTGTTATGATATTGATACGGAGACTAATTTTTGTTTGAGGGCAGTCTTGATATGGACAATAAATGACTTCTTGGCTTATGGTATGTTGTCAAGATGGAGCACACATGGGAGGCTATCGTGTCCTATTTGCATGGAAAAGTCAAGAGCTTTTCGCTTAACAGGGGGAAGAAACGTTCATTTTTTGACTATTATCGTTAGTTCTTACCAGAGAATAGCTCATTAAGACGTGACAGGAAAAATTTTGTCAAGGATAGGCACGAGAGATGTACACCTCCACCACGATTATCTAGGGAACAAATTTGGGAACGGGTTAAAAATTTACCGACAATCCATGAGATGTCTTGCAAGAAGCTACCTGGGTTAGGTATAGATCATAATTGGATGAAAATAAGTATTTTTTGGGACTTGTCTTACTAGAAGACGCACCTTGTTCATCACAACTTAGATGTGATGCATATTGAGAAAAATATTTTCGACAATGTCTTCAATACTATCATGGCTGTTAAGGGTAAGACTAAAGACAACCTTCAAGCTCGAAAAGACATGTCCACATTTTACAATTGTCTAGTGTGCGATGATAATACAAACAAGATCGGTGTATACACACTCCTTACAGAAAAGAGAAAAGTGCTCCTACAATAGGTTGGAGGCATAAAATTTCCCGATGGTTATGCTTCTAATTTATCAAATTGTATCGATATAAAGGATTTGAAAATGTCACACATGAAGAGCCACGATTGTCATATCTTTATGGAGAGGCTGTTTCTCATTGCATTACGCGAGCTCATGCCGAAACAGGCTTCAAAGACATTTGTTGAACTAAGTTTATTTTTTAGCAATCTATGTTGTTCAACTCTGCAAAGAACCGAATTGGAAATGATGCAAGTTAATATAGTCATGACGTTGTGTAAACTGGAGAAGATGTTGCCTACTGCATTTTTTTATTCAATGGAGCATTTACTTATCCATTTGGTGTATGAAGCGATATGCTGTGGACCTGTTTAATATTGGTGGATGTATCATTTCGAGAGGTTTTTGCAAGACCTAAAGAGGATAGTTAAGAATAAAGCACGTGTGAAAGGATCTATTTGTGAAGCTTATCACGTCCTAAAGACTTCAACTTTCTGTTCATATTATTTTGAACAACACGTGTCAACTAAAAGCAGAAGGTTAGGTCGAAACAACCAGTATAACGGGTGGACTATCTTGAGGGTTGCTTATCTATATTTACTTATTCAGGTTGTCCAATTGGGACGGATGCAGAAGTCTTAGTACTGGAAGATGATCTCCAGTTGGCGCACTTATATGTACTCATGAATTGCCCAGAGGTGCAACCATATATCAGGTATGTTTGTATCAATTGGGTATGCAATTTCCTCCATTGGGATTATCACACACACTTTTTTAATAAGAAGCTTTAAAAATTTGTGCAGATTGTTTAAGAAATACTTGGAACAACAATAAAACCCTATGAACCAAAGAGATAACCAGTTGCATATTGACAGATCTTTCCCGAGATGGTTATATGGCCAGGTCAGTACATATGCAATTTTCGCATATTCATTAAGGGCACTGCCATTTGCGCATTAATCAAATGTAGTCATATTGTAGTTAAGAGATAGGTATGATGTAGACGATCGTGTGAAATATCTCTCTAAATGGCCACATAGAAAGGCCCTCAGATGGTGTAGATACTGTTGGGAATCGTGCATGGTGTGACGACCGAGAACCTCTTCATATTCATTTTAAATTGTTGAATGTCTTATTTGAGTATTAAATGTACATTTATTCAATTTTTAGCATAAGACACTATTCATTAAAAAAATTTACTGTTTAATTTTTCTGAAACTGTATTTTTCTCCTGTCACATATCATGTAGGAGGAATGTGAAAAATATTATTTTGTGTATTTAATATTGAGAGTATGCATTTAGAAAATAGTTTTCGTTTTGAATGAATAGTGTTACGAAAGAATAGTAACTTTTTGTATGATTTTTATTTGGACTTCTAGTGAATTAGCTAGACTTTGGACTTTTATTAGACCCTTAAATATGTTTAATTAGACCCCATTTACTAACCTAACTCATTATTTCCTTAGTCTATTACCTATATAATATAATAAGAGCCCAAACTAAAATTTTTATTATCTTATTTCCCGGATTTCATTTTTTTCTATTATTACTTAACTTATAATTAGCCTATGTTCACAGAAATTATATTCATTGCATATATGACGAGTGATTTGCAAAAATATATTGATATTATATAAATAGTAAAACTATGTATTATTTTGGGGTTTAAAGAAGTTTTCTTACATTTATTATAATACACCTAAACTCAAATCCATTTTAACCCACAACCCAAACCCAATATCCAACCCATCAACCCATATAATTATCCTATATATATATATACCAAACAAAACAAAACAAAAACACAAAAAATACTAAAATAAACCAAAAAAAGGCCAAAAATCAGTCAAAAAAGCCATTACGGGAATAGTGATTTTCTTGCCAATTTTGCTCAATTTGATCTTCCAAGCTTTGTCAAGTCTTCTCCAAGTAGTTCCAAGCTTCTCCAAGCCCTATCCTAGCTTCCTTGCACGTTTTTTGTAAGAGAGTTGCATCATTTTCATAGTTTAAAGTTTATGCCAAGTTTTTTTTAATTTTCGGATTTTGCTAGTATGGAGCTATAACATGCTTGTTTCTTGCTTTATATAGTATGTATACATGTTACAGAACATCCATATGCAATATTATAGCTTGGTGTTGAGTTTTTAGCAAAGTGTCACTTGAGGAAGATGATGAATAGTGTAATTTCTAGGGTTCCAAAAATTTGAGCAATTTAATTTGATTCAATGCTTCTAGTAGTTGCTAATTAGGTCATTGAGCGTGGAAAAAATATTCGTTATACTTGCCATGTGAAAATTTTGAGAATTTTGATCAAAATAGGCTACTTTAATTGGGGATTTCGGGGTTAACTTGAATCTGGGCACGTTTTGAGGTTATGACTAGTCTTTATTAAGTATTGAAGCCTTAGAAGTGCCTTCGTTTCGCTTGTTTGGGTTCCGGAATTGGTACTTGTAGTATAAACGCACAAAGAGGAAATCGGGGATTTAATGGTAAACGAGATTTAACGGGTGAACTCGAGGGTCCTTGGGGTGCCATAAGGTGTGGTTTGAAGGATAGGATAACTCGTTTGAGAATCTTGAACCTTGCCTTTTGGTTTGGAGCTTAATAGCAAAGATTGACAAAGGGGTTTCGGGTTGAAAGTGAATCCGGGTACGTTCGGGCATTAGGGCTAGTGTCTAGTAAGTGAGGAGGTGCTAGAAATGTATTCACTTCGCTTAGTTGAGCTCCGATTAGAGTACTTGTAGTGTAATGCATAAAGAGGTAAATTCGGACTTTTAGGGTAATTGTACTTTAAAGTGAGATTTCAAGGGCTTAAATGGTGCCATAAAGTATCATTAGAGATGTAGTATAGTTAGATTTGAGGTTCATTATCTTGTGTGAAGTTTAGAGCTTGTTTTGTGAGCATTTAGAAGGAGATATGTTGGACTTCTTGTCAAATGGTTTGTCTTATTGCATAATTAGTTATTTGAATTGCTATAGTTGCTACATTTGATTGTTAATCAAGTAAACTATAAAGCTAGCTCATCTAGTTAGATGATTATTTATTGTTGTAGTAAAGTAATTGAAATTTATAGCTTATAATCTTAACTTAATGATATTTTGATGCTTCTAATGCCTTCTATGCTAACTAATGAGGTGGTAGAGTGAACTTTCTAGCTTAATTACATGTGAAAAATGAGTTTGTGTGTATAAGTGAATTGAAGAAGAAAATGAATAGTAACTTGATTAAAGAATGTGAATTTGTTGCTTATGGTGTTTTAGTGTTAATAAGAGTGTCATTTAACATGTCTTGTAATCTAAAGTAGTTAGTGTATGTTTAATGATCTAAGAAAAAATAGATAATCTTGTACATGATTTCACTTTGGATAATGCATATTAGAATTCTTTTAACATGTTTAGTAATTGAATAATGCTTAGTATTTAAGCATAATAGCGTGTATTAAGTGTTTAACTTGAAGGCTGTGTGATTCATGCTATCTTATGAGTTAAGTTGTATATTTAGGCTATATGTATATTAGAGTTAATCATGATAATAGAATTGCAATGGATAATGATAGTGTTATACTTATATGAATAACTAGGGGTTGCACATTTGAGTGGATTCAAAGAGGTTTGGAGTGTCCTAATAACGTGTTTAGGAGTTCAAAGTAGTCTAGTGCATGGTTAATGGAATTATGAAAGTTAATGTTGCCTTCAAGCTTGTTAATTAACTTTTGATTAAAGTAAGCACATCATTTAGCCTTAGCATGAAATATGCATGTTTAGTGTTCTTAGATCATACTAATCGAGCTATATTTTGATGATTATATAAAATGTGACTATTGCACACAAATTAACTATTTTAATGTGAATGAGTTGTCTTTAAGTTGAATAGCATTGTTGTGTTAGGTAGTGGTTTTGAGTGGTTATTAAAGAGATTGGTGCTTTCGGAGAGTATTGGAGAGATTGGCTAAATTCTAGCATGCTTGTTTTTAAAAAGGTGAGGGAGTTACATTCTTTTGTGTATCTTAATTTGTTTTACAGCTCATAAATTGTATAGTTTAATATGATTGCTTATAATTATGTGTACTTTGATATGAATAGACTAAATATACACTTGACTTTTATTTATATTGTTATATGGCTTATTTATTGTAATCTACGTGCGAGGGCAACCTACTTTGTTGTCCCTCATTTATGTGATTCTTGAATTATATTGTCATTGCTTGAATTATTGTGATCGAATATCGGGTTGCGCAACCTTTTCGGACATGGTAGTATCGAGAAACACGGGCGGCGTCGGGCTTGCCGTGCTCCCTCGACTACCATGGTGCCTATTCCCTTCTCGCTGAGGCATACTCCACTACCCCAGAGGCGTGGTTCACCTGCTGGGCATGGACCTACCTCAGGAGAAAGGGTCGTAGGATCAGGATACATCCGGAGTATCCCAACTTGTTGGAGTAAGGGGTTTGCTGGCATTTGCGTGAAGTTCGTGGTTCGTGGCTCGTGATTGAAGACTTGAAGTGGAACCGTATCCTTTTTAATGTGGTTAACTATTTGCTATTTAATCTTGTTGTTTATGTTATATATACGATTCCTTGTATCTGCATATCATAATGCACGCCCAATATGTTGCATCACCTCCCTCACTAAGTAACTTGGTTACTCATTCCTCTTTTCAACATATTTCAGGAAAAGCTAAAGATTGGATTGCCTCATGTGTGACCCGCTTGCTCTATCAGTGTGTAAAACTTAGAAGAATGTGATCATGATATGCTTGTATTGTATTTGAGACTTTGTTCCCATGTATGTATTTATGTTATATCAAGGATTGTAATATTAAAGTTTTAGTTTTCTTTGATGATAAGATACTAGTTGTAACGCCCCGATCCCTCACGAGACCGGAGGCTCTAATAACCATGCTATTCTCAACCCAATACCAAACCCGGTCACAAAATTTTAGGGGAAAAACGGACAGAGTTTTCCCTGTACTATGGACTTTCTGAAAACCTGTAAATTCTCAAATAAGGTAACTACAAGGTAAACAAACTTTTCATGGCTAAATATTTAAAGATTCACGGCCATCCGAGCCTTGAAGCAAACAACAATTCCAAAACCACACAAGCATGCAAGTAACTTGTTTATAATATAGTCTAATAACCATGCCATTCTAGGATAACATTAAAACATACTTAGAGATAAAACATTCTACACTAAGCCATTCACTCCCAAGCATGCAAAGCAACTAGAAATAGAAATATAAGTTATTACAAGCCATAGAATTACCATTGCTACTACATTACCAGACTTCCAGCTTACATATTACTCAAATACATACATGAGCTTTAAGGCCCCAAAATAGATTATACATAGGACAACAAATTCTTCACATAGCAACCAGAAAGCACATCCACCTCAGACAAATATCACACAGCAGCTAAGGCAACTCCACCAACTGTGCCACCTGAAACATGTTAGCGAGGTATGAGCAACCACTGTTGCCCAGTGAGGGATATAGTCCCGGGGCGTGCAATGCAACAGATAATACAGTTATACAACAATATCACTTAGACAATTTAAGAAGCAATGATAACATAAGTAACCACACATTTAAAAGGATACATTTCACACAATCCCCTATACACCAATCTTCACTGGTCTTCATTCACGATCCACGAACCACGAGCACGATCACGATAAGCCGGCATAACCCCAAACACTCCAGTGGGTGTACTCCGGATATACCCCGATAATCCTACGACCCAACATCCCCTGGCAATCTCCGGACCAGGCGAATGAGGGACTAGGGTACGGAGTTTGAATATCCACCGGCAAGCCCTCTGCCGCCCAGCTGATATTCAACACATCCGCCCCTGACACTATGGTTGCGCAACCACTATGCAATGCACTTAACAATGGCAAGTTAATAGCAATAATATAAGCATTAACACATAGGAGGATCAACAAAGTAGGTTGACCTCGAGGCAGTTAGAATAGAAGCAATTATATAAGCTAATAAGCAGTTTTACAAAGGGACATTTACAAAATAAGCATAGAATCATACCAAAAGCTCCAAATCAACTTAAAATCACTTATAAACACTCAAGAAGTCATGCCATGGGTTTAGAAGTGTGAGACAACCTAAATAGCACATAAACCCCTTTGTTTTTCAAACTATTTCTCTTCCAAACCAAGGTTAATGATTCCATTTTCAAGGGAAACTCTCCCAACCTTCTAACTAACCCTCAAGGTACCCTCTCAACCCTCTAACTCATTCAAACGCCCGCGATTACCCCGAAAGCCCCAAATTCCCTCTTATGGCTTTAAACTACACATACCTTATCCGGGCTTCAAACAAGGGTTATCAAAGCTTCTATAGCACCTAGGTAGCTTAAGGATACTAGAATTGAAGCCCGAATCCACCCGGATTCGCATGAACCCCGAAACCCCTTTGTTAAAGTCGGCTATTTCATGTTTTATGCGATTCTAGAGCAATTCAAGTGCACGGGGCTATTAGACTACCTTCATTAGCACCTAAGGCATCTATTAGGAGTGTTGAATCAAGCTAATACGTGCAATTACACAAAACCCTAGAAAAACGTCACTATTCACCTCATAAATTCAAATGACGATTCCAACCGTTTAAAATGCGAACTAATAGCTCAAATGTGTTCTCTAGCACTTATATACAAGGTATAATAGCATAGATAAGCTTTGCAATAGCATTTGATAACATTTTCAACAAATCAAGAAAAATGTAACATTTTAGATATGCATAAAAAGTCATGAAAACCCTCACCAATTGCGCGTAGGAACTCTCGGGAGGCTAGCAAACACCCTAAACTACTTGCTCCTAGCTTGGCTTGGCTTGGCTTGAAGATTTGATGAGCAAAATCCTCTCATTCTCCTCCTACACTATTCTCGGATTTGCTACAGTGATTTTTCAGCATTTTTTTTGTTTTGTTCTTTGCTAGTTATGAGCTAAGGTGGGTAATATAGGGTGAATAGTTGGGTGGGGTCAGGTTTGGGTATTTAAAAGGTCACTTATAATGCGCGTAGTAAGCTTAAAACGAGCCTAAAGTGAAGCATGTGTGCTAGTTAATTAAAACTCTAAGTTAGTTACGTAACACTATTCATTGAACTACTAAAATCATTTTCTAAACGAGCGCTCCTATCGCTTCTAGTTCAATTGCACATTTTTCTCACTCATTTAACAATTAATATGATTTAATAAAAATTTTAATTCACTAATAGAATGTAGTTTGAAAACGGAGTGAATAGTAGCTACAGAAGTCAGTTAGTAAAGTACAGAAGTAAATGCGCAAGCAAGGGATGCAACAGTAATTGAATGCATGGCTAAATCTCGGGCGTCACACTAGTGGTTTGCAATAACTTCAATTGTTTACTCTTTTGTTTAGTTGACTTGCATGCTGATAGGGATGAAACAAATTGAAGTTGTGGATTATAGTCTTGTGGTTGTATGTTGTAGTTTACAGGTTTCCAAATAGTCCTATAAATAGGGGAAACTCTGTCCGTTTTCCCTAAATTTTGTGACCGGGTTGAAATTGGATTGTGATTAGCATGGCTATTAGAGCCTCCGGTCTCGTGAAGGATCGGGGCGTTACACATGGTATTTAAAATTTTGTATAATTAAATAAAACGCAGCAAAAATAATTAATACTCATGCATCCGTTCATGGCTAATTACGTAGATTACAACATGCATAAATAATCAACTATTAGTTACGCATTAAAGATTTCAGGATTACCTTTTCTATGATGACGAATCTGTTGTAGAAATTAATCGAATCTAAAGCTCCCCAAGTATGAAGCCTCTGAAAGTATCCACACAGAATCTGCACCCTCAATTAGATTTCACCCCCACTAGGTTTTCTAGAGAAATCCTATATATTATTCTGACTATGATTTTTTGTGCTAGCTAAACCTGTGTCAGAATATTACATTATATAGGAAACATACATGTCCTAGAGCCACATATGGGCCAGTCTTAAACAGACCAGTCTTGGACTCATAATAACCAGATCAATATCAAGTTACTATGAGCCTAGTTAAATTAATATTAGGACGATCCTAAAATTAATTTAATCTTTTCTCTAATCCAATTAATCTGTAAATTACATTTGTGTGTGACCTCTTGGGTTCATAATTAATTAGCAAAAAAATAATATTAATCCAATTAATATTTAATTAGAACTCTTCTAATTTATTTCTCGCAAGTCGTGAGTGATACCTAGCAGTATATCACAACTACCCAGCTAATAATTAAGTGAAATTCTACGAACCATAGTAATTTTCATGCAACTAATTCCTTCTGTCTGAATCATCCCGATTGGGCCAGAGTCATGGATTGGGTCGTCAAACTCTATTACTCAATGATATGTCCAAATCTATTTAATAAATAACTTATGAATAATACGTGGAACGACTTCCACTATTCTACCTCAGCCAAGGATTTCTAGTTACTCGATTAATAGATCGCATATGATCCCTAATTGATAGATTCCATATCTACACGCACCTATCTCCATACCGGAATAGATCTTAACTACTGAGTACATTATCCAATCCTTGATGAGGACTAGCATTATTGTACCAGCAAATCACGTTATCCCTAACACAAGATAATCGTGGTGTCTCAGGTCTAAGGACTTAATTGCACAATTACACTATACAACGAATTATTGACCATTCCATGTAATTCATTGTATTAGCAGTCATGTCCAGTCACTTGTCTTCAACAAGCACTTATACATCTACTCTTACGATATGAGACTAATCGCCCAAATCAAAATCTCATATTATTTAATGGTAGACTGTAATCCGATCTTTCCAAATAAATCAACGCCCAATTAATTTATCCTACGATCGGGGACTATTTTAGAATATATTTATGAATATAAATTATGTCACTCATATCTTTACTCTTAAGGATAGAATCTATAAATATTATTTTAAGGACTCTTATTTAAATAATTAATCGCATTAATTATATTTAAATAAACTGCTCTCATTAAATAAATAATATAATTATTATGTCCTAAAATTGGCATTTAGGGCATATAATCCAACAATCCCCCGCTTGCACTAAAGTCAATTACTATGGTATCTCATACCTATCTTCTCAAGATCGTAATCAAATGACTGTTAAATCATTGCCTTTGTCAGTAGAGTAGCACCGTCAACTGTTGACGTTATTTACTGCATAATATCATTCTCTCCACAATCTTCGATTGATGTGGTAATGCCTCTTTAATGCGCTTGGATCTCTAGTGAGACTTAGGTTCTTTAGCTTGCGCTACAACTCCATTGTCGTCACAGCACTACTTGTCTGACTTAATGGAAAGAACCATCCTTAGTTCAGTTATGAACTCCCAGATCCAAATTGCTTCCTCTTGTTACATCTGATGCAACGATACATTCAACCTCTGGAATTTGCAATTGTACCAATATTTGGAACATTTCCAAATTGCTCTTCCATTATAGGTGAGTATGAACCCAGATGTGGATTTCCAATAATCCACTTCAGACTCTCAGCCTGAATTCATAAAACTTTAAGTTTCACTTTCTCCATATATCAAGAATATTTCTTTAGTGCTTCTCAAGCACTTTAAGAATGTTCTTGATTATTTTCCAGTGTTCTTAACCTGGATCAGATAGACGTCTGCTCATAACACTTATAACATTTGTGATATCATGTCTTGTATACAGCATGACATATATAAGATTATTAATTGCTGCAGCACTTAGAACCTTATGTGTCCAGTCTCTCTCTCTTTAGCAGTCTTAGGACTCACAGCCCTAGAGAGATAAATGTCATGTCTAAAAAGTGAGCAACCCTCTTTTAGAATCTATGTACATGTTAAACACCTTTAACACCTTTTTGGGAAAAATCCATTAATCCTTTTGATCTATTGCTATAGATCAACTTCCAAGGATTTAAGCGGATTATCCCAAAATTTACTTGGAGAAATTATTTGAATAACTAGACCTACTTATGTAGTCAAAGTTTATCTTCATTCTCAATGAAGTCAATCGAAATGTTCTAGATTCTTTAGGCTTGGTTAAATCCATAAATGGACCCTTTTAATTTGCACTCTATGTGACTCATCACTAGACTCAAAACATATTGGCAATCCCATATTAATGTCTTCATTAATGAAGTCATTATGGAATGCCGTTTTGACATCCATCTACCATATCTCATAACAGTAGTGTGCAACTATGACCAATAAATCATAATGAATTTAAACAATTTGTGAAAAGATTTCCTCATAGTCAACTCCTTGCCTATGACAATAATCTTTTACCATTTGTCCTAAAGGTCTCCACCTTTATTCATTTAAGATCTTATGGCCTCAAGCCATTTACACTTATGTCAAACATAGCTATTTATAACTGACAAAAATCATCAACATGATTATTGTCATCTTACTAATCTGGAAAAACTGTTGACATAATCAAATGCTTCTTGGATTGGGTTTTCTAGAATCAAATCCTAGATTTGACTAGGGTTAGGTGGTTGCTCAGTAACTCCTATTGAGTCATACTTTTTCTTCCCATACTATCTTCTCAGATGAACTATTCTTCCAAGAAGAAGTTGTACTTGCTAACAAACTCTCTGGTCAGCAAGGGAATAAAAACTATATCCAACGATTCTTTGGGATAACAAATTAACCTTGTCCAATCTCATTTCCAATTTTTCAATCTTAAGCCTTTTGATTGAAAGTAGGATAACCCTCATTCTTAACACCTTTAAGACTAGGGATCATGTTTTCTCATATCCTATATGATGTACTTAAGATTAACTTAGAAGTGAACTTATCCAAGAGATGGACTGCTATAAGGAGAATGTATCCTTCCAGGCTAAGTTACAATTTAGCATAGTTTATCAATTAAATACCATGTCCAACAAGGTCCAACTCATTCTCTCCAATAATTCATCAAGCATTGGAATACCAGAAGGAGTTAATGAAGTAACTATGTTATTTTCCTTTTAGATACTATTAGAATTGAGGCTAAGAATTCTCCATGATCTCATCATTGAAACTTACTTCTCATTTCTAGTTTGATTTACTACTTTAGCTCTGAATTTCTTGAACACTTCAAATGATTCAGATTCATACTTATGACAATCATATGTAAGGTAGTTAAATCCTTATTGGGCTATTTCGCCAAAAGGCATATATACATCTCTATGTATAAACCCTAAATTTTTGTGGTCCTTTGTCCTACAAAGGGCGATTTGATCATTTTAAGAACACAAGATCCATGTGTTGGGAATGTCCTGGGGCCTCAAGGGCTTACCAGTCATTCTTTCACCAATTGAGTGATTCTTGTTTCTCCTCTATGACCTAATCATACGTGCCACAATAATTTTAGAGTTATCTGTATCTCTTGATCTCTCATATTATTCATTTATCTGTCATTATCCATATAAGACTTTATTCATTAATTTACTAGTGTCATCTCATTTATTTCCTAAATAAATGAAACACATAAACAACAATTATTCCAAAATTAATGAACACCCAGATGGGTAAACGAGACGACGAGATGTATTTATAGAGGACATCTATTCCTATTCAAACTCTTTGAAGTCTTTGGATTTTCCTCTATTACTAGTTCTCCTTTCTTGTAGTAGAAATAATTACCAATCAAGTTTCAACTTTCCAGATCTACCCTTGATATATGACTCTCATTTCCAAGGGTTGTGTCAAATGTATTCACATGGAGCAATCCATTATAAACGACAAGAGAGAATTAAGAATTGACTTTGAGGATTAGATTTGTCTGCACATGATAAACCATGAATAAACTCATGGACTCAAGATACTCACCTTGAGAACACATGATCTCTAATCAATCCCTCTAGTTATCCTTTATTTGAAACAATTTTCTAGATATCTCGTATCTACCGCTAGATATCTCATATCTAGTTGCTTACTTCACAACTCTTGTAAGTAATTAATGATGGATACATTATCCATGCTCTCCTGCTACTTTTTGACAACTTATTTTGGGTATCTAGAACATGTATGACTTTCTCAGATCTGAGAACAATTCTCAAAACATTGAGCTAGTCATTGAAGTTTGGTCTTAGTCAAAATAGAAGGTTGGGTTCCTATCCGATATTATATAGGCAGTAATTTCTAAGGATATTAGATAATTATTTTATTAACCATTTGATTTGGGTCTTTAAATCAAACAGTAACCCCCACTAAATTTCTCGAATCCCACACTTCCCTAGTGGAAAACAGAAAAACAATAAGGTGTTTTTTCTTAGTGGAATTGGAGGCCCATTCACTTTAACCCACCTCACATTTTAGATTTTTGGTGAAGATAAAACAAATAGGTGAATAACATCTTATTCAATGTATCTCATACAAATTCCAATTGTTCTTGCCTCCAATCCTTTCGACCTCACATTATAGATTTTTGGTCTCCAAGATTGTTTAAGTTAAACCCATTATCCCTAAAATTTGGATCAATGTAATACCGACACCTCACATGATAGATTTTTGGTTGCCAGTAAGAATCCAAATTTTTCACATCTCATGCTTATATAGACTTAGTTCATATGTTGATACAAATAAATAACCCTTATGTGTCCATAGCCAGCTACTTACTTGCCCAACACATAAACCAATCTACGATAACGGAAGGCAATGATATAATCTCCTCAAGACTACATCATTATTAACTTAATATTTAGTTTGGGAAGGTTTGCTGGTCTTTAGTTTAGGTCTCACTTTTCACATGCTTCTAATTTCAATTTATAGCATAAATAAATAGAAACATACATGCATTCATCACATATTTATCGCATAAATAAATAAATAAATGCATAAAATAAAATGGGATGATCATGGACTAAGAGCACTTATCAACCCGAGCCACTGGGTTGAATACCTAAATCAAAAAAAAGGCCCACAAGAAAATTTTCATGGGTTGCTGTTCCTTGGCTTCACAAAAGTCCTTTCACGAACTGGGTTCACCAACTCTTGATGTCTTCATCTTGATCTTCCATTACATTTATGTACATAGATTCTTAATCTAGTGGGAATACATAAATGGGAATAGGGTTTTACATATTTAAAACGGGGATAAGAGGCATGCAAGCCCCATTTTAAAATATTACATAAAACCCAAAATGGGCAAATAAATTAAATAATGACATTCATCCATTCATTTATCTAAAACTAGTCCATGATCACCCACAACATAGTAAATAATAAAGAAAAGTAATCCACGAATATAGCACAATTAATTTCCTAATATAATATCATAATATTAGGTTTATCCTATTAATAAACACCTTTATTAATTTGGATCCTTAAATATCTCATATTTAAATAAATATAATCTCATTATATTTATAGTAATTAATTAATAAACAATTTATTAATTAACTACAAGTATAGCACAATTAAATTTTCTAATATAAATACTTTACATTAGATTTTCTAATTTAATAAACTCCTTATTAAATTTATTCTATTTAATAAACTCTTTATTAAATTTACTTCATAAATATATCATATTTTCAAGATATAAATATAATCAAATTATATTTAATAATTAATAAACTATTTATTAATATAAAGTGTCAAAAATGTATTTGGGCTCCTTTAATTAATTTTGTCAAACAAAACTAATCAAACAAACTGGACTTTAAATATTACAATAAGTCCAACATATTTTAATTAAGTCAAAGTCCAACAGCCCAATTCAGAAAATAAAATAGTCCATACTATTTATTCCTAAGTCCGAATTAAGTTTGGCCCAATTTCAGACAATAAAATGAGTCCCACTTATTTTTATTTTAATCTGAACTAAAATTGGCCCAAGTCAGCCCACACAAATATATGCCCATTAGCCCAAAAACTTAAAGAAAGAAAAGAGAACCCCTTTTAAAAACAAATCAGCCCAAGAGCCCAACAACTTGGGCCCTTGGGATTTTGAATCGGACCCAAGTCCGGATCCAAATCTGGATCTGGATCGGGTCAGGGCTTGGAAAACCTAACCCACAAAAAATAAATTTTTTTTCTTCTTTTTTCTTCCCTATGACAGTGCCGCCCCCACCTCCATGGCTGCACTGCTGCAGCCTTCTTTCTCTTCTTCTTCTTCAAGGAGCTTTGCTCCTCGAGGAGCCAACTCAGCCACGACAGCCTAGCTATCGCGGCTGCTGCGGCTTCCATGGCCATGAGGAATAAGCTCCTCGTAGCCATGGTGGCTACTGCGCGGAGCCGCAAGAAGCATCTCGCGGCTCTGTGCCTCGGCGCCGCAAGAGCCACGAGGCTCCTCGCGGCTGCCCAGCCTAGTGGCCATGAGGAGTCAAAACTCCTCACAGCCGCTGGGTAGCGCTGCGAGAGCCTGGTGGCTCTCGCGATGACCACAGCCGCAAAAGACAATTCTCACGGCTATGGTATGTGAGAGACACACCGGGGTCGCGAGGACTCCTCCTCGTGACCCTGGCTTGCTGCGGTGGCGGCAGACCATCATAATGGTGCTGCTGCCGTGGCTAAGGAAGATGGGGTTTTTGATTTTGATTTTTTTTTTTTTTTTTGCTGAATAATAATTTCAGAACATTGAAAACAGATTTTAAACCTTTGAAAACACACTTTTCAAACTTCTCTTTTTCAAATATTTAAAACAATTCAAAAACAACCTTTTTGAATAACTCAATAAAATAAAAATCAATTCATAAACACTTTATGAAACAAATCAAATTTCATAAGACTAATTTATGAAATTAATTTCGGGAAGAGACCTTAGGGCTAGAATTTAATCCAATTAAATTGATGGGCATAAAAATTAATAGATTCACAAACTATTAATTTTCATAATAGTTTCACAAACTATGATTGACACTTTTAATTGTGCTACAATATAACATGTGCTATAATCCAATAATCACATAAAAGACATAAACGTTGGCTCTGATACCACTGTTGGGAATCGTGCATGGTATTTAAAATTTTTTATAATTAAATAAAACACAGCGGAAATAATTAATACTCATGCATCCGTTCATGGCTAATTACGTAGATTACAACATGCATAAATAATCAACTATTAATTACGCATTAAAGATTTCAGGATTACCTTTTCTATGATGACGAATCTATTGTAGAAATTAATCGAATCCAGAGCTCCCCAATTGTGAAGCCTCCGAAAGTATCCACACAGAATCTGCACCCTCAATTGGATTTCACCCCCACTAGGTTTTCTAGAGAAATCCTATATATTTTTCTGACTATGATTTTTTGTGCTAGCTAAACCTGTGTCAGAATATTACATTATGTAGGAAACATACATGACCTAGGTCCACATATGGGCCAGTCTTAAACAGACTCTCTTGGACTCATAATAACCAAATCAATATCAAGTTACTATGAGCCCAGTTAAATTAATATTAGGACGATCCTAAAATTAATTTAATCTTTTCTCTAATCTAATTAATTTGTAAATTCCATTTGTGTGTGACCTCTCGGGTTCATAATTAATTAGCAGTGAAATAATATTAATCCAATTAATATTTAATTAGAACTCTTCTAATTTATTTCTCGCAAGTCGTGAGTGATACCTAGCAGTATATCATAACTACCCAACTAATAATGAAGTGAAATTCTACGAACCCTTAGTAATTATCATGCAACTAATTTCTTCTGTCTGAATCATCCCGATTGGGACAGAGTCATAGATAGGGTCGTCAAACTCTATTACTCAATCATATATCCAAATCTATTTAATTAGTAAATTATGAATAATACGTGGAACGACTTCCACTATTCTACATCGGCCAATGATTTCTAGTTACTCGATTAATAGATCGCATAGGATCCCTAATTGACAGATTCCATATCTACACACACATATCTCCACGCCAGAATAGATCATAACTACTGAGTACATTATCCAATCCTTGATGAGGACTAGCTTTATTGCACCAGCAAATCACGTTATCCCTAACACAAGATAACCGTGGTGCCTCAGCTCTAAGGACTTAATTGCACTATTACACTATACGACGAATTATTGACCATTCCATGTAATTCGTTGTATTAGCAGTCATGTCCAATCACTTGTCTTCAACAAGTACTTATACATCTACCCTTACGATATGAGACTAATCGCCTAAATCAATATCTCATATTATTTGGATGGTAGACTGTAATCCGATCTTTCCGGATAAATCAACGCCCAATTAATTTATCCTACGATCGAAGACTATTTTAGAATATATTTATGAATATAGATTCTATCACTCATATCCTTACTCTTAAGGATAGAATCTATAAATATTATTCTAAGGACTCTTATTTAAATAATTAATCGCATTAATTATATTTAAATAAACTGCCCACATTAAATAAATAATATAATTATTATGTCCTAAAATTGGCATTTAGGGCATATAATCCAACAGATACATGGTAAATAGATACAGGTTCTCTACATTCGAATATGGGTCTTCAAAGTCCACGAGCAATAGTGGAGTGTTCATAAGAGGTACATGCGATGGTACAGTTGGGAAAATAGGGTACTATGGTGTTTTGAAGGACATTATTGAACTTGAATATCCTAATCCAACGTTGCAACATACAAGAGTTGTTCTTTTTAAGTACGATTAGTATAATACCACAAATGATAAAGGTGTGAAGTCCAATCACAAGACCGGATTGGTTGAGGTGAACATGAAAAGAAGATGTCCCAAGTTTGAACCATTTGTCTTGGCATGTCAAGTCCAACAAGTGTACTATTGTGTATATCCAGGGGCCAAGAGAGAACGAGTTGATTAGGTGGCCATCGTTAAAATACGTCCAAGACATTTCTATGACATGGACAGGCAGGAGATAGATGTGGATGATAACACAAGTTTTCAATCGAATCACATGAATGTGCCCACAGTGGAACCGAACGATTTTAATTCTAATTCACATATTAATTATTCGGTTGTAGACACTGAAATAATAAGAGAAGATCTTAATGCCGAACATGGAGATATAGAAGCATATGTAGATGACGAAGAAGATGAGCATGAAACAAATGATGATGGTGATGGTTATGATGATGATGATGGTAGTGACCCAAATGATAATGATGATGATGACAATGATGATGATGATAAGGAGGAGGAGGAGGATGATGACAATCATGACGGTGACAATGAGGAAAATGATGATTATTGAAAAAACATAGGTTTTTCCTTTCAAATTATCAATCAATGATTCCAAATATTGTTTGTTATCTATGACAATTTTGGTAGAAGTATGCATAATGACAATTTTTCAGTCTATATATATTTATTTATATATTCTAACTCTAATGTATCAAAACAAGCAATAGGAGGCGGTGAAGATCCAAATCGCAAGGGGAAAAAACAACCGAAGCAGAGCAACTTGTTAGGGAAAATGAGTGAATCTACCAATACACCGGCCACGATGCCCGAGACTTAGCGATTCTCTCCGACCGGCTACAATGACGCTATGTCATTGGGTGGTCGTGGATCTACAGGTACGCATCATGCGAGTGGTCGTGGATCTACAACGGCACACACAGTTGCTGGCCATGGAGCTGGCAATGTCCCTTTGGTTGTTGGGCGTGGTTTGTCTAATTCATCAGTGGGAATACAGCATCGGATCCCAGATGATGCACATCCTCAAAAAGAGCAACCATATGTACAGGGCCCGTCAACCCGTCATAATGAACAACACTGTTAATCAGCTGGATTGCCATAGGAATTAGAGGATTTGTGCGTAGATAGTGATGGCTCTTCAATGCTTGGTGCAGCGCAATTTTCTAATATGCCCGAGTCTTCGTGCGCTACTGACAAACGGGCTGCAGGCATCGAAGATTGGCAGTTTTATGGATTCTACTCACTAGTTGATTATACAGTATGGCAAAATGACAAGCGACGCTATTTGAAGGTCGTAGGAAACGGGTATGTATTACTTTAAATTATGAAATTTACATCTTCTACTTTTTTCGCTAATATACAGATTTTGATTATGTTATGTTGTATAAATGGGATCCATATAACACTGTCAAAGGGGTTTTAAGAGCTCTACGTGCCGGGTATGTAGAGTCGTGGTTAAGATACGGGCAGGTCCCAAGTAATACAAGATGTTAACGCAATATATATTGTGAAAACTATTGTACAATTATCACAGTAATTGTTGAATTATATGGATCGTAATATTAATGTTTTCAGATGGAGTACAAGTGGCTTCCAATTGACGAAGCTAAAGTTTGGCGCAAGTTTGAATCTACTGCAAGACGCCGAATTTCAGATTTGACAAACAAAGGATGGACTAGAATGAAAAAGCCAGATTTCATACCACTTGAAATATGGAACCAAATGCTGGAGCTATGGCAAAGGCCAGAATGGCAAGAAATCTCACAGAGAAATTCAAACAATCGAAAGGCCATTTCGTCTACTCACCATCTAGGTTCAATCCCAACCCATGAGGCAGCTAAAAAAATGGTATTGATTTAGTAATACAATCTTACTTAATTATATATGTTATGTGTACGAATCAAAATTATCTCCAATACACATTTATATGTAGGTTGATTTGGTGATTTGTTATTGTAGGAAAAAGAACTGGGGAAGACAGTGACTTATGCAGAGGTTTTCTAGAAGGCTCATCGCAAGGGGCTGACGGACCGTACACAGACTCTCGAGTTGAGCAGACTATGGTATGTATTATTCATGGAATTTCTGGTATAGGCAAAAATACATAGGGTAGTTGTTGAAGATAATTTGGGATTCAAAGTGTTGCAAAAAAGGTATAAGATTCCACAAAGTATTTATAATTGTTAAAGCTAATATTCTAGAAGGAAAACATACTTAGTAATGTGTGAGCATGAATGTAGCTATGATGTGAACAAACATTTCTCCAATGGAACATGATTACTTGTTGTAGACTCTTGTGTTGTACAATGTTCGTAAATGTCTCCTTATGGTTGTAGCAGCATATGATTAATATGTTGAGGATAAGTGTGGTATAGTATCAGCTTGGATACTGTGTATTATGTTGGCTTTATCTTGTAACAAGTTATTGGGAGAAGTCCGAAATACAAACGAGATGCTAGCTATTTTTTTATTGACGAGTAAATGCATTAAAGATAGATATCATACCTGTATATTGTGTTATTGAATATTATGTTTGTGTAGATGTTGGTCAATAATGTTTGTGTTGCAATTCGGTTTTGTAATACTAACTTGTTACTATTGTATTTGTAGCTCGTTACAACAAAATGCTCCAAACGGCCAGAAATGCATCGGAATCATACTCAAACCCCACGCCTGTGGATCATAACGCAATATTTTTACAGGTTGTCAGCCCACAATGAAAAGGTCAAATATATGGGGTAAGTTCTCAGGTTTCAGTTGAGTTTGTTATAAACAATGCAACCCAGCCTCGGTGTGTGATCATAGAGGAACAACTGAATGACACCGTTACGAGAGCCACAGTGACTTTGAACGAAACATTATAAAGTCAAGGCCAGCGGATCGAGAGTCAGAACGAGTTAATCAATCAACTTCAGCAACAATTAAAGAAGCAGAACGATGTGTTGGAAGTCCTCTACGCAAAAGTCTGTGCTCAACCTGAAGAGCAACATTCTTCATCTTCACCTAGTGATGAAAATGGAGAATAATTTGTTATAATGTTAACCCTCTAGTTTGATGTTAAATACACTTCCATGTACAGCGCATTTGTTTTTGTAACATTTTTTATTTCCAGTCTTGATTTAATTATATATAGCATATCTTATTTTTGGCATTATTTGAAATGAATTTCACATATCACACATGTTCAGTTTGGGATTGACAATTTTCAAATTTATGAAAGAATTATGACAAGTTCAATTATATGGAATGGTTAAGTTAGTGACGGCTTGGTGAAAGGAAGGGTTAGTAACGGGTTGGCGAGGGCTTGGCGACGACAATTTTGGTGATGGTATGGTGAAGGGTTAAGTTGGCGAGTGTTCGATGACAGCAATCATTGGTGACGAGCGGGTGAGGGAAAAGATTGGCGAGGGCTTAGCGATGAGAAATTTGGTGACAGTTTTGGGACGGCACCAGTTGACGAGGGCTCGATGATGGAAAATTGTAGAGACGGCCTGGAGATGGGAAAGGATGGCGAGGGCTCAGTGACGGAAGATTTGGAGACAGGATAGAGATAGTTAGGCAACCGTCGCCAAATTGGTGACAGTACGGTGAGAGAAACCGTCTCACAAAATTCAATTTTTTTTGTAATGTATAGCCTATTATCCGGTTGTACAAATCAATTTAACGAACTGGGTAAGAAACCGTGGCACTATATAGAAGTCTTCTACTCAGAAATTGAGAGTTACTGGTATTTTCTTATACAATTGTGGCCTCAAACTTTGTGCATGACAAATTAAAAAGAATATACGCACATTTAGAGGGAAAAGTGAAATAGTCAAAGCTTTAAAAGAGAATTTGAAATTCATAAAGACTTGAAGATGATAACTAGAATGAAATTGAGTTCAAATGGAAATAAAATGTGAACCTAATCTTCAAATGAAACTTAGTTCAGATTAAATCATGAAGTGTCGGAACTTAATCTTAACTTGGTATATAATAATGAGACTACTTCAAATGAAACTTAGTTCAGATTAAATCATGAAGTTATTGTTAACATTTCCTTCACTTAGGGAAAGTGAAATGTATAAGAAACCGAAGAAAATACTAAAATTTATGATTATTCGTTATTTGTTTTAATTTTTGCATCTATATTTAATGATTTAAAGGGAGGAATTTAAATAGTGGAAAAGGAAATTAATTTTGTTAAATCATCGGTTTCGGATTTGGCTATCCGTAGTTTTTTATTACTTATCGATTTTGATTTTGAATAGTGATTTTCAAAACCATCAATTTTTGGGTTTAGATTATACTAAATGATTTCAACTTCATCTTATCACTTTTTGCGATTATTCGGCCCGTCACCATCCCTAGTTATTGTATATGTTGCCAATGGAGTTAAATGGAAAAAAATAATAGATGTACGTACAACTATTATTTTTTTCATTTAACTTGGCACGTTATACGAGATTAAGTGCACCTAACCAAAGTTCAAATGGCAATATAAAATATACTGCATAACGACTATCTAGAAAACAAGTTGGTTGCAAATAAGAATGACAACAGTTTGAATAATTACAAAAAATGATAAAATTATAATTAAAATTGTTTAGCAAACCAATAACTATAACTGTAATCAAAACTTAACGATTTTCAAAACCATTAATCATAACCGTAACCGTTAAGGATTTAAAAAATTGCAGTTAACCGTAACCGTAACCGTAACCGTAACCGTTTAACTAAAAAATAATTCATTTAAATAAAAACATGTAAAAAAAATTAGTTTAAATGTAAAGAAACCAAAAATAAAAGAATCCAAACCAATGATAAAACTTGAAATAAATTACATAATAATTTTATAAGCAAAAATCAAAATGAAGAAGTTATCCAAAAAGAAATTTATTCTCAAGCGCCGAGCGAGAAACATCTCTTCTTTCGTTTCGGCAAGTAAAACTGACAATTTTTAAGAGTATAAGTATTGGTCTAATAGACTTAGCCTATCTCTTTTAATTGAACTTAGTTTACTTTTTTTTTTAATTGAGTTTAGTATAAATTTTTATTATTTTAATTACTAATTTTAGTTAGTCTTCTATTATTTTAAATGTATATATATATGTTAGATTTTTTTATTAAATTAATAATCGGGTTTCGGCTTTCGATTTTTTTAATGTCAAAAATCAAAACTTATCGGTTTACCATCGATTTTTCTTTATAAAACTCAAACTCTAATGGATTCCTCATTAATTTTTGTTATTGGGTTTTTATTGAACAGTTACCTGTCAATTTTAAATAAAACAGATACCCATTATTATTCCTAGCTGCAAATGCCTATCCATGACGATGTTAGACAAAACGTAGCCCTTGCAAGAAACGAGTTGGATGGTTACACGAATATGACACTTGACAAATTAGAAAAAACAACATGGATCCGATAGAAAATCTAATAATTTTTTTTTTGATGAAAAAAATCTAGTATCTTTGACTAAGTTAATATATACGTAGATTTAAAGATATAATCATGTCGTCAATAATATTAAAATGACGTGAATCTGACAAAAAAACATAGCATCTTGTACCATGCTAACCCGTTGAATTGTAAAAAGGGTTAGGTTGTCGATGACATTAAGAAAAGAAAAGGAAAAGATGTACATCCAAGAGAAAATCTTGTATCTTTGACCACGCCAACATGTGGAATTGGAGATGTGAGTTAGGATGTGAATGATATTAAGAAAACCTAGTATTCATGATCATGACAACATTTAGAAGTGGAGATGCACGTACTCCGGTTGTCAATGTTATTAAAAAGACGTGGATGCGACAGAAAACCTAGTATCCTTTATCATGTCAATACCTAGAATGACGATGCATGTGCATCCAAGTTGTCAATGATATTGAAAAAGCTGTAGATGTGACAAAATGTATAATAAGACATGCACTTGGTTAGGTTGTCAATAATATTGGGAAAAAAAAAAAGAACATTCAAAATTCGTTTAAAAATAAATAAACCAGTATTTCTGGAAAAAATTTTCAAAACGTAACATTATAGACACAAAGTATGAATTTTATCCCAACGCATGAAATTAAATGTCAAATAAAAATGGTGAGACCCACTCCTCAATAAACTCGAAGTAGTTGAGATCGCTATAAAAATTTGATCAAATCAAAAATAAACATGGACTTGCAACTTGCTATATGCTAATAATATCATTGCGCAAGTCTACTTCTCATTTACGCCATCTAAATCATGTACTTGACAAGTGACAACCACCAGCCAATTCTTTATACTTTATGTTTTGTAGATTCAGTCATTTTTAATTGTAGCAAGGGACGGGACATATCATTATTGTTTATTCATCTCAAGATTAAGTTTAAGGAAAAACGATTCTTTACCACTGCTGATAAGAAGTCTCATTTGACAGGTTGTACTATAGACACGTCCACATCTTATTGAATTACTTAACTTTGGAATATTTTGTATTTTTAGAGTAAATTATATAAGTGTGGTGAGTTCTTTTCATGACATTAGACGATAAGTAAAATAGACTTCATAAGTCTTTTTTTATTTCTTTTGTCGTGCCAAGTCTTTTTTTATTTTGAATCTAAGAGGGTGTTTAAAGCTTGCTTATTAACAACAGAGTTTACAAACTCAGAAAAATAATTATGAAAATATGGAGTTGGTTTTACATTTATTAATCAAATTACCTCAAACTCTATTATTTCCTTTAAACGTCCTTCCACCTTTTTCAAATGGAACAACTTGACAAACTACTTTAAAATCTCTCAAAATTAATTTTAGTTTGAGAAACAATAAAACATTAGCTAGCTTATCGTTACACTTAAGATGAAAAAAAAGAAGAAAAAAGACTTTGTGTTGCTGATTTGTTGTTTGAACTGGATGAGTGAAATAAGCATTCGATGAGTCAAGAGTATGCGAAGGTGTTGTATTTTAAGAGTGAGAGAATCGAAGTGTTAAGAGTCGTTAAAAGTAACACATCAGTTTTAATTAGAAATCTTCTTTTTAATGAAGACTCTAGTTTTCTTTTTTGGTTGAAAGTTTTTTCGACAATGAATGTCCAATTTTTGTGAAGATATACATTAAAATGGTCCACCAAATGAAGATCAATAAACAACATATTATAAGTGTTACAATTAAACTGAAATTTTACTAACGGTTGCATAATATGAACGTTAGAAACTATACTTAACAAAAAGTACTACACAACATAGATATAACAATTTTAGATAAAAGTCTGTTGCAACGGCTTTAATTTTAGGATCTACTCTTCTACTTATTTTTTCATCTACTAGATGAGGTCATGAAATTTGGTCATTTTAAATCTTAATCATCTGTTTTGAATTTCAATTTTAAATGAAAAATGATCAAAAATGTTTTATTATGCGTTGTAACTAAACTATAAATTCGCAAACCTTTGCACAAAACGAGATATTATAAGCTATATATATATATATATCACAAAAAGTATTACACAATACAGATACTACAATGTTAGATAAACCTATTGTAAAAGGCTTTAAGGTAACATAACAATTATAAAAACTGGCCTGTGCAGGAAGCAATCTATAACAATGGATTGTTTGTCCATTCATTACTATACTGCAGCTAAGAAGTCTCATTTAACAAGTTGTATTACATCCATGTCCACCTCTGTTTGAGTCACCTAACTTCGGAATATTTTGTATTTTTAGAATAAATTACACAAGTGTGGAGCTCCTCCATGACATTAGACGACAAGCGAGGTAGATTTCAAAAGTCTTTCTTTATTTCTTTTTTCTTTTGGTCTTTCTTTATTTTTTTGGCGTGCTAAATCGTCTTTTTTATTTCCAATCAAGAGAATGTCTAGAACCTGCTTATTAACAACAGAGTTTACAAACTCGAGAAATAATTATGAAGATATGCAGTTGGTTTTACATTTATTAATGAAATTGCCTTAAACACTATTATTTCCTCGAAAGTTCTTTCAACCTTTTTTTAAAAAAAAAATGTTATAAAATTATTAATTGAATAAATATTCATCTTATACGGACATGATTATCCAACTCCCAGAAAGACCATGCTAGATGGTGTCTTGTATTTTTTTTTTTTTTTTGGTTTAGATGGAACGAATCCTAATTGTTTCTCGATTACAACCTTAGTTATTGAATTATTATTGGAGACGGGCAGCAACCCGTAGGCCCACATCTTGTATTTGGGCGACAGCCCTGGTTCACACTGGGTCGTCGCCCAAATAAAGGTTTTAACAGAGGGGACAGCCCTCTATTAAAATGTTTTCCTTCTCACCCCCTACCCCCTTCAAACACAAAAACCCCAGCCCCCACCCCACCCCACCCCCTACCCAATCCGCCCCACCCCCCACCTTTCCCCCCTCCCTCTATAGACCCCTCTCCACCATTTTATTTTGAGGTAATGGTGTCTTTTTTTATGCTATTTATATATGTGATATATATATATGTATGTATATATATGTAAATGTATGTATATGTATGTATAGATCTAGCCATGAAGCTATACACCCTCTCAACCCATTACCCCCTCCCCCACCTCAAAAATAAATGATTTGATATGTTATTTATATATATATATGTATATGTATGTACACCTATGTATAATATATGTATATATTATAAATTTTGTGGTTGTTATGAAGATGTTAAATAATAATGCATTATGCCAAAATATGTTAAATTAGTTTTTTCTTTTGTATTTTCGGATTTTTTTTTTGTTTTTATTTATCTATTCTTTTTTTTGTTATCATTTCTTTTTTTGAATTTGTGTTATTTTTAACATATTTAGGTTATTTTTTAAAATTTTGGGATTTATGTTTTTCTTTAATTTTGGGATTTATTTCTTTTCGTTTTTATTTATCTATTCTTTTTTTTATTTACATTTCTTTTGTTGAATTGGTGTTATTTTTAACATATTTAGGTTAATTTTTTTCGGATTTTTTTATTTTTATTTTCGGATTTAATTTTTTTTTCATTTTTTTTCTATTCTTTTTTTTTGTTATCATTTATTTTTTTGAATTGGTGTTATTTTTAACTTATTTAGGTTATTTTATTTTATTTTAAGATTTTTATTTTCTTTTCGTTTTTATTTAGCTATTCTTTTTTTTTTTGGTTATCCTTTCTTTTTTTGAGTTTGTCTTATTTTTAACATATTTAGGTTAATTTTTTTTTTTTGGAATTTCTTTTTAATTTTCTGATTTTTTTTTTGTGGTTGTTGATTTGAAATTCGAATAATCGTAAACCATAAAATTAAAAATTTCAATGTCACGTCCGAGCCTGAATCAACTATTAAAATATTTTATTGAATTTTTCTAACTTCATATTTGTCGAGTTGTCACATATTTATATTGTGTAACCTTATACATTATACTTTGGGCCATTTTGCGTAGTTCATTATACTATAAATGGAACTAAGTGAATGTCATTGAGTATTTAAAAATGTATTATTATTGTGGAAATCTTTTGAGTGCAGGTATCGAATTATTTACGGTACAGAGGAGATTCTATCCGTTTGTCGCGTCCGGACTTTACCTCTATATTAGGGTTTGGTTTGGGGCGTGGCATCCAATATTTTCAACAAAGTATTTTATTCGTATATTTTTTGTGTATATATTTTTGAGAAGTGTGCTAATATAGAAAATTTTTCCGGATTTTCATAATTTTCACATTGGACTTGTTCTATCCAAATAAAAAGGTTCGTGTCTGTCTATCAATTTTAATAGTATTTGTCAAATATAATTCAAAGTTAATTTCATATCAGTTTTAAGTTGCAAAATTTTAGGATGGATTTGTTCTACGTTTTGAATAATATGTTGAATGTTGGATGATATTGTTGTGTATATTTGTCATGTTGTTAAGCTCATGCATACTAATTCCCACTCATAGAATGTATTAGATCTTTTACCTAATAACCTATTACGTAATTTTTAAACTGCAATAACATTTATCAAATAATTCAGTGCATCACTTCATGGAGTCAAATCGTGAATGGATGTATTAAAAATGGATTGATGGTAATCTTAATGAGGCATTTATCCAAGGTGTTTCGGATTTTATGTCTTTCGCAAGCAAACAACATTATTATATGGATGGCAACAAAATAAGATGTCCATGTGTAAGATGCTGGAACTTGAAATTTCAAACAATTGGAAATGTGGTAGATCATCTGTATCAGAAAGGTTTTATGTCTTTTTACTGTAAATGGATTGCACAAGGAGAACATGTGTACAACAATTATGATCCAAGTGCACAAACTTTCACGTATAATCAAGGGCAATGTGTTGGTGAAGCAAATAATTATAGAACATTGGTTTTCGACACAACCGATCCGCAGTTGCCCTACGATCTCAATGTTGAGGTTAATTAAGAACCTAACATGGAAGCACAAGAATTTTATGAGTTGTTGAATGCCACTGATAGGTCATTATTTGATGGTTGTGCAAAACTAACTCAATTGTCAGCCGTGGCTCAATACATGAATATGAAGTCCGAGCATAATCTGAGCAACTCCCTATTTAACAGGTCCATAGAAGAATTGATGGAAGTGTTACCCAAGAATCATAACTTTCCTGAAAACCTGTATAGATTTAAGAAACTAATCAAGCCATTAGGTTTAGGATATCATAAGATTGATGTATGCGTAAATGGATGCACCTTATTTTACAAGGATTGGAGTCTCATGAAAAATTGTCCACGCTGCGGCCACGCACGTTTCAAGGCTAGAGTTGGTAGTAGAAAACGGGGTAAGCTTATTTCCCATAAACAGTTAAGATATTTCCCTTTGACACCGAGGTTGAAAAGATTGTACATGTCAAATGCAACAGCGAGACACTTGACGTGCCACAAAAATCACAATGTCGAGGATGGAAAAATTTGTCATCCGTTAGATGCCGAAGCTTGGAAATATTTCGACAGCATGTATCCAAATTTTGCTGCACAACCAAGAAATGTTTGGCTAGGGCTTTGTTCAAATGGTTTTAACCCATATAATTCAAATGCGCAACCTTATTCTTGCTGGCCAGTGATCATTACCCCATACAATCTACCACCGTGGATGTGCATGAAGGATCCCGTAATATTTTTTACAGTACTCATTCCTAGTCCCAAGCATCCCGGTAAGAATATTGATGTCTACCTAGAACCTCTGATCGATGAATTGATAACTCTATGGTAATAAGGGACATTATGTTATGATATTGATGCAAAGACTAATTTTTGTTTGAGGGCAGTCTTAATGTGGACAATAAATGACTTCCCAACTTATGGTATGTTATCGGGATAGAGCATACATAGGAGGCTATCGTATCCTATTTGCATGGAAAAGTCAAGAGCTTTTCGCTTACCAGCGGGGAAGAAACCTTCATTCTTTGACTGTCATCGTCAGTTCTTACCAGAGAATAGCTTATTAAGACGTGACATGAAAAATTTTGTCAAGGATAGGCAAGAGAGATGTACACCTCCACCACGATTATCTAGGGAACAAATTTGAGAACATGTTAAAAATTTGCCGACAATCCATGAGATGTCTTGCAAGAAGCAACCTGGGTTTCGTATAAATCATAATTGGACGAAAAGAAGTATTTTTTGGGCTTTGCTTTACTAGAAGACGCACCTTGTTCGTCATTGTCACACCCTTAGACCAATGCCCGCGGAGGTTAAGGTCGGAGCGCGACGTGTCAATCACTTAATACCTATAAGATCATTAGTTAACATCCTAAGATACTTTATCATTCCACAAGTAACTTCAAAAGTATGTTCAAGGCATTTGACATTAAAAGGCCACTTCAACCTGGGCCATATTTACAAGACCTAACATCCCTGTATGTACTTCGCACGTAGCCAAATACAGATATCTAGGCCTCAAAAGAATGGTAATTCAACTTAGTATGTAGTTAGGAATCCAAAAGAATATTACATATCAGAAGTTGTTCAAAAGTAAATTATCAGTTTCTATTAGCAAGTCTATCTTCAACACAAGCATGAAGATCAACAGAGACAGAAATCAGCCTCGTCACATAAAGCATCATCGCTCTCTACTTGTACAGTCGGATCGGTCTTGGCCCCACCTGAAATGGTTGAAAGAGGAGTGAGCTAATCCTACATATAGCTCAATGAGGATGAATAATAAGGAAGAGTTTTCACAAAAGTTTTATCTTTTCGTAAACTTTTTCAAAGTCATGCTATGCATATACAAGTAGGGCAACATAGTTAGCAAGGGCAACAAGTACAACGAAATCCTGTCCAACTAGATACAAAACAAGCAAGTCTACTCTCCGAGGGTTGTACTAAGCGAGAGTAGATCAAAGGATACGATATCAGGAACTTTGTTGGAGATGGTCAGTCTCAGAACTTCTTGTCAAATCATCTTTATCAATATCATAACCTCATACACCAATCATGATAGTGAAATCGAGATACACCCAAACAAAGGCCATGGTAGCCCGTTCATCCTAGCAAGCCCAATGCCGCCCAGGTGATATAGGGAACTTCTACCATGGGTTCCATTAGATTGCTTAATTGTGGCAAATATATACCTTTCATCTCTCCCGGTGACACTCCAAATGATAGAGGAATTCAAAATAGCAAACAGGCTCGGTAGCAACAAGGTAGGTTGCCGCCGGTTAGTAACAATAATCAAACACATAATAGCATAATCATGGTCCAAATAGAGTTCATATAACATATAAATTTGCAAGTGAAGGTCAACGAGGAAAGTTACTTTATCAAGCAAGTGTACAACCATATAATGACCTCATTCGAACATGTAGATTTATGTGCATCATTTAGATATTCATGAACCCAATACTCATCATGGTTGATCATATTAAAACCATATAGAAGACTCAACATAAACATATACCAAAGGAGGGTGTAAGGATACCTTAAAACGACTCAAAACGACAGTAAAACGCAAGCACGATTGAAACTATGAAGCATCCTCAACCCTTTTGCATTAGCCTAACTTAGGAGGTTAATTTTTCCTATTTCTCTAACTCTATTTACTCTAATTTTGGTCTAGAATCGAAGCTTATCAAATGTAGATGGTTCTAGAATCAAACGGAACTCAATTCAGAGTTGAATTGACTAAGATATGGCCTTTCGAAAAATATTGCGCAAAGCTGTCAAACATCCGGGTGTTAGGGCCTTCATCAGGTCGCCCGGATGAAGCAGGTAACGCCCGGATGGGAGTTTTCTACCGGGAGTTTTGGCTTCTATCCGAGCGACTGGATAGAGGCTGTAACGCCTGGATAGCTAGACGGAAAAGACCCAATTTCTTCAATAATCATCCAAACAACCTCCCATCCTCCTACCAACACTCAAGCAAGTTCAAAATGGCTATTAGGCATCATACAAGAGTTCAAACTCAACCAAAATCACCCCACCTCAACAATCAACAATCACTCAACATGAAATTAAAATTCCTAGATCTACAACACATAAACCCAACCAACTTCACAATAAGGTCAAATATGAACTTCACAAGCTATATTACTCAACAAAATACATCATACAACCTTGGATAAGCTTTATCAAGAAATTTTGAAAGAATCCATCACCTAAATGTGGAGTTGGGTGCAAGAGGTAATGTTCAAGATGCAAGTGGAAGCTTGGAAATGCAAGAAAATAGTTGAAAAATGGTGCACTTGCTTGCTCTTCTTCTCCTCTTCTTCCTCTTCTCCCTTGGTAAAAATTAGAGAGTGTGTGTGTGTTTTTTAGATTTTTGTGTGTGTGTAGAGATTTAGTGTGTGTAGGTGGTGTAATGTGTGTTGATAGATAATATCTAAGTTGCCTAATGACGAGAGTGCCCTCCAACTAAACTATATTTTACTAGCATACCATTTTGTCCTACTTACATTATCTTGGTTCTAATCTAAGTATTCTCGTTAGATAGCCTACGCAATAGAACCAATTATTATATAGGGTATCTAAAATACTCGAATGCACGGTAACCAATGTAATGCACATAAATCGAGACAAGGTAAATGCATATAAAATAATTTAATTATATATATAATATGATCTATATGCACATATGGTCTCGGGCTGGGCCTTACAGTCACAACTTAGACGTGATACATATTGAGAAAAATATTTTCGACAATGTCATCAATGCTATCATGGCTGTTAAGGGTAAGACTAAAGACAACCTTCAAGCTCAGAAAGACATGTCCACTTTTTGCAATCGGCCAGAATTATGCGATGACAATACAAACAAGATCGGTATATACACACTCCCCACAGAAAAGAGAAAAGTGCTCTTACAATAGGTTGGAGGCATAAAATTTCCCGATGCTTATGCTTTTAATTTATCAAATTGTGTTGACATGAAGGATTTGAAAATGTTACACATGAAGAGCCACGATTGTCATATCTTTATGGAGAGGCTGTTTCCCATTGTATTACGCGAGCTCGTGCCGAAATAGGCTTCAGAGACATTTGCTGAACTAAGCTTATTTTTTACCAATCTATGTTGTTCAACTCTGCAAAGAACTGAATTGGAAATGATGCAAGCTAATATAGTCATGACGCTGTGCAAACTGGAGAAGATGTTGCCTCCTGCATTTTTTTATTCAATGGAGCATTTACCTGTCCATTTGGTATATGAAGCGATATACTGTGGACCCGTTCAATATCGGTGGATATATCATTTCGAGAGGTTTTTGCAAGGCCTAAAGAGGATAGTTAAGAATAAAGCACGTGTGGAAGGATCTACTTGGGAAGCATATCACGTCCTAGAGACTTCAACTTTCTGTTCATATTATTTTGAACAACACGTGTCAACTAAAAGCAGAAAGTTAGGTCGAAACAACCAGTATAACGAGGTGGACTATTCTGAAGATTGTTTATCTATATTTACTTGTCCGGGTTGTCCAATTGGGACGGATGCAGAGGTCTCACTATCGGAAGATGATCTTCAGTTAGCGCACTTATATGTACTCATGAATTACCCAGAGATGCAACCATATATCAGGTATGTTTGCATCGATTGGGTATGCAATTTCCTCCGTTGGGATTATCACACACTTTTTTAATGAGAAGCTTTAAAAATTTGTGCAGATTGTTTGAGGAATACTTGGAACAACAATACGACCCTATGAACCAAAGAGATAGCCAGTTGCATATTGACAGATCTTTCCCGAGATGGTTATATGGCCAGGTCAGTACATATGCAATTTTTGCCTATTCATTAAGGGCACTGCCATTTACGTATTAACCAAATGTAGTCGTATTGCAGTTAAGAGATAGGTATAACGTAGACGATCGTGTAAAATATTTCTCCAAATGGCCACATAGAAAGGCCCGCAGATGGTATAGATACATGGTAAATGGATACAGGTTCTCTATGTTCGAATATGGGTCTTCAAAGTCCACGAACAATAGTGGAGTGTTCGTAAGAGGTATAGGCGATGGTATAGTTGGGAAAATAGGGCACTATGGTGTTTTGAAGGACATTATTGAACTTGAATATCCTAATCCAACGTTGCAACATACAAGAGTTGTTCTTTTTAAGTGCGATTGGTATGATACCACAAATGATAGAGGTGTGAAGTTCAATCACAGGACCGGATTGGTTGAGGTGAACGTGAAAAGAAGATATCCCAAGTTTGAACCGTTTGTCTTGGCAGGTCAAGCCCAACAAGTGTACTATTGTGTATATCTACGGGGCAAGAGAGAACGAGTTGATTGGGTGGCCATCGTTAAAATACGTCCAAGACATTTCTATGACATGGACAGGTAGGAGATAGATATGGATGATAACACAAGTTTTCAATCGGACCACATGAATGTGCCCACAGTGGAATCGAATGATTTTGATTCTAATTCACATATTAATTATTCGGTTGTAGACACTGAAATAATAAGATAAGATCTTAATGCCGAACATGGAGATGTAGAAGCATACGTAGTTGACGAAAAATATGAGCATAGAACAAATGATGATGGTGATGATGATGATGACAATCATGATGATGATGATGAGGAGGAGGATGATTACAATCGTGATGGTGATAATGATGGAAATGATGATTATTGAAAAAACATAGGTTAGTAAAAAATATTGTTCACGTTTTCCTTTCAAATTATCAATCAGTGATTCCAAATATTGTTTGTTATCTATGACAGTTTTGGTAGAAGTATGCATATTGACAATTTTTCAGTCTATATATATTTATTTATATATTCTAATTCTAATGTGTCAAAACAAGCAATGGGAGGCGGTGAAGATCCAAATCGCAAGGGGAAAAAACAACCGAAGTAGAGCAGCTTGTTAGGGAAAAGGAAAAAATCTACAAATACACCGACCACAGTGCCCGAGACTCAGCGATTCTCTCTGACCGGCTACAATGATGCTATGTCATTGGGTGGTCATGGATCTACGGCTATGCATCATGCGAGTAGTCGTGGATCTACAACAGCACATACAGTTGCTGGCCGTGGAGTTGACAATGTCCCTTTGGTCGTTGGGCGTGGTTCGATTAATTCATCAGTGGGATTGCAGCATTAGATCCTAGACGATGCGCATCCTCAACAAGAGCAGCCATATGTACAGGGCCCGTCAACCCTTCATAATGAACAACACTGTTCATCAGCTGGATTGTCACAGGAATTAGAGGATTTGTGCGTAGATAGTGATGGCTCTTCAATGCCCGGTAGTGCACAATATTCTAATATGCCCGAGTCTTCACGCGCTGCTGATAGACGGGTTGCATGCATTGACGATTGGTAGTTTTATGGATTCCAGTCACTAGCCGATTATACGGTATGGCAAAATAACAAGCGATGTTGTTTGAAGGTCGTAGGAAACGGGTATGTATTACTTTAAATAATGAAGTTTACATCTTCTACTTTTTTTTTCCTAATATACAGATTTTGATTATGTTATGTTGTATAGATGGGATCCATAAAATGCTGTCAAAGGGGTTACAAGAGCTCTATGTGTCAGGTATGTAGAATCGTGGTTGACATACAGATAGGTCCCAAGTGATACAAGAAGATTATGGTTCAAATATTTCAGGGTATGAAATGTTAACACAATATATATTGTGAAAACTATTGTACAATTATCACAGTAATTGTTGAATTATATGCATCGAAATATTAATGTTTTCAGATGGAGTACTAGTGGCTTCCAATTGATGAAGCTGAAGTTTGGTGCAAGTTTGAATCTACTGCAAGAGCTCTACGTGCCGAGTATGTAGAGCCGTGGTTGACATACAGACAGGTCCTAAGTGATACAAGAAGATTATGGTTCGAATATTTCAGGGTATGAAATGTTAACGCAATATATATTGTGAAAACTATTGTACAATTATCACAGTAATTGTTGAATTATATGGATCGTAATATTAATGTTTTCAGAGGGAGTACAAGTGGCTTCCAATTGATGAAGCTGAAGTTTGGCGCAAGTTTGAATCTACTGCAAGACGCCGAATTTTAGATTTGACAAACAAAGGACGGACTAGAATGAAAAAGCCAGATTTCATACCACTTGAAATATGAAACCAAATGCTGGAGTTATGGCAAAGGCCAGAATGGAAGGAAATCTCAAAGAGAAATTCAGACAATCGAAAGACCAATCCGTCTACTCACCATCTAGGTTCAATCCCAACCCATGAGGCAGCTAGAAGAATGGTATTGATTTAGTAATACAAGCTTGGTTAATTATATATGTTATGTGTATGAATCAAAATTATCTTCAATACACATTTATATGTAGGTTGATTTGGTGATTTGCTATTGTAGGAAAAAGAACTAGGGAAGACAGTGACTTATGCAGAGGTTTTCCAGAAGGCTCATCACAAGGGGGCTGATGGACCGTACACAGACTCTCAGGCCGAGCAGACTATGGTATGTATTATTCATGTAATTTCTGGTATAAGCAAAAATACAGAGGGTAGTTGTTGAAGATAATTTGGGATTCAAAGTGTTGCAAAAAAGGTATAAGATTCCACAAAGTATTTATAATTGTTAAAACTAATATTCGAGATGGAAAATATACTTAGTGATGTGTGAGCACGAATGTAGCTATGATGTGAAGAAACATTTATCCAATGGAACATGATTACTTGTTGTAGACTCTTGTGTTGTACAATGTTTGTAAATGTCTCCTTATGGTTATAGCAGCACATGATTAATATGTTGAGGTTAAGTGCGGTACAGTATCAGCTTGGATACTGTGTATTATGTTGGCTTTATCTTGTAACAGGTTATTGGGAGAAGTTCGAAATACAAACGAGATGCTGACTGTTTTTTTATTGACGAGTAAATGCATTAAAGACAGATGTCATACCTGTATATTGTGCAATTGAATATTATGTTTGTGTAGATGTTGGTCAATAATGTTTGTGTTGCAATTCAGTTTTGTAATACTAACTTGTTACTAATGTGTTTGTAAGCTCGTTACGATGAAATGCTCCAAACGGCCAGGAATGCATCGGAATCAGACTCAAACCCCACGCCTGTGGATCAGAACGCAATATTTTTATAGGCTGTTGGCCCACCACGCAAAGGTCGGATATATGGGGTAGGTTCTCAGGTTTCAGTTCAGTCTATTACAAACACTACAACCCAGCCTCGGCGTGTGATCACAGAGCAACAACTGAATGATGCCGTTACGAGAACCACAGTGACTTTGAACGAAATATTACAAAGTTAGGGCCAGTGGATCGAGAGTCAGAACGAGTTAATCAATCAACTTCAGCAACAATTGAAGAAGCAGAACGATGTGTTGGATGTCCTCTACGCAAAAGTCTGTGCTCAACCTGAAGAGCAGCATTCTTCATCTTCACCTAGTGATGAAAATGGAGAATAATTTGTTATAATGTTAACCCTCTAGTTTGATGTTAGATACACTTCCATATATAGGGCATTGGTTTTTATAACAGTTTTTATTTCCTGTCTTAATTTTATTTATATATAGCATATCATATTTTGGGCATTATTTGAAATGAATTTCACATATCACACAGGTTCAGTTTGGGATTGACAATTTTCAAATTTATGAAAGAATTATGACAAGTTCAATTATATGGAATGGTTAAGTTAGTGACGGCTTGGTGAAATGAAGGGTTAGTGATGGATTGGCGATGGGAAAGGTTGGCGAGGGTTTGGCGATGACAATTTTGGTGACGGTATGGTGAGGGGTTAAGTTGGCGAGTGTTCGGTGACAGCAATCATTGGTGACTGGCGGGTAAGGAGAAAGATTGGCGAGGGCTTGGAGATGGGAAATTTGGTGACAGTTTTGGGACGGCACCAGTTGACGAGGGCTCGGTGAAGGCAAATTGTAGAGACGGCCTGGAGACGGGAAATGATGGCGAGGGCTTAATGACGGAAGATTTAGAGACTGGATGGAGATAGTTAGGCAGTCGTCACCAAATTGGTGACGGTTTGGTGAGGGGAACAATTTTGACGACAACCTCGTGTCCGACGGACGGTTCCCCTCACCGTGCTTCACAAATTTCCAATTGGTGATGGCACGGTGAGAGGAACCGTCTCTCGCAAAATATAATTTTTTTTGTAGTGTATAGCCTATTATCCGGTTGTACAAACCAATTTAATGAATTGGGTAAGAAACCGTGGCACTATACAGAAGCCTTCTACTTAGAAATTGAGAGTTACTGGTATTTTCTTATACAATTGTGGCCTCAAACTTTGTGCATGACAAATTAAAAAGAATATACGCACATTTAGAGGGAAAAGTGAAATAGTCAAAGCTTTAAAAGAGAATTTGAGATTCATAAAGACTTGAAGATGATAATTAGAATGAAATTGAGTTGAAATGGAAATAAAATGTGAACCTAATCTTCAAATGAAACTTAGTTCAGATTAAATCATGAAGTCTCACAACCTAATCTTAACTTGGTATATAATAATGAAACTACTTCAAATGAAACTTAGTTCAGATTAAATCATGAAGTTATTGTTAACATTTCCTTCTCTAGGGAAAGTGAAATGTATAAGAAAACCGAAGAAAATACTAAAATTTATGATTATTCGTTATTTGTTTTAATTTTTGCATCTTTATTTAATGATTTAAAGGGAGGAATTTAAATAGTGGAAAAGGAAATTAATTTTGTTAAATCATCGGTTTCGGGTTTGGCTACCCGTGATTTTTTTATTATTTATCGGTTTTGATTTTGGATAGTAATTTTCAAAACCATCAATTTTTGGGTTTAGATTATGCTAAATGATTTCAACATCGTCTTACCACTTTTTGCGATTATTC
This sequence comes from Ehretia macrophylla, assembly GCA_037974665.1. Lineage (NCBI taxonomy): Eukaryota > Viridiplantae > Streptophyta > Magnoliopsida > Boraginales > Ehretiaceae > Ehretia > Ehretia macrophylla. Next base: position 101,864,691 of record CM075764.1, on the reverse strand, counting down.
GGCCCGTCACCCTCCCTAGTTATTGTATATGTTGCCAAGGGAGTTAAATGGAAAAAAAATAATAGTTGTATGTACAACTGTTATTTTTTTCATTTAGCTTGGCACATTATACGAGATTAAGTGCACCCACCCTAAAGTTCAAATGGCAATATATCTATCTAGGAAAAAAGTTGGTTGCAAATAAGAATGACAATGGTTCGAATAATTACAAAAAATGATAAAATTATAATTAAAATTGTTTAGCAATCCAGTAACTATAACTGTAACCAAAACTTAACGGTTTTCAAAACCATTAATCATAACCATAACCGTTATGGACTTAAAAAATTGCAGTTAACCGTAACCGTAACTGTTTAACTAAAAAATAATTAGTTTAAATAAAAAAACCCTAAAAAAATGCAAGAAAAATTAGTTTAAATGTAAAGAAACCAAAAATAAAAGAATTCAAGCCAATGATAAAACTTGAAAAAAATTACATAATAATTTTATGAGCAAAAATCAAAATGAAGAAGTTATCCAAAAAGAAATTTATTCCCAAGTGCCGAGCAAGAAACATCTCTTCTTTCGTTTCGGCAAGTAAAGTTGATAATTCTTAAGAGTATAAGTATTGGTCTAGTAGGTTTAGTCTATCTCTTTTATTGAGATTAGTTTACTTTTCTTTTAAATTGAGTTTAGTATAAATTTTTATCATTTTAATTACTAATTTTAGTTAGTCTTCTATTATTTTAAATGTATATATATATGTTAGATTTTTTTTATTAAATTAATAATCAGGTTTCGGCTTTCGATTTTTTTAACGTCAAAAATCAAAACCTATCGGTTTACCATTGGTTTTCCTTTATATAACTCAAACTCTAATGAATTTCTCATTAATTTTTATTATTGGGTTTTTATTGAACAGTTACCTGTCAATTTTAAATAAAACAGATACCCGTTGTCATTCCTAGCTACAAATGCCTATCCATGACGATGTTAGACAAAACGTAGCACTTGTGAGAAACGAGTTGGATGGTTACGTGAATATGACACTTGACAAATTAGAAAAAACAACGTGGATCCGATAGAAAATCTGGTATTTTTTTTTTTTGTTGAAAAAAATTTAGTATCTTTGACTAAGCTAATATATGCGTAGAATTAAAGATATAATCATGTCGTCAATAATATTAAAAAGACGTGAATCTGACAAAAAAAAACATAGCATCTTGTACCATGCTAACCCGTTGAATTGTAAAAGGGGTTAGGTTGTCGATGACATTAAGAAAAGAAAAGGAAAAGATGTACATCCGAGAGAAAATCTTGTATCTTTGACCACGCCAACATGTGGCATTGGAGATATGTGTTACGTTGTGAATGATATTAAGAAAACCTAGTATTCTTGATCATGACAACATTTAGAAGTGGAGATGCACGTATCCCGGTTGTCAATGTTATTGAAAAGATGTGGATTCGACAGAAAACCTAGTATCTTTTATCATGTCAACACCTAGAATGATAATGTATAATAAGACATGCACTTGGTTAGGTTGTCAATAATATTTGTAAAAAAAAAAAAAGACATTCAAAATTCGATTAAAAAAAAATAAACCAGTACTTCTGAAAAAAAATTTCAAAACGTAACATCATAGACACAAAGTATAAATTCTATCCCAACGCATGAAATTAAATGTCGAATGAAAATGGTGAGGCCCACTCCTCACTAAACACGAAGTAGTTGAGACCGCTATAAAAATTTGATCAAATCAAAAATAAACATGGACTTGCAACTTGCTATATGCTAGTATATATCATTGCGCAAGTCTACTTCTCATTTACGCCATCTAAATCATGTACTTGACAAGTGACAACCACCAGCCAATTCTTTATACTTTATGTTTTGTAGATTCAGTCCTTTTTAATTGTAACAAGAGACGGGACATATCATTATTGTTTATCCATCTCAAGATTAAGTTTAAGGTAAAACGATTCTTTACTACTGCAGGTAAGAAGTCTCATTTGACAGGTTGTATTACAGTCACGTCCGTATCTGATTGAATTACTTAACTTTGAAATATGTTGTATTTTTAGAGTAAATTATATAGGTGTGGTGAGTTCTTTTCATGACATTAGACGACAAGCAAAGTAAATTTCATAAGTCTTTCTTTATTTCTTTGTCGTGTCAAGTCTTTCTTTACTTCGAATCTAAAAGGGTGTCTAAAGCTTGCTCATTAACAACAGAGTTTACAAACTCGAGAAATAATTATGAAGATATGGAGTTGGTTTTACATTTATTAATCAAATTACCTCAAACTCTATTATTTCCTTGAAACGTCTTTCCACCTTTTTAAAATGGAACAACTTGACAAACTACTTTAAAATCTCTCAAAATTAATTTTAGTTTGAGAAACAATAAAACATTAGCTAGCTTATCGTTACACTTAAGATGAAAAAAAAAAAAAAAAAAAGACTTTGTGTTGCTGATTTGTTGTTTGAACTGGATGAAATAAGCATTCGATGAGTCAAGAGTATGCGAAGGTGTTGTATTTAACAGTGAGAGAATCGAAGTGTTAAGAGTAGTTAAAAGTAACACATCAGTTTTAATTAGAAATCTTCTTTTTAATGAAGACTCTAGTTTTCTTTTTTGGTTGAAAGTTTTTTCGTCAATGAATGTCCAATTTTTGTGAAGATATACAATAAAATGGTCCACCAAATGAAGATCAATAAGCAACATATTCTAAGCGTTACAATTAAACTAAAATCTTACTAACGGTTGCATAATATGAACGTTAGAAACTATACTTAACAAAAAGTACTACACAACATAGATATAACAATTTTAGATAAAAGTCGTTGCAGCGGCTTTAATTTTAGGATCTACTCTTCTACTTATTTTTTCATCTACTAGATGAGGTCATGAAATTTGATCCTTTTAAATCTTAATCATTCGTTTTGAATTTCAATTTTAAATGAAAAATGATCAACAATGTTTTATTATGGGTTGTAACTAAACTATAAATTCGCAAACCTTTGCACAAAACGAGATATTATAAGCTATATATATATATCACAAAAAGTATTACACAATACAGATACTACAATGTTAGATAAACCTATTGTAAAAGGCTTTAAGGTAACATGACAATTATAAAAACTGGCCTGTGCAGGAAGCAATCTATAACAATGGATTGTTTGTCCATTCATTACTATACTGCAGCTAAGAAGTCTCATTTAACAAGTTGTATTACATCCATGTCCACCTCTGTTTGAGTCACCTAACTTCGGAATATTTTGTATTTTTAGAATAAATTACACAAGTGTGGAGCTCCTCCTTGACATCAGACGACAAGCGAGGTAGATTTCAAAAGTCTTTCTTTATTTCTTTTTTCTTTTGGTCTTTCTTTATTTCTTTGGCGTGCTAAATCGTCTTTTTTATTTCCAATCAAGAGGGTGTCTAGAACCTGCTTATTAACAATAGAGTTTACAAACGAGAAATAATTATGAAGATATGTAGTTGGTTTCACATTTATTAATGAAATTGCCTTAAACACTATTATTTCCTCGAAAGTTCTTTCAACGTTTTTAAAAAATATATATATTATAAAATTATTAATTGAATAAATATTCATCTTATACGGACATGATTATCCAACTCCCAGAAAGACCATGCTAGATGGTGTCTTGTATTTTTTTTTTTTTTTTGGTTTAGATGGAACGAATCCTAATTGTTTCTCGATTACAACCTTAGTTATTGAATTACTATTGGAGACGGGCAGCAGCCCGTAGGCCCACATCTTGTATTTGGGCGACAGCCCTAGTTCACATCGGGCCGTCGCCCAAATAAAGGTTTTAACAGAGGGCACAGCCCTCTATTAAAATATTTTTCTTCTCACCCCCTACCCCCTTCAAACACATAAACCCCACCCCCTACCCAATCCGCCCCACCCCCCACCCCCCACCTTCCCCCCTCCCTCTATAGACTCCTCTCCACCATTTTATTTTGAGGTAATGGTGTCTTTGTTTATGCTATTTATATATGTGATATATATATGTATGTATATATATGTAAATGTATGTATATGTATGTATAGATCTAGCCATGAAGCTATACACCCTCTCAACCAATTACCCACTCCCCTACCTCAAAAATAAATGATTTGATATGTTATTTATATATATATGTATATGTATGTACACCTATGTATAATATATGTATATATTATAAATTTTGTGGTTGTTATGAAGATGTTAATTAATAATGCATTATGCCAAAATATGTTAATTTAGTTTTTTCTTTTGTATTTTCGGATTTTTTTTTGGTTTTTATTTATCTATTCTTTTTTTTTGTTATCATTTCTTTTTTTGAATTTGTGTTATTTTTAACATATTTAGGTTATGTTTTTTTAATTTTGGGATTTATGTTTTTTTTTAATTTTGGGATTTATTTTTTTTTTCGATTTTATTTATCTATTCTTTTTTTTGTTATCATTTCTTTTTTTGAATTGGTGTTATTTTTAACATATTTAGGTTTATTTTATTTTTTTTTGGATTTTTTTTCGAATTTTTTTTCTTTTCGTTTTTATTTATCTATTCTTTTTTTATTTATCATTTCTTTTTTTTGAATTGGTGTTATTTTTAACATATATAGGTTAATTTTTTCGGATTTTTTTATTTTTATTTTGGGATTTAATTTTTTTAGTTTTTTTTTATCTATTCTTTTTTTTGTTATCATTTCTTTTTTTGAATTGGTGTTATTTTTAACATATTTACGTTTTTTTCGGATTTTTATTTTCTTTTCGTTTTTATTTATCTATTCTTTTTTTTTGGTTATCCTTTCTTTTTTTTAGTTTGTCTTATTTTTAACATATTTAGGTTATTTTTTCGGAATTTTTTTTTAATTTTCTGATTTTTTTTGTGGTTGTTGATTTGAAATTCAGATAATCGTAAACCATAAAATTAAAAATTTTAATGTCACGTCTGAGCTTGAATCAACTATTAAAATATTTTATTGAATTTTTCTAACTTCATATTTGTCGAGTTGTCACATATTTATGTTGTGTAACCTTGTACATTGTACTTTGGGCCATTTTATGTAGTTCATTATACTATAAATGGAACTAAGTGAATGTCATTGAGTATTTAAAAATGTATTATTGTTGTGGAAATCTTTTGAGTGCAGGTATCGAATTATTCACGGTACAGAGGAGACTTTGTCCGTTTGTCGTATTTGGACTTTACCTTTATATTGGGGTTTGGTTTGGGGCGTGACATCTAATATTTTCAACAAAGTATTTTATTCGTATATTTTTTGTGTATATATTTTTGAGAAGTGTGCTAATATGAAAAAATTTTCTGGATTTTTATAATTTTCACATTGGACTTGTTCTATCCGGATAAAAAGGTTTGTGTCCATCTATTAATTTTAATAGTATTTGTCAAATATAATTCAAAAATAATTTCATATCAGTTTTAAGTTAAAAATTTTAGGATGGATTTGTTCTACGTTTTGAATAATATGTTGAATGTTGGATGATATTGTTGTGTATATTTGTCATGTTGTTAAGCTCATGCATACTAATTCCCACTCATAGAATGTATTGATCTTTTACCTAATAACCTATTACGTAATTTTTAAACTGCAATAACAGTTATCAAATAATTTAGTGCATCATTTCATGGAGTCAAATCGTGAATGGATGTATCAAAAATGGATTGATGGTAATCTTAATGAGGCATTTATCCTAAGTGTTTCGGATTTTGTGTCTTTCGCAAGCAAACAACATTATTATATGGATGGCAACGAAATAAGATGTCCATGTGTAAGATGCCGGAACTTGAAATTCCAAACAACTAGAAATGTGGTAGATCATCTGTATCAGAAAGGTTTTATGCCTTTTCACTATAAATGGATTGCACAAGGGGAACATGTGTACAACAATTATGATCCAAGTGCACAAACTTTCACGTATAATCAAGGGCAAGGTGTTGGTGAAGCATAGAACATTGGTTTTTGACGCAACCGATCCGCAGTTGCCCTACGATCTCAATGTTGAGGTTAATGAAGAACCTAACATGGAAGCACAAGAATTTTATGAGTTGTTGAATGCCATTGATAGGCCATTATTTGATGGTTGTGCGAAAATAACTCAATTGTCAGTCGTGGCTCAATACATGAATATGAAGTCCGAGCATAATATGAGCAACTCCCTATTTAACAGGTCCATAGAAGAATTGATGGAAGTGTTGCCCAAGAATCATAACTTGCCTAAAAACCTGTATAGATTTAAGAAACTAATCAAGCCATTAGGTTTAGGATATCAGAAGATTGATGTATGCGTAAATGGATGCACCTTATTTTACTAGGATTGGAGTCTCATGAAAAATTGTCTACACTGCGGCCACGCACGTTTCAAGGCTAAAGTTGGTGGTAGAAAACGGGGTAAGCTTATTTCCCATAAACAGTTAAGATATTTCCCTTTGACACAAAGGTTGAAAAGATTGTACATGCCAAATGCAACAGCGAGACACATGACGTGTCACAAAAATCACAATATCGAGGATGGAAAAATTTATCATCTGTCAGATGCCGAAGCTTGGAAATATTTCGACAACATGTATCCAAATTTTTCTGCACAACCAAGAAATGTTCAGCTAGGGCTTTGTTCAGATGGTTTTAACCCATACAATTCAAATGCATAACCTTATTCTTGCTGGCCAGTGATCATTACCCCCACACAATCTACCACCGTGGATGTGCATGAAGGATCCCGTAATATTTTTTACAGTATTCATTCCTAGTCCCAAACATCCCGGTAAGAATATTGATGTCTACCTAGAGCCTCTGATCGATGAATTGATAACTATATGGTCAGAAGGGACATTATGTTATGATATTGAAACGAAGACTAATTTTTGTTTGAGGGCAGTCTTGATGTGGACAATAAATGACTTCCCAACTTATGGTATGTTATCGGGATAGAGCATACATGAGAGGCTATCGTGTCCTATTTGCATGGAAAAGTCAAGAGCTTTTCGCTTACCAGCGGGGAAGAAACCTTCATTCTTTGACTGTTATCGTCAGTTCTTACCAGAGAATAGCTCATTAAGACGTGACAGGAAAAATTTTGTCAAGGATAGGCACGAGAGATGTACACCTCCACCACGATTATCTAGGGAACAAATTTGAGAACAGGTTAAAAATTTGCTGACAATCCATGAGATGTCTTGCAAGAAGCAACCTGGGTTTGGTATAAATCATAATTGGACGAAAATAAGTATTTTTTGGGATTTGCTTTACTAGAAGACGCACCTTGTTCGTCATTGTCACACCCGAGATTAATGCTCGCGGAGGTTAAGGTCGGAGCGCGACGTGTCAATCACTTAATACCTATAAGATCATTAGTTAACATCCTAAGATACTTTATCATTCCACAAGTAACTTCAAAAGTATGTTCAAGGCATTTGACATTAAAAGGCCACTTCAACCTGGGCCATATTTACAAGACCTATCATCCCTGTATGTACTTCACACGTGGCCAAATACAGATATCTAGGCCTCAAAAGAATGGTAATTCAACTTAGTATGTAGTTAAGAATCCAAAAGAATATTACATATCAGAAGTTGTTCAAAAGTAAATTATCAGTTTCTATTAACAAGTCTATCTTCAACACAAGCATGAAGATCAACAGAGACAGAAATCAGCCTCGTCACATAAAGCATCATCGCTCTCTACTTGTACAGTCAGATCGGTCTTGGCCTCACCTGAAATGGATGAAAGAGGAGTGAGCTAATCCTGCATATAGCTCAATGAGGATGAATAATAAGGAAGAGTTTTCACAAAAGTTTTATCTTTTCGTAAACTTTTTCAAAGTCATGCTATGCATATACAAGTAGGGCAACATAGTTAGCAAGGGCAACAAGTACAACGAGATCTTATCCAACTAGATACAAAACAAGCAAGTCTACTCTCCGAGGGTTATACCTAGCGAGAGTAGATCAAAGGATACGATATCAGAAACTTTGTTGGAGATGGTCAGTCTCAGAACTTCTTGTCAAATCATCTTTATCAATATCATAACCCCATACACCAATCATGATAGTGAAATCGAGATACACCCAAACAAAGGCTATGGTAGCCCGTTCATCCTGGCAAGCCCAATGCCGCCCAGGTGATACAGGGAACTTCTACCATGGGGTCCATTAGATTGCTTAATTGTGGCAAATATATACCTTTCATATCTCCCGGTGACACCCCAAATGAGAGAGGAATTCAAAATAGCAAACAGGCTCGGTAGCAACAAGGTAGGTTGCCGCCGGTTAGTAACAGTAATCAAACACATAATAGCATAATCATGGTCCAAATAGAGTTCATATAACATATAAACTTGCAAGTATAACAACCTCATTCGAACATGTAGATTTATGTGCATCATTTAGATATTCATGAACCCAATACTCATCATGGTTGATCATATTAAACCATATAGAAGACTCAACATAAACATATACCAAAGGAGGGTGTAAGGATACCTTAAAATAACTCAAAACGACAGTAAAACGCAAGCACGATTGAAACTATGAAGCATCCTCAACCCTTTTGCATTAGCCTAAATTAGGAGGTTAATTTTCCCTATTTCTCTAACTCTATTTACTCTAATTTTGGTCTAGAATCGAAGCTTATCAAATGTAGATGGTTCTAGAATCAAACGGAACTCAATTCGGAGTTGAATTGACTAAGATATGGCCTTTCGAAAAATATTGCGCAAAGCTGTCAAACATCCGGGCGTTAGGGCTTTCATCAGGTCGCCCGGATGAAGCATGTAACTCCCGGATGGGAGTTTTCTACCGGGAGTTTTGACTTCTATCCGGGCGATCGGATAGAGGCTGTAACGCCCGGATAGCTAGACGGGAAAGACCTAATTTCTTCAATAATCATCCAAACAACCTCCCATCCTCCTACCAACACTCAAGCAAGTTCAAAATGGCTATTAGGCATCATACAAGAGTTCAAACTTAACCAAAACCACCCCACCTCAACAATCAACAATCACCCAACATGAAATTAAAATTCCTAGATCTACAACACATAAACCCAACCAACTTCACAATAATGTCAAGTATGAACTTCTCAAGCTATATTACTCAACAAAATACATCATACAACATTGGATAAGCTTTATCAAGAAATTTTGAAAGAATCCTTCACCTAAATGTGGAGTTGGGTGCAAGAGGTGATGTTCAAGATGCAAGTGGAAGCTTGGGAATGCAAAGAAATAGTGGAAAAATGGCGCACTTGCTTGCTCTTTTTCTCATCTTCTTCCTCTTCTCCCTTGGTAAAAATTAGAGAGCGTGTGTGTGTTTTTAAGATTTGTGTGTGTGTAGGTGGTGTAGTGTGTGTTGATAGATAATATCTAAGTTGCCTAATGACGCGAGTACCCTCCAACTAAACTATGTTTTACTAGCATACCATTTTGTCCTACTCACATTATCTTGGTTCTAATCTAAGTATTCTAGTTAGATAGTCTACGTAATATAACCAATTATCGTATAGGGTATCTAAAATACTCGAATGCATGGTAACTAATGCAATGCACATAAATCGAGACAAATGCACATAAATTTATTTAAAAGCACATAAAACAAGGTAAATGCATATAAAATCATTTAATTATAATATATAATATGATCTATATGTACATGTGGTCTCGGACTGGGCCTTACAGTCACAACTTAGACGTGATACATATTGAGAAAAATATTTTCAACAATGTCATCAATACTATCATGGCTGTTAAGGGTAAGACTAAAGACAACCTTCAAGCTCAGAAGACATGTCCACTTTTTGCAATCAGCTAGAATTATGCGATGACAATACAAACAAGATTGGTGTATACACACTCCCCACAGAAAAGAGAAAAGTGCTCTTATAATAGGTTGGAGGCATAAAATTTCCCGATGGTTATGCTTTTAATTTATCAAATTGTGTCGACATGAAGGATTTGAAAATGTTACACATGAAGAGCCACGATTGTCATATCTTTATGGAAAGGCTGTTTCCCATTGCATTACGCGAGCTCATGCCTAAATAGGCTTCAGAGACATTTGCTGAACTAAACTTATTTTTTAGCAATCTATGTTGTTCAAATCTGCAAAGAACTTAATTGGAAAGGATGTAAGTTAATATAGTCATGACGTTGTGCAAACTGGAGAATATGTTGTCTCCTACATTTTTTTATTCAATGGAGCATTTACCTGTCCATTTGGTATATGAAGCGATATACTGTGGACCTGTTCAATATCGGTGGATATATCATTTTGAGAAGTTTTTGCAAGGCCTAAAGAGGATAGTTAAGAATAAAGCACGTGTGAAAGGATCTACTTGTGAAACTTATCACGTCCTAGAGACTTCAACTTTCTGTTCATATTATTTTGAACAACATGTGTCAACTAAAAGCATAAGGTTAGGTCGAAACAACCAGTATAACGAGGTGGACTATCCTAAAGGTTGTTTATCTATATTTACTTGTCCGAGTTGTCCAATTGGTACGGATGCAGAGGTCTCACTATCGGAAGATGATCTCCAGTTGGCGTACTTATATGTACTCATGAATCACCCAGAGATACAACCATATATCAGGTATGTTTGCATCGATTGGGTGTGCAATTTCCTCCGTTGGGATTATCACACACTTTTTTAATGAGAAGCTTTAAAAATTTGTGCAGATTGTTTAAGAAATACTTGGAACAACAATACGACCCTATGAACCAAAGAGATAGCCAGTTGCATATTGACAGATCTTTCCCTAGATGGTTATATGGCCAGGTCAGTACATATGCAATTTTCGCCTATACATTAAGGGCACTGCCATTTGCGTATTAACCAAATGTAGTCGTATTGCAGTTAAGAGATAGGTATGACGTAGACGATCGTGTAAAATATCTCTCCAAATGGCCACATAGAAAGACCCGTAGATGGTGTAGATACATGGTGAATGGATACATGTTCTCTATGTTCGAATATGGGTCTTCAAAGTCCACGAACAATAGTGGAGTGTTCATAAGATGTATAGGCAATGGTACAGCTGGGAAAATAGGGTACTATGGTATTTTGAAGGACATTATTGAACTTGAATATCCTAATCCAACGTTGCAACATACAAGAGTTGTTCTTTTTATGTGCGATTGGTATGATACCACAAATGATAGAGGTGTGAAGTCCAATCACAGGACCGGATTGGTTGAGATAAATGTGAAAAGAAGATATCCCAAATTTGAACCGTTTGTCTTGGCAGGTCAAACCTAACAAGTGTACTATTGTGTATATCCAGGGGCCAAGAGAGAACGAGTTGATTAGGTGGCCGTCGTTAAAATACGTCCAAGACATTTCTATGACATAGACAGGCAGGAGATAGATATGGATGTTAACACAAGTTTTCAATCGGATCACATGAATGTGCCCACAGTGGAACTGAATAATTTTGATTCTAATTCACATATTAATTATTCGGTTGTAGACACTGAAATAATAAGAGAAAATCTTAATGCCGAACATGGAGATGTAGAAGCATATGTAGATAACGAAAAAGATGAGCATGAAACAAATGATGATGGTGATGATGATGATGACAATGATGATGATGATGATGATGATGAGGAGGAGGATGATAACAATCATGACGGTGACAATGAGAGAAATGATGGTTATTGAAAAAACATAGGTTAGTCAAAAATATTGTTCATGCTTTCCTTTCAAATTATCAATCAGTGATTCCAAATATTGTTTGTTATCTATGACAATTTTGGTAGAAGTATGCATATTGACAATTTTTCAGTCTATATATATTTATTTATATATTCTAATTCTAATGTGTCAAAACAGGCAATGGGAGGCGGTGAAGATCCAAATCGCAAGGGGAAAAAACAACTGAAGTAGAGCAGCTTGTTAGGGAAAATGAGAGAATCTACCAATACACCGACCATGGTGCCCGAGACTCAGCGATTCTCTCCGACCGGCTATAATAACGCTATGTCATTGGGTGGTCATGGATCTGCATGTACGCATCATGCGAGTGGTCGTGGATCTACAACGGCACATACAGCTGCTGGCCGTGGAGTTGACAATATCCCTTTGGTCGTTGGGTGTAGTTCGTCTAATTCATCAGTGGATTGCAGCATTAGATCCTAGACAATGCGCATCCTCAACAAGAGCAGCCATATGTACAGGGCCCGTCAACCCATCATAATGAACAACACTGTTCATCAGCTGGATTACCACAGGAATTAGAGGATTTGTGCATAGATAGTGATGGCTCTTCAATGCCCGGTGGTGCGCAATTTTCTAATATGCCCGAGTCTTCGCGCACTGCTGACAGACGGGTTGCAGGCATTGAAGATTGGTAGTTTTATAGATTCCAGTCACTAGCCGATTATACGGTATGCCAAAATGATAAGCGATGTTGTTTGAAGGTCGTAGGAAATGGGTATGTATTACTTTAAATTATGAAGTTTACATCTTCTACTTTTTTTTCCTAATATACAAATTTTGATTATGTTATGTTGTATAGATGGGATCCATAAAACGCTGTCAAATGGGTTTCAAGAGCTCTACGTGCCGGGTATGTAGAGTCATGGTTGACATACATACAGGTTCCAAGTGATACAAGAAGATTATGGTTCGAATATTTCAGGGTATGAAATGTTAACGCAATATATATTGTGAAAATTATTGTACAATTATCACAGTAATTGTTGAATTATATAGATCGTAATATTAATGTTTTCAGAGGGAGTACAAGTAGCTTCCAATTGATGAAGCTGAAGTTTGGCGCAAGTTTGAATCTACTACAAGAGCTCTACGTGCCGGGTATGTAGAGTCATGGTTGATATACAGACAGATCCCAAGTGATACAAGAAGATTATGGTTCGAATATTTCAGGGTATGAAATGTTAACGCAATATATATTGTGAAAACTATTGTACAATTATCACAGTAATTGTTGAATTATATGGATCGTAATATTAATGTTTTCAGAGGGAGTACAAGTGGCTTCCAATTGATGAAGCTGAAGTTTGACGCAAGTTTGAATCTGCTGCAAGAGCTCTACGTGCCGGGTGTATAGAGCCGTGGTTGACATACAGACAGGTCCCAAGTGATACAAGAAGATTATGGTTCGAATATTTCAGGGTATGAAATGTTAACGCAATATATATTATGAAAACTATTGTACAATTATCACAGTAATTGTTGAATTATATGGATCGTAATATTAATGTTTTCAGAGGGAGTACAAATGGCTTCCAATTGATGAAGCTGAAGTTTGGCGCAAGTTTGAATCTACTACAAGACGCCGAATTTCAGATTTGACAAACAAAGAACGGACTAAAATAAAAAAGCCAGATTTCATACCACTTGAAATATGAAACCAAATGCTGGAGCTATGGCAAAGGCCAGAATGGCAGGAAATCTCAAAGAGAAATTCAGACAATCGAAAGGCCAATCCGTCTACTCACCATCTTGGTTCAATCCCAACCCATGAGGCAGCTAAAAGAATGGTATTGATTTAGTAATACAATCTTGGTTAATTATATATGTTATGTGTACAAATCAAAATTATCTCCAATACACATTTATATGTAGGTTGCTTTGGTGATTTGCTATTGTTGGAAAAAGAACTAGGGAAGACAGTGACTTATGCAGAGGTTTTCCCGAAGGCTTATCACAAGGGGGCTGACGGACCGTACATAGACTCTCGAGCCGAGCAGACTATGGTATGTATTATTCATGTAATTTCTGGTATAGGCAAAAATACATAGGGTAGTTGTTGAAGATAATTTGGGATTCAAAGTGTTGCAAAAAAGGTATAAGATTCCACAAAGTATTTATAATTGTTAAAACTAATATTCCAGATAGAAAACATACTTAGTGATGTGTGAGCACGAATGTAGCTACGATGTGAAGAAACATTTCTCCAATGGAACATGATTATTTGTTGTAGACTCTTGTGTTGTACAATGTTTGTAAATGTCTCCTTATGGTTATAGCAGCACATGATTAATATGTTGAGGTTAAGTGTGGTACTGTATCAGCTTGGATACTGTGTATTATATTGGCTTTATCTTGTAACAGGTTATTAGGAGAAGTCCGAAATACAAACGAGATGCTGGCTGTTTTTTTATTGACAAGTAAATGCATTAAAGACAGATGTCATACCTGTATATTGTGCAATTGAATATTATGTTTGTGTAGATGTTGGTCAATAATGTTTGTGTTGCAATTCGATTTTGTAATACTAACTTGTTACTAATGTGTTTGTAGGCTCGTTACAACGAAATGCTCTAAACGGCCAGGAATATATCGGAATCAAACTCAAACCCCACGCCTGTGGAGCAGAACGCAATATTTTTATAGGCTGTTGGCCCACCACGCAAAGGTCGGATATATAGGGTAGGTTCTCCGGTTTCAGTTCAGTCTGTTACAAACACTGCAACCCATCCTCGGCGTGTGATCACAAAGGAACAACTGAATGATACTGTTACGAGAGCCACAATGACTTTGAACGAAACATTACAAAGTCAGGGCCAGTGGATCTAGAGTCAAAACGAGTTAATTAATCAACTTCAGTAACAATTGAAGAAGCAGAACGATGTGTTGGAAGTCCTCTACGCAAAAGTCTGTGCTCAACCTGAAGAGCAGCATTCTTCATCTTCACCTAGTGATGAAAATGGAGAATAATTTGTTATAATGTTAACCCTCTAGTTTGATGTTAAATACACTTCCATGTACAGGGCATTTGTTTTTGTAACAGTTTCCAGTCTTGATTTTAATTATATATAGCATATCGTATTTTTGGCATTATTTGAAATGAATTTCACATATCACACAGGTTCAGTTTGGGATTGATAATTTTCAAATTTATGAAAGAATTATGACAAGTTCAATTATATGGAATGGTTAAGTTAGTGAGGGCTTGGTGACGGCTTTGTGAAAGGAAGGGTTAGTGATGGATTGGCGATGGGAAAGGTTGGCGAGGGCTTGGAGACGACAATTTTGGTGACGGTATGGTAAGGGGTTAAGTTGGCGAGTGCTCGGTGACAGCAATCATTGGTGACTGGTGGGTAAGAAGAAAGACTGGCAAGGGCTTGGCGATGGGAAATTTGGTGACAGTTTTGGGACGGCACCAGTTGATGAGGGCTCGGTGACGGCAAATTGTAGAGACGGCCTGGAGACGGGAAAGGATGGCGAGGGCTTAGTGACGGAAGATTTGGAGACGGGATGGAGATAGTTAGGCAGTCGTCACTAAATTGATGACGGTTTGGTGAGGAGAACAATTTTGACGACAACCTCGTGTCCGACGGATAGTTCCCCTCACCATGTCATCACAAATTTCTAATTGGTGACGGCACGGTGAAGAGAACCGTCTCTCACAAAATTCAATTTTTTTTGTAGTGTATAGCCTATTATCCGGTTGTACAAATCAATTTAATGAACTGGGTAAAAAACCGTGGCACTATATAGAAGTCTTCTACTTATAAATTGAGAGTTACTAGTATTTTCTTATACAATTGTGGCCTCAAACTTTGTGCATGACAAATTAAAAAGAATATACGCACATTTAGAGGAAAAAGTGAAATAGTCAAAGCTTTAAAAGAGAATTTGAGATTCATAAAGACTTGAAGATGATAATTAGAATGAAATTGAGTTCAAATGGAAATAAAATGTGAACCTAATCTTCAAATGAAACTTAGTTCAGATTAAATCATGAAGTGTCGCAACCTAATCTTAACTTGGTATATAATAATGAAACTACTTCAAATGAAACTTAGTTCAGATTAAATCATGAAGTTATTGTTAACATTTCCTTCTCTAGGGAAAGTGAAATGTATAAGAAAACCGAAGAAAATACTAAAATTTATGATTATTCGTTATTTGTTTTAATTTTTGCATCTTTATTTAATGATTTAAAGGGAGGAATTTAAATAGTGGAAAAGGAAATTAATTTTGTTAAATCATCGATTTCGGGTTTGGCTACCCATGGTTTTTTATTACTTATCGATTTTGATTTTGGATAGTGATTTTCAAAATCATCAATTTTTGGGTTTAGATTATGCTAAATGATTTCAATATCGTCTTATCACTTTTTGCGATTATTCGGCCCGTCACCCTCCCTAGTTATTGTATATGTTGCCAAGGGAGTTAAATGGAAAAAAAATAATAGTTGTATGTACAACTGTTATTTTTTTCATTTAACTTGGCACGTTATACGAGATTAAGTGCACCCACCCTAAAGTTCAAATGGCAATATATCTATTTAGAAAACAAGTTGGTTGCAAATAAGAATGACAATGGTTCGAATAATTACAAAAAATGATAAAATTATAATTAAAATTGTTTAACAATCCAATAACTATAACTGTAACCAAAACTTAACGGTTTTCAAAACCATTAATCATAACCATAACCGTTATTGACTTAAAAAATTGCAGTTAACCGTAACCGTAATTGTTTAACTAAAAAATAATTAGTTTAAATAAAAAAACCCTAAAAAAATGCAAGAAAAATTAGTTTAAATGTAAAGAAACCAAAAATAAAAGAATCCAAGCCAATGATAAAACTTGAAAAAAATTACATAATAATTTTATGAGCAAAAATCAAAATCAAGAAGTTATCCAAAAAGGAATTTATACCCAAGCGCCGAGCAAGAAACATCTCTTCTTTCGTTTCGGCAAGTAAAGTTGATAATTCTTAAGAGTATTAGTATTGGTCTAATAGGTTTAATCTATCTCTTTTATTGAGATTAGTTTACTTTTCTTTTAAATTGAGTTTAGTATAAATTTTTATCATTTTAATTACTAATTTTAGTTAGTCTTCTATTATTTTAAATATATATATATATATATATGTTAGATTTTTTTTATTAAATTAATAATCGGATTTCGGCTTTCGATTGTTTTAACGTCAAAAATCAAAACCTATCAGTTTACCATCGGTTTTTCTTTATAAAACTCAAACTCTAATGAATTCCTCATTAATTTTTGTTATTGGGTTTTTATTGAACAGTTACCTGTCAATTTTAAATAAAACAGATACCCGTTATCATTCTTAGCTGCAAATGCCTATCCATGACGATGTTAGACAAAACATAGCCCTTGTGAGAAACGAGTTGGATGGTTACGCGAATATGACACTTGACAAATTAGAAAAAACAATGTGGATCCGATAGAAAATCTAGTATCTTTTTGTTTTTGGTGAAAAAAATTTAGTAACTTTGACTAAGCTAATATATGCGTAGAATTAAAGATATAATCATGTCGTCAATAATATTAAAAAGACGTGAATCTGACAAAAAAAACATAGCATCTTGTACCATGCTAACCCGTTGAATTGTAAAAGGAGTTAGGTTGTCGATGACATTAAGAAAAGAAAAGGAAAAGATGTACATCCGAGAGAAAATCTTGTATCTTTGACCACGCCAACATGTGGAATTGGAGATGTGAGTTAGGTTGTGAATGATATTAAAAAGATGTGGATCCGACAGAAAACCTAGTATTCTTGATCATGAAAATATTTAGAAATGAAGATGCACGTACCCTGATTGTTAATGTTATTAAAAAGATGTGGATCCGACAAAAAACCTAGTATTCTCTATCATGTCAACACCTAGAATGACGATGCATGTACATCCAAGTTGTCAATGATATTGAAAAAGATGTAGATGTGACAAAATGTATAATAAGACATGCACTTGGTTAGGTTGTCAATAATATTTGTAAAAAAAAAAAAAAAAAGACATTCAAAATTCGATTAAAAAAAATAAACCAGTACTTCTGAAAAAAAATTTCAAAACGTAACATCATAGACACAAATTATGAATTCTATCCCAACGCACGAAATTAAATGTCAAATGAAAATGGTGAGGCCCACTCCTCAATAAACTCGAATTAGTTGAGACCGCTATAAAAATTTGATCAAATAAAAAATAAACATGGACTTGCAACTTGCTATATGCTAGTATATATCATTGCGCAAGTCTACTTCTCATTTACGCCATCTAAATCATGTACTTGACAAGTGACAACCACCAGCCAATTCTTTATACTTTATGTTTTGTAGATTCAGTCCTTTTTAATTGTAACAAGCGACGGGACATATCATTATTGTTTATTCATCTCAAGATTAAGTTTAAGGAAAAACGATTCTTTACCACTGCTGATAAGAAATCTCATTTGACAGGTTGTACTACAGTCACGTCCACATCTGATTGAATTACTTAACTTTGGAATATTTTGTATTTTTAGAGTAAATTATATAAGTGTGGTGAGTTCTTTTCATGACATTAGACGACAAGTAAAATAGACTTCATAAGTCTTTTTTTATTTCTTTTGTCGTGCCAAGTCTTTTTTTACTTTGAATCTAAGAGGATGTCTAAAGCTTGCTTATTAACAACAGAGTTTACAAACTCAGAAAAATAATTATGAAAATATGGAGTTGGTTTTACATTTATTAATCAAATTACCTCAAACTCTATTATTTCCTTGAAACGTCCTTCCACCTTTTTAAAATGGAACAACTTGACAAACTACTTTAAAATCTCTCAAAATTAATTTTAGTTTGAGAAACAATTATACATTAGCTAGCTTATCGTTACACTTAAGATGAAAAAAAAAAAGAAAAAAAAAAAAAAGACTTTGTGTTGCTGATTTGTTGTTTGAACTGGATGAGTGAAATAAGCATTCGATGAGTCAAGAGTATGCGAAGGTGTTGTATTTTAAGAGTGAGAGAATCGAAGTGTTAGAGTCGTTAAAAGTAACACATCAGTTTTAATTAGAAATCTTCTTTTTAATGAAGACTCTAGTTTTCTTTTTTGGTTGAAAGTTTTTTCGACAATGAATGTCCAATTTTTGTGAAGATATACATTAAAATGGTCCACCAAATGAAGATCAATAAGCAACATATTCTAAGTGTTACAATTAAACTAAAATTTTACTAACGGTTGCATAATATGAACGTTAGAAACTATACTTAACAAAAAGTACTTCACAACATAGATATAACAATTTTAGATAAAAGTCTGTTGCAACGGCTTTAATTTTAGGATCTACTCTTCTACTTATTTTTTCATCTACTAGATGAGGTCATGAAATTTGATCATTTTAAATCTTAATCATCTGTTTTGAATTTCAATTTTAAATGAAAAATGATCAAAAATGTTTTATTATGCGTTGTAACTAAACTATAAATTCGCAAACCTTTGCACAAAACGAGATATTATAAGCTATATATATATATATATCACAAAAAGTATTACACAATACAGATACTACAATGTTAGATAAACCTATTGTAAAAGGCTTTAAGGTAACATGACAATTATAAAAACTGGCCTGTGCAGGAAGCAATCTATAACAATGGATTGTTTGTCCATTCATTACTATACTGCAGCTAAGAAGTCTCATTTAACAAGTTGTATTACATCCATGTCCACCTCTGTTTGAGTCACCTAACTTCGGAATATTTTGTATTTTTAGAATAAATTACACAAGTGTGGAGCTCCTCCATGACATTAGACGACAAGCGAGGTAGATTTCAAAAGTCTTTCTTTATTTCTTTTTTCTTTTGGTCTTTCTTTATTTCTTTGGCGTGCTAAAGCGTCCTTTTTATTTCCAATCAAGAGGGTGTCTAGAACCTGTTTATTAACAACAGAGTTTACAAACTCGAGAAATAATTATGAAGATATGCAGTTGGTTTTACATTTATTAATGAAATTACCTTAAACACTATTATTTCCTCGAAAGTTCTTTCAACCTTTAAAAAAAAAAAATGTTATATAATTATTAATTGAATAAATATTCATCTTATACGGACATGATTATTCAACTCCCAGAAAGACCATGCTAGATGGTGTCTTGTATTTTTTTTTTTTTTTTGGTTTAGATGGAACGAATCCTAATTGTTTCTCGATCACAACCTTAGTTATTGAATTACTTTTGGAGACGGGTAGCAGCCCGTAGGCCCACATCTTGTATTTGGGCGACGGCCCTGGTTCACACCGGGCCGTCACCCAAATAAAGGTTTTAACAAAGGGCACAACCCTCTATTAAAACAATTTTCTTCTCCACCCATACCCCCTTCAAACACATAAACCCCACCCCCTACCTTTCCCTCCCCCCCCGCCCCCCCCCGCTCCCTCCCCTCCCTCTCCTCTCCTCTATAGACCCCTCTCTACCATTTTATTTTGAGGTAATGGTGTCTTTTTTTATGCTATTTATATATGTGATATATATATATATATATATATATATATATATATATATATATGTATGTATATATATATATGTATGTATATATATATATGTATGTATATATATATATGTATGTATATATATATATGTATGTATATATATATATGTATGTATATATATATATGTAAATGTATGTATATGTATGTATAGATCTAGCCATGAAGCTATACACCCTCTCAACCTATTACCCCCTCCCCCACCTCAAAAATAAATGATTTGATATGTTATTTATATATATATGTATATGTATGTACACCTATGTATAATATATGTATATATTATAAATTTTGTAGTTGTTATGAAAATGTTAATTAATAATGCATTATGCCTAAATATGTTAATTTAGTTTTTTATTTTGTATTTTCGGATTTTTTTTTCGTTTTCATTTATCTATTCTTTTTTTTTTTTGTTATCATTTCTTTTTTTGAATTTGTGTTATTTTTAACATATTTAGGTTATGTTTTTTTAATTTTGTTTTTTATGTTTTTTTTTTTAATTTTTGGATTTATTTTTTTTTAAATTTTATTTATCTATTTTTTTTGTTATCATTTCTTTTTTTTGAATTGGTGTTATTTTTAACATATTTAGGTTTATTTTTTTTATTTTCGGATTTTTTTTTTCGATTTTTTTTCTTTTCGTTTTTATTTATCTATTATTTTTTTATTTATCATTTCTTTTTTTGAATTGGTGTTATTTTTAACATATTTAGGTTAGGTTTTTTTGGATTTTTTTTATTTTAATTTTCGGATTTAATTTGTTTTTTCATTTTTATTTATCTATTCTTTTTTTTTTGTTATCATTTCTTTTTTTGAATTGGTGTTCTTTTTAACATATTTACTTTATTATTTCTTTTTTTCAGTTTTTTTTTTTCTTTTCGTTTTTATTTATTTATTCTTTTTTTTTGCTTATCCTTTTCTTTTTTTGAGTTTGTCTTATTTTTAACATATTTAGGTTTTTTTCAGAATTTCTTTTTAATTTTTTAAATTTTTTGTGGTTGTTAATTTGAAATTCGGATAATCGTAAACCATAAAATTAAAAATTTCAATGTCACGTCCGAGCCCGAATCAACTATTAAAATATTTTATTGAATTTTTCTAACTTCATATTTGTCGAGTTGTCACATATTTATGTTGTGTAACCTTGTACATTGTACTTTGGACCATTTTGCGTAGTTCATTATACTATAAATGAAACTAAGTAAATGTCTTTGAGTATTTAAAAATGTATTGTTGCTGTGGAAATCCTTTGAGTGCAGGTATCAGATTATTCAAGGTACAGAGGAGACTCTGTCTGTTTGTCGCGTCTGGACTTTACCTCTATATTGGGGTTTGGTTTGGGGCGTGACATCCAATATTTTCAACAAAGTATTTTATTCGTATATTTTTGGTGTATATATTTTTTAGAAGTGTGCTAATATGGAAAATTTTTCTAGATTTTCATAATTTTCACATTGGACTTGTTCTATCCGTATAAAAAGGTTCGTGTCCGTCTATCAATTTTAATAGTATTTGTCAAATATAATTCAAAGTTAATTTCATATCAGTTTTAAGTTGCAAAATTTTAGGATGGATTTGTTCTGCATTTTGAATCATATGTTGAAAGTTGGATGATATTGTTGCGTATATTTGTCATGTTGTTAAGCTCATGCATGCTAATTCACACTCATAGAATGTATTAGATCTTTTACGTAATAACCTATTACGTAATTTTTAAACTGCAATAACATTTATCAAATAATTCAGTGCATCATTTCATGATGTCAAATCGTGAATGGATGTATCAAAAATGGATTGATGGTAATCTTAATGAGGTCTTTATCTAAGGTGTTTCGGATTTTGTCTTTTGCAAGCAAATAACATTATTATATGGATGGCAACAAAATAAGATGTCCATGTGTAAGATGTCGGAACTTGAAATTCCAAACAATAGGAAATGTGGTAGATCATCTATATTAGAAAGGTTTTATGGCTTTTTACTATAAATGGATTGCACAAGGGGAACATGTGTACAACAATTATGATCCAAGTGCACAAACTTTCAAGTATAATCAAGGGCAAGGTGTTGGTGAAGCAAATAATTATAGAACATTGGTTTTCGACGCAACCGGTCCGCGGTTGCCCTACGATCTCAATGTTGAGGTTAATGAAGAACCTAACATGGAAGCACAAGAATTTTATGAGTTGTTGAATGCCACTGATAGGCCATTATTTGATGGTTGTGCGAAACTAACTCAATTGTCAGCCGTGGCTCAATACATGAATATGAAGTCCGAGCATAATATGAGCAACTCTCTATTTAACAGGTTCATAGAAGAATTGATAGAAGTGTTGCCCGAGAATCATAACTTGCCTGAAAACCTGTATAGATTTAAGAAACTAATCAAGCCATTAGGTTTAGGATATCAGAAGATTGATGTATGCGTAAATGGATGCACCTTATTTTACAAGGATTGGAGTCTCATAGAAAATTGTCCGTGCTGCGGCCACGCACGTTTCAAGGCTAGAGTTGGTGGTAGAAAACGGGGTAAGCTTATTTCCCATAAACAATTAAGATATTTTCCTCTGACACCAAGGTTGAAAAGATTGTACATGTCAAATGCAACAGCGAGACACATGACGTGCCACAAAAATCACATAGTCGAGGATGGAAAAATTTGTCATCTGTCAGATGCCGAAGCTTGGAAATATTTCGACAGCATGTATCCAAATTTCGCTGTACAACCAAGAAATGTTCGGCTAGGACTTTGTTCAGATGATTTTAACCCATATAGTTCAAATGTGCAACCTTATTCTTGCGGGCCAGTGATCATTACCCTATACAATCTACCACCGTGGATGTGCATGAAAGATCCTGTAATATTTTTTACAGTACTTATTCCTGGTCCCAAGCATCCCGATAAGAATATTGATGTCTACCTAGAGCCCTAATCGATGAATTGATAACTCTATGGTCAGAAGGGACATAATATTATGATATTGATACGAAGACTAATTTTTGTTTGAGGGCAGTTTTGATATGGACAATAAATGACTTCCCGACTTATGGTATGTTATCGGGATGGAGCACACATGGAAGGCTATCGTGTCCTTTTTGCATGGAAAAGTCAAGAGCTTTTCGCTTACCAGCGGGGAAGAAACCTTCATTCTTTGACTGTCATCGTCAGTTCTTACCAAAGAATAGCTCATTAAGACGTGATAGGGAAAATTTTGTCAAAGATAGGCACGATAGATGTATACCTCCACCACGATTATCTAGGGAACAAATTTGGGAACAGGTTAAAAATTTGCCGACAATCCATGAGATGTCTTGCAAGAAGCTACCTGGGTTTGGTATAAATCATAATTGGACGAAAATAAGTATTTTTTGGGATTTGCTTTACTAGAAGACGTACCTTGTTCATCATTGTCACACCCCGAGACCAATGCCCGCGTAGGTTAAGGACGGAGCGCGACGTGTCAATCACTTAATACCTGTAAGATCATTAGTTAACATCCTAAGATACTTTATCATTCCACAAGTAACTTCAAAAGTATGTTCAAGGCATTTGACATTAAAAGGCCACTTCAACCTGGGCCATATTTACAAGACCTAGCATCCCTGTATGTACTTCACACGTGGCCAAATACTAATATCTAGGCCTCAAAAGAATGGTAATTCAACTTAGTATGTAGTTAGGAATCCAAAAGAATATTACATATCAGAAGTTGTTCAAAAGTAAATTATCAGTTTCTATTAACAAGTCTATCTTCAACACAAGCATGAAGATCAACAGAGACAGAAATCAGCCTCGTCACATAAAGCATCATCGCTCTCTACTTGTACAGTCAGATCGCTCTTGGCCTTACCTGAAATGGTTGAAAGATAGGTGAGCTAATCCTGCATATAGCTCAATGAGGATGAATAATATGGAAGAGTTTTCACAAAAGTTTTATCTTTTCGTAAAAATTTTCAAAGTCATGCTATGCATATACAAGTAGGGCAACATAGTTAGCAAGGGCAACAAGTACAACGAGATTCTGTCCAACTAGATATAAAACAAGCAAGTCTACTCTCCGAGGATTGTACCAAGAGAGAGTAGATCAAATGATACGATATCAAGAACTTTGTTAGAGATGGTCAATCTCAGAACTTCTTGTCAAATCATCTTTATCAATATCATAACCCCATACACCAATCATGATAGTGAAATCCGGATACACCCAAACAAAGGCCATGGTAGCCCGTTTATCCTAGCATGCCCAATGCCGCCCAAGTGATACAGGGAACTTCTACAATGGGGTCCATTAGATTGCTTAATTGTGGCAAATATATATCTTCCATCTCTCCCAGTGACACCCCAAATGAGTGAGGAATTCAAAATAGCAAACAAGCTCGGTAGCAACAAGGTAGGTTGCCCTGGTTAATAACAATAATCAAACACATAATAGCATAATCATGGTCCAAATAGAGTTTATATAACATATAAACTTGCAAGTGAAGGTCAACGAGGAAAATTACTTTATCAAGCAAGTGTACAACCATATAACGACCTCATTTGAACATGTAGATTTATGTGCATCGTTTAGATATTCATGAACCCAATACTCATCATGGTTGATCATATTAAAACCATATAGAAGACTCAACATAAACATATACCAAAGAACGGTGTAAGGATACCTTAAAACAACTCAAAACGACAATAAATGCAAGCACGATTGAAACTATGAAGTATCCTAAACCCTTTTGCATTAGCCTAACTTAGGAGATTAATTTTCCCTATTTCCCTAACTCTATTTACTCTAATTTTGGTCTATAATCGAATCTTATCGAATGTAGATGGTTCTAGAATCAAATGGAACTCAATTCGGAGTTGAATTGACTAAGATATGGCCTTTCGAAAAATGTTGCGCAAAGGTGTTAAACATCCGGGCGTTAGGGCCTTCATCAGGTCGCCCGGATGAAGCAGGTAACGCCCGGATGGGAGTTTTCTACCGGGAGTTTTGGCTTCTATCCGGGCGACCGGATAGAGGCTGTAACGCCTGGATAGCTGGACGGGGAAGACCCAATTTCTTCAATAATCATCCAAACAACTTCCCCTCCTCCTACTAACACTCAAGCAAGTTCAAAATGGCTATTAGGCATCATACAAGAGTTCAAACTCAACCAAAACCACCCCACCTCAACAATCAACAATCACCCAACATGAAATTAAAATTCCTAGATCTACAACATATAAACCCAACCAACTTCACAATAAGGTCAAATATGAACTTCACAAGCTATATTACTCAACAAAATACATCATACAACCTTGGATAAGCTTTATCAAGAAATTTTGAAAGAATCCATCACCTAAATGTGGAGTTGGATGCAAGAGGTGATGTTCAAGATGCAAGTGGAAGCTTGAGAATGCAAATAAATAGTGGAAAAATAGCGCACTTGCTTGCTCTTCTTCTCCTCTTCTTCCTCTTCTCCCTTGGTAAAAATTAGAGAGCGTGTATGTGTTTTTCAGATTTTTGTGTATGTGTAGAGATTTAGTGTATGTAGGTGGTGTAGTGTGTGCTGACATATAATATCTAAGTTGCCTAATAACGAGAATGCCCTCCAACTAAACTATGTTTTACTAGCATACCATTTTGTCCTACACACATTATCTTGAATCTAATCTAAGTATTCTAGTTAGATAGCCTACGCAATAGAACCAATTATCGTATAGGGTATCTAAAATACTCGAATGCACGGTAACTAATGCAATGCATATAAATTAATTTAAAAGCACATAAAACAAGTTAAATACATATAAAATAATTTAATTATATATATAATATGATCTATATGCACATGTGGTCTCGGGCTGGGCCTTACAGTCACAACTTAGACGTGATGCATATTGAGAAAAATATTTTCGACAATGTCATCAATACTATCATGGCTGTTAAGGGTAAGACTAAAGACAACATTCAAGCTCGGAAAGACATGTCCACTTTTTGCAATCGGCCAGAATTGTGCGATGACAATACAAACAAAATCGGTGTATACACACTCCCCACATAAAAGAGAAAAGTGCTCTTATAATAGGTTGGAGACATAAAATTTTCTGATGGTTATGCTTTTAATTTATCAAATTGTGTCGACATGAACGATTTGAAAATGTCACACATCAAGAGCCACGATTGTCATATCTTTATGGAGAGGCTGATTCCCATTGCATTACGTGAGCTCATGCCGAAATACGCTTCAGAGACATTTACTGAACTAAGCTTATTTTTTAGCAATCTATGTTGTTCAACTCTGTAAAAAATTGAATTGGAAATGATGCAAGTTAATATAGTCATGACACTGTGCAAACTGGAGAAGATGTTGCCTCCTGTATTTTTTTTATTCAATAGAGCATTTACCTGTCCATTTGGTATATGAAGCGATATATACTGTGGACCTATTCAATATCGGTGGATATATCATTTCGAGAGGTTTTTGCAAGGCCTAAAGAGGATAGTTAAGAATAAAGCACGTGTGAAATGATCTATTTGTGAAGCTTATCACGTCCTAGAGACTTCAACTTTCTGTTCATATTATTTTGAACAACACGTGTCAACTAAAAGCAGAAGGTTAAGTCAAAACAACCAGTATAACAAGGTAGACTATCCTGAAGGTTGTTTATCTATATTTACTTGTTCGGGTTGTCCAATTGGGACGGATGCAGAGGTCTCACTACCGGAAGATGATCTCCAGTTGGCGCACTTATTTGTACTCATGAATTGCCTAGAGATGCAACCATATAGCAGGTATGTTTGCATCGATTGGGTATGCAATTTCCTCCGTTGGGATTATCACACACACTTTTTTAATGAGAAGCTTTAAAAATTTGTGCAGATTGTTTGAGGAATACTTGGAACAACAATACGGCCTTACAAACCAAAGAGATAGCCAGTTGCATATTGACAGATCTTTCCCGAGATGGTTATATGGCCAGGTCAGTACATATGCAATTTTCGCCTATTCATTAAGGGCACTACCCTTTGCGTATTAACCAAATGTAGTTGTATTGCAGTTAAGAGATAGGTATGATGTAGACGATTGTGTGAAATTTCTCTCCAAATGGCTACATAGAAAGGCCCGCAGATGGTATAGATACATGGTAAATTGATACAGGTTCTCTATGTTCGAATATGGGTCTTTAAAGTCCATGAACAATAGTGGAGTGTTCGTAAGAGGTACATGCGATGGTACAGTTGGGGAAATAGGGTATTATGGTGTTTTGAAGGACATTATTGAACTTGAATATCCTAATCCAACGTTGCAACATACAAGAGTTGTTCTTTTTAAGTACGATTAGTATAATACCACAAATGATAAAGGTGTGAAGTCCAATCACAAAACCGGATTGGTTGAGGTGAACATGAAAAGAAGATGTCCCAAGTTTGAACCATTTGTCTTGGCAGGTCAAGTCCAACAAGTGTACTATTGTGTATATCCAGGGGCCAAGAGAGAACGAGTTGATTAGGTGACCGTCGTTAAAATACGTCCAAGACATTTCTATGACATGGACAGGCAGGAGATAGATGTGGATGATAACACAAGTTTTCAATCGAATCACATGAATGTGCCCACAGTGGAACCGAATGATTTTGATTCTAATTCACATATTAATTATTCGGTTGTAGACACTGAAATAATAAGAGAAGATCTTAATGCCGAACATAGAGATATAGAAGCATATATAGATGACGAAGAAGATGAGCATGAAACAAATGATGATGGTGATGGTTATGATGATGATGATGATGATGATGATGATGATGGTAGTGACCCAAATGATAATGATGATGATGATGATGGTAGTGACCCAAATGATAATGATGATGATGACAATGATGATGATGATAAGGAGGAGGAGGAGGATGATGACAATCATGACGGTGACAATGAGGAAAATGATGATTATTGAAAAAACATAGGTTTTTCCTTCCAAATTATCAATCAATGATTCCAAATATTGTTTGTTATCTATGACAATTTTGGTAGAAGTATGCATAATGACAATTTTTCAGTCTATATATATTTATTTATATATTCTAACTCTAATGTGTCAAAACAAGCAATAGGAGGCGGTGACGATCCAAATCGCAAGAGGAAAAAACAACCGAGCAGAGCAGCTTGTTAGGGAAAATGAGAGAATCTACCAATACACCGGCCACGATGCCCGAGACTTAGCGATTCTCTCTGACCGGCTACAATGACGCTATGTCATTGGGTGGTCGTGGATTTACAGGTACGCGTCATGCGAGTGGTCGTGGATCTACAACGGCACACACAGTTGCTGGCCATGGAGCTGGCAATGACCCTTTGGTTGTTGGGCGTGGTTTGTCTAATTCATCAGTGGGAATACAGCATCGGATCCCAGACGATGCGCATCCTCAACAAGAGCAGCCATATGTACAGGGCCCGTCAACCCATCATAATGAACAACACTGTTAATCAGCTGGATTGCCATAGGAATTAGAGGATTTGTGCGTAGATAGTGATGGCTCTTTAATGCTCAGTGCTGCGCAATTTTCTAATATGCCCAAGTCTTCGCGCGCTACTGACAAATGGGCTGCAGGCATCGAAGATTGGCAGTTTTATGGATTCTAGTCACTAGCCGATTATACAGTATGGAAAAATGACAAGCGACGCTATTTGAAGGTCATAGGAAACGGGTATGTATTACTTTAAATTATGAAATTTACATCTTCTACTTTTTTCCCTAATATACAGATTTTGATTATGTTATGTTGTATAAATGGGATCCATATAACACTGTCAAAGGGGTTTCAAGAGCTCTACGTGCCGGGTATGTAGAGCCGTGGTTAAGATACGGGCAGGTCCCAAGTAATACAAGATGTTAACGCAATATATATTGTGAAAACTATTGTACAATTATCACAGTAATTGTTGAATTATATGGATCGTAATATTAATGTTTTCAAATGGAGTACAAGTGGCTTCCAATTGATGAAGCTGAAGTTTGGCGCAAGTTTGAATCTACTACAAGACGCCGAATTTCAGATTTGACAAACAAAGGACGGACTAGAATGAAAAAGCCAGATTTTATACCACTTGAAATATGGAACCAAATGCTGGAGCTATGGTAAAGGCCAAAATGGCAAGAAATCTCACAGAGAAATTCAGACAATCGAAAGGCCATTTCGTCTACTCACCATCTAGGTTCAATCTCAACCCATGAGGCAGCTAAAAAAATGGTATTGATTTAGTAATACAATCTTACTTAATTATATATGTTATGTGTACGAATCAAAATTATCTCCAATACACATTTATATGTAGGTTGATTTGGTGATTTGTTATTATAGGAAAAAGAACTGGGGAAGACAGTGACTTATGCAGAGGTTTTCTAGAAGGCTCATCGCAAGGGGGCTGACGGACCGTACACAGACTCTCGGGCTGAGCAGACTATGGTATGTATTATTCATGGAATTTCTGGTATAGGCAAAAATACATAGGGTAGTTGTTGAAGATAATTTGGGATTCAAAGTGTTGCAAAAAATGTATAAGATTCCACAAAGTATTTATAATTGTTAAATCTAATATTCTAGAAGGAAAACATACTTAGTAATGTGTGAGCATGAATGTAGCTATGATGTGAACAAACATTTCTCCAATGGAACATGATTACTTGTTGTAGACTCTTGTGTTGTACAATGTTCGTAAATGTCTCCTTATAGTTGTAGCAGCATATGATTAATATGTTGAGGATAAGTGTGGTATATGGTATAGTATCAGCTTGGATACTGTGTATTATGTTGGCTTTATCTTGTAACAAGTTATTGGGAGAAGTCCGAAATACAAACGAGATGCTAGCTGTTTTTTTATTGATGAGTAAATGCATTAAAGATAGATATCATACCTGTATATTGTGTTATTGAATATTATGTTTGTGTAGATGTTGGTCAATAATATTTGTGTTGCAATTCGGTTTTGTAATACTAACTTGTTACTATTGTATTTGTAGGCTCGTTACGACGAAATGCTCCAAACGGCCAGAAATGCATCGGAATCATACTCAAACCCCACGCCTGTGGATCATAATGCAATATTTTTACAGGTTGTCGGCCTACAACGCAAAGGTCAAATATATAGGGTAAGTTCTCAGGTTTCAGTTGAGTTTGTTATAAACAATGCAACCCAGCCTCGGTGTGTGATCACAGAGGAACAACTGAATGACACCGTTACGAGAGCCACAGTGACTTTGAACGAAACATTATAAAGTCAAGGCCAGCGGATCGAGAATCAGAACGAGTTAATCAATCAACTTCAGCAACAATTGAAGAAGCAGAACGATGTGTTGGAAGTCCTCTACGCAAAAGTCTGTGCTCAACCTGAAGAGCAACATTCTTCATCTTCACCTAGTGATGAAAATGGAGAATAATTTGTTATAATGTAAACCCTCTAGTTTGATGTTAAATACACTTCCATGTACAGCGCATTTGTTTTTGTAACATTTTTTATTTCCAGTCTTGATTTAATTATATATAGCATATCTTATTTTTGGCATTATTTGAAATGAATTTCACATATCACACAGGTTCAGTTTGGGATTGACAATTTTCAAATTTATGAAAGAATTATGACAAGTTCAATTATATGGAATGGTTAAGTTAGTGATGGCTTGGTGAAAGGAAGGGTTAGTAACGGGTTGGCGAGGGCTTGGTGACGACAATTTTGGTGATAGTATGGTGAAGGGTTAAGTTGGCGAGTGTTCGATGACAGCAATCATTGGTGACGGGCGGGTAAGGGAAAAGATTGGCGAGGGCTTAGCGATGAGAAATTTGGTGACAGTTTTGGGACGGCACCAGTTGACGAGGGCTCTATGATGGCAAATTGTAGAGACGGCCTGGAGATGGGAAAGGATGGCGAGGGCTCAGTGACGGAAGATTTGGAGACGGGATGGAGATAGTTAGGCAACCGTCGCCAAATTGGTGACAGTACGGTGAGAGAAACCGTCTCACAAAATTTAATTTTTTTTGTAATGTATGGCCTATTATCCGGTTGTACAAATCAATTTAACGAACTGGGTAAGAAACCGTGGCACTATATAGAAGTCTTCTACTCAGAAATTGAGAGTTACTGGTATTTTCTTATACAATTGTGGCCTCAAACTTTGTGCATGACAAATTAAAAAGAATATACGCACATTTAGAGGGAAAAGTGAAATAGTCAAAGCTTTAAAAGAGAATTTGAAATTCATAAAGACTTGAAGATGATAACTAGAATGAAATTGAGTTCAAATGGAAATAAAATGTGAACCTAATCTTCAAATGAAACTTAGTTCAGATTAAATCATGAAGTGTCGGAACTTAATCTTAACTTGGTATATAATAATGAGACTACTTCAAATGAAACTTAGTTCAGATTAAATCATGAAGTTATTGTTAACATTTCCTTCACTTAGGGAAAGTGAAATGTATAAGAAACCGAAGAAAATACTAAAATTTATGATTATTCGTTATTTGTTTTAATTTTTGCATCTATATTTAATGATTTAAAGGGAGGAATTTAAATAGTGGAAAAGGAAATTAATTTTGTTAAATCATCGGTTTCGGATTTGGCTATCCGTAGTTTTTTATTACTTATCGATTTTGATTTTGAATAGTGATTTTCAAAACCATCAATTTTTGGGTTTAGATTATACTAAATGATTTCAACTTCATCTTATCACTTTTTGCGATTATTCGGCCCGTCACCATCCCTAGTTATTGTATATGTTGCCAAGGGAGTTAAATGGAAAAAAATAATAGATGTACGTACAACTGTTATTTTTTTCATTTAACTTGGCACGTTATACGAGATTAAGTGCACCTAACCTAAAGTTCAAATGGCAATATAAAATATACTGCATAACGACTATCTAGAAAACAAGTTGGTTGCAAATAAGAATGACAACTGTTCGAATAATTACAAAAAATGATAAAATTATAATTAAAATTATTTAGCAAACTAATAACTATAACTGTAATCAAAACTTAACGATTTTCAAAACCATTAATCATAACCGTAACCATTAAGGATTTAAAAAATTGCAGTTAACCGTAACCGTAACCGTAACCGTAACCGTAACCGTTTAACTAAAAAATAATTCGTTTAAATAAAAACATGTAAAAAAAATTAGTTTAAATGTAAAGAAACCAAAAATAAAAGAATCCAAACCAATGATAAAACTTGAAATAAATTACATAATAATTTTATAAGCAAAAATCAAAATGAAGAAGTTATCCAAAAAGAAATTTATTCTCAAGCACCGAGCGAGAAACATCTCTTCTTTCGTTTCGGCAAGTAAAGCTAACAATTTTTAAGAGTATAAGTATTGGTCTAATAGACTTAGCCTATCTCTTTTAATTGAACTTAGTTTACTTTTTTTTTTTAATTGAGTTTAGTATAAATTTTTATCATTTTAATTACTAATTTTAGTTAGTCTTCTATTATTTTAAATGTATATATATATATATGTTAGATTTTTTTTATTAAATTAATAATCGGGTTTCGGCTTTCGATTTTTTTAACGTCAAAAATCAAAATTTATCGGTTTACCATCGGTTTTTCTTTATAAAACTCAAACTCTAATGGATTCCTCATTAATTTTTGTTATTGGGTTTTTATTGAACAGTTACCTGTCAATTTTAAATAAAACAGATATCCATTGTTATTCCTAGCTGCAAATGCCTATCCATGACGATGTTAGACAAAACGTAGCCCTTGCAAGAAACGAGTTGGATGGTTACACGAATATGACACTTGACAAATTAGAAAAAACAACATGGATCCGATAGAAAATCTAATAATTTTTTTTTTTTGGTGAAAAAAATCTAGTATCTTTGATTAAGTTAATATATGCGTAGATTTAAAGATATAATCATGTCGTCAATAGTATTAAAAAGACGTGAATCTGACAAAAAAACATAGCATCTTGTACCATGCTAACCCGTTGAATTGTAAAAAGGGTTAGGTTGTCGATGACATTAAGAAAAGAAAAGGAAAAGATGTACATCCAAGAGAAAATCTTGTATCTTTGACCACGCCAACATGTGGAATTGGAGATGTGAGTTAGGATGTGAATGATATTAAGAAAACCTAGTATTCATGATCATGACAACATTTAGAAGTGGAGATGCACGTACTCCGGTTGTCAATGTTATTAAAAAGACGTGGATGCGACAGAAAACCTAGTATCCTTTATCATGTCAATACCTAGAATGACGATGCATGTGCATCCAAGTTGTCAATGATATTGAAAAAGCTGTAGATGTGACAAAATGTATAATAAGACATGCACTTGGTTAGGTTGTCAATAATATTGGGAAAAAAAAAAGAACATTCAAAATTCGTTTAAAAATAAATAAACCAGTATTTTTGGAAAAAATTTTCAAAACGTAACATTATAGACACAAAGTATGAATTTTATCCCAACGCATGAAATTAAATGTCAAATAAAAATGGTGAGGCCCACTCCTCAATAAACTCGAAGTAGTTGAGATCGCTATAAAAATTTGATCAAATCAAAAATAAACATGGACTTGCAACTTGCTATATGCTAATATATATCATTGCGCAAGTCTACTTCTCATTTACGCCATCTAAATCATGTACTTGACAAGTGACAACCACCAGCCAATTCTTTATACTTTATGTTTTGTAGATTCAGTCCTTTTTAATTGTAACAAGGGACGGGACATATCATTATTGTTTATTCATCTCAAGATTAAGTTTAAGGAAAAACGATTCTTTACCACTGCTGATAAGAAGTCTCATTTGACAGGTTGTACTACAGACACGTCCACATCTGATTGAATTACTTAACTTTGGAATATTTTGTATTTTTAGAGTAAATTATATAAGTGTGGTGATTTCTTTTCATGACATTAGACGACAAGTAAAATAGACTTCATAAGTCTTTTTTTATTTCTTTTGTCGTGCCAAGTCTTTTTTTACTTTGAATCTAAGAGGGTGTCTAAAGCTTGCTTATTAACAACAGAGTTTACAAACTCAGAAAAATAATTATGAAAATATGGAGTTGGTTTTACATTTATTAATCAAATTACCTCAAACTCTATTATTTCCTTTAAACGTCCTTCCACCTTTTTCAAATGGAACAACTTGACAAACTACTTTAAAATCTCTCAAAATTAATTTTAGTTTGAGAAACAATAAAACATTAGCTAGCTTATCGTTACACTTAAGATGAACAAAAAAAGAAAAAAGACTTTGTGTTGCTGATTTGTTGTTTGAACTGGATGAGTGAAATAAGCATTCGATGAGTCAAGAGTATGCGAAGGTGTTGTATTTTAAGAGTGAGAGAATCGAAGTGTTAGAGTCGTTAAAAGTAACACATCAGTTTTAATTAAAAATCTTCTTTTTAATGAAAACTCTAGTTTTCTTTTTTGGTTGAAAGTTTTTTCAACAATGAATGTCCAATTTTTGTGAAGATATACATTAAAATAGTCCACCAAATGAAGATCAATAAGCAACATATTCTAAGTGTTACAATTAAACTAAAATTTTACTAACGGTTGCATAATATGAACGTTAGAAACTATACTTAACAAAAAGTACTACACAACATAGATATAACAATTTTAGATAAAAGTCTGTTGCAGCGGCTTTAATTTTAGGATCTACTCTTCTACTTATTTTTTTATCTACTAGAAGAAGTCATGAAATTTGGTCATTTTAAATCTTAATCATCTGTTTTGAATTTCAATTTTAAATGAAAAATGATCAAAAATGTTTTTATTATGCGTTGTAACTAAACTATAAATTCGCAAACCTTTGCACAAAACGAGATATTATAAGCTATATATATATATATATATCACAAAAAGTATTACACAATACAGATACTACAATGTTAGATAAACCTATTGTAAAAGGCTTTAAGGTAACATGACAATTATAAAAACTGGCCTGTGCAGGAAGCAATCTATAACAATGGATTGTTTGTCCATTCATTACTATACTGCAGCTAAGAAGTCTCATTTAACAAGTTGTATTACATCCATGTCCACCTCTGTTTGAGTCACCTAACTTCGGAATATTTTGTATTTTTAGAATAAATTACACAAGTGTGGAGCTCCTCCATGACATTAGACGACAAGCGAGGTAGATTTCAAAAGTCTTTCTTTATTTCTTTTTTCTTTTGGTCTTTCTTTATTTTTTTGGCGTGCTAAATCGTCTTTTTTATTTCCAATCAAGAGGGTGTCTAGAACCTGCTTATTAACAACAGAGTTTACAAACTCGAGAAATAATTATGAAGATATGCAGTTGGTTTTACATTTATTTATGAAATTACCTTAAACACTATTATTTTCTCGAAAGTTCTTTCAACCTTTTTTTAAAAAAAAAAATGTTATAAAATTATTAATTGAATAAATATTCATCTTATACGGACATGATTATCCAACTCCCAGAAAGACCATGCTAGATGGTGTCTTGTATTTTTTTTTTTTTTTTGGTTTAGATGGAACGAATCCTAATTGTTTCTCCATTACAACCTTAGTTATAGAATTACAATTGCAAGCTGTGTCTCAATCAAAATGTACATTGTCTAAGTTACCAAGTTTATCTTTATATTCTTATTGTGCTTGAATTATCACATGTTGATCCCAAGGGTCACCCTAGTAGTAGTGGTCAAACTTTTTGCTAGGAGGTTCTGGGTTCAAGTATAACTATTACCGTTGGAGATTATATTTTAACTTACCTGATATATGTCTTGGATAGGGTTGTTGTACCCGAGGGTTTTGGTTCACGTTCAGATGTTAGGCCAACGAGGGGATGCCGGCGTATCCCTTCCGATATTAGTAGGTAGTGGTTAATCTGGTCTATATCTCATGAATTGGTTGAGTGGAAATATTTTTCCAAGTTAATTAAAAAAAAAAAAATTATCACATGTTTATGTCTTGACTTTCTTATCACGGAATAAAATGCATCAAGTACAATCTACTGTCAAATTGGCCATGAAAAGCAGATTAGAGACTGCTCTTTTAAAATTGATGATCACTGGTGTATATAGTCCAAAATCATTGAGGCCCAAAGTCTAAAAGAGCGACTGACCCTCATTGAGAAGATTGCAGGGACAGTCTCGATCGAGTGGCTCGTTGCGTCTGGCTTCAACAGATGTCAAGCTCAACCCCATTGTTAGATTCAATTACTTCATCAACCCAATTGATGTTGGACCCATCTTGCAGGAAAAAACCCCATAGCCAACAGCTATATATGTATCGAGGGATGCTTTTGACCGGCGCTTTATCATGTTAAACCATTTGTCTACTTGCCTCATAGCCAATAAGGATAAGGGACATGCCCTCTTACAACAATGGTGGACTCATCCCAGCACGGGAAGCAGAAGGAACGGAAGCCTATAAAATGTAAAATACAAGCCACGGCAGACACACCAATTCACTCCTAGAAACATATCCGAAGTTGTTAATGTTCAATTAAAAAAAGAAAGAAAAAAAAAAAAAAAAAGAGTGATAGGTTCTCGGACCCTAAAATCCCGATTGTAGATTATTTGGTCTACAAATGATTATTCTTTTGCGGTTTGCATACGTTTTGAGGTATTATTATAACAAAATAACTCGTCAATCTGCAAATGTTCAAATGATGAAACCATACGTTTCTATATCAAACACAGCACTCTTAAGGGATAATACACCACATGCAACACCCATGAGAAAGAGTGGAATAGGCAAAAGAAGAAGAATTAAAAAACCAAACAGAAAAACTCAATGGAGGAAAAACAAATGGAATCCTCTGAACATTTCTTGAGAAAAATTACCCTTTTTCCTTATTGGGCCTAGGACTAAAATAAAAGAATGGTTGGAAGAACAAGTATCTATATCGTTTGAACTTTAGATACCTGTATAACAATTGAAAGTTGTTAAAGTAATTTATTCCTAAAAATCATGAGGTGCTGAAAACAAAAAAATTGTTGAAGTTCTTATTTCTGTCTAGGCCCAACACCCTTGATGTTAAGAAAAGATCTCTTGCGAGAAAGTTGGCTAGAGATTTCTTGTAAAAACACTAGTACTAAATCTATTAGCTTCGATTGGGATCTCATTCTTGCAACATTTCCATAGAAACTCTTAATTTTGGCAGGAGCTTTCGTGAGACCAGATGAACTTCCACAAATTTGGGGAATAATTGTATCCACTGGTGTAGCCATAACTGAGTATTATTGGCCATTTGCAATATGAGGCTAAATTAGCTGGTCAAATGAGCATGAAGAGGGATGATAATGCTGTTGATTTTATTCCCAATTGCCCTTGGGAAGATTGAGTTGAGAAGGCCTGCATCCCAGTAGTTTGTACCAAGCAGATCAATAAGCTCATGCACTTTAGTTAAGTTGACTCCAATTGTCTTGAACAACGAATTTTTTTTAAGAAAGCAATTAATACTCCCAAGTGCTCATTCTTTTTGCCATCACCAACAATCCATTTCGGTTGAGCTTGTCATTCAAGAAGAAAATTCGCAAGCTTGTTCGAAATAGATTTTGCGGAAAACCAGTTATATCCCTCTCCCATAAATTCTCAAAATCCATATGATTGGAGCAATTCCTTACCTCTGATCAGGCTTCTCCAGTCTAGTAGGGCCTTCTAACTAATTGAGCTTCAATAGTATCCAATCTTTGAAATACACACTTCTAAAACTGGAGCTGCCAGAGAATGATGATTAGAATGTTGTCACCAAAGTTGATTGGCAAGAAGAAATATATTCACGGCTTAAAAATCTTCGAATTTCAACCCACCACCATTCCATTTATCATTGAGACCGCACTTACTAAGTGCTGCACTATCGGAGCATTTCTATAATTAAAATGTTCCATTTAACCTAGTGTATGCCTCTTTATTCACATTCTGGGCCAAAAAAAAAAAATTAAAGATTTATTTGCAAATGAGTTGACAGACTTGTCCTGGAAATAGGAGAACAATAACTTAACGGATTAATTTTATGAGGACTTCACTTCCTCCATTTAAAAGCTTAATTTTCCATCCTTCCACTTTTTAAGAGATTTCACCAATGATCCTGTTAATAGCTCGGCCCTCAAAGCTGGTCCAGATTGTTAGCATTCCCAAATATTTTCCACAGCTTGATTGGTGTTCAATATAACCTTTATGGACTCTATCCTCAGTAAGGCAGGTTAGAAATTGTGTAGAATGACAAAAAAAACATTGGGCATAAAGGATCTCCGAGCTTGATTGAGACCCTGTTAAGATATGTCAGATTTTGAAGTTTCCATTAAGTAGGATCACATAAGAGACGAAATTTAAGAATCTCGTGATCCATCATACCTAAATTAGAATGGAATCTCAATTTTAAAATCAAATTTTTACAAAAAAAAAAAAGTCACTCTACTTGGTCACAAGCCTTAACCACATCCAATTTAAGAGTTGCATAGCATGTCAAGGACTTTTTTTTTTTTTCCATAAAGTGGGAGATCTCTGAGCTATTAGAATGTTGTCTTCAGTTGCTTTTCCCTGAAATGAAGGCATTTTGGTTTGGGAAGATGATGCTATCCATAAACAACTTGAGTCTTTTCACCAAAACTTAAGAAATTTCTCTTGTCACTACTAATTGGTCCAAATTGACCAAGTGAGGAAGAGGGACTTTTGGGATGAAGGTAATGTGTGTCTGATTCACAGCATTATGTAAAGATCCCCCTTTCATGAAATTAAGCACTACATTATAAACAAAAATTATGTTTTGGCAATCTTAAAATCTAATTTTTCAATTTCAAAGTCACCCTTGAGCATAGATCACAAGAATTTATATTTCTGCCTGTCATAACCTTAAAAAAAATACAGGTACTTGTCGAAAGAAGAACCCTGAAATTCATCAGGGCTAGGTGCATTGTTGGGATTGAGGCTCCAAGTAGCATACTGACCTCCTCTTTAGTAATTGGCTTGATAAGCTTAGCATTAATGGCCTATGCGGTGATCGAATAGACACAATTTAGTAGTATGATTTTCACAGTGAGTGAGAGATCTCGAGACTAATCTCATAGGTGACATCGTTTGATTGAAAGATAACATGCATGCCTCAATTGATTGAAAGATATCGTCACTTTTTTCTCAGACATCAGAGGCAATGCAGCTATAAGTGAATTGACAGAGATGAAAAGGAAACATAAAGAATCAAGTAAAAGATACTCATGAATAGTAATAGCCACACCAGAGTGCAAGATTTACATCATAGTAATGAAACAGTACTAGCCTAATCAGTTGGCCTCGTGTCTGAAACCAGAAGGGCTCCATTCAAGTTATTACACGACTATTCTAATTGAGATACGACATTTCACAGTATTAACACCATAGTTCGAACACAGTTGTTCATTCTTAGAATTGAAATAAATGCAAAAGATACATTCTTCAGACTGCAACAGAGTAGGGGGCAACTTTGCATCCATCCGCAAAGCACTCCAGCGCCAAATGGTTAACCTGTAAAACAATAATTGCATAGAAGATACGGTAACCAAAGAGATGAGATCTATCGTATTTGAGGACCAATAAGGGTTGTAATTCTCAACTATAGCCTTTTCACAGCAGTTATATATAGCAAAATCAAGCCAATAATGTAGTAAGATTAAACATCTTTCACCGTCTCACCAACCCCAATCACAAAATGTGGATGCTATGTCACTTGAACAATATATTCAGGTCATAAGAGCTCGCATTTTTTGTTATCCTATTGATACATATCACAGAAACATTAAGTTAGATCGAAGATAAGAAAGCTTGGAATTGCAACTTCTCATATGATTCCACTTTCGAACTACGTGCAAGATCAAAAAAGAAAAAAAAAAAGAAAAAAAAAAAAGAGCTGAGAGAGATGCAACATCACAGTCAGAAAAGGAAAATACTATCTGCTGCTAATTTATATGATGATTGCATGCGTTACGTGGATGATGTGAGACCTGGAGGATCATAAAATGCAATGACTTTTTTGTAAAAATTTTGATAGAGAACAACACAGGGTATTTAATAAAGAAGAGTCTATAAAAAGTTTTCTTGATACAGATGAAATGAACAACTGATCATGAGATCATAAGAATGTTTGAATCAGCAGCATTACTTATCTTGAGGTATGGAGTATCTATGTTGTAAGAAACAAGAAAAAAATAACAGAAAGAGCAATAAACAATTGTAGGTAAGAATATACCTTAACATTGCTGATTCACTTGGCGCATGTAACAGATCAATCACCAAAGTCAAATTGGATGGAAGGTAAATGATTTGATTTCTGGTAAACGCCAGACTTCATAATCTTTACCTCGACTTTGTAAGCCTTGCTCGAGATAGCATTTTGCAATCCTCACCTTTTGTAGACTTTGGAGGAAATCAAATCCCTCGGGGAGTACTTTGAGTTTGTTGCATTTTTCAATTGC
Source organism: Ehretia macrophylla (assembly GCA_037974665.1). NCBI lineage: Eukaryota > Viridiplantae > Streptophyta > Magnoliopsida > Boraginales > Ehretiaceae > Ehretia > Ehretia macrophylla. The sequence goes on along the minus strand of CM075764.1, from coordinate 101,824,003 downwards.
TAAAGTAGATAGATAAGGCATGGCTCCTTTTTCAATTTTCAGGTTCTGCAAATTCTGCAGATTAGAGAGTTTAAGCTGTCTGAGTTTGGGGAATCCTGATGCTGACGAGGATCCCTAATCTAGGAAACTTTTTCAACGTTATATGGCTTTAGACTTCCCTAAATCAAATAAAAAAATTGTGAACCCTTTTGTCCCTCTCTTGCTTTTCAGCTGAGGAAGCTTTTCATTTTTTTTTGCTAAGCAAGCAAGAGTTAGTATTAATCATAAAAACATGTACAAATGAAGTAATCATAAAAACATGAAATGAGATCACTAGCTGGCTTAGCATTAATTGTGACCAACGTTCACTTCAAGTTTTCATCATGAACTCTTTTTTTGGCGCTGCAAATGCAATGCAAGGCTACAGATTCATTTCGATATCAAACATCGAATGTATAAACTTAAAAAAAAATCCATGCAATTTGTAGAGTCTGGGGTTTATACACCACAAGGAATAATCAATTCATTGAGCACCAATACTTTTTTTTTTTAACTAAATGAGCAAGTATATCATTAAAACCAAATATGTAATTACAAAGTCAATTACGAAATAACATGAACATTTAGACTAATATAATAATATCAACATTCCAAGCATCGCAGATGATCCCATTCTAAATATTGTCTGAAATCATATTAACAGAGTTGAAACTAGATCTACTATCGTTTATGGTCTATGGGGTCTTACATCTTAGAATATTAAGTATGCATGTCAACAAGTTTTAATGTTATTTCAATTGTCTAAATCATTTCATTATAATCGTATCATCACTTTACTTTACTCGATTACCTTTATAACGTAATATATGAGAGTGAAAATAATCCATCCTTTTAGAAGATGCTACTAATCTTATCTCGTAGACCCTTCCTACAACTAAGATAGAAAAAGAGAGAGTGGGAATTTGTTGATTTGGATTTTAATTATTTTTTGGGATAGTTCGTTTTTTTTTTTTTTTTTTTTCAAATAACGACATCATTCCTTCATCAAATTCTTAAATTAACTTAAGCCGTTAATCAAATTCCAACATGCCAATTTAACTTAATGAAATTTGATATTCTACATATTTATGTCTTAACCTTACAATTTATTTTTCTTTTATTTAATGTTACGTATTGAAAAATAAATTTGGCTAGGCCGCGACTTGACTTTTTCATTAAGCGGTATGAACCGTGATCGGGGAACCACTACATATTCATACAAGGGGCAAACTTCTGGGATGAAATAAAATTTAGAGTAAAATGCACCATATACCTTTGTGTTTTTAAAAAGTTGCATCATAAACCCTGTATTTTAAAAAGTAGCGCTACAAACCCGGTGTTTTTAAAAACGTTGCAAATAAAATACTGCCATTAGTTTTTTCGTTATTTTTAATAACAAAAATAACGAAAAAATTGACGGCAAGATTTTATTTGTAACGTTTTCAAAAACACAGAGTTTGTGGCGCTACTTTTTAATACCAAAAATAACGAAAAAATTAACGGCAGGGTTTTATTTGCAACGTTTTTAAAAACACAGGGTTTGTGGCGCTACTTTTTAAAACACGGAGTTTATGACGTAACTTTTTAAAAACACAAAAGTATATGGTGTATTTTACTCTAAAATTTAATCCAAACAGTTCAAAGACAAACTACTTATGACAAAACAAAGAAAAGAAAAGAGACAAACTACTTGATGCAAGGAGAAACATTGATCCAATGAAGTTTCCATAATTAAATCTGAACACTTCCAAGTTATAAGTTACATAACACAATTAGAGATAACAATGAGGGCAGATTTTGCGGGTAATTGGTACGCTCCTGCCCCTACCCCAGCTCAAATGGGAAAGGTATTGGGGTGGAATTAACTTTAATCCCGAGGAGGGGTATAGATAGAGATGCAGAACGCGGGGACAAGGGGTGTTGGACTAACCTTTTAAGTGACGGGACAAGGCGTGAGGATATATCACCCTTCCCAAACCTGCTACATTAGCATCCCTACATACAACGCCAAACATCTTGCATGGACCATAATAAAGTTTATATGAAGCCAAATAGTTTAAAGACATCATACAGGTTTGAATCATCTTTTTACTTTTTCAATCATCTACTAGATGGAAGTGCATTATACTGTTGAATTTTAAAAAATTAAATCCGATGGCCTATCATGCACTTCATCTATTAAATGAAAAAAAAAAGAGAGAATCTAAGACATATAAGGAAAAAGTCTGAGACTGTAAAATATACACAAATCCAAACAGTTCAAAGACATAAACAACTTCATACGTACAAATGACTAAAACAGCAAAAACTTTACACAAACCCAAATAGTTTAACCACATTATACATAAACAACTTCATACAAGGCCACGAGGGCACAAGTCTGGAACATTTAAAGTTTACATAAATCCAAACAATTCCAAGACATAAAAAACTTCACAGAAGGGCAATAGTCTGGGACGACATAAAGTTTACATAAATACAAACAATTCATACAAGGGAAAACATTTTTTTTTTTTTTTGGGTGAGGATGATATAAAGTTTACACAAATTCAAACCATTCAAAGACAAACGTTCTTCCATCGACCTCGGCTTCAATATGCGACAGCAAACTCAGAACTGGGGACTGCAAGAGAACAGTAAAACTTCCAAGACCACAATGGCTAACTTGTCTGGCAATGAAATTGGAGAACTGAATAACTGAGAACTTGCAAAGAACTCAATGCTATAAATACTTGAACACTCAATGCTATAAATACTTGAACACACTTCAAAAAGTAGCTAAAAGGATTACTTTATGCTTCTCATGAGGGATTAATTCTACTTGACACTAGTAGAACACACTTGTGAAATTTTCTCAATGCAAATGATCATATCCAACTTATTATAAACCGACAAAGAAATTATGTTAGACCGCTTTCAAAGAATTCATATATTGAATATCAAATTTCTCGTGTATATGATAAAAATTTTACTATATAAAGAAGGGTGATGTGGTGATATGTGATATATAGCATTGATCGTAAAAATTCTATTATATAAGAAAAGGCGATGGGGTGATGGGGGTAATATACAGCATTGCTCAAAAAATTATATTGGCAGAAATGTCGCTGAAATGCATAAAAGAGTATATCTAATTATATCTAATTACATTGGAAGCCGAAGACGTGGTTTAAACTCAAAATTACAATAGGTGATCACTATTTGACCATTCTACCCAATTCTTGTATGTAGTCCACACGTTTAATGGGTATACCAACACATGACATATTAGAAATTATGTTTGTTTGTGTGGTTAATCAAATTCTTTTACAAGATACATGAAAGCTCAAGTAAGTTACCTGAGATTGATTATGGTAGATGTGTACTGTGGGAATGCAAAACCCCTGCCATAAAATAGATATAGAGATCATGTCACATTCTAGACCATATATAATTGCTGGTTCAAAATATAGAAGATTGAAACAAATACTAATTTCCTTACAATCTAGATAGCCAGTTATATTTTTATGACTATACAACTGGGATAATGGATTTTCAGGGTTTATAACATAAACCAATTATATACATGATGCTGATTAGCCAAAGCCTCTGTAAATGTAAAGAAGATAACTGAAGCCGCTGACATAATCTTTCCTATTAACAGACAGAAAGTAAGATTATCCACGGTTGTGTTCATCTATGCACCTTTTCACCTGATTTGTTTTCAGGTTTTAACAGAAATCGAAATCCAAGGAAGAAAAGACGAACCAAATACTTCATTGAATTGATCCGAATAACAAGTTTACAGCGTCTATCAGATTCTCAGTTCACACACACAAACACATATAACTGATCAACATTGATGGTAAGACTAAGACAATCAAATCAACATATATGACTCTGTCCGAATTTAGATCTTTTCATATTATATAACGTTGCAAGAGAGACCCAAGTGATCATGTATTCAGATCATTTTATCATAACTACATGGCTATATCATTATTATTGGATCCCTACATAAATATATGATTACCATTAAATTTCTCCCATAACCTTATAATGATACGAAATGATCCAAGTTGACTGCCTCGAGAGACAGTGGGATATGGGTTGGGCAAGAGAGCGGGGACGAGATGTGAGCAATAAGTTTAGAAACTACCTGACAGTTACATGATTTGGTTCATTCAGATGGCTCATTCCCATTGTCAATTGTCAAATATGATGGATGTCACACGTGGTACTTTGTCCAGGTCTGCTCCTCTTACTCCATTGACTGTACGAAGCCCATATTTAAATGTTTCTGACATTTCTAGGACCTTCAGTTCTTGTAGATTTCTCAAAAATTGTATCCCGTCCGGGAGCATCCACAATTGGCTGCAATGTTTAATCACTAAAGTGGAAAGCCAGGGCATTGCTCCCTCTTAAACCTCCCATCTCTCTAGGTCGTGCAAATTTGAGAGCTCTAGATGTTTGAGTTCTGGAAATTTTGATGTAGAGCAGATAATTTCTTTCCCTACAACGGCATTATCAATCAAGATTAACACTCGGAGCTTCTCCAATGTGGGCATTTGGTTAAACTTGTTGGGTATCGGCGCAGCGGAATGGTCGGGGATAAGCAGTATCACGCAGCTAAAATATGAATGAGAATAGAGAAAGTAGAGACATAAGATTTACATAGAAAACCCTCAAACAAATCGAGGGAAAAATCACGGGCAAGTAATGGAAGATTTCACTATGATGTGGAGTATTTTACAATAACCTTCTCTCTAATATAAGGAGAGAACAATATCACTCTCTCAAATAATAGGAGAAACTAACTCTCACTCACAAATATAGGACAACAAAAGAGGAAGAAAACTACTCAAGAGAAAGCTTATGTTTTCTCTCTAATTTGCTTTGCTTGGTGATGCACAAATAGTGAAGAATGAGCCTCTATTTATAGGCTCATCTTGCACCAAAAGTCTTCCCACATGTAGTGTGAAATCAACCCAAAATTGTGTGTGCCTAACTTTGCAACCAAAAGATTTTTCTTCATTTTCCATTCCTTTTTATCTTCTTTTGACTTGCATCAAAATTTTATTGCTCACATTCTCCCACTTAAAATTTTGGTGACACTTCAAATCTCTCCATACTTGCCAATTCCATGTTGCTTACGTCTTTGCTAGGCCAAAGGAGGATCTACTCCAAACAAACTTGTCAACGTTGATTGGCTTTGTCATGACATCTGCTAGGTTCTCGTTGGTGTGAATCTTCTGCATATCCACACTCCTTTCCTCCACTACTTTTCGAACAAAGTGATATTGAACACCTATGTGTTTCGTCCTGGAATGAAATGCTGGATTCCTTGCAATGTGCAAGGCACTCTGACTGTCACAAAACAAGGGAATTTTCTCTTGTTTGTGCCCGAGCTCCTCCATTAACTGTTTAATCCAGATTGCTTCTTTACAAGCTTGTGTAGCTGCCATGTATTCAGCTTCTGTTGTAGATAGGGCCACAACAGTCTGTAATTTAGATATCCAGCTTACCATGCCGCCTGCAACTGTAAAAACATAGCCTGTAGTGGACTTCCGTTTATCGGTATCACCTACAAAATCAGAATCAACAAAACCTTTGACAGTAAATTCTGATCCTTCAAAACATAATGCAACATCCGAGGTCCCTTTGATGTATCTTAGGATCCTCTTAACAACATTTCAATGCTCTCTACCAGGATTCGCCATGAACCGACTGACCGCACCAACTGCTTGAGCAATATCTGGTCTCGTACATATCATAGCGTACATGAAACTTCCCACTACTGATGCATAAGGTACTCGAGACATTTCTATTCTCTCCGCTTCAGTGCTAGGGCACATATTTGAGGATAATTTGTAATTGACAGGAAGCGGGGTCGAGATTTCCTTGCAATCTTGCATATTGAAGCGCCGCAATATTTTCTTCAAGTAATTCTTCTGGGAAATCCATACCTTCCTGCCTTTTCTGTCTCGATGAATTTGCATCCCTAAAATCTTGTTTGCTGGTCCCAAATCCTTCATATCAAACTCCCCAGCCAACTGTGCCTTCAGTTCTTGGACCCGATCTTTACTAGGACCTGCTACCAGCATGTCGTTCACGTACAACAGCAGAATGATAAAATCATTATCGCCAAACCTCTTGTAGTACGTACAATGGTCTGAATTGAGTCTGTTGTACCCAAGGCTAATCACAAAGGAATCAAATCTCTTGTACCAACACCTTGGCGCCTGCTTTAAACCGTACAAAGATTTGGTCAACCTGCAAACCAAGTTTTCTTTTTCTTTCTCAACAAAACCTTCTGGTTGAAGCATGTAAATCTCTTCTTCAAGCTCACCATGAAGAAAAGCCGTCTTTACATCTAATTGTTCTAGATGTAAGTCTAACACAACACACATGGCCAAGACTACTCTGATAGTTGTAAGTCTTACCACAGGAGGAAATATCTCGTTGAAGTCAATTCCTTCTTTCTGAGCATATCCTTTCACCATCAGTCTTGCACGATATTGCTCCACTTGGTCATTACCATCTCGCTTGATCTTGTAGACCCATTTGTTACCAATGGCTTTCCGTCCAGGTGGTAGTGGAACAAGCTCCCAAGTCTTGTTTCTATGTAGAGCTTCAATTTCTTCCTGCATTGCTGTCATCCACAGGGCAACATCGGGACTTTTTATAGCCTCGTGAAAGGTAAATGGCTATCCATCCTCCGTTAGAAGACAGTATGCAGCATTGCTCGTCATGACAAAATCTGAATGCCAAGTTGGTCTTGTTGTCTGACGCAATGAATGTCGGACTTCTATAACCTCAGCATTATCTGGTTCTTGTTCCTCGTGCTCCGGTACAGCTTCAGAAGAAGCATCTCCTTGTTCTGACTTATCTTCAATTTGTATTGTAGTAGTCTCCTTTGAAGTGTTGCTGTCGTCTTCATTTTGCAGTATATCTTCTGCAAATATCACATCTCTGCTGATGACAACCTTGTGGGCAGTAGAATCCCACAGGCGATACCCCTTAACACCATCAGTATTTTCCAAGAATACACATTTTCTAGATTTTGGATCCAGCTTTGTTCTTTCTTGGGAACCATACATCACATATGCCGGACACCCAAATATGTGCAAGGTAGAATAATCTGCAGGTTTTTCGGTCCACATTTCCATTGGTGTTTTCAACCCAATTGCAGTTGACGGTGACCGGTTTATCACGTAACAGGCAGTTCTAGCTGCTTCTGCCCAAAATGATTTGGCTAGACCTGCAGTTTCCAACATGACTCTCATTCTTTCAAGAAGAGTTCTGTTCATCCGCTCTGCTACACCATTTTGCTGAGGTGTATGTGCAACAGTAAATTGCCTCTGAATACCCTCTTGTTTGCAAAATGCCAAGAAGCTTCCGTCAGTGTATTCTCCTCCGTTGTCCATCCTCAAACACTTGATCCTTTTTTCGGATTCAAGTTCCACCAGCGCTTTGAAAATTTTGAATATTGGAAACACATCTGACTTGTTCTTGATTGAATACACCCATAGTCTCCTGGAGTAATCATCAATAAATGATACAAAGTATTTGGCTCCTCCTAGGGATAAAACCGGTGATTCCCAAACGTCTGAATGGATCAAGTCTAGAATGTGTTTGCTTCTGGTAGTAGATCTCCCAAATTTCAATCTATGCTGTTTACTAGTAACACAATGCTCACAAAAAGATAAGTTTACCGTCTTGAGCCCGGGTAGGAGATTACGTTCAGCAAGAATCTTCAAGCCTCGTTCTGTCATGTGGCCCAATCTGCGATGCCACATTATAGTTGATTCTTCTTGACCGGCTGATACAACTGATACATCTGCCTCCTGCAACGTATCTCCCTAAAGCATGTATAGATTTACCCCAATCTTTTCTGCCTTGATCACCACAAGCGCTCCTTTGACGACCTTCATGATCCCGTCCTCGATATGGGTCTTGCAGCCAAGGTCATCTAATTGTCCAATGGACAATAGGTTCTTCTTTAAGCCCTTCACGTATCGTACCCCTTGAATGATACGAATAGTACTATCATACATTTTAATTTTGATGGTACCAATACCAGCAATCTCCAAGGCATGATCATTACCTATGTACACAGATCCTCCAGAGACAGGTTCATAGTTGTGGAACCATTCTCTACGATAGGTCATATGCCATGTTGCTCCCGAATCCATTATCCAAGCATCAGTGAGCTCCTTTCTGCCTTTTGATACAGTTGCTGCTTTGCTATATAAAATATCTCCATCATCTGGTGCAGTCGCCACACATCCCTGAGAATTTGTCACCTCGAGATTCTTTTTGTTGCTCCAACAATCCTTCTTGAAGTGCCCTTTCTTACCACAGTTGTAGCATTTGATATTCTTTCTACTCCTTGATTTTGATCTACCATGGTTGTTATTCCCACTAGAGTCACGTTCCGTTGATCTACCTCTCACCATTAATAATGCATCTGCTTGTTGTGAACTTTCGATTCTGTCTTCCTTACTTTTACACCTAGATTCCTCTTCTAGAACAGCGGCTGCAACATCATCAAAAATAACAAAATCTGAAAGAACATTGTTAGTGTAACTAATGATGAGTTGATTATACGAATCAGGTATACTTTGAAGTAGAATTTATGCACGTTCAATCTCCGCTATTTTATGCCCAATTGCAGTCAATTGAGAAAATATTGTATTTAAGGTATTGATATGATCTGTCACCGATGTGGACTCACTCATCCGAAGGGTATAGAGTCTTCTCTTCAAGAAAATCTTGTTGTGAAGTGACTTGACCTCATATAGTTTGGTTAGCGCATCCCAAATTTCTTTTGCTGACTTCTTTTCCTCAACGCTTGACAATATCGAATCTGCCAATGCCAGGTGCAGATTAGCCATAGCGTTATCATCCATCTCTTTCCACTTGTCATCCGTTACCTCCGCTGGTCTGTCTCCAATTGCTGCCAAGCAATTTTCCTTTCTCAAGATTGCCTTCATCTTTAATTTCCATAGGGAAAAATTTCTCCCGTTGAACTTCTCGATTTCAAATTATGCCACCATAGTATTAACGACGATCTGCTTCGTAACTTGAACGGGCTCCCACTATTTCACTGTGAATAGTACTATTTACGTGAATAGTATCGTATACGTGAATAGTACCGTATACGTGAATAGTACCAAAATCGTATACATGAATAGTATTGATATCGTATAGGTAAATAGTACTATACCGTATGCGTGAATAGTAACCATAAACAGTAACCTCGTATGAATACCAGTGACCTGTAACCAATGGCTCTGATATCACTGTTGGGTATCGGCGCAGCAGAATGGTCGGGGATAAGCAGTATCACGCAGCTAAAATATGAATGAGAATAGAGAAAGTAGAGACACAAGATTTACGTGGAAAACCCTCAAACAAATCGAGGGAAATACCACGGGCAAGTAATGGAGGATTTCACTATGATGTGGAGTATTTTACAATAACCTTCTCTCTAATATAAGGAGAGAACAATATCACTATCTCAAATAATAGGAGAAACTAACTCTCACTCACAAATATAGGATAACAAAAGAGGAAGAAAACTACTCAAGAGAAAGCTTATGTTTTCTCTCTAATTTGCTTTGTTTGGTGATGCACAAATGGTGAAGAATGAGCCTTTATTTATAGGATCATCTTGCACCAAAAGTCTTCCCACATGTAGTGTGAAATCATACCAAAATTGTGTGTGCCTAACTTTGCAACCAAAAGATTTTTCTTTATTTCCCATTGCTTTTTATCTTCTTTTGACTTGCACCAAAATTTTATTGCTCACAAAACTGAAGTTCAGAACCACTGAACACCAATTCTTGTAGATTTTTCAAAAAATGGAATCCGTCTGGGAGCATCTTCAATTTTCTGCAATTTTCAATTTTTAAATGGGAAAGCTTCGGCATTGCGCTCTCTTGAATCATCCAGCTCCGTAGATCACTCAAATTCCTGAACTCTAAATGTCTGAGTTCTGGAAACTTTGATGCAGAACAGACAATTCGCTCTCCAACAAAGGACTGATCCTTCAAGATTAACTCCCGTAGATTGGGGAGCATCTCCAATGCGGGCATTGGGTCAATTTGAAGTTCGGATTCACTGAGTACTATCTTAGTTATGTTTCCAGAAACTTTTTGATATGGTGGTATCTGACCTAGATGCCCCTCCATATACAAGACCTGGAGAGAACGACAGGCTAACAATTGTCTTAAAACCGAGTGCCTCTCTTCTGTATAGCAATCAAAGGTTTCTGACATCAAGAGATGAATGTAACACACTCTCTGAATTCCTGTTCATGAGGACGACCAACCTTTCGAGGTACTCGAGACACCTTTTGAAGTCCTCGAGACTTCCTTCAACAATCATAGTAGTGTACCGAAGTTTGGTCAATTTGAAGAGATCTTCAACATCACATTCCGTGGTATTGAAGTTTTCAAGCGTCTCAAGCCGTGTCAAGCCATCCAATCTTAACTTAACACCACCACTTAATCGGAATGTTAGTGGAAGATATAGATGCCTCAATCTTTTCATTTTGTGCAAGACATTTGGGATTTCCATTTTGCACCAGGCTGTGACCCGCAAATCAAGAATCTGCAAAAATGGCAAGTCGCCTATGGATTCCGGCCACGCTCTTAGAAAACATCCCGTGAAACTAAGGTATCTCAGGTGGACCAAGTCTGCAATTCCTTTAGGGGGCGTCATGCTTTCAAAGTCGATTCCATCAAAATCCAGAGTCCTAAGACATCTCCATTGCATTATACAATTTATAAGATCGGACATCTCATGTGTATCCAGTTCTTGGTTTTTACGAGCATCACAGACCCGTAGACATCGGAGTTTCTTATTCAAGCGATCAAGGGATTTATTGTTGTAATGCTTACCTGCATACATGACAAGCCGCCATGTTCTGTCGGTCCGAGAAGAGGAATCAGAATCCTGTTCTTGTCCTTCTTTCTTCACCTCAAAGAGTTCTTCTCGTCTCCCCATGAAACAGCAAAATTCATACATCAAATCATGAAGGGAGCAAGAGTTAAACCTTCTTCTAGCAGTTGTAACTTCCTCTTCTCGCACAAAAACCAGGCTTCTTTGATGCAGGTCATTCAAGTAGCTTTCCGCCATGTGCATCATAGTCTATGACTGATGATGTTCAGATGATGTTAAACCTTCAGCCATCCACAGATGATACAGTTTCTCCGGTTCTATCTCTGTGCCTTTTGGGAAAGTAGCCAAGTAAAGGAGACATAATTTCAAAGGACTTGGTAACTCATTGTATAATGAAGTCAGAGCTTGTAGCACCTTGTCCATTCCTTCAATTAGTTCGGCGTCTTCGTCCACTGTCCTCCGCTGTTGTAATGGATTAGCCATGAACATATCTCCAATTCCAAGAACGCCTAGAGGAAGGCCCTTGCATCTTCTTACTCTTTCTCTCCAGAACATCTCCGCATCGTTGAATTCTACGTAAATAAGTTCCAGCAGACTTCAAAAGTTTGTGTTTTGCACATAATAAAAGTCATCAAGGACTAATTGAATAACTTATTAGTTTTGATGGAGTGCGTGTTTTAACTATGATATCTACGTTGTGAACAATAAAATTTTGGTGGCTTTACATTTTGGTGAGTCAAAAGAAGACAACAAAAGAAGAAATGAAAAGCAATGGAAAAAAGGAAGATTTATGCATCAAAGTTTGGTGCAAACTTAGGTACATGAAAATCCTTTTCACACTACTATTTTACTTTGATTTTGGGTATGGAATGAGCCTATAAATAGAGGTTCATTCCTTACCATTTAGCATTATCCAAGTATAGCAAATTAGAGAGAAAACATAAGCTTTCTCTTGAGTAGTTTTCTTCCTCTTTTGTTGTTCTATATTTGTGAGTGAGAGTTAGTTTCTCCTATTATTTGAGAGAGTGATATTGTTCTCTCCTTATATTAGAGAGAAGGTTATTGTAAAATACTCCACATCATAGTGAAATCCTCCATTACTTGCCCGTGGTTTTTCCCTCGATTTGTTTGAGGGTTTTTCACGTAAATCTTGTGTCTCTACTTTCTTTGTTCTCATTCATATTTTAGCTGCGTGATATTGCTTGTCCCCGACCATTCCGCTGCGCCGATACCCAACAGTGGTATCAGAGCCATTGGTTACGGGTCACTAGTATTCATACGGGGTTACTGTTCACGATTACTATTCACGCATACGGTATAGTACTATTCACCTATACGGTATCAATACTATTTTCGTATACAATTTTAGTACTATTCACGTATACGGTACTATTCACGTAAATAGTACTATTCACAGTGAAATAGTGGGAGCCGGTTCAAGTTACAAAGCAGATCGTTGTTAACACTATGGCGGCAAAATTTGAAATCGAGAAGTTCAACGGGAGAAATTTTTTCCTATGGAAATTAAAGATGAAGGCAATCTTGAGAAAGGAAAATTGCTTGGCAGCAATTGGAGACAGACCAGCGGAGGTGACGGACGACAAGTGGAAAGAGATGGATGACAACGCTATGGCTAATATGCACCTGGCATTGGCAGATTCGGTATTGTCAAGCGTTGAGGAAAAGAAGTCAGCAAAAGAAATTTGGGATGCGCTGACCAAACTGTATGAGGTTAAGTCACTTCACAACAAGATTTTCTTGAAGAGGAGACTTTACACCCTTCGGATGAGTGAGTCTACATCGGTGACAGATCACATCAATACCTTAAATACGCTATTCTCTCAATTGACTGCAATTGGGCATAAAATAGCGGAGCTTGAACGTGTAGAAATTCTACTTCAAAGTATACCTGATTCGTATGATCAACTCATCATTAGTTACACTAACAATGTTCTTTCAGATTTTGTTATTTTTGATGATGTCGCAGCCGCTGTTCTGGAAGAGGAATCTAGGCGCAAAAGTAAGGAAGACAGAATCGAAAGTTCACAACAAGCAGAGACATTATCAATGGTGAGAGGTAGATCAACGGAACGTGGTTCTAGTGGGAGCAACAACCAAGGTAGATCAAAATCAAGGAGTAGAAAGAATATCAAATGCTACAACTGTGGCAAGAAATGACACTTCAAGAAGGATTGTTGGAGTAACAAAAAGAATCCCGATGTGACAAATTCTCAGGGATGTGTAGCGACTGCACCAGATGATGAAGATATTTTATATAGCGAAGTAGCAACTGTATCAAAAGGCAGAAAGGAGCTCACTGATGCTTGGATAATGGATTCGGGAGCAACATGGCATATGACCTCTCGTAGAGAATGGTTCCACAACTATGAACCTGTCTTTGGAGGATCTGTGTACATAGGTAATGATTATGCCTTGGAGATTGCTGGTATCGGTACCGTCAAAACTAAAATGTATGATGGTACCATTCGCACCATTCAAGGGGTACGACATGTGAAGGGCTTGAAGAAGAACCTATTGTCCATTGGACAATTGGATGACCTTGGCTGCAAGACCCATATCGAGGATGGGATCATGAAGGTCGTCAAAGGAGTGCTTGTGGTGATCAAGGCAGAAAAGATTGGGGTAAATCTATACATGCTTTTGGGAGATACGTTGCAGGAGGCAGATGTATCAGTTGCATCAGCCGGTCAAGAAGAATCAACTATAATGTGGCATCACAAATTGGGCCACATGACAGAACGTGGCTTGAAGATTCTCGCTGAACGTAATCTCCTACCCGGGCTCAAGACGGTAAACTTACCTTTCTGTGAGCACTGTGTTACTACTAAGCATCATAGATTGAAATTTGGGAGATCTACTGCCAGAAGCAAACACATTTTAGACTTGATCCATTCAGACGTTTGGGAATCACCGATTTTGTCCCTAGGAGGAGCCAAATACTTTGTATCATTTATTGATGATTACTCCAGGAGACTATGGGTGTATCCAATCAAGAACAAGTCAGATGTGTTTCCAATATTCAAAACTTTCAAAGCGCTGGTGGAACTTGAATCCGGGAAAAGGATCAAGTGTTTGAGGACGGACAACGGAGGAGAATATACTGACGGGAGCTTCTTGGCATTTTGCAAGCAAGAGGGTATTCAGAGGCAATTTACTGTTGCACATACACCTCAGCAAAATGGTGTAGCAGAGTGGATGAACAGAACTCTTCTTGAAAGAATGAGAGCTATGTTGGAAACTGCAGGTCTTGCCAAATCATTTTGGGCAGAAGCAGCTAGAACTGCCTGTTACGTGATAAACCGGTCACCGTCAACTGCAATTGGGTTGAAGACACCAATGGAAATGTGGACTGGAAAACCCGCAGATTATTCTACCTTGCACATATTTGGGTGTCCGGCATATGTGATGTATGGTTCCCAAGAAAGAACAAAGTTGGATCCAAAATCCAGGAAATGTGTATTCTTGGGAAATGCTGATGGTGTTAAGGGGTATCGCCTGTGGGATTCCACTGCCCACAAGGTTGTCATCAGCAGAGATGTGATATTTGTAGAAGATAAACTGCAAAGTGAAGACGACAGCAACACTTCAAAGGAGACTACTATAATACAAATTGAAGATAAGTCAGAACAAGGAGATGCTTCTTCTGAAGTTGCACCGGAGCACGAGGAACAAGAACTAGATGATGCTGAGGTTATAGAAGTCCGACATTCATTGCGTCAGACAACAAGACCAACTTGGCATTCAGATTTTGTCATGGCGAGCAATGCTGCATACTGTCTTCTAACGGAGGATGGAAAGCCATCTATCTTTCACGAGGCTATAAAAAGTCCCGATGTTGCCCTGTGGATGACAGCAATGCAGGAAGAAATTGAAGCTCTACATAAAAACAAGACGTGGGAGCTTGTTCCACTACCACCTGGACGGAAAGCCATTGGTAACAAATGGGTCTACAAGATCAAGCGAGATGGTAATGACCAAGTGGAACGATATCGTACAAGACTGGTGGTGAAATGATATGCTCAGAAAGAAGGAATTGACTTCAACGAGATATTATCTCCTGTGGTAAGACTTACAACTATTAGAGTAGTCTTGGCCATGTGTGCTGTGTTAGACTTACATCTAGAACAGTTAGATGTAAAGACGGCTTTTCTTCATGGTGAACTTGAAGAAGAGATTTACATGCTTCAACCAGAAGGTTTTGTTGAGAAAGAAAAAGAAAACTTGGTTTGCAGGTTGACCAAATCTCTGTATGGTTTAAAGCAGGCGCCAAGGTGTTGGTACAAGAGATTTGATTCCTTCGTGATTAGCCTCGGGTACAACAGACTCAATTCAAACCATTGTACATACTACAAGAGGTTTGGCGATGATGATTTTATCATTCTGCTGTTGTACGTGGACGACATGCTGGTGGCAGGCCCCAGTAAAGATCGGGTCCAAGAACTGAAGGCACAGTTGGCTGGGGAGTTTGATATGAAGGATTTGGGACCAGCAAACAAGATTTTAGGGATGCAAATTCACCGAGACAAAAAAGGCAGGAAGGTATGGATTTCCCAGAAGAATTACTTGAAGAAAATCTTGCGGCGCTTCAATATGCAAGATTGCAAGAAAATCTCGACCCCGCTTCCTGTCAATTACAAATTATCCTCAAGTATGTGCCCTAGCACTGAAGCAGAGAGGATAGAAATGTCTCGAGTACCGTATGCATCAGCAGTAGGAAGTCCCATGTTCGCTATGATATGTACGAGACCAGATATTGCTCAAGCAGTTGGTGCGGTCAGTCGGTTCATGGCGAATCCTGGTAGAGAGCATTGGAATGTTGTTAAGAGGATCCTAAGATACATCAAAGGGACCTCAGATGTTGCGTTATGTTTTGAAGGATCAGAATTTACTGTCAAGGGTTTTGTTGATTCTGATTTTGCAGGTGATACCGATAAACGGAAGTCCACTACAGGCTATGTGTTTACAGTTGCAGGCGGCGTGGTAAGCTGGATATCTAAATTACAGACTGTTGTGGCCCTATCTACAACAGAAGCTGAATACATGGCAGCTATACAAGCTTGTAAAGAAGCAATCTGGATTAAACGGTTAATGGAGGAGCTCAGGCACAAACAAGAGAAAATTCCCTTGTTTTGTGACAGTCAGAGTGCCTTGCACATTGCAAGGAATCCAGCATTTCATTCCAGGACGAAACACATAGGTGTTCAATATCACTTTGTTCGAGAAGTAGTGGAGGAAGGGAGTGTGGATATACAGAAGATTCACACCAACGAGAACCTAGCAGATGTCATGACAAAGCCAATCAACGTTGACAAGTTTGTTTGGAGTAAATCCTCATTTGGCCTAGCAAAGACGTAAGCAACATGGAATTGGCAAGTATGGAGAGATTTGAAGTGTCACCAAAATTTTAAGTGGGAGAATGTGAACAATAAAATTTTGGTGGCTTTACATTTTGGTGAGTCAAAAGAAGACAACAAAAGAAGAAATGAAAAGCAATGGAAAAAGGAAGATTTGTGCATCAAAGTTTGGTGCAAAATTAGGCACATGAAAATCCTTTTCACACTACTATTTTGCTTTGATTTTGGGTATGGAATGAGCCTATAAATAGAGGTTCATTCCTTACCATTTAGCATCACCCAAGCATAGCAAATTAGAGAGAAAACATAAGCTTTCTCTTGAGTAGTTTTCTTCCTCTTTTGTTGTTCTATATTTGTGAGTGAGAGTTAGTTTCTCCTATTATTTGAGAGAGTGATATTGTTCTCTCCTTATATTAGAGAGAAGGTTATTGTAAAATACTCCACATCATAGTGAAATCCTCCATTACTTGCCCGTGGTTTTTCCCTCGATTTGTTTGAGGGTTTTCCATGTAAATCTTGTGTTTCTACTTTCTCTGTTCTCATTCATATTTTAGCTGCGTGATACTGCTTGTCCCTGACCATTCCGCTGCGCCGATACCCAACATACGTTTCCGTCTGAAACTCGGAATCTAGACTTTCAATAGTTCACCTCTTTATTTATTTATTTATTTATTTATATAAATTCAGAAGGAGGCAAACGATGAGCATTAATTGATTATTCTGCCTTTTGTTCTTATTCAGGTAAAGCTGCAACTAGTCAAATATATAATTAATAATCGAGGCACTAAGACAGAACTATATTCTAAAATTGGCCAACCAATCAATATAATAGCAAGACCAAAGGCCCAATCAAGGTTAAACCTCTTCTTTTTCTTCTTCTTTACTATTCTTTTTTATTTAATAAGGGATTGTTACATAAAACAATTAATCCTGAGACTTTTTGCATATAAAATGAATCCTTCATAAAAACCTTTTTTACTTGTATCAATAATGTTCCAACTAGGGTTATCAGGAATACTTCCAATGGCGAATGCACATTGGGCCCCCATGGACCGCGAAATGTTTTAAATATAATGATAATTTTTAAGATATTTTTGATTTGAAAGTTTAATTAGTCTTAACTAATAAAATAAAAAGTTATATATAAATTTGTGGTGATTATGGTGGAAGGTCAGGTTGGTGCTTTCTGATACCATTTGGCTCTTGAAAATGTTGGTTATATGCCTTAAAACTAATTTTAGGATATAATAATTATATTATTTATTTAATGTGGGCAGTTTATTTAAATATTATTAATGCAATTAACTATTTAAATAAAAATAATTCGAATAATATTTATAGATTCTATCCTTAAGAGTAAAGATATGATTGACAGAATCTATATTCATAAATATATTCTAAAATAGTCCCCGATCGTAGGATAAATTAATTGGGCATTAGTTTATCTTTAAAGATCGAATTACAGTCTATCATCCACATAATATGAGATATTAATTTGGACAATTAGTCTCATATTGTAAGGATATATGTATAAGTGATTGTTGATAACAAGTAATTGGACATGACCGCTAGTACAATGAATTATATAGAATTGTCAATAATTCATTGTACAGTGTAATAGTGTAATTAATCCTTAGACCTGAGACACTACGGTTATCTTGTGTTAGGGATAACATAATTTACTGGTGCAATAATTCTAGTCCTTATCAAGGATTGAATAATGTACTCAGTGATTACGATCTATTCTGGCATGGAGATAGGTGGGTGTAGATACGGAATCTGTCAATTAGGAATCATATGTGATATATTAATTAAGTAACTAGAAATCTTTGACCAAGGTAGAATAGTGGAAGTCGTTCCACGGATTATTCATGAGTTACTGATTAAATAGATTTGGACATATGATTGAGTAATAGAGTTTGATGACCCTATTTATGACTTTGGCTCAATCGGGATAATTTAGACATAAGGAATTTATTGTATGATTATTACTAAGGGTTTGTAGAATTTCACTTCATCATTAGTTGGGTAGTTGTGATAAACTGCTAGCTGTCACTCACGACTTGCGAAAATTGAATTAGAAGAGTTGTAATTAAATATTAATTGGATTAATATTATTTCACTGCCAATTAATTATGAACCTAAGAGGTCACACACAAAAAGAATTTGCGAATTAATTGGATTAGAGAAAAGATTAAATTAATTTTAGGATCGTCCTAATATTAATTTAATTGGGCTCGTAGTAACTTGATATTGATCTGGTTATTGTGAAGTCCAAGACTAGTCTGTTTAAAACTGGTCCATATGTGGCCCTAGGTTATATATGTCTCATATATATTGTAATATTCTGACACAGATTTAGTTAGCACATAATCATAGTTAGAATAATATGTAGGACTTCTCTGGAAAACCTAATGTGGTGAAATCCAATTAATTGTGTGAATTGTGAATGGATACTTTCGGAAGCTTCACAATTGGGGAGTTTTCAGATTCTACAACAGATTCAACATCATCAAAGGTAATCCTAAATCTATTATGCGTATTTAATCTGATTAATTATGCATGTAGTAATATACGTAAATAGCCATGAACGTGATACATGTGTATTAATATTTTTTGATGCATTTATTTAATTGTAAAATTTTAAATAGCATACACGATTTCTAACAGTGGTATCAGAGCCACCGTTCATGCTTTTTACGTGGTTATTCGTTTATAGCACAAAGTGTAGCACAACTAAAGTGTCAATATAGTAGTTTCTGAAACTATTTGTTAGAAATTGATAGATTTGCATCTATTGATTTTATGCCCGTAAATTTAATTAGATTAAATTGTAGCCCTAGAATTCTTCCCTAATCAATTTCATAAAATTAGTTTTATGGAATTTTGTTTCAGTTTCATAAAAGGTGTTTTTGAAACTATATTTTTGAGTTGTTTTGAACTGTATTTTCTGATTTTATAAAATTGTTTTATTAAGTTTCAAAACAGATTTATCAAAAAAAAAAAAATTTGAAAAATGGTTTTTTGAAAATTTTAGATTGCCCTTCCCTCATCCCAAAAAAATCCAGTTTCCTACCAATGGTGGGTACGGCGTACCAGCGGGGCACCATTGACCCCACATCTAGTGGGGTAATCAGACTGCCTCATTAGCAGTGGAGGTGAGGAGCAGCCACTGGCTGCACCTCGTAATAGCCTTACGAGGAGCAGCGCGAGGATGGTGCCTCACATTGTAGGTTGTTGCTGACAGTGGCTTGCGGTGCCGGCCACTGATGTGGCTAGCGGCTGCTCTGCCACCATCACAGTAATACTATGCCGCTACTATAGTAGCAGCGACTTTGATGAATAGCACAGGAAAGGGAAGAGAGGTGGGGGGTGGCGCTAACAAGGAAGAAGATAAAGAAAAAAAATATTTTTTTATGGGTTAGGTTTTCTAGACCCGAACCCATTCCAGATTTGGATTCGGATCCGGATCTGGGTCCAAGTCAAAACCCAAGGACCCAAGTTGTTGGGCTCTTGGGTTGATTTGCTTTTAAAGGGTTCTCTTTTCTTTCTTTAGTTTTTGGGCTAATGGGCAGATATATTTTTGTTTGGGCTCACTTGGGCTAATTTTAGTTCAAATTAGAATAAAAAAAGTGGGACTCATTTTATTATTTGAAATTAGGACTAAAATATAAATTAGTGTGGACTACTTTAATGTCTGAACTGGGCCATTGGTTTTGTTTAGTTTTTGGACTTGAATTAAAAGGGATTGGACTTCTTTAATTCCTAAAGTCTGAAATGCTAAAATTAGTTTGTTCGACAAATTAATTAAAGAAGCCCAAAGGTACTTTGACACTTTATATTAATAAATAGTTTATTAATTATTAAATATAATGTGATTATACTTATATTTTGTAAATATGAGATATTTATACAATAAATTAATAAAGAGTTTATTAAATTGAAACAAAAATCTAATGTAAAAAGTTTATATTGGAAAATTAATTGTGCTATACTTGTAGTTAATTAATAAATTATTTATTAATTAATTAATATAAATATATTTATAGTGAGATTATATTTATTTAAATATGAGATATTTAAGAATCCAAATTAATAAAGGGGCTTATTAATTGGATGAACCTGATATACTGAGATTATATTAGGAGACTAATTGTGTTATATTCATGCATTATTTTTATTATTATTTTCTATGTATGAGGGTGATCATGAACTAGTCTTGTGTGCATGAATGGATGAATGTCATTATTTAATTTATTTACCCATTTTTGGATTTTATGTAATATTTTAAAATAGGGCTTGCATGCTTTTTATCCTCGTTTTAAAGATGTAAAACCCCTATTTCATTTATGTATCCCTACTAGATTAAGAATCTATGCACATAAATGTAATGGAAGATCAAGATGAAGACATCAAGAGTTGGTGGACCCAGTTCGCGAAAAGAGTTTTGTGAAGTCGAGGAGTAGCCCATGAATCTATCTTGTGGGCCTTTTATTTGATTTAGATATTCAACCCAGTAGCTCGGGTTAATAGTGCTCCTAGTCCATGATCATCCCATTTTATTTTATGTATTTATTTATTTATTTATGCAATAAATATGTGATGAATGCATGTATGCTTCTATATTTTATGCGATAAATTGAAATTAGAAGCATGTGAAAAGTGAGACCTATATTAAAGACCATCAAATCTTTCCAAATTAAATATTAAGTTAATAATAGCGTAGTCTTGAGAAAATTATATCATTGCCTTCCATTATCGTAGACTAGTTTATTTGTTGGGCAAGCAAGTAGCTGGCTATGGACACATAGGGGTTATTTATTTGTATCTACATATGAACTAAATCTATATAAGCATAAGATGTGGGAAATTTAGATTCTCGTTGGCCTATGTCCCCCTTCGCTTTTGTACTTGTTTTTAGTATTAATAAAATTGTGGAGGGTGCTGCCCCGCTTTCTTTGGAAAAAAAAAAACTTCACCAAAAATCTAAAACGTGAGATGGGTTAAAGTAAATGGGCCCCCAATTCTACTAAGAAAAACACCTTATTGTTTTTTCATTTTTCACTTGGGAAGTATGAGATTCAAAAAATTTAGTGGGGGTTACTGTTGATTTAAAGACCCAAATCAAATGGTTAATAATATAATTATCTAATATTCTTAGAAATTACTGCATACATATAATATCAGATGTGTACCCAACATCCTATTTTGACTAGACCAAACTTTGATAACTAGCTCAATGTTTTGAGAATTATTCTCAAATCTAAGAAAGTCATAAACGTTCTAGATGCCGAAATAGATTGTCAAAAAGATGCAAGAGAGCATGGATAATGTATCCATCATTAATTACTTACAAGAGTTGTAAAGTAAGCAAGATAAGACAACTAGGTATGGGATATCTAGTGGTAGATATGAGATATCTAGAAAATTGTTCTAAATAAAGAATAACTAGTGGAATTGATTTGAGAGCATGTGTTCTCAGGATAAGTATCTTGAGTCCATGAGTTTATTCATGATTTATCATATGCAGACAAATCTAATCCTCAAAGTCAATTCTTAACTCTCTCTTGTCGTTCATAATGGATTTTTTGTGTGAATACATTGGAGACAACTTTTGGACATAAAGGTCATGTATCAAGGGTAGATCTGGAAAGATGGAACTTAATTGGTAAAAGGAAATTATTTCCTCTGCAAGAAAGGAGAACTAATAGGAAAGGAAAATCTAAAGGACTTCAAAGAGTTTGAAGAGAAATGGATATCCTCTATAAATACATTTCATCTTCTCGTTTACCCATCTGGGTGTTCATTAATTTTAGAATAATTATTGTTCATGTGTTTCATTTGTTTGAAAAATAAATAAGTTGACACTAGTAAATTGATGAATAAAGTCTTATATAGATAAATGAGTAATATGAGAGATTTAGAGATATTGATAACTCTAGATTATCGTGACACTTACGATTAGGTAATAGAAGAGAAACAAGAATCACTCAATTGGTAAAAGAAGGACTGGTAAGCCCTTGAGGCCTCGGGACATTCCCAACACGTGGATCTTGTGTTATTAAAAATGATGAAATCGCTCTTCGTGGGACAAAGTCAAAGGACCATAAATATTTAAGGTTTATACATAGGGATGTATATAGGCCATTTGGAAAAATAGCCCAATAAAGATTTAGCTACCTTACATATACTTCTGATTGTCATAAGTATGGATCTGAATAGTTTGAAGTGTTCAAAGAGTTCAGAGCTAAAGTAGTAAATCAAACTAGAAATGAGAAGTAAGTCTCAATGATAAGATCATGTAGAGTTCTTAGCCTCAATTTTTGATAGTATCTCAAAGGAAAATAACATAATTATTTCATTAACTTCTTCTGGTACTCCGATACTTGATGAAGTGTCGAAGAGAATGAGTTGGACCTTGTTGGACATGGTCTGTAATTGATAAACTATGCTGAATTGTAACTTAGCCTATGAGGTTATATTTTTCTTACAGTAGTCCATCTCTTGAATAAGGTCACTTCAAAATTAGTCTTAAGTACCTCATATAGGATATGAGATAACAGAATACCTAGTCTTAAGGTGTTAAGAATGATGGTTATCCTGCCTTTGATTAAAGGCTTAAGTTTGATAAATTGGAAGTAAGATCAGATAAGATCAACTGGTTATCCTAAGGATTCGTTGGGATATAACTTTTATCCTCTTGTTGACAAGAGAGTCTGTTAGCGAGTATGACTTCTTTCTTGGAAGAATTGTTCATCTAAGAAGTTAGTATAAGAAGAAGAGTGTGACTGAGTGGGAGTCACTAGACAACCAGTTGACCCGAGTCAAATCTAGGATTTGATTTTAGAAAACCCAATCCAAGAACAATTGATTATTTCACAGTTTTTTCCAGATCAGTAAGATGATAATAATTATGTTGATGATTTCTGTCAATTATGAAAAACTATGTTTGACATAAGCTTAAATGATTGAAGTCCATAAAATCTTAAATGGATAAAGGTGGAGACCTTTTAAGACAAATGGTGAAAGATTATTGTTATAGGCAATGAGTTGACTATGAGAAAATCTTTTCACCAATTGTTGAAATTCATTATGATTTATTAGTCATAGTTGCATAGTACTATTATGAGATATGGAAGATAGATGTCAAAACAGCATTACATAATGACTTCATTAGTGAAGACATTAATATGCGATAACCAATATCTTTTAAGTCCAGTGATGAATCACAAAGAGTGCAGGCCAAAGGGATCCATTTATGAACTTAACCAAGCCTAAAGAATCTAGAACATTTGATTAGATCGTTTGACTTCATTGAGAATGAAGATGAACCTTGACTACACGAGTAGGTCTAGTTATTCAAATAAATTCTCCAAGAAAATTTTGGAATAATTTGCCTAAATCCTTAGAAGGTAATCTATAGCGATATATCAAAAGGATTAATGGGTTTTTCCCAAAAAGGTGTTAAAGGTGTTTAACATGTACATAGATTCTAAAAGAGGATTGTTATCTTTTAAGACATGACATTTATTTCTTGAGGACTGTGAGTCTTGAGACTGCTAAAGAAAGAAAGATTGGACACATAAGGTTCAAAGTGTTGTAGCAATTAAGAATCTTATATATGTCATGTTGTGTACAAAGACATGATATCATAAATGCTATAAGTGTTACGAGCATATGTCTATTTGATCCAGTTTAGGGACGCTGGAAAGCAATCAAGAACATTCTTAAGCACTTGAGAAGCACTGAAGAAATGTTCTTGGTATATGAAGAATGTGAAACTTAAAGTTTTACAAATTCAGGTTCAGAGTTTGAAATGGATTATTGGAAATCCATATCTAGGTTCATACTCACCTGTAATAGAAGAGTAATATTTGGAAAGGTTCCAAATATTTGTACAATTACAAATTCCAAATGTTAAGTATACTGTTGCATTAAATGTAACAAGATGAAGTGGTTTGGATCTAGTACTTCGTAACTGAACTCAGGATGGTTCTTTCCATTGAGTCAACGAGTGGTGCTGTGACGACATGAAGTTGTAGCGCAAGCTAAAGAACCTAGGTCTCACTAGAGATCCAAGTGCATTGAAGATGCATTACCACATCGATCATAGATTGTAGGAAGGATAATATTATGCAGTAAATAACGTCAACAGTTGACATTGCTAATCCACTGACTAAGACAATGATTCAACAATCATTAGATTACCATCTTGAGAAGATGGGTATGAGATATCAGAGTAATTGGCATTAGTGCAAGTGGGGGATTGTTGGATTATATGTCTAAAAAGTCAATTTTAGGACATAATAATTAAATTATTTATTTAATGTGGACAGTTTATTTAAATATCATTAATGCGATTAACTATTTAAATAAAAATTCTTAAAATAATATTTATAGATTTTATCCTTAAGAGTAAGGATATGATTGACAGAATCTATATTTATAAATATATTCTAAAATAGTCCCCTATCGTAGGATAAATTAATTGAGCATTAGTTTATCCGTAAAGATCGGATTACAGTTTACCATCCACATAATATGAGATATTGATTTAGGCGATTAATCTCATATCGTAAGGATAGATGTGTAACATTATCGCTAGTACAACGAATTACATAGAATGATCAATAATTCATTACCCGCCACACCTTCACAGCAAGGAAAAAATCTCATCTTCATATCTTAATACAGTGTAATAGTGCAATTAGTCCTTAGACTTGAGACAACACAATTATCTTGTGTTAGGGATAATGTAATTTGCTGGTGCAATAAAGTTAGTTTCATCAAGGATTGGATAATGTACTCAGTGGTTACGATCTATTCCAACATGAAGATAGGTGGGTGTAGATACAGAATATGTCAACTAGGGATCCTAAACAATCTATTAATCGAGTAACTAGAAATTATTGGCCAAGGTAGAATAGTGGAAGTCGTTCCACGAATTATTCATGAGTTACTGATTAAATAGATTTGGACATATGATTGAGTAATAGAGTTTGACGACCCTATCCATGACTCTGGCTCAATCAGGATAATTTAGACAAAAGGAATTGATTGTATGATTATTATTAAGGGTTCGTAGAATTTTACTTCATCATTAGTTGGGTAGTCGTAATATACTATTAGGTGTCACTCACGACTTGCAAAAATTGAATTAGAAGAGTTGTAATTAAATATTAATTGGATTAGTATTATTTCACTGCCAATTAATTATGAACTTGAGAAGTCACACACAAAAAGAATTTGTGAACTAATTGGATTAGAGAAAAGATTAAATTAATTTTAGAATCGTCCTACTATTAATTTAATTGGGCTTATAGTAACTTGTTATTGATCTGGTTATTGTGAAGTTCAAGTTTGGTCTGTTTAAGACTGGTCCATATGTGGCCCTAGGTTATATATGTCCCCTATATATTGTAATATTCTGATACAGATTTAGCTAACACAAAATCATAGTCAAAATAATATGTAGAATTTCTCTAGAAAATCTAGTAGGGGTGAAATCCAATCAAGTGTACGAATTCTGTGTGGATACTTTCGGATGATTCACAATTGGGGAGCTTTCAGATTCTACAACAGATTCGACATCATCAAAGGTAATCCTAAATCTATTATGCATATTAATCTGATTAATTATGTATGTATGTAATTTACGTAAATAGCCATTAACGTGATGCATGTGTATTAATATTTTTTGTTGTTTTATTTAATTATAAAATTTTTAAATACCATGCATGATTCTCAATAGAAAACACGAGTACTTCAAAGTACACGACGCTTAGGCTCATCCAAGAGGCCTTTCCGGATGTCGTAGGGAACTTGAAGGTCCAATTTGCAAAGAGCTGGGGGTAGCTATGTGACTTTTTTATTTTGAGTGACAGAGACATAAGAAAGGTCTGGGGGAGATATACGAAGGACCAAATAATTGAAATCACAAGTTTAAAGAAGAAGAAAAAAAATAAAGAAATGAAGCCTTTCCGTCCCTGAGATCACTGAATCTATTCTCATCTACGAAGAGCAAAAACTTTCTCCTCTTATTGTCGGGAACACGCAAGTTGAGGCCCTAAAACGACCCAAAGATATAACACAGAGGGCCCAACAAAAGAAAACAGCACAAAGGCCTTGTGATTGGGTCACAAAAGAAAATTTTAAAGGAACTTTGCCCATTGACTGGCGTTCTAACATCCCGCCCCAGTTGTATCAACTTCTGAATTTGGATTTCCACCCTACAGGGATCGGTTAATCCCTGTACACTTTTATATTTAATGAATTTTATTTGTAAAAAAAAAATTATTCTTCTTTGTTTCTTAGAGCTCCTTAGTCAAATGGGATCATCTTTTTTGCAATTATGTTACTTTATTTCAATCAAAGAGAAATCCACATATTTTCTTCCTTGTGTTGTAACTATTGTTGCTATTTTGTGTTGAGTTCATCTCAATAGGTGCTTTCATTCTCGAATGATGGCTGATGGCACTTGCTTAAAGTCTTCGACACTCCACTGGCAAGCTCAAATTCTTGAGAAATCTCAAACCATCATCTTGGTGCAAAAGACCTTCATGCAGTAGCTGGCCCTCAAGCTTACACCATAAATGGCAAGGTCAATCAGGCTCTTCGTATAGGTTGAATAAATCTCTTTGGGCATGGAATACTAGGATCGGTAATTATTTCGAAGAGAATAATTTCAAAAATTATCCTCACGAACACACAATATATATATATATATATATATATATATATATATATATATATA
Source organism: Ehretia macrophylla (assembly GCA_037974665.1). NCBI lineage: Eukaryota > Viridiplantae > Streptophyta > Magnoliopsida > Boraginales > Ehretiaceae > Ehretia > Ehretia macrophylla. The sequence continues at coordinate 101,796,970 of CM075764.1, read as the reverse complement.
TATATATATATATATATATATATATAGAGGATGAGAAAATGGGATATTATGATTATTGCTTGTACGTGGATGACTTGATATTTACTGGAACCAATCCAAAAATGTTTGAAGACTTCAAGAAGGCAATGACACAAAAATTTGAAATGACAAACATCAGGTTATGGTATACTATCTTGGAATTAAAGTAAAGCAAAGGGATGATGGCATTTTCATATCTCAAGAAGGAAATGTAAAGGAAATTCTCAAGAAATTCAACAAGGACAACTGTAAGCCCATAAGCACCCCAATAGAATGTGGAATCAAGTTGTTAAAGTACGATATCGAAGAAGCTAAGAAGGTAGATCCAACTTTATACAAGAGCTTGGTTGGGAGCCTATGATACTTGACATGTACGAGACTAGACATCATATTTGGAGTAGGACTCATTAGGAGGTTCATGGAGACTCCAAGGATTTATCACTTCAAGATTGCAAAAAGAATTATTCGATACATTAAAATGGCTATTGATTATGACATGTTTTATCTCTCATCGAGCAACTTCAACTTAGTAGGATACAATGATAGTGATTGGGCTAGAGACATAGATGATCGAAAAAGTATGGTTTGTGTTTTACTTTGGAGACACAACATTCACATGAACTTTGAAGGAGCAACCAATAGTCACATTATCAACATGTGAAGCTAAATATGTAGCCGCTATTGCAAGTGTATGTCATGCACTTTGGCTACGGAATTTGCTTAAGGAGCTCAACTTTAAATATTCGTGGACAACAAGTCAGGAATTGTACTGGCAAAAAACTGGTCCTCTGTGATAGAAACAAATACATTGATTCTAGGTACCATGTCATCAGAGAATATGCGACGAAGAAAAATGTCCAAATAAAGTTCTTGAAGTCAGAAGACTAGGTAACTGATATTTTTACCAAGCCTTTCCCGACTGAAGTGTTTTCTCAAATTGAGATCTCACATTGGAATAACAAATTTAAATTTAAGAGGGGGTGTTGGAAAATAAACTTGAATTTGGACTAAGGTAAATTTGGGCTAAAAATTAATGAGTGAATATTTGGACTAAGTATTAATATTTAAGCATTTAGGCTAGCTAAACATTTACTCACTTGGTTCGAAAGAATGAAAGAGTTGCCCAATTGTGAGCCCAAACCCTATACTTAGAGAAATCTTGAAGTTGGAATTTTTTGTTAATAGCATCTACGAGAAAATAATTTATTTGACTAGTTAGAATCATCTTGAGACAGATCTAGCATATTCCAAGCACTTTTAGAAGGCTCTTTGAGCACCTATAAATATGAGCAACTCCATACATTTGTAACCAAGCTAAAATTATAATATCCTCTTCAATACAAAGTTCTCTAATTCTTCTAAATTCTCCTCTTCTACTTCCCAAATGTTTTCTACATAAGTTCTAATTTCTCCAAATTAATCTAGGCCAACCACAACAAAGTGAAGATGATGAGCCAGCTTTACAGATTTTGATTCGCCACCTCAGGCAAAAATTACAGCGAAGAATGATTGTGGTGCATATATATACACTTTAACTGTAACTGTCAAATGCTAAAAATACTTTTTAAATAAGAATATTCCTTAACATAGAGGTGAAAAGATATTATTGTTATAGGTGTAAGAAGAGTATTGTTATATATCATCCTATTTTTATCACTAATTATCACACCTTAGTTGGGAAGCTAAAATAACAATTTTTTTTTAATTTTTCTCTCCTCTTTTATAATGCCAGCTAAACATCTACATAAAAGGTTATAAATTAGTGATGAAAATATAGTTATATTATAAATTAGTGATGAAAATATAGTTATATTTTAGATTACTCGTGCAAAACAGAGTGTGTTAGGGTAAATGTGGAGTTTCTTTTTTTTGGGTCGAGGAAATGTTTAGTGTCAATAATACCACCTATTATTCTTTTCATTTTTCATTGGGTAAACGACACAAGACTCTCCTGTGCTTTTACTCATGTGCTCGTTTTCACCCCCTACTTTATAAAGTGCAAATTACCCCCTTGTAGTTTGATAATGACGTTTGTGCTACACGCTCGCGATATGTGACTTTGCGAGTGATTTACTTTAAAAAATTATTTTATTAGACCAAAATACCCTTATTTGGGTATCTTAGTCCCTTTAGTTCCTTTTATTCTAGCTTTAAAAAATAAATAATTAAAAAAAACTGAAAGCATTGTCCTAAATATCTCTACCCCTGTCCAGCCCTACCTACTACCTGGTCACCATCCCTAACCCCGTACCCCACCCCCTAGGCCTACCACCAAGTACCCCACCCCTCAAACCCATCCCAACCACTACCCCTACCCCCAGCCCCAGCCCAGCCCAGCCCAGCCCAGCCTTGCCCACCCTACTAAACCCAACCCAACCCACTACGTCAGCCCCAGCCCCCTACACCCTACGCCCTTAGCCCTAGCCTTCCCCTTCCCCCCTCCCCTCACACACACCCCACCCAGTCAGCCCTCTCCCTTTTACACCCCAACCCGTGAGCCTCCCCTCCACGCCCCTGCACACTAGCCTGCCCTGCCCCAACCCCGTCATCCCCTATTCCACTTGTTAGCTCCATTTTTTTTTTAAATTCTGGTATGTGGATATATATATATGTCGTATGTTTGCTTGTGTGCATGTGCGGTTTACACCATGCTTGTATGTATGTGTTTACACTATGCATGTGTATGGTAGAGGTAGGGGTAGTGTTGGTGTTGATTGGTGATGTTGGTGGTAGTAGTTGTGGTGTGGGTGGTTGTGTTATTGGGGGTTGGGGTGGTGGTAATAGTTGAGGGTTGGGGGATGGCTGTTTTTTTTTTTTTTTTTTTCCATTTTAGGTTAGAGGAGAAGGGGAGAGGGGGAGGGATGTGGGACTGGTGGTGATTTTTTTTCTTTGGATTAGTTTCTTTTATTTAATTTTTTGGGATTAGCTTTTTTTAATATTGAAAGGGCAAATACGTCATAATTTGTACTTTATAAAGTACATGACAGAAATTTGCACATAAACAAAAGCATAGTGCAGTCCCGTGCCGTTTACCTTTTCTCGTTTAATCGAAATAAAAGAAAGATATATTTTAATTTCTCGTTCCTTGTTCTTAGAATAAATAATGCAAGAAGTCGCTTGAGAAATATACCTCTACCACCTTGTCTTCGGGTTACGTATTGCTGGAATAATAACCACGCTTCTGCCTCAGTTAGACCCCTCATAGTGTGGATTATACTCTTCCCAGCAATGGATTTTTCTGCTACTTCAAATGACCTCGTGGTAATCAGTATCTTGCTTAACGTCTCCCCTACTGGAAATGCATTTCGCAGCCTTTCCAAAGTAGTACTTGACGGGATGTTGTCCAGAATAATTAGGCATCTATGCTCCTGGAGGTAAAAATACAGGTGTTGTTCCAAATCTTTCTCTTCCATAGTTGGAAACTGTTTTCTCTGTTCCTTAGCAATATTGGGAAATTGGTTGAGAATACTTTCATAAACGATTTTGCTTGAAATTTCCTGGGGTATGTCAATCCAAGCAACGGCCTCAAATCTTTGTCGAATTACATGGTGATTCCATAATGCCCTAGCAAGAATGGTTTTGCCAATGCCAACCATACCACATAAGGAGATGACTTGGTAGTCTTCACTTAATATGATCGAGAGAAGCCGATCTGTATCTTCGTCCATCCGAACCGGAAGCTCTTTGCCCTCGGGGTAATAACTAGGAAAGGTTTCCCTTAACCCAATGGCAGTACTTGAGCTTTCTATTTCAGTTATTCCACCAGTTCTTCCCAACTGTTGGAGGTTGGTCAACTCCAGTTTGATATCCGTAATCAGTGATTTAAAGCCTTTGACCTTTGAAGGTCCCCAGATATTCTTGATCATTTTCTTCAACCTGCTTTCCTTGACCCACTTTCGGGACTCAATTTGGATAACAAATCTTTCAGTGACATCTTCAATTAGGTAAGCAAGAGATTTAATATGCCTAACCCAGTCGCTACTCTATCTGTTTAGGAAACTCCTCGTCGTCAATAACGTTTTCCTCGCGTCCTCAAGTTCATCTCTCGTTTTTACGACCTCCAACGCTTCTTCGCTGGTTGATATCCCCGACAACATTTGATCAACATTTCCCAGAATAATGTCCACCACTGCTTCTGCCATTATCTTAGTTGGATAGCGAAACTGCAAGAAGGTATTTTTAAATATATTCCTCGTCAACTATCAGTTTAGCAGATCAATTGTAACTCCGCAAATCCAACACCGCAAAACTTATCACAAAAATAATAGAAAGGTAATATGTAAGCATGACAAGCCAAGGGCATGTATATATCTTTTTTTGACATTAATTGCAACCATAATTCTCATAGCACTTAATCTCATACATTTATCCCATTATAATATATGAGAATGTTGCTCACCTCTTTCAATTAAGTTCTATTAAGTTTGCTAACAAGCATTTACAATTGACTCTATTGTGCCTTCGATTTCTTTCTTTCTTTCATTCATTTTTTTTTTTTTTGCCTTCTCATTTCCTTTTTATTTTCTTTATTTTCTTTTCATTTTTTTTTTGTTTTGTGGCTTCCTTTTCCCTCCTCATGTCTCATACCCGCACACAGGCACACAGAGCACACAGAGCACACATGGCCTGGGCAGGGTAATATAGACACACATAGAGAGCATGGACAGACATACACATAAGCAACGAGATAATGCTATTTTTCTCCATGAGTTTTAACCTAAATCCTAAAGTCCCTCATGAGGTATTAGTCATTCCCCCTTGACATATCAAAGTTTGCCAAAGAGAAAATAGAAACATTTAGTCTCTATTATTTCTAAAAAAATTTAATTTCGTTCATGTTTAAAATTTCTCAATTTTGTCTCTATAATTTTTTTAGAAGTTTCAACTTTGTCTCTATTGTTTAAAATTACTTACTTTCGTTCCTATTATTTTTCATAAAAATTTAATACCGTCCCTGTTATTTTTTTAAACTTTTAAATTTGACCTTATCATTTAAGGACTAAATTGAAAATTTTAAGAAATAATAGGGGTGAATTTGAATTTGTTTAGAAAAACACTAGAAATTAAATTGACTAATTTTGAACAAAAGAGACGAATTTGAAACTTTAGAAAAATAATAAGGACGAAAGTTAAACTTTTTGAAAACAGTAGGGAAAAAATTGAAACTTTTTAAAAAATAGGGACAAAATGAAAAATTTTAAATAACAAAGATGAAATTGAAACTTTTGGAAAGTAATAAGGATTAAATGTGGTATTTTTCCTTTGCCAAACAATATGTTGAAAGACATTTTCAACTTTTTATATTTCAAAACAAAGGCAAAAGAAAAATAAAAAAAATAATAGATAAAATAAGTTGATAACAAATCATTCAATAGAGAGGTCTATATTTAAATAGAAAATCATAAAAAAAATTAATTTTTAAAATAAAGAAAAAAGATAAAAATGACTTATTCTACAATATTTGTGTTATGCGCAAGATTATTGAAAAATAATATTTACTTTGAATCTTCTTGCATAGATAGATAGATAGATCGATCTAAAATTAAATCCAATATTTTCTTTAACTAATGTCCATAGTTCCGTTGCATCACAAGGAGAATTTGTGAGGAATAGTAATTCTAAACAATCATTTGGTTTGATTTAATATAATTTATTTGCATTGAGTTAACCTTATACAAACATAAGAATAAAATATAAAATAACTTATTATGCAAAAATCACGTTACGCGCAAGATTAGGAAGAACTTTGATTTACTTTTAATTTTTTTTTTCTCAGATTCAATTGAATGACTTGTTATCACGTTGAATCCAATTTTTTTTCTAACATCACATATAACTTTTTTTTTGCAACAAGCTAACATTTTAAAGGCTTAAAAAAATTACAGACAATAAAATAGAATTAAACGGCTCAATAAAAAATAAAAGACCAAAATATCATTTAATCTTAAAGTTTTATTTGATAGAATTTGATATCATGAGTGTTAAGGTAGAAAAATGACGTGCCGCAAGTGGTCCTCACGCTCCGCCTCTATGCCTGCAAAAACAAAGAGAGCTTGACGGGTCTAGCCCGTATTAGCACTCCGATGCTTAAGTTAGCTTCTTGCTTCTGCGGAGAAGGAAATGTATATATGTGTATAAGTGTAAGTATCAGATGTACCTCTCCCTTTCCTTGCTCAATCTTCTGCCTTTTATAGACACCTTGGCTTCTGGTTTAAAAGACAAGTCACATGGTTGCTGAGTCACAAAGGAAATGTCATCATTGCAGCTGAGTCAAAAGATTAAAGGTGCAGTAGTGGATCATCATTACAAACATGTGTGGATTATTAAAAGGCCAGTGGATAATTATTTAGATGGCTTAGTGAGAGATTAGCTGAGGATTCTCTGAGTTTATAGAACAAAGCATTCCAGTGCAAAAAAGGTAACTCAGACAGTCCTACCTCACTTGGCTCTAGAAAGAGTCCTTTTGCGCACGACGATCAAAGTCCGAAAACTTAAACTTGTCTCTGAGAACCTGTCCGAGGTCAACAGGACCTCGGAAAATAAACGTCCGAGGTCTGTAGACCTCGGAATACTGCGTCCGAGGTCCTTGGACCTTGGACTGTTGATGTCCGAGGTCCAAGACCTCGGACTCTTCTTGTCCGAGGTCCTTGGACCTCGGACTGTAGGCGTCCGAGGTCCTTGGACCTCGGACTGTAGGCGTCCGAGGTCCTGGACCTCGGACAAGTTGTGTCCGAGGTCCTGGACCTCGGACTGTAGATGTCCGAGGTCCTTGGACCTCGGACTGAGCTGTCCGAGGTCCTTGGACCTCGGACAGCATGTGTCCGAGGTCCTGGACCTCGGACAAGTTGTGTTCGAGGTCCATGGACCTCGGACTGAGCTGTCCGAGGTCCTTGGACCTCGGACTGTAGATGTCCGAGGTCCTTGGACCTCGGACAGCATGTGTCCGAGGTCCTGGACCTCGGACAACTTGTGTCCGAGGTCCTTGGACCTCGGACTGTGCTGTCCGAGGTCCTTGGACCTCGGACTGTAGATGTCCGAGGTCCTTGGACCTCGGACAGCATGTGTCCGAGGTCCTGGACCTCAGACTCTTCTTGTCCGAGGTCCTGGACCTTGGACCTCGGACTGTAGATGTCCGAGGTCCTTGGACCTCGGACAGCATGTGTCCGAGGTCCTGGACCTCGGACTCTTCTTGTCCGAGGTCCTGGACCTTGGACATTGTGTGTCCGAGGTCCTGGACCTCGGACTGTAGATGTCCGAGGTCCTTGGACCTCGGACAGCTTGTATCCGAGGTCCTGGACCTCGGGCTGTAGATGTCCGAGGTCCTTGGACCTCGGACGTTGCCACGTCCCTCTGTTCGAGGTCTCGCGGACCCCGAACGAAGATACTTCTTTCTGACTGAGGGGTTGATTTGCAATTTTGTAAAAATTTAGGGATTTTATACATATCATGATGCCCCCTCAGTTCTTGGAGCTATTAAATAGGTTCGAGAACTGATTGTGATGCCATGGCTATGTCGAATATAGTCGACAAATCATTCTAAAATCACCTTGTCATATGTGTAATTTGCCACCTACTACCATTAATGTTGTCTTGCCATTTGTCAAGATCTGGTGCAATGACTTTTAAATGAATGGTGAGGATTTGAAACTCTTGGTTTCCCTCCCATTTTCAAATTTGAAACTCTTGGTTTCCCTCCCATTTTCAAATTTGAAACTCTTGGTTTCCCTCCCACTCACTCCTATAAATACCCCTTTCCAACATTCAAACACTTCACCTTATTTTCAAACACTCCTCTCTCTCATTCTCTCCTCTCCCTCTCTCCAAGGCTCATATACCTTAAGCTAGTTTTATTATTCTCGGTACAACACCTTGTCAACACCAACTACCTCGGCGCCGCCGCCATCACCTCGGCACCGCCACCTCGTCGACGGGAACCACTCGGCGCCGCCGCCAACACCTCGGCGCCACCACCCAGTCGACGCCAACCATCTCGACGCCGCCACCTCGTCGATGCCAACCACCGCGGCGCCGCCGCCAATACCTCGGCACCACCACCTTGTAGACGCCAACCACCTCGACTCCGCTACCTCGTCGACGCCAACTATCTCGACGCCGCCACCTCGTCGACGCCAACCACCGCGGCGCCGCCGCCAACACCTCGGCACCACCACCTTGTCGACGCCAACCACCTCGACTCCGCTACCTCATCGACGCCAACCACCTCGAACTTTTCGGTACCCTTTCCTCTACCATTTGACCTCTTTTTACATTCATCAGTCATATATATATAATTTTATGGCGTCTTCCTCTTCGATTTCTTCTTCGAAAATGATGGGGGTTACTGTTGCTCTTCCCGCTGCGACTCAAGGCCTCGGCCTTCAGGGGGTTACTCACACTGACCCTTTAGTCTCAGCTATTCCCCCATCTTTTTCACCTCCACCCCTTGGGGTTCCTGTTCCCGCTCGACCACTTAGGTCTTTTAGGACTGATAGGGTCGGGCCTTCGGAGTCTAGTCCTTCTAATCCTACTGAGTCCAAAACTTCTCAAACTATCCCTCAATGTGATCCGAATCCTTTTCTTCCTTACATTACTCTAGAGATGATTCCTGAAATACCCGAGCCGTCTCCTCCTCCTTCTAGGGCCGTAACCCCTGATCTTGACCCTGACGCCCAAACTGATTTTTCTGCCTTGCATTACAATTGTACCTTTGGCGAAGCCGAATTGCACGAGCTTTGCAACGAAGGTGTCTTTCCTCATGATTACGAAATCAGAATTCCTCGCCATAAGGATGTGGCATGTCGACCCGGGGTAGGGGAAGTGGCCTTACCCTATCTCGCTCTTCAGTTTCTTCATCTTCCTCTCCCGGCCTTTATTGTTCGCATCTTTAATTTCTTTGACATTGCTCCTTGTCAACTTGCTCCTAACGGCTGGAGGGAGGTAGTAGGTTATTATGTTTGGGTCAAGTCGCTTGGTCTTACTCCGAGCCTTAACCTCTTCCGACACTTTCATCAATTGATTCATGACTCCAAGAATTTTGGTGTCTACTCTTTCTCCGCTAGGCCCAGTCATCGTTTATTTTTAAATTGGCCTTCTAGCAACCGAGGATGGCATAACAAGTTTGTATTCGTCACTCATCCTTTCAAATGTCCAGTCAGAAGACTTTTCAGGCATTTACCACGCACTGAGTTTGATGCTTATCGCGAGCCTCCTCTCCTGTCCCCAGCCGAGAGGCTTATGACTTCTTTCATTCTTCGTCGAGCTCGGCCTGTGTGCGGCATCCCCTATTTAACACGTGAAGCTATTCTAGCTTCTGGCATTTATGGTCAGTTGAGGTATGTTAATGCCGAGGTGGGACCTTCGGCTGCTGCTCACTCTCCATTACATGGATGCCCTGTTGCTGCGGTTCCATCTTCTCCAGTTACTGGGTTCCAGGCTGATGTTCTGATCCATGAAGGTAATTAAAATTTTCGTACATGTATTTTTAAGCTTCTCTTTTTGCATAGCTGACTCTTTATTTTGCCGTTGCAGGTACCGCTATCCCAGAGGCTCAGCAGCAAATGCCTCTTGGCGCTTCCGGGGCTCGATCCACCAGGGCTGGTAGACTCGATCCGGTTAAAGCGGTTGCTCTGGAATCCCGAGCTGAGGCACAAAGAGCTCGCGCTGCTGAACGAGCTGAAAAGAAGAAGGTTAAAGGAGGTCCCAGCAAAAGACTAAAGAAGGTTGCTCGGCCACGAAGGAAAGTAATTCAGTCAGATAGTTCATCCGAGTATATTCCGATTGAGCCCTTTGTCCTGCAGGATTTCTCTTTGCCTACTCCTGAAAGCAATGCTCGAAGATTTGAGGCCTTTAAAGAGGTTGCCGACGTTCATAAAAATCCCGCTTATGGAGAGATGCTTGGTGTCATGCCCGAGGGCAGTGGTTTGGTTAAGGACGCACCTCTTTCCATTGCCAGATCTTTTGACCCGCTTCGTCCGAAATCTCGACCTGCTTCTGAGGGCTCGACTCATCCTCGTCCAAGGTCTCCCTTTGTTCCTGAGGATCCTGATACTGTGGTGAGTTCCCTGGATGATCTTTCGAGGGATCAGTTACACTTCATTTCTCAAGAGGCTTTCGAAAAGGCCCGCCACAAGGTACCCCTTCTTTTTTTTTATTTATTTATTATTATTTTTTTATCTGAGTTGCGCTTTTCTGACCTTGCTTTGATTGTCACAGATGTCCGTGGGTCTTAGTGTGGCCTACCGCTTTGTGGAACAATATGAGCAGCGACTTGCTGGGGCTGAGGCTGCTTTTAAGGAATTTGAGGAGCGTTCCAGGAGTTCAGAGGCTGCAATCCAGGCCGAGCTTATTGCCACTCGCGAGACAACTAGAATAGCTCGAGAAGAGGCTGCTTCAGCAACTTCTGAGTGTCATCAACTTCGGACTGACTGGATGGCCTCCCTGCGGGCTCAAGAGGAGGCCAAGGCTGAGTGTGGGAGGCTTCAGTCTGAGTATAAGAGACTTCAGTCTGAGTTAGAGGTATCAGAGATAGCTCGTGGTTCCGTGGAAATTCAATTCAGAGATCTGCAAGCTTCTCTAGAGGATATAAAGGAACAGGCAGTAGAGGATTTCCGTTATGGGCAGGGATACAAAGATGATTTGAAGAGTCTTTATGCTCAATCTGTTGCTGACACCACGGATGACGTTACTGCTGCGCTTCAGAAGAAGCTTGATCGTTATGCCAAAAGGCATGGTTTAATTCTTAGGGAGAATGTACTTTTTGATGACTCTTCGAGCTCTGAGGATGAGTGATAGGCATTGTATGTAAATTATTATTATTATTTTTTTTTTTTTTGCCTTTTGTAATGAAGACTTTCGTCTTTAATGAAAAGAGTTTCTCTTTTTGTTGATTTATTGTTTCCTTTTTTCGTATTTGGTTTTGTTAGGTCATGCCTTTTCAAAACTCTTTATCTGATTGAAGGATAATTTGATGGCTTTGGGAGGGGTCGTGCCCCCAGCCTTGGACCTCGAGGATCGTGCTCCTTGGTCTAGATCTTGGGAGTCGTGCCCCATTGCCTTGACCCTCGGCTTCCCTCTATTGGGACTTAATTTTCCTCTTCTACAATTACTAACGGAAACTTTGGACGAAAAGGAGAAATAATCATAAATAGTACCCAAATATTCAAGGAAAATGATTACATGCAATATTTTCTTAGATGCTCCACATGCCACGCATTTCTAAGCTCCTTGCCATCGAGGTCTTTGAGCCTGTAAGTTCCGGGTTTGACCTCTTTAATTATCGTGTATGGGCCTTCCCAGTTTGGTCCGAGTTTTCCTTGATTTGAATCAGGTTTGAAGATTGCTCTTCTGAGGACTAGATCCCCCTCTTTAAGTTCTCTGTTCCTTACTTTCTTTTTGAAATTCCTAGCCATAGCCCTCTTGCCTTCGAGCATCTTTATTCTAGCTTTCTCTCTAAATTCTTCCACCAAATCCAGGTCTTCTCGTAGGGCCTGGTTATTAACTTCTTCTTCATACTCAGCGACTCTTTGGCTTGTCGAGCCAATTTCTACAGGTAGGACAGCATCTACCCCGAATGTTAGGCTGAAAGGGGTTTCGCCTGTCGACTCGTTTGGCGTTGTTCTGTGTCCCCATAGCACTTCTGGCAAAACTTCGGCCCAGAGGCCTTTGGCGGCTGCCAGCTTCTTTTTCAGACCCTGCAAAATAGATCTGTTAGCGTTCTCTACTTGACCATTAGTTTGCGGATGTGCTACAGAAGCAAATCTAAGGGAAACGCCTAACTCCGAGCATTGTTTCCTAAAATAGTGGCAATCGAACTGGGTTCCGTGATCTGTAACTATCACTCTTGGAATTCCAAATCTGCATACAACATGTTTCCACACAAAATTCCAAGCATTCCTATCTGTAGTCTTGGCGACGGGCTCGGCTTCCACCCATTTGGTAAAGTAATCCACCATCACAAAACATTTGACCCTCTGACCTGTGCTCATTGGGAAAGGTCCTAATATATCTAGACCCCACTGAGCGAATGGGCAGGGGCTTACCATCACAGTCAACTCCACTGCAGGTTGTCGTGGAATTCTTGAGAATCTCTGGCATGTATCGCATTTTTGCACCAAGCGCCGAGCGTCCTCATTCAGGGTTGGCCAGAAATACCCATATCTCAATATCTTTCGAGCCAAAGCTCTGTGGCCTATGTGATTACCGCAAATCCCCTCGTGCATTTCTCTGAGTATATAATCGCCCTCACCTTTGTCTACACACTTCAGCATGGGCCAAGTAAATACTTTTCGATACAGTTGCTTTCCGAGCATTACATATTTTGGAGCTCGGTTTTTTATCTTTCTTGCCTCTTCACTATTTTCCGGTAAGATCCCCTTTTCAAGAAAATCGACCATAGGCAACATCCATGACTCACTGTGTTCCACCTGAGCTACCTCCTTGCGCTCCCGGACTATGCTTGGCTCAAAAACCTCCTCCACCTCTATCGTTATTGGCCCCGTTACTCCTACTGCAAGCTTTGAGAGAACATCTGCTTTCTCGTTCTCCGTCCGGGGTATATGGCTGATTGTGAATTGATTCAATCCTGCCACTATACTTTTTACTTTGGCTAAGTAAGCCGCCATGGTTTCATCTTTGGCTTCGTACTCTCCTTCTATTTGGCTTGCCACCAATTGTGAGTCTGTGTGAGCTTCTATTGCATCAGCCCCCATCGCCTGAGCTGTTTTAATACCTGCAATAAGGGCCTCATATTCAGCCTCATTATTTGAGGCTGAGAAGCGGAACTTCAAAGCGAACTGTAATTCGCCGCCATCTGGATCTCGAAGTATGACTCCAGCTCCGCTGCCGCTTTTTCCTGAGGCTCCATCTACCCAAATTTTCCACGGCCTTGGATTAGCCGTAGATGGCTCTCCTGTGAATTCCACTATGAAATCTGCCACAGCTTGAGCTTTTATCGCAGTCCTTGGTCTGAATGTGATGTCAAATTGGCTCAACTCCACAGACCACTTTAGGAGCCTTCCTGATGCTTCTGGTTTTTGCAGCATCTGTTTAAACGGCATGTCTGTCATAACACATATGGGGTGTGCCTCAAAGTAATGTCTAAGCTTTCTTGAGGCCACCAGTAGAGCTAATGTCATTCGCTCTACAGGAGGATACCTCAGCTCAGCTCCTTTAAGTATTTGGCTGATATAGTAAACTGGCCTCTGCTGTTTTCCATCATGTCGTACTAGTGCTGCCGCCACAGCTATTGGGGATACTGCCAAATATACGTACAAAGTCTCACTGGGCTCTGGTCTGGACATCAAAGGTGCCGAGCTTAGGTACTGCTTCAATTTTTCAAAAGCTTCTTGACATTCTACCGTCCACTGAAAATTCTTTGGTTTACGCAGGATTTTGAACAGAGGAGCACACCTGTCTGCTGACCTAGCCATGAATCTGCTTAAGGCTGCTATCTTTCCCGTCAATTTCTGAACATCCTTAACACTTCTGGGTGGCTCAAGGTCCAAAATGGCTTGCACCTTTTCTGGATTAGCTTCGATGCCTCTTCGAGTAACCATGAAACCCAAAAATTTCCCTGCCTGAACCCCAAAAGCACATTTCTCAGGATTTAGTTTGATGCCGACTTTCCTCATTACCGAGAATGCCTCGGACAGATCCTCGATGTGAGTCTCTGCCTTCTTACTTTTCACCAACATGTCATCAACATACACCTCCATATTTCGCCCCAACTGCTCCTTGAAAACCTTGTCCATCATGCGCTGGTAACAAGCTCCTGCGTTCTTCAAATCGAATGGCATTACCATATAGCAAAACACCCCTCGGTCTGTTATGAACGCAGTTTTCTCCTCATCTCCTGGTGCCATCCTAATCTGGTTGTACCCTTTGAAGGCATCCATGAATGACAGCATCTCGAAACCTGAGGTAGCATCCACCATTTGATCTATCCTAGGCAATGGGTAGCAGTCTTTCGGGCAGCTTCTGTTCAAATCTGTAAAGTCTATACACATCCTCCAAGCCCCAGATGCCTTTGGAACCATCACCACGTTTGCCAACCAGGTAGGGTACTCCACTTCTCGTATATGCCCAGCCCTCAACAATTTACTTACTTCTTCTCTGACTGCTTGATTTTTTTCTACATGGAAGACCCGCCTTTTCTGCTTTACCGGCCTGAATGCTGGGTCTACGTTTAGCCGATGCACGGCTATTCGTGGGTCTATTCCTGTCATATCATGTACAGACCAAGCAAATACATCTTTATTACAAGACAGGAAATGAGTTATACCTTCCGCCAGGTTTTGAGGAAGCTCTGCTCCAAGCTGAACCTCCTTTCCAGTTGTTAGTTCTACTTTCTGCAATTCTTCCGCGGGTTCTCCTTTCTTCAATTCGTGTCCCTTTTTAACCTTCTTCTCCGGGATTTCAATTAGTTCCCCCTCCTCTTTTTGCAGCCTCAGACAAGCTGCGTAGCATTCCTGGGCTCTTCTCTGGTCACCTTTAACCGTCACTATTCCAGCCTCAGACGGGAACTTCATGGCCAGGTGATAGGTGGACACCACTGCTCTGAATTTTCCCAATGCTACTCTCCCCAATATCCCATTGTATGGTGATTCACAATCTATCACAATGAAATCGAGCATCTCACTACGGCTCTGTTCATTTCGCCCGAGGATCATCTTTAGTGTTATCATACCCTCGGGCCTTACCTCTCTGCCATTGAAACCTGATAAGGTCCCCTTCATCATCCTCAAGTGTTCTCTTTTCAAACCCATCTTCTCAAATGTGCTTAGGAAAAGAACCTCTGCCGAGCTTCCTGTATCAATCATGATCTTGCGTACCACGATCCCAGCGATGTCTGCTGCAATCACCAGAGGGTCATCATGGGGCAATACTAGACCATTCAAATCTTCATCTCCAAAGGTGATATCTTCTTCCACCCTTGGTCTCTTCATCGGGGGGTCTCCGCGACCTGCTCTACGGTAACCCTTTCTGGCCTGAAGGTTTTCCCCTCCCGAAGCCATACCTCCTGTTATCATATCAACCTCCACCTGAGCACGTGCTGCTTGAGCGTGTCTCGGGCTTCTCTCCCTCTGTCTCCCCTCCTGGTTGTCCCTCCTGACGTAGGCTTGCAGGTGTCCACGTCTGATTAGGGCTTCAATCTCATCTTTCAAATTTCTGCAGGCCTCAGTATCGTGCCCAAAATCTTTGTGATACCTGCAATATTGCCCTTTGCCCTTACGGCGCTCCTTTTCCGTTTTCATCTTTGGCGGATCTGGAAGGTTCATCCGTGTTCGGATTTCAGCCAATATCTGAGATCTGGGTTTCATCAAAGGAGTATAGTTGTTGAAACCCCGCCATCTAGGTGGCTCCCTTCTTTCCCTTCCTCTCTGCTCTTGTCGGCCCTCCTCAACCTTTCTTTCTTTCTGGGTTATATGAGCTTGACTGCTCTGCCCTTTTCTCCTAGGATCTTCCTCCTTCTCTGCCATCACCACCTCTTCTACTTTGATGTACTTCTCTGCCCTAGTCATTAATTCTGTCATATTTTGTGGAGTCTTTTTAGCTAGAGAAGCTTGGAGCAATTCATTTGTTACCCCTTTCGTAAACGCCTGTATCGCAAATTTCTGATCAAATTGCGTACATTGTAGGGTAGCCTCATTAAAACGGGTTGCATACTGCCGAAGGGTTTCTCCCTTTCTTTGCTTTAGACCGAGCAATGAGGTGGTATGACGTGTTGGCTTGATAGCCGAAGAAAATCTTCCTACAAACAATTCTGTCAGTTGTGAGTAAGAATCGATCGATCCTTCTTTCAATTCGTCGTACCACACTCTAGCCGCCTCCACCAACGTTCCTGCAAAAGCCTTACACACCCAGGCCTCCGGCAACTCCGTGAACTCCATCTTGTGTCTGAAAATTGCCAAGTGATCTTTGGGGTCCCCATGCCCATCATAGGTGGGCAAATATGGCAATTTGTATCGCGCGGGCTTTGGAACTTCTTTGATAGTACGATTGAAAGGGTTTGGGCCCCTGAAAGCTCCTGCTACCGAGACAGTACAAGTAGTGCCTTCTCTTTGGCCACTTCTAGATGGGCCTCGTTCTGCTGTATCTGAGCCCTGTGAAGATCCGGTGGAGTTTATTGCCTCTCTGTGTTGCCCCCCAGTATGAATCTGCTGCACTGATTCTCTTGGGTTGGCTGCGCTTTTGGTTGGTTGGGTTTTTTGGTGTGTGGGACTTTGCTGCGATGCTTGACGCGGTTGGTTTTCTGAGAAGTGCTGTGCTGGCTGAGGTGTTGGGTTATTAATGGCTTTTTTCAACTCCTCCAGGGTTTGTAGGATATATCCAAGATCTACAGGCTGGTTAGTTTGTGGAGCTTGCGTTGTGGCAGTGGGATACTGCCACCCTGGGTACCAAGTAGGTCCTTGCGAATAGTTTTGCGGATATGTAGGTAGGTAACTGGGGTATGGATTTGTGTATGGATTGGTGTAGGGTGGATGGTTTCCTGTAGGTATTTCTACCCTTGGAGGCAGTAGATCAGTCTGTCCGAGGTTGGAGGGCTCTCCAGGACAGAACTGCACATTTGGCTGTTCTACAGCCTCTTCTTCATGTATGCTTGCAACATTATGACTTCGGGTAGTTACCATGGTGTGATCTTGTGAGTTCTCAGTGGGGGATTTAGAATCGGCCCCACGGTGGGCGCCAACCTGTTAAGGTAGAAAAATGACGTGCCGCAAGTGGTCCTCACGCTCCGCCTCTATGCCTGCAAAAACAAAGAGAGCTTGACGGGTCTAGCCCGTATTAGCACTCCGATGCTTAAGTTAGCTTCTTGCTTCTGCGGAGAAGGAAATGTATATATGTGTATAAGTGTAAGTATCAGATGTACCTCTCCCTTTCCTTGCTCAATCTTCTGCCTTTTATAGATACCTTGGCTTCTGGTTTAAAAGACAAGTCACATGGTTGCTGAGTCACAAAGGAAATGTCATCATTGCAGCTGAGTCAAAAGATTAAAGGTGCAGTAGTGGATCATCATTACAAACATGTGTGGATTATTAAAAGGCCAGTGGATAATTATTTAGATGGCTTAGTGAGAGATTAGCTGAGGATTCTCTGAGTTTATAGAACAAAGCATTCCAGTGCAAAAAAGGTAACTCAGACAGTCCTACCTCACTTGGCTCTAGAAAGAGTCCTTTTGCGCACGACGATCAAAGTCCGAAAACTTAAACTTGTCTCTGAGAACCTGTCCGAGGTCAACAGGACCTCGGAAAATAAACGTCCGAGGTCTGTAGACCTCGGAATACTGCGTCCGAGGTCCTTGGACCTTGGACTGTTGATGTCCGAGGTCCAAGACCTCGGACTCTTCTTGTCCGAGGTCCTTGGACCTCGGACTGTAGGCGTCCGAGGTCCTTGGACCTCGGACAGCATGTGTCCGAGGTCCTGGACCTCGGACTGTAGATGTCCGAGGTCCTTGGACCTCGGACTGAGCTGTCCGAGGTCCTGGACCTCGGACAAGTTGTGTCCGAGGTCCATGGACCTCGGACTGAGCTGTCCGAGGTCCTTGGACCTCGGACTGTAGATGTCCAAGGTCCTTGGACCTCGGACAGCATGTGTCCGAGGTCCTGGACCTCGGACAGCATGTGTCCGAGGTCCTGGACCTCGGACAACTTGTGTCCGAGGTCCTGGACCTCGGACAACTTGTGTCCGAGGCCCTTGGACCTCGGACAGCATGTGTCCGAGGTCCTGGACCTCGGACTCTTCTTGTCCGAGGTCCTGGACCTTGGACATTGTGTGTCCGAGGTCCTGGACCTCGGACTGTAGATGTCCGAGGTCCTTGGACCTCGGACAGCTTGTGTCCGAGGTCCTGGACCTCGGGTTGTAGATGTCCGAGGTCCTTGGACCTCGGACGTTGCCACGTCCCTCTGTTCGAGGTCTCGCGGACCCCGAACGAAGATACTTCTTTCTGACTGAGGGGTTGATTTGCAATTTTGTAAAAATTTAGGGATTTTATACATATCAATGAGAAAATTTGGGTTAAACTAAAACCATATAGGAGAGTTTAGAATTTAGATAAACTCATGGTGGAAAATGACATTCTTTCCATTAACAATTAAATAGAAGATTATGAAAATAGTATATCTTCTTTAACATGATTCTTCTATATAATATGTACAAAAGATCTAAAGACTATACATGGAAAGAAATAAAATATTTACACATTGACCCACAATATTCTACAATGATTGGTGTTCTGATGACTGACGAGAGATTATCTCAAAGGTTTGTGGAAGGACATGATCTTTTCTTAATATGTCCAGGCAGAATGGAATCTCCATTAAAAAGCCTAGTGTTGGAATGAAGGTCAATGAAACGTGACTTGGGAAAAGGCTTGCCTAGAATATCGGTAAGTTGATAAAGAGCATAGATGTGAGTTCATTTTGACTTATCAGAGCTAGAAGGTTCTCATTTATTGATATATACCTAATACCATAAAGAATTTAGGAGAGAATTATGAAAATGGGCATGATTCTACAGTATTTATACACAAGATCTACATACTATAGAAGAAAAAGATAAATGAAAAATATTTACACATGAACCCGGATCTGAATCCTTTTCTAATTATTATTGTCTCTTAGTGATTAAGAGTTGGATTGTTAATTATCAAATTCAAATGAAAGGATCTGAGTTGTGAAAATATATCCATCAATATAAAAATCATGATTTCTTGTTTTTTTTTCTTTCCCTTTTCATTCAAAATTAATAATGTAAGTAAAATAATTCTCTCTCTTCCATCTCCTCCCCCTCTCACCTCTAGAACATTAAAACTTCACTATTGAAACTCAATCTATGATGAATTGATTTCAAGGACAAGTTCAAGCCAAGCCAAAAATCCAGTAAAAGGGCAGAAGTGGCTGTTTCTGTATACTTTTAGAAGTACAGTTTTGTAATAGAAGACGAACAACAATGGTAACAATAGTTGAAAACGTGGCTTGGAAAAAGTGTTGGTTAGAATATCCACAAGTTGATAAGGACAAGTCTAATAAACTCTCTATTTTTTTTTCTATAATAGAATGTGAAATTAGTGACTATCTACTTTTATAAACTCTCTATTTCAGTTTTACTCCAACAACACTCTCTATTCAAACTCTCTATTTATAAATTTATCTACAAATAAAAAAAGAATATCATAAATAAATTTTGACTCTCTATTTCGGAATTCATCTACAAACAAGAATAAAATATCATATATAAATTTAGACTCTCTATTTTTGAATTCACATATAACTCCTACATTCTTTGAGAGTAAATTTTTATATTTTTTGAAATAATGAAATAATAATTCGATCGTAATATTCTTTTGATTTTGAACCAAAAAAAAAATGTTGGTACTACTAATTGATATTTGTACAACAATAATGCATGATGATAGCCTTTGCAAGGATTTTGAAACCAACCTTCATATTTGTATTGCAATAGAATGATGCATGATGATATCAAAGCCTTTGGCGAGTCAACTTGGCTCGCTGATCCTAGTGAGCATATGCAAGGATTTTGGCTAGCTATTCAATTTAGCTAACAAGATAGCTAAATTGTTGGAATAATTTTTTTTTTTATTTGGCTCTCTACTTCGCCTAAAAAGTCAAAGTAGCTAAATTGTTAGACTTGTTTTAAAGAGCAGAGATATGGGTTGATTTTGACTTATAAGAGCACAAAGGTTCTCATATGTACCATAAAGAATTTAGGAGAGAATTATGAAAATGAGCATGTCTATATGGGCATGATTCTTCGTGTTCTTTGTGAATCTACTGATCGCTCGACTCTCGCTTGTTTTCTTATCAACATTCTCTTGCAAATGTTCTTTTGGCTATTTTGATCAATGCTTCCAAGACGTCTTAGCAATTCAATTATCAAACTCAACTTGGTCTTCGTTCGCCCTGCTTGAGTTTGAAGGGGGCTATTAAAGTATATTTAACTTGTTTAGTAAATATTCAAGTTGTTTCCTTATAGATTAGTTTTTAGGTTTCCTTATTAGATTATATCCTAATTACTATAGTTCTTTATTCTTGCTCACCGAGTTATGAAATCTATAAATAGATACTCTTCTATTGTATTTCTCAACACCAAGATTTCATCATATAGTTTTTATTGCTTTCGCTTCTCAACAACCACCTTGGTGGTGGCTCCTATTGTCTTCAATATACATAATTTTTTTCTCCCCATGTTTTGTCTTTCTTTTTCTTTCAACACTCCCATTGTATTTGCAAGTTAGCTTGACTTATAATAGTTCTAGGTTGTTTAAACATTCAATCACAAAATAAAAATTAATAATAAGAAGTTAATGAACATGACAACAAAATCAAAGTTAGCGAATGGTGTACACCTAAGGTTAATGAACTAATTATTTTTGTCTCACTTTCTCGTAACAATAGTCTGGGGCTTTCAATTCGAAGATGAAAAAGAAGTCCCGATTGAAAAATACGGAGAAGAAATCGGCCCATGAAGATGCTCACAAGAAGAAAAAGAACAAGTAACATAGAGGGAATGATAGCGGGAGAGGAGCAAAGTGGCAAGAGGAGAAGAACAATGTCAGTTAAAAAGAAAACAAATTTAGAGGTTAATTTTAATCTCAAAAGATGACCAACAATTTTTGTGGACTTGAATTTACAAATTTTACCTATTGAATAAGGATTTGGATAAAGTTTCTTTTCTAATTTTTTGAAAATGATGCTTTCAAATATAAGTAATTGAATTTGTAAATAAATTTCACAAATTTTTTTTACGGGATTCATTTGTTTAAAATTATAGTATGTTCATGTTAATTATTGCTTATGAAATTCGATTATGTACAATTATTTGTAAAAAAACTGTTGCAACAAATAATTTGTAACGAGACTGAATGCAATGATTTTTTAACCATTACATATATATAGTCATATGCAAAAGTTTTTAATCTTTTTGCAATATTTTTAACAGTGGTAACAGATAAAACAAAAAAAATGTGATAGTCTAGGAAAGGGATGAGATTAGTTCCAATTCTTCATTATGATCTAAGCTAGAGCAAGCAATGGGTTTCTGTTTATACGGGCCTAGTGAAGATTTTCTTTTTTTTGTTTGTCTTCTTTTTTTCCCTTTGCTCAAGCTATAATGGATTCATGAGAGAAAGAATTACAAAGGAAAGGAAAGAATCATAAAGAAAAAGAAAAGAAGGGAAAAAACTAATTGTTTTGATAGTATAAAATCATAAAAAAGTTGCGTGTTTTTGTATAGATTGAAAATAATGAAACGAAATAATTAATTATTGAAGAAGGAATATATTAGAAAATCCTTTCAATTTTCCCCAAGTTAAAGAAATTGAACTTTAACCTTTGAAGAGTTGATCTTCAAGAAGGGAAAAGATTGAAGCATCCATCCCCTCCTTTCTATCTTTTCCCTCCATTTTACCATAGTTTAGAGGAATTGAATTTTACTTTTGGAGGGATGATATTTATCATTCTATTTCCTTATCACTTCAAATTCTTTTCAAAACAAACGAGGAAAGTGACACTTCATGGTCCTTACCTTTCCCATTCTCTAACCGAAACGAGCCGAAGAAATAAAAACTAGAATAATCTTCCCAATTCAGGCAATTTCAACGTACCAAAACATATTTGGGTAAAAATCATTTTAGTCCCTGAGATTTACTCTAAAGATTAATTTAATCCTTGAAGTTTGTAAAAAGACCATTTCTGTCCCTGCTATTAGTGGGCTTCCGTTAGAATTAACCAACATAAGGGTAATAATATCATTTTGAACTTCATAAAAAAACAGGAAAAAAAAAAGATGAAAGATTGACAATTTTTTTTTTTTAATTCCCCCACAGCGCCCCCCTCGCCCCCTTTCTTCTTTCTCGACACACACACGACGAAAGTTCATCTTCCTCTTCGGACTCTAGTAGTGGTGACGATGAGGACGAGGATGAAGAAGAAAATGAAGACGAATAGGAAGGAGGAAGGGCACGGGAGAAGAAGAAAGATAAGGATGGTGAAAAAGGGGAAGTGGAAAAAGAGATAGACATGGAAGAAGATGAGATAATGGAATCTGAAGCAGATGAGATGATTGCTTGGAGTGATGAAGACGATGAGGATGGTGCTGGTGGCAATTCTATGAAGGGACCCATCAGGTCCAAGAATGAAATTATGGTAATTAATTTAGTCTCATGCTTGTTTGCTGCCTTTTATTTCTTTTGCTTCCGGAATTTTATTTTGCATTCAAGTAGCATGTGAATGATTGTGTGTGGAGAAGCATGAAGACTATTGCATTTTATTTCTAAAATTGATAATTAAAATTTTAGTCCTTTAGAACAACTTCTTGAATGCTCCACTGAAGTATTATGTATACGCATTTTGTCAATGATATCTGCAGTTGTTTACGTTAATGAGGGCATAAACTTCTGAAGTTTATTTCTGCAGTTGGTGTTGGTGGTTTATGGTGTTGATGACTGAAGTTTGTTTCTGCAATTGGTGTTGGTGGTTTATGGTGTTGATGATGGTGGTTTATGGTGTTGGTAGTTTATTGGTGGTGGTGGTGGTTTGTGGTGTTGGTGTTTGTGTGTGGAAGATGATGATAGTGTGTGTATCATTTTTTTTTTTATTTTACATTCAATACACATCAGCAATTTCATTAAAAGGAAGGGGCATAAAAGTCATTTCATGAGATCAAAGGGTTGACCGTTAATAGCAAGATAACGGCAGGGATGAAAATGGTCTTTTTACAAACGTCAAGGACTAAAATGATTTTTGCCCAAACATATTTTGACTAGAAAGTCGGTCTAAATTCAAATATTTTGGGTTGTTAAGGTAAAAAATGTGTCTACCCTACTATGATATCTCTAGTCATCTAAAGTAAGGTAAACGACACGTTTGCCTCCTGCGTTTTTATCTATGTGCACACTTGTTTCATGTGTTATTTAAGTTCCTAATTACCTTTTATGGTTTTAAAACATGTGCACACATGCTCATCTGTCTAACAGCTGTTAGTTTTTTTAACGGTAATGGGTAACTGACAAATATACCCTTACACATGTCCTGTGAAATGTCCGCTGCGGAAAATCAAAGAAAAATTAAGCTAACTGCAATGTTCGCTCCTCATAAGCGAAAAAAAAAAAAAGTTAAGCTAAAACATACCTGTGCTGTGAAAATGTCTGCCGCACAAAATCGAAAAAGAAAAGAAAATTTAAGCTATGTGCATGTTCGCTGCTCACAAGCGGAAAAACAAATGAAGGTAAAACATACCATATTCGCTGCACAAAATGGGAAAAGAACAAAAATTTAAGCCAAATGAAATCATTGCTCATAAGCCAAAAGAAAAAAATTTAAGCTAAAGTATAACATTTTCGCTGCAAAAAAATAGTCATAGTTTCGCAATCACAGCCCGTGCGCTACAAAGGCGATTAAGTTTGACAGAATTTGTGACAGAGGAGCATATATTCACATGTTTTAAAACTAAAGAGGATAACTGGTAATTTAAATAAGCACTGGGCACAAGTGTGCACATAGATAAAACTACATGGGGCAAGTATGTCATTTATCCTCTAAAGTAAATAGGATTCATAGATTGTTAGTTATATTTCAAGAAAAGAAGCGAACTATCACGAGGTTCGGTTATGGAACTCGGATGATTAACCAACAAAACAATGAATTTGCTAATGGACAAAGTAGTAATCAAGTATTTCTGAAATACTGAATTAGAAAATCAGTACGAGAGAAATCTCCTGTATTTTGTCACGAAATGAAAACCCTTCATAATTGTAAGGAAAACTATGCCACGTGCAACGTGTTTTTTTTTTTTTTTCTTTTTCTAGTTAGACAAGTAATCGTTTCATTCCACTACAAAAACAAATCATCATTTACAAGAGTTCATTTACACCAATCTATCAAAAATGCTAAACATTCCAATATACTTTGCTTATTTAGCAACAAAAAAAAAAAAAAAAAATATATATATATATATATATATATATATATATATATTACTTTATAAGCAACGTAACGTTCGTGTTACTTAAACTACAAAATGCTAAGCATTCCAATAGAAAACAGTAAAGTTCAATTAACATTGCTAAAATCAAGATTAATCTGGCCTTTTTGGAACATTCCTTTCAGAAAGTATGGCATTAATTATAAATAGGGGAAACTAAAATATTTAGTTCTAGCGTTTGGGAATTGAACTGAAACTTAAAAAGTGAAGTGATATATAAGGATAAAAACTCTTCAAAAAATTTGATTAACTGTCAATTTCTCTAATACACGGGGTAGGTCCCACAAATGTGAGATCTGTTTTGATCCGGCAGATTTTGTGAACAGTTTTCCATGTAAGGAACTGAGTGTTCTAAAGTTTATCCTCAACTCTATCTCTTCACTATCAACATTATTGTGCGGGAAAATTTCAGCTGTAGTCCCTATAATTTTATTTGATTGATTTTTCAAGTTAGTCTTATAATAAATTGGTCTAACACTTTTCAACGTGGTACAAATACAAAGTTAGATTATGCTTTAGTTGAGCACTTACTTGCGTCTATTTGGCTGTCTGATATGTTCATGGACAAAATTATGGCCATGCAGGAGACTTTCAACTTCTGCAATGTAGCATTAAGTACACCAATCCTGTAAATACAAATCAATTAAAGATTAAGTTCAACAATCAAATAAATTAGTATATAATTGAATAAACATTCATATGATTGGTGGGAATTATTGAACTTTAGACCTTAATCTTGAACCAAATCAAATCAAATCAAACTGAGCCTTACTCCACTAGGTGGGGTTAACTATAAGGATTAATTTAGGTGGGGTTGACTATAAAAATTAATCTTAAACAGTAGGTGCTGATTATAATTAACTTCTAAAACCTCTATTCTTGCCACAGGCTCAATTTTATATCAAACACATGAAAAATTAGTCAATTTTTAGACACAGAAAAGGCCGAAAGAATGATGTTGCAGTGATACAACTTATAACATACGTGATGAACAAAAAATTTACATGTTATCACTGTAACATACATGAAGAACCAAAAAGCTAATATTTTTTCAGATAGAAGACTAAGTTGTCGAACACGACAAATACCAGAACTAAACATGTCATTTATCTATAAACATATAAATGCCGTTATTTACTAATTATACGATGGTTAAATGATATAATCAAGTGCAGATTTCTTTTTCTTTTTTTCTTAAAATTCAGAAGAGGCCTAAGATCGTGCAAGGTCACCAGCGAGATTTAAATTTGTAACATCTTGCATACATAGCGATACCACTAGACCAAAGTCCTAGTAGCAGATCTCAGTATTCAATTATCGCTAACATTAATGGAACTCAGAGGTGGTCCTAGACAAACCTACCAAACAACATAGATCTACAAATGCATAAGTACTTACACGCGCAGGAACCTCAAAACCTGAGAATATTGTTGATGTCTTATCTCCTTCCGCAACCAACCTTGACGACACAAGTCCCTTTGAGGCATCGTCAAAACCTCTGTTTGGACTAGCTCAAAATGCAGAAAGAAATATCTTTTTCAAAAGTAGTACATGCACCTCAACCTCGACGTGGGATTTACTTTTTTTGTGAGATGTTATAGCCACATGAAAGAATAACTCACTCTGTATTTATAGAAAATGATTAAGCCTGGGCCTCTCCTGTGACATCATACAAGCAGAGTACTGAGTAGGTTTCAAACTTTTCCTTAATTATTTATCTTTAGTGCGTGAAAGTCTTTCTTGGTTTCGAGTCTAAAAGACACTACAAAAAAAATTGTATTTTGTGACGATCTGTCGTCATTCCGTCTCCAAATTAGCGATAGAAATGAGACGAAAATTATTATAGCTAAGAATTGTGACAAATTAGAGACGGAATGGTGACGACGTAGCTAAGTCGTCACCATTCCGTCTCCAAAAGGAGACGGAATGATGACAGTTTAGATTCTGTCTCCGAATATTACTAGTTGGCGATTACATAGAGACGGCTTAGCTATGTCGTCTTTATTCTGTCTCCAAGCCGTCTCCAATTGGTAACAACATGGAGACGACTTATCTATGTCATCTCCATTTATTCATGTATTTATTTTAATTACATTAATTATTTCAATTAATGTGAGTTAAGATTTATATTTTGATAAATCTTTTAAAAAAATTATATAATTGAAAAGGTGCTTTTAATTAAAATAAAACTAGTTTAAAGTATTTTAATAATTTTTAAAAATTTATTATATTTTATAGTACTTGATTTTATTCCTCAATAAAATATATGCTAAGAAACAAAACTTTAAAAAAATAAATTATATATATATCCTTATTGCAGACGGTCTAGGCCGTCTCCAAAGCCGTCTCCAAATTCGGAGTCGTCTCCAATTAGGAAATAATTTTTTGGAGCTGTCTCCAATTAGGAAATAATTTTTTTTCGATTATATTCTATAATTGGAGACGGACCAAACTATCTCCAAATTGGAGACGGACCAAGCCATCTCCAAATTGGAGACGGCCATGTCCGTCTCCAATTAGAAAAAATGAATAAAAAAAATAATTTTTTTCGATTCTATTTTATAATTGGAGACGGACTAGGCTGTCTCTAATTTGGAGACGGCCATGTTCGTCTCCAAATTTGGAGACGGACCAAGCCGTCTCCAATTAGGAAAAAATGAATTAAAAAAATAATTTTTTTTTTATTCTATTCAATAATTGGAGACGGACCAAGCCGTCTCCAATTAGGAAAAAATAAATAAATATTTTTTTTCGATTCTATTCTATAATTGGAGACAGACCAGGCCGTCTCCAAATTGGAGACGACCATGTTCGTCTCCAATTAGGAAAAAATGAATTAAAAAAATAATTTTTTTTAATTCTATTCTATAATTGAAATAAATTAAAAGATAGAGACGGCCTAGTCCATCTCCACCCAACATTAAAAAAAAAAATAGATGGAGACGGCCTGGGCCGTCTCCACCAACAAAAAAAAAATAAGAAAAAAAATTAAAATAAAAGATGGAGACGACCAGTCCGTCTCCACCTAACATTAAAAAAAACAAAGAAAAAAAAAATTACAATAAATTGATCAGCCCTAAGAGCTGATCAAAAAAAATTTAAAATAAATCTGCATCAACTCCAAGAGTTTATCCAATTTAAAAGCACCTACCCCCCACCCCCCACCCCGCGACCCCGCAGCCACCTCCCACCCCGCGATCTCACCTTCACCCCGTCAGTTGGATCAGCACCACCTCCGCCACTCCACCACCCTTCCTCGCGACCCACATCGTAAATATATACACATATATGTGCGGATTCATTATATATGTATGAATCCGTATATATATACACATATATGTACATATTCATTACATATCCGTCCGTACATATCCATCTATATATATATGGATTTGTATCTGTATATATATATATATATATATATATATATATATATATTTGTCTTCTTTAGTTTTCGTTTTTTAATTTCTGTTTTTCTTTTTTCTGTTTTTTATTTATTTTATAATTTTTTTAAATTTGGGATTTTATTTCTTTTTTTTATTTTCAGTTTTTTGTTTTATTTTTTTGATTTTCGAATTTCTTTATTTTTTAATTTTTGGACTTTTTTACAAAAATTTCAGATTTTTATTTTTTTATTTTTATTTTTTTTTTGTTTAATTTTTTGATTATTGATTTCAATAGAATAAGGGCTGAATTAGGGTTTATCATTAATTTTTTTTTTTGGGAAAATTGCAGAATCTTTGTGGCGCTTCAGTTACGAGGCTATTTGTCGGATCGTTGTTGCTGAATCTTTTTCTCTTTGCCGAATCTTTGTGGTGCTTCGTGGTAATCAATTATTTTCATTTTTCATTGCTTTTGTAATGCATTTCATGTGTTTTGTCTTGAGGATCTGGCTTTGAAATCCCGATTGTACACTACCTGTTCGTGGAAATACCTCAATCGCATAGCCTTTGAAAATTGTTGCTGGAACTTTAATGATTTGAATTGATCTTGCACCTTGCATATTATATTTTATTCATGCCTTGTATGATTCTGAAGCTTGAATCGTTATCTTTGCAAATGGCCAAATACAGAGTTAACTAATCAAATTGATTGTGCAGCAGCAATTCTTCCCTTTCTTGGATAGTATTCATCTTGAAATAAAATATTGCCTTGCTTGTAGTTTGATGAAACCTATTTGTGGTTCCAAATCAGAATAGTTAATATCTATGCAAAATGTTGGAAAGAGAACTAATATTTGTTTCTTGATGCAAAGCTATAGACT
Source organism: Ehretia macrophylla (assembly GCA_037974665.1). NCBI lineage: Eukaryota > Viridiplantae > Streptophyta > Magnoliopsida > Boraginales > Ehretiaceae > Ehretia > Ehretia macrophylla. Next base: position 101,768,691 of record CM075764.1, on the reverse strand, counting down.
TGAATTTGTATTTGGTGAAAGCTCTCGAGAGAATAGAAGTGTACAATAGGTCACTATTTAACTATTTTTGTCTTAAAAATTTGAACTATAATTTTGATTTCTATTGTAGTCAAAAGAAAAGGCATCTCTTTTTCATTTTTTGGATAAGTAGAAAATATACCTCTATATTCCCAATTTGTGGTGATTATTCCTTTTAGATATGTATTGGAGATATAAAGATTAATCCATGAAAAAGGATGTGGATTCAAAGCCTATTATTGAAGTCAAAAAAGTTGATGAGAAGTTTGCATGCTTCAGCTTGTTTCATGCACTGGCGTGGAAGTGTCAAATGTCATTATATGAATATAACTCTCTACTATATTTTGATATCAACACTTTTTATATTGAAAAGAAATATCAAAAGTAAATATTTGTGCTTCTTTATGTAAATACGCATTACACATCAAAATATTTATCTTCAGTGGAACATGTGTTTGATGAAAGAAATGTGAAGGGGCAATGTCAATGGAAGCACAAGGAGGCTGCAGGATTTCATGATGACTTTTCCCCCACGAATTGAAAGTCAATATTTAGTTTGAGCTGACATGACACTAAGATTATCCTCTGAAGTTGAACTGAAAAATTGAAAGAAGTGTTGCATGTTAAAAATTTTCCACAAACTCTAGTGTGTGTATAGACTTAAGAGTGGAGTTTCTACCTTTGAAAGTAGTGACAACTAGGTGTGCACTTAGTATTGAGCTAGTCAAGTTAGTAACTACAGTGAGGTAATTGTGCTTTTCAGTAAAACTATTGGAAATAACATCCACAAAGTAAATTGAACTTCATAACTGTCTTTCCTGAACATTTGGAGTACTTTTTGTGCATATTTTTATCAATGAGTTTAAAGAGTTTTATTTTGTATTCGTCTTCCCTCAGTTTATGGTTCTTCATAGAATGACATCTAGGATACTCCTTTGGAGTTTTAGGTATAGCCAAATACATTGCTGCTTCTGGCTATTGTGTTTATACAATTGATTATCCAGGTTTTGGCCTCTTTGAAGGATTGCATGGTTATGTACCTGACTTTGATGGCCTAGTTGACAATGTCATTGAACAGTTTACAAAAATTAAAGGTAAACCCTGTGATCATTTCTTAATATAGTCTTCAGCTTAGTGAGAAATCTACATAAAAATTGTGCATTTGAATGTTTTGGCTTGTGAGTTTCCTTTTTGCATCTCAAAATGAGCAGCAGAAGCACGTTCTTCTTGTTAAATTTCAAAATTTTCATCTCATCTCTCGTCATATGCAATCTCTTTAATTCAGCAGATTAATGCAAATAATGATCAATTAAAGCTAACTTTTCCTCATATGATTTGGCAAGAAGGTCAAAGATGATTGAGCTGCCTCGCATTTTGTTTGGTCAGTCCATGGGAGGAGCTGTTGCTCTGAAAGCTCTTCTGAAGGAACCACATGAATGGGATGGAATAGTTCTTGTAGCCCCAATGGTTAAAGATCAATCGAGGCGTTGAGTGTTTTTTTAGATATTAAAATCTATTGTATTTTAAATTTATATTTTTGTTAAGATATTAAAACAGTTTGTAATTTTAAATTTATGATTTGTGTTGATTTAATTTAATTTATAATTTTAGATTATATATATGTTTTTATTTATATGCATTAAAATTTAAATTAATTTTTTATATTAATTTGTTATTTGAAAAAAAAAATTAATTCTGTAATTTTAGTTATAAAAATTGCTATAAAAGAATAATTAAAGATTGATGACGGTTTGGTGACAACAACTTATGGCAACGGCACGGTGATAGTATATTTTGGCGACGGCTTGGTGACGACATAGTTTTGGCGACAGTTTGGCAACAGCTCGGTGATGACATAGTTTTGGCGATGGCTAAGTGATGATGTAGTTTTGGCGACGACTCTGGAGACGAATTGGAGACGGAGTTATATTGGCGACGGTGTGGAGATGACAATATTTTGGAGATGATTTGGAGACAAATTTGGCGACAGACTAAAATGTCGTCGCCAAAGGAGATGAATTGGCGATGGGGCGACAAATTGGCGATAATACTTTTGGCGTCGGTCAATTTTTCTCTCCGCGCTGTCGCCAGCCGTCGCCAATATTCTTTTGGCGACGGCATGGAGATGAATTTTGGTCGTCACCAAAAGTAATTTTTTTTGTAGTGAGAGCTGCTTTTCTTAGCTCAAGAAAAAAAATAGTTGGCAGGCCAACTCTATCAACTACCTTACTTTTTTTTTCGGTTTCCAATTGATATGAGGTAAACTCTTGAGTTTGAGCACAATTACCAAAATACTCTTATGGCGAAACATATAGCTAGAGCCACTGGTGACCTCAGCCTGAGGTCACTTTTTCCTGAGGCCCGACATCATGAGTATTACAAATATCGGCAGTCCGAAAGGCTCAGGCTGAAGATGTATCTGGAAGACTTCGGGAAAAGATGTTGTAACTAACTCTGACACAATTCCAGAAAATCATGGAAGAGAGAGAAAACAGAATCTCACACAAAGGTATAAATATCACTCACATTCTCAGATAAAAGGTATCAAATACATTTTACATACTCTAGTTTTAGATCTATCTTTTTCATCACTAAGAAGGTTACTAACTTGATCATTGGAGTACTAACATGGGCTCAACCCACAACGTTCTTTTTTGCAGACCAAAGCCTAGTTCAACTCTTCAGATTTTTTACCTTAATAGGTTGGCGTCATCTCGCGGGAAGTGAAAAAATCACCCATTGAGATCACGACCATGGTTCAAACCAGAAGCCATAACCAAGCCAATATGCTACCGCTTCCAAGTGGCAAAGTCCAAAACAACAACCAAAATGACGAACCTCCACCACCTGGAGTGTACCCTCTTGGTGGAGCCCTAAATCAAACCACACACATACCTCACCTACAACCCTCATCGATACCAACCCAGATCCAGGGACCATCGTCACCTTGCTGCTCACTGTATGTATCTTCCACTGTCCAGCCTCACGTAGATATGAATAACCTAGCTAGAACGGTGGAGAACATCCAAGAAATACTAAACCACTTAGTTCAAGCCCAAATACTACCCCAACCAGCCCAGCTTCCTAGAAACTTTGCCTACTCGGTAAACCAGCCTATACACCTTCACCCCATGCAGCAAAATCTACCACCAGTCAAACCCAAGGTATCGACAAGGAGGGTCAAACCTCCATACCCACCCCATGCTAATGAAGAAGGTGACGGATCCTCCGGCTTTGTCCATAGAGTTGAACCCTCTAAGAGGAAACGTTCGCAGAATGATGGAAAGAGCGGATCTAGGTATAAAGGCTCGCAGGCGCAGATGTATATGGGTCTAAACCTCTTTGTGCGAGCAATAAAGGAGGTTCCTCGTCCAGTTGGTTATAAGTTGCCATCCTTACTGTCCTATGATGGGAACGAGGACCTGAAAAACCATTTGGCTATTTTTCGCCATAAAATGACCTTCTACGAGATTTCAAAAGCATTGATGTGCAGGGCATTTCCGACCATGTTGGTGGATTCGGCGAGGAGATGGTTTGATGAGTTGGACTTTTGCACAGTTGACCGAGGTCTTTTTAGACCAATTTGTAGCAAGCAAGAGGCCTTCGAGGCATACAACTACCTTGCTTAGCACCAAGTAGGGGAAAGAGGAAACATTGAGGCAATATTCGAGGCATTTCAATTAGGCTACTTTGGAGATCACCCGGTTGGATGATAGGTTTGCTATCACAGCCTACATCAAGGGTTTGAACAATAGGCCTTCATGGCCTCATTGGCCAAGAAGGCCCCGGGATACAACTATTTTCATCTTACAATATATAACAAAACTTCTAATCACAAGACTCATCGAATCCAATAAAGTAGAATTCCCTCTCTTAGATTATATAGACTCTATATGCATGCATGCTCTTTCAACTCTCTTTCATGCAAAAAACAACTCGGGTATTTATAGAAAAACATAAAATAGTTTTCTGACTTGAATACTGACAACTTAATTCATGGAATTAATTCTAAATAATGATATTAATTGCTGAATAATAAAATATATGTAATAGACAACCCACTTATTTATCATACCTATTCCTAGAATAAATCTTGAAATAAATTCTAAATATATTTGTTTCTAGAATAAATTTTGAAAATAATCACGGAATAAGTTCTAAAAATATTGTATCTAAAAATAAAGCCGTGATTGGACCTTCAATACGACTCGAAGCCAATTGACATTATTTTTCTTACGTGAACCAAACCTACTTTCTTAATTTTTTCAAGTTGATTCTTCAACTTTGTCATTAAATTTCTCATTCACTACTCCTTTGAGTTTGACATTTGAACCCAAATTTCAACAACCCCCACATGAATGAAAATTAGCTAGTAAGAATGCATAAAACATGCCAACACAAGAGAGAATTCATTAGAAAGACGCTACTTCGAGATAGGTAGCTTTTGACCTAGAAGCTTACCTAGTGAGAAGTATTAGATTTATTTGTTAATCAGTGAATGTGATCTCTTGAATTGTTCAGTTTTTATGTAAATTAAGACAATAGAACTAACACAATATTCTTCTAGACCTTATTTAAGTTCTCACGGTTACATTTAATTTGGCCCTGAACAATTCTCGATTTTTATGAGTACTCTAGAGAATCCAATCTTTAAAGTTATAATAAGAGCGCCCTACTCCCTACTGATCATGTAGGTGATTTCTTATGAAGAGTATCTTCTTACGCACTTGGGTTTTTCAAGATATAAGCATCATTAAAAACATAAGTTAACCAAAACTCTTACAGACAGTGTTGTTTGTTCGTCACAGGAATAGGCATAAGAATTACCCTATAGTGCTTTAACTGAGTAGCCCATCATTCAGTTTTTCCTTTCAATTTAAATCTTGGGATTTTCAATCGTCTAAGTAGGGTTAATTGCCATTATGGCGACAATCTAGGTATGAACTTAATCACCATTTGGGTGCAAATTAATTTTGACCATGTATTAACTTAAACTTCATGCTCATTTTCCCATTCAACATGCCGACAACATCATTATCATCATCTTTATTGGTTAAGACTGAATTGAATAAAAGTCTCATAAAGTTACAAAAATAAGAGGCTATTATGGGAGGAAGATTGCCATATGTACATAAAAAATATAGGGAGAGTTCAATTCACTATAATTGTATCACCAAAAATCAAGTTATTTATTTTACACATAAATACAAGGAAGCTAATTTTCAAGCTTCTTACCCGCTTTAACATATACAATTTGCTTGTAAAGCCAAAAATGCATCCAAAATCAAGTTCACCTACACTATCATGCCCAACAAAAGCATAGTGAAGCCCCAAAGACTAAGTTTTACCCCAACAAAACATGCCTTGCATACTAAAATTTACCAAATAAACCAATTTCCACCCAGAACAAAATCTCCTACATTCAATTAATCCACCTCAAAATTAAAAGATGTTGTACATCCCAAAAAGTTAAATAATTGTTCGAGCATATATTTGTAATAATAAGAACAACCAACACTACATGCAATCATAGCAAGAAAATAAACATCCAAACCGCTACACCTATTATAGGTATTCCCACAACCATTAAACAATCACCAATCAAAATCAAAAGCCTATGGTAGCCAAACTAGTAACCAAACCTACAGGTTATGCCAAAGAAAACCAAAAATAAAAAAGTATAAGCAAGCTTTAAGATTACAGTCCAAGTGTAACACCCCGATCCCTCTCGAGACCGGGAGATCTATCAATCGATCTAAACACAACCCAAACCAAACCCGGGCATAAATTTTTAGGGAAACCGGACGGAGTCTCCCCTGTTTCTAGGCGAAATGTAAAACCTGCGACAACATATAAGTGGACCAATACCATGTCCAAACATTCAACCACCTCAAGGCCATCCGAGCCTTGGTTCACAACAAGCAAATCACAAGTAAATACACATTCATGCTTAGCAATTAAACTACACCAACCTATTTCATAAGCTAGACTATCATATCTTTCTATCTCTTTTCCTTTGTCATTACAAATATACATTGAAGTTAAGCTACATTAACTAAATACATAATCTAATGAAACTTAAATTACATCCCCTTTAACATTGAATACATATAATACATAAAAGCATACATCTTTACAACCTTGACAACTCGAATCACATAGGCACGCAAGACAACTCTTCAAGCATGGACTTTCACGAAATCACGAACTTTCCAGCTAACATGACATTTCCTGAAATGTGGTGGTGAGGAGTAAGTATACACAACACGTATACTCAGTGAGGGCGAGACAGTTATCGAGGTAGAGAGAAAGAAGATCGTGCAATGCAAATAAATACAGTTAAGCAATAGAGACAATAAGAAAACATTCAATACAAACGACAATACTATAAACAATCAAGAAAGCATTAACACAGCCCTTCAAAGCTATACCACACTCTGAAGGCTATGGTTCACTCTTACGAGCAATATACCATTTCACGAGTGATACATCAATCTCGAGCTTGATGTTGACAACAATGACAATAAGCGCGCATCCACCTTATAACACCAGGTTGGAATACCCCAGAAGTATCCATCAATCTACGACCCAAATCTCCCTGGGAGGCAACCCAAGCGAGAAGAAGGAATAGCAGCGGAGCTAGAGCAACCAACACTGGCAACCCGAGGCTACCTAGAGAGGCCCATCACTCACGCGCGAGACGCTATGCAATGCAAGACTCGATACAAGGCAATAAACAAGTGATAGCACAATAATACAAACTAGTGACAACAAACAAGATAACAAGCAATCACAATCAATACTAGCATTCAACTAACTTTTCAAGCATAACAAGCAATAATAAGCAACAATAACACCAATTAAACAAGTATATCAAGCAACCCTAAGCATTCTATAGGCATAATATCAAGATAACAAGCAAAATCACAAATCGGCCCCAACTATCAAAACACTACCATTTCCAAACGAGCCACGAGTTCTGGAAACCGACTTCGCCAACCCTTCTAGGTCACCATAAGGCACGTCTAAAGACCCCGAAACCCTACTTTACTCTAGAATTCACGCAAAGTCCCGATTTCTCCCTTTGCTCGTTTGAACTACAACTATACCAACCAAACACCCAACCAACGCCATAATCGCACCAAAAGAGCTTCCATGGCCTTCTGAAACAATGCCAACACGCAAAACGAGAAAATGCTAAACTCGACCTAAACGACCCCGACTTTCACCAAGGCATATTTCTTACTTTTTCCATTACACAACCTAAAAAAATCATGCATTGAGACATTCTAGCATACCTAGCACCTTTTCACATCAACGGATAGCATAACAGCGCAACTTTATCGAAACGGGGGTTTACTATTCATAATTTACTATTCATTAAACAATTTATATTTCAATTTCAATATTCAACCGCAGAGAATGTTAAAAAGCTATAAATACATGTTCTACAATCAACAAGGAACATTCTTTAAGTATTAAAACAATTAAACTAACGATCTACGCATAAAATCCAAAAATCAAAGTTTAGATACAAATATTTCAAATGAGCAAATAACTATGAAACCTTCACCTCAGATGCTCCTAGACGCTAGGAAAACCTCGTAGGATGCCTCGGAAACCACCCCGTGCAAGCTCACGCGAAGAATCGAAGAATTGGAGGTTGAAATGTTTTTTTTCTCCCTTTGGATTTTCGGCCCTACCCTTCTGTTTCAGCCCTGTTTTCAGCCTTTTTTTTATTTTGTGCTATTATAATACATATAAGTGACACAAAGTCAAATGGTCAAGGCCCCCTTGGTCAATGCTAAGTAAACATGGTCAAAGTAGTTCATTTTGTGCATTTTAAGGCTAAAACAACTAACATAAATCTAATTCCAGTTAAATACAACTTAAAACACTAAAATTAAAACACTAAATATTAGTTTTCACTATTTGCTGAGGACTCGAATTCATTTCCTAACTATCGTTCTCGATATGCTATGCACTTTGCGAAAATAAAAGATTAACAATTGAATCTCAAAGAATTTAAGAAATATATCATCTTTGAAAAGCATCATAGTTTAAAATTTACTCTGGCTCGGAGTTACTTTTCTCATTTATTTGAAAACTGAGTGATTTTAACGTAAAACAACCAAAACCGATTATTAAAATAATCAAAACAATCAAGGTAATCAATATTCATTTAAAATAATTAATTTAACTATTTCTAGAATATTTTAAAGAATTATGAAGTTATTATTAAGTTACAAATGAACAAATAAATATAAACATGTAATCAAGTGCAATTAAATATTAACATTTAAGATGGCACTTAATTAAATACAAGAGAATAAATTCAATTACTATAATTAATAGAAGTAGATAACAACCTTTCAATTATTCAATATACAATTACTAAATGCTTCCAAGAGAAATATGAAAATAGTGCAAATTGGTTGATTTAACTAATTAAACATTTAATCAAATGAAGTCAAGTGCTAATAAATGCATGCCGGGTTCGGGTTATCACACCTAGGACACTGAAAGAGATGTGAAAATACAAAAACCCGGTTGGGATATTGTGTATAGATTATGGACCTTATAGCTTTTTCCCTCAATGTAAATGATTTGTTTTTCATTTTTTATTTCCTCAAATTTTAATAGCTATATGATTATTGTTGGAAATGGATCATACACACAAATGTAAGAGAATAAGAAAAATTAAAAGATATACATTTAACGTGGTTTGACTTCTACCTAGATATCGATCCCACCTTTGGGATAATGTATTATCATTTAATAATAGTTAAAGTTTTTGCACATGCAAAACTATAAAACTAGCTTTATGCTCATAATAGACTAAACTCTCCTAAATCAACTTTTTCTAGCAAAAGTAAGAAAAACTCTCATACATGATTACATCTCTTTTGCATAGAAAAAAGAATGTGGAAAACTTCTCATCTCTCAGGCTTAATCTCCCACACCCCATCGGTGTGCCCCTATGTATGACAAATTACTACAAGTTAAAACATCCTATTTATACAAAATTGTTTCTAAACCTACTATCATTTGGACTCATACTTCTACTTGTCTTCATGGACTTGAACTTGGAATTTGAGCCAAAAACCAAAAGTACCTAATTACTCTTCAGGCATATGAAAAAGATAAAACAGATATTGCTCAAGAACCCTTAATTAAGAGATTTTAGAAAACACAACAAATCGATTGCATCAGAATAATGGATATAGGTGAGAGACCTGGATCGCTTTTTCCAAAAATATTAAAGCTTTCTTGTACTTTTTCTTCTTTTTATTTTTCCTTTAAAGGGAAATTTTTGGGTGACCACAATATCACTGTTACAAGTTAAGCAGTATAAGTATGGATTAATCTCGAAGCAATATGACTAAATTGCTCAATCGACGGAGTTCTGTGGTGAATATGAAAAACTAATGCAATTACTTGGTGTAAAGTGAATCTGTTACAGGTGATGTTGTAACATTAACTGGAACATTGCTTCTTTCACAGTTCATTAACAGTCTATTTCTCTAATTGTTTAGTCAGTTAATGAGTTGTTCCACTTAATGTTTTAACATAATTAGTGACAGTAAACAGTAGTGGAAATAATAAAGTTATAATAGAAATAAAGAACACTAAGATTTAACGTGGTTCAACTGTACGGTCTACGTCCACGGGACCTCCCCTGGTCTAACAAACCTGTTCATTAAGAAACAACAAGTTACAACATCAATGGACTTACACAAGTAAAGACTCTTTCTTAACCTTTGATGCCTAGATGAAGAACTTCTTAACGAACTTCGGTTTGGCAAGCTCCCCTTGACTTGCAACGTTTTCTCCCGAGAACTACACCTTCTTTTCCTAAAGAATGAATAAAGAAGACAGTAATCTAATCACTCAAAAACTTATATAAATTACTCATGTCTTACTGTCAAACTAAGTTGCAACATTTAATATAATCAAGCACTCAATTGCAGATCGCGTTACAACATCACTTGAAACACAGGACATAAAACTCTTTTGTATTTTCTCTCGTTGCACTCTTGGTCTCTGCCTCTGCCGTGACCGTATGCTTCATATAAATACTCAATTTCTATTGTAGGTCATCTTGGGCTGCAAGAAAATGCCTTGACTCATAAAACCCTAATCTTCATTCCATTCTTCATTTCTTTATGAATATGCAATTAATGTCATTCCTTAAGCAGCATAAATCTTCTTCTTATATGGTAAGTTACCATGAGATTTTTCCTGCATAATTCAAAAGGTAATAACAAAAGTATAGTAACAAAAGTTTTGCTAAAACATAGCCAATTAATTCCAATCAATTTAATTGTCTTAACAGTAATAACAAAAGTTTTGCAAAAACATAGTCAATTAATTCCCAATCAATTTAATTGCCTTAACAATCACCCCCTCTGGCTTTGTTTTGGCAAAACCCTGATATCACAGTCAATGTAACCTCCTACTGCCAAGTGCAAAAAGGCAGGTGCAACAAATAATGATCCTGTTGCAACATTCAGTAGAACAGCGGTATTAGAGCAACACAAATAGAAGAGTATCAGAGCAATGAACAGCCTGTTGCAACATGCAGTGGAACACATATAGAAATGTATCAGAGTAGAAAAACTAGTACTCCTGCAAAAGAAAAACAATCATGTTGCAACAGATACTGAAACAACAATGTAATAAACAAGCAGAACCACAAGCAAATCAGTAGCAGCATAGCATACTCCCTTTTTTTGCCAAACCAAAGACAAAGAAGTATAGACAAAGTATCACAACAACAAAGCTAGCAACACAGATAAGGATGTATCAAAGCAACAAAGATAATGACCTTGCAAAAAATAGTAACCCAAAGATGATAACCCTGTTACAACAATTAGTAAACTATCACAGACAACAATCAAACTTAATACCAAAAAAATCAATAGCAGCAACAGATATACCAAGTAGCAATAGAAGAAAACAGTAAACACTAAAACCAGCAAAGTTTTAAAAGCAACAGAGTAATTGTCCCCCATTTCAGCAAAACAAAGGTAAAGGAAACAAAGTAACAACACAATAAGTTCATCAAGTCAACAACAGAACACACAACATCACATGTAGGTTTTCATCAAATACTCCATTAAAGCTTCTTGTCCCTTGAGAAGCTAAGCAAAAGTCTAAAAGGTTTAATCCTAATTAGCTTGAACAGTACTCTGCTATTTCTTGAAGTAGTTGTAGCTGTTGCGACATGACAGATGAATAAGTGGAATTACCGACACTCCCAGTGGGTGGTGCTGTTGCAACATCAGTAGTCTTCCCTTGAATGTCGACCTTGTGCGAACCCTGAAGAAATTTCTAAAAAAACAAGGGAGAGAAATAGAATAAAAATGAAAAGACACACAAAAAGTTGCTAAACAATCGTGTCCTAATTGCCATCATGAGTCAACTTAGGCAACTATCAATCCCACGATCTTGGGAATTTCAAAACTTGCACAAATGGAGTAACTGTCAATTTGAGAATATCCAAAATTCTCGCGCAAATACTTTCATTTCTGACCATTGATGTATTGCACAATGAAGTAACAACATATTGATACAGGATATACATAGTTATCCAAAAATAATTTAGAACTAATGTTGCAACAATATTTTTTTTAAATATTTTCAACAGTATCTCCAATTTGCTCAAAATCCTCTGAGATTTTACCACTTTTTTTTATTTTTGTTTTTTGTTTTTTGTTTCTTTTTTGTTTTTTTTTTGTTTTGAAAATTAAAACATAATTAAAATGCATGATATGTTCAGGAAGCATGACGGCACTCAAGAAAGTTTACTTATCAATACTCATTTCAGTCCAGCATTTAATTAATGAACCATGTGTATGTGTGTGTGTGCGAAATTGAATTCTGAAACAGATAGATTTCACCATCAAACCTGCAAGGTGTAGGAACTCTTCCAATCAGCTCAAACATACCTGATCGTCTATTCATCTCGCACGAAAACAAAATATTTTTTTTGTGTCAGCTCATGTTATAACTGGTAGCTTGCATACTGTATTTCTTTTCACATGTATCTTTTCACTATTTCAGCTCATGTTACAACTGGAAGCTTTCACTAATCTATTTTATTTTGGATTAGGTATCTTTTTCTAGTGCTTGATAACCACATTATTTTCTGCCTATTTTTTTTGATCTCAAGGATGAAATAGAATACAAGAATGGATTTAGAGAGACTTTTCTCTTTATCCCTAGTCATCAGAAAGTTCAAGCTCCTACACTTGCAGACCATCAATATAAGTTTTCCCAATCAGTATTAAATGTGTGCAAGTAAGTATGGTTCACAAACTAAATCACAAGTTGAATTGACTATTAGAGTTTCAGATTTCTCAAGCTTCTTTCAAGCTCCTATGGAAATCCATGATGCAACATTATAGACTACAAATCCCTAAAGCTTTTCCTAGGGTTTCAAAACTCAAATGATCTAAAGCTTTAGTGGAGATATCTGTCAATTATTTTTCTGTTGCAACATGTTCTAAAATAATGGTTCCAGTTTCAACAAGTTCACGGATAAACTGATTCAATTCCTTATGCATGACATTTACCCAAAATTTATCTTCTAAAACATTTTTCACATTTTTAGGTTCTAAGAAAGAAGTGTAGCACGTATACCTTTCCATGTCCCTATAGTTCAGCTTGGGTTTACCTCTAGTTCAGATTCCATTATGTATTGATCCAATCACATCCTCTGCAGCATGATTTTTGTAAAGTTGAGACATTTCAACTTGAATTTCCTTAGTGCTAACTTTTGTTGTTACACTGCTTGTTGTAACATCGCATGAACCAATGTCTTTCTGCTCAATTTCTATCTCTGGCATTGTAACAGTATCTGTCTTAGCAGATCTCTTTGTTTGTTCTTCCTTCGGTGTTGCAACACTGTCTGCAACATCTACATTTGTCTTACTCGTGCTTCCTTCTTCCAGCGATTCTCTTGTCTGCTTGCTTTTTAGCTTTGGCATACCTCGTACTGCACATTGATCACACAATTGACTGATACTAATAAGATTAGCTTTCAGCCCTTCAACATGTTGTACTTTTTTTAGCCTTGGAAACCCTTCAATCTCAAGTGTTCCTCTTCCTAGAACTTGTCCTTTAACACCATCTCCAAAAGTAACTTGGCCTTTATCGCGCTCTTTATAGCTGCTCAATGCTTCACACATACCTGTCATATGTCTAGAACACCCACTATCAAAATACCAAGAGTTAGCAGTGCACAATTGCAAAGAGGTATAAGCAACAAAACAAGCCAAGTCTGATTTCTTCACCCATAATTGTCTTACCTTGTGTTGCCGAAACATATGTTAGGATTTCTTTTGCTGACTGAAAGACTTATCTTTTTCCTGCATTTTTTGAAGCCTGAAGCAGTGAGGTTTGATGTATCCAAGTATGAAACAGAAGTGACAAATGGGAACAAACATGTTCTTCCTTTTTCTTTGTTTCTTCTGTGTTGTTGCAGTCTGTGTTGTAACATTAGTGACTGAACCATTTCTTCTGGCATTCTGTGATGTTGCATCATGATGCTCCAGTTTAGGATCTCTTGAACTCTTGACAAAGAAGGTCTTTCCAGATGATTCACCTCTATAGTAATGTCACTGCTTGGTTTCTGAATGGAAAGCATATGGTCAAGTTTTTTAGTCCCGGAATTTAGCATTTTTACATTACGCTGCATCTGTTTCAATTCATGTTGCAACACCTGTGCTTCCTGCAATCTTTCGGTAGCCAATTTTTCCAGTTCTGATTTTTGCTTTTCCAACTCCAGAATCCTCAATTCCAATCCTTGGTTTTTCTTGCATATGATCACCTATTTGTCGTACATATCTTTGTACGTTTTCATGATTTCTTCGTCATCCAAGTCACCATCATTTACTGATTCAGTACAATCAATTTCACTCGATTCGTCCTCTGTTTCACTCATTGTTGCAACATTTGCAGCACTTTCTGCTTCGTTCAGTCTGGTTTCCTGCTGGACTGTTGTAACATTGAATGCAACAAAGTTACTGATGGGCTCTTCGCCACTTTTTGTGCATTCTTCTGACTCCTTTTCACTCCAGGTAACATTCATTGCCCTCTTCTTTTTCTTCAATGTATTTGTACATTCAGATTGGATGTGACCAAAACCCTCACATTCATGGCATTGAATTCCTTTACCTTTTTTTCCTTTAATTCGTCGGTTTAAAATTTTGTTTCTTAAAAGTATCAGACATTGTTGCAACTTGGGGCTTCTTTTCAAAGTTCGATTGTCTAAAGTCTTTTCTCCGCTTGTCCCATTTTTCCAAAATTTTGTTGAAATTTTTAGTAAGCACAACTAAGGATTTAGACATCTCGTGTCCCCATCATCCGAAGAGCTTATTGTTCCTTTTATTTCTTCAGCCCGAAGAGCAATGCCTTTTTCTTTCTTCTTCTGCTTAAACTTCATCTCAAAGGTTTGGAGTGACCCCATCAGTTCATCAATCTTGATTTCATCAATATTTTTTGATTCTTCTATGCCAGCTACCTTGATTCCAAATCTATCTGGGAGAGAGCGCAAGGTTTTCCTTACAAGCTTAGAATCGGAATACTTTTCTCCAAAGCAAAAGATTCATTAGCTATGTCACACAAATTTGCATTGAAATCCGCGATGGCTTTATCTTCCTGCATCCTCAGTTTTCTGAATCTAATGGCAAACGTCTGCAACTTTGATCTTCTGACTGATGTTGTACCCTCATATGTTGTTTGCAATATCTCACAAGCTTCCTTAGCAGATTCACACGTCGAAATTAACTTGAATGATTAAAGTCAACAGCATTGAATATTGCATTCAGTGCCATGGAGTTCCAGCTTGCCAAAGATCTTCATCCTTGGTCCATTCTGTTTTGGGTTTTGTTGCAACATTGCCCTAAGCATCCGTTTTGGTAGGTGTTGCCCAGCCAGTCAAAATCACTTTCTAGGCCTTCTTATCAATAGACTTGATGAACGCCTTCATTCGAGCCTTCCAATAAGAGTAGTTCACACCATCCAATAGCGGTGGTTTAGTGATTGAGTCTCCTTCACGTAAGGTGTCTAAACCTATTCCTGCAAGACAACAACTCAAAACTCCCAAGAATCTAACCGAATTAGTTCGTAACCAGCTCTTGATACCACTTGTTACAAGTTGTGCAGTATAAGTATGGACTAATCTCGTAGCAATACGACTAAATTGCTCAATCGACGGAGTTCTGTGGTGAATATGAAAAATTGATGCAATTACTTGGTGTAAAGTGAATCTATTACAGGTGATGTTGCAACATTAACTGGAACATTGCTTCTTTCACAGTTCATTAACAATCTGTTTCTCTAATTGCTTAGTCAGTTAATTAGTTATTCCACTTAATGTTCCAACATAATCAGTGACAGTGAACAGCAGCTGAAATAATAAAGTTATAACAGAAATAAAGAACACCAAGATTTAATGTGGTTCAACTGTGCGGTCTACGTCCACGGGACCTCCCCTGGTCCAACAAACCTATTCATTAAGAAACAACAAGTTACAACATCAATAGACATACACAAGTAAAGACTCCATTTTGACCTTTGACGCCTAGATAAAGAACTCCTTAACGAACTTCGGTTTGGCAAGCTCCCCTCGACTTGCAACGTTCTCTCCCGAGAACTATACCTTCTTCTCCCGAAGAATGAATAAAGAAGACAGTAATTTAATCACTCAAAAACTCATATAAATTACTCATGTCTTACTGTCAAACTAAGTTGCAACACTTAATACAATCAAGCACACAACTGCAGATCGTGTTGCAACATCACTTAAAACACTGGACATAAAACTCTTTTGTATTTTCTCTCGTTGCACTCTCTATCTCTGCCTCTGTCGTGACCTTATGCTTCATATAAATACTCAATTGCTGTTGTAGGTCATCTTGGGCTGCAAGAAAATGCCTTGACTCATAAAACCCTAATCTTCCTTCTATTCTTTATTTTCTTATGAATATGCAATTAATGTCATTCCTTAAGCAGCACAAATCTTCTTCTTATATGGTAAGTTACCATGAAATTTTTCATGCACAATTCAAAAGGTAATAACAAAATTATGGTAACAAAAGTTTTGCTAAAACATAGTCAATTAATTCCAATCAATTTAATTGCCTTAACAGTAATAACAAAAGTTTTGCTAAAACATAGTCAATTAATTCCCAATCAATTTAATTGCCTTAACAATCACAAATAGAAAGGAAATTTTTATCTACTAAGAAGATAGAGTACGTGCAGAGTTTCTAAAGAGTGCCACTCGTACTTCTCTGTTTTTTGTCATTTATTCCGAAGAAAACCCTACCGATAAATGGCAATATAATTTTGATAACGTGAGGTTTAAATACTTGTATTTTTGGGTGAATAATGTTCTTGACCACTAAAATGTACAAAGTTTCAAATAATCCTACCGTAAAAAATAATAATAGGTGGTTAAAAACCTTGAGTGTTGTTTAATGGTATTTGTCATGATTTATCTTGTATTACAAATTTTCTACTTTTCTTTTTTTGGTTCGAAATTTTATTATAAATTTTCATAGAAGCCGGAATAACCCCACAAAAGTGAGGACACAAAAAGACTGTATAATTAACGATATAATAAACTCCTATTTAATAATTTAGATTTTTAAATGAAGCGATCACTTAATATGGTATTAGAGTTTAAGTACTAAAAAATATTGGGTTCAAAATTCACAATCACTTAAAAATATTAAAATGTCTAAATGCAAAATTCAAAAATTAGGGTGCATGTTAAAAATAATATAAATAATATAATTATTTCTTTCTAACAATTTAAATTTTTAAAAGAAATGTTTAGTTAACAAAGACTCCAGGTAAGTCTCGGTTGTGGCGCACATTAGCTTTTTGCCGCCTTCTTTGCTGTTTATATATATTTCCATCCTCCTTGTTAAGCTGAAGACCCTCATCCTTGTGTACGACTTCGTGTCACAAGAGTGTTTTAAAGAAGACCATAATGAGAACAAGTGGATTAATCATAAATAACTAAAAACTTTTATTTCAGCAAATTTCTAGCTAATTTCAAAACAGCATCATGGATAAAATGCCCAGTGAACGGCAGCGGCTTGACCTGCTGCGGACTGAGTCCATCTCACCTTTTCGTCGGATATACAGGTGCCCGGAATGGGAGGCATACCAGATCTATGAATATCTACCTAGATTTGGTCCATTGTACCGCAAAGACCCTTCCCTGGGTCGGATGATTGACGAAGAAAAGGCTTGGCAGCATGTATTAAAGAAAACGCCAGAAAGGGAGGCAATAACCAAACAGATTTACGTGTCTGCAGTGAGACAATTAGAAGGAAAAGCAACAGACAGATATGCTGAAGGCGCGATGGATGAATTGACTACATTTGATTTTAGATGGATGATGATCAAAGATGGTTGCCTCTGTCTTCAAATGGCGTTGTTTATCCTTGGCCGATCCAAGCAACTAGGTTACCGCCCTGAGGATGAATTTTTTGGGCGAAAGCATAATGTGAAGGAGATGAAAGAATGGATCAAGTCCATGTTCTTGGTTGGCAACCAGATTCCTTTTGTGGTGCTTCAGGAACTTATGAAGCAAAGCTTCTTCCGACAGGTAATTTCAGAAGGGAAATGGAATGACTTCTCTTCGAATTTGTTAAAGAGAGTCCTGTATGAATTTCTGGTTTTGCCTGCTCTTGAGGCCAAACGCGGTAAGACATTTTCAAAAGGACTTCATTGGATGAAGGAGCAGCCTATTGACCTGATCCATGCCCCCCAACTGCTGGTACTTGGGCCAGAAATTAATAACAACACAACTGAAGAAGAATACGAATCGGAAGATGATGACATCGAAGATCCAAATGAAAGTACCTCTGAAGACAAAATTTGTCCTAGTGCCACAGAATTGAAGCAACAAGGTATGCATTTCGAGGTATGTTTTAGTCCCATGGAGGCATGTATCTACTATATGAAGCTACCAATAAAAGCATGCAGATACTGGAAGATTGTCAAGGGGATGGGAACTCGTGGGATTACTTTTGTGAATGGTCTTTCTGCAGCTCTTTTCCTGCCACAACTAAAGGTGGATGATGAGACCGAGCTCTTGCTCAGGTGTCTCATAAACTATGAGATAAGTCAACCAGTAGATAGGAAGAAGCGGGACTTTAGCTCTTATCTACGATTTATGAGTGAGCTGATTCGTACACCAGAAGATGCAAATCTCCTCTATTCTAAAGGAATCATCTATGGAAGTCGTAGATATAGAGACAAATTGCCCAGGATTTTTGGCAAGCTAGCGTCCACGGAGAAGTACAATAATACTTTCCGTGTTCTAACGCTCCAGATAAGTGTATACAACCGCCCGACATGGAAGAACCTTGAATACTATATCATCTTCATTACATTCCTGACGGTGATACAAACTGTTTATGCAGTCCTCGCCTTTCACTCGGGGAAACGATCACCAGTAGCCTAAGCTAAATGACATGATCGAAAATGCTTTACCAGCCTTACTTTATTTCTCAAATTCGTAAGGCATCAAGAAGCCTCGATTGTCTTCAATCAACAAGTTTTAGATAAACTTTTAGTGTTTCATGTATTTAGTTTATTTATGAAAGAAGCACATCAGTGGATCTAGCTGCATAAGCTCCATGTATCCTGCTCTATTTCCTTTAAAGCTCTGTTCATTTTGAAGCAATAAAATTCTTCGTAAGTTTGGATTTTGCTAATTTGTTATGTATGAGATTAAGTTAATCTGCGAAGAATTCAAATTCATATGTTCACACGGCATTTTACAGAATCAAAATCAGATTAATTACATTGGATTCAAGAGCCTGGCAGATAGAATCTCGTGTCGCCAATTCCATAACCTTGCTGCTTCTCTTTACCTAATAATCTGTAAATTTAGCTAACGGAAAGGATTGTCCAGTCAGAAAGTAAAAGGAAGGAGGAAAAGTTCTAATACGTACGATCAAGTAGCTCTAATAATGTAAAATACATTGAAAATTTTGTAAGATTTACAGAGCTCTAGATTGACAAAGAAAAATCTCCATAAGATTACGATATAATACATTATAAAATATGTTCTTTGTATTTTATAGGCCTAAATGTTTTATAAATTATAATTAGCTAAGAAGTACATAATAAATTAATTATAATTTTTTAAAAAAAATATGAATTAAGTGTAGATTGTTTTTTGCGAAGTTCAAATCTAACTAAATTCAATCTTTAATTGTTCATAATGCGTTTAAAAGTCCTGAGATTACTTTCTTGTATTGCAACAAGATATTTTTTGAATGTCATTAATATTTTGAGTATTTCTTTGCATGACATCGGTTCAAAATGTTTTGTACCATCATCAACTTCACCTTGAAAACCTCTTGTAATGTTATCAATGATCTCATCTACACTTAAATAATTGTTTACTTTGATACACTACACATATCATGTACTTGTTTTAATAAAATTGACTATATTGGATCTTTATGCTAATTATATAAGATTTAGAGAACTCTTAATGGGTTTACATCTATATAGAGATAGTATTTTTAATGTTTTAGTTCTTTGAATTTTAACTTGGTCACTTGATGTGATAATAAGTATATTGTTAAGTCAAAAAACTAAAAATATTTATGTAAATCAATAAATATTAATTTATTGATAAATTGACATCTTGATAAATTATTGGAATTTAGGTGGTAACAAAACTATTAATTTTAAAAGGTTATATTGTAATTGCAAGGAAACACCTTAAAATTTTCCACCAAATGAAAAATTATAAAGAATGTTGTATTATGCGTTTCAACTAAACCATAATTTCGCAAATAATTGCACAAAATGAGATATTATGAGATATACTTAACAAAAATTTAAATAACTGAAAAACAAGTTTTACCTTTTGCTGAAGGAGTTTTGATAGATAGGGCTCGTTAAAAGCACTAAAATCATAACATAAAAATGCATTGTGGAATAATCGATAGTTTTTTTTTTCTTAGTCCAGTAAGGTCTTAAAATAAAAATAAAGAAGAAAGAGAAATAACACTTTGATTTTATATAAAAAGAAAATGAAAATAGTTTTTCTTCTTTTCAATGAATAAAGTAAAAACTTGTACTAATCATTTTAACGAATAAGGTAAAAACTTGTAGCACTATGTGAAAGTCTTCCGCTCAACATTTGATAGTTACTAGTATTTTTTTATACAATTGTGACCACAAACTATTTGCATGACAAAATGAAAAGAATATATGCACATTCATATGGAAAAGTGAAAAGTCAAAAGCTTAAAAAGAGAATTTTCTCCTCTAGAATGAGACTGAGTTCACATTAAGTGTGGAAATGAAATGTGAACCCAAACATCAAACGAAACTATTGTCCATATAGTAATGAGACTATTGACCTCGTCAAGTTTCCTATATTATATCGTCATCCACGTATTATTGTCAAAATTCCCTTGTGTTAAGAAGTTTAGTACAGAGTAGCCCAGATAAACGGGAACGGGAAAAAAGGAAGAAAACATGAAGTAATTAAGATTCTTAAGAAAAGGTTTGATCGAGTCAAACATAAACATGGACTTGCAACTTGTTATTTGGATGATATAAGAGTCAAGTTGGCAATTGATTACTGAATTACTTGACTAAATCTAACCACTAATTAATAAATTTTTGAATCAATAATCCATCTTCACACATGCACTTAAAAACTCTAAAATAATAGAAAGTGTTGAATTAACATCCTCCCTACTACCACTACTCCCCCACACATGGACTTGAAACTTGCCATATAGTAATGTTCATCATTGCAAATGCCAAAAGTCTTCTCATTTATGCCATCGGCGATACATGTGCTTGACAACCACCAGCCAAATCTTTATTCTTTTGGGAATCCTGAGGTCACATTTTGTAGATTCAGTCCTTTTTAAATGTGGCAACGGACATATCATCATTGTTTATCCATTCCAAGCTTAAGTTTAAAATTACTACCGCTGGTAAGAAATCTCATTTAACTAGTTGTATTACATCCATGTCCTCCTCTAATTGAATCACCTAACTTCGGAATATTCTGTATTTTTAGAGTAAATTATATAAGTGTAGACCTCTTCCCATTACATTAGACGACAAGTAAAGTAAACTTTAAAAGTCTTTCTTACTTTTGTCTCTACATCTTTTCCATCACCTTTTTCTTTTTCACCGACTGTTACAGCAAAGCATATGGATGAAGCCAAATTCTTGATTGGGGTATCTCAATTGATCCTCATTGTGTCTTGTGCAATATGTGTATGAAGGATAGAGATTATTTATTTGGAGTTTGCTCTTTTACCAGTAGAATTTGGAAGATTAGATGAAAGCGTTGTAGAGGTCCACCGTTGATCAACATTTGAAGGAAGATTGAAGATTGGTTTATCCATATTTCTACTGATTCCTCCATCCAAGCAATCACTATAAAATACTTTTGTGGTGCTTTTGTTTATCATATTTGGAAGGAGCGAAATGGGCGTATCCGCATTTATGATGTTCTCTTCAAGGAGCAAATTCTGTCAAATATTAATTTTGATGTTCGGATGAAGTTGTCCAAAGTTAGAAAAGTTAGATATTCGTTATTGAACCAGGTCATTTGTAAGACTTGTAATATAGAGGATCATATTTTTAGATAAATTGTAACTATAATGATATAAATATTTTTGTCAGTAATATAACCCACTTGCTTTTAACGAAAAAAAAAAAGAGAGCATCTAACATGAATAGTGATGAGGGGGATCCCGAGCTGAGGTGAGAGACCCACACTGAGATGAGGCGGGCTAATCCGAGCCAATCCTAGCATATACAGTTAATGCCCAACATGGATGCTGATCCGACCTCACCCAGACCTCGTAAAACCCCGACCTTAGTGTCAGCTGCCTTAATGGGATATAAAGTCTTGATGGGACATAAAACTGCAACACATTAAATGCTGTCAGGTCCGAATTTAGTATAAATAGAGCTCCACCCCTTCATTTCTAAGGTAACTCGTCATTATTGCACTCAGCTACCTTGCCAGTTCGGACATACTAATCATTCGCGCACCCGAGGAAAAAATCCGGGTCATCACCCCGCCTTTTCCTTTCCTTTCCTTGCGCAGGTTAAGTGGCCGACCAAAAAGTTCAACTCGGAGGCCGACCTGAAAGTTTAGCTCGGGAGCCAACCTGAAAGTTCAGCTCGGCAGTCCATCCTTAACTGTGAGATTCCCAACGTCGACAGTTCGGCACCATCTGTGGGAAGGAGTTCTTTCTATCGCTCTCTTCACCACTCATTAAGAAATCATCATGGTACAAACGAGAAGCCATAGTGCATCGGTAGAGGATTCGCCCAACCCGGATGGGGACCTCAAAACCACGCAAGTGCTTAGCCAAGACCCAACCCAAGCCAACGTTGGAACGAGCCAACGCATACACTTAACCACCCAAACCAACCCCACGATAGATGGAGACCTCAACTCCAGCCTGTCACCGAAGATAAGGATGATGCTCAGGATGTTCGAGGAACTTAAGGAACAGGTAGCCCGGCTAGCTGCAGACCCCCTGGCTCCGCAAGCAGCTATGCCGCGGCCTACGCATCCTCAATTCCGCATTCCAACCCCGGGGTGAACCCGAGCACAAGACGGAGAAGGCTTCCTGGAGCCTGAGGCGAGACCCCTAGAGGCGAGAGGCAAAAGCGCGGCTCATGCCGACCTCGAGCAGGCCAAGACCGCTGCTGCAATAGCCAAGGTCATTAACCAGCTCGGCGTAAACCCACTCTCACCCGAGGTACTGGCCACACCACTACAATAGGGACGCCGACCCGGCCAGCCACTTGCTCAACTCTGACCACTACATGACCTTGCATGACATGTTTGACCTCATGAAGACGAAGACATTCCCGACCACCCTGGTTGGCAATGACTTGGACTGGTTCCAAAAATTTTATCCCGGTTCTATTACAACTTTTCATCAACTGGCTGAGGCTTTCCTGTCCCGCTTTGCAGGAAGCCGGCATACAACCCACCACACCTCATCATTGCTGTCGGTAAAGCAGCATAAAGGAGAGAGTCTAAGGGCTTACACAGCCCGGTTCAATGAGGAGACCCTCAAGATCCCCAACTTAGAGGATTCCATGGCATTAATGGCCTACCAAAGCGGACTCAAGTCAAGCCCCTTTACATCCTCCTTGGCCATCGACCCCGTGGATACTGTAGCCGAGCTGATGGTACGAGCAGAAGGATACATATACTCGGAGGAGATCTATCAAGCGAAGAGGGATGATGACAAGGAGAAGGAAGCCGGCAAGAAGGGAAAGACTTCTCAAGCTTAACTTGGGGGTAAAGTCCAAAATGACCAAGACCAGCAGCCTCATTAGCCGAAGCAGAACCCCCGGTTCATTATGTTCATTCCCCTTAACACCATAAGGGAGCAGATCCTGTTGGAGATCCAGTACCAGAACCACCTACCTCCAACTCCAAGAATGAAAGGCCGACCTGAAAAGCGTAATAGGACTAAGTATTGCCGCTATCATATGGACTACGGCCATACCACCGAGGAGTGAAAAGACTTGAAATAGAAGATCAAGACACTAATAGCCCGAGGTCACCTCTGAAGGTACATAGATCAACAGTCTACCCAGAATCATGATCAGAGAGATAGGGAGAAAAGTCCACCCAGGCGCCAGGCAAGGGGCGAGCGTTTAGCTGTGATCGAGACTATCGCAGGAGGATTGGCGTCGGGTGGGGAGACCTCGGCTGGCAAAAAGGGTTATGTTCGCGCTAGGAGGAAGTATGGACTAGTGCGGGGTCCGGCCCCAGAGATGGAGGAGCTCACCTTCTCCTCAGAAGACTTGGAGGGGGTGATATTGCCCTATGATGACCCACTGGTGATAAGCACTGAAATAGCCAACTTCACTGTGAAGAGGCTGATGGTGGACACCGGGAGCTAGGCAGAAGTCCTATTCTTGAAAGAATTCGAGCAAATGGGGTTGGACAGGAGCTGACTCAGGCCATTGATGGGCACTTTAGCAGGTTTGACCAGACAAGTCCACCGAGCCGAAGAGGTCATCAACCTCCTGCTAAAGTTGAAAGATGGAGAGAAGCGGGTTTCGATGCAAGCCAACTTAATTGTGATGGATTGCAATTCCACTTACAATGGGATTTTAGGTCGAGTGGCGCTCAACCATTTTAGGGCTGTCCTTTCAACTTACCACCAGGCCCTGAAATTCCCAACCCCGGCCGGCACAGCCACCACTCGCGGAGCGCAGCTCTTAGCTCGAAAATGTTATGAAAACTCCCTCTGACCTAAATATCAGGTTAGCTAGGGACCAGATTTGTCCGAGGAGAAGAGGGATGCTAAGAGATGAAGCCCAACTGAAGACCTTCAAGAGGTAGAGCTCTCCAATGAAACAAAGAAAGCGAAGATTAGGAGTGAACTCCCTGACAACCTCAAGAAAAGTATAAGCCAGTTTTTTTTGAAAAACGAACATATATTTGCATGGTCTGCCTCTGACATGACAGGTATTGACCCGGGAGTGATTAAGCATCACCTAAATGCCGACCCAAATCACTATCCGGTAAAGCAGAAGCGCATACACTTTTATTATGATAAACAACAAATCATAGCAGAAGAGGTGGACAAGTTGGTAGATGCCGGCCACATAAAGGAAATCCAGTACCCAACCTGGTTATCCAACATGGTGCTGGTGACTAAGTCCTCAGGTGGATGGAGACTGTGTATTGATTTCACTAATCTCAATAAAGCTTGCCCTAAGGACTACTTTCCCCTACCTCGGATTGATCAGATAGTGGACGCCACCTCTGGGTTTGAGCTATTCTCTTTCATGGATGCCTTCAAAGGCTATAACCAGATCTATATTGTTTTCGGAGACAAAGAGAAGACTGCCTTCACCACCGATAAAGGTCTCTACTACTATGAGGTCATGCCTTTTGGCCTCAAGAATGCTGGAGCTACCTATACTCGGATGGTGAACAAAGTTTTCAAAAATCAGATTGGCTGAAATATGGAGATCTATGTAGATGACATGTTGGTCAAGAGCAGAAGGGCGGAAGACCATTTAGCCAACCTGGCTGAAGCCTTTGCCGTAATGGAGCATTTTAGGATAAAGTTGAACCCAAAAAAGTACGGATTCGGCGTCAAGGCAGGAAAGTTTCTGGGCTTCATGGTCACAGCCCGTGGAATAGAAGCCAACCCGGAGAAGGTTCAAGCGATACTCGACCTGGCGCCACCGACCTGCATGAAAGACGTCCAACTGTTGGCAGGCAAGGTCGTGGCACTAAGCAGATTCATGTCCAGGTCGGCTGACAAGTGCGCTTCCCTGTTCAAAATATTGAAGAATCCTAAGAACTTTGATTATGCTCAGGAACAACAGTGATGGCAGCACTGGTCTGCGAAGAAGAGAAGGAGCAGAAGCCGGTCTATTATGTTAGCAAAACCTTGTAAGGTGCCGAGGTGAGGTACTCCTCCTTGGAAAAACTCACCCTCGTGCTCATCACAACGGCAAGAAAGCTCAAGCCATACTTTGATGCTCACCCAATTAAGGTCATGACGGACGCTTCACTCAAGTCCATCATGCACAAGCTAAAGGCGTCGGGCAGGCTGCTGAAATGGGCGGTTGAGCTGAGTCAATTTGACATCGCCTACCAGCCCAAAACAGCCATCAAATCTAAGCCATTGCGGACTTTATGGTAGAATGCACTGGCCGAACTGAGCATGACCCGGAGGATGTGTAGAAGGTCCATATGGATGGGGCCTCGGGGAAGTCTGGCAGTTGAGCCAGAGTGGTCATCCTCGACCCGAACCGGCATGAGCACTAATACTCCCTCAAGTTTGCCTTTCCAGCTTCCAACAATGAAGCTGAGTACGAAGCTGTGGTCGCAGGACTGAAAATTGCAGCTCAGCTTGGGGCATAGACAGTCGACCTGAGCACCGACTCTCAATTGGTTTCTAGTCAGATATCGGGAGAGTTCGAAGCCAAGGATAGTACTATGCTGGCTTACCTCAACAGAGTCAAGGATTTGACCTCAGGGCTCAAAAGGTTCACGATACAGCAAATCTCAAAGGAGGAGAACATGAAGGCTGACGCCCTATCCAGGTTGGCCTTGGACGAGAACCGACCTGCCCTGGTCCATGTAGAAGAAGTATCCGAACCGAGCATCCAGTTGGGGGTGCAAGCCGTAGTTGAGCTCAATTTAAGCCCATATTGGACCAAACCAATCGTGGACAACTTGGAGGGGGTATGACCCCTGAGGATGAAAAAGCAGCTCACAAACTCATGAAATAGGCCTCAAGGTTTGTCATAATTGTTGGGAAACTCTACAAGAGAGCCTACACTTGGCCTCTCTTGAAATGTGTTGGACCCGAGGAGGAAAACTATGTACTCCGGGAAATCCACGAAGGGGTATGTAAAAACCACTTGAGAGGCAAAGCTCTGGCTCGAAAGGCATTGAGGCAAGGCTATTTCTGGCCAACCTTAGAACAAGATGCCAAAGAGTATGTAAAAAAGTGCGACACCTGCCAAAGGTTCGCCAATGTACAGAGAAAGCCAGCGGTAGACCTCACGGTGATGATACGCCTTTGGCAATTCTATCAGTGGGGTCTAGATATCATCAGCCCATTGTCGACCAGTGTTGGCCAAAAGAAACACGTCTTCGTAGCAGTAGACTATTTCACCATATGGCCTGAGGCTGAAGGTATTGCTAGAATAACAGAAAAGGCAGCTTGGGATTTCGTATGGAAAAACATCATTTTCCAATTTGGGGTGCCAAAGGTCATCGTTATTGACCATAGCAAGCAATTCAACAGTGCATACTTTCGAGGCAAATGTGCTGAGATTGGGATCGACCTCAGATTTTCATCTATTGCTCACCTCAAAGTAATGGCCAAGTTGAAAGGACTAACCAAATTATTTTGCAGGGCTTGAGAACCAAGCTAGAGGAAGCAAAGGGCCAGTGGGCATCGATTCTCCCCGAGGTGTTGTGGGCTCAGCGGACCACTACCAGCTTGGCAACGGGAGAATTGCCCTTCGAGCTGACCTTCGGTACTCAAGCGGTGCTGCTAGTGGAGATCGGGTCTCTGACCAGTAGAACTCTCCACCATGATCCAGAGATAAACGGAGCACTGATCCGTGAAGAGCTCGACCTCGCGGAAGAGCTCCGAGCTAAAGCTCAAATCAGGATGCTAGCTAGCAAAGCTGCCATGCAAAGAGCCTTTGCCAAACAGGTCAAGCCTAAGCCTATTAAGGTTGGTGACCTCGTACTCAGAAAGGCCATTTTTTTGCCACGCTCGGGTAACAAGCTCTCCTCGATCTGGGAGGAACCGTACGAAGTCGTTAAAGAAGTCCGACCTAGAACCTTCTACCTCCGCAACAGATACGAGAAGCAATTAAAAAATGCATGGTACGCTAAGCACCTGAAGAGATATTTTGTGTAACAGCCCCGAGCCGAAAAATCTTGTAAATGGCCCCCGAGCTGAAAAATCTTATAACGGCCCCGAGCCAGAAAATCTTACAACAGCCCCGAGCCGATATCTTTGTTAAGGCCCCGAGCCAAGCATCATTTGTAATCGGCTCCTGAGCCTAAGTACTTCATGTACAAATTCAATGCAAACCTATTTTGTAAGTCAGTGCAACGCCCAACCCGGGCCTAAGCACCTAAGCTACTTAGCTACTGCCAACTCGGATTAACGCGGTGGCCACGCTTAATTACGAGCTAATGATCAAGTAAACCAGCTTGGACTAAATTCTAGCTCGGGTATAATCAATAATAATTTGATTAGTTTTGCCAGTTCGGATTAAGGTCCAACTCGGTATAATCCGGCTTTAGGTCAGCACGTTAGTTTGGGTCTAAACTCGAACTCAACCTTTGTCAACATTAGTTTGACCCATTTTAAATTGGACTGACGAGTCCAGGTCGGCGACAATTATATAGTTGCCCAATTGACCAACTCGGATTAGGATGAAAATTCATTAATCGCGTCCAGCTCGGTTCCTTATATTCAAATTAAGTTTGAAAGGTCCATTATATTGGTTCGACCCCACTTACTTAAGAAATTTGCGAAGAAAAGGTATGCATGTACTGACTCGAACAAAACGTAAATAAAACTAGAACAATCATTTCATTGAAATTGGAAAGAGTCAATTATAAGGAGCCTAACCTGGGTGAAATTATAAAAGCCCGACCTAGGCGATTACAAAGTTTACTTAGGAGCGGCAGTGGAGGTTGTGGCATCGGCTTTATCCCCGATCTAGTCCATGCCTTTTTGAACAAATTTCATCACCTCCTTGTCTTGGGACGTCAAATCGACCGGGAGCTCAGGAATCTCCTAGAACTCCTGTGGCGGAGCCTTCAAGATTTTGATGTAATCATTCTTGGTGGTAGGGAAGAAGGTCTTCGCTTTCTCTCGAGCTGCGACTTGGCCCCGGAAGTAGTACTCCAACTCGGTGTACCTGGCCATCGCCTCACCCTCCATGGCCAACCAGTCCACGGCCTCTTAATTAGACTTAAAGACTTCCACTGCCTTTTCCCCCTGCGGGCTGACCTGATCTAACAAATCCTTGAGCTTCACCTCGGCCTCACGCTTGTCCTTCTTGAAGAACTTGACATCCTTGGCCGCGGCCTCGAGTCGGGACTTCTCCACCTCGAGCTCTTTTTTCAGTTGGTCGACCTCCGACGCATCTGCTTTTTGCCTCTGAGCTGCATCCTCCCTCAAGGCCTCTAGCTGGGCTCGAGAGACGATGAATCACTGCTCGAGCTCGATGCAGTGAGCCTGGGCTCGGGCGAGCAAGCTAGGTGCCGTAAGGATGTGGAACTCGGCCTGCACAAAAGATGACAAAATGATCAACCGAGCCAAAAAACTTAACCATATAAACGCATTCAAATATGCCTTACCATGACTATGGCCATCCTCAAGTCGAGCGAAAGCTGCTTCGCCGGGACCGATGCCAGCTTGGGATCGCGGGCGACCTTAGCTGCCTCTACGAAATCCTTGTTGGGAGGGCTCACCTCCGTGGCCTTGCCTTTCCTGGAGTACTCAGGGCGGGATACTAAGCGCTCAGGGATCACCACGCCCAAGCTCGATCTTTTGGTCTGAGGATACGCTGACGTCCCCTTGGAAGAGACCTCGGGCCGCTGCCTCTGCTCCTGAGGGACGGAGCCGCCCAAACAGGACCGAGCAGAGACTTTGTCATTGGCCTTGGTCTTTCTCTTCATCTGGGCATACGTGAGCTTCCTCGTATCTGCCATATCTGCAAAAAGCAAAGGAGAGATGTGAGAAGCAACCAAATACAAACCGAAGGAATAACAGTAGATAAGGAGACGGGGAGGTCGGGCATTGATCTTGCGAACTGACTCTCTTCTAAGCCAGAATTCGCGTTCTCTTCGGGCTCGGGAAGTGGGTGAGGGTACTCCCTCCTCAGGTCAGGTTCTTTCCCGAATAACTTTGATTTCTAGATTCTGTCCCACCTGAGGACGCTGTCAATATCAATCAGCATACCCAGCTCGGGTCTCAGCACCCTGACCTCGGCAAGTTCAGCTTCTGAGAGCTTGGGGTCGTCATTCAAAGTCTTTTTCAATGAAAGGTTCCAACCCACTCTACACCCCAGGTTCACAGCCGGCTCAAACCAGTAGTAGTCGTTGTGCCATCCCTTGTTGGAGGAGTGCCACTTGGTGAATATGGCGCTGTTGGCCCGACCTGCGAACTGGAACCACCCTGGCTGCTTCGGGTTGGGCTTACAAATAAAGAACTGCCTCAACCGTCGCAGGGTCAGCTCTATCTTCCTCTCAAGGCAGAACACATAAAATGCCACCATTATGGCCTACCCATTTGGTGATATCTGACCCGGGCTAAGTCAAAGTAATTCAAAATACCGGCGATGAAGTCAGGAAGTGGAAGTCGGATGACATCGAAGGCGAGGTCATAGATGGTGAAGTGATCGGGTGGAGGATAGCAGACAGCGCGGTTCGACCCGAAGCCTTCAACTTGTGGTGTTGGTCCACCGACCAATCCCTTAACCTGGCGTTAGCCATCTGAACAGTAGAATGGCACTCGCGCCTACAGTAGGCAAACAGCTGCTCTATCCTCTTTCCCCTAGCCGACGAGCCACTGGCTGTAGCTGAGCTCCCAAGTCTGATCGCCCTGACCGGGACCGCATCAATCGGATCCGACGTAGAGGCCCCAGCTAAGTACTCCTTTGGTATCTCAACTCCCTCCAACCGGTTCAATGGCTCCACATCTTCCTTATCTCCCAAGTCTCCCAGGTCGGTTAGAGGATCCGCCTCGGCTTTTTCTTGTACTTGCCTGACCTCAATCACTTGGCAATCGTCATCACTCTCCCTGAGCCCAGATTTTCGAGCTGATCCTTGAGATGTACCTTCGTTGTCATCACCGTGGCCTTTTTCTGAAGTCAATTCTGAGCTCGACGAATTCTTATCCCCTCCATAGAACCTGACCTCCATTGCTTGGGAATTTTCTGACTCTGACCTCCCCATCCTGTTTACAAATTAAAATATGTGCAAGAATAACTAAAGGGAGTCGGGACGTATCTACCGCTGTAGTTGTCGAAGATAACCCGATCTAATTTTCTCCGACCTAATTGGCTCTGAGCTAATGGATTCCGAGCTAAATACCCCGAGAAGATATTTGCCGAGGTAAAAGTATCCGACCACTCTGGTTGCCGACCTGAAAGCTCCAAATTTCGTATGCAAAGTGTGAAATGAATCACGAATTTGAAGGCCCTATTTATAGGCAACTCTGGTAACCGCCTCAGGAATCCCAAACGTCGCATCTCGTCCTAACTGTCAGGTGACGTGTCACCCATCTGAAGGGCATGCCCCGCTGACGTGGCCATCCCTACTCCGCTGGGGTCAGGCACCTCCAGCTCGGGAATATCTCCCAAATATAGATCTCACCTTCTTGATCTCGACTTGGGGGGGAGGGATTGACGAGGGGGATCCCAAGCTGAGGTGAGAGACCTACACAGAGTTGAGGCAAGCTAATCTGAGCCAATCCTAGCATATACAGCTAATGCCCAACTTGGATGCTGATTCGACTTCACCCCGACCTCGAAAAACCCCGACCTTAGTGCCAGTTGTCTTGATGGGACATAAAGTTGCAGCGCATTAAATGCTATCAAGTCTGAATTTAGTATAAATAGAGCTCCACCCCTTCATTTATGAGGTAACTCGTCATTATTGTACTCAGCTACCTTGCCAATTTGGACATACTAATCATTCGCGCATCCAAGGGAAAAATCTGGGTCATCACCCCACCTTTTCCTTTCCTTTCCTTGCGAAGGTTAAGTGGCTGACCAGAAAGTTCAACTCGGAGGCCGACCTGAAAGTTTAGCTCGGAGGCCAACTTGAAAGTTTAGCTCAGCAAGCGTAGCAGTCCATCCTCAACTGCGAGATTTCCAACCTCGACAAATAGTAAGAATCAATGAATCGTAATCCTTTAGGGCATAATAGGGTCATATTTTGTAGATTCAGACCTTTTCAATTATGGCATAGGACATATCATTATTGTTAATCCATTATTTATTATATTGCAGCTAAGAAGTCTCATTTAACACGTTGTTTGACATCCATGTCCACCTCTGCTTGAGTCACCTAACTTTGAAATATTTTGTATTTTTAGAATAAATTATATAAGTGTGGAGCTCCTTCGCGACATTGGACACAAGCGAAGTAGACTTCAAAAGTCTTTCTTTATTTTTTTATTTTTTTTGTCTTTCTTTATTTCTTTGGCATGCTAAATCTTTCTTTTTATTTCCAATCAAGAGGGTCTCTAGAACTTAGCTTATTAACTACAGAGTGTATGTCGAGGTCAGAAATCCTCGCAGCTGAGGTTGTACGGCTATACTTTGTCAAGCTGAACTTTCAGGTTGGCCTCCGAGCTGAACTTTCAGGTCGACAACTGGACCTGCACAAGGACCCGAATTTTTCTCTCGGGTGTGCGAATGATTTATATGTCCGAGCTGCAATGTAGCTGAGAGCATTTAATGACAAGTTACCTCTGAAATGAAGGGGGTATAACTCTATCTATAATAAATTCAGGTCTAATAGCATTTAATGCAGTGCAGCTTTATGTCCTATCAATGCTTTATATCCCATCGGAACAACTGGCACTGAGGTCTTTTGGGGTCGGGTCAGCATCCAGGTTAGGCATTTAGCTGAATGTGCTGGGTTCGGCTCTGATTAGCCAGTCTCAACTCGGTGTGGGTAACTCACCCCAGCTCGGGAACCCCTCGTCAATCCCTCTCCCCAAGTCGAGATCGAGGGGGTGAGATCTAGAATTGAGAATTTTTCCCGAGCTGGAGGTGCCCAACCCCGGCAGAGTAGGGATGGCCATGTCAGCGGTGTACGCCCTTCAGATGGCTGACTTGTCACCTGGCGCTTCTAACAAGACGCGACGTTTGGGCTTGCCGAGGTGATTTTCAGAAGTGCCTATAAATAGGGCCTTGACATCCAAGATTCATTTCACACTTCGCTTTCAACTTTTAAGAGTTTTAGGTCGGACGCATTTAGCTCGGAAAGAATCTTCTCGGTATTTTCAGCTCGAAGCCAGCTAGGTCGGGTCACATTCCGCAGCCAAGAGCAGTAGGTACGTCCCGACTCTTTTTAGTCATTCCTGTACATTTATATTTAGTCTGTAGACAGGATGGGGAGGTCGGAGTCAGAAGATTCCCAAGTAATTGAGGTGAGGTCCTATGGTGGGAATGAGAGTCCGTCGAGCTCGGAGTCCACCTCAAATAGAGACCAAGGTGGAGAGAGTACCAGTGCGTCTCAAGGATCAGCTCAAAAATCTGGGCCCGAGGAGAACGACGATGATTGCCAAGTTATCGGGGTCAGACTGGTTCAAGAGGAGGTTGAGGCGGATCATTTGGCCGACCTGGGAAATTTGGAAGATAGGGAAGATGAAGAGCCGCTAAACCAATTGAAGGGGGTTGAGATGCCACAAGAGTACCTAGCTGGAGTTTCTGCCGCCGAGCTGATCGAAGCAGTCTCGGTTAGTACTGTTCGACCTCGAAGCTCGGCCACAGCCAGCGCTTTTTCAACTCGGGGGAAGAGGATTGAGCAGTTGTTCGCCTGTTGTAAGCGTGAGTGCCATTCCACAATGCAGATGGCCAACGCAAGGCTGAGGAACTGGTCAGTAGATCGTCATCACAAGCTGAAGGTTCCAGGTCGGCACGAATCAACTTGTTATCCTCTGGCCGACCACTTTACCATCTACGACCTTGCATTCGACGTTATCCAGCTCCCCCTCCCCGGTTTTGTTGTCAATATCTTGAACTACTTTGAGCTCAACCCAGGTCAATGATGACCCTAAGCTCTCAGATGAGGAACTTGAGGAAGTCGCGGTGCTCAGACCTGCGCCCGGGACGCTGATAAATATTGACAGTGTGCTCAAGTGGGAGCAGATTTGGGATTTCAAGCTATTTGGTAGGGAACCTGACCTCTCGAGGGATCATCTCAACCTACTTCCCGAGCCTGAAGGGGATGCAGAGTCTAGCTCAGAAAAAGGTCAGTTTGCAGGATCGGCACCCGACCTCCCATTTATCCTGTCTACCAGTCTTTTTAGGTTGGCGGATATTAGAAAACTCGCATATGCCCAGCAGAGAAAGAAGAACGAGGCCGGCGGCGAGGCTTTAGCTCGGTCTGGCTTGGGAAGTACTGCTCAGGGTTAGAGACAGCGGCCCAACGGCCAAGTGCGGGAGGTCGGCTCCGAGGCCTCTTCCAAAGGGACGTCGGGGTTTCTCTTGCCTAAGAGACCGAGCTCTGGAGTAGCGATCCCGGAGCGCTCAGCATCCCGACCTGAGAGTAGAAAGCGGCCTCGGGCCGAGTACTCTGGGAAATATAAGGCCGCAGAGGTGAACCGACCATAGTTACGGTTAGTTTTATACGACTTTTGATATGGTTATGTTTTTTAGCTCAGCTGATCGTTTTGTTCTCTTGTACATAGGCCGAGTCCCATATCCTTTCAGCTCCTAGCTTTCTTGTCAGGGCACAGACTCATTGCGTCGAGCTTGAGCAGCGATACATAGATGCCCGAGCCGAGCTTGAGACTTTGAGGGAGGAGGCCGCCCAGAGGCGCAAGGCGGACACAACGGAGATCGACCATCTAAAGAAGGAGCTTGATGCGGAGAAGTCCCGACGTGAAGCCGCGGCCAAAGACGTCGAGCGCTACAAGCTGAAGAAGCGTGAGACTGAGACGAAGCTCCGGGATCTGATAGACCAGGTCAGCCCCGAAGGAGAGAAGGCAGTGTAAGCCTTCAAGTCCAGTGATGCGGTCGTGGACTGGTTGGCCACAGAAGGTGGGACCATGGCCAAGTATGCCGAGATGGAATTCTACTTCCGGGGTCAAGTCGCAGCTCGGGAGAGAGCGAAGACTTTTTTTCCTGCCACCAAGAGTGACTATATTGAAATCTTGGAGGCTCCGCCGCCAGAGTTCTGGGAGATTCCTGAGCTTTCGGCCGACCTAACGTACCAGGCTAAAGAGGTGATGAATTTGTCCAAGAAGGTATGGACCAGGTCAGGGATGAGGCTGATGCAACCAACGCCGCTCCTCCAAAATAAATTTTTGTCAATCAGCCCGGGTAGGGCTTTCGTAATTTCACCCAGGTTGGGCTCATTGTAATCTTGCCCAGGTCAGGCTTTGTAATTGTTTTGTTTTCAATTCTAATGGAATTAATATTTTGCGTTTTATTCGAGTTCGTACTTGTGTACTTTTTCCTTCACAAATTTTTTTTAAGTAAGTGGGATCGGGCCAATGTAATGGACCATTCAAACTTAAGTAAAAAGAACCGAGCTGGACGCGATTAATGAATTATCATCCTAATCCGAGCTGGTTAACCGGGCAACTTTATAATCGTCGCCAACCTGGACTCGTCAGTCCGATTTAAAATTGGTCAAACTAATGTTGACGAATGTTGAATTTAAGTTCAGACCCAAACTAATATATTGACCTGAAGCCGGTTTACACCGAGTTGGACCTTAATCCAAACTGGCAAAACTAATCAAGTTGTTATTGATTATTCCTGAGCTAGAACATAGTCCGAGCTGGTTTACTTGATCATTAGCTCGTGATTAAGCGTGGCCACCGCATTAACCCGAGTTGGTAGTAGCTTTGTAGCTGAGGCACTTGGGCCCAAGTCAGGCATTGTGCTGGTTTACAAAATGCATTGTATTGAATTTGTATATGAAGTACTTAGGCTCGGGAGCCGATTACAAGTAATGTTTTGGCTCGGGGCCATTACAAAATATTTCAACTCGGGGCCGTTACAAAATATTTCGGTTCGGGGCCTTTAGACAAAATACCGCTTCAGGTGTTCTGAGTGCCATGCATTCTTCAATAGTTTCCCGTTCTTGTCGCAGAGGTAGAAGGTCCCAGGTCGAACTTCTTTCATGACTTTATACGGTCCTTCCCAGGTTGGGGAAAGCTTGTTACCCGAGCGTGGCAAAAAAATGGCCTTTCTGAGTACGAGGTCGCTAACCTTAATAGGCTTAAGCTTGACCTGTTTGGCAAAGGCTCTTTGCATGGCAGCTTTGTTGGCCAGCATTCTAATTTGAGCTTTAGCTCAGAGCTCTTTAGCAAGGTCGAGCTCTTCACGGATTCGTGCTCCGTTTATTTCTGGATCATGGTGGAGGGTTCTACTGGTCGGGGACTCGATCTCCACTGGTAACACCGTTTGAGTACCGAAGGTCAACTCAAAAGGCGATTCTCCCGTTGTCGAGCTGGTGGTGGTCCGCTGAGCCCATAATACCTCGGGAAGAATCGATGCCCACTGGCCCTCTGCTTCCTCCAGCTTGGTTTTCAGGCCCTGTAAAATGATTTGGTTGGTCCTTTCAACTTGGCCATTACTTTGAGGATGAGCAACAGATGAGAATCTAAGGTCGATCCCAATCTCAGCACATTTGCCCCGAAAGTATGCACTATCGAATTGCTTGCCGTGGTCAGTAATGATGACCTTTGGCACCCCAAATCAGAAAATGATGTTTTTCCACACAAAATCCCAAGCTGCCTTTTCTATTATTCTAGCAACACCTTCAGCCTCAGGCCATTTGGTGAAGTAGTCTACTGCTACAAAGGCGTGCTTCTTTTGGCCAACACTGGTTGGCAATGGGCCGATGATATCTAAACCCCACTGATAAAAGGGCCATGGGCTTATCATCACCGTGAGGTCTACCACAGGCTTCCTCTGTACGTTGGCAAACCTTTGGCAAGTGTCGTGTCATACTTTTTTACATACTTTTTGGTATCTTGTTCCAAGGTTGGCCAGAAATAGCCTTGCCTCAATGCCTTTCGAGCCAGAGCTTTGCCTCCTAAGTGGTTTTCATATACCTCTTCGTGGATCTCCCGGAGTACATAGTTTCTCTCCTCGGGTCCAACACATTTTAAGAGAGGCCAAGTGTAGGCTCTCTTATAGAGTTGTCCGACAATTATGACCAACCTTGAGGCTTGTTTCATGAGTTTTTGAGCCACTTTTTCATCCTCTTGGGTCATACCCCCTCCAAATAGTCCACGATTGGCTTGGTCCAATCTGGGCTTAAATTGAGCTCGGCTACAGCTTGCACGCCCAACTGAATACTCGGTTCGGATATTTCTTCCACATAGACCAGGATAGGTCGGCTCTCACCCAAGGCCAACCTGGATAGGGCATCAGCCTTTATATTCTCTTCCCTCGAAATTTGCTATATCGTGAACCTTTTCAGCCCTGAGGTCAAATCCTTGACTCTGCAGAGATAGGCCAGTATAGTACTGTCCTTGGCTTCAAATTTACCCGATATCTGACTAGAAACCAATTGAGAGTCGGTACTCAGGTCGACGGTCTGTGCCCCAAGCTGAGCTGCAATTTTCAGTCCCGCAATTACTGCTTCATACTCCGCTTCATTGTTGGACACAAGAAAGGTGAACTTGAGGGAGTATTGGTACTCATGTTGGGTTGGGTCGAGGATGACCACCCTAGCTCCGCTACCAGACTTCCCTGAGGCCCCATCCACATGGACCTTCCACACATCCTCTGGGTCATGCTTAGCTCGGCTAGTGCATTCTACCACAAAGTCCGCGATGGCTTGGGCTTTGATGGCTGTTCTGGGCTGGTAGGTGATGTCAAATTGACTCAGCTCAACTACCCATTTCAGCAGCCTGCCCGACGCCTCTGGCTTGTGCATGATGGACTTGAGTGGGGCATCCGTCATGACCTTAATCGGATGAGCGTCAAAGTATGGCTTCAACTTTCTTGCCCCTGTGATGAGCGCGAGGGCGAGTTTTTCCAAGGAGGAGTATCTCATCTCAGCCCCTTGAAGGGTTTTACTGACATAATAGACTGGCTTTTGTTCCTTCCCTTCTTCTCGGACTAGTGTCGCTGCCACTGCTGTCCCCGAGCACGCTAGGTATAGTACCAGCTCCTCTCCCACCTCAGGTCGGGATAGCAAGGGTGGCAAAGCTAAATACCTTTTCAGCTCTTGGAATGCGTTCTGGCATTCTCTAGTCCATTCAAAGTTCTTAGGATTCCTCAATATCTTGAACAAGGGAGCACACTTGTCCGCCGACCTGGATATGAATCTGCTCAGCGCCGCGACCTTGCCTGCTAATACCTGGATATCTTTAACGCAGGTCGGTGGTGCTAGGTCGAGTATCACTTGAACCTTATCCAGGTTGGCTTTTATCCCACGGGCTGTGACCATGAAGCCCAAAAACTTTCCTGCCTTGACGCCAAATGCGTATTTTTTCAGGTTCAACTTTATCCAAAAGTGCTCCATTACGGCAAAGGCTTCAGCCAGGTCGGCTTCATAGTCTTCCGCCCTTCTGCTCTTGACCAACATGTCATCTACATAGATCTCCATATTTTAGTCAATCTGATTTTTGAAAACCTTGTTCACCATCCGAGAGTAGGTAGCTCCAGCATTCTTGAGGCCAAAAGACATGACCTCATAGTAGTAGAGACCTTTATCAGTGGTAAAGGCAATCTTCTCTTTGTCTCCGGGTGCCATCTTAATTTGGTTATAGCCTTTGAAGGCGTCCATGAAAGAGAGTAGCTCGAACTCGGAGGTGGCATCTACCATCTGATAGATCCGAGGTATGGGAAAGCAGTCCTTGGGGCAGGCTTTGTTGAGGTCGGTGAAGTCAATACACAGTCTCCATCCTCCTGAGGACTTGGTCACTAGGACAACGTTGGATAACCAGGTTGGGTACTGGATTTTTTTTATGTGGCCGGCGTCTACCAATTTGTCCACCTCTTCTGCTATAATTTGTTGCTTATTATAATGGAAGTACCTGCGCTTCTGCTTTACCGGATAGTGATTCAGGTCGGCATTCAAGCGATGCTCAATCACTCCCGGGTCAATACCTGTCATGTCAGAGGCAGACTATACAAATATGTGCTTATTTTTTAGGAAAAATTGGCTTATACCTTTCTTGAGGTCGGCAGAGAGTTCACTTTCGATTTTTGCTTTCTTTGTTTCATCGGAGAGTTCCACCTCCTGAAGGTCTTCAGCCGGGCTTCCTCTCTTAGCATCCCTCTTCTCTTCGGGCAAATCTGGTCCCCAGCCAACCTGATATTTAGGTCGGAATGAGTTTTTATAACACTCCCGGGCTGAGAGCTGGGCTCCGCGGATGGTGGCCATACCGGCCGGGGTCGGGAATTTTAAGGCTTGGTGGTAGGTAGAAGGGACGGCCCTGAAATGGTTGAGTGCCACCCGACTTAAAATCCCGTTGTAAGTGGAGTTGCAATCCATCACAATGAAGTTGGCTTGCATTGAAACCCGCTTATCTCTATCTTCCAGTTTCAGCGGAAGGTTGATGACCCCTTCAGCTCGGTGGATATGTCTGGTGAATCCAGCCAAGGTACCCATCAACAGTCTAAACCAGCTTTTGTCCAATCCCATTTGCTCAAATGCCTTCAAAAATAGGACTTCTACCGAGCTCCTGGTGTCCACCATCAACCTCTTCAAGGTGAAGTTGGTTATTTCGGTGCTGATTACCAGTGGGTCATCATGGGGCAATATCACACCTTCCAAATCCTCTGAGGAAAAAATGAGCTCCTCCAACTCCGGGACCGAACCCCGCGCTGGCCCATACTCTCTTCCGACTCGAACATAACCTTTCCTGCCAGTCGAGGTCTCTCCACCCGAAGCCAATCCACCGGCTATGGTCTCTATCACAGCTAGACGTCTGTCCTTGGCTTGGCGTCTGGGTGGACTTCTCTCCTGTCTCTCTGATCTTGGCTCCGGGTCAGCTGATTATCTACGTACCTCCGGAGGTAACCTCGGGCTATCAGTGCTTCGATCTCTTGTTTCAAGTCTTTGCACTCCTCAGTGGTATGGCCGTAATCCATGTGGTAGCGGCAATACTTGGTTCTATTGCGCTTTTCAGGTCGGCCTTTCATTCTCGGTGCTGGAGGTAGGTGGTTCTGGTGCTAGATCTCCATTAAGATTTGTTCCCTTGAGGTGTTAAGTGGAGTGAACATAGTGAACCAGGGGTTTTTCTTGGGCTGCTGAGGCTGCTTTCCTCAGTCATTTTGGATCTTACTCCCAGGTTGGGTTCGGGAGGTTTCTCCCTTTTTTTGGCTTCCTTCTACTTGTCATCATCCCTCTTGGTTTGATGAATTTCCTTCGAGTGTATGTACCCTTCTGCCCGTACCATCAGCTCGGCTACGGTATCCACGGGGTCGATGGCCAAGGAAGAGGTAAGGGGTCCCGACCTAAGCCCACTTTGGTAAGCCATTAGGGCCATGGAATCCTCCAGGTTGGGTATCATGAGGGTCTCTTCATTGAATCGGGCGGTGTAAGCCCTCAAACTCTTTCCTTTGTGCTGTTTCACTGACAGCAATGACGAGGTATGACGCGTTGCACGTCGGCTTCTAACGAAGCTAGACAAGAAAGCCTCAACCAGCTGATGAAAACTTGTAATAGAGCCGGGACGAAGTTTTTGGAACCAGTCCAAGGCATTGCCCCCCAGGGTGGTTAGAAATGTTTTCGTCTTCATGAGGTCGGTTATATCATGTAGAGTCATATGGTGGTCGAAGTTCAGCAGGTGGCTGGCTGGGTCTCCGTCCCCATTATAGATTGCCAGGTTGGGCATTCGGTTGCCTGTGGGCAATGGCGTTACCAGTACTTCAGGCGAGAGTGGGCTTACGCCGAGCTGGTTAATGACCTTGGCCTGCTCGGGGTCGGCGTGGGCCGCCCTTTTGCCTCTCGCCTCCGGCTCCAGGAATCCTTCTCCGTCTTGTGCTCAGGTTCGCCCCGGGGCCGGAATGCAGAATTGTGGGCGCATGGGCCGCGGTGTAATTGCTTGTGGAACTGGGGGTTCCGCAGCTAGCTGGGCTACCTGCTCCTTCAGCTCCTAGAACATCTTAAGCATCATCCTCATCTCCAGCGTCAGGCTAGAGTTGAGGTCTCCATCTGTAGAGGGGCTGATTTTTGAGGCTAAGTGTATACGTTGGCTCGTTCCAACGTCGGCTTGGGTTTGATCTTGGCTAGGCACCTGCGTGGTTTCGAGGTCCTCGTCCAGGTTGGGCGAGTCTTCTGCCGGTGCGCTGTGGCTTCTAGTTTGTACCATGATGGTTTCTCAATAAGTGGTGAGAAGAGTGATAGAAAGAACTCGTTTCCCACAGACGGCGCCAAACTGTCGAGGTCGGAAATCCTCGCAGCTAAGGTTGTACGGCTATGCTCTGTCAAGCTGAACTTTTAGGTTGGCCTTCGAGCTGAACTTTCAGGTCGGCAACTGGACCTGCATAAGGGAAGGAAAAGGCGGTGTGTCGACCCGGATTTTCCCCTCGGGCGTGCGAATAATTAGTATATCCGAGCTGGCAATGTAGCTGAGAGCATTTAATGACGAGTTACCTCTGAAATGAAGGGGGTGGAGCTCTATTTATACTAAATTCGGGTCTGATAGTATTTAATGCGGTGCAACTTTATGTCCCATCAGAACAGCTGGCACTGAGGTCGGGATTTTCCGGGGTCGGGTCAGCATCCAGGTTGGGCATTTAGCTGAATGCGCTGTGGTCGGCTCTGATTAGCCCATCTCAGCTCAGTGTGGGTAACTCACCCCAACTCGGGGACCCCTCGTCAATACAAACTCGAGAAATGGTTATGAAGATATGCAGTTGGTTTTACATTTATTAATCAAATTACCTTAATTAAACATTATTATTTCCTTGAAACTTCTTTCAACCTTTTTAAAAAACAAAAAATGTTATAAAGTTATTAATTGAATAAATATTCATCTTATATGGACATGATTATCCAACTCCCAAAAAGACTATGCTAGATGATGTCTTGTAATTTTTATTTTGGTTTAGATGGAACAAATCCTAATTGTTTCTCCATTACAACCTTAATTATAGAATTACTATTGCAAGCTGTGTCTCAATCAAAATACACATTGTCAAGTTTATCTTTTTATTCTTATTGTGCTTGAATTATCACATGTTGACGTCAAACTCTTTTGCCAGGAAGCTCAGGGTTTGAGTATGACTACTACCATTGAAAATTATACATTAACTTATTTGATACATACTTTGGGTCGGGCTGCTGTACCCCAGGAGTTTTAATTAACATTCAACAGTTAGGTCAACAAGAGAATGTCGGCGTATGTCATCTAATATTAGTAAGTGGTGATTAATTCAATCTATATCTTGTGCATTAGTTGAATGAGGATGTTCGTAAAGGTGAACAAAGAGTAACTCCGTTGTAGTCGTCTACATCTAATATTCGTTATCATTAATCCTTAGTAGTGTGTGTAAGTAATATCCTATGACACAAATAGGACAATGAGGTGAGCCGATAGCCAATAAGGATAAGGGACATGCCCTTTGACAACAATGGTGGGATCCATCCCAGGACAAGAAGCAAAGGTAAAGGAAGCCTGTAAAAGGATAGAATACAAGTGCCAAGGCAGACATACCAATTCACTCCTAGACACATATCCAAAGTTGTTAATGTCCAATTAAGAAAGAAAAAAAGAAAAGAAAAAGTCCCGATTTGTAGATTATTTGCTCTACAAATGGTTATTCTTTTTCGGTTTGCATACGTCCTAAGGTATAACTTGTCAATCTGCAAATGTTCAAATGATGAAACCATACATTTCTATATCAAACGCAGCACTCTTTAAGGGATAATACACCACATGCAACACCCATGAGAAAGAGTGGAATAGGCAAAAGAAGAAGAATTAAAAGACCAAACAGAAAAACTCAATGGAGAAAAAACAAATGGAATCCTGAGAACATTTCTTGAGAAAAATTACCCTTTTTCCTTATTGGGCATAGGACTAAAATAAAAAGAATGGTTGGAGGAACAAGCATCTATATCATTCAAACTTTAGATACCCGTATAACAATTGAAAGTTGTTAAAGTAATTGATTCCTAAAAATTATAAGGCGCTGAAAACAAAGAAATTATTGAAGTTCTCATTTCTATCTAGGCCCAATACCCTTGATGTTAAGAAAAGATATCTTGCGAGAAAGTTGGCTAGATATTTCTTGTAAAAACATTAGTCCTAAATCTATTAGCTTCAATTGGGATCACATTCTTGCAACATTTCCATAGAAACTCTTAATTTTGGCAGGAGCTTTTGTGAGACCAGATGAACTTCCACAAATTTGGGGAATAATTGTATCCACTGGTGTAGCCATAACTGAGTATTATTGGCTAGTTGCAATATGAGGCTAAATAAGCTGGTTAAATGAGCATGAATAGGGATGATAATAATCTTGATGTTATTCCTAGTTTGTACCAAGCTGATCTATAAGCTCATGCACTTTAGTTAAGTTGACTCCAATTGTCTTGAGCAATAAATTTGCCATCACCAACAATCCATTTCGATTGAGCTCGTCATTCAAGAAGAAAACTCGCAAGTTTGTTCAAAATAGATTTCGCGAAAAACAGTTATATCCCCCTCCCATAAATTCTCAAAATCCAAATGATTTGAGCAATATTTCCTTACCTCTGATTAGGGTTCTCCAGTCTAGTAGGGCCTTCTACCCAATTGAGTTTTCAATAGTATCCGATCTTTGAAA
This sequence comes from Ehretia macrophylla, assembly GCA_037974665.1. Lineage (NCBI taxonomy): Eukaryota > Viridiplantae > Streptophyta > Magnoliopsida > Boraginales > Ehretiaceae > Ehretia > Ehretia macrophylla. The sequence continues at coordinate 101,725,632 of CM075764.1, read as the reverse complement.
TACACACTTCTAAAACTTGAGTTGCTAGAGAATGAGAAATAGAATGTTCACCAAACTTGATTGGCAAGAATAGATATATTCATGGCTTGAAAATCTTTGAATTTCAGCCCACCATTCATTCATCATTGGGACCCACACCCACTTAGTGTTGCACTATTGGGCATTACCGAATTGAGGCATTTCTATAATTAAAATGTTCCATTTAACCCAGTGTATGCCATTTATTCACATTTTTGGGCCAAAAATAAATAAATAAATTAGAGATTTATTTGCAAACAAGTTGACAAACTTGTCCTGGAAATAGAGAATAGACATAACATAGTTAGGGGTATTTGATTCGCAGAATGTTACAAGATTTTTGAGAATGTAAATATAATATTATCATATTTAGTTCGCAGAATTAAAAATATTCCTGAGAATATCACATTCTTGCGAATGCAATATTTTCATAATTTGCCAATTTCTATTCATATGTGAGGGGATAAGAATCTCACATTCCTAATTCATGAGAATAACTTTGAGAACATATAAGACCCAAATACTCATCTTAGAAATACAAAATTAAAATAAATACAATTAAATAATTCAAAAAATAAAAAATAATTAAATAATTAAAAAATAAAATAAATAATAAAAATATAAAATACAAAAACTAAAAAATAAAATAAAAATAAAAATAAGATAAAATCAAATAAGATAAATAAAAAAATTAAAACAAATAAATTATAATAAAAAAGTAAATGATAAAATAGAATAAGAAAATAAAATAAATAAAAATTAACAAATAAAATTAGTAGGAATAAAATAAAATAAAACTACACAAAATAAAATATTTTAAAAAATAAATTAACAACAATAAAAACAAAAAATAATAAAATAAAATAAAACCAAATGAAATAAAAACATTTAGAATAAATAGAATAATAACAAAAAAAAAGAAAAAAAAAGATGAAATAAATAAAAATTATCAATTTTCTAACTTAAACTAGAATTTTATATTTAAAATTATTTTTAATGCTAAATTGTAGATTTTAAAATTTAAAATTAAATAAATTTAAAATTAAATAAATTTTAAATTTTAAAAATAAAAAAATTAATTTTTAAATTTTTTAAAATAATAAATTTAAGTTTCTAATTTTGAAGTGTCAAGTTAAAATTTATAAATTATAAAAATAAATTTACTTTCATTGTATTAATATATTAAATATTTTTTACTCGCATGTTAACAAAAGTATGCAAAATATATCATTATTTGTACACTTTGTTTGATATTCTTATTTTTTTGAGTTAGAAGCATTATTAAAAAATTGTTCAACATTCCTAGGAATATTGAGTCTAAACCAAATATAATAAAATAACATTTCCAGGAAGTTGACAAAATATTCCATGAATGTTTTTAACAAACCAAACATTTTTAACCGCATTTCAAATAATAACATTCCTGATAATGATATTCCAAAAAATGTCATTCTCGGTAATAAAAAATATATTCGTGAATCAAACACCCCAGGAATAACTTAATGGACTAATTTTATGAGGACTTCACTTCCACCATATAAAAGCTTAATTTTTCAACCTTCCACTTTTTAAGAGATTTCACCAATGATCCTGTTAATAGTTTGGCCCTTAAAGCTGGCAAAGACAGATGGCATTCCCCAATATTTTCCATAGCTTATTGGTGTTCAACTCTAAGGATAGTTAAGGTTTGTTCTCTAAGTAGAAGAGGTATGTTGGAATTTAAAAAAAAAAAAATTAAAACTTATTTTTTTTTTTATAAACAAATTAAATATTTATGTATTTTTAGTCAAACATCTTAATTATTTCTTAGTGAATATATATATATATATATATATATATATATATATATATATATATATATATATATATATATATATATATGTATATATATATATATATATGTATATATATATATATTCATAGAGATGGAAAATTAATTATATCTTATAGCCATTGAGAAAAAACTCAAAATCTGCCCCTAATTTTAAGTAATTACAATACTAATGGATAGTCCGAGCATAAAACTGTAGAGACATGCATGAGATCCCAGAAAGGGTTGCACTCGCTTTAGAATCTGTTGTTGAGTAAAATTACCACTAGTGTAGAATACTCACGTAATATTGTGAAAACATGAGGAGTAAATTATAATAGACTGTACTTCATTAAGAAACACAAATAAGTCAGATTATGCTAAGAATATTGATCTATGGACATAAGCATGCAAAACATTGGCATGAAGATCTAGCATTTAGCTTTTCTCTTGGTTATCTTTCTTCAGTGGTTATTCTCTTTGAATATGTTATCATTCTGTAGTCATCAGTAGGTGTTTCACTTCTTGTTTTTGGCTTTGATATTTATGAAAATAGACTTGGCTAGAGCATTGGTTGCGGCGGATACAGAGCATGCAAGTGGAACAGCACATCATGATAATCAATATATGAGTGTTCTTCAGCAGCATGTCTCGTTCTTCGACCAAGATAAAGATGGAATCGTATATCCATGGGAGACTTTTGCTGGTAGTTTTTTGTCATTTTTCACTGGGCTAACGCTTATAATTTATCTATCACTCATTATTACTCCATTGACACTATAAGGTTTTTTTATTTTTTATTTTTATAACTATTTCAAAAAACTAAACATGATTTTTACCATTGTATGTGGTGCTGTTGCATATGAGTTCCTTGCAAATTTTCTACTGTAACTGTTGAACACGATGAATAAATATAACAAATCCGTTTTAACACTTTAATATTTTAGATGATGTGATATCTCTTCATGGTATCAAAGTCTACATACCAAAACGTTCTTGGTTCAAAATTCGTCACCACCCATTTGTAAAATTAGGGGCAGATGCAGAATTTTTTTTAGTGGAGGATAAAACGCTTATCTTTCAACAATATGAGAAAAAAAAATTTAGTGGGGGCTAAGTAACGATACATAGATATTGAAATCATTTCAAAAAAAAATAAATTAAACTTTTAAACATTTTCTCTGGCCAGTGGGGGCCTAGTTTAAATCCGCCAATGTGTAAAATTACGTCCATGTGTAAGGATCAATCAGAAACTATCTAGCTTACATGTGAGAGAGTGTTGAACACAATAAATAAACATGTATAGATATAACAAACCCCTGAGATTAGACAAAACGATTTGAATCACCATGCGAATTAAAAATGTACGTTGTTGTGCAAATATGATCAAATGTTAAAATGTGTATATCCTAATTATAATTGATGACATATTTTTTAACAAATTGCCTCTGTTTCTGTCTCTGACTCTTCTTTTTGCGATGGAACTAGGCCTACGTAGTATGGGTTTTAACATGCTTGCTTCTATCATCTTGGCCATTGGCTTCAACTTGCCATTTAGTTACCCAACTCTTCCAGTAAGTAATTTCTCTACCCTTTTCTCCAATGTCATTTACTTTAATTATTTTGGATCAGTTGATTAAATTTAACGTGCTAGCAAACTAGTAATTGGACTAGGTCGTTACGTTAAGCGTGTATTTATAATAATTGCCTTTGTAGGGGTGGACTCCTCCTCTTATGTTCCCGGTATATATTGAAAACATACACAAAGGAAAGCATGGGAGTGACACTGGAGTTTATGACTCAGAAGGAAGGTATTGATGTTAGTATATTACTCGCCTTTAAATTTAATTGACTAAATGAGACACTCCAATAGCTCATCTTGCCCACATTGGTTCGATAAAAAATATGTGCTTTAGTTAATAATTAGATAGGTTAATATAGACTTAAAGAATTTTGATCAGATGATTAAGTTTGATATATTAACATGCTAGTAGTCGAACCTGAGTTATTATACCTTCTGTTTTTATTCTGATCGTTTGAATTTATAGGTTTGTTCCTGTGAATTTCGAGAATATATTCAGCAAATATGCTCGTACAGCAGCTGATAAGATGACACTCGGAGAGCTTTTGGAAATGACTGAGGGAAATCGTGCAGCTTTTGACCTTTTCGGATGGTGTGTTTTTAGCCTCTTTTACTTGCATACGAGTCGCTCTTTTGAGCTATTAGCCGGACAAATAATATAATCTGGCTGTGAGGCGCCTGTGAGCCTTACACATAGACTCACGCGTTTCTCACATCACGACCTGATAACGATCAGGTCGTCCCTGGATTCGTGCACTATGCTAAACTTTAGTGACTGAAATTGCCTGTTACAGGATAGCTGCGAAAGCTGAGTGGGGAACGCTTTATTTTCTTGCAAAAGATGATGATGGTTTTGTGTCCAAAGAATCTATGAGACGTGTGTATGATGGTAGCTTATTAGAATACTACGCCAAGAAGCACGCAGAAGAGAAGGCGAAAAATATTCTGAAATAATATGGCTGCTGCTGCAAGCGTATGTAACAACAGATGTGGTTCAATATGCTACATAAATCAATATCTAGTATATTGCTTTACAAATCGATGCTACTTTTTTTTTTTTTTCCCTGTTTTGGTGCTTGCAATGTTGTGTAATATCAAAGATCTTTGCTTTATATATCAGAATGTGTTGTGTTTGTTATTTATATCAGTGGCAGATATAAGAATGATTTTAGGCTCAACTCTCACTTGTCAAGCAGAAAGTTGTACAGATAGACATAAGCAGTGTTTTTAAATTTATATAGCCAATACAAATGTATACTATATAATTATTTTTCCCAGATAGGTGCAGGTCGTACTATGTACACAAGCTCATAAGTAAAGTACGGAACGAGCCTTTTCTATGAAGTAAAAGCGACCTCATCTTGCTTGCTTGTAGCGCTAGATAATTGTAGGCATGTTGGTATGGCAAGAATACTAATTTTTTTTAGGTTGATCATGTTAAAATTTGGATAGTGGGGATAAATTGTGAATTTTGCGTTGATGAGAAAGTGGAGTACATTTTTATTTTTTGATGATGTGATTTTGGTTATCTCCATGGTGTGGGATGATATCTCTACCTTTTTTGTGGATATCATGGTTCTTTATGGATATATCATGATTTCTGCTTTGGAGCTCTTTGGCTCTTTTGTGATGTGGAGTTCTGTGGCTCTCTTTTGTTTTGGAGCTTTGCTCTGATTACAATTGTTACATACAACTTATATTTATAGTTAAAATGTATCTTAAAATTTATAGTTTCATAATCTGAACATGAGCTGGCTTGAATTGTTTGATTTGAACTTTGTTGTTGACTTGAATATCTCTAATTTTCTAGTTGTGCAATCTGAACTTTTCAGTCATCTTTGAATTTTTTTCAAATCTAGAATCTTTGAAATTTCCAACTCTAGCATTTTATTTGATTTTTTAGCTTGATTTCCAACAGATCACTACATAGGAGCAATAATGAAGCCATCCATGCGGAAGGGAAAGAAATTATAATGAGCGATAACTAAACGTCTATACTCAATACCAGAATTAGGATATGAATGGAATATAATTAAATAAATCCACTTCGAGGTTCTCTCTGAAATGAAGCATGAAAGGGAGACGTGCCTAGATAGAAAATGGGCATGACTACCCCTCTCCCCCCGTGCTACCATTCAAAGAGCCGACCTAGCAAGATAAGGCTGGATTTTAGCTTTTGGTATAGGTTAGATGTTTTCCCATCCTTGGTCATCTCTATACGGCTACTTTCATTTGACTGAAATCTGGAGGGGATCATTTCATTAGACCTTCATACAATTATATTGTGTTACAAATCTATAGTGATATAAATCAATCAGTTCTCAAGTTACTCATAACCATTATTTGCATCAGATTATTAATTTAACAGTGTAAAATACAGTTCAAATGGAGAAACAATCCATATATTTCTCCAACTTCTGAGAATAGAAAGAATAGATTTTCGCATTTAAGCAACATAGTATAAAGGATTTGGAAGCTTGAATGTTCTTTTTGCACTAGGAAGGCCATTAATGCTGCTCCACTGGTCTCCAAGAATGCCCCAAATGCGATATCCTTTGCTGATAAGCTGTTTCCTCACCTCAGACTTGTATTGCTCAACGGTCTTGCATTCATCTTCTCCACCCCTGTATTTGAAAACAAAAATTTGCAGAATCAATTTGTGTGCTAATATTGTCTACTTACAAGCTGGACTGTACTGAAAAAGAGTGAACTAAAAAAAGTTCAAGCATATTAGCTACTAAGAAAAGTTACAGCGTTGAAACAAAATACAATATTTGATTAGTATTTATAGTTGCATCACTGAAGCACCAAAGCCACGGAGGGTGAATGTTGGCTAAACACAATCTTGCTCGGGCCCACCTCCAAAAAATGGCAGCCCTAAGGCAGACCAACGTTTGTTTGAGGGTGTGCCTCATTTTGGAAAAAAAAATCTTTAAAAAAAAAAAAATCAAAAGAAGATATATCAGATTTTAGTTAAGAAGGCCTGACTGACTAATTATAGCATCCTGACTTCGTCATTATCACCAAATCTTCTGAGCGGATCGGCTGCTAGAGAAGCATGGTAGGATTTTCACTCGAGTCAAAGAAAAATACAGGATGAAAGAGTGTGTCACGCCCCAACTCGACCCCTCCTATAATTAGTCAGGACGCAACGGAATTTCGGCAGTATAACGACAGTAAATAGGACTCCGAGGCTCTAAACCAACCTCAACAGAACATCATACATCAAACAACTCCTCAATAAAATAATAACATACATCATAACCATATTATACAATAATCATCCCTCGTTATACGCCTTCGTTCCAACATAATACATAAACCTTAATATACATTACAAAAATATATTTAGCCAATCTAGCAACCTAATCATAAACAAAAGGAAGGCTACTAAGACAGTATCAACTAATTCATTATCTTTTCAACATCTTTTACATAATGAACTACAAAGCATATAAAAGTCTACTAAATTAATATACAAGATAGTAAGACAATACAACATCAATGATAAGACTCCGAAACATAGGACTCATCCACGTAAGGCACATTTTCCTCTTCAGGAGACACGTACCCGTAATCCTGCGAAAGTACACCTGTATACATGCAATAATAGAGAGTGAGCTTATATAAAATAAGCCTAGCGAGGATCTGATAGATCTCAAGCAAGGTCTACTAAACTCCTTGGAAATAATCCTTTGAGTTAGTAAACACACAATACATCAATAATCATTATAAATGCAACAATAGTAATAACTGTAAACACACAACAAGGATACGATACATTTACTGATGAAGCTCCGTACACCAATTCCATGCTCAACAACTCCTCCAAACTCAATGACACAATTCCTGAGGTACCTTGACCTAGACCCACACCCTATGGCTTCTCCACCCATGCGAGATAGGGATTAGCCATGATAACTGTGCCCGCAGCCCAGGATGCCTCCCGAGGTGACACAACATTATCAAAGCTCACAACAATGAGACTTAACATAAATAAACCGAGAGATCAGCAACAAAAGTGTCTGATTCCCGTAATCAATAATCTGAGAGATCAGCAACAAAAGTGCCCGATTCTCATAATCAATAATCAATCAATAATCTGAGAGATCAGCAACAAAAGTGTCCGATTCTCATACTCAATAATCAATCAATAATCTGAGAGATCAGCAACAAAAGTGTCCGATTCTCCTACTCAATAATCAATCAATAATCTGAGAGATCAGCAACAAAAGTGCCCGATTCTCGTACTCAATAATCATCAATAATCTGAGAGATCAGCAACAAAAGTGCCCGATTCTCGTACTCAATAATCATCAATATAACATCAATATTTAATTAAACAACAAACAACTAAGTTAGATGACAAAGTAGGCCATCCAACTTAACATGCATGAAACACGTAATCTAATCCTAGTCTAACCATTAACAACTCACAATTCAATCACTCAAATACCACCCAATCATCTAAAGGCTCAATTCAACAATTTAAAGAAAGACAACCTAAACTTCAAATAATCATACCTTACATTTTACTAATCCAAACAACTCCAAACCAGTTTCTATCACTCACCCACTCAAACAACTACATTAGCCCTCTCGGAACCCAACCAAGACATATCCAAATCATGCCCAATAACCCTAAAATCCTAGTGTGTCAAGGCTGACATTTTTGGATTTTAGCACCGACCTCGCAATCGAAAATTCGGCATTACAACGGCGCTACCACGTAATTATCAAACTTTTAGAAATCGACGGCAATCGATTTCAATCAACACAACTCAAAATATTCAACATTTAGCAAAATAATCAATTTTAAATACCCGAAAAATAATAATTATGCTACAATGGTTCAAATCTCGTAGGATTACATATAAATGATCCCTAGCATGCATGAAGCAATAATCTAACATCAGATTAACATTCTAACGGTTCAATAATTATTTATACGCATAAACACAAAATATGAGTTTTGAGATCTAGAATTTTTCTCTCACATTTGATCCGAAGTAAAGCTAGGAATGCGTGCAATAGGTTCCCAACAAGCGGAATCTAACTCGGTTTGAAAAGATTCGGACAAAAACTAAGTTTTCTAAAGCAAAATTTTTTTGTAAAATAAGTTGAAAAACTCTCAAAAATGCCAAGAAACTCACGGCTGCAATGTGTGTGTGTTTGTGGTGTTTTCTTTGTTTTTAGTGTGTGTAGCGATTTTATATGCAAAGTCAACAAAATAGAAAAGTCAAAGTTGATATATTTAGTCTTTTAATTATATTTTCTAGTCTTTTAATTCATTTTATTGACTATTTCTTGCTCAACTAATAAATTAACACCTAAATTAATTCTAGACAATATATTTTAGGTGACAAAGAGTTTTACATTAAAATAGTTTCACCCGAGTCGGCCTAAAACTCGATCTTCGCAAAAGTCGGTGTAAAAACCCTAATAAATTCCTAAGCCGATTTTAAAACCGTTTTAATCAAACACAGGTCTATTAAAGTCCGTGGACTAGGTCTAGAAGGGTTAAAAAGACCATTTTCAAAATTATAGTGGACGTGTTTCGAAAATACTAGTCACTAAAAATCGACGATAAAATTTTCGATGCCAATTTTGATGAAAATTTCATGAATGCACACACAGCATGTATTAGGAATATAAATCACATATCTAGCATATTCTAACTCATATAACACATAAACAGATCAAATTACGCAAAATGAGGCAATACACGCAAAACGAGGTTAAGTTGAAAAGTGGGATTTCACATTCTCCCTTCCTTAAAACAATTGCGTTCTCGCAATTCTTCACTCAAGTACTGCTGGCTCAAACATACGGAAAGAAAGACCGAAAATCAAATTCTGAATACCAACTAAGTATGCCAACTAGGAATACTGAACAAGAAGTTTGAATAGGAACGCTGAATAAGAACACCCACTAAGACTTCCGGATGAAAATCTCAAATAATTACTGAAGAAAATGTCAAACATAGATCCCGTAATAGAGCACCAACCAATAATACCAAGTAAGAGCTTCAACAAGATCACCGAGTGAGAATACCAAATAATAATCCCAATATAAGAACTCCGGATAATACCGTATCAGAATTCCACATAAGAATACCGCATAGAAAATACCATAGAAGATGTCCAAAGAAGTATGCTGAATAAGAATCTCCATACAGAAATCTCGAGGAAGAATGCCGTATAAAATCACCAAATAAGAATCCCAATAATCAATGTATAGTCATAAAGTAGCTTGACCCCTAATCGGAATTCCATATACCTCAGCATCACATACTACTCAGTCGCCAACTGATATGATGAACGTGCTAACTTTAATCGTATAAGGCAAACTCTCTACTCACATTTTAGCACGTTGCACTCAAGGAGATATGATATTTAATTGGTTGAGAATAAGTAAGTTACCTTTCACCACTGCTGTCGCCTCTAGCAATTCCTCCAAGTCCACTACGTAGGCCCGAGCTTGAGCCCACTGCTGCTGTGGTGTACTGCTTGCAGGTCCACCCTAATAACCCTGGACTGCTGGCTGACTCGTAGTACCCTGATACCTAGGGCAATCCCTCGCCCGGTGTTGGTTGCTGCCGCAACCTAAACACGTCCCTGCCTTTCTTCGACAGTCGGCCTCCATATGGCCCTTACGTTTACAATAAACACACTACAGTATCGGAGCACTGATACTGCCTCCTAAAAAACCAGAAGCTGAATAAACAGCTGAACTAGCCTGCTGTTGAGGCCTTACCAAACTAGGCCTGTACTGACCCTGAGACTGGGCTAGCCTAAACTGGGACTGAACCTGATATGACCCCTGCTGAAACTGAGGCCGATAATAACTCTGCTGTCCCTGTGGCCTAAAAGAACCCTGTTGAGCTGGTGGCCTGTACACAACCTGCTGTACGGGAGGTCTATATATACCCTGCTGATACTGCAGCTGATACGGCCTCTTACTGGGCTGACTAGACACAAGCTGATCCCCCTTTCTTTTCTCTAGTCTAGAAGTTGCCTCAAAGGCCTCAGTGAATATATCATACTGATTCAGAGCCATCACATCCTGAATCTCGGGCCTCAACCCCAACATAAATCTATGAGTCTTCCGCTCCTCATCAACCATATACTCCGGTGCATACTGGGATAGTCGAGTAAAGGTGGCCTCATACTGAGCCACTGAGGCATCTCCTTGTACTAAGGCTAGAAACTCTGTCTCTCTCTGTTCTCTCGCGATCCTCGGGACATACTTCTCCCGAAAAGCTCTCAAGAAGGTACCCCAAACATACGGAATACCCTGTGTCGCCCAGCTAGTTCTCACCGTGCGACACCATTCTTCTTCCTCATCATCTAACAAGTACACGACAAAGGAAACCTTCTGCTCATCGGTATAATCAAGAGGATCATAAATCTTCTCTACCTTGCTAATCCACGCTTCAGCCTTCCGATCATCGGGTTCCCCCTGAAATCTAGGTGGATGATATCCTAAGAACTCTTTCAGGGTACCACGCCCATGGTTTCCACCCTGCACATTCAACAACTGAGCCTGCAAAGCCTGATTCTGGGCAGCCTGCCCTGCCAGTAATTGTGCCTGACTAGCCACTAACTCAGCAATCCTTTCCATAGCTGCCCCCAATCGATCATCACCCCTATCACGGCCCGGTACCGCATTACCAGGAGTCTCATCTAAAACCTCGAGCCTACCTCTGGTCCTTGGTCTACCGGCCATTTTACTAATCAAAGAGTTAGCACAGGTTATAGTACATAAACAGGTTATAAACAACTATTAACACATAAATAACAAACTCATATAAAACACACAAACAAATTGATCACATAATCATATAAGTACTAAATCACATAATCACTTAATCAGTTAATCATATTAACACATATTTCACTTTTCTTTTACTTCATACATACTTGCATGCTTGAACCATTACCCACATTCCGAGGATACCCCGGCTGACAGCTAATCAAGCTCTGATACCACTTAAATGTCACGCCCCAACTCGACCCCTCTTATAATTAGTCAGGACGCAACGGAATTTCGGCAGTATAACGACAGTAAATAGGACTCCTAGGCTCTAAACCAACCTCAACAGAACATCATACATCAAACAACTCCTCAATAAAATAATAATGTACATCATAACCATATTATACAATAATCATCCCTCGTTATACGCCTCCGTTCCAACATAATACATAAGCCTTAATATACATTACAAAAACATATTTAGCCAATCTAGCAACCTAATCATAAACAAAAGGAAGGCTACTAAGACAGCATCAACTAATTCATTATCTTTTAAACATCTTTTACATAATGAACTACAAAGCATATAAAAGTCTACTAAGTTAATATACAAGATAGTAAGACAATACAACATCAAGGATAAGACTCTGGAATATAGGACTCATCCACGTAAGGCACATTTTCCTCTTCAGGAGGCACATACTTGTAATCCAGCGAAAATACACCTGTATACATGCAATAATAGAGAGTGAGCTTATATAAAATAAGCCCATCGAGGATCCGATAGATCTCGAGCAAGGTCTACTAAACTCCTTGGAAATAATCCTTTGAGTCAGTAAACACACAATACATCAATAATCATTATAAATGCAACAATAGTAATAACTGTAAACACACAACAAGGATACGATACATTTACTGATGAAGCTCCGTACACCAATTCCATGCTTAACAACTCCTCCAAACTCAATGACACAATTCCTGAGGTACCTTGACCTAGACCCACACCCCATGGCCTCTCCGCCCATGCGAGATAGGGATTAGCCATGATAACTGTGCCCGCAGCCCAGGATGCCTCTCGAGGTGACACAACATTATCAAAGCTCACAACAATGAGACTTAACATAAATAAACCGAGAGATCAACAATAAAAGTGCCCGATTCCTGTAATCAAAAATCTGAGAGATCAACAACAAAAGTGTCCGATTCCCATAATCAATAATCAATCAATAATCTGAGAGATCAGCAACAAAAGTGCCCGATTCTCATACTCAATAATCAATCAATAATCTGAGAGATCAGCAACAAAAGTGCCCGATTCTCGTACTCAATAATCAATCAATAATCTGAGAGATCAGCAACAAAAGTGCCCGATTCTTGTACTCAATAATCATCAATAATCTGAGAGATCAGCAACAAAAGTGCCCGATTCTCGTACTCAATAATCATCAATATAACATCAATATTTAATTAAACAACAAACAACTAAGTTAGATGACTAAGTAGGCCATCCAACTTAACATGCATGAAACACGTAATCTAACCCTAGTCTAACCATTAACAACTCACAATTCAATCACTCAAACACCACCCAATCATCTAAAGGCTCAATTCAACAATTTAAAGAAAGACAACCTAAACTTCAAATAATCATATCTTACATTTTACTAATCCAAACAACTTCAAACCAGTTTCTATCACTCACCCACTCAAACAACTACATTAGCCCTCTCGGAACCCAACCAAGACATATCCAAATCATGCCCAATAACCCTAAAACCCTAGTGTGTCAAGGCTGAAATTTTTGGATTTTAGCACCGACCTCGCAATCGAAAATTCGGCATTACAAGGGCGCTACCACGTAATTATAAAACTTTTAGAAATCGACGGCAATCGATTTCAATCAACACAACTCAAAATATTCAACATTTAGCAAAATAATCAACTTTAAATACCCGAAAAATAATAATTATGCTACAACAGTTCAAATCTCATAGGATTACATATAAATGACCCCTAGCATGTATGGAGCAATAATCTAACATCATATTAACATTTTAACGGTTCAATAATTATTTATACGCATAAACACAAAATATGAGTTCTGAGATCTAGAATTTTTCTCTCACCTTTGATCCGAAGTAAAGCTAGGAATGCGTGCAATAGGTTCTCAACAAGCGGAATCTAGCTCGGTTTGAAAAGATTCGAACAAAAACTAAGTTTTCTAAGGCAAAATTGTTTTGTAAAATAAGTTGAAAAACTCTCAAAAATGCCAAGAAACTCACGGCTGCAATGTGTGTGTGTGTTTGTGGTGTTTGCTTTGTTTTTAGTGTGTGTAGAGATTTTATATACAAAGTCAATAAAATAGAAAAGTCAAAGTTGATATATTTAGTCTTTTAATTATATTTTCTAGTCTTTTAATTCATTTTATTGACTATTTCTTGCTCAACTAATAAATTAACACCTAAATTAATTCTAGACAATATATTTTAGATTACAAAGAGTTTTATATTAAAATAGTTTCACCCGAATCGGCCTAAAACTCGATTTTCGCAAAAATCAGTGTAAAAACCCTAATAAATTCCTAAGCCGATTTTAAAACCGTTTTAATCAAACACAGGTCTATTAAAGTCCGTGGACTAGGTCTAGAAGGGTTAAAAAGACCATTTTCAAAATTATAGCCGACGTGTTTCAAAAATACTATTCACTAAAAATCGACGATAAAATTTTCGATGTCGATTTTGATGAAAATTTCATGAATGCACACACAACATGTATTAGGAATATAAATCACACATCTAGCATATTCTAACTCATATAACACATAAATAGGTCAAATCATGCAAAATGAGGCAATACACGCAAAACAAGGTTAAGTTGAAAAGTGGGGTTTCACAGAATGTGTTCGAACCTCAGAATTAGACTGGCCCATCCGAAGTACCCCACATCGACAAGATTGTCGATAGTTGCTGATCTAAGAAGTTCTCTTCTTGAAGAAACCAAAAAGATATGAACTCCGTGTGCTTTGAGCTCATTGAACAGCTTCAGAGAGTGCTCTAGAGCTGTAGGTTTGCCCTTTTTCATCCATTCTTCCAAAGTGGTCAAGTTCAACTTCTTTCCCCTACATTTCACAAAGAGACAATGCATGTGACGCAAAGAAGAAGAAAAGGATCGACATTAAGTATACAGGGCGGCTAAAAACACACAATTTAACACTTATATATAGATAATTATTTTGGGTAAATGGTTTTTCCAGCCAAAAATATACCTTAAAAGTACATAAATTTTAAAAAAAAATATAACATCCATGTATTTTTAATAATTCGGTCTTCAGGTTAGTAGGGGTTACAATTCTTGTTGGACTGTGAATACATCCATCCATGAGTATTCACTACTATTATCATAAAATCTATACTTTGAAAAGATAGTGCCAACTTTGCGACCTTCAAATTTAGTGTATCGACAAAAATGTTAACAAAAAAAATAAAAAAATCAGTATTTCTAAGTGTGGTATAACAGTTGACTAAATATTAAGGGGTAATGAATTATTTGGCGCACACCACGAAGGCGGTAACAAATCAAGGCAAACTCTAAATATAAGATATAACACTAAAATAACAAGGATCAAGATCGACAGTAGCACGGGGGAGGGGGAGTCGTGCCGATTCTCTCTCCAGGCACTAGAAGAAGATGAAAAAAATGCACTTACCCGAAATCATTTTTCTTGTAGAAAGGAAGAGTGGAGAGGAGAGTATCATCAATGTCGAAAATCCATGCATCTTTGCCATCTTTCTTCAAACTGCAACTTGTGCTAATATAAACTCTGCATTCATCAATTGTCCTCTCAGAATCCACAGTGTACTGAGTCGATGTCATGTACTTTTTTATGTATTCAACGCATTCTTCAGGTACAACTTCGAAATTTTTGATATTGTGTAGCTCAACATTCATTCTCCAACTCTCACAATAGTTTTTCAAAGTGATTTGAAGACCATCTTTTCTTCTTTGATTCAAAATGTTCCAATCCGCCATTGATGACCTTAAGAGTAGACAAAAAGTTGCTACTACAAAAGCAAGATTTCTTGCCATTGTGTTTTGCCAAAGAAAGAATTGGTTTTGAAGTAAAGATTGGGAAGTGTTGGATTTTATTTGATCTATATAGGAAATGATTTTGGAAACTGATAAGAAAATTCAATGGTGGCTCACATATTGGGTATAGAAATTAGTTGTCACCTTGTAATTGTTTGTCCACTACTTTACATGTCATTCTGGTTGGCAAAATCACTTTAAATAAAGCTTAATTTATCAGTCAACAAGAGGAGGTATGAGAATCAATTAAAATAAAGCTTAACTGATCAACAAGAGGAGGTATGAAAACTCCTTGTTTTCGAGCCTAAATGGCTACATTTATTGATTTATGAATCTGATTTAGCTATGCTAGATTATTGATTATGCCACATTCACTGTCTCCATTAGACAGTCATGGGTGATGACAAGGTAAAAATATTGAAACAGTCCTAGGTCAAGAATCCGAGCTAGCCTGCAAATAAATAATAGGGTTTATAATCTTGTGGGATAGATTTTGAAAATTAATTTAGTGATTGTTATATAAAATCTCAGGTGAAAAAATTTAAAGAGAAAGAAAGAGTATTTATAATTAGTTACCTATTAGGTGGTGTGGAATAAAGTTTTATTATTTTTTGAAAAAATCTCCCAAAAACTCGCTTTACACTTGAGAAAGGAAATCTTATCTCGATAAGCTATCATATATTACGGTCCTCACTCATGAAACCCTCCTGCATTTGGCGGAGGTCTTGAGGGACTTCGTCGAGAGCCTTGGGGGGTTTGGGTGATTTTATGATTCATGCTTTGGTCTAGTTAGTCGTCAGTGGTCGGGAATTCAACCCATGTCACGCCAATTTATTATAGTGCCCTCCAAGTTACATGTTGTTCAATCAAATTACAGTTACAATTAGTTGAACCTGCGATTCATACACTAGTAAACCTTACATACATGTACGACTCATACATTGCATGTGGGACTTACCAAATACGTATGAACTGTGCCTGACTAACCGGGCACAAATATTTTCAATCTAATTAATAGAATTTAGTTCTATACGGATGTAAAAATGTGCAAATATAAAATAAAAAATAAATTCTATGTATGTGGGTCTCACTTGTATTAAAACGTCTATAGAAATCTTACTCCTAATTAATCTACAACAGTCTTACTGGAATTGAATGGTCAGACAACATTAATGGATGCACTGATTAAGGAATGTCTCTAAGCACTTTTACTGGGGCATCTAAAAATTCGTGCTATAAACACGACTCTTTATTGGCCCTTCTTAACTAATGGAAGCGCCATATGAGAATCCAAATTTGATCATTTTATCAACATAATTTTGTACATTTTAATGCCTCACGATAAGATAATTTATAATTTTAGGAATAAGTAATGGCTCAAATTACTTAACTTTTTGCCAGTAAATTTTTAGGACAATAACAATTAAATTTATGACACTGTTAGTATCATCTACTAATTAAGAATTCTGAAATTAAGACGCAAACACATATAACTTATGAAATATGCCACTAGAAAAACGATACATATGATAAAATGAGTATTGTCCGGGTGGTCAATTTAAAGAAATTCCTCTAATTCAAGTAGAGATCAAAACAAACCTATAGACAACAATCATGAGCATATCATAATGCACCACAATATTAAGTTGACAGCACGTTTAATTGTCAATGAACAGCTATATATGAATGTATATGAAAATGTAATGTAACTCTCATGCCCCTCGTGGCATGAAATATTTTGGATTCTTTATCAAGATCACATATTTCATATGGCAGCATTGTGGATTGATTATCGGAACCCACCTTAATCATGTCACCAAAAGTCATCACTGATCAGATTTTCTTCCCTCAAAGAAAATGAAAAATTGTCTTCATGTCTCAAAATGCCTTCTTGATTTGCCAAATTTCACATATTCTAAAATCAACTTGCTTTTTGTATCTCATATTTTAAATGGTAACAGAAACTTTGTGCTATGCCCTTTTGATAATCAAGGTTAATGTTGAAATCTATTTGAGTGTGATGGTAATAGCATTAATGCACCAAATTCCATTAAAATTTCAAAAATTAACAACTTCTACAATGTTGCATTATGACATATTCATAATGTTTCGTGGAAACGGAAACGCCTCCTCCCACGAGCAATTGAAAAGACCACAAAAAAAAAACACTAATCATCTATATCTTCACATTAAGATATGTAATCTTTATATATTGTTATAAATATATGCTCACAGTTGGTAATTGCCAATTGCCAATATTCTATTGAGGTAATCATATTTTACTCTTTTTTGCAAAAGACACTTCATAATATTATTTAAATGACCACCAATTAATATTTGGTACTTTTATCCAACTCTAATCCGTTTTAAGATTAATCCTCGCACATAATAACAAGACGCGTATTTCCTTCATGCTCTCTCCACGTATTTTTACAGTGAAATTAGACCACATTCAACAAATTAAATTTAAAAATTTGTTCATCAGGTACGGTTATCTCCATTATTCTATCCCCACTTAATATTGTGTGTGTATTGAAATCTACACAAGCAATTATTCCTAAATATTTCTTACATTTGGAATAATAGCCATCACCTAGATAAATCTTGATTTGATTATAATTTAATTACTTACGTTAAGCATAACTTCAATTTTCGCTTCTTATTTTATGGCAAGAAATATATTACAGTTTATTTAATTTGAAAACAAAAATTGCTCGTTATTATATTAAATTGTTGAATATAAAATAATCGGGCAACAAAAAAACGTAAAGACTATGCATAACCACTCACTGATGAATTAAATCTCATTTCAATTATTTAGCTACACTTCAATAACACGACTTGTTAAGTCCCTTAATAATAATGTACTTAAAATAATAAGAGTTGAATGAAATACCTAAAGTCAAAAGTGGAGAGGTATTCTTGTCCATTACATAACATAAAATATATATACGTAATTACTAAAGCCAAATGTAAAGTGCAAATATTATAGCTACTAGGGCTTTGATTCAATTGTAATGTTACTTGCTATGTATGTGAAAAATTGTGAACTTAAATTTCGTTAATTACGTTATACGTTCTTAGATCTCTTCTGAATAAAATTAGAAAAAGCAAAAAAACGAAAAGTGCAAATAGCAACATCTATGGAAAGGTTTTCCAAAATGAAAATTAATATCATAAGACCTATTAAATGCCAAATTTACCACATAATTCAAAAAATAAATAAATCGGAAGTTAACACCATTAGCCATTTTTCTGGTTTTCAGAAGCACAAAAATAGATTTGCTTTGATGATCCGAAAAATGAACAATGTCCATGTTATGTCGCTACGGATTGGAAGAAAAATTCTTCTGTTTGGCTGCCTTAGTGAACACCTGACTTATGTCTGACATTTTTTAGCCATGAATTCAAAAACAATCAAACAAAGCAGTCAAGAAGTAAGCATCACAAAAATGTACTTGTCGAGTGACTACAAACATGTAAATATAAGTTAGATAACAAGAAGTTTACCATGTAGTAATGAAACTCAAACAGATCATGTACAAACAAGCGCGTTTTGGCTAATCCAGTAGTAAGAGTTTAATGCTCATTCCATTCATTTTTCACAGTTAACATAGTTGTTATCCTTCTACTGGAAAGTTAATTCCTATATCATAGCACACGATGCACATCAAGACAGATAAATCCAGTGTATATAGCATGTCAATAAAAGATATGAAGCATCACAGCGCATGTTGAGCCCATATGGAACAGATGGTTGCTATACGAGTATCAGCACACCTGCAACGATAGGCACTGTTAATTTTCCAGACTTGTAACTGTAATAACCACAGTAAAAAGTGTTAACACCTGACTAAGTCTGGTTACTATTTAGTAGTTGTGTGTAAAACTTGAAGGCTTTGTCAAACTACTTCCAACTTCGTCGTCTTCCCAGCATGTTTTGAAAGGTTAAAAGAACTAATTTTACAAGGAAAAGACTTGGCCAATCAGTTGTTCAAACTAGCCGCAGTAAACAGAGGGATGCAATACAACAGTCCTGCAGCATCAATGAATCCTGGAAAAAACTTCAGTCTGGACAGCCAGACGTCCGGCTATGAGAGTAAGAGGTGGGCTCCAGATCCACCCCCATGTTTGGTCAGGACAGTCTGGCTGTCCAGACTGAAGAGTTTCCCATGAATTCTACCCTAAAGTGACCTACACAGGAAAATTTTCAGAATGCACCTTTCCAACATACTCAAATTGTGTTGAAAATGAGGCCTGGTAGAATCCAGGTTTGCAGAGGGTGTAGTAATAGGCATCCTACAATATGGTAATTTTTGTGGGACAAGTGCAACATTTTATTCTTAGTGAACCATCACTGAGAACGAGGGATACAAATTAGACAGGAAAATGTACCGAACAATGAAAAGCAAGATTCGACAAAAAGGAGAATCCACTCGATTTTCATTCGATTGTTAAGTTTTTCTAGCTGGTTCAAAGGAAGCATCACATCATTTAATATAGATAACCCATCAAATGATGGGATACCTACTCATCAAGACAACCCCTAACCAGCAAATGCATCCTTCTATATGCATGCATAGAAGAATCAAATTCCAAGTGTTTCGACAATTGTATCTAAAAGATGGAAACAATACTTTTACATTTCTTAGAAAATTAAAAACCATTCACAAAAGCAGAAGCACACAAATTCTGCGAGATTCCACCTGAAAAGATTTAACGAGTATTGTTTTTAATCAGTAAAAGCATATACAGAGCACAGATGCTTTACTAGGCATAGGGATCATAATGCAAGATTACAACCAATCATCAGTACCAATTATGAGCAGAATGGTACTTTGCAACATCCAAAACAATTGCGACACCTAACAACACTGACTCTTCTTCTACTCTAGAATCTTAAACCAAAGCCACAACTATTAACGAAGACCAAGTAGCCAACTTGATAACTACTCTATACATTTAAAGATCACAATGTCAACCACAATAAGCAAACAAATACATAAGAGCGACACAGGCCGGTGGAATGGAAGGTACGGGGAAGGATATTCCAACCTTGACAGAGATGACAAGGGAGAAAACCTAATCACCCGAGGTAAGGGGGAAGATTGGCAATTTGAATGTAGCTGGTCATGGGAGGTGTAGAGAAACCTAGTTACAAGTTAAAATTCTCAACACCACATTACCAGCGATATTCAACCACAATAATCATCCACCAAACCTAAACCAAAATTTCCAAAAGTCTTCTAATCATATTATCAAGAACATCGATAAATAAGCTAAACCAGACCCTGCTTTTTGCAAGAACCTTATGAAAGTCTTCAATTCATATAATAAAACACCCATTACATTGTATCAACATATTTATGGCAATAAACAAGCATTTCAATCAAGTTAAATATACCCACAAAGCAAAAGAACTTAAATTCATTGACAAAATACGCACCCATCAAAGTAGATCAACAAATTCCTAGAAATTCAACAACAATAAAGAATCATTTGAATTAAGTAATGAGTAGATTAGTTACTGAAAAAAAGAATAATGAATTGGGTGTAAACACTGAAAAATGAAAAGAAAAAAAAAAGGTAGAAACTGAAAAATGAAATGGTATGCAAGAAATAGCAAGTGGCTTCGTTATACATGTATATAAAGGGTTTTGAAGTGCTAGGGTTTTTAGTTAATGGGTTTATGGGCTTATTTGGGTTGGGCTCATTGACATATATTCTAGTTTCTTTGTTTGACAAAACATTAGTTTATGTCAGTCTTTTTAATGGAGAGTTTCTCGTCCGATATTGGGGTTTATAACCATTGAGAGCATCATCGGATGATAATTCTTTTTTTCTTTTTTCTTTTTTCTTTTTTCTTTTTTATCCCTAAATTTCATGACAAATTTAGATAGAATAAAAGGGCAAAAAATGAGTTGAATTGCTCATTTGGAAGTCATGCTATTGAGTTTGTTCCCGTAGAACTTCTTTCCTTGTTAGATAGAGATCAAAATAAGTAAAAAATCTCTTACGTTGATAGTTCAATAGTTATTATCATTCGACCTCTTTTATAATAAAATAAAATAAGTTTTGTGACAAATGTCAAACACTTTCAATTTTTAGGAAGAATAAGGCCACTTATAAAGTTTGCCCTCCTTTTTGTTGATAAGTTTTGTGTTACATAATATAATCACAATCCATAAACAGGGGTCACGTTTGGTATAAGGTTAAGTATTTATTCTGGGAAATTTTTACAAACATTTCCTATTGTTTTCTCAAAAATTTAAATTTATTCTTATTGTTTAAAATTAATCAATTTAGTGCATTTAAAAAAAATCAAATTCTATTTCAAATTAGCCAATTTAGTTCCTATTGTTTTCTAAAAAAATTTAGATTAGTCCCTATTATTCTCCAAAAAATTCAATATAGCCAATTTAGGAGGAGAAGTAGGAAGTGGAATTAATACAATGAATTCAAAAGCATCAAACCTCTCTTTTTCGAAAGAATCGAAATGGTACCGGCCGTACTTAATAATAGAAGAATTTGACAGAAATATGTAAAATTGTCTCTCCTAAAAAGATTATTCTAAAATAAATGGGCTTAGGCGGGGACTAAATTAATCAAATAGTGCCTGTCACGATGTTCACGATAATGTTATTGTTGAAATTTGTTATACACCATATGGAATAATCAATTCATTAAGCACCAATACTTTTTTTTAACTAAATGAGCAAGTGTATCATTAAAACCCAAATACAATATAACTTCTTTAAACTAATAGCGTTGGGACCACTAGATTCTATTAATTTAGCGATATATCAATTTATCGATAAATTAATAATTATTAATTTATTTAGATCTTTTTAATTTTTTTGCCTTAATAATAAACATATTATATTTATAGTATATTTTTTAAAAAGTGACTCATATATAAAAATCTAATTTAGTAGGATTATAATAAATTTCTCTAATCTCGTATCAGGATTAAGATTAGAACAAGTTTATCTAATCTTATAGTCAATTTATTATGTAAATTTTAACTAATTATTAACTTATGAAATATTTGGGTCGGTAAAATATAAAGAAAATATTTTAAATGTATTATCTTATAATTTTATTGAAATTATTAATTGTTTACACTGGTCCCAAGTCGAGACTAAATATTTTTATTATTTAAAAAAAATTATTAATTTATCGAATATTAATTTAAAGATGTTCTATGATATGTAATTACAAAGTTAATTACGAAATAACATGACCATTAGACTAATATACTATTAACAACATTCCAAGCATCGCAAATGATCATTATTCTAAATAATGTCTAAAGACATACTAACAAAGTTGAAACCAAATCTACTATTGTTTATGGTCTATGTGGTTTTAGATCTCAGAATTCTAGTATGCATGTCAACAAGTTTTAAATTGTTTAAATTATTTTATTATAATTATATTATTACCCTACTATACTTGATTACCTTCATAATGTAATAAATGAAAGTGAAAACAACCCATCCTTTTAGAAGATGCTATTAATCTTATCATGTAGGCCCTCCCTATCACTAAGATATTGCTTTTATTTAATGTTAGCTATTGAAAAATAAATTTAGCTAGGCCGGGACTGGACTTTTTCATTAAGCGATATGAACCGTGATCAGGGAACTACATATTCATACAAGGGGCAAACTTCTGGGATGAAATAAAATTTAATCCAAACAGTTCAAAGACAAACTACTTTATGACAAAACAAAGAAAAGAAAAGAGGCAAACTACTTGATACAAGGAGAAACATTGATGCAATAAAGTTTCCATAAATCTGAACACTTCCAAGTTAAAAGCTACATAATACAATTAGAGATACTAATGAGGGCAGATTTTGCGGGTAATTGATACCCTCCCGCCCCTAACCCAACTCAAATGGGAAAGCTACTGTGGTGGGATTAACTTTAATCCTGAAGAGGTGTAGAGATAGGGGTGTAGAACACAGAGACAAGGGGTGTTGAAATAACTTTTTAAGTGGCGGGACAAGGCGTAGGGATAAGTCACCCTTCCCAAACCTGTTACATTAGCATCCCTACATACAACGCCAAACATCTTGCATGGTCCATATAAAAGTTTATATGAAGCCAAATAGTTTAAAGACATCATCCAGGTTAGGATCATCTCTTTTACTTTTTCACTCATCTACTAGATGAGGTGCATTATAAGTCATGAAATTTTAAAAAAATTGAATCCGATGGCCTATCATGCACCGTCATCTATTAGTTGAGCGAAATAATAGAAGAGAGAATCTAAGACATACAAAAAAAAACATCTGAGACTTTAAAATATACACAAATCCAAACAGTTTAAAGACATAAACAACTTCAAACAAGCAAATGTCTAAAACAACAAAAACTTTACACAAACCCAAATAGTTCAACCACATTATACATAAACAACTTCATACAAGGCCACGAGGGCACAAGTCTGGAACATATAAAGTTTACACAAATCCAAACAATTCCAAGACATAAAAAACTTCACAGAAGGGCAATAGTTTGGGACGACATAAAGTTTACATAAATACAAACAATTCATACAAGGGCAAACATTTTTTTTTTTTTTTTTTGGGTGAGGATGATATAAAGTTTACACAAATTCAAACCATTCAAAGACAAACGTTCTTCCATCGACCTCGGCTTCAATATGCAACAGCAAACTCAGAACTGGGGACTGCAAGAGAACAGTAGAACTTCCAAGACCACAATGGCTAACTTGTCTGGCAATGCAATTGGAGAACTGAATAATTGAGAACCTGCGAAGAGCTCAATGCTATAAATACTTGGACACACTTCGGAGAGTAGCTAAAAGGATTACTTTATGCTTCTCATGAGGGATAAATTCCACTTGACACTAGAAGAACACAACCGTGAAATTGCCTCAATGCAAATGATCATATCCAACTTGATGATTAAAATAGACAGAGAAATTATGGTAGACCGCTTTCAAAGAATTCATATATTGAGTATCAAATTTCTCGTGTATATGATAAAAATTTTACTATATAAAGAAGGGTGATGAGATGATGGGTGATATATAACATTACTCGTAAAAATTCTATTATACAATAAAGGGTGATGGGAGTGATGGGGGTAATATATAGCATTGCTAAAAAAATTATATTGGCAGAAATGTAGCTGAAATGCATAAAAGAGTATATCTAAATATAATGGAAACCGAAACCGTAGTTCGAACTAACGAATACAATAGGTGATCACTACTTGACTATTCCACCCAATTCTTGGGTGTAGTCCATACGTTAACGGGTGTACCAACACATGACACATATTAGAAGTGATGTTTGTTTGTGTGGTTAATCAAATTCTTTTACAAGGTACATGAAAGCTCAAGTATGTTACCTGAGATTGATTCTGGTAGATGTGTACTGTAGGAATGAGTCACCCCACAGAAACAGATATGGAGATCATGTACATTCTACACCATATATAATTGCTGTTTCAAAATAAAGAAGATCGACACAAATACTAATTTTCTTACGATCGAGATAGCCAGTTATATTTTTATGACTATACAACTGGAATGTAAAGAAGATAATTGAAGCTGCCGACATAACAATATTCATGGTTGTGTTTATCTATGCACCTTTTCACCTAATTTGTTTTCAGATTTTAACAGAAATAGAAATCTAAGGAAGAAAAGACAAAGCCAAATACTTCATTCGAAATGATCTGAAATGAATAACAAGTTTACTTCGTATACCAGATTCTCAAGTCACACACGCGTACACACACACATATAACTGAATGTTGATGGAAAGACTAAGATAATCAAATTTATATAGGCGACCCCATCCAGGGGAGGGGGAATATGGGCTGGGAAGAGATGGGAGCAGCAAGTTTAGACACTACCTGATAGTTACATCATTTGATTTTCATTCAGATGACTCGTTGTCATTGTCAAATATGACGGATGCAAGTGGTACTACTTCGTCCATGTCTGTTCCTCTTACTCCATTGACTATGCGAAGCCTGTTTTTAAATGCTATTGGCATTCTTAGGATCTTCAATTCTCGTAGATTTGTCAAAAACTGTAATCCGTCTGGGACCTTCTTCAATTGGCTGCAATTTTCAATTTTCATAGTAGAAAGATTGGGCATTGCTTTTTCTTCCACCCTCCAGCTCTCCAGGTCATACAAATTCGAGAGCTCTAAACGCTTGAGTTCCGGGAATTGGGATGCAGAACAGATCATTTCTTTACCAACAAAGGCATCATCAAGCAGGATTAATACCCGCAAACTAGGAAGCTTCTCCAATGTGGGCATTGGGTCAATTTGAAGTTCAGAGCCACTGAGCACAATTTTAGTTAAGTTCTTAGAAATTTTACGATATGGTGGTATTTGACCCAAATGTCCCTCCATATACAAGACATGAAGAGTGGGACAGGCTATCAATTTTCTGAAAAGCGAGTGCTTCTCGTCTGCATAGCAATCAAAGTTTCTGACATCAACAGATGAACGTAACTCATGCTCTGAAGGCCTGTTCATTAGGGATATCATCATTTCGATAGCCTCAAGACTCCCTTCAGTATTTATAGTAAGGTACCAAATTTTAGTCAGTGTGAAGAGATCTTCAGCATCACATACCTCAGTATTGAAGTTTTCAAGTGTCTCAAGCTGTGTCAAGCCATCCAATCTCAGTTTAACACCATCACGGGTTCGGAACTTTAATGGAAGATATAGATGCCTCAATCTTTTCATATTACGCAAGACATTTGGGATCTCCATTTCACACTCAATTTCAACCCGTAAATCAAGAATCTGCAAATATGGCAAGTAGCCTATTGATGCTGGCAGCGTCTTCAGCAGACATCCCATGAAACTAACATATCTCAGGTGGACCAGGTCTGCAATTTTCTCTTCAGGGAGCGTCCTACTTCCAAAGTCGATTCTATCAAAGTCTAGAATCCTAAGAAATCTCGACTGCAGTATGCGATCTATAAGTTTGGACAGCATCTCATCTGGAACCAGTTCTTGGTTTTCACACGCATTACGGACCAAAAGAAATCGGAGGTTCTTAGTCAAGCGATCAAGGGATCTACTGTTGTTATGCGAACCGATATACAAGACAACTCGTACTTTGTCAGTCCAAGAAGAGGAATCAGAATGCTGGTCTGGTTCATTTTCCATCACTAGTAAGAATTCTTCTTCGCGCCCCATGAATAAGCAAAAGTCATATATCAAATCATGAAGGGAGGAACACTTAAACTTTCCAGCAGTTGGAATTTCCTCTTCTTGCACGTCGACTATGCATCTTAGTCGCAATTCATTCAAATAACATTCTGCCATGTGAATCAGAGTCTCTGATTGATAATTGTCTGATGATACTAAACCTTCAGCCATCCACAGATGATACAGTTTCTCTGATTTTATCTCCGTGTTTTTCCGGAAAGTTGCTAAATAAAGGAGACATGATTTTAATTGATAAGGTAACTCAACGTATATCGAAGTTAGAGACTGCAGCACCTTATCAATTCCTTCAAGGACTTCATTATTTTCATGCGCTGTCTTCCAGGATTGTAATGTAGACTTATTTCTGAACTTTTCACAAAGTGCAACAATGCCTAGAGGCAGGCCTTTGCATCGTCTCACTATTTCTCTCCCTATATTCTCCATCTCCGAGTCGATAGCGTTGACTTCTGCACAAAGTAAGGTGCCAATTTGGCTGTTAGAAAACAATGAAGTCACAAGCAACTAATTGATCAAGTTAGTTTGGCTGACATGTGATTTTCAGTCCAAACTTGACTACTACTTTTATGAATGGGATAAAGACATATAAAGAGATTCCAATGTTTTGGTAATAACTCAATCAAGCCCCTCACTTATTTATTTATTTTTGGTTAAAATATTTCTATGGTCACTAAACTATTTTCTCAGTCTTATTTTGGTCAATCAATTATTTTTTATCCTATTTTGACCATTCCATTAATATATTTGTTAAAATAGACTAGCTGTTAGAGGTAAAATCATAAAATCACTTACACAAGTTATATTTTTGCCACCAAATGAAACTTATTTACAAATCTATCTCACATAACCTATATTTTTCTCACGAATGAAAGTTACTTACAAATTTACCCCAATTATTTACAAAGGCATAATAAGATACACTGCAAAACTTGAATGTCCCAAGACCACCCATTTGAAAAGCAAGATATATATATATATATATATATATATATATATATCACACACCTACTTATACAATATATACACATACACATATATACACACACATAATTAATGATCTTGGATTCAAGTGTTGTTAGTGTCTTTTTTATTATGCCTTTTAAATAATTGGGATAAATTTGTAAATAAGTTTTATTTCGTGAAAAAAAAAAAAATTGTGTAAGGTATTTGGTGGCAAAAATGCAATTTGTGCAAGTAATTTTATGATTTTACCCCGACAGTTAGTCTATTTTAATATAAAAAATTAACAGAATAATCAAAATGAAACCTAATTGATAGTTGGATAGCCTAAATAGAACTGAAAAATAGTTTAATCGCCATAGATTACATTTTTTTTTCCTCCATCAAAACTAAAAGAATTAATTTCTTTAACGATCAAGGGGTAATATGGCAACTTCACACATATTAAAAGTCAAGAACCAAAAAAAAAAAAGAAATAACTCGTACCTTGTCATCCTCCTACCTGACCTTTTCAATCCCAAACCCCTACCCCTACCCCCAGGCCGTCAACCCCTTTACCCCACCATTTTCTAACTCTAGTAGCCCTTACCCCATCAACCTTCCCACTCCACCATTCTAAACTAAATAGTTCCCCATCTACCCCTAAATAAACCCTAGCATCCCTCAGCCCATAGTCTCTTCTGTTGTTTGGTGGTATGTGTGTTTTGACGAAGAGTACCATGCCGCCGAAGAATGAGCCATCAATGGAAAGAGGAGAGTAAGTCGAAGATGATGGTGATACTAGATAGAGGATACATCAATGAAGTTGGGCAAAAACGGAGAAGCAATTGGAGGACCAGATGCAGTGGCAGTCGACGATCACTAGGCAATGGGGTGAGTGACTTTTGGGTTTGAGATTTCAGGGGTGGAGGGTTGTCGGGGTTAAGAATTGAGGGGTAGGTTTGGGATTGGGATTGGGAAGTGGAGGCGACCAGGGGGGAAGGGTACTAGGTTTGGATTAGGGGGGGAGGATAAGGGTGAGGGGGAAAGGGAGAGTTTGGTCTGTAGAACTTTAGTTAGAAGTACTGTTGAATAAAAGACGTTGACTGTTTAGCATATGTTGAGCTTTTAGAAAATTTGAGGACAATGTTGGACTTTAAAAAATATGAAGGGATATGTTTGAAAAAGAAAAAGAAAACAACTTCCTGTATTATATAAAAATAATTTCGCAAAAGTCTATTTTAAAACGCTCCAATTTGGATCAGCTTCTTATTTTTTAGCTTTTTTCAACTTTCACTTTTACCTAAAAACACTTTCAGAAATGAGACACACAAGTTAGGTCCTGTTTGGAAGTGTTTCTGAAAACAATTTTTGTTTTTTTTTGTTTTTGAAAACAAAAAGAAAAAAAATAGAAAAACTTGTTTGGCATGAGTTGTTTTCAGAAATTGTTTTAAAAAATTGTTGTGAAACATGTATTATCAAGAACAAGAAAACAAGAACAACTTTTTTATGTTTTCATGTCTTTTCGTTTCCTTTCTTCTTCTTCCCGACACACATGAACAAATATATATATATATATATATATATATATATATATATATATATATATATATATATATTTCTCAATGCTAACACACACACACACACAAAATTACACATACACATACATACATTACACACACACATGTATGTAATTGTGTGTGTGTGTTTGTAATTGTGTGTTTGTGTAATTCTAAAGGTATCTTAATTTTAAGAAATAGTTCAGATAACATTTTCATGCAAACAAGTTTTCAGTTTTTTTGTTTTTAAAAATTGTTGTTGAAAACTATTCTCAGAAACTGTTTTAGAAACAAAAAATAAGAACACTTCCAAACAGACCTTTAACTCAGTTTTTAAACTTACATAAAACACTTTTGAGTGTCAAAAAATTAAACTAAACAGAGCCTAACTTTTTTAGTTTTGAAGAAGTTCTCAAGAGAAAAATAGTAATTAGGAGACCTGATCAGGTTATAGTAAAAAACACAAGAACCTTTATGTCTTTATCCCTTTTATGAATCTATACATTAATAAGAGTATTAACAGAAGAGGAGTCTCACATATTCTGTCTTATCTTAAAACCAATTCATATTTCTCATCCCTCCACCCCCAACCCAACCCAACCCAACCCAACACATGCACAACAAAGAATGAATCTTGATTTTTGCCACCCTCGTACTGATGAAGTATATTGATGTTATTCTTTGAGGTTAATTAAGGCTCCGATTGTTTGCCATAAAATATTTTTCTGAGAAAATTGGTAATTAACTTGAAAAAAAATTTATGGTCAAAAGAAAATGTTTAGTTAAAAAGAGTGAAAAATATTTTCATTTTCTTTGGGAGATGAAAATATTTTTCACTCACTCAAAACGACCTTTACCCACCCCAACCCTACCCCTCACCCCCCCCACCTCCTCACATTTTCAATTAATTACAATTAATTAATTTAATAATAAAAATATAATTAATTTTAACTTAATGAATAAACTAATTAAATTTATAATTAATAAATAGGAAAATAATTGATTAATAAACTAATTAATAAAAAAATAATTAATTAATAAGTAGTAATTTAATTATTTTTATTTTAAATTCATAATTTAATAAATTAATAACTAGTAATTTTATTAATTTTATTTTAAATTGATAATTTAATAAATTATTCTTAATTAATAATAAATAATTGAATAATTATTTAATTATTTAACTATATTTCAGATTTTTTATTCATTAATTAATTTTTTTAACTATTAATAATTATTCAACTAATTTATGAACTAATTTAGTTTTAAATTCATAATTTATAAATTACTAATAATTAATCAAGTAATTAATTCATTTATTATATATTGACTAGAATTTTCATTAATTAATTATTTTATAATTTTTAACTAATAATTTTAAAATAAACAATTAATAAATTAATAATTTTAATAAATTAATTAATTAAATTTAAGATAGATAATTAAAAGTTGATAACTTTAATCAATTAATAAATTAATAGTGATCTAATTATTAATAATTAAAAAATTAATAATTTTAATCAATTTTTTAATTGTTACATCCACAAGAAATATTTTCCTGTGTGACAACCAAACACTAGAAAAAAATATTATGTTTTTCTGTAAAATATTTTCCTCTGTAATATTCTATTTTCTTGTAAAATATTTTACAACAAGTTATTTTACGGCAAACAAATAGAGCCTAAAGATTAATTCTCTTAATTGATTTAACAATTATTTATACCAACGCATGTATTTACATTATAATATTTTTTTGATTTAAGGGAGGCTTAAGCCGTTTACATCACTTCTAATGTTACACACGATACTTGATTTCGGGATCTCTCACATCTAAAATGAGAATCATACCACTAGACTAAATAGCCAGCCATTTACATTATAATTTCGTTGAAGTAATCTTCTATATATTGACCACTTATCTAAAGATGCCACTTGTTATTTTCTAAAGATGCCACTTGTTATATCTCACATAAAAATTAGGTTAAATATAAGGAGAATTATGTAAATGGTTCCCATTGTTTTCAATTTTTTAAGTTAGTCCCCATTGTTTCAAACGTTTTAAATCAATCATATTATTTTCAAAAAGTGGTCAATTTGGTCCCTAACGGTAAAATTGGTGTTAAATTTAACGAAAAATGAAAGTAATACAAGGGTAAAATGGGAAAAGTACTATAACATTCCACAAAAATTCATTTTAGTCTTTAAAATTTTACAAATAAAATTCAATGAAGTCCCTAAACTTTTAAACAAAATTCAAGTTAGTTCCCAAACTTACAGAACGTTTAAATTTTGTCCCTAATTCATTTTATCTTCTTCATCCTTTTTCACCTCCATCAATATACAACTACTAGCCCTACCCCATACACCCCTTACATGCATATACATATATGCATATATATATATATATATATAAATATACAACACATATACGAATACATATATATACATAAATATACATTCTCATTCTCATGGTTAATATGAGGTAATGAATTTGAAAATCTCATTCCTAGAGAATCCGATTATCTCCAATTTGGGATTACCCATTCTTAACAAAATACATGGGATTAGTCTCTTCCTATGTTTTTGATAATAAATTCATTTTTAAATGACAAAAATGCCATAAAGTGTATATATATATGATATATGTGTGTGTGTGTTACAATCTTAAAAATAAAACTAAACCTAATAATAAATAAATAATAACAATCTTATTAATTGATGAACATATCATGTGCATGTTACCAAACTCGTTTGTCAAATAACCAACATATCCAATCAAAAAATAACATATTACATAAATAGCTCCTTATATACATGTAATATTTAGAATAAAAATAAACATAATAATAAATAATAATAATCTTATAAATAATAAATATACTATATAAATTTTTAAACTCAATTGTCAAATGACCAAAATTCTCTTTCAGAACATAACCTATTAATTACAAACATAGCTCTTTATATATATATATATATATATATATATATATATATATATATATATATATTATTTTCTTAAAAATAAAAATAAATACAATAATGATAATAATAATAATAACATTAATACTCTATATAACTACAAAAGGGCAATCTCGTTATTTTCCACAAGTCATTGTTAATACTAATCTTGTATACTGACTATAAAATATAGTTTTTAATCAATACATCCATTACTATCGTAATTACTAGAGTATGCTAAGCCTAGCATATTCTTTATCAAGTTCATTCCTTAACTCATATTATTTATTTCCATATTCATTCCAAGAAGCGAATTGCTACCTAATTATTTTTTCCTAATACCAAGTTCTCGTAGAACTTTATGATAGAAAAAAAAATGGTAACTTTTTAGATTTGTCTTGTCTTGATCTAAGAATAGATAACGCAAGAAAGTTATACAGAAATTAATGTACCTGGACCATCTCTTCGAGTTACGGAGTGGATAAATAGTTGCCAAGCTTCATCTTCAGATAGACAGCTCATTGTGTGGATTAATCCCTCGTCAGCAGTGGCTAATTCTGCTACTTCAAGTGACCTCGTGGTAATTAATATTTTGCTACCCGTCTTCCCCGATGGGAAGGCAATCCGCAGCCTTGCTAAAGCATCCTTTGACAGGACGTTGTCCAGAACAATTAGGCATCTCTGCCTCTGCTGGGAATTGTAGAGTTGGTCGGCCAACTCTGTATCGTCCATATCCTTGATAGCTTTTCTCTGCTCCTGCTGATCTTTGAAAAATTGGCGAAGAATATTTCCAAAAATAGTTTTGGTTGAAAGTTTCTGAGTTATGTGAACCCAAGCAACAGAGGCAAAATGACGACGAATCTGATCATGATACCACACTTGCCTCGCAAGAGTGGTCTTGCCTATACCAACCATACCGCATATGGAAATTACTTGGTTGTTTTTTCTTTCATCCAAAATATTCATGAGAAGCCACTGTATATCTTTCTCCATCCCGACCAAATGCTGAGCTTCGCCCTCGGTGTAATAACTTGGCAAGGTTTTCCTCAACGATATGGTGTTATCATCGACGCTAGTATCTAAGCTCTGTACTCCAATTATTCCATAAGTTGAGCTACTCCGCGAGAGGTTGTCCAACTTGTTTTTTATATCTTTAATCTCTGATTCTATGACTTCTACGTCTACAGCTACAACCAAATATGAAAAAGCGGTTTTCCTGAGAAAACTCTTGATCCTCTTCTCTTTGATTCTCTTTACATCAGAGCTCTCAACGCGGATGACAAAAGTTTCAATGACGTCTTCAATTCTGTAAGCAAGAGCTTTGATTTCCCTGACCCAGTGGCGGACCATCTCTTCTTTACTCTGTCTTTCATCCGCATCTTTTAGGAAACTCTTCATCCTCGTTAACTCTAACCTGATTTCCTCAATTTGACCCTTCACTTTGTCTAGCTTCAACTTTTTTTGGGTGGGCGAGATCTCGGTTATCAAGAAAGCAATATCATGCAGAATAACACTCACCGCCAACTCTGCCATTATCTCAGATGGATAGTGAAATTAAACGAACAAGAAAGAACTTGGGAATATATATATATATATATATATATATATATTCAGTTGTCGCCTATCAGTTTAGCAAATTAACCATTCCTAGCTCCCGAACTTCTCTTTTTTGTCAGCGAACACCTATCACAAAAGGAGAGGCAAATGAAGGCAGTATCTTAAAGAATTGATAAAAATGGTAATCTGTCTATAGCGTTCATAGCCTTTGAGGAGCGTGCTTGCTAGGCTCAATGCTGCACTTAACCTTAAGTAGTGAAAAGTCTTAAAAATGGCACCTACTAGAGCTCTGAGTTTCACTTGGGCTCCACCAACACGTAACTCACGTTAGAAATGGAGATAGGGTTCACAGCTGTTTTAAAGGGTTTCAAAGGACAACCACTTAAAGTAGTATTATTAATGTATAGGCATGTGTCCACATTACAATTAACATTTCAGATTACGTAATATTTTATGAGTGTAAAAAAGGGTAAATGTAAATGTCCAGATTCAAGAGAATTAATAACGTATTTATCTAGTTGAAGTTCTTGTTTCCTTTGTTCTTTTTGTATGGCTTGCCTTCACATAAAACATTTGAATTTCAGTTCTTGTTTCCTTTGTTCTTTACACTTACACTCATATATTCTCCCTAAAAATATTCACCAAATTATAGCCATTGAGCTAAGACTTATCATTCAATGATTGCTAACTTGATCATAAGAACCTCTCTGAGATTGAGCCTCATTTTTCTTGCAGGTTAGTTGGAACATAACTATATCTCTACCAGAGCATTCATATTTGGGTAAATAGCACCGGAACCCCCTATGGTTAGCCGAAAGTGCACAAAACTCCCCTATAGTTTTAAAAGTACACCGAAACTCCTGTGATTTGAAAAAGTAGTACACATGCCCCTCTATCATTTTTTCGTCAAGTTTCTTAACGAAAATTGCTAAAAGATGCAAATACCCACAATTATATCCAAAAAAATAGAAAAAAAGAAAAATAATATATTATATATATATATATGCAAAAAAATAAAAGAAAAAAGAAAAATAAGATAATATTATAAAGAAAAATAATATATCGTATATAATATTATAAGTATATATATATACATACATATATATATCCAGAAAAAAAAATGATTTGAGGGGTGGGTGGAGATCCGACAAGGCTGGGGGCTAGGGGGGTTCAATGAGGCTGGGTTTGGGGGGGTTTCGACGGGGCTGGAGGTGCAACGGGGCTGAGGAGTGGGAGGAGGGGTGCGGCGGGGCTTGTGGGGGTGAGGTTTTGGGGGGCGGGGGACGGGCTGATATGGTAGGGCTTTTGGGGGTTGGGGGTGTTGGCTGGGTAAGGAAGATGATTTATGAGTGTAAAAAAGGGCAAATATGGTATGCTAAATGTCCAGATTCATGAGAATTAATAACATATTTGTCTAGTTGAAGTTCTTGTTTCCTTTGTTCTTTTTGTATGGCTTGCCTTCACATAAAACATTTGAATTTTAGTTTTTGAGATTTTGGGTTTACACATGGCACAGAAATGGTAAGACATCCCATCATCTATGTTGTCTGGTCTATAAAAGCAGTTTATTCCTCCGAGAGGTAGGTGAGGAACAAACATAGTAGTTCTACTGCTGGGATTTCAGTCACTGCTGAAGGGTTATCGAGTTAGTTAAATATCCCTCCCCTGACACTAAGCAAAAGTAATTCATTCTTTACACTTACACTCATATTTTCTCTCTAAAAATATTCACCAAATTATAGCCATTGCGCTAAGACTTATCATTCAATGATTGCTAACTTGATCATAAGAACCTCTCCGAGATTAAGCCTCATTTTTCTTGCAAGTTAGTTGGAACATAACTATATCTCTACCAGAGCATTCATATTTGGGTCAATAGCACCGTAACCCCCTATGGTTAGCTGAAATTGCACAAAACTCTCCTATAGTTTTAAAAGTACACCGAAACTCCTGTGATTTGAAAAAGTAGCACACGTGCCCCTCTATCATTTTTCCGTCAAGTTTCTTAACGAAAATTGCTAAAAGACGCAAATACCCTCAATTATTTTTCTTTTTTCTCCTTTTTCCTTTTGTTTATATATATATATATATATATATATATATATATATATATATGCAGAAAAATAAAAGAAAAAAGAAAAATAAGATAATATTACAAAGAAAAATATAATATCTTATATAATATTATAAGTATATATATATATACATACATATATATATCCAGAAAAAAAAATATGATTTGGGGGGTAGCTGGAGATCCGACAAGGTTGGGGGGTGGGGGGTGGGGGGTTCAACGAGGCTGGGTTTGGGGGGGTTCCGACAGGGCTGGGTTGGGTAGAGGAGGGGTTCCAATGGGGGTGGGGGAGGAGGGGTGTGACGGGGAAGTGGTAGGGCTTTTGGGGAGGGGGGGGTGTTGGCTGGGTGAGGAAGATGATGGGTTAGTTTTTTTATTTTTTTTATTTTTATTTTCTTTATTCTTTTTTTGAAAATTGGATTGAGAGAAAAAGCAAAGAAAAGAAAACATATATATATATATATATATATATATAATATAAGGGCATTTTTGTCCAACTATGTAACATTGTAAGCCAAAAACCATGAACAATCGCACTTAGCGCGCGTGTAATGCACTCTTCGTTAAAGTAACGATTGTTTTTTACGGAGGGGGTTGTGGTGCTACGTTTTTAAAATCACAGGGGGTTTCGATGCACTGTTAAAACTATAGGGGGTGTTGTGCACTTTCAACTAACCATAGAAGGCTATGGTGCTATTTACCCTTCATATTTTTTACCTTAATAATCATAGTAATGTAAAGGCTATTATGGTGGTGGTTAGAGCTGGTACAGGCCCAATACAGCCTATCACACAAAAACTTGAACCCAACCTAGCTCAGTTTCAATTTAGCTCGACTCAACCTAGTCCACCACATAAAAGTGAGTCGAGTTGGATCATAAAATTTATGACTAGCCCAGTTGAGCCCAAACCTATTTTGGCACGGGACTATCCCAGCCCAGCTCGGAACTTAGTTCCTTGTAGGGGCATTAGGCCTACCGACTGTTAAACGATTTTTTGTAAATACTAAGCAACTGTTAAAAAATTGCAATTGAACTATAATTTGAAAACTGTTGTGAAAAACTAATTTCATAAGCAATTATTAATAAAAGTGAAAAAAAATTAATTGTTGAAATTAAATAAAAATGTTGTATAAAGTTATATAATGGTGAAAAAACTACAATTGCAATAAGACACCTATTATGACACGTTATTCAATTTTTCAATAAGAGTAGTGAGCCCAGACAAATATTGCAAGAACTAACCTCTGCAATGAGTAGTTTAGCACGCCCTCGTCTTCTTCTTCTTTCTCTCTAATTATAATTCGAAGGAAATTAATATAAAAAATTCCACCACGTCAATTCGGAACCAGAAAAAAAGGTCGGTATTGGAAGGAAATGAATCTGATTTTGAGTTTGGAAAATATAAGTAAGGAAATGCATCAAAGTAATTTGTTGTGTAATGTGTAGACTTTAATTCTAAGAGATTGCTCATGCGAATTCTTAGAACAAAGATGATGACGAGCCCAGGAAAACATTGCCGGTGATTGCTGATGCTATGACAGTGAATAAAGAAGAATTGAGGATAAAGATATAAATTAAGGAAAAGTCATAAATCGACTTCAAGAAAGGAAAAACATATATAATCATTGGATATGCACAAAAGAAATAGATCTTATAGGTAGCCTGATCCGTGGTTGTACTATGTTTCTGGGTGATGCTAATAAATGATAAAGGATTTAATGTGCAAGAGCCAAAATCGCAAAGGAACTTAAACACACATAACAACTTTTCAAGGAATGTTCATAAAATAAACATATAAATGCCGTTATTTACTAATTTTACGATGGTGAAATGACATAATTAATGCAGATCACAGTTATTCAATTGTTGCTTCTATGAATGCGTAAGTACTTACACGCGCCGCAACCTCTAAACCTGAGAATACCGATGATGTCTTATCTTCTTCCGCCACCAACCTTGATGGCACAAGTCTGTCGAGGCATCATCAAAAACCGTGTTTAGACTGCCTTCAAGATGTTGCCCTACATGGAGAAAGAAACATCTTTTCGAAGGTAGTACATTCACCTCTACCTTTGACTGAATCTCCTGGCTTCGCAATGTTCTGTATTTTATAGGAAATGATGAAGCGCTGGGGCCTTTCCTATGACATCATACAAGCAGAGTAAATTTTTTCAAAGTTTTCCTTAATTTTTTTCTTTGGTGTGTATAAGTCTTTCTTTATTTCGAGTCTAAGAGCTGTTTTGCTTAGCTCAAGAAAAAGAGTAACTCTTAAAAAACTATCAACTATCCCTATCGTTACAACACTTCATAAAAAGAGTTTTCCTTAAACTATCAACGGGAAGGATGAAAGCGAGTCCTATGATTGGTTGTAAATTTCCTTGATGAAAGTAGCTCAAACTCTATGATTTCTAAAGGAATATACCAACAGTAAGACCAACTTCAACAATCTTCTTATTTTTTCTCTATATGTAAGGAGTTTGGCATCAGTAAGACTAACTTCAACAATCTTCTTATTTTTTCTCTATATGTAAGGAGTTTGGCATTGCCTCCTTAGCTTTAAATGTGCCTATTTTAGTTTCACTTCAATAGCCTCAGTACTTTTAATTTATCTTTATTTCAGAGCTTTCTTATTTCAATTTTACTCCAATAGCTTCTCTATTTAAATGCGCCCTATTTTTGTTTTTACTCTAATATATCTCTATTTTGATAAATCTTACTATTGTATTTTTTTATTTACGTTTTTAATTTGTTAAAGATAATAATTTTATTTTAATTATTGATATTATTTTCTATTAGTTAATTTCACATGCATCTGTAAAAGAAACAAAAAAAAATGACAGATGTCCATTTAATTTGATAAGGTATAAAAAAAAACAATTAATAAAAAAGAAGCCTTAAATGAAAAAGATAGAAACACAACGTAGAACCTTAAATCAACAAAAAAAACAAAAAAACAAAAAACAAAAGCAATTCGCCAACTTTTGGGATGTAGAGAGCCAACGAGGACCTCTTGCAAAAAAATGGCTCCCAATTATAGGAAGCCCCATATAAAAAGTTTGTTGGAGACTTTTTTTCATATTTATCTCCTTATAATGACTAAGAAACCATTATAGGGAGGTTGTTAAAAACAGTCTAAGGTAATTTATGCGAAAGAACACCTTAAACCTACATGACAACATCCTTATAATAAACAACAAAAGTCATCTATGCTATGCCCTAGAATACTAATCAAATTAGATAAATTAAGCATTTTTAATAATTCTTCAAAAGTGTAACCTTAGAAGATGCTTAATCACCAACTTGGCATTAACTAATCAACTTTATTTTAAAAGAAAAACATTTCGCAAAACGTGAACATCCGCATCCACATGTACTAAAGAATTTAATTTTGGAACGGAAAATTGCACAAATGGTCATTATTGTTACACCGAAATCTTAATTCGTTCATATTATTCAAAATTAATAAATTTAGTCCTTATTATTTCTATAAAAAAATTTAAACTAATTCATATTGTTCAAAATTAACTAATTTAGTTCTTATTATTATTCTAAAATTTCAAATTCATCTTATTTGTTCAGAATTCGTCAATTTAGTTCATATTATTTTCTAAAAATTTCAAATTCGTCCCTACTGTTCATAATTAACCTATTTTGGCATCCTTATTATTTTTAAAAAATTCGTTTTAGTCCCCAAATAGTGGTTATGCACAGGGGACTAAATTGAATTTTTCAAAAATAATAGGGATTAAATTGAAATTTTTTAGAACTATTTGTGAAAATTTTCCTTTTGGGAACGTAAGTAAAACATATGATGACCATCAATGACATTCATATCTTAAGGTAGCGATTGATACATTAAAATGGGGTTGAGAATAAATGACATTTTTAACTCTTTTCAATTTCCATACTTGGTATGAATGAATGAACTTGGGAATTTCATTCTCAATGTAATCCCATTCCCGCATACATGCGAATAGTCATTCCAGAGCAAACACATGGG
This sequence comes from Ehretia macrophylla, assembly GCA_037974665.1. Classification (NCBI taxonomy): domain Eukaryota; kingdom Viridiplantae; phylum Streptophyta; class Magnoliopsida; order Boraginales; family Ehretiaceae; genus Ehretia; species Ehretia macrophylla. The sequence goes on along the minus strand of CM075764.1, from coordinate 101,686,051 downwards.
AATAACCCATTCCCATGTGTTTGAGAATAAACTTGACTACGATACCCCCATATAACATAACTTTTATATATAGTTTGTTTTACAATAATAATAATAATAATAATAATAATAATAATAATAATTTATTATTATTTAAAAAATAAATAATAATTATTATTATTTTAAAAATAAATAATTTAAAAAAATATGTTAATAATTTTTATTATAAAAATAATTATAAATTTTTTTAACAATAATTATTATAAAAATAATAAATAATAAAAAATAAAAGAAATAAAAACGAAAATAAAAAATAAATAAATAAAAATACATTAATAATGAAAAATTAAAAAAATAATATTGATAATAATAATAATAATAATAATAATAATAATAATAATAATAATAATAATAATGAATAAAAAATAAAAATAAAAATAATAGTAATAATAAATAAAAATAAAATAATTATAAAAAATAAAAAATAATAATATTGATTAAAATAATAATAAATAAATAAATAAAAATAAAATTAATAATAATACCAATATGATGATGATGATGATGATGATGATGATGATGATGATGATGATGATGATGATAACAACAACAACAACAACAACAATAATAATAATAATATACTATAATAATAAAAGGGCAATTTTGTCATATTATACAAAGTATTCATATTACTACTATTTAATTTTAGCATAGCAATCATGTCATTATCATTCACAAGTTCATTTCATTCCCAGTTTCATTTCATTCCTATCCAAATTTATTGTAGTGTACCAATAACTTAGAATGATAACACAATGTTGTCTTGATTTTGGATAACTTATTTAAATGCCCAATCATTACAAAAGTAAGAGTTATATTCAACATTGAAAATCTATAAGTTAGCATATATATATAAGATCTAGTGGCTAATATCTCGAAACTTAGAGATCTTCAAGGCATTTATTAAGGCATAATACACATCAAAGAAGTTATATCCCATTATTACCTATGCGATTATATGGATTGTAATCTTCCTAAAAATAGCCTCACCTATGCTAGGTATAAATACCATTTACAAGCAACTCCATGCTAGGAGTTAGAATTCCAAGGAAGTTATATCCCATTATTACCTATGCGATTATATGGATTGTAATCTTCCTAAAAATAGCCTCACCTATGCTAGGTATAAATACCATTTACAAGCAACTCCATGCTAGGAGTTAGAATTCCAAGGCATCTTGATCATTATAGAAATAATAGATTTTTATGGTATAATATAATTACTTGGATATATCTCTTTATCAAGATCTACTATCTAAAATTGAAAAACAAGCTCCACTACACTATCATGCACATTTTAGAGGCCCCACTAACAAAAGATTTAAGTTTCCTACATAAAATAACCTAATAATGACAAATATCCCAAAGACACTAAATCAAGACTTTTTCTATGCTTATATATTTGTATTTAATTCTTCTTAATAGCCTAAATCATGTGCAAACATAGGAATGAGAAAAAACAAAGAAAACAACGTTTCTAGCCGTGTTGTCACTTAGACAACCAATTCTCATGCTATAAAAGAGATTGTAGATATATTTCCATAATAATAATAATAATAAGGGAAAATTAAGCCATAGGGTACTAAACTTGAACAAAGTTTCAAATTAACCACTAAAACATTTTACAACCGTCTATTGAAAAAAATTTCTATTTCATTTTACACACTCTGTTAGTTTTATTAGCTTTTCAATTTTAACTGGGAAAAAAATGAAAATCCTATTAGTGAACTGGTGTTAATGAACTCCCCACTATATCTAAAGATGGCTACCAATGGATATGTTAAGGGCGAAAACTCAACAGTTGAAGTCAGGTACCTCTTATTTGGCCGAGGTGAACTTTTGAGACTGGCTCCGGTCCTGCACAAGTAAACAGAAGGAAAAGGTGGGGTGATGAGCCAAGTTTTCCCTTAGGGTGCAAGAATGATTAGTTTGCCTGAGCAAAATATGGTAATTGGAATTATTAAATGTACGAGTTACCTTCATAAATGTGGGGTGAAGCTCTATTTATACTAATCTTGGTTCAGGCAATATTTAATGCGTAATACTGGCCGACATGCCATCAGCTGCCTGCGCCATACATCCAATAGATAAAGCCATTACCCAGGGGATAAAGTCGTTACCTGCTGGTCTGAGATGTGTGCCTTACTTTATGTCCTATTGGAATGGTTGGCATAACCTTTGGGGTTTCACTCAGGTCTGGTTTGGGTCAGGTCAGGCATTTCAGGTCGGCATATGACCCGCCTAAGTCACCTTCAGCTCGAGATCTCCCTTGTCAATCCCTCCCCAAGTCTAGAGATCCGAATGGGGTCTAGGTAGGTGGTATGCTTTCCTGAGTTGGGAGATACCGACCAGGGTTAGATGCCACGTCATGCGGATGCCATTCCTGAGGGACTGACACATCATGCCTTAACCCTGACACGACGTGACGTTTGACATTCTCGAGACGGTTACGCTTCGCGCCTATAAATAGAGCTCCCTACCTTTGAAATTCATTTCACTTTTTGCATCCAAGTTTTCACGGCTTTAGTAGATACTCAAGCTCGGAAAGTTAAGTGCTGTAAACTAGAAGCTTGGTTACCTGTGAGCTCGGAGTATCTATAGCTCGGCTCCATCAACTTGGTCCATCAAACCTAGATACCTATTAGGTACGTCCCGACTCCCTTTTGATGTTGTATATTTCATTTCATACTTAAACAAATGGGGAGGTCGGAGTCCAAGGATTCCTAGGTGATGGAGGTTAGGTCATATGGGGGAGGTGAGGAGAACCCTTCTAGCTTGGAGTCATCCTCAGAGTAAAGCCCGGACAGCAGCGATTCGAGCAGCTCTCAAGAAGAGGAGTCGAAACACTAACAGGATGATGAGTGTGAAATCGTAGAAGTCAGGAAGGTTCAAGAGGAAGCCGAAGAGGGTCCTTTGTCCAACTTGAACAAGTTACGTGAAGCTAGGGACGACTCGCCTCTGAATCAATTGGAGGGTCTTGCGTTGCTTCATAAGTACCTAACTGAGGTATTTAGAGCCAAGGTGGTGGATGCCAAGCCGGTGAAGGCAATTCCGCAATCGTGCTCCCACACCGCCAGCGGTTCCTCAGGTCGGGGAAAAAAGATCCAGCAACTTTTTGCCTGCTGCCGACGTGAATACCTTACTACCAAATCATTGTTGAATGACAAGTTGAGGAATAGGTTAGTTGATCGGAATTACAGATTGAAGATCCCATGTTGGTTTGACCATGCTTGTAATCCACCCGTCGAATACTTTACAATTTACGATGTGGCTTTTGACATTATCCAATTACCCCTCCCGCACTTTATTACCACCATGCTGGACTACTTTGAGCTCAGCCCGGGCCAGGTGGCTCCTAATGGTTAGGCTATGATAGTGGCATTTTACGTGTACTGCCGGGAAGTGGGTATGGAGCCGACCCTTACCTTGTTCAGGTATTTTTATACTTGTAAAGCCAACCCCAAGCAGCCAGGGTAGTTCCACTTTGCGGCCAGGAAGGACCTGGCCCTCTTTACTAAATGGAAGTCTTACAACAAAGGTTGGCATAACAAATGCTACTGGGTAGAATGCTCAGATGTCACGGGATGTAGGAGGGATTGGACCTTGTCCTTGAAGAAGAGGCTTAATGACCAACCTGTACTATCTGATTTAGAAATCAACCACGTAGAGGAACTTAAGTCGGGCCCAAATCAGTTAATAGAAATTGAGAGTGTCCTTAAGTGGGACAAGATTTGGGAATCTAGGCTGTTTGGTCGGATGCGCGACTTGACCGTGGATAACCCTGGTTTACTTTCTGACTTAGATGATGAGGAAGAGGACCAAGCAGAGGATCAGTTTTGGAATCGGACCCGACCTCCTTGTTTCATGTTCCCCGACCTTACCTTTATCTGATCCTTTTAACCTTTTTTTTTCTTTTGACTTTTCAAGAATGCCAATTGTTGGGGAGAAGACTTTTATCAAGAGGAGGGAGGCCGCGATGAGCGGTGAGGGCTCGGCGCTCGAGAAGAGGTCAAGCGGCTAAGAGACTGAGAGAGGGACATAAGTCTTTTCAAAGAAGAGCAAAACCCAGGAGTCTTCTTCTAAAAAGAGGGCTTTGGGCGATGTGATCGCCGAGTGCCCGGGCACCCGAATGGAATCAAAGAAGAGGCCCCACCCCGAAAAGACGAGCAAAGAGAAAGCAGTGGAGGTGGTCCGATCCAAGAAGGACCGAGTGATTGATATCTCCGTCCCTATCGAGCGTGACCCTAAGTTGGCCAAGGTCCACGTGGACCAGCTCTTCCTCGACCTAAGAACTGATGCAGCAATGGTAAGTAACTGTCCCTCGTCTCTTGGTTTTTGAATTGTAATTTGTGTGACTGGCTCTCCCTTTTTTTTTTCAAATTGAGTCCCACGTTCTTTTCATCCCTGGCCTTATCCAAAAGGTGCAGGCTCGCTGTACCGAGTTGGACTTCAGATATACTGAAGCCCTCGCCGAGCTGGAGGTGTGGAGGGAAGAGGCAAAAAAGAGATACAAGAGGACGACAATGAAATCGACCCACTTGAAAAGGAGTTGCGATCCAAAGAGGAGGAACTTGAGCAAGAGAGGTCCCAGAGGACTGAGGCTAGCAACGATGTAGCGAAGCTCAAGAAGGAGAAATGTGAAGCTAAGACCAACCTTCAGGAGTTCAAAAAGAAGGTCGGGCCCGAGGGAGAAAATGTGGTGGAAGTCTTCAAGGACAGCGACGAGGGCGTGAATTGGCTAATGAAGGAGGGCGAGGCGATGGTCAAGTTTGCCGGGCTGGAATATTTCTTCTGAGGCCAGCTCACCGCTCGGGAACGGGTGAAGACTTTCCTGCCTCGTTCTAAGACCGATTTTCTGGAGATTCGAGAGGCTTTTCCGCCAGAGTTTTGGCAGATTCCCGGTATTCCCTCTGACCTAAGGACGGAGGGCCACAAGTTGATGAACTACATCAAGCAAGGAATGAAACAAGTTGGGGATGAATTCCCTGGCGTCGGGATCCAAGCTGCAGGAGATGGTACTGCCTCAGTCACTCCCGCGCCTTAGATTGGTTTTTTTTTGTAATACACCCAAGTCGGGCTTCCTTGTAAAATTTTACCAATTAATGAAATAACTGTTTTTCATTCCCTAATTTTTTGTATTTCATATGGCTATTGAGTTTGATTCACTTGAATTAAAATTAATTAATGTAGTGGAACCAAATTAATAAACCAATGTGTTAATTTAACCGAGTTGAACTCATTAGTTCGAGCTAATAAACGAATCAAATGACGTTGATTTAGACCGAGCTGGGATGACTTAACCCGAGCTGTTCATCTGGGTTTTAATATTTAAGTGTGCGTGTTCTTAGATCAATAACATTGAACCCAATTCGAGACTAGGTGTGGTTACTTTTTGAGCGCTAGTCTGGTTGGTTAGTGTAAAGAAACTAACAGTGTTGTACAGCCAAGTCGGATGACACGTTCATACAAAATAGCAATTGTATTGAATATCTTGGTACATTGAGTGTACTTAAGCTCCGGGCTTTACAAAATAATTTATTCAACTCGGGGGCTTTATACAAAATAACGCTTAAGATGCTCCGCATGCCAAGCATTCTTGAGCTGTTTCCTATAATTGTCGTGAAGATAAAAGGTTTCGAGTCGAATTTCTTTCACAACTTCGTATGGCCCTTGTAACGCCCTAATCCCTCACGGAATCGGGACTTTTATTAACCAAACTATACTCATCCCAATTCCAAACCCCGGGCACGAAATTTAGGGGAAAACGGACGGAGTTTTCCCTATATATAGGACTATTTGGAAACCTGCAAGCAATAACATACGACCATAAGAGCATAATCCACAACTTCAATCTATTTCATCCCCATCAGCATGCAAGTCAACTAAACCGAATAGTAAACGATTGAAGTTATTACAAACCACTAGCACCGAACTATCACCCAAGACTAAAACTTTAATATTACATTTCTTAAGATATCACAAATACATATATGACCATAAGGTCTCAAATAGTATACAGGCACATAATGTATACATTCTTCCTTGTTCTTCATATTGATAGAGCAGGCAGGCCACACAGAAGGCAATCCTATTTCCAGCTTATAGTACTGATCCTGAAAGGTGTTAGAAACGAGGGTGAGTATACACCATGTATACTCAGTGAGGGAGGTGATGCAACATACCGGGCGTGCAATGTGATATGCAAATGCAAGAAGTCATATAAATATTCAACAAGCAACAAGATTAGATAACAAGTAATTAACCACATTAAAAAGGATATGGTTCCACTGCAAGTCTTCAAACTCGAACCACGAACCACGATCATCATGCAAGTGCCGGCAAACCCTTACTCCAACAAGTTGGGATACTCCGGATGTATCCCAATCTTACGACCCATTTCTCCCGAAGTAGATCCGTATGCCCCAACAAGGTGAACCACGCCTCTGGGGTAGGGGAGTATGCCTTAGCGAGAAAGGGAATAGGCACCATGGTAGTCGAGGGAGCACGGCAAGCCCAATGCCGCCCGTGTTTCTCGACACTACCATGTCTGAAAAAAGGTTGCGCAACCCAAGACAAGTCCACAAGACACACGAACATCAAAATAACAAGTAAAAGGGTCGACGAAGTAGGCCGCCCTCGTATTTAAGTGCAAAATGAAACAATATATATACGAAATAGCTTTGTAGTATCAAAAGTAGCAATCAACACAACTTTTCCCCACAATCAACTCAAATAGCTTTATTATACTTTAGATTATCAACATAATACATAACAACTCATCAACAAGCACCAATTGCATTAAATAAGGCAAAATACCATTTTCCCCTTTCTTTAACCAAGTTTTCCTTCTCTTATGTGCAATTCAAGATTACCAATCCACAACCTAACCATACTACATTCCTAACCAAGCCAAGAGACACCTATTAAGATCATAAAAACTCATTTTAGAAGCAAAAGTTCAAGAAGGCTCCGAGCGGGTTTGAACTACAACTATACTAACCGAACTCCAACTTCGCGTAACGAAAGCACCAATAGTGCTTCCTTACCCCAAGGATACCCAAACCATAGCCCAAACGCACCCGGATTGCACAACGAGAAAATTCCTCTTTTTAAAGTTGGCTATTTTTGCAATTTAGCTCGGATTTGAATGATTCAACCTCACGTGGCCTCCCTACTAGCTTCACTAGGGCCTATAGCATCTATTTGAACTCTCAATTCAAGTTAATTAGCAAATTTTATTCGAAACCCGAAAATGAGCACTATTCATCATCTTCTTTGTTCAATCTCTACAATCAACCATGGCATATGTTATCAAGCTATACAAAAGAGTTCTATAGGCTTCAAAGATCATATAACAAGCATTTATAACAAGCATTATAGTTAAATTCAACAAGACAAGAAATTTCATATATATGCACCAACTTTAAAACAAGAAATATGTAACTCCCTCACTTGTATGAAGATGTAGGCAAGGTGGTGAAGCTCCTAGGTGCTCTAGAATCCTCCCTAAGCAAGCCAAGAGCTCAACTCCAAGGTTTGATGAAGAAATTCTGCTCCTATGCCATTTTCGGATTTGCTACAGTGTTTTCAGCTTTTTTTCTCTTTTTTTTTGGCTCTTATTATATTATATAGGTAATAGACTAAGGAAATAATATGTTAGGTTAGTAAATTGGGTCTAATTAAACATATTTAAGAGTCTACTAAAAGTCCAAAGTTTAGCTAATTCACTAGAAGCCCAAATAAAAATTCTACAAAAAGTTATTATTCTTTCGTAACACTATTCATTCAAGACGAAAACTATTTTCTAAATGCATACTCCCAACATTAAATACACAAAATAATATTTTTCACATTCTTCCTACATGATATGTGATAGGAGAAAAATACAGTTTCAGAAAAATTAAATAGTAAAGTTTCTTTATGAATAGTGTCTTATGCTAAAAATTGAATAAATGTACATTTAATGCTCAAATAAGACATTCAACAATTTAAAATGAATATGAAGAGGTTCTCGGTCGTCACAGCCCTTCCCAAGATGGAAGAGCTTGCCTCCTAAGCATGGCAAAAAGATGGCCTGTTGTAGGACCAGATTGCCGATCTTAATAGATTTTGGCTTGACTTGCTTGGCAAAGGCTCGCTCTATGACGGCTTTTCCAGCCAACATTCGGACCTGACCTTTGGCACGTAACTCTTCAGCCAGGTTTAACTCTTCTCATGATGGAGGATCCTACTAGTGGGAGACCCAATCTCCACCGGAAGTACTACTTGAGTACCGAATGTCAGTTCGAAGGGTGATTCTCCCATCATCGAGCTGATGGTGGTGCATTGGGCCCACAACATCTCAGGAAAGATAGCTGCCCACTGCCCCTCCGCATCTTTCAGCTTTGTTTTCAGGCCCTACAAAATAGTCTAATTAATCCTTTCGACCTGACCATTACTTTGGGGATGAACAATAAACGAGAATCTAAGGTTGATTCCAATTTCAGCACATTTTCCTCGGAAATGTGCACTATCAAATTGTTTGTCGTGGTCTGTGATTATAACCTTAGGCACTCCAAATTGGCAGATGATATTTTTCCATACGAAGTCCCAAGCCGTCTTTTTAGTTTTCTTGCTATACCTTTGGCCTCGGGCCACTTGGTGAAGTAATCAACGGCTATGAATGTATGTTTCTTCTATCCGAGACTATTTGGGAATAGACCAATGATATCCAACCCCCACTGATCAAACGACCACGGACTCGATATCACCGACAGGTCCACAGCAGGTTTCCTCTGGATCTTGGTGAATCACTTACAGATATCGTATTTTTCACATAATCTTTGGCATCCTATTCTAAGGTCGGCCAGAAGTAGCCTTGCCTCAATGCATTCCTTGCGAGGGCTTTGCCGCCCAAGTGATTTCTACATATTCTTTCGTGGATTTCTCTAAGTACATAGTTTTCTTCCTCGGGTCTTACACACTTTAAGAAAGGCTAGGTGTAAGCCCTTTTGTAGAGTTGACCCGCAACTATGACAAACCTTGAGGCTTGTTTTTCAATTTTCTGAGCTTCATTCTCATCCTCCGGGACTATACCCCCCTTTAAGTAGTCCATGATTGATCGAGTCCAATCTGTGCTCATGGTTATCTCGGCCACTTCTTGCTTTCCTTCTTGAATGTTAGGCTCAAAAATTTCTTCTACATGGAGTAAGGTGGGTCGGTTTTCTCCCATAGCCAATTTTGATAGGGTATCAGCTTTCGTATTTTCTTCTCTCGGAATCTACTGTATGGAAAACCTTTTGAATCTCTAGGTCAAGTCCTTGACCTTACTGAGATAGGCCACCATGGAAGCATCTTTGGCCTCGAATTCCCCAGAGATTTGGCTTAACCAACTAGGAGTCGGTATACATTTCCAGGGTCTGCGCCCCAAGCTAGGCCACAACTTTCAGTCCTGCAATCACCGCTTCATATTCGGCCTCGTTATTAGAGGTCAGGAAGAAAAATTTGAGGGAGTACTAATGCTCATAACCCATTGGGTCTAAGATCACAACCCCAGTTCTACTTCTTGTCTTCCCCGATGCTCCGTCAACATGAACCTTCCACATTTCCTCCGGATTGTGTTCGGCTCAACTCGTGCATTCAAAAACAAAGTCTGCAATGGCTTGGGCTTTTATGGTTGTTCTCGATTGGTAAGCGATGTCAAATTGACTTAGCTCAACTACCCATTTTAGTAGCCTGCCCAAGGCTTTTGGCTTGTGCATAATGGACTTAAGTGGAACATCTGTCATGACCCTAATTGTGTGAGCATCAAAGTATGGCTTGAGCTTTCTGGCCCCGGTCACCAGGGCGAAGACGAATTTTAACAAGGTGGAGTACTTCACTTCAACCCTGTGAAGAGTTTTATTGACATAGTAAACTGGCTTCTGGTCTCTTCCTTCTTCCCGAATTAGCGCAGTCACGACTGCTGTTCCCGAGCAGGCTAAGCACAGTAGCAGCTCCTTCCCCTCCTTGGGTCGGGAGAGTAGTGGCGGCGGGGAAAAGTACCTTTTTAATTCATCAAAGGCATTCTGACATTCCTCAGTCCATTCAAAGTTCTTAGGGCTCCTTAGGATTTTGAACAAAGGTGTACATTGATCAGCCGACCTAGACATGACTCTGCTCAAGGCTATTACCTTGTCGGTAAATACCTGGACATCATTCACACAAGTAGGCGGCGTTAAATCCAAGATTGCTTGGATTTTTCCTGGGTTGGCCTCGATACCCCGCACTGTGACCATGAATCCTAAGAACCTTCTCGTCTTGACGCCGAATGCACACTTTTCCAGATTCAGTTTGATTCTGAATTGATCTATTACGATGAAGGCCTCCGCCAAGTCAGTCGCATGGTCTTTTGCTTTTTTACTCTTGACCAGCATGTCATTCACATAAATTTCCATGTTACGCCCGATTTTATTTTTAAAGACTTTGTTCACCATCCGAGTGTAGGTGGCTCCAGTATTCTTGAGGCTAAAAGGTATGACCTTATAGTAGTAGAGCCCCTGGTTGGTGACAAAAGCTGTCTTCTCATTATCCCTGGATGTCATATTTATCTAGTTATATCTTTTGAAGGCGTCCATAAAAGATAGTAATTCAAATCCTGAGGTGGCATCTACCAGCTGGTCGATCCGAGGCAGAGGGTAGTAGTCTTTTGGGCAAGCCTTGTTGAGGTCGGTAAAATCAATACACAATCTCCATTTTCCTGTGTTCTTGGAAACCAGCACTATAGTAGATAACTAAGTTGGGTATAGGATTTCCTGTATCTACCCAGCATCTAGCAATTTTTTGACCGCTTCGGTATGATTTTCTACTTGTCATAGTAAAAGTGTCGTCGCCTCTGTTTTACTGGATAGTAATTAGGTTCGATGTTCAAGTAGTGCTCAATTATGGACGGATCAATTCCTGACATATCAGCAGCAGACCAATCAAAGATATGTTCATTTTCAAGGATAAATTGGCTTATACCTTTTTTTGAGGTCTTCCAGTAGCTTACTGTCGATTTTGGCTTTCTTGTTTTCCTCCAAAAGCTCTATCTCCTACAGCTCTTCTATGGGACTTCCTCTCTTTGCATCCCTCTTTTCTTCGGGGAAGTCTGGTTCCCATCTCGCTTGATACCTAGGTAGGAGGGATCTCTCATAGCATTCTCAAGCGGAGAGCTGGGCTCTTCTAATTGTCACCACGCCATTTGAGGTTGGGAATTTCAAGGCTTGATGGTATGTGAAGGGCACCTTCTTGAAGTGATTTAAGGTGACCCGCCCTAAAATACTATTATAAGTCGAGTTGTAGTCCATGACAATGAAATTGACCTACATCGAAGCTCTTCTCGGACCATCCCGAAGTGTGAGGGGAGAGTTGATAACCCTCTCTATTTTGTGTCCACGCCTGGTGAATGCAGCAAGTGTTCCCTTCAATGCCCTTAGCCGACTTCGATCTAACCCCATCTGCTCAAAGGCCTTCAAGAAGATGACTTCCGCTGAGCTCCTGGTACCCACCATCAATCTTCTGTCGATAATGTTAGTGATCTCGGATTGATAACCAAGAGGTTATCGTGGTGCAGTATTACTCCGTCGAGATCATCTAAAGAGAAAGTGATTCTCTCAAACCCTCGGGTTAAACCCGCTGGTGGCCCGTGCTCACGCCCAGCACGAACATACCCTTTTCGACCTGTCGATGTTTTTCCACCTAATGCGAGTCCTCCGGCAATTATTTCCACAATAGCTAATTGCCTTGCCCGGTCATGGCATCAGGCCAGACTTCTCTCTCTTTCTTTGCCCACTCCCTGATCAAGATTCCGAGACGGTTGCTGGTCAATGTACCTTCTGAGGTGACCTCGGGATATCATAGCCTTAATTTCCTGCTTCAAGTCCCAGCATTTGTCGGTGGTATGCCCATAATCCATATGATAACGACAATATTTAGTTTTATTGCATTTCTCTGGTCGGTGGCGCATCTTAGGTACTGGTGGAAAGTAATTCTAATGCTGAATCTCCATCAGGATCTATTCTCTTGGGGTGTTAAGGGGAGTGAACATGGTGAACCTCGGGCCTGGTTTCTGTTGTTACTACGACGATTTGCTTTTGTTAGACTGCGTTCTGTTCCTGGGCTAAGCCTTGGAGGATGTCTCCCTTTTCTTCCCCACTTCTTTCTCATTGTCATCCTTGCTTTTGGCTTGGTGGATCTCCTCGGATTAGATGTACCCCTCAGCTCTCACCATTAGCTTGGCAACGATATCCACGGGATCGATAGCCATGGAGGACGTGAGCGGCCCCAATTGAAGCCCACTCTGGTAGGCCATCAAGGCCATGAAATCTTCTAGGTTGGGAATCCTAAGAGACTCTTCGTTGAATCGGGCGGTGTAGGTCCTCAAGCTTTCTCCCTTCTATTGCTTCAACATCAATAGTGATGAGGTATGGAGGGTTGCACGTCGGCTTCCGATGAATCAGGACAGGAACGCCTCTGCCATTTGGTGGAAACTTTTGACTGAGGCGGGATGAAGTTTTTAGAACTAGTCCAATGCATTGCCCACCAAGGTGGTCGGGAACGCCTTCGTCTTCATCCGGTCTGTCATGTCGTGAAGAGTCATCTGAGGATCGAAGTTGAGCAAATAACTAGCGGGATCGTCGTCCCTATTATACATTGCCAAGTGCGGCATTCGATTACCTGCAGGAAGCGGGGTAGTTAGGACCTCAAGAGAGAGAGGGCTGATACCGAGCAGGTTTATGACGTTGGCTATAGCAGCCACGGTCTTTGCCTGCTCGGGGTCGATAGGGACGACCCTCTGATTCCTGATTTCGTCGGGTCTGATCACTGGCTCAGGTGACCCATCATCATCATTCTCGGCTTGAGCTCGTCCTAAAGCTGGGATTTGAAATTAAGGTCGTTCCAGTTGGGTAGCTGGAATTGGCGGTGGGTCCACAGCCAAGTAAGTCACTTGTTCCTTAAGCTCTTTGAACATCTAGAATATCAACTTCATCTCAGGTGCCATGCCTACTGTGAAGTCATCATCTTCGGGCTGGGTAGTTTGTGAGGTTAAGTGTATACGTTGGCTTGTTCCAATGTCGGCTGGGTTTTGGTTGGGTGTTTGGGTAGTTTCGTGATCCTTACCCAAGGAGAGTGAGTCTTTTGCCAGTACACTATGGCTTCGAGTTTGTACCATGGTGGTTTCTCAGTGGGTGGTAGGATTTAGGGTTATGTTGTTATTGTTCCCATAAATGGTGCCAAACTGTTAAGGGTGAAAACTTAATAGTTGAAGTCGGGTACATCGTATTTGGCCGAGGTGAACTTTCGAGTTGGGCTCCGGTCCTACACAAGTAAACGGAAGGAAAAAGTGGGGTGATGACCCAAGTTTTCCCCTCGGGTGCAAGAATGATTAGTTTGCCAGAGTAGAATATGGTAGTTGGAAGTATTAAATGTACGAGTTACCTTCATAAATGCGGGGTGGAGCTCTATTTATACTAATCTTGGTTCGGGCAGTATTTAATGCGTAATACTGTTTGACACACCATCAGCTGCTCACCCAGTACATCCAATGGATAAAGCCATTACCCAGGGGATAAAGTTGTTATCCGCTGGTCCTAGCTGTGTGCCTTACTTTATGTCCCATTGGAACGGTTGGCATAACTGTTGGGGGTTCACTCAAGTCAGGCGTTTCAGGTCGGCATACGACCCGTCTAAGTCACTTTCAGCTCGGGATCTCCCTTGTCAGGATATATGTTGAGTTTTCATATCAAACACTGGTTGTAGCATTTCTAATTTTTGTAGTTGATGAATTGAAGATATTTAGAGATTGTTTTATGTGGTGTTTGAAAAAAATGAAAATACCACGTAGGAGTTAAAGAAAAAAATACATCCTAATTAAAATAAATAGTAACACAATCATTTAATTATATGCAAAATAGAGATTGTTGGTTCAATATACAACAACAATAGTACGGACTCAACTCAAACATTTGAACTTCCAGACGTTGATTAATAGTTGCAGTTGTGGTTCATTTGTTTTGATTGTCATGTTGTTGATGCTTGTTGTTAATTAGACCATTTTTAGTTAGGGGCATTCGGTGTCGGAATAGTATGCTTTCATTTAGTTTTAGCCAAAAAAAATAGTAAAAGAAGGGCGTGAAAGAATCCTTAAAAAACGGCAAAACTAAACTAGCATTACTTAGACAAAGTGTTTGGGCCCAACTTCTCTAGAGCACTCTACTATGAAGTTGGCAAAGGCCTTTGCCTTAATAACAGTCTTGGGTAAGTAGGTGATATCCTATTGACTGAGTTGGATAGGCCATTTTAACAATTGACTCGAAATATCTGGCTTATCTAGGACTTGTTGGAGTGGTATCCCCATGACTACCTTAATACGGTGAGCTTCAAAATAGGGGTTCAATTTTTGCGTCGTAACAATTAATGCTAGTGTCACCTTCTCAATTGTGGGGTGCTTGAGCTCAACTCCTCTTAAGATCTTATTTATATAGTAGACAGGCTTTTGGATTTTCTCGTCTTTATGTATTAGGGAAATAGTGATCGCGATACTTGAGGTAGCTAGAAAAAGGAATAAATATTCTTCTTTCTTAGGACGAGATAGAATTGGCAGAGTTGTTAGATATCTTTTAAGCTTTTCGAAAGCCTGCTAGTATTAGGGAGTCTGTGACGCCCCGACCCGAGCATAGAGTTATTTAATAATTTACATATATTTATCTCATTAATTGACATATTTCTTGAAAAACGTGCATTGTTGATTAATTGCATCGTATTTAAAGTGTGTAGAATTAATGCTAGTAGTAGTGGATTACATGGAAAATATTATAGAAGTGCAATAGTGGGCTTTAGTGGACCAATAAAAGACTAAATAAACAATTGGGCTTAGTTAATTAATGAAATAATAGTTTAAAGCCCAATAGAGGCCCAATTAGCAAACTAATGGATTAAATAACATAAAATAGAAGCAAAAATCAAAGAAAAAAAAGAAGAAAAAAGAAGGAGAAAAGAAGGAATTATAGCCTTGCTATAGCTATTTTCATGTGTTTCTTCAACTATTAGGTGAGGGGATTCATGTTTATGTGCATTTTAATTGATGTATTGCTAGTATATTGTATTGAGGTAGTTAAATGCTAGATAGAAGTTTAAAAGATGTTGTTTGCTTGTTGCTGTTGAGATTGCTTGGTTGTACAAGTTTTGGATTGACCTAAGTACAGGGAAAACTCCGTCTGTTTTCTCTTGTTTTTTATGCCTAGGGGATTGGGTCAAATTGTTATTAGTGGTCCTGATTCCGTGAGGGATCGGGGTATTATAGAGTCCACTTAAAGTCCTTCAGGTTTTTGAGTGTCTTGGTTAGCGAGACACATTTATCAGTAGATCTTAATATAAAACGACTGAAGGCGGCAACTTGCCCTGCCAAAGACTCCACATCCCCTGTACTAGTCAGAGAAGGGGGGGGGGGGGAAAGGTCATGTCAAGAATGCTTGAATCGTCTCAGGATTGGCCTCGATTCCCCACTTGGTGAGCATGAAGCCTAGGAAGTTTTCGATAGCTACCCTGAAGGCATACTTCTCGGGATTGAACTTGATTTCGAACCTTCTCATTGTGGTAAATGCTTCCTTAAGATCCTCAAGGTAAATGTCTACGCTCTAGCTTTTTACCAACATATCGTCAATATACACTTCCATGTTTCTCCCGATCTGATCCTTAAAAACCTTGTTTACCATTCGCTAGTAGGTTGCCACAACGTTCTTCAGTACAAAAGGGATGACTTTGTAGTAGTAGAGCCCTCAGTCGATTGTGAAAGCTTTATTCTCCTTATCTATGGGGTCATCTTAATTTGATTATACCTGTTGAATACATCTATGAAAATGAGGACCTCATAACCTTAGGTTGATTGACTAGCTAATCTATCATGAGGAGAGAGAAACAGGCTTTTGGGCAAGCCTTGTTAAGATCTGTGAAGTCAATATAAAGTTGCCATTTTCCTTTATTTTTTGGCACAAGAACCACATTGGCTAACCAAGTAGGGTAGTCGACATCTCAAATATAGTTGACATGTAATAATTTGTCGACCACTTCCTTGATAGGTTGATTTCTCTCTAGAGCAAAAGCACATCACTTTTTTGCATAGGTTAGTAAGTCAGGTCCCTATTGAGGTGATGGACAATTACCCTCGGATCTATGCATTTCATGTCGTTTGCCAACTAGGTGAATACATACTGATGTGACTGTATTTGCAGCACTCAAGCCATGATATTTGTACTGCATTTGCATCTTAACTCTAGAATAAATGCAATACTTTGATACTTTCGATGCAATGTAGGAAAATACTGAAAAGTGAAGAATCAGGCCCGAAAATGCTGCGGTCAACAATCTGGTCAAAGTCAACAAACGAAAAAAGTCAACTATTTCAGAATTTTTGCCTATAAATAGAGTTTCAACCCTTTGAGAATTCTTGAGTTAATTTTGGAGTATTATCAATATTTTTGATATAATTCCGAGTTAATTCTATTTAGTTTTAAATTTTAGTTTTAGTTAATTAAGTAGTAGTAGAATACGGGGGAAGTCCCGCCTAGGTAGCTCTTATTCGGGAAAATTTTTTCCGAATAACTTATTTTAGGGGGAAGTCCGACCCAAGTAGTTATTATTCGGGGAAGGTTCTGCTTGAATAGCTTTTAATAGGAAAGCTCTTATTCGGGGAAAATTCATCCCTAATAGTTCGTATTCGGGGGAAATTAGCTCCACCCGAATAGCTATTTTGCGTCGGACCTCTGCTCAAATTTCGCGAATCAGAAATACGCGTTCGTCAATATGAGGGAGCCTTTCTTGACTCTCTTTTATTTACATAATTCGTATTCATTTATGTCTGAGTAGATTGATATCTAGGGGAGAATATTGTAAATGTTAGTCTTTTAATCTACGGTCTCGGATTCAGATTATATGTTTTAAATGCAATATATGGCTTGTTTTAATTCAATAATGTCTTTCATACGTAATACTTTTCAGTAGATGTATGATTGTTTTACTATTAAATATTGTCTTTCATAACGTAATGCTTTTAAGTAGATGTTATGGTTACTTTACTTTCGTGCCATGTATCCATGCTTTAATAGTGAATCAAAAATAGCTTGACAACCTTAGATTCCATGAACTATAGGTAATGCTTTTGAGTAGACCGTAGTTTCTAAGCCAGTAAGGAGAAGTTGATTGCTTAGTTGAAATAGACCTTTTATACCAGGTTGCAAAGACAGTTCCATACTATGGCTCCAATGCTAGTAGATGGCACAGCACCTACATCAGAGTTAGTAATCGGGATTTTAATAAGCTAAGTTAATTGACTAGGTTAAATGCTTGTAGCGTAACCTTTGCATAAAATCTTGAATACCGAGCCTAGATTAATTGTCTCATTTACATATTCGACCCCTAGATTACCACATCTCGTATTCCACTAATACTTAGTATAACTTAGATAATTTGGTTAGTTTAATTTAGTTTACATTTCTCGCACGTTACTCAAACTACCTTGCGATTTGTCACTTAAGCGCTTTAAAACTTTCACACTACTTCACTAACTTAAACTAGTGAGCTTTCCTGTGGTACGATTCCGCACTCAGAGCACACTACACTACAAAGATCCGTGTACTTGCAGGTATTTTAACTTGGTTATTTTGCACACATTTTAACGCACAACCCGATCGCATCAAGTTTTTGACGCCGTTGCCGGGGAGTACGGTATAGTTTAATTTTTTATAAAAGTATTTGTGAATTTTTTTTAAAGTGTTTATTTTATCCGTTTTATTTAAAAAATAAAATAAAAAATACAAAAAATAAAAAAATAAAAAAATAAATAAAAATAAAAAAATAAAAAAATAAAAAAAAATAAAAAAAAAAACTAATTTTTTTTATAAAAAAAATAATAATAAAAAATTAATTTATAAAAAAAAATTGTTTGGGAGTTCTGATTGATTGAATTATGACTCATATTAATGATTCATCTGATCAATTGGCTTTTAATGAAACAACCCAACCCCTTATCCCAAATAAATGTGAAGTTTGTTTTCAATTTGGCCATACTTTTGTAAATTGTCGCCAAAATCCCCAATTTTTACATAGTCATGATTTTACTACTCAGGGTTGTTATTCAAACCAAAATTTGTACTCTAATGGATATAACCCGGAGTGGCAGAATCAACAAAATTTCTTTTGGGATCAAAATAATGCATCTTTTATGCCTCAAGATTTTGAAAATACATCAAAAAACCCTAACTTCAATTCTTCCGAGTTTTGCGAACGCTTTCAAAGTAGTTCTTTCAAACAAAACTTTTGTTATCCTAACTCGGTTGAACTTTCTTCTCCTCAACCAAATTTCGACGACAAGTTCGGCCAATTTGTCCAACTCGCCGAATCCAACCACCAATCCATAGATAGGCTACAAGAACAAATCGGTCAATTAGCCGAGAGCATAAATGGGTGGGAAAAAGACGAGCATCCTATTTAACCTGTTCTGAATTCACCAGACCAATATAGTTTCGTTCATCACGAATATATCCAAAACCAGGTTGTTGAGGAAATAGAAGTGTTTAGTGGGAATAATGTGGGTAGAGAATGTAACACTAGGAATGAGGTAGATAACATGTTTGAGGCACACATTCCAGGTTGGCAAAACCAGCCATCACCTTGGAGTCAAGAAATTTTTTCTCAAAGCTTTGAAAGTCAAGACCCTCCATCTTTTCAATCTGAATATTCTGTTGACCCTATTCTTAATCTTTTCAAACAAAATGATCAACGTGATGATTTGATAAACTCTGCTCCTCCTAAATTCAATGACAAGTATGACCAACTTTCTCAACTTGTCGAATCTAATGCTCACAGGCTTCAATCTTTAGATCAATACATTCAGTCTGTTATGAACCCCTTTTATAAAATAACATGTGAACAGACTAATGATATGAGCGAGATTATTTGGGAGACATCTTATAGGGAAAATAAATTTGAGAAAAATGATGAAATGTCTCGCATAGAAGGAAATGATGACCTTTTTAATGTTATGACTCAACCCGATTCTGATTCTTCTTCAAAGAAGATGAGTATACACACTTCCTTAGAGTCTTCACTCTTTCAGAATGAGTCTATTGAGTCTATTTTAATTCCTCCATCCTTCTTGACACCTATTGGATTTGACCCATTTCTGAACAATATGTTAGATACTTCTAATCTATGGGTTGACCAGTTGAAATTAGGACACACTGTTTTACAAAATACTATGGCCCCTGTTGACATAGGCAAGAACATACCCACACACATCACATTAGGATGGGAATCGTCACTTTTTCCAAGTGACTTGGAAAAGTCATGTTCTGTAGGAGCAATGAACCATCATCTGTTGCATGATCCTTTTCCTTTCAAAAATTGTACTGAAACGATTATCAGGCAATATGTGCCAAAGAGCTTTAAACATAGATGGCTCTAACATTGGCACCTGGCTGAGGGCGTAAAACCCAGCGCTACTAGGAGGCAACCTAGATTTTTGAAAATGCTTTCTTATTATGTGTGTTTATTTTCTGTCTGTGTGATTTTTGTAGTCTGGCTAATGACAATAAACTTAGCGCAACTAGGAGGCAACCTAATGTTCTTTTTAATGCTTTACTATTTGTTTAAATTTTTGTCATAACTCTTGAACCCAAGAAAAGAGATTAAATGGTCTGGGTAGTTAAATTATTTGGTTAATATATTAGTTATTTTTCCGTGACCATTTTTCTTTTTGATTTCTCCCCTATATATTTGTTTGACTATTTTTAGTATAGCTAACTTTTTTTGTTGTGTTGATGATAATCTGTAAAATGCTTTTTCTACTAATTTTTAATTGCAGAATGATACATCTTTTGACAAAAGTTAGTAGAAAAGCTTTGACATCAACATAAAAATGCTTCACATCAGGTGATATCTTTCTTTACTACATTTCCCTTTATACCTAATTAGCATGCGCTGTAGAGTAAGCAAACCATAGGTTTGGGGATGTAGCATTTGTCATTATGTTCTTTCTTGCATATTACACTCTCACTGTCTTACATTGCTATTTGCTTGAGGACAAGTAAAGTTTTGGTGTGGGGGTACGTGTATTTCATGAAAATCTTTTTCAAAATATGCAAGAAATACACTATTTATGTTCATGAGAAAGAGTATTTTGCTACCTTACTTGTTTAAAGGAAGATGATTTAGATGATTTGAGAACTTTTATTGTTAGCTATGTATTGTGAAAAACTCTGAGGAAACTCTATAAGAAAAACTTTGGGGTATTGTATTCTTGAGTAAACCTAGTTGTTCTTCTTTTCTTCAATTTATAGTTATGTGATTATGAAAGGACTGAGATAGGATTACTGTTTGTTATAAGAACTTCTTGTGATTGAAACCTGAACCCTTATGCCATGTCTATACAGTATGTTATGTTATTCTATCTGTATGTATACTCTGAAAAAAAGAAGAAAAAAAAATTGTAAAACAACAAAGAAAACAATGAAAAAAATATAAAAAGAAAAAAAGAGAGTTGTATATACCTTTACTGTTGAATAAAATTTTTGGTGTAAATATGTTGTATATCTCTAAGCACCAATATCCCAGACATTGTAATTTGGGATATGTGTTATAGTGTAAGGTTTCAAGCCTGGATATATCGGGTGATTAAGGTACGTAGGGGTCCCTTTAAAACCTGGCAACCTCAGTCATAATGGCAGGGGATTGTTGGCCTTAAAGCCCGCTACATGGGATATTCAGAAAGCAAAGGAAACTGAACACTATATAGAGGTATTATTAGTTGTACTTTTATATTTCTGGCAAATGTTAAAGGGTTAAGGCATGATCAAGAGTTTGATTACAAATGTAGGTAAGAATATCAAGGTCCAATCTGTTTGTATAACTTGGAAGTTGGGAATTGAATGAACTTAATTTGCTTAGTTTACTTCTAAATATGTACTCCGAAGCAATCAATAGTCGATTTCCAAGAAGAGTATTTATTTGTGAAAACTATGTAAAGGTTCTCTTATCATGTTTATCATTAACTGCTGAATAGATTTAAGATAGTAGATTGCATTTCTCATGATTAATTTTTGGAATGTGTTTGACAAAAAGATAGGATAGATTTTTGCATATGTTTTTGACTTGTAAAAATTTTGCAAAATTTCACTTTGAATCTGTTTTAAAGACAGTCTTACTTGAGGACAAACAATGTTTAGGTTTGTGGATGTTGATGTGACTGTATTTGCAGTACTCAAACCATGATATTTGTACTGCATTTGCATCTTAACTCTGGAATAAATACAACACTTTGATACTTTCGATGCAATATAGGAAAATACTGAAAAGTGAAGAATCAGGCCCGAAATGATCCAAATTGCAAGTCAAGAAATAAGAATCGGGAAGCACGAGAAGCGGTTGAAGAATGAAGCTCATAGAAAATAAACTTGGCTGAAACTAGCATGAAATCTGACTCGGAACATTGACCCAGATGATCTCAAATAGTGACCCATGTCCGTTTTTGGCAAATCATATTCGTTTTTTGGGTAGAAACAACCTTCTGAGCAAAACGCAGGACTTGTCCTATGCGCGGCGTGATTTTAGCCAAATTCCATCGTTTGGAGGGTCAAAACAGTGAAAAAGGCCCGAAAATGCTGCGGTCAACAATCTGGTCAAAGTCAACAAACGAAAAAAGTCAACTATTTCAGAATTTTTGCCTATAAATAAAGCTTCAACCTTTGAAAATTCTTGAGTTAATTTTGGAGTATTATCAATATTTTTGATATAATTCCGAGTTAATTCTATTTAGTTTTAAATTTTAGTTTTAGTTAATTAAGTAGTAGTAGAATATGGGGGAAGTCCCGCTTAGGTAGCTCTTATTCGGAGAAATTTTGTCCCAATAGCTACTTTTAGGGGGAAGTCTTACCCAAGTAGTTATTATTCGGGGAAGGTTCTACCCGAATAGCTTTTAATAGGAAAGCTCTTATTTGGGAGAAACTCATCCCTAATAGTTCTTATTCGGGGGAAATTAGCTCCGCACGAATAGCTATTTTGCGTCGGACCTCTGCTCAAATTTCAAAAATCAGAAATACGCGTTCGTCAATATGGGGGAGCCTTTCTTGACTCTCTTTTATTTACATAATTCGTATTCATTTATGTCTGAGTAGATTGATATCTAGGGAAGAATATTGTAAATGTTAGTCTTTTAATATACGATCTCGAATTCAGATTATACGTTTTAAATGCAATATATGGCTTGTTTTAACTCAGTAATGTCTTTCATACGTAATGCTTTTCAGTAGATGTATGATTGTTTTACTATTAAATATTGTCTTACATAACGTAATGTTTTTAAGTAGATGTTATGATTGCTTTACTTTCGTGCCATGTATCCATGCTTTAATAGTGAATCAAAAATAGCTTGACAACCTTAGATTCCATGAACTATATGTAATGCTTTTGAGTAGACCATAGTTTCTAAGCTAGTAAGGAGAACTTGATTGCTTAGTCGAAATAGACCTTTTACACCAGGTTGCAAGGACAGTTCCATACTATGGCTCCAATGCTCGTAGATGGCACAACACCTACATCAGAGTTAGTAATTGGGATTTTAATAAGCTAAGTTAATTGACTAGGTTAAATGCTTGTAGCATAACCCTTGCATAAAATCAGATAATCTTGAATACCGAGCCTAGATTAATTGTCTCATTTACATATTCGACCCCTAGACTACCACATCTCGTATTCCACTAATACTTAGCATAACTTAGATAATTTAGTTAGTTTAATTTAGTTTACATTTCTCGCACGTTACTCAAACTACCTTGCGATTTGTCACTTAAGCGCTTTAACACTTTCACACTACTTCACTAACTTAAACTAGCAAGCTTCCCTGTGGTACGATTCCGCACTCAGAGCACACTACACTACAAAGATCCGTGCACTTGCGGGTATTTTAACTTGGTTATTTTGCGCACATTTTAACGCACAACCCGATCACATCACATACTCATTCTTCTCTAGGAATTTGTTTTAGGAGGTCAGTTCATAGGTCGGACCTAACCTTCACTATCCACCCCTCCCTAGAAAGTGGGACCTCTTCTAACCTCTCCACCAATGCTCCTTTCTTAGATTTCTTTTCCTTGGGGATCTCTATTTGTAGCATTTCCTTGGGGGGTAAATTTATAGGGCCACGTAACATTCTCAAGCCCTTTTATAGTCTCCTTAAAATTCTGCGATATCTCATCAGGTTAGAAATTTCACTACAAGGTGGTATCTGGAGAAGGCAGTACAAAACTAATTTAGGGTTACCTGCCCAATGATGGAATTATAACTAGAATAACATTTAACCACCAAGAAATCAGCCATTATGGTAGCTTGTTTATGCCCATTCCCGAGCGTAAATAGTAGGGTAATGACTCACTTAGGCTCAATAGTCACTCCTGAGATCTAGGCCAAAGGCATTGTAAAATAGGACTTCCGTTGAGTTTCCCGTGTCTATCAACACTCTTTTGACCAGATAGTTGGCTAAGGTGACCTCTACCATCAGTGTGTCATATTGTGCAGCTTTTACTTTCTCTAGATCTTCTCCATTAAACAGCAGCTCTTTTTTAATCCTTGATCTTTTTTGGGGGCGGGTTTCCTTGGAGCTCTATTGAATATTTCTTTCACCTAGTGTTGTTCTCTTCTCTAGAGGCGAGGCCTCTTGAGATCACGTACAGGACTCTAAGCCTCAAATCCCGATGATCTGGGTTGTGGATCTTTTCTCGCTTTTTTGGCCTCTCCCTCTTATGGAGATCTTGGGATATGTATGGCTCAAGCTATGTCATCAAACGAGGGCTTCGATATAGTCTTTCATATCTTTACGCTCATCAGTGGTATATCCGTGGTCTCGATGAAACTGACAAAACTTCTTTTGGTCCGTCTTGTCTAGGTTTAAGACGAGTCGAGGTAGCCACTTGAGTTTACTATCTTCCAAGATCTCCATCAAGATTTCGGACCTCAGGATGTTTAATTGTGTATATCTTTCAAATTGTCTAGAGGGTTTGGTAGCCTTAAAATGGATTTTGTCCTTTTGTTCCCTTTGTTGCCTATTATTTTCCTTTTTCGTTTTTGCTTTTTGACTTTTTCGTCTTTTCTCTCACTTAGTTTTTTGCTCTTGTCGAGCCTGGATCATCTCTTCGACATTGAAGTATTTATCTGTCCAAACAATTAGATTAGTGAGATTACTTTGGTGTTTTCAGGCTAGGGAGGCTTGCAAGCTTGTGGATTGGCACTCTTGCATATAGGCCACTTACACTACTGAATGGTCTAGATCTAGAATGTGGAAGACCGGTTGGTTGAATCTCAAGGTATAGTATCTTAAGGACTCCTCCTTGGCTTGTTGTATAACTAGTAATGACAGAGTGAGCTTGGCTGTCTCTTGCTACTGGCAAATTGATTGATGAAAACAGTAACCAATTGTTCAAATGCCAACATTGAGTTCTTGGTAGGCAAGAGAACCATCTTTGAGCCACTTCAGTGAGAATGGTGGGAAAAACTCGACATTTTACTATGTTTGGGAGACCATGGAACATCATGGTATGGTCAAAAGTCAAGACGTTGTCGTTTGGGTCACTAGATCCATTATATGTCTAGAGTTGAGGCAGTTTGAATCCTAGCAGGATCGACATAGCCATTACATTGTCTGTGAATGGTTATTGCCTAACAAAAGGGTTCTTTAAGCTCTCCGACAATTTATGTGGTCCCCAGATTCTAGGGCATTAAGCCCTTTAGCACTATTTGCTGATTTCCTTATTTAGCTAGATTTTTCCCTTTCTTGAGGTCTATAGCAAGGATCGACACCAGGTAAACCTTGGTCATCCTCCTACATCACCCTAAAGTCAGGTCCTTGGGCTTCATGCATTTACTGGGCAGGCATTGGAGGCTCTCGCCCTTGATAGAAATCTATTATCGCCTTTTTCCATCTCATTGAAGAACGTCGATGCCTACTGCTCGATACCTTGGAGAGGTGCATGAGTATTAGTCATCCTCACTGGTTAGGTTGTTTGGCTTGGGCCTAATCCTTCGACAGGTAAAACTTGTTGTTTCTCAACATCCTCCAAGTGTTGGGCATGAGGTGGTTGTACCAAGTTGTGGCTTCGAGTGTAGACTATTGTGGACTTAGTAGGTCTCTAGTGGTCAAATGTTGGGTTCCCTAGACAGCACCAATTTGTTAAAGTTGAAAATCAGTGTGATGAGTTGGACCACGTCAACCTACAAAATGAATAACGTGGGTTATATCCCGAAGATAATTTTGACGTCTAAGTCAATAATCGTGACCGTAAATAGAATAAAAGCAATGATAAAACAAATAGCTTGTCTTGAATCAAGAAGTGAACCCCTTTCCATGATATATTTTGGGGGTATTTATAGGCATAAGAACACATTTCCAAGGTAATTAGTAAGGGATGTCCTCGGAGTGCCGAGTCGTCCGAACTGTCATGCTGGAATAGTTATGCATTAATGGTGATGGGAGTTCTATTATTAAGAGTATGCATCATACCATTTGCTAGGAGCAAGTATAGCTTGACTTGGGTCGACAAGGCTGGCCCGCGAGGTAGTAGGTCGGCTTTTACCCGAGCTACTTAGGCCAACTCCAAAAGAGTCCTTAACTCATCTCCTACTCTACAAGTAAGGAGAGAATTGGCTAAATTGTACTCCAACAGATCTCTTACCCCATCCCTTAAATTGTAAGGGATCTCTACACTCATTTTCATCTTCTCTACATGTAAAAGAAAATACACCATCCTCTACCTTATACCCAAGCATTGTACCTGTCAGAAAAATGTAAAAAAAAAAAATTAAAAAGAAAAATAAATTAAAAGTTAAACTCTCCAATGGTATGATTTTTTACTATTGGAGAGGAAGATGGTCTGTGTATATATATATACACAGACTATAGTTTCTCCAATCTACACCAAAAAAAAGCAAAAGAAGATCATATTTTCGCCAAAAAAAAACTGAAAAGAGAGCAAAAAAAAAAAAAAGCCAAAAGCTTGCCTCCAACAAAAAGGTAAATCGTGCTGTTGGTTGGGGATTGGTAGTGAAGGGTACGACTGACAGATTTTTGGTGAAGGCGGTGGTTTTTTTTTTTTTTTGGGTTTCGAAAAAGAATGCTACTGTGATCTTGTTGTGATGCTTGCGGGGAGGAGAAGATAATGGGGTGATGAGAAGATGTTTCCTTGAGAGTGGTATGTGAGAGCCTGTGATTTTTTCTTATTAGGCAGAGAAGATGGAGATGGAAACAAAAGGATCATATATGTAGATTAGGGTTCATAGTTTTTTTTTTTAGTTTTTTTTATAAATCAGTTTAGTTTTTTTTATGATTTCATTTACGACTTTGTTGTTTGTTTAATTTCAGTTTAAAATATGTTGGCTTTTTAATTAGATTAATTTCAGTCTAATATTTTTTAATTATACTAATTTCAGTCTAATATACTAATTTCAATCTAATATACTAATTTCAATCTAATATTTTTTAATTATACTAATTTTAATATAATATTTTTAATTAAATTTTAACATACTAAAAGTTATTGATTACAGTTATGGTTTTAATTTTTTGTTGCACCATGATATTGTAATTTTTATTAATTATAGTGTATTATTAAATTGTTTATTTTTATTGCACTATACTAATTTTTTTTTGTTTTTATTTAGATGGACTCACAAAACCGTGGATTCTATACGAATATGCTTCACGGGAATGAAAATTTTGATGAGGACACATTTCCATTTGGCTCGTCAACACACATGACTGAATCTCTGATCGAGTCAACCCCATCTTCCCTGCTCTTGACACAAGCAGAACTCGCAACAAAAAGAGTATCACGAAAACACAACTTCACCATCAAAGAAGATAATCTACTAGTGTCGGCATGGTTAAACATTACTCTTGACGCTATGCATGGTAACGATCAAAATCGTAGCACATACTAGCATAGAATACACGAGTTTTATCTTGTAAACAAAACATTTGAAAGTGAGCGTAATGAAAATTCTCTCACACACCGGTGGTCAGTTATTAATCTTGCCACAAATAAATTTTGTGGATGTTATGCTCAAATCAAGTCTAGAAATCAAAGCGGCAAAACTGAGCAAGATAAGGTAGTGATTACATTTAATAAAAATCCGATGGAAAATGAAGTAATTGAATAAGTTTTTAAATTTAAAAAATAAATTAGAAAATAAAAATAATAAAAAATAATATAATAAATATAAATAACAGAATATCATAAACAAATATAAATAAAAAAATTAAAAATTAAAAAAAAAAAAAAAAAAAAAAAATATTAAAAAAATTTTTTTTGGTAATTAAAAATAGTTAGTCTCCAAGAAAATGAACATATATAAATAAAAAAATGTTAAACGACATGTTTAATTAAAATAAAATGAGTGAATATTAGAATAAAATAAAAAAAAAAGTCCTTACAATAAGAAAGTTGTTGAAGTAAAATTGAAATAAAAATTTCTTAAACAAAAAAATTAATTAAATATAAAAAAACTGTTGAGGTGTAACTAAATAAGAAATCTCTAAATATAAAAAAAATATTTTAAATCCCTACATATAAAAAAAAAAAAAGTTCTGTTAAAGTTAGCCTTACCTCATAGACAACGGATCTTATACGCCCTTAAATTGTCCACGTCAGCTACTGTCTTTTCTGCCATGTCAATGGTCTTTGTCATGATTTATCTTGTATTATAAATTCCTTTTTTGTGGTCGAAATTGTACTATAAATTTTCATGGATGGAAAAGTGAGCACACAAGGAGACTCCAGTTAAGTCTCAGTTTCGCCGCACATCTTTCTTTAGCATTTTGCAATTTTTATCTACTGTTTTCGTTTCCATTATCCGTACTTGTTAAATCTAAACACCCTCATCCTTCTGTATGACTTCTTGGCACAAGAGTATTTTAAAGAGAACAATAAGTGGATTAATCACAAATAACTAAAAGCTTAGATTTCAGCAAATTTGTTGGTAACTTGAAACAGCATCATGGATACAATGCCCAGTGAACGGCAGGGAGTTGAGCTGCAGCGGACTGAGTCCATCCCACTGGTTGACTACAGGAGAAAGCTTCTTCGTCGGATAAACAAGTGTCTGGGATCGGAGGAGAACCAGCTCTGTGAATCTCTACCAAGATTTGGTCCATTGTACCGCATAGATCCGTCCTTGGAGCGGATTGACAAAGAGAGGACTTGGCAACATGTACTACGAAAATCGCTCGACAGGGAGGCAATAACCACAGAGATTTACTTGTCTGCAATGAGACGAATAGAACGAAAAGCAAGGGACACATATGCTGAAGGCACGGTGGATCGAATGACTGGATCTCAGTTTAGATGGATGATGATCAAAGATGGTTGCCTCTTTCTCCAAATGGCGTTATTTATCCTCGGCCGATCCAAGCAACTAGGGTACCCTCCTGATGATGAAATTTTTGGGAGAAAGCACAATTTGAAGGAGATGAAAGGATGGACTAAGTCCATGTTTTTTGTTGGCAATCAGATACCTTTTGTGGTGCTGAAGGAACTTATGAATCAAAGATTCTTCCAACAGGTAATATCAGAAGGGAAGTGGAATGAAGTGCCCTCAGATTTATTTAAGAAGACCCTATACGAATTTCTGGTTTTTCCTGCTCTCAAGATCCAAAGCCATAAGACATATTCAAAACAAGTAGATTGGATGATGGAGCAGCCGATTGACCTGATCCATGCCCTCCAATTGCTGGTACTCGGGCCACAAAAGGATGACACGACGGAAGAAGAAGACGACGAAGAATCAGAAGATGAAGAAATCAATAATCTAAATGAAGGAGATCAGAGTACTGTCACTCAGCGGAGACAGGAAGTTATCAACGTAGAAGCTGTCTCTGATGAAAAAAGTTGTCCTAGCGCCACAGAATTGAGGCGACAAGGAATCCACTTCGAGGTATGTTCAGGAACCATGGAAGCGTGGCAAGCATATCTGATCTCTATCAACAAACTAATACAAGCTTGCAGATACTTGAAGATTGTCAAAGGGATGGGAGGTCGTGGGATTACTTATGTGAATCATAGTATCCTTTCCACAGCTCTTTTCTTGCCTCCCCTCCTGGTGGACGATGATACAGAGCTCTTACTTCAGTGTCTCAAAAACTACGAGATAAGTCAGCCAGTAGATAAGAAGAAACGGGATTTTAGCTCTTATATACGGTTCATGAGTGAGCTAATTCGTACACGAGAAGATGCAAATCTCCTCTATTCTAAAGGAATTATCCAGGGAAATCGTAGATACAGAGAGAAATTGCCAAGGATTTTTAGCAAGCTGGTCTCCAAGGACAAGAAGTACAACCATAATTTCCGCGCTCTAACACTCAAGATAAGTGACTACAACCGTCCATCATGGAAAAACATTCGGAACCTCCTCAGCTTCATTTCATTACTGACGTTGGTACAAACTGTTTATGCAGTTCTCTCCTATCACAAGGGAAATGATCAGAATCCTCAGCAATCACATTAATGGTCTGCAAGCCTTCATTTCTGTAGCATCAATGAATAAAGTTTGTCATTAATCAATAATTCATTAGGTAAAATTCTAGTGTTTCATGTATTTAATTTATGTACGGAACAGGCTCCAAGGGTGATAACAGCTATGCATTCAAAATTTAAACCTTAAATTTGTTTTGATTCTGATCTTTGTGTATCACTATCTATATTGTAAGATACAATTTGATAGGCCAGTACTGTAATATGAAAGAATGTCATTTTTTTCCATGAGTTTTTACCTAAATTCCAAATTTCCTCACGAGATTTTTGTTTCGCCCAGATTCCCCATTGACATCAAATCTATGAAACAAAACCTTAAAATTAAATATGACATTTTGGCCTTTTATTTTTTATTGAGCTATATAATTGCCTTTAATTGTTTTGTTTTTATGTCTTTAAAACATTAACTTGTTGCAAAAAAGTTATGTTGGGTTAGGAATAAAGATCAAATTAAATTCAAGATGTATATATATGTATAGAAAAAAAGATTTAAAAGTGAATCTAATTTTTCCCTAATTTCAAACTTAACGCAATTTTTGTACAATAAGTTTTTTTTTTTAAAGGTTTTTATAAGGTTAGCTCATTACAAATAAATTATAATGAACCAAACCAAATGATTGTTTAGAATGGCTATTCCTCACAAATGTTCTTTATGATGCAGCGGAATCATGGCAATTGAGTAAGAAAAAAATATCAGATGTAGTTTTAGATGTATACATATGTATAAAAAATGATAGATTTTAAAAGTAAATATTATTTTTTTTAGTCCCGCTTATAACACAAATATTGTAGAATATGCTATTTATATATATATAGTTAAATTTTTATTTTTTATTTGAATGTAGACCTTTCTATTGAATAATTTTTTTATTAAATTATTTTGTTTATTATTTTTTTCTTTTTCTTTTGTCTTTGTTTTGAAATATAAAAAGATAAAAATGTCTTTCAACATAAGGCTTTATTCGGTAAAGTTTAATGTCAAGGGAGAATATGGATAAAACTAAAACTTCATGGAGGAGTTTGAGATTTAAGTTAAACTCATAGGAAAAAATGACACTCTCTCTCACTGTGATATATAAGATGAGATTTACATTTGCAAAATATATAGAAAATACAATACAATTTTTCCAATTGAATTCTCTGATAGTGTCAAAAGTTTCACGACAAAAGTCTTCTACTCGATCTCACGCTTTCTGCTTCTAAAATACTGTGATATTAATTCTTCCTTCACATTTTCTATTTCTTTTCTTCCGCCACTTTTCCTACTTCTAATCTACTGCTTCTAATCAATAATGCAAAGTTTAGTTCGCAATTTGAAATAATTTAAGATGTAGCGGGAGCATGTATCAAATATCTAGACAAAAATCTCACAATGTTGGTAATTTACACTGTCTAAGGTATTCTCAATGAGGGCTCTATATTACAATGATTATTAATTTTTAGCAAAAAATTGAGACTCTTGAGGAAAAAAATAACACCAATGGATATTTTAGAGCCCCAAATCCAAAGTTTTGATTCAAAGTTAACACATTTCAACAAAAATAAAGACTAGTCTCCATTTTCTTTAATAAATTTGTTGAAGAAAATAGAGACTCAAGAAAAAGACAAAAAAATTTAGAGCCTACATGGGTCTCTTCAACAAACTAAATTTGATATTTGATTGACAACTTTAACCAAAAAAAAAAAGTTGACAACTTCAAAAAAAAAAAGGAATTTAGTTGAATTAAAAAATGGAAGAGGCGGTGGGTCCCACAATGGGTCTTTAAATTTAAAGCTCTCACTGAGGATAATATTTTTTTAGAGACCCTAAAAAACCTATGGATCTTTAAATGAGACTCTAAAAAGCAACAAAGTTCTAAATTTGTTTATAGAGCTCCTCAAAATAGAGCTTCTATTGAAAATAGCCTTACTTTTACACCGCTTTTTAGAACATAAGCAATAGTTTTCTTATAATTGTAATTTTATCATTATTTTTTAAATGACTATTTTTAATAACTTGCAGAAGCAAAAAGTAAATGTCAAATCTAACCAACTTATTTACTCATAAAATTCTTAAGACTAATTTAAGTATGCAATAAAATAAAACATTTGCTTATATCATTTCACTTATGAAGCAAAAAGGAGAAAGCAAAATAAATTAAATAATTTCTATAGATCTCAGAATTTGTGTATCTATATGGCAAAAACATAACGAATGCTTTATCTTGTTGATCTATTATCTAAACTGGATAAACGGGAGAAAATACAAATCCAATGAGTGAGAGTAAGGTGCTAGATTTGTATGAGAGAGAAAAAATAGGGGTTGGAGTTATTAGTTTTAGGGGTTTCCTTTTTCATGAAAATTCAAGCTTTTGTAGAGATCTTTTCTTTCTAGTTGATTTTTTTTGCGAGAATGGAAGCCTAATTTTTGCAAGGAAACACCGTAAAATGTATCTCCAAATGAAAAATGAAAACCAATGTTTTAGTCAACCTTGCAACTAAAACCAAATTCTTTATCGAGCATTTTTTCTTGTTGTTTAAAATTACCCACTGAACTTTAATTTATAATTGTTCTAAATAAATTACTTCGTCCATTGACGGAGTAAAAAGACCATTTCAAAATTTGACCTTTAATTTGTTTGTGCAGCTATGTCACATTTATCAGCTAGCACATTAACTTTTAACCTTTAAATTAAATGAATTGACTCATTTGAAATAATTGCAAATTTTAGTTTGAATTTTGAAATAATTTAAAATGTAATGGGAGCATGTATGAAATATCTGGACAAAAACCTAACGTAAAGGCAAGCTTTTAATTGAACTACATTTGAGAATAACATTTTAAACGAGTAACGACTAGATTCAAGGATAAAGGGTCAAGGCAGAAGAAACTTTCTTTTTAGTCAAGCAGTCAAAGCAAAAGGGGTTTCCATTTGTAACGCAAGCAGCATTAAGGGACCATCCAAAAGCCGCCTTCCAAACCTAAACAAAGGTACATTAGAAGGTTTAAACTCTTTTATTTGTAGATTCTTAAATTTAGATGAAAGTATCTTTTCAAGATGAGTTGTACAGCTTCTGCTGATTGTATTAAAAGGCTTTAATTTAATATGAGAATTATGAGAATTATGAAAATTGGTGCTAGAAGTCATCTAGTATGACAGTTTGTTAAATTTGAGTGTTATAAGAAAATTAGAATGGGAGTTTAGTGACATATGACATGCGTCATCATCTAATAATCCGCTTGTACACCTTACTTTTAAACAACTAGGTAAAAAATAGTAGCTATAATAAACTCTTCTGCTTAGAAAATTGGGAGTTAATTACTTGTATTTTAATTGAGTTTAAATGGAAATAAAATGTGAACCTATTCTTCAAATGAAATTTGTTTCCTATTAAACGAAGTGTCGACCTAATCTTAACTTGTCTGTGTAGTAGTGAGATTATTTACCTAGT
The DNA here is from genome assembly GCA_037974665.1 of Ehretia macrophylla. NCBI lineage: Eukaryota > Viridiplantae > Streptophyta > Magnoliopsida > Boraginales > Ehretiaceae > Ehretia > Ehretia macrophylla. The sequence goes on along the minus strand of CM075764.1, from coordinate 101,653,013 downwards.
TAAGTTTCCTAATAAACATAAAGTTAGAGAGAATGTGGTATGATTTTATTCATGAACGATGTGATCCACGTTTATTATTGTTAAAATTTCCTTCTTTTAAACAATTAAGTACTACATTATAGCCCATTTAAAGAGGAGTGAATGAAAATAGAAGAAATGACAAATTAATTAAGACACTTACAAAAATTTGATCAATTAAGGCAAACATAAACATGAACTTGCAACTTGCCATATGCGAATGTATATCATTGCGCAAGTCTTCTCATTTACTCCATCAGCCAATTCTTTATTCTTTTGGGCATCATGGGGTCACATTATATTTTGTAGATTCAGTCCTTTTCAATTGTGGCAAAGGGCATATCATTATTGTTTATCCATTCCAAGCTTAAGTGTAAAATTACATTCAAATCCACCTCTGATTGAGCCACCTAACTTCGAAATATTCTGTATTTTAGAGTAAATTATATAAGTGTGGAGCTCTTCCCATGATATTAGACGACAAGCAAAGGAGACTTCAAAAGTCTTTCTTTATTTCTTTGGCGTGCAAAGTCTTTCTTTAGGGTAAAGGTAAAATTTAGTACATTATTTTTGACTTAATTTCTACTTTCATCTATTATCTTTTAAAATAAATTTTTTAGTATATTATTTTTTGTATAAATGATACTTTTATCTATTATTTTTTAAAATAAACCTTTTAATCCAATATATTTCACATTAGTGACGCTGTTAGTCCAATATGTTTCCTCCAATATGTTTTGAAGTTGGAATAACAGCGTCATTGATGTGAAATATATTGAACTAAGAGGTTCATTTTGAAAGATAATAGATGAAAGTGTCATTTACACTAAAAATAATTGACTAAAAAGTTCATTTTGAAAAATAATAAATAAAAGTGAAAATTATATCAAAGATAATAGATTAAATTATACCTTTACCTCTTTCTTTATTTCGAATCTAAAAGGGTGCTTGGCTCAGCTAATATGGAGAACAATATCTTATAAGCAATTTTAGTGCTTATAAACAACGCAATTTACAAACTGGAATAATATTATCAAGATATGCAGGTGGTTGTAATAATCAAATTACCTTAATTAAACTCTATTATTTCCTTGAAACTTAATTCTTATCTTCACGACCAAGTTTCTTGATTTTTTTTTATTTTTATTTTTTTGAAGTTTTTGTTAGTAAAAAAAGAATTCATCATAACCACGAAGAAAGATCAGAACCAACATCTTGTCCATAAGGCAATAAAAAAACTCAATTGACCCATACATTATGTGTTCATATGTTGTTGTTAATTATAATCATGAACTTTTCATCCCGAATGAGCTTCTCTCCCTTCGATTGCCATTGCCAATATGAACACCTCACGTATTTTATCACAACGTGCAAGAAAAAAATATGCAGTTATAGGCAGTAAGTGAAAAATAAACATCTAGTAAGATTAAACAAAAGATAAAAAAAGAAAAGAGATGAAATCGTAATCAAAGAAGATAAAGTAAAGGAAAACTAAAGAGAGAAAAATTAATAAAAGAAGAGAGAGAAATAAAATAAAATAAATAAAGAAAAAGAGAGAAATAAAATAAATTTATTTAGTTGACATATCACCTAGGGCCATTAGACCAGCTATGTTCTATGGTTTTGAGTGTTAGGCGGTGAAATACCAACACGTCCATAAAATACCAATGGCCGAGATGAGAATGTTGAGATTGATGTGCAAAAAAATTAGGAAGAATAAGACTAGGAACAAGGTAATCTGTGAAAGAGTAGGAGTGCCCCGATCGAGGATAAGATGAGAGAGAACTGTTTGAGATAGTTGGGCATGTTAAGAGACGACATGTAGATGCGCCAATTAGACAGTGTGAAGGTTTAGAAACAACACATAAAAAAAAGGGTAGAGAAAGACCTAAGTTGACTTGGACGGAGTCACTTAAACGAGACTTTGCGAGTATGGAGCTTACAAAAGAGTTAGCTCTCAACGAAAATGAATAGCGTCGTTTAATCCATACAACTGACCCCACTTAATGGAACAAGGCTAAGTTTGGTTTGGTTTGGCATGCCAACTGTTAGCCTAAAGGCTATGATATCATATTTTGATGATAACTAAATCTAAAGCAAATGATCTATGATGTATAATCATAATTTGTACAAAGTGTATACATCTCAGTTAGTCATAGATAGGAAACATCTTCAATGGCAAAATCCAATCCAAGCTTCTCAAATGGCAAAATCCAAATTGCTCAGGTAAAGATTCAAGAGAAGATCTCAGAAATCAAAGAGGGAGTCATAAGTGGAGAAGTGGCGACATAAGGGGTACCGGCTTTATTTGTAGTTGTTGTTTGTTTGTTTTTTTTTGATTTCATGATAAAGCTCAATGAAAAATGTTTTAAACTCTTGGTTTACAAAATCGTTTTAAATCTTTACAAGAGTTTTGAAAAATGTTTTTTGGGCCTTTAAATACTTGAAAACCCCGTTCTTAAAGACTCTTAAGTTTATGAGTTTTCGAGAAAATCCTTTTGAACTTTCAAAACTTCAATCTGTACGCAAAACGAGTCTCCGATCGAGCATCCGATCGAGCGGGTCCTTGATGACTCGCCTGACAGTAATTTAGGCAAAAAAGATTGCTTTGATCCAGTCGAGCATCCGGGCGACCAGATTCCTGATGACTCGCCCGACAATAAGTTTGGCAAAAAAGAATGCCTTGATCCGGGCGACCATCCGGTCGACCGGATGGTGCAGGTGTTTGAAAAATATAACCGTTGTAAATCCGTTGGCTTTAGTTTCTATATATTTTCAAACATCCCATTTGCCAAAATCACATCTTTCAACTACAAGCAATTGTTCCAAATCTTTTAGATCATAAAAAACACATTGGTTATACAAATCTTTGAGCTTTAACTTGCAAATCATTGAGCATTCAAGAAGAGCATTAAATTGTATTCATTTACTCTTGAATAGAGATATTGTACTCAACATTTATTTTATTCCTATTGTGAGATAAACACTCTAGATCTATAGCTTTGAGTGATTCATTGTATAGAGTAAGTGATAAATCTTCTTTGTGGATTCAAAGGAGTGAAGAGGTTTGTACTACTCTTGTGGACTCAAGAGAACTTGTATTGTTGGTTTATGCTTCACCAACTTGTGAAGAGACACTTCTAGTGGAGTTAGTGGAAATCTTAAAGAGAGGTAACCTTAGGTGGTAGATGTAGATTAGCGAACTACCGTAAATCATTGTGTTCGTCTTCTATTATTTTTTATTTCCGTGGTTTCATTATTGTGCACTCTACGTGTTTGATAATTTGCTTGTTCAATATAAATTGTATTTATTAAAATTTTAATTGGTAGTAATTAGCTAAATACTTAATTCACCCCATCTCCCCCCCTTTCCCCCTTTTAAGTTTATTTGTCTTACACTAACTAAAAGGTGATAATTAGATGATAAAAAAGTGACATCTAACATTACTCATATTATAAAATAATTAATTGAATAGACATTTATCTCACGTGGTCATAATTATCTAACGCCAAAAAAGGTAGCATGAGACTGTATCTTGTATTCTACTTCTGAGCAAACTCTAATAACAAGCAATTTGGTGGAGAAATTACTATTCTCATTCTATTTTATTTACTTTCTCTTTATCTATTTTTATCAATTTCATAAAAGATTAGTAGCACGATAGGCCAATTTCTTTTTCAAATTTGACCAACTTATTTATTTCAAAATTATTTTTAGTTTTAAAACAATAAAAAATCTGCTTATAGTTTGAATTGTGATGAAAAATATATATATAAATTAACGTCAAATAAGAAGTTTTCATAGATATGATCACGACGTCTGTACCTATATAGCTAATGCGAGATAAAAGCTTTGTGTTTTTGATTTGTTGTTCGAACTGGACAACCGGTCCGCAGTTGCCCTGCGATCACAATGTTGAGGTTAATAAAGAACCTAACATGGAAGCACGAGAATTTTATGAGTTGTTGAATGCCGTTGATATGCCATTATTTGATGGTTGTGCGAAACTAACTCAATTGTCAGCCGTGGCTCAATACATGAGTATGAAGTCCGAGCATAATATGAGTAACTCCCTATTTAACAGGTTCATAGAAGAATTGATGGAAGTGCTGCCCGAGAATCATAACTTGTTTGAAAACCTGTATAGATTTAAGAAACTAATGAAGCCATTAGGTTTAGGATATCAAAAGATTGATGTATGCGTAAATGGATGCACCTTATTTTACAAGGATTGAAGTCTCATGGAAAATTGTCCGCACTGTTGGTGGTAGAAAACGGCGTAAACTTATTTCCCATAAACATTTAAGATATTTCCCTCTAATACCAAGGTTGAAAAGATTATACATGTCAAATGCTACAACGAGACACATGACGTGGCACAAAAATCACAATGTACAGAATGGAAAAATTTGTCATCCGTCAGATGCCGAAGCTTGGAAATATTTTGACAGCGTGTATCCAGATTTCGCTACAGAACCAAGAAATGTTCGGCTAGGGCTTTGTTCAGATGGTTTTAACCTATACAGTTCAAATGCGCAACCTTATTCTCGCTGGCCAGTGATCATTACCCCATACATTCTACTACTGTGGATATGCATGAAGGATCCCGTAATGTTTTTGCCAGTACTCATTCCTGGTCCCAAGCATCCCGGTAAGAATATTGATGTCTACCTAGAGCCCCTGATCGATGAATTGATAACTCTATGGTCAGAAGGGACATTATGTTATGATATTGATACGAAGACTAATTTTTGTTTGAGGGCAGTCTTGATGTGGACAATAAATGACTTCTCGGCTTATGGTATGTTGTCAGGATGGAGCACACACGGGAGGTTATCGTGTTCTATTTGCATGGAAAAGTCAAGAGTGTTTCGCTTACCAGCGGGGAAGAAACTTTCATTTTTTGACTGTCATCGTCAGTTCTTACCAGAGAATAGCTCATTAAGACGTGACAGGAAAAAATTTGTTAAGGATAGGCACGAGAGATGTACACCTCCACCACGATTATCTAGAGAACAAATTTGGGAATGGGTTAAAAATTTGCCGACAATCCATGAGATGTCTTGTAAGAAGCTACCTGGGTTTGGTATAAATCATAATTGGACAAAAAGAAGTATTTTTTGGGATTTGTCTTACTGGAAGACGCACCTTGTTCGTCACAACTTAGACGAGATGTATATTGAGAAAAATATTTTCGACAATGTTTTCAATACTATCATGGCTGTTAAGGGTAAGACTAAAGACAACTTTCAAGCTCGGAAAGACATGTCCACTTTTTGCAATCGTCCAAAATTGTGCGATGACAATACAAACAAGATCGATGTATACACACTCCCCACATAAAAGAGAAAAATGCTCCTACAATAGGTTGGAGGCATAAAATTTCCCAATGGTTATGCTTTTAATTTATCAAATTGTGTCAACATGAAGGATTTGAAAATGTCACACATGAAGAGCTACGATTGTCATATCTTTATAGAGAGGCTGCTTCCCATTGCATTACGTGAGCTCATGCAGAAATAGGCTTCAGAGACATTTGCTGAACTAAGCTTATTTTTTAGCAATCTATTGTTCAACTCTGCAAAGAACCGAATTGGAAAGGATGTAAGTTAATATAGTCATGACATTGTGCAAACTGGAGAAGATGTTGTCTCCTACATTTTTTGATTCAATGGAGCATTTACTTGTTCATTTGGTGTATGAAGCGATATGCTGTGGACATGTTTAATATCGATGGATGTATCCTTTCGAGAGGTTTTTGCAAGGCTTAAAGAGGATAGTTAAGAATAAAGTACGTGTGGAAGGATCTATTTGTGAAGCTTATCACGTCCTAGAGACTTCAACTTTCTGTTCATATTATTTTGAACAACACGTGTCAACTAAAGCAGAAGGTCAGGTTGAAACATCCAGTATAAGGAGGTGGATTATCCTGAGGGTTGCTTATCTATATTTACTTATCCAGGTTGTCCAATTAGGACGGATGCAGAGGTCTCACTACCGGAAGATGATCTCCAGTTGGCGCACTTATATGTACTCATGAATTGCCCAGAGATGCAGCCATATATCAGGTATGTTTGCATCGATTGTGCATGCAATTTCCTCCGTTGGGATTATCACACATAATTTTTAAATGAGAAGCTTTAAAATTTTGTGCAAATTGTTTGAGGAATACTTAGAACAACAATACGACCCTATGAACCAAAGAGATAGCCATTTATATATTGACAGATCTTTCTCGAGATGGTTATATGGCCAGGTCAGTACATATGCAATTTTAGCCTATTCATTAAAGGCACTGGCATTTGCGTATTAACCAAATGTAGTCGTATTGCAATTAAAAGGTAGGTATGATGTAGACAATCGTGTAAAATATCTCTCCAAATGGCCACATAGAAAGGCCCGTAGATGGTGTAGATACATGGTAAATGGATACAGGTTCTCTACGTTCGAATATGGGTCTTCAAAGTCCACGAACAATAGTAGAGTGTTCGTAAGAAGTACAGGCAATGATACAGTTAGGAAAATAGGGTACTATGGTGTTTTGAAGGATATTATTGAACTTGAATATCCTAATCCAACATTGCAACATACAAGAGTTGTTCTTTTTAAGTGCGATTGGTATGATACCACAAATGATAAAGGTGTGAAGTCCAATCACAGGACCGGATTGGTTGAGGTGAACGTGAAAAGAAGATATCCCAAGTTTGAACCATTTGTCTTGGAAGGTCAAGCCTAACAAGTGTACTATTGTGTATATCCAGGGCCAAGAGAGAACGAGTTGATTGGGTGGTCGTCGTTAAAATACGTCCAAGACATTTCTATGACATGAACAGGCAGGAGATAGATGTGGATGATAACACAAGTTTTCAATCGGATCACATGAATGTGCCCACAGTGGAATCGAATGATTTTGATTCTAATTCACATATTAATTATTCAGTTGTAGACACTGAAATAATAAGAGAAGATCTTAATGCCGAACATGGAGATATAGAAGCATATGTAGATGACAAAAAAGATGAGCATGAAACAAATGATGATGGTGATGATGGTGATGATGATAGTGACCCAAATGATGATAATGATGATGAGAAGGAAGAGGATGATAATGATGACAATCATGACGGTGACAATGAGGGAAATGATTATTATTGAAAAAACATAGGTTAGTCAAAAATATTGTTCATGTTTTCCTTTCAAATTATCAATTAGTAATTCCAAATATTGTTTGTTATCTATGAGAGTTTTGGTAGAAGTATGCATAATGACAATTTTTTAGTTTATATATATTTATTTATATATTCTAATTTTAATGTGTCAAAACACGCAATGGGAGGCGGTGAAGATTCAAATTGCAAGGAAAAAAAACAACCGAAGCAGAGCAGCTTGTTAGGGAAAATGAGAGAATCTACCAATACACTGGCCACGGTGCCTGAGACTCAGCGATTCTCTCTGACTGGCTACAATGATGCTATGTCATTGGGTGGTCGTGGATCTACAGGTACGCATCATACGAGTGGTCGTGGATCTACAATGGCACATACAACTGTGCTGTGGAGTTGATAATGTCCATTTGGTCGTTTGGCGTGGTTTGTCAGCATTGGATCCTAGATGATGCGCATCCTCAACAACAGCAGCCATATGTACAGGGCCCGTCAACCCATCATAATGAAAAACACTGTTCATCAGCTAGATTGCCACAGGAATTAGAGGATTTGTGTGTAGATGGTAATGGCTCTTCAATGCCCGGCAGTGCGTAATTTTCTAATATGACCGAGTCTTCGCGCACTGCTGACAGACGGGCTGCTGGCATTGAAGACTGGCAATTTTATGGATTCCAGTCACTAGCCGATTATACGGTATGGCAAAATGACAAGTGACGTTGTTTGAAGGTTGTAGGAAATGGGTATGTATTACTTTAAATTATGAAGTTTACATCTACTTTTTTTCCCTAATATACAGATTTTGATTATGTTATGTTATATAGATGGGATCCATATAACGCTATCAAAGGGGTTTAAAGAGCTCTACGTGCTGGGTATGTAGAGCCGTGGTTGACATACAAATAGGTCCCAAGTGATACAAGAAGATTATGGTTTGAATATTTCAGGGTATGAAATGTTAACGCAATATATATTGTGAAAACTATTGTACAATTATCACAGTAATTGTTGAATTATACGGATCGTAATATTAATGTTTTTAGAGGGAATACAAGTGGCTTCTAATTGATGAAGCTGAAGTTTGGCGCAAGTTTAAATCTACTGCAAGACACCGAATTTCATATTTGACAAACAAAAGACGGACTAGAATGAAAAAGCCAGATTTCAGACCACTTGAAATATGAAACCAAATGCTGGAGCTATGCCAAAAGCCAGAATGGCAGGAAATCTCAAAGAGAAATTCAGACAATTGAAAGGCCAATCCATCTACTCACTATCTAGGTTCAATCCCAATCCATGAGACAGTTAGAAGAATGGTATTGATTTAGTAATGCAATCTTGATTAATTATATATGTTATGTGTATGAATCAAAATTATCTCCAATACACATTTATATGTAGGTTGATTTGGTGATTTGCTATTGTAGGAAAAAGAACTAGGGAAGACAGTGACTTATGCGGAGGTTTTCCAGAAGGCTCATCGCAAGGGAGCTGATGGACCGTACACAGACTCTCGGACCATGCAGACTATGGTGTGTATTATTCATGGAATTTCTGGTATAGGCAAAAATACATAGGGTAGTTGTTGAAGATAATTTGGGATTCAAAGTGTTGCAAAAAAGATATAAGATTCCATAAAGTATTTATAATTGTTAAAGCTAATATTCCAGAGGGAAAACATAGTTAGTGATGTGTGAGCACGAATGTAGCTATGATGTGAATAAACATTTCTCCAATGGAACATGATTACTTGTTGTAGACTCTAGTGTTGTACAATGTTTGTAAATGTCTCCTTATGGTTGTAACAGCACATGATTTGTGAAACCCCACTTTCTTGCTTATCTCGTTTTACGTGTTTTACCTCGTTTTACGTGCATATAACCTGTTTATGTGCTATAGGACCTAGAAAGTTATAATTTTGATTTCAATACTTCTAATACGTGCTAAATGTGCATTCATGAAATTTTCATCAAAATCGGAGTCAGAAATTTTATCGTCGATTTTCAGTGAATAGTGTTTTTTGAAACACGTCCGCTATAATTTTGAAACTGGTCTTTTTAACCCTTCTAGACCTAGTCCACGGACTTTAATAGACCTGTGTTTGATGAAAACGGTTTTAAAATCGGCTTAAGAATTTATTAGGGTTTTTACACCGACTTTTGCAAAAATCGAGTTTTAAGCCGACTCGGGTGGAATTCTTTGAATGTAAAACTTCTTGTCACCTAAAAATAACTCACTTGAGATATCTTGGGGGTTGCATAATTAATTTTAACTTGGTGATCACTAAAATGCAATTAAAGACATTAAAAACACAAAATTACCTATTAAAATAACTTTGACTTTAATTAAATATTTGACCATTTAAGCTTATGTCCTCAACACACACTCACACAACACAAAAACACCACCACACACACACACATTGCCGAGAGGAAGAGGAGAGAAAAGAGAAGAGAAAAACTTAGCTTTTCAATCCAATTTTTCAAAGAAAAACCTAGTTTTTGTCCGTGAAACTTCGCACCGACTTGGATTCTGCTTGTTGGGCACGCATTGCACGCATTCCTAGGCTTATATCGCATCTAAGGTGAGAGAAAAATTCTAGATCTCAAAATGTCATTTTTGTGTTTTTGCGTATAAATGAAGATTGAACCGTTAGAATTGAAATCTGATGATAGATTATTGCTCCTTGCATGCTAGGGATCATTATATACTAATACTACAAATTTCTGTCGGATATAGCATAATTTTTATTTTCCGGGTATTTAATTTTGATTAAAATGTTCAAAGTTGATTTAATTGAGTTGTGTTGCTCGAAATCGATTGCCGTCGATTTCTAAATACTTGATAATTACGTGTTAGCGCTGTTGTAATGCCGAATTTTCGATTACATTGTTTGTGTGGAAATCCGGAAAATCCAGCCATGACGTCATAGAGTTTTAGGGTTATCGGGCATGTTTTGGAGGTGTTATGGTGGATTTCCGAGAGGGCTAATGTAGTAGGTTGAATGGGTGAGTGATAGGAACTGATTTGGCAATGTTTGGATTAGTAGATTGTAAGTTATGAATTTTAGAAGTTAGGTTGTCATTCTTTAATTTCTTGAACGATGCCTTAGATGGTTGGGTAGTGTTCGAGTGATGAATGGTGAGTTGTTGTTGAGTAATTTAGAGTTTAATTATGAATATTATGCATGTCCGGTTAGATGGCCTACTTTGTCATCTAACTACGTTGTTTGATGTTTAATTTAATATTGATGTTATATTGATGTTATATTGATGTTATTGATTGATGATTATTGAATGCGGGAATCGGGCACTCTTGTTGCTGATCTCCCAATTGATTGATCGATATATGCTTGCATGATGATTGATGAAAATGGAGCCTTGGTATGTGTGTGCCACCTCTCGGGCAGCGTCGGGCTGTCGGGTTGAAACCGGCATGACTGCCATAGGCTACCCCCAGCTCGCATGACGGAGATGTCATGGAGGGAAGGGGATAGTGAGGTACCTCGGGTGCGTGAGTAATGGGGAGTTATAAGAAGAACGGTTGAGATCGTGATGGCGTTTGGAGCTACACCAAATAGAGTATCCTTATTGAATGGTCATATAGTTATGTGATGATAGCTTTATTTATGTTATTATTGTTGTTGTGTGTTTACTTGCTCAAAGGACTAAATCCAAGGAGCGTAGTGAATACTGTCGAGATCTATCGGATCCTCACTGGGCTTATGTATATAAGCTCACTCTCTATTAATGCATGTTTCAGGTGTACTTTCACAAGATTACGGGTACGTGCCTCCTGAAGAGGAGAATGTGGAAAATGTGCCTTTTGTGGATGAGTCATATGTTCCCGAGTCTTATCTATGACTTTATGTTGTTAAATGTCTTGTATATTAGTTTAATAGACTTTATATGCTTTACGGTTCTTAATGTAATAGATATTGAAAAGATGATGAACCTAATGATGTTAACTTAGCGGTTTCCTTTTGTCGATGGTTAAATTGTAGTTGTGTCTCAACTTACTTTTGAATTGTATGATAAAGTTGAGGTATTGTATGTCATGTTGGAACGGAGGCGTATAACGAAGATGTTTTATTGTATATATGGTTGTGTTGTATGTTGTTGTTGTATTGAGGAATTACGGGATGTATGATGTTTAATGAGGTTGGTTTAGAACCTCGGAAATCCGTTTACTGTCGTTATGCCGCCGAAATTCCGTTGCGTCCTGACTGATCGTAGGTGGGGTCGAGTTGGGGCGTGACAGTTTAAGTGGTATCAGAGCTCATGTTAGTTGTCAGCCGGGGTATTCTCGGAATGTGGGTAATGGTCTTAGCATGAAATATGTATGAAAGGAAAGAAAAATGAAATATGTATTGGTATGATTAATCGATTAAGTGATTATGTGATTTAAGTGCTTATGTGATTATGTGATCAATTTGTTTATGTGTTTTATATGAGTTTGTTATTTATGTGTTAATAGTTGTTTATAACCTGTCTACGTGCTATAACTGTGCTAACTCTTTGATTAGTAGAATGGCCGGTCGACCGAGAACCAGAGGTAGGCCTGAGTTGACTGATGAGACTCCGAGTAATGTGGCACCGGGCCGTGACGGGGGTGATGACCGATTTGGAGCCGCTATGGAGCGGATTGCAGAGTTAGTGGCTAGTCAGGCACAGTTATTAGCAGGGCAGGCTGCCCAGAATCAGGCTATGCAGGCTCAGCTTCTGAATATTCAGGGTGGTAACCACGGGCGTGGTACCCTGAAGGACTTTTTAGGATATCACCCACCGAGATTTCAGGGGGAGCCGGATGATAGGAAGGCGGAGGTTTGGATTAGCAAGTTGGAGAAGATTTATGATCCACTTGGCTATACTGATGAGCAGAAAGTCTCTTTTGCCGTGTATTTGTTAGATGACGAGGCAGAGGAGTGGTGGCGCACGGTAAGGACTAGTTGGGCGGCACAGGGTATTCCTTATATTTGGGGTACCTTTCTGATGGCTTTCCGGGCAAAGTATGTCCCGAGGATTTGCAGGGAACGGAGAGAGGCCGAGTTTCTAGCCTTGGTCCAGGGAGATGCTACAGTGGCTCAATATGAGGCCACATTTACTCGATTGTCCCGGTATGCACCGGAATATGTGGTAGATGAGGAGCGGAGGACTCGCAGGTTTATGTTGGGGTTGCGGCCCGAGATTCAGGATGTGATGGCTCTGAATCGTTATGATATTTTCACTGAGGCTTTTGATGCAGCTTCTAGATTGGAGAAGAGGAAAGGGGATCAGATTGTCTCCAGTCAGCCTAGTAAGAGGCCGTATCAGCCACCGGGCCAGCAGGTTTTATATAGGCCTCCAGTACAGCAGGTTGTCTACAGGCCACCTGCCCAGCAGGGTTCTTTTAGGCCACAGAGTCAGCAGAGTTATTATCGGCCTCAGTTTCAGCAGAGGCCATATCAGGTTCAGACTCAGTTTAGGCCAGCCCAGTCTCAGGGTCAGTACAGGCCTAGTGTGGTGAGACCTCAGCAGCAGGCTGTATCAGCTGCTTCTTCAGCTTCTGGTTATTCTAGGGGCAGTGCTAGTGCCACATCATCGCAGTGTAATTACTGCAAGCGCTCAGGGCATGTAGAGTCCGACTGCAGGGTAAAGGCAGGGACATGTTTGGGTTGTGGTAGCATCGATCATAGGGTGAGGGATTGCCCTAAGTATGCGAGGACTGAGGGTCGGGCAGCGACTCAGGGTTATCAGGGTAGGCCTACGGGCAGTGTACCACAGCAGCAGCGGGTTCAGGCTCGGGCTTATGCAGTTGACTTAGAGGAGATGCCTGAGGAGACTGCAGTTGTGGAAGGTAACTTTCTTATACTTGATCAACTTGTTAAAGTGTTGATTGATTCTGGTGCTACGCATTCTTTCATTACTCCTGCTTGTGTGCAACGTGTTAAATTGCAACCTGAAAGATTGCCTTATGTGGTTGAAATTAGTACCTCTTTGACTGATAAGTATGTTACTGGCCTAGTATGTAAGGATTGTTTAATACATGTTAAGGGGCATAATTTTCCTTCGGACCTTATTTTATTTCCTATCCGGGGGTATGATGTTATCTTGGGTATGGATTGGCTTTCTAAGTATGATGCCCAGTTGAACTGTAGAACCAAGGTAGTACAGTTTCGTTTGCCAGATCAGCCAGTAGTTGAGGTAGCGGGTAACCGGGGTGCTAAGACGAGTTTTGTTATCTCAGCAACTAAAGCCGTTAAGTTGGTGAGTAAAGGGTGTTCGGGTTATCTAGCTTATTTGATCAACAAGCCATCTGTTAAGCTACAGCTTGAGGAAGTCCCTATTATCCGGGAATATCCTAATGTATTTCCCGAGGAGTTGCCAGGATTGCCGCCAGAGAGGGATATCGAGTTTGTGATTAATCTTGTTCCCGGTACTCAACCTATTTCTAAATCGGCATACCGGATGGCACCAGCTGAGTTGAAGGAGTTGAAGACTCAGTTACAGGAGTTGTTGGAGAAAGGATTTATTCAGCAGAGTTCTTCACCTTGGGGAGCTCCTGTTTTGTTTGTGAAGAAGAAGGATGGTACCTTGAGATTGTGTATTGATTACCGTGGTTTGAATCAGGTGACCATCAAGAATAAATATCCTTTGCCACTGATTGATGAGTTGTTTGATCAACTTCAGGGAGCCAAAGTCTACTCTAAGTTTGATTTGAGGCAGGGGTATTATCAGCTTCGGATTCGCTCAGACGATGTTCCGAAGTCTGCCTTCAGGACTCGGTACGGGCATTATGAGTTTGTTGTTATGCCCTTTGGTTTGACTAATGCACCGGCAGCATTCATGGATCTTATGCATCGAGTCTTTCAGCCGTACTTGGATCAGTTCGTGGTGATTTTTATTGATGATATCTTGGTCTATTCTAAATCTGAATTGGAGCACGAGCAACATCTACGGCTTGTATTAGAGAAGTTGCAGGAGCATCAGTTGTTTGCCAAGTTCAGCAAATGTGAATTTTGGCTGCGACGGATTTCTTTTCTTGGCCATGTTATTACACAGAGTGGTATTTCTGTAGATCCCACTAAGATTGAATCGGTGATGTCTTGGAAGCGGCCAGAGAGTGTTACTGATGTCCGTAGTTTTCTTGGCTTGGCGGGTTATTACCGTAGGTTTGTCAAGGACTTCTCAAAGATTGCGGGGCCACTATCTAAGTTGACTCAGAAACGGACTATCTTTAATTGGGACGAGAAGTGTGAGAGTGGATTTCAGGAGTTGAAAAAGAGGTTAACTACCGCTCCAGTACTTGCTCTACCAGAGGGAACCGATAATATGGTCATTTACAGTGATGCATCCAAGGAGGGCTTGGGATGTGTTCTTATGCAGGATGGCCGAGTTATTGCCTATGCTTCTCGAAAGTTGAAGCCTTATGAGGTGAATTATCCGACTCATGATCTTGAGTTGGCAGCAGTTGTCTTTGCACTCAAGAAGTGGCGTCATTATCTGTGGGGCAGTAAGTTCGAGATTTTCACTGATCATAAGAGTCTTAAGTATTTATTCTCACAGAAGGAGTTGAATATGCGCCAGCGGAGGTGGATGGAGCTTCTTGGAGATTATAACTGTTCTATCAATTATCTGCCTGGTAAGGCAAATGTTGTGGCAGATGCTCTCAGCCGGAAGGCTAGTATTTCTTGTTTGGCTGTCAAGAAGTGGGAGGTTCTTGAGGAGTTTAGTTATTGGAGACCAGAGTTCACTCAGGTTGGGGTGATGTGTTCACATCTCCGTATTCAACCTTTATTGTTGTCTCAGATCAGGGAAGCTCAGCAGCTTGATGTTAACCTTCAGAACATCAAGGAACAGATTCCGGCTGATCAGTCTGACTTTAAAGTGCATGAGGATGGTATTCTTCGGTTTCGGAACAGGGTTTGTGTTCCCGATGAACCGGGCTTGAGACGAGGTATTCTGGAGGAAGCTCATAATTCTAAATATACTATTCATCCTGGTGGAACCAAGATGTATCGGGATTTGAAACAGCATTATTGGTGGAACAACATGAAGAGGGAGGTTGCTCAGTTTGTGTCTAGATGTTTGACTTGTCAGAGAGTGAAAGCCGAGCATCAACGACCAGCAGGTTTGCTTCAACCGTTGGCTATACCAGAGTGGAAATGGGAGCATATTACGATGGACTTCGTCACTGGTTTGCCTAGATCACCGAGGGGTAATGATGCAGTTTGGGTTGTCGTGGATCGTTTGACGAAGACAGCTCATTTTATCTCGATGAGGTTAGGAGATGAGGTTACAAAGCTGACGGATCTTTATCTGGATCAGATTGTTAGACTTCACGGTATTCCATCTAGTATTGTCTCTGATCGAGATCCTCGATTTACTTCTCGTTTGTGGGAGAAACTTCAGGAGACTTTGGGTACTCAGTTGAACTTCAGTACAGCGTATCATCCACAGACCGACGGTCAGTCTGAGCGGACTATTCAGATTCTGGAAGATATGCTTAGGGCTTGTGTTCTGGACTTTGGGAAGAACTGGGAGAAACATCTACCACTTGCCGAGTTTGCCTATAACAATAGTTATCAAGCTACTATTGGGATGGCACCTTTTGCAGCTCTTTACGGTCGTAAGTGCCGTTCACCTTTATATTGGGACGAGGTAGGAGAGATGAAGACTATTGATCCGACTATCATGCCAGAACTTCTTGAGAAGATCGAGAATGTTCAGTTGATCAGGCAGAGAATGCTTACAGCGCAGAGTAGATTCAAGAGTTATGCTGATAAGCGTCGTCGAGACTTGGAGTTTGCAGTTGGAGATCGGGTTTTCTTGAGATTGTCTCCTCGAAAGGGGTTTGTTCGTTATGGTAAAGGTGGTAAGCTGAGTCCGAGATTTGTTGGGCCGTTTGAGATTACTGGCAGGGTTGGTAAGTTGGCATATCGGTTGGCTCTACCGGAAAACTTCTCTAATGTCCACGATGTGTTTCACGTGTCTAATTTGCGGAAATATAATCCGGATCCTTCTCATATTCTTGAGCCAGAGCCGTTACAGCTTCGAGAGAATTTGACTTATGACGAGCGTCCGATTCGTATCCTAGATCAGATGGACCGAGAGTTGAGGTCGAAGAGGATTCCGATGGTTAAGGTGTTGTGGAAGCATCACGGCATTGAGGAAGCTACGTGGGAGAGACGAGATCAGATGCAGCAGCAATACCCAGATCTTTTCCGTACATCAAGTAAGAATTTCGAGGACGAAATTTCTATAAGGGGGGGAGAATGTGAAACCCCACTTTCTTGCTTATCTCGTTTTACGTGTTTTACCTCGTTTTACGTGCATATAACCTGTTTATGTGCTATAGGACCTAGAAAGTTATAATTTTGATTTCAATACTTCTAATACGTGCTAAATGTGCATTCATGAAATTTTCATCAAAATCGGAGTCAGAAATTTTATCGTCGATTTTCAGTGAATAGTGTTTTTTGAAACACGTCCGCTATAATTTTGAAACTGGTCTTTTTAACCCTTCTAGACCTAGTCCACGGACTTTAATAGACCTGTGTTTGATGAAAACGGTTTTAAAATCGGCTTAAGAATTTATTAGGGTTTTTACACCGACTTTTGCAAAAATCGAGTTTTAAGCCGACTCGGGTGGAATTCTTTGAATGTAAAACTTCTTGTCACCTAAAAATAACTCACTTGAGATATCTTGGGGGTTGCATAATTAATTTTAACTTGGTGATCACTAAAATGCAATTAAAGACATTAAAAACACAAAATTACCTATTAAAATAACTTTGACTTTAATTAAATATTTGACCATTTAAGCTTATGTCCTCAACACACACTCACACAACACAAAAACACCACCACACACACACACATTGCCGAGAGGAAGAGGAGAGAAAAGAGAAGAGAAAAACTTAGCTTTTCAATCCAATTTTTCAAAGAAAAACCTAGTTTTTGTCCGTGAAACTTCGCACCGACTTGGATTCTGCTTGTTGGGCACGCATTGCACGCATTCCTAGGCTTATATCGCATCTAAGGTGAGAGAAAAATTCTAGATCTCAAAATGTCATTTTTGTGTTTTTGCGTATAAATGAAGATTGAACCGTTAGAATTGAAATCTGATGATAGATTATTGCTCCTTGCATGCTAGGGATCATTATATACTAATACTACAAATTTCTGTCGGATATAGCATAATTTTTATTTTCCGGGTATTTAATTTTGATTAAAATGTTCAAAGTTGATTTAATTGAGTTGTGTTGCTCGAAATCGATTGCCGTCGATTTCTAAATACTTGATAATTACGTGTTAGCGCTGTTGTAATGCCGAATTTTCGATTACATTGTTTGTGTGGAAATCCGGAAAATCCAGCCATGACGTCATAGAGTTTTAGGGTTATCGGGCATGTTTTGGAGGTGTTATGGTGGATTTCCGAGAGGGCTAATGTAGTAGGTTGAATGGGTGAGTGATAGGAACTGATTTGGCAATGTTTGGATTAGTAGATTGTAAGTTATGAATTTTAGAAGTTAGGTTGTCATTCTTTAATTTCTTGAACGATGCCTTAGATGGTTGGGTAGTGTTCGAGTGATGAATGGTGAGTTGTTGTTGAGTAATTTAGAGTTTAATTATGAATATTATGCATGTCCGGTTAGATGGCCTACTTTGTCATCTAACTACGTTGTTTGATGTTTAATTTAATATTGATGTTATATTGATGTTATATTGATGTTATTGATTGATGATTATTGAATGCGGGAATCGGGCACTCTTGTTGCTGATCTCCCAATTGATTGATCGATATATGCTTGCATGATGATTGATGAAAATGGAGCCTTGGTATGTGTGTGCCACCTCTCGGGCAGCGTCGGGCTGTCGGGTTGAAACCGGCATGACTGCCATAGGCTACCCCCAGCTCGCATGACGGAGATGTCATGGAGGGAAGGGGATAGTGAGGTACCTCGGGTGCGTGAGTAATGGGGAGTTATAAGAAGAACGGTTGAGATCGTGATGGCGTTTGGAGCTACACCAAATAGAGTATCCTTATTGAATGGTCATATAGTTATGTGATGATAGCTTTATTTATGTTATTATTGTTGTTGTGTGTTTACTTGCTCAAAGGACTAAATCCAAGGAGCGTAGTGAATACTGTCGAGATCTATCGGATCCTCACTGGGCTTATGTATATAAGCTCACTCTCTATTAATGCATGTTTCAGGTGTACTTTCACAAGATTACGGGTACGTGCCTCCTGAAGAGGAGAATGTGGAAAATGTGCCTTTTGTGGATGAGTCATATGTTCCCGAGTCTTATCTATGACTTTATGTTGTTAAATGTCTTGTATATTAGTTTAATAGACTTTATATGCTTTACGGTTCTTAATGTAATAGATATTGAAAAGATGATGAACCTAATGATGTTAACTTAGCGGTTTCCTTTTGTCGATGGTTAAATTGTAGTTGTGTCTCAACTTACTTTTGAATTGTATGATAAAGTTGAGGTATTGTATGTCATGTTGGAACGGAGGCGTATAACGAAGATGTTTTATTGTATATATGGTTGTGTTGTATGTTGTTGTTGTATTGAGGAATTACGGGATGTATGATGTTTAATGAGGTTGGTTTAGAACCTCGGAAATCCGTTTACTGTCGTTATGCCGCCGAAATTCCGTTGCGTCCTGACTGATCGTAGGTGGGGTCGAGTTGGGGCGTGACATGATTAATATGTTGAGTTTAAGTGTAATACAGTATTAGCTTGGATACTGTGTATTATGTTGGCTTTACCTTGTAACAAGTTATTGGGAGAAGTCCGAAATACAAACGAGATGCTGGCCATTTTTTTATTGACGAGTAAATGCATTAAAGACAGATGTCATACCAGTATATTGTGCTATTGAATATTATGTTTGTGTAGATGTTGAGAATAATGTTTGTGTTGCAATTCGGTTTTGTAATACTGACTTGTAACTAATGTGTTTGTAGGCTCGTTACGAAAAAATGCTCCAAATAGCCAGGAATGCATCGAAATCAGATTGAAACCCACGCCTGTGGATCAGAATGCAGTATTTTTACAGGCTGTCGGCCCACCATGCAAAGGTCAGATATATGGGGTAGGTTCTCAGGTTTCAGTTGAGTTTGTTACAAACACTACAACCCAGCCTCAGCGTGTGATCATAGAGGAACAACTGAATGACGCTGTTACGAGAGCCACATTGACTTTGAACGAAACATTACAAAGTCTGGGCTAGTTGATCGAGAGTCAGAACGAGTTAATCAACCAACTTCAGCAACAATTGAAGAAGTAGAACGATGTGTTGAAAGTCCTCTACACAAAAGTCTGTGCTCAACCTGAAGAGCAGCATTCTTCATCTTTACCTAGTGATGAACATGGAGAATAATTTGTTATAATGTTAACCCTCTAGTTTGATGTTAAATACACTTCCATGTACAAGGCATTTGTTTTTGTAACAGTTTTTATTTCTAGTCTTGATTTTAATTATATATAGCATATTTTATTTTTGGCATTATTTGAAATGAATTTTACATATCACACAAGTTCAGTTTGGGATTGACAATTTTCAAATTTATGAAAGAATTATGACAAGTTCAATTATATGGAATGGTTAAGTTAGTGAGGGTTTGGTGAAAGGAAAGGTTAATGACGGATTGGTGAAAGGAAAGGTTGGCGAGGGCTTGGTGATGACAATTTTGGTGACGGTATGGTGAGGGGTTAAGTTAGCGAGTGCTCGGTGACAACAATCATTGGTGATGGACGGGTGAGGGGAAAGATTGGCGAGGGCTTGGCGATAGGAAATTTGGTGACAGTTTTGGAACGGCACCAGTTGACGAGGGCTCGATGACAGCAAATTGTAGAGACGGCCTGGAGACGAGAAATGATGGCGATGGCTCAGTGATGGAAGATTTGGAGATGAGATGGAGATAGTTAGGCAGTCGTCGCCAAATTGGTGACGATTTGGTGAGGGAACTATTTTGACAACAACCTCGTGTCCGACGGATGGTTCCCCTTACCGTGCCTTCACAAATTTCCTATTGGCGATGACACGATAAGGGAAACTATCTCTCACAAAATTTAGTTTTTTTTGTAATGTATAACTATTATCCGGTTGTACAAATCAATTTAACAAACTGGGTAAGAAACCGTGGCACTATATAGAAGTCTTCTACTTAGAAATTGAGAGTTATTGGTATTTTCTTATACAATTGTGGCCTCAAACTTTGTGCATGACAAATTTAAAAGAATATATGCACATTTAGAGGGAAAAGTGAAATAGTCAATGCTTTAAAAGAGAATTTGAGATTCATAAAGACTTAAAGATGATAATTAGAATGAAATTGAGTTCAAATGGAAATAAAATGTGAACCTAATCTTCAAATGAAACTTAGTTCAGATTAAATCATGAAGTGTCGCAACCTAATCTTAACTTGGTATATAATAATGAAACTGCTTCAAATGAAACTTAGTTCAGATTAAATCATGAAGTTATTGTTAACATTTCCTTCTCTAGGGAAAGTGAAATGTATAAAAAAACTGAAGAAAATACTAAAATTTATGATTATTCATTATTTGTTTTAATTTTTGCATCTTTATTTAATGATTTAAAGGGAGAAATTTAAATAGTGGAAAAGGAAATTAATTTTGTTAAATCAACAGCAGTTGTTAGGCCTCTCACTAATAGTTCAGTCGGGAGAGAGCAGTGTAGAGGAGAGATCTTGACTATTGAGATATCAATAATATTCCGATTTGGCATATTCAGTTTTAGGTTTGGTTACCCGTGGTTTTTTTATTACTTATTGGTTTTGATTTTGGACCGTGATTTTCAAAACCATCAATTTTTGGGTTTAGATTATGCTAAATGATTTCAACTTTGTCTTACCACTTTTTGCGATTATTCGGCACGTCACCATCCCTAGTTATTGTATACGTTGCCAAGGGAGTTAAATGGAAAAAAATAATAGTTGTACGTACAACTGTTATTTTTTTCATTTAACTTGGCACGTTATACGAGATTAAGTGCACCTACCCTAAAGTTCGAATGGCAATCTATCTAGGAAACAAGTTGGTTGCAAATAAGAATGACAACGGTTCGAATAATTACAAAAAATGATAAAATTATAATTAAAATTGTTTAGAAAACCAATAATCATAACTGTAACCAAAACTTAACAGTTTTCAAAACCATTATTCATAACTGTAACCGTTATGGATTCAAAAAATTACAGTTAACCGTAACCGTAACCGTTTAATTAAAAAATAATTAGTTTAAATAAAAAACCCTAAAAAAATGTAAGAAAAATTAGTTTAAATGTAAAGAAACCAAAAATAAAAGAATCCAAGCCAATGATAAAACTTGAAATAAATTACATAATAATTTTATGGGCAAAAATCAAAATCAAGAAGTTATCCAAAAAAAAATTTATTCCCAAGCGCCGAGCGAAAAATATCTCTTCTTTTGTTTCGGCAAATAAAGTTGATAATTCTTAAGAGTATAAGTATTGGTCTAATAGGCTTAGCCTATCTGTTTTAATTGAACTTAGTTTACTCTTTTTTTTAATTGAGTTGAGTATAAATTTTTATCATTTTAATTACTAATTTTAGTTAGTCTTTTATTATTTTAAATGTATATAATATATGTTAGTTTTTTTAATTAAATTAATAATCGGGTTTCAACTTTCGACTTTTAATTTTTTTAACGTCAAAAATCAAAACCTATCGGTTTATCATCGATTTTTTTTTTATCAAACTCAAACTCTAATGGATTACTCATTAATTTTTGTTATTGAGTTTTTATTAAACAATTACTTGTCAATTTTAAATAAAACAGATACCCGTTGTCATTCCTAGCTACAAATGCCTATCCGTGATGATGTTAGACAAAATGTAGCCTTTGCGAGAAACGAGTTGGATGGTTACGGGAATATGACACTTGACAAATTAGAAAAAACAACGTGGATTCGATAGAAAATCTAGAATTTTTTTTTTTTTGGTGAAAAAAATCTAGTATTTTTGATTAAGCTAATATATGCGTAGAATTAAAGATATAATCATGTCGTCAATGATATTAAAAAGACGTGAATCTGACAAAAAAAAACATAGCATCTTGTACCATGCTAACCCGTTCAATTGCAAAAGGGGTTTGGTTGTCGATGACATTAAGAAAAGAAAAGGAAAAGATGTACATCCGAGAGAAAATCTTGTATCTTTGACCATGCCAACATGTGGAATTGGAGATCTGAGTTAGGATGTGAATGATATTAAGAAGACCTAGTATTCTTGATGATGACAACATTTAGAAGTGGAGATGCACGTACCCCGGTTGTCAATGTTATTAAAAAGATGTGGATCCGACAGAAAATTTAGTATCCTCTATCATGTCAACACCTAGAATGACGATGCATGTGCATCCAAGTTGTCAATGATATTGAAAAAGATGTAGATGTGACAAAATGGATAATAAGACATGCACTTGGTTAGGTTGTCAATAATATTGGGAAAAAAAAAGATATTCAAAATGCGATTTAAAAAAATAAACCAGTAATTCTGGAAAAAATTTTTAAAATGTAACGCTATACACACAAAGTATAAATTCTATCCCAACTCATGAAATTAAATGTCGAATGAAAATGGTGAGACCTACTCCTCACTAAACACGAAGTAATTGAGACCGCTATAAAAATTTGATCAAATCGAAAATAAACATGGACTTGCAACTTGCTATATGCTAGTATATATCATTGCGCAAGTCTACCTCTCATTTACGCCATCTAAATCATGTACTTGACAAGTGACAACCACCAGCCAATTCTTTATAATTTATGTTTTGTAGATTCAGTCCTTTTTAATCGTAAGAAGGGACGGGACATATCATTATTGTTTAGACAGGTTGTACTACAGTCACGTCCACATCTGATTGAATCACTTAACTTTGGAATATTTTGTATTTTTAAAGAAAATTATATAAGTGTAGTGAGCTCTTTTTATGACATTAGACTACAAGTAAAGTAGATTTCACAAGTCTTTCTTTATTTCTTTGCCGTGCTAAGTCTTTCTTTACTTTGAATCTAAGAGGGTGTCTAAAGCTTGCTTGTTAACATTAGAGTTTACAAACTCGAGAAATAATTATGAAGATATGCAGTTGGTTTTACATTTATTAATCAAATTACCTCAAACTCTATTATTTCCTTGAAACGTCCTTCCACCTTTTTAAAATGTAACAACTTGATAAACTACTTTAAAATCTCTCAAAATTAATTTTAGTTTGAGAAACAATAAAACATTAGCTTGCTTATCGTTACACTTAAGATGAAAAAAAGAAAAAAAAAAAGACTTTGTGCTGCTGATTTGTTGTTTGAACTGGATGAGTGAAATAAGCATTCGATGTGTCAAGAGTATGCGAAGGTGTTGTATTTTAAGAGTGAGAGAATCGAAGCGTTAGAGTAGTTAAAAGTAACATCAGTTTTAATTAGAAATCTTCTTTTTAATGAAAACTCTAATTTTCTTTTTTGGTTGAAAGTTTTTTCGACAATGAATGTCCAATTTTTGTGAAGATATACATTAAAATGGTCCACCAAATGAAGATCAATAAGCAACATATTCTAAGTGTTACAATTAAACTAAAATTTTACTAACGGTTGCATAAAATGAACGTTAGAAACTATACTTAACAGAAAGTACTATGCAACATAGATATAAAGTACATTTAGATGGAAAACTAAAATAGTCAAAGATTTAAAAGACAATTCGAGATTCATAAGACTTTAAGATGATAGTTGAAATTTCTATCACATGGGATCCAATTAAGTTCAAACGGAAATGAAGTGTGAAACTAATCTCCAACAGATGAAATGAAGTGTCGCTTAACTATATAGTAACAGTTAACTTATCATATAATCTAAAAATTTAAACTATTATAAATGAGTTAATTATATTATTTATTATCTTATTAACATGGTATCAGATGTTAGGTATCAAAAAGTTCTGGGTTCAAAACTCACCCCGCTCATTTAAAAATATTAAACTGTTCAAGTGCAAGGCTCAAACTAACTTCGCTTGCACTTGTAGGGGTGTATTAAAAATAATAAATAATATGATTAAAGTTTTGTTTGACATAGCTTTTAGACACTCAAAAGCGCTTCATATGAGTTTAGAAGCTGAACTAACTTGTTTGACTCATTTTTAAAAGTGATTTTAGATAAAAATTGAAACTGAAAAAAGTTAAAAATTGAGTTGCTCCAAATTGGAGCTTTTCAAAAAAGACTTTTACGAAGTTGTTTTACATAATGTGAGAAGTTGTTTGCCTTTTTATTTTTCTTAAATATACTCCTTCATATTTTTAAAGTTCGATATTATTTTTAAAATTTTTAAAAGTTCAAAGTTGTCTAACACATGCCAAACAGTCAATAGTTTTTAATCAACAACACTTTTAACAAAAACTCTACCCTAAAAGATATACAGTTCAAAAGTTGAAATTTTACAATTAGACCAAACAGAGTCTAACCCCTGTTTAATAATTTAATATTTTAGAAAAAAATTAATTACATTTGACTTCATATGATTAAGACCGGGCAGGTTTCAAATTGCTTATTAGTATAGATATTTTTTCGGCTTCTAATGAAGATTAAATTCTTAACTTATCTAGTTTATATTTTACGGTGAGTTGTAGTATTTTTGAATTTTAGTTTTAATTCAACTGCTATACCAAGTAGTGGGATTAAGTAAGAAGTGTGGAATAAATGAGTGAAAATATTTTTTAATTTTTTATAAAAAAGAAATATGTGTGTCAAGGGACAAATCCTAATTGTTTCTCCATTACAAGATTAATAGTGATAATTGTGCTTGACAACCACCTGCCAATTCTTTATCCTTTGGGCCATCATGGGGTCATATTTTGTAGATTCAGTCCTTTTCAATTAGTACATCCATGTTCACCTCTGCTTGAGTCACCTAACTTCAGAATATTTTGTATTTTTAGAATAAATTATATAAGTGTGGAGCTCCTCCGTGACATTAGACGACAAGCGAAGTAGACTTCAAAAGTCTTTCTTTAATTTTTTTTTTTTTTTGTCTTTCTTTATTTCTTTGGCGTGCTAAATAAAAAATAAAAATAAAAAAATCTAACATGAATAGTAAGAATCAATGAATCGTAATCCCTTGGGGCATCATGGGGTCATATTTTGTAGATTCAGTCCTTTTCAATTATTACATCCATGTTCACCTCTGCTTGAGTCACCTAACTTCAGAATATTTTGTATTTTTAGAATAAATTATATAAGTGTGGAGCTCCTCCGTGACATTAGACGACAAACGAAGTAGACTTCAAAAGTCTTTCTTTAATTTTTTTTTTTTGTCTTTCTTTATTTCTTTGGCGTGCTAAATAAAAAAAAAAAAAAAAAAATCTAACATGAATAGTAAGAATCAATGAATCGTAATCCTTTGGGGCATCATGGGGTCATATTTTGTAGATTCAGTCCTTTTCAATTATTACATCCATGTTCACCTCTGCTTGAGTCACCTAACTTCAGAATATTTTGTATTTTTAATAAATTATGTAAGTGTGGAGCTCCTCCGTGACATTAGACGACAAGCGAAGTAGATTTCAAAAGTCTTTCTTTATTTCTTCTCTTTTTTGGTCTTTCTTTATTTCTTAGGGGGTGCTAAATCGTCTTTTTTATTTCCAATCAAGAGAGTGTCTAGAACTTGCTTATTAACTACAGAGTTTACAACTCAGAAATAATTATGAAGATATGCAGTTGGTTTTCCATTTATTAATGAAATTATCTTAAACACTATTATTTCCTCGAAAGTTCTTTCAACCTTTTCTTGTAAAAAACAATGTTATAAAATTATTAATTGAATAAATATTCATCTTATATGGACGTGATTATCCAACTCCCAGAAAGACCACGCTAGATGATATCTTGTATTTTTTTTTTTGGTTTAGATGGAACAAATCCTAATTGTTTCTCCATTACAACCTTAATTATAGAATTACTATTGCAAGCTGTGTCTCAATCAAAATGTACATTGTCAAGTTTATCTTTAGATTCTTATTGTGCTTGAATTCTCACATGTTCACCTCAAAGGTCCCCTGGTGGTAGTTGTCAAATGGAATCCTGAGAACATTTCTTGACAAAAATTACCCTTTTTCCTTATTGGGCCTTGGACTAAAATAAAAGAATGGTTGGAAGAACAAGTATCTATATCATTCAAACTTTAGATATCCGTATAACAATTGAAAGTTGTTAAAGTAATTGATTCCTAAAAATCATGAGGCGCTGAAAATAAAGAAATTATTGAAGTTTTCATTTCTATCTAGGCCCAACACCCTTGATGTTAAGAAAATATCTCTTGTGAGAAAGTTGGCTAGATATTTCTTTTAAAAACACTAGTCCTAAATCTATTAGCTTCAATTGGGATCACATTCTTGCAACATTTCCATAGAAACTCTTAATTTTGGCATAACTGAGGATTAGCCATTCGCAATATGAGGCTAAATTAGCTGGTCAAATGTGCATGAATAGGGATGATAATGCTCTTGATTTTATTCCCAATTGCCCTTGAGAAGATTGAGTTGAGAAGGCCTGCTTCCCAATAGTTTGTACCAGGCAGATCAATAAGCTCATGCACTTTAGTTAAGTTGACTCCAATTGTCTTGAACAATGAATTTGTTTTAAGAAAGCAATTAATACTCCCAAAAGCTCATTCTTTTTGCCATCACCAACAATCCATTTCGGTTGAGCTTGTCATTCAAGAAATAAATTCGCAAGCTTGTTCGAAATAGATTTCGCGGAAAACCAGTTATATCCCCCTTCCATAAATTCTCAAAATCCATATGATTGGAGCAATTCCTTACCTCTGATCAGGGTTCTCCAGTCTAGTAGGGCCTTCTACCCAATTGAGCTTTTAATAGTATCCAATCTTTGAAATACACACTTCTAAAACTTGACCTGCTAGAGAATGAGGATTAGAATGCAGTCATCAAACTTGATTGGCAAGAAGAGATATATTCACGGCTTGAAAATCTTTGAATTTCAACCCACCACCATTCCATTCGTCATTGGAACCACACCCACTAAGTGCTGCCTTTATTCACATTCTGGGCCAAAAAAATTAAAGATTTATTTGCAAATGAGTTGACAGACTTGTCCTGGAAATAGGAGAACAATAACTTAACGGATTAATTTTACGAGGACTGCACTGCCTCCATTTAAAAGCTTAATTTTCCATCCTTCCACTTTTTAAGAGATTTCACCAATGGTCCTGTTAATAGCTCTGCCCTCAAAGCTGGCCCAGATTGTTAGCAATCCCAAATATTTTCCATAGCTTGATTGGTGTTCAACTCTTGAGGATAGTTAAGATTTGTTCTCTAAGTAGGAGAGGTATGTTGGAAGATTTGCTTAGGTTAATAGTTTGATGCCCTTGGTATAACCTTTATGGACTCTTATCATAAGGCAGGTTAGAAATTGTGTAAAATGACAAAAAAAAAAAAAAAAACATTGGGCATAAAGGTTCTCCGAGCTTGATTGAGACCTCGTTAATATATATCAGATTTTAAAGTTTCCATTAAGGAGGATCACATAAGACAGAATTTAAGTATCTCGTGATCCATTATACCTAAGTAGAGTGGAATCCCAATTTTAAAATCAAACTTTTACAAAAAAATTCACTCTACTTGGTCACAAGCCTTAGCCATATCTAATTTAAGAGTTGCATAGCATGTCGAGGACTTTTTGTTGATTTTTTCATAAAGTGGGAGATCTCTGAGCTATTAGAATGTTGTCTTCAATTGCTTTCCCCTGAAATGAAAGCATTTTGGGTTGGGAAGATGATGCTATCCATAAACAGCTCGAGTGTTTTCACCAAAACTTAAGAAATTTCTCTTGTATATAAAATTTGAATAACTAATTGGTCTAAATTGATCAAGTGAGGAAAAGGGACTTTTGGGATTAAGGTAATGTGTGTCTCATTCACAGCATTATGTAAAGATCCCCCTTTCATGAAATTAAGCACCACATTATAAACAAAAATTATGCTTTCGCAATCTTATAATCTAATTTTTCAATTTCGAAGTCACCTTTAAATATAAATTACGAGAATTTATATTTTTTTCATCGAGCCTGTCACAACCTTAAAAAAAAATACAGGTTCTTGTCGAAAGAAGAACCTAGAAATTCATCAGGGCTAGGTGTATTGTTAGGACTGAGGCTCCAAGCAGAATACTTGACCTCCTCTTTAGTAATTGGATTTAAAAGCTTAGCATTAATGGCCTCTGCGGTGATCAAATAGACACAATTTAGTGGTATGATCTTCACAGTGAGTGAGAGATCTCGAGACTAATCTCATAGGTGACATCGTTTGATTGAAAGATAACATGCATGCCTCAATTGATTGAAAGATATCGTCACTTTTTTCTCAGACATCAGAGGCAATGTAGCTGTAAGTGAATGGACAGAGATGAAAAGGAAACAGAAGGAATCAAACAAAAGATACTCATGAATAGTAATAGCCACACCAGAGCGCAAGATTTACATCATAGTAATGAAACATTACTGGCCTAATTGGTTGGCCTCGTGTCTGAAGCCAGAAGGGCTCCATTCAAGTTATTACACGACCATTCTAATTGAGATACGACATTTCATAGTATTAACACCATAGTTCGAACACAGTTCTTCATTCTTAGAATTGAAATAAACGCAAAAGATACTTTCTTCAGACTGCAACAGAGTAGGGGGCAACTGAGCATCCATCCGCAAAGGCGCACTCCAGCGCCAAATGGTTAACCTGTAAAACAATAATTGCATAGAAGATACGGTAACCAAAGAGATGAGATCTATCGTACTTAAGGACCAATAAGGGTTGTAATTCTTAACTATAACCTTTTCACGGCAGTTATATATAGCAAAATCAAGCCAATAATGTAGTAAGATCAAACATCTTTCACCGTCTCATCAACCCCAATCACAAAATGTGGATGCTATGTCACTTAACAATATATCCAGGTCATAAGAGCTCGCATTTTTTGTATCCTATTGATACATATCACAGAAACAATAAGTTAGATCGAAGATAAGAAAGCTTGGAATTGCAACTTCTCATATAATTCCAGTTTCGAACTACGTGCAAGATCAAAAAAGAAGCCGAGAGAGATGCAACATCACAGTCAGAAAATGAAAATACTATCTGCTGCTAATTTATACGATGATTGCATGCGTTATATGGATGATGTGAGACCTGGAGGATCATAAAATGCAATGAAGAAGCTGGTAAGGCTTTTTTGTAAAAATTTTGATAGAGAACAACACAGGGTATTTAATAAAGAAGAGTCTATAAAAAGTTTTCTTGATACAGATGAAATGAACAACTGATCATGAGATCATAAGAATGTTTGAATCAGCAGCATTACTTATCTTGAGGTGTGGAGTATCTATGTTGCAAGAAACAAGAAAAAAATAACAAAAAGAGCAATAAACAATTGTAGGTAAGAATATACCTTAACATTGCTGATTCACTTGGCGCATGTAACATATCAATCACCAAAGTCAAATTGGATAGAAGGTAAATGATTTGATTTCTGGTAAACGCCAGACTTCACGATATTCACCTTGACTTTGTAAGCCTTGCTCGAGATAGCATTTTGCAGTCCTCACCTTTTGTAGACTTTGGAGGAAATCAAATCCCTCGGGGAGTACTTTGAGTTTGTTGCATTTTTCAATTGCTGAAGTAGATAGATAAGGCATGGCTCCTTTTTCAATTTTCAGGTTCTGCAAATTCTGCAGATTAGAGAGTTTAAGCTGTCTGAGTTCGGGGAATCCTGATGCTGACGAGGATCCCTAATGTAGGAAACTTTTTCAATCCTAAATAAATAAAAAAATTGCAAACCCTTTTGTCTTGTCTCCTGTTTTTAGCTGAGGAAGCTTTTCATTTTTTTTTCCTAAACAAGCAAGAGTTAGTATTAATCATAAAAACATGTTCAAATGAAGTAATTACAAATGCAATGCAAGGCTGGAAACATGGGATGAGATCACTAGCTGGCTTACCATTGATTGTGACCAACGTTCACTTCAAGTTTTCATCATTAAACTCTTTTTTGGCGCTGCAATTTTTTATGTCTGGAAAGAAAGAAACAACAGACTTCACCAAAATGGAGCGATATGCGAGGAATTTTTGTTTGAACAGATCCTTTTCGATATCAAACATCGAATGTATAAAGTTAAAAAAAAATCCATGCAATAGGATAATTTGTAGAGTCTGGGGTTTATACACCAATGGAATAATCAATTCATTGAGCACCAATACTTTTTTAAAATTAAATGAGCAAGTATATCATTAAAACCCAAATACGTAATTACAAAGTCAATTACGAAATAACATGACCATTTAGACTAATATAATAATATCAACATTCCAAGCATTGGAAATGATCCCATTCTAAATATTGTCTAAAAACATACTAACAGAGTTGAAATCAGATCTACTATCGTTTATGGTCTATGGGGTCTTGCATCTTAGAATATTAAGTATGCATGTCAACAAGTTTTAATGTTATGTCAATTGTCTAAATCATTTTATCATAATCGCGTTATCACTCTACTATACTCAATTACCTTTATAACGTAATATATGAGAGTGAAAATAATCCATCCTTTTAGAAGATGCTACTAATCTTATTACGTTATAAAAGGGCAAACAATTTTTTTTTGGGAATTTGTTGATATGGGTTTTAATTTTTTTTTGGGATAGTTAGTTTTTTTTTTTACCCAAATAACGACATCATCCCTTCATCAAAATTTTAAATTAACTTAAGCCGTTAATCAAATTCCTACATGCCAATTTAACTTAATGAAATATGATATTCTACATATTTATGTCTTAACCTTACAATTTATTTTGCTTTTATTTAATATTTCCTATTGAAAAGTAAATTGGGCTAGGCTGGGACTGGACTTTTTCATTAAGCGGTGTGAACCGTGATCAGAGAACCACTACATATTCATACAAGGGGCAAACTTCGGGGATGAAATAAAATTTAATCCAAACAGTTCATAAGACAAACTACTTTATGACAAAACAAAGAAAATAAAAGAGACAAACTACTTGATACAAGGAGAAACATTGATGCAATAAAGTTTCCATAAATCTGAATACTTCCAAGTTATAAGCTACATAATACAATTAGAGATAGCAATGAGGGCAAATTTTGCGGGTAATTGGTACGCTCCCGCCCCTACCCCAGCTCAAATGGGAAAGGTACTGGGGTGGGATTAACTTTAATCCCGAGGAGCGATACAGATAAGGGTGCAAAACGCAAGAACAAGGGGTGTTGGAGTAACCTTTTAAGTGATGGGACAAGGCGTGAGGATATGTCATCCTTCCCAAACCTGCTACATTAGCATCCCTACATACAACACCAAACATCTTGCATGGACCATATAAAAGTTTATATGAAGCCAAATAGTTTAAAGACATCATACAGGCTTGAATCATCTCTTTTACTATTTCAATCATCTAATAGATGGAGGTGCATTATAGGTCATGCAATTTTAAAAAATTAAATCCGATGGCTTATCATGCACCTCATCTATTAGATGAGAAAAAAAATAGAGAGAATCTGAGACATACAAAGAAAAACGTTTGAGACTGTAAAATATACACAAATCCAAACAGTTCAAAGACATAAACAACTTCATACATACAAATGTCTAAAACAACAAAAAATTTACACAAACCCAAATAGATCAACCACATTATACATAAACAACTTCATACAAGGCCACGAGGGCACAAGTCTGGAACATATAAAGTTTACACAAATCCAAACAATTCCAAGACATAAAAAACTTCACAGAAGGGCAAAAGTCTGGGACGACGTAAAGTTTACATAAATCCAAACAATCCATACAAGGGCAAACATTTTTTTCTTTTTTTCGTTTTTTGTTTTTTGTTTTTTTTGTTTTTTTGTTTTTTTGTTTTTGGGTGAGGATGATATAAAGTTTACACAAATTCAAACCATTCAAAGACAAACGTTCTTCCATCGACCTCGGCTTCAATATGCAACAGCAAACTCAGGACTGGGGACTGCAAGAGAACAGTAGAACTTCCAAGACCACAATGGCTAACTTGTCTGGCAATGAAATTGGAGAACTGAATAACTGAGAACCTGCGAAGAGCTCAATGCTATAAATACTTGAACACACTTCAGAAAGTAGCTAAGAGGATTTACTTTATGCTTCCCACGAGGGATAAATTCTACCTGACACTAGAGGAACACATCCGTGAAATTGTCTCAATGCAAATGATCATATTCAACTTGATGATTTTACCGACAAAGAAATTATGCAAGACCCCTTCCAAAGAATTCATGTATTGAATATCAAATTTCTCGTATATATGGTAAAATTTTTACTATATAAGGAACGATGATGAGGTGATAGGTGATGTATAGTATTGCTTGTAGAAATTCTACTATATAAGGGAAGGTGATGGGGTGATATATAACATTGCTCCAAAAATTATATTGGCAGAAATGTTGCTGAAATGCATAAAATTAGAGTGATATCTAATTACAATAGAAGGTGAAGCTGTGGTTCAAACTGAAGATTACACTAGGTGATTACTACTTGACCATTCTGTCCATACGTTAATGGGTTTACCAACACATGACACATATTAGAAGTGATGTTTGTTTGTGTGGTTAATCAAATTCTTTTACAAGGTACATGAAAGCTCAAGTATGTTACCTGACATTGATTCTGGTAGGTGTGTACTGTAGGAATGCGTCACCCCTGCCATAAACAGATATAGAGATCATGTACTTTCTAGACCATATATAATTGCTTCAAAATAAAGAAGATTGAAACAAATAGTAATTTTTATACGATCTAGATAGCCAGTTATATTTTTTATGGCTATACAACTGGAATAATGAATTTTCAGGGTTTATAACATAAACCGATAATATATTTGTGGCTGATTAGCCAATGCCTCTGTGAAAGTAAAGAAGAAAACTGAAGCTGGTGACAGAATCTTTCCTGTTATAAAGTAACGATATCCATGGTGATGTTCATCAATGCACCTTTTCACCTAATTTGTTTTCAGGTTTTAACAGAAATAGAAATCTAAGGAAGAAAATACAAACCAAATACTTCATTGGAAATGATCCGAATAACAAGTTTACTGCGTATAACATATTCTCAAGTCACACGCGTACACACACGCATAAAACTGAATATTGATGGAAAGACAAAGATAATCAAATTAATATAGGCGAACGCATCCAGGGGAAGGGGGATATGGGTTGGGAAAGAGAGAGAGGGGAAGATATAGGAGCAGCAAGTTTAGAAACTACCTGATAGTTGCATTATTTGATTCATCCAGATGACTCATTATCATTGTCAATTGCCCAATATGATGGATGTCCCAGGCGGTACTTTGTCCATGTCTGCTTCAAATGTTTCTGGCATTCTCAGGATCCTCAATTCTCAAAAACTTGTCAAAAATCCTAATCCGTCTGGGAGCATCTTTAATTGGCTGCAATTTTCAATTTTTAAAGTGGAAAGCTTGGGCATCGCTCTTTCAATCTCTGAAGTGGAAAGCGCAGGCATCGCTCTTCTAATCTCTGAAGTGGAAGCGAGCATCGCTCTTTCATTCACTGAAGTGGAAAGCGCAGGCAACGCTCTTTCAACCTTCCAGCTCTCTAAGTCGCGCAAATTTGAGAGCTCTAGATACCTGAGTTCTGGAAATTTTGATGCAGAACAGCTTATTTCCTTCACTACAAAGGCATCATCATACAAGACTAACACCCTTAAATCGGGGAGGTTCTCCAATATGCGCATTGGGTCAAATTTAAGTTGAGAACCACTGAACTTTATTTGAGTTAAGTTCACTGAAATTTCACGATGGATGGGTATGTCAAATAAATGCCCCTCCATGTACAAGACACGAAGAGCAGGAGAGGCTAACAATTTTCTGAAAACCAAGTGCCTCTCTTCTGTATAGCAATCAAAGTTTCTGACATCAAGAGATGAATATAGCACACTCGCTGAATTCCTGTTCATGAGGCCGACCAACCTTTTGAGGTCCTCAAGACTTCCTTCAACAATTATAGTAATGTACCAAAGATTGGTCAATTCGACGAGATCTTCAACATCACATACCTTGCTATTGAAGTTTTCAAGTGTCTCAAGCTGTGTCAAGCCATCTAATCTTAACTTAACACTATCAACTGGTTTGAATGTTAGTGGAAGATATAGATGCCTCAATCTTTTCATTTTGTGCAAAACATTTGGGATTTCCATTTCAAACCCTGTTCTGACCCGTAAATCAAGAATCTGCAAATATGGCAATTTGCCTACCGATGCGGGCAATGCCTTTAGCAGACATCCTTTGACGCTAATGTATCTCACATGGATCAGGTCTTCAAATATTCTTCCAGGCAGCGTCTGATTTCCAAAGTCAATTCCATCACAATCCAGAGTTCTAAGAGATGTCGACTGCGTTATACAATTTATAAGATCAGACAGCGTTTCATCTGTAACCATTTCTTGGTTTTGACCATTACGGACCAGAAGACATCGGAGTTTCGTATTTAAGTGAACAAGGGATTTTAAGCTGTCACGCGTACCTAAATAAATGACAAGTCGCCATGTTCTGTCAGTCGAAGAAGAGGTATCAGGTTCTTCATGCTTTCGTAGTTCATTCTTCATCACCACAAAAAATTCTTCTTGTCGACCCATGAATAAGCAAAAGTCGCGCATCAAATAATGAAGGGAGCACGACTTAAACATTCTAGCAGTTGTAGCTTCCTCTTCTTGTAAGTCAACAATGGATTTCAGATACAGTTCTTTCAAATGCATTTCTGCCCCGTGCATCATAGTCTCAGATTGATGATTGCCCGAGGATATTAAACCTTCAGCCATCCACAGATGATACAGTTTCTCCGGGTTTATCGGTGTGTCTTCTTGGAAAGTGGCCAAGTAAAGGAGACATGACCTTAAGTGATAAGGTAACTCACTGTATATTGAACTTAGAGCTTGTAGCACCTTATCCATTGCGTCAATTACTTTCCCACTTTCGAGCACCATCTTCCACTGTTGTGATGTTTTAACTCTGAAAACTTCTCCAATTGCAAGAATGCCTAGAGGCAGGCCTTTGCATCGTCTTACCAGTTCTCTGCCAATATTCTTCTCCGAGTCATCATTTGGTTCTACGTAAAGTAAGATGCGAGCAGACTTATCAAATTTGTCAGTTTGATGATAATAAAGTCACCAACAACTAATTGAATAAATTATTTTGGACGGAATGCGTGTTTGACTATGATTTCTGCTTTCTCATCCGAAACTCCGACTCTAGCCTTCAAAAGTTGAATCAGTATATGTAAAATCCACACAAATTTTTCCGAAAATTATGAGTTCGACATTGAGTAGGTTGGTGTTGAGAGTGACTCGTATTCGAAAAACAAGTTAATGAGAGTAAAAAATAAGAATTACAATCCTCATAGAATTAGCATCAACCTTAATTTACTATCCTAATCATATTAGGATTAACACTAAAATCTCTTCTATAAATATGTTCTTCTTTTGCGGTTTTTGAGAGAGAGAGAGTAGTTTTGCAATATTGCCAACCTCATTGCATTATACTTGAGAGAGATTTAGTTGCATTAATGAATTTATTCAGTTGCTCCGTGGACTTAGGTATAATTGAACCACGTAATTCTTGTGTGTTCTCATATTATTATTATTTTTTGTTCTCTTTTCTCCTATATCTCTATTGCATTCGTTATCCGAGTAATTAACAATTACTCAACCCACTAGTACAAGTGATAGCTAGAGCCACAAGTTTTGATTTAAAGAAACGTGAGAGACAAAATTTAAGTTCAGAATCAATAGAGATAACCGTCAAAGTTACTACATTCGGATCCAATGCACAAACACGTAGGATGGCAGTCTCTAATGCAAGATCTAAATTTGAGAAGTTCAACAAAAGAAACAACTTTGGCATGTGGCAGTGCGAAGTAATGGATATTCTAGGCCAGCAAGGACTAGATTTAAATGTTGTGGACGAAGTTAGAAGACAAATAAATGATGAAAAGACAAGCCTACAGACATTGAAGATGCAAAATGGGCGAATTTGAATCGTATGGCCTACGGATCAATTTGTTTGTGTCTGCCAAAAGACGTCAAGTATTTTGTCATGAAGAAGACTATAGCCAAAATGTTGTGGACGATTTTAGAAGACAAATACATGATGAAAAGATCTAGAACAGATTATACACGAAACAAATACTTTTTCGTTTTCAGTATAAAGAAGGTATTCCTAGTTGATCATCTTAATACATTCAATAAATTAATTATAGATTTATTGAACCTTGATGAACAATTAAAAGACGAAGATAAAACAATGATTGTGTTATGTTCCCTACCTAATGAGCATGATCACTTTGCAACAACCTTACTTTATGCAAAAAAAATCGATTATATAAGGATGTGTCAAATGCATTGATGAATAATGAACTCCGTAAAAATGATAAAGAAATACAAAATGAGAGAACCAAGGTCATGGTGGTAAAGGGCAGATCAAATAATAGAAATCATTCGAAGGGAAATAATTCTCGATCTAAGTCGAGAGGAGTTTCAAAAGATGACAGAAAAATTCCAACAAAAGATGAATGTTCTTATTGCTTTCAAAAGGGACATTGGAAATAATATTGTCCTAAAATTAAAAATAAGGACGAGGATAATACTGTAAACGTGGTATAAATTGATGAAGATTCTGAATATACACTTGCATCCATTAATGATTGTGTTTCCAATAAATGGATACTCGATTCAATATGTTCTTATCATATGTGTTTAGACAAAAGTAGTTTTCACAGTCTGAAATTGGTTAGTAGTGGAATAGTGTTGATGGACATTAATTATGTATGCGACAAGAAGGGGGTTGGCACAGTTCAGATAAAATTGCATGAAGGAAAAATTCAAAAATTGTCTAATATTTGGTATGTATCCGATTTGAAGAAAAACTTGATTTCCTTAGGGGTTTTAAAGTCACAAAGATTCAAGATTACTGTAGGAGCTGGAGTTTTAAAAATCGCGAAAGGTGCCCTTGTCATTATGAAGGGTATAATACGCAAAAATTTGTACTTTTTGCAGGAAAAAACCATAGTTGATAGTTGCAGTTCTTGACATAACAAGGACTTGACACATGAGGCTTGATCATGCCGGTGAGAAAGCTATGTAAGGGTTGGCGAAGTAAGGACTGTTGAAAGGTGTTAAGGATTGTAAGATTGATTTAGTTTTTAAGTAGAATATTCATTATGATGATAAGTAGTCGATTAGAAGAACTGTTATGTCATTACAAGGTAGCCTTTTTGGAGCCTTGAGCTAAACCATTGAGTCGGTTGGGGGAAACGCTAAACCATTGAGTCAGTTGGGGGAAGCTATCGCTTCGTAGATAGCTTTGCTTCCTTGTTGCTTCTTTTTTCGTTTCGTCTTTCTTATCAAACAAATAGGAGAATTCTCATTACTTCAACTATGATGAACATCCTGTGGAAATATTAGGTGTTAAGAAACCGCGATAAAGTGGTTTATGATTGAACTCTGTTGTGTCCCTCAAGGCCAGTCTCGGTTGATTCCCTTCAACATCATTGTGAGCCAGAAATGCCTTGGAAACTTTGACCATCCCAACTAAAGAAAAGTATACTTTCTAAGCACTTGTTCTTGAATTGACTTTCATCGACAGGTAGGGTGACCAAGGCAATATCGATTTAAAACTAGACTAGGAAATCTTATTATGTAGCATTCCGCCTTTCGTAGTGATTGCATCCATTCATTTATGGATTTGAACAAGACATTGTTTGTTGGGAAAATAAACCAAAGTGAAATTTGGCACTGCAACACATCAGACTGAAGGGATTTTAGACTATGTTCACACATATATTTAGGGTTCCACCAAAGTGACATCTTTGGACAGTAAGCATTGGTTTGTTATTTTTATTGATGACTAATCTAGAAGACTGTAGGTGTATACCATGAAGCATAAGAATCAAGTAGTTGAACCTCGTACCTTTATGGAAGCCATGTCAACTCCTGAATCTCCAGTTTGGAGAGAGGCTATATATAGTGAAATAGAATCGGTCATGCAAAATCATACAAGAGAGTTGGTGAATCTTCCTCATAGAAATAAAATTTTAGGGTACAAATAGATTTTTAAGAGGAAGACGAATGTTAATGGATTGATTGATAAATACAAGGCTAGACTTACAATTAAAAGGTTATAGGCAAAAGGAAGGTTTTGATTTTTGATATTTATTCACCAATTACTTGAATACTATCGATTCAAATGTTGATAGCTATTGCAGCTATAAACAATTTGGGAATTCATCAAACATATGTAACTATCGTCTTCCTAAATGGTTGATTTACATGAAAAATCTATATGGAACAACCTAAGAGGTTTATAGTTCAGCAGAAGAAAGAAGGTTTATAAGCTTGTTAAAAATCTTTATGGATTAAAACAAGCTCTACAACAATGACATGAAACATTTGGTAAAGCCAAGATATCAAGCGCTTTTAGATTAATGAATGTGATAGTGTGTCTATGTGAAAAGCACGGGACAAAAATATTATTATCTATCTTTACGTAGATGACTTACTAATTATTGTGAGTAATAGTGATGACAAGTCTACCAAGAAAATGTTGTCCAGTAAGTTTGATATGAAAGACTTATGTGTGGCATATGTTATTTTGGATATTAATTACCAAAACCTCTAATGGGCTAGTCTTGTCCCAATCTTATTATATTGAGAAGATAGTTGACAAATTAGAAATGAAGATTATCCTATGAAGATACTTACAGATGTAAATGTACATCTAGCTAAGAATACTAGTGAATGAATATCTCAGTTGAAGTATTCATGTATCACTACAAAAGAAATAGAGGCGGACAACAAATTTTAACAAAGAAACTTATTCCATCATTATTTAGCAGTGGAATAGCGACGAAAAATATTCAGCCGCTAAGTAGCTATGGAAGAACAACATAAGTTGGTTGGCGACAGTGACAGAAGAGTCTATCGCTATAGGGGTTTTGGGAGGGGTATAGTGGGTGTAATTTGGCGACAGTATCTTCAGTCATTGTATTGCAATAGATTCAGGATCCATCACTAAATGGTGACAAAAAGTCAATAGCAAAAATGTGATGGACCAAGGTCCATCGGTAAATTACAACTGCCTTAGGATTCGTCGCCAAACAAATTATGATTGCCTTAAGGTTCGTCAGTAAATTGTTATGGGAAGTTCATTGAGAAAGTACGACGGATCCTTGGACCATCGCTGAATTGAGACATAATGTCCATCACAAAATAGCAACAAAACTTTAAAGCTGTCACCAATTTCATCTTTTCATTTTATAAAAATAAAATATGTCAAAAGAAAAAAATTGAACATATATTTCACGACGAAACTTTAAATCTATCTCCAATTTCATATTCTATTTTACCAAAATAAAATGTATTAAAAGAAAAAATTGGACATATGTCTAGATGGGGAGGGTTTTTACACTTCCCATATTTTCTTTATAATTGGATACCACACAAACCCCCACCCCCAATCCTCGCCACTTTTAGCTCCCTTACTCCTACAACACCCTAATTCTTCCCCTAGCTGGTCGCCTCCCTGGAAGCCGTTCTCCCTTCTCGACTCCAGCAACGACCATTTTTTTGGGGGAGGGGAGGGGGGGGGGGGGGGCGCTGTGTGTATGGACATGAGAAGTCATATGAGAGTGGTTCTCATTTTGGTGGTAGGTTATGACAAGTTCTGTTGGATTTGGATCCTGGGTCGCCCTAGATGGGCTGACCCGACTCATTTGACCCAAGTGTGGGAAGTTGGATAACTTCCCAACACTTGGTATTTAAGTTCAATCCACTAATAGAACTACGTACGTTCTATTAGCATCAGACATAAAATAGAAGAAAACAATTCTCTCTCAAAGGCATATCGTCTTAAGTATTTAGGTTGTAAATTTATCAGAACACAAGACAATATTGTGCACTTTGATTCCCAGCATGCGCAGTGGAACAAACACATTCAACGATCCGACGTGCTACGCTACATAAAAGGTTAGTCTTCTTTTATGGTTTTAACAATTTATGAAGATATTGTATTTAGTATAAAAATCTTCATTGGTATCAGAGCCATGTTGTTTGTTCCCTGCGATATACATGATTATATGAATGAAAATATGTAATTATTGTGTTTTTTGACGATTTTTCATGTATTTATTGTATTATTCCGATTCTGTGAAGTATCATAAATGTCTATGATTATGATACTGGTAGAAAGTACTTGATTCAAGGATTCTAATGCTGCAAATTTCATATTTTTTTGGTTAAGTATTGAATTTGTTATGAATTTTTTAAGTTAGTAACATGCACTGTTTTGTACGTTAAAATTAGTGCGTGTTCTTGGTGTTTGTGCATGCGTGCGTTCATCAGTTTTTCTCTTTGTCAGATAGTGGGGCTAAACATGGGGATACATGGCATAGTAGGAGTGGTGCCACGTGGCCACATTTTTGGTTGTTTTATAATTTAATAATTAGTTTATAAATTTATATTTTATTTTTCTTTAATCTTTGAATTTTGAATTTCAAACATTAAAATATTCTTTAACTGTTCTATAACCACCCTCCTATACCCGACGCCACGTTGTACACTAGGGCCTTGCCACATGGCGCCATATATGCGCCATATAAGCACTATGTGTCACCGCAAGACGGTGACACGTAGTTGCTGATGCAACATGGCAGCTGGCTACTGCCACGTGGCAGCCGCCCCAACTACCGGCTAGCGGTGGTACGGAAGTGGTCCGGCCATCGGCCGTCCGGCATGGTCTGGCCATCAGCAGTCCGGCGTTGGTCTGGCCTTCCTGCTATTTAAAAAAAAACACATTAGTTGTATTATTTTTGTTTTGGCCCTATATCTATGTGATATTTACACATTGAACCCCATCTATGCAAAACTTTGTGATATTTGTGGTTTAGCCCATCTATTTAGGCATTATATCTTTGTGACATGCTTATTTAGGCTTCTTAATTTTAAAATTAGGCCACAAAACTTAGATTAAACTCTATTGAGACTTAGGAATTTTAAATAATTTCTAATTGTGGTATTAAATTTGTGTAATTTATGTTGTAAAACATTATTCTAGGAATGAAATTTAATGAAATTTCAAATAAAAACCTAGAAATTTATGTAATTGTTTTGTTTTACAACTAATGGCATAAAATTTATGTAATTTTATTGCGGTGAATAAAATTTATGTAATTTTATTATAATTGTTGGTATGCACAACATTCAATGTGCTATGTGCATTAATCTCTTTAAGAATTTAATCTAGGAAGGTTTTGTGTCTTATTTTTAAACCAGGACTTTTGTTGTCCTAATCAAATGGCGAAAGTTAGACGTATCATGAAGAAGTCTGTTGCGGCAGCCTATATAAATAGATTTCGTCGTGGTCCCAGTTGTAATTGTAGACAACGTCTCCTAAATAAGTACATTAGTCTATAATTTACTGATAAGAAGACTTTTCGTGAGCACTTTAATGAAGTGAAAGACTTTGTTCTTAAAATACGCATTAAGCTTGAAGTTCCACCTACCTCGGAGGAGGAAATTGAGGGATTACTAAATTCTCTTCTTAGCATGTATGAACATGTAAATGATAAGATCAACGAATCGGGAATGTCCTTTGAGGATGATGTATGTGAGATAGAACAGTTTGAGAAAAAGAGAGCGCTTCAAGGGATTAGATGCACTGCTTGTTTGTCTCTTTTTCCTAATATGTCCAAAGCTAAGGGAACTCGTAGAGACTCTTTTCTACTTAATCGGTATACTCCGAATATTGTCAAGGACTTAGAGATAACATATGAATCAGATCAAATCGGATATGGATGTCAGGACGATGTACAAAATGCATAATCTGTCTTATATTCTATTGATGAACAATTATGTTTGTTAATTTCCGTACTCATTGTTCATTTTTCATATGTTAACAGCGTTGTCTATATATATATATATATCAATTTCCTTAATTGATCATTATGAAAGACATATGTTGTTTTTATTCTTTTAATAATGTTAAGAGAATATTTTTTGGAAATACAGTTTTTGCTAGAATGAGTTTAATTGTAATTTTAAAACACATAAGCTATAGAGGATGACAGATCATACTACGATCTGTTGATTTTTTGTCTTGTGTCTTTTCAATACAATTTAATACTCAATATGGAAAAATTACTTAGTGTATGTACGTGCTAAGCATCTCTTACTACTATCTATGTAATGTTGCAAATGGTATCGAAAAATATCATAGCAGACCTTAACAAGGGTGACAAGTTAAATGGGGACAACTACGATGTGTGGCATCGTAAGATCCAGTACATCCTTGAGGAACAAGAAATAATTGAAACCCTTAACCATGTAATGGATGAACCCGAGAATGGTGCTGGAGCTCAGCATCGAAGGGATGTGGAAACTTATCAGGTCTAGAAGAAAAAGAATGCGACTGCTTGCATTACATTGTTAAGTGCAATGCAAGATGACCTAATTGTTGAGTTTGAGGCTTACTCTACCGCTGAGGGCATGTGGACAACCCTAAAAGAAAAGTTTGAAGGAACTTCTGTGTCTAAACTGCGTTAGGTTACTATTAAGTTTGACACCTATAAAAAGAAACCTGATGTCAGCATGAGGCAGCACATTAGGGAGATGTCAAACATGATAAGAGAGTTGAAAACGGCTGGGCATGTTCTGACGGACGAGCAGCAGGTGCAAGCTGTTATCTGATCTATCCTTGCCAATTGGGAATATATGATTGTTAATATGACGCACAATGAGACCTTGAAAATGCTTGAGGATATTGCGCGCCACCTGGAGCTCAAAGAAGAGCGTCTCTTTGTTGTTAAGGCCACTGGACAAGCCTATGTGGCTGAATCCAGGAAGCCTAGAACATTTGGCTCTAAACACAAAAGAGGCAAACAATCTGGCGATAAGGGGAAGGGTAACCAAAATAAGCAAGGCAAGAAGGAGAAGAAGAAAGGCAAGTGAAATGGGAAGAAGAACATTGCAAAAGTTAAGTGTTACAATTGCCGAAAGAAGGGTCATTACGCTCGGCATTACCCTGAGCCCAAGACCCAGGTAATGTGTTTTACCAAACCTTCTTATAATGCATATGTTTCTAGTTGTGCGTTACTGACTGAATCTTTTCCTATGTGGACTCTTGACTCAACAGCAACCGACCATATAGTTAGAGATAAGGGAGCGTATGTAGAGTACCGACGTGTTCCAGCTGAGTCCAGGTGGATATAAGTTGGCAATAATGCAAGGGTCGAAGTTAAAGGCATTGACACTTGTAAACTTCAGCTGTGTGGCGGCTGAACCCTCCTTCTCCATGATGTCTTCTATGCTCCGGACTTTAGATGAAATCTGGTCTCCGCATTAGTCTTCTGGCGTTTGGGTTTTTAAATTTACATGTCTGGTGTTTCTGTTGTACTACTTTTTAATTCTGTTTCTTTTGGTTATGGATATCTGTTGGATGGTTTTTTAGTTTTGGATGTTGAACATATTAGTTATGGTCTTAATGATGAATGCTTTTCATATTGCACATCTTCTAGCACTATGGATATAGATGTAAATGTATGGCATATCATGTTAGGGCATATTGGGCAAGATTGTATGAATAGACTAGCTAGAGAAGGTCTTTTGGGACCACTAGCGAAAGT
The DNA here is from genome assembly GCA_037974665.1 of Ehretia macrophylla. NCBI lineage: Eukaryota > Viridiplantae > Streptophyta > Magnoliopsida > Boraginales > Ehretiaceae > Ehretia > Ehretia macrophylla. The sequence continues at coordinate 101,609,066 of CM075764.1, read as the reverse complement.
CAACTTGCCTATTTTTGAAAGTTGTTTTGCCGGTAAATCCATTAGAAAACCATTTGGCAAAGGCTTAAAAGCAGAATTTCCATTATAGTTAATCCATTTTGACATATGTGGTCCAATGAATGTTAGAGCGAGTCATGAGGCCTCTTACTTCATCACTTTTATAGATGATTTTACTAGAGATGGTCATGTCTATATGATATCACATGAATCTGATGCATTAGATTGTTTTAAAAAATATGTGAGTTTGGTAGAAAATTAGTTAGACACGAAAGTAAAATTATTACGAACTGACCATGGTTGAGAATATATCTCTAATCAGTTCAAAAGTATCTGTGATGAAAAAGGTATAGCTAGACAGCTTACTATCCCTGGAACTCCACAATTGAATGGTGTTGCAGAAAGAATGAATAGAACCTTACTTGACATGGTTAGGTCCATGATGGCTCAAGCTAATCTTTTGATTTCGTATTAGGGTGATGCACTACTAACAACCACATATGTACTTAATCGTGTACCCACTAAGTCAGTCAATTCCACTCCTTACGAGTTATGGACAGGTAGACGACCTGACTTTTGTAACTCACGACCATGGGGGGGTAGTTGCTTATGTTCATGATAGTTCCTATAGGCATGACAAATTGGGACCAAGAGGAAAAAAAATATATTTTCATTCGATATTGTGAGCACTCCAAGGGATATGTTTTCATTGGAGAACAAGCAGACAGAAGTGTATCCGAAATTGAATCTCATGACATAACATTCTTGGAAACAAAATTCCCACGTAGGGGTGAAGTAGATAGGGATGTTCAATTTATTGAGTTGAGCAACCCTGAAAATCCTGGCACTTCCACACCATCAGTTGGAATAGAGATAAAGCTTTCGTTCCCTGATCCAAGTGGGAGAGATACACCGGTTAGTCATTTTGAATCTGAATCAGTTTCAGAAGATCTAGCTTACTTCACACCCCTATACAAAAAAATAATCGGCAAAGTATTCATTGTCGTCGTTTTGAGATTGAAGGAGAATCTTTAATGGTCACCACTCAGGATGATGATGAGCCGAAGAATATGTCTGAAGCACTCTCATCCTCTGCACGGGAAAGTTGGATTAAAGCGATGGAAGAAGAAATGGATTTCATGAAGAAAAACCAAGTTTGGGTATTGGTTGATCTTCCGCCTAAAAGGAGAGTTATTGGGAACAAGTGGGTTCTCAAAATTAAACGAAAGGCAGATGGATCCATTGAGAGATACAAAGCTTGCCTAGTGGCTAAGGGCTATACCTAGATGGATGGTATAGATTATGAGAAAACCTTTTCTCTGGTGGTTATGTTTGGCTTAATCCGACTGATTCTAGCCATAGTTGCTCATCTAGACCTGGAATTACATCAAATGGATGTAAAAACGACATTTCTCAATGGAGAACTGATGAAGAGATTTACATGTCAGGAGAGCAAAGTATGCAAGCTCTAAAGATCTATTTACGGGTTAAAGCAATCATCCAAATAGTAGTATCTAAGGTTCTATTGAGAAATCATTTCGTATAGTTTTGTTATGGTTCAAGAAGACCACTGTGTATATTTCAAGAGGTCTCAGAATAAATATTTGATTTTATCTCTGTATGTTGATGATATTTTGTTGGTTGGGAATAGTAAGAAGTATATAATCACCGTTAAAAAGTGGTTATCTTCAACTTTCGAGATGAAAGATATGGGTGAAGCATCATATGTACTTGGAGTCAAGATCCATAGGGATCGGTCAAAAGGACTTCTTGCTTTGTCGCAGGAGTCTTATATTAAGAAAGTTCATGAACGATTCAAAATGCATAACTGCAAACCCATTGACACTCCTATAGCCAAGGGTGAAAGCCTAAATCAAGAGATGTGTCCCCAAACTCCAGAAGAGATAGAAGACATGAATATTGTTCCTTATGCTAGTGTTGTAGGTAGCTTGATGTATACCATGTTATGTACGAGGCCAAATATATGTTTTGCCGTAGGATTGATAAGTCGTTATCAATCCAACCCTGGACGAGCTCATTGGAAAGCTGTCAAGAGGATTCGAGATATTTGAAAGGCACTTTGGACTATTGTTTATGCTATCAAGGAGTTGACATGAATCTAAAGGGATTTACAGACGCTGACTGGGGTGGTGATCCAGGTGAGCGTAAATCAACTTATGGATATGGCTTCTTGCTAAATAATGGGGCTATTTCTTAGTGTAGCAAGAAGCAAACCTGCATAACATTATCTACCATGGAGGCTGAGTTTGTGGCTTGCTCGGCGGTTATACAAGAAGCGGTATGGCTTAAAAGGTTCATGTTGGATTTGGGAGTATTCACAGATGCTGAAAAACCTATGACAGTCTATTATGATAGTCAAGCAGCCATTGTCTACATTAAGGATCCAAAATACCATGGCAAGACAAAACACATAGACATGAAATATAATTTTGTAAGAGATATAGTTTCAAAGAAAGAAATGATCATCGAACATATCTCTACGTATGAGATGGTAGCCGACCCATTCACTAAGCCAATTCTTAGAGATATATATTTGTCTCATGTAAAATCTCTAGGATTGCGTAGTCTTTGATGAATGTTCCATATGTTGTGAAATGATTACTTGTGTACTCTTACAGTTGTATATTTTAGATGCCAAATAAATAAATAGATGAAATATTTTGATGCACTTAAGTAGTGTTAAATCTTTGTGATATCTATAAATGAGACTGTGTATGAGTATGTTAGCACATACAATTGGCATCGAATTGTACGTCGACAGGTTAGAGAGATTAACTCTCTCACACGAGCAATTGCCTTTGGCGCAGTGGGAGCATGCAGAGATGAGACAATATAAATTGGTTAATATTTGTTGAAAATACTATACTTATATAAGTGTCGCCTTGAAAATTGTTCAGGGATTAGTTCCAACGACAATTATTAAGATGAGACCTCTTATTGTATTTGTTACAATTAAGACTAATATGATGTCGATATGGATTTTCACGATCTATACTGTGATACCCCGACTGGTGCATATAATTATTTTATTAATGTGCATATATTTATATGTCTACTTTAATTATTTATATTTATTTGTTTGCATAAAATATCATATTTCTTGGTTTACGTGGAAGAAGAAGAAGAAGAAGAAGAAAGGAAGGAAGAAAGGTGATTTTGAGCTTATTATGTGTAAATTCTTCAACTTAAGGTGAGGGTTCATCCATGTTTGCATCTTTGGTTGATTTCTTGTTGTATATACATGTATGTCATGTGTAGATAAGTGAACATGAAGCTTGTAATGCATGTTTAATGAGGTATTTAATGTATAATATGTTGTGGTAGCTTTCTAATGCATAAATTGCTAGCCTTGGTATTTGGCTTTGGTTGTAGTTGAAGTTGGCTTCTTTGATTAATTGTTGAAGACCAAGTGATTGTGTATATGTAAAAAATAGTGGTTTAAATCAAATACATAGTGAGTAATGGTGGTAGTATGACAAGGAAGCAAGAAATAGCTAAAACATGAGAAGTACAAGATTCTGAAGTTTTTGGCAGGTTGCGCGACTGGATTATGGAAGCAGTTTGTCCTAGCAAATGTTGTCTAAAATGGCTAAATTTTGGATATATTGTAGCCAAGACCTTGAGGAACAATTTCTCTTTTAGTCTCAAGATTTGATTATGTCTTTAAGGGGTAGTTACAGGGCCATTACAGTAGTAGTTGGATTCTCGCACTGGTGCAGGGCAGGTTGCACGATGATTTTGTAGAGGCCATATCTCATTGAATATAACTCCGAATTGAGATCTGTTTGAGGCTAAACCCATCTACATATGATGGACTATATTTATGTGGAGTTCTAGAGTTTTTGGAGAACAATCAGGCTGGTAACCAAAGCATTCTATCTAGTACCTTTAATGTATTTTGTGTTAAGCTAGGTTTGAATGCTACTTTCTTGAGTTTTGATTGTAGTTAAGAGTTAATGAAATGTAGTTAGATTGAGTAAAGTGTAAGTGGTCAACTAAAGTGCCAGTGGTCAACTAAAGTGCCTTAACTTATCCTTATGCTTTATGTTAAACTAGAAAATGTTGCTTGAATGTAAATGATTGTAATGCTAGAATTCTTACTTTAACTTAGTGTAACTAGTGTTGCTTAGTGAATGTAGATAGTTGGAACCCCGTGTATATTAAATGTAATTAACTTCAGTTGATCCTATTAGTAATATGTTAGAATATTAGATTGAAGTATAGTTATTTTTGCTAAAATGGTATGTTAATTAGTAAATGGTTGATAGTTAAATTTTCTATTAGTTGATAAATGCATTTCTTTCCCTATGTGCTAATGTTGGGCTATCTTCATGGAGATATTACTAACTATTGTAAGCAAAGTAACATATGAATTAGAAGTTCATTAAAGTAGTAAAAGATTGGATAGTGTCATTGTGAATGAATGTGTCATTAAGTAAATAATATTATAGTGGTATGATAAGTAGATTTAAAAGATAAGATTTCAATAGATTTAACCTTGCATGCCTGTCTGTTACGTTGTTGGGTTCCAAGGCTTGGATGGCCTCAGGGAGTTTGTTGCATGTGGTGATAGTGGAAGTTGGGTATTACGGAGGAAGTTGGGCTTTGGTTTTGAGGTTATAATTGTTTGTTCAGGTTTTGGATTGTCCTATAAACAAGAGAGCCTTCATCCGTTTTTCCTAAATTTTGTGCCCGGGTTTGGATATGGGTTGAGATTAGTTTGATAAATAGAGGTTCCAGTTCCGTGAGGGATCGGGGCATTACACATTCAACCTGCGTATAGCCAGATATGAAACCTCGATTACTGTGATAACAAAACCTGAATTTGTACGGTGTTAGAATTAAATAAAGGCGTACTCCCTTTTCTAAAGGAAGTCATGCCGTAACACATGTTTCATACCGTGTGTGCTTAAACGACTATATAAGGAAGTTGATGAATGAATCCCTGCTTCATCACTGTGTAAGACCTTGAAGCAATAAATGCTTCTTTTATATACCCTTAGTGACCTACTCTCATATTCTAATAAGTCAAGTTTAATGTTAGCTACTTTGGTATGTTGCCTAAAGATCACGTAAGATTCGATTATATGGGACATGTCTAGGAAAGCAGTTAACTTGATTTAGAGGGGTATTGAGCGAAGGGAAGACTGTCTGCATCTACTGCTACATGTGTTAATTGGTCGACCAGTTATACAATCTATGTGACTGAACAATCTTTGTGATCAAATATAACTATGAATACATGATTGAGATTTTAAAGGTCGTGCATAGCCTAAGAGGGATAAAGTATGCATTGACTGATATGAACTTTATTTGGTCTAAGGTATAGCGAGACTCTATGTTCTTTTGAAGACAGTAGCTCTCATGTCATCCTTAACAGGTGCATGGTTTTAGAGCCTCCATTTGTTGCGTGCTCGCGAGTCGCACGACCTATTTACCTGTATGGAGTTTGATTATGCTTTGGGATTAGTTTCTTGAGAAATAATGATGTATATTGTTTTGCCCATCTTGTGTGAGTGGGAGATGTTGGATTTGGATTCTGGATTACCCTAGATAGGCTGACTCGACTCATTTGACCCAAGTGTGGAAAATTGGGTAACTTCCAAACACTTGGTATTTAAGTCCAATCCACTAATAGAACTACGTATGTTCTATTAGTATCAGACATAAAATAGAAAAAAAACAGTTCTCTCTCAAAGGCATATCTTCTTAAGTATTTAGGCTGTGAATTTATCAGAGCACAATATAATATTGTGCACTTTGATTCCTGGCACGCACAGTGGAACAAACACATTCAACGATCCGAGGTGCTACGCTACATAAAAGGTTAGTCTTCTTTTATGGTTTTAACAGTTTATGAAGATACTGTATTTAGTATAAAAATCTTCAAGATCATCATCACATGTGATTTATATGCATAAATCTCATGTGATAGACGATGTTGTTGGTGAAATTTCATTTTTGGGAAAATTATTAATATGCATTTGGTGTTTTAAAGTAGAGATTAGATTTTCTTTGTTAAATTTTCAAGTGTTGGATCTGTTGATGTTAATTTTGTGTTATATTTTGTTCGTTGTGTAGAACTCTTTTTTCAAAAATAGGTTTTTACGTTTACACATTGTAGAAATGGAAGTGAAGTACAAGATGAATTGCACTACGTCCGATATAGCATATGCTATCAGCAAGTTGAGCTGCTACACTAGTAATTCAGGGTATAACCATTGAACTACTATTATAAGAGTTCTCAAGTATCTAAGATGCACTTTGAACTATGGGTTGCATTATGATAAATTTTCACATGTATTAGAAGGATACAAGGATGCCAACTAAATATTTGATATGAAAGACTCAAAATCCACAAGTAAATATGTTTTCACTTTGGGAAGTGCATCCATCTGTTGAAAATCCTCTAAGCAAACTTGTATAGTCATATCCACAATAGAATATGAGTTTATAGCTTTGGATACAGCTAGTGAAGAAGCTGAATGACTTTGTAATTTCTTAGAGGATATTCCAAATTGGCCAAAATATGTGTTAGCTATTAGAAGGGCACGTAGTAGTATGTATAATGATAAGTTTTGGGCATATACATCAGAGACATAATACCATGAAATAGTTGATCTATAATGAAATTATATAGCTCTATTGACTATGTGAAGTCAAAAGATAATATCGCAGACTTACTCATGAAAGGTTTATCTAGAGAGCAAATGTACAAATCATTGAGAGGAATGAGACTTAAGCTTTTGTTTAAAGAGTCACCACAATGGAAATCTTACCTAATTGACTAGAGATCCCTGAATTTAGGTTCACAGGGAAAACTAAAGTGTGTGATAACTGAGAACACTATAGGGGTAATAACTCCTTTCTATTCATATGATAAGTAGACATTATTGCCTATAAAATGGTCAAATTAAACTATACTTTTAATGATTCTTATGTCATAAAAAATCCAAGTGGGGTAGTACTAGATATCTTTTAGAAGAGATCACCTATGTGATGAGAATTAGTAAGGCTAAATTTTTGAAAGTACTCTTGAATACCGAGGGCTATTTAAGATTGAAATGAATACAACCATGATAACCTTGTAATTTCAAGCAGGATGCTATGTGAGGTCTACTGACTTAGTTTCCACAAAAAGATGAACAATTCGAGACATCACATTCATTGCTTAGCAAGTAAATTGATAGTTCTCATTAGGAAAAATCCAAGGCGAAAAACTACCTAACTGAAGCAGTATAATCCCATTTAAACTTACTCTATATATTGTCTGCATTTGTTGCAATTTCTCACCAATCAAATTCCATTCATGTAAGGGATTGTTAAATTTAAAAAAGTATGCATAAGACACTTTGTGACCTAATAATGAGTAGGGATAACACATTAAAATAAGATGGACCGTGTGCGAGTGTGTTCCTCATTCTGAGTATAGCCCTAAAATATTCATAAGTTTATTGATTAGGATTGCATGAGAAATTTGATAGCAAAGTTGGAGTATCAACATGGGAATAAAAAGGTGTGAAATAGAAGAGGTATGAAGCGGAGTTTCCCCCATATGGAAAGATTAAAATGTGTATATATATGTATATAAGTTTGGGACTTAGGGTTAGGTCACAAACAGTACCAAGAGTGTTTAGAAGAGGAAGTACTTACCTATCATTGGGTTTGGTCCAACCACCACACATGCACATACCTAGCTTGGCTCGATCTGATTCAGGATTCGTGGACGTGGGTGCATATGCTAGACATGGCTTTAATTTTTTATAACTTTTTGTTTAATTTTTTTCAGAAATGTTTTATCACACTTATTTCACAATCTTAATTTCTCGTATTTATTTATGGAATTTTTTGCTTTATTATTGAAAGATAAGGCAGCGTGTTATTAGCATCAAGGGGACCGTTATGTCCCTTGTTGTTTCCTTAGTTAAATGGCATATTAAATAGAGGTTTTAATTTGGCTAGAGAATTCATCCAGTATTTCTTTATAAATACCAACCTCATCACTTCAAACACACCGAAAATTCATAATCAACATTTTGCATCTTGCATAGAGAGTTCTAGCATTTTTAGTTTGTAGGTTTTATAATTTGAAGTGCTCCTATAGTAAGAAAATTGTTGTTATATCTTGGGATATGATAAGGATTGAATTAATCCTTCAATTCGAGCTTAGTGTTTATCTGCAAAATAAGGTAAGGAACCGCAGGTGTTATATCCCGTGTTTCCCCTCCAACGTGAGAATAAGTTAGTATATCCGAGTTCAAGTAATTACTGATAGAAAAAAGTAATTAATGAGAGTGAATTACTTTAAATGTAGGCACTATAGGAGGTATTTATACTAACATTTAAATAGGCAGACATTAATGGTGTAGTGCTGCCCATACTGTTCACGCCTGGCCCTAGTCTTTACCCAATAGATAAAACTATTACCCATTGGACAATACCCAGTCTCATCCGCCATTAATGTGAGGTCAGGAAGGGTACACGGGTTGGATTCAGGTCGGTTCATAGCCGCCACAGGTCGGATCGGATTTTATACCCACATCAGGATATTTGGGCCAGGGAACTGTAAGTGCCAAAGCGGAGTTTTACGGACATTGCGTGTAACTCAAGCCTTAGTGAAATCTGATGTATTTATAGTTTACAGACTGTTTGGAACAAATGAATTCCATCAAATTTTGTGAAATTCATTTGCAAATTCAAATTTTGGCATTTGGAAGCACCCTTTTAAAAAGTTAGAAATCCAAGATTTGCAAATCCTCGGCAGGATCTCAACCCATTTCTCCCATCAAGCAAGCATCAGAGTCAACAGGCTTTGTATATTTCTCATCCGGGATAGGCCCCGAAAAAGAAAAATCTCGCTGACAGGTAAGGAAAAACTACCAGCTTCTTATCTCGAGATGCGAAGAATAGCGTAAACATAAAAAAAGACTACCTTGATCCTTTCGAAGCGGATATTCATACGCCCATTGGATTGGGTTATTTGAAGATGACACGGGTTTCGGCTTTCTTGCTTTCCGTTGTTTACTTATGCTTTGTCCAAATCTTTGCTCAAAAGGTGAAACTTGCAAATCCATATTTTCTAAATCTGTTGCTTATCTTCTGAGGACAAAATTGACCCTAGGTTTAAGAGATGGACTTTGGCTAAATACAAAGATAAAAAAAAAAAAAAAATCATCACCTCTCTCCCTTTTTCTCTTTCAACAAAAAAAAAAAAAAAACCAATGTCTCTTTCACCCTTTCTCTTAAGATTATTATTTTTATATTAAACACATGGTTGAATTTAAGGTTATTTTGTTACGTGGAATACAAGTTTATTTTGTAATCTTGAACTGATTGTTGTATTGTTTAACTTTATTGAAAAATTTTCTTTGTTGTTTTTTTGCTTTTTTTGGATAATTTTATGATAATAGAAATAATCAATAATGGGATGAGATGATAACCTGTGACAAGCCTAATTTCAAAATAATAGAAAAGGGCATTTGAGTAAAATAGAAGTATTAACTCCAATTTTATATGTATTTCAAACACAATTTGTATTTACAAATAGCATAATTGATTTAATACTGTTTTACAATTCCAAACAAGAAAATTTATTTTTAAATACAAATCATCGCATAATTCATTTATAAATCAAATGAATTTCACGCCTTAAGTGCTTCCAAACACTATGTTAGTGTATTTCTTTAATGACAAAGTCTTTTATTTCTTTTTACTAGTCTTGTGATATTTTGTGATGCATTTTTAGTTTAATTACTTGAAATGTACTTCCTATTACTCTTAACACTTTTGATTTGAATGCTTTGGAAGGAAAACATAATTGTGTGAGATGTTTTTGTTAGAATTTTTTAAATTATAGGTTACCACTGATTGAATATTTTGTCGTTTTTGAAAAACGGATTGAGATTAATTGGTAAAGCCCATTATATCATTTTTGTGATCCACTCTAGTTGGTCCTAGGTCCGTCTCATTGGTATTATTTTAATTAAGTGGTATGATATATAAAGTGTAGGACCTATATAAAATATTAGGGTACCTTGATTAGGGGGGCAATAAAGACTTCTAGGCTTAGCCCTTTCTTCCATCCAGAATACAAATGGTATATAAATAGGCTATTAGGGTTAGTTTGGTTCATTGAGAGTTACCATATAGAAGTTGGAGAGGGAGAGGGAGTGCTTAGTCTATACGTGCCTACCATAATACTATCGCAAAATAAAGAATATTACCAAAGGCTCTTAAAGATTGATTGAAAAATAAAGAATTATGGCATGGACTTCTGGTATGTTTGGATTCTATGTTTATTACATATTAAATATGGTGTTCTATTTTCTGGTATTAGATCTATAAATTCTAACAAGTGGTATAAGAGACACTAATACAAAATTAGGACCCTAAAAGATTGAATAATTTTTGAAGTTATTGTACTGAAATCTAGATGGACGTGGATACGCGTTCATAGTTTATTAGATTGCTCCATGCCAGTACAGAAAAATTAAAGCTTCTAACGAACTTCAGTCCCTCCATGCGTTGTAGCCGTTCACATCGCAGGACTTGATATATATGGGTCGTCATCTTGTAATTCAGGTTAATATTACAATATTTAATTGGTGCTAAAACAGATCGTGTGCATAGTCTAATAACAATCAGAAGTTGCACAACCATATGGTTATGTTCAGTAAGTGTTTTATGAACCAAGAAGACCAATTAGTGAACGAGCCTTCAATATCAGAAATTGAACCAGCACTGAATTAAGGAACTTGGCTCGTGATATTCTTCGAATCATGCTGCTGTTGCTCTGTCTTTAATTATTATTGTAATTATCTTCACAGCCCAATTTTCTATTCTGCTTCTGTCTTTACGTGAGTCGATGCCAACTTAAGAAAATTTAGTATGTCCTCCAAAATTTTTATTTTGGTTCGGTTTGGCATAACTAGTTGGTTGCCTTTACATTTTATCACCAACTACTGTTGCAAAATTCTCACATAAACATTTTAACCTTTTCACTTCCGACTATGAACTTTTGAGAAGTATCATAGATAAAGATTTGGATGCCCAGACTCATATGCTGAAATTGTTGGTAAGGGTTTATATTATTTTATGATGGATTTTTTCTTTTTCTATTTTTTTATGACGTTACATGCACATGGTTTTTAAGCGAGCACATTTACAGTTTAAGAATCTTTATAGGACATATATGCACATATGACTATGCTAAAGATGAAAGAGGATTGTTATCTGTCTCTTATGTGCATAGATAGTCAAGAATATAATCTTAAAGATGCATCCTAATGCATATAATTGATAGAACTACGGCGCATCAATAAAAGTTCCATATGCATTTGTAGCATAATTTTATACTTACATCTCTTATTCTTATGCCTCCTGAATGTGTTCATAGTACAATAACTTGAGTTTTTTTTTTTTTTTTTTTTGTGGTTTAAGAACTCAGTTTGGTTTGACTTTCATTATATATTTTTGAGCAACATTTAGTAAAGTTTAATTGTGGTTTTCGGGACTTTCAAGTTCAAGCCAAGTTTATTGTGGACACTTTTGTGATAATGTGTTTTACTCTTCCATTTACAGAAATATTAAAGAACACATTATGAAATTGCTTTTGGTCATTTGCGGATTCTGTTTGTGCCTACACGTGAATGTAAATTTTAAATATTAAAATTATTATTTATTCACTGCAGCATATAGGTGATATTGTTTCAGTTAAATAATTTTGTAATTGATGTAGATAGTTGCGCTGAAATGGATTTTTATGTTAGTCTACATATTATTTAATAAGGATGTTGCTATTACAGTTTATCAACCTTACTTATGTCATTATTTCATAATTCTACTGTAGTTAGCAACATTCTTATAGATGACTAAATTGTTTAGCTGGTTTCACCTAGCAAGTTATTATCTATTGATTACAAAATATGACTGTTTCCAGTTTTTTGCTTTTATTGCAAGTTCTATGTCAAGTTGGTTACATGTATAAGTAAAATTGAGATCCTCCAGGGCATTATGGTTCAAGATTATAAAGTTTTCTTTTAAGATTAATGCTAAGAGCTGTTACATTCTGTTTTAGAAGTGTCCATAAATTTCTACACAAAACATATCAAGACTGCAATCTAATTTCTTTTGTGGAATATAAAGTACTTGGCGTTGTAAAATATTAAGTTATTAATTTGGTTATCTCTTTGAAGCATTTAATTGTTATAGCGAGTTTGTTTGTATGAGATTATTGTTTTATGCAATTGTTGTTTTTTGGTTAAGATTGTTACTTAGATCTCCAAATATCAAGCAACCATAAATCTCCTTGAATATCCATAATGGTAACTTTGTTGAATAGAAGTACCTACTCAAGATCTATGAAGCACTGCATAGTAGATAAGTTTATGATTGTTAAGTTTAGCATAAAAGTTAAATTCTTTCCTGGCGTATCTAACTCCTATTTCAAAAGGATTACAATCATAAAATTTGTTGTAATTTACATCTCATGCATGGGAATATCAATGTCATCATGCCATTTTACTGTGATAAAGTAAAGCTTAATTGAAGAAGTGCCCGTCACATAAAATTTGTTATGTTTGCATGATTATACATACTCCATCATATTAAAGTTTAATCACACCATCACAATTTTCAAGACTACTTTTTAAAGGCATGGTTTTTATTTATCAGTCTCTTGTATGAGTTTGTCTAATGTGTTTGATGATATTACAAAATTGACCTGATACTATATTAGTGTAATTGGCGGGACTACGTGAGCAACATTTGCATGTATGGTGAAACTTGTCCAACAACATAAGGATAATTAACTTATCCTAGTTGGTTTCTTCGTAAGACCCCACAAAAGTTTTTGTCACATTAGATTAATCATTAAAGTCTTTGAAAATTTTCAATAAGGATTTTAGGACATCCTATTTTTCTCAGTTGGATAAATTTTAAATCAGGTTGGGCAACTTAGCCGAAGCGAGTTATCCGTTGTGGTTCATAAGTAATCCAATAAGGATTTTGGGATGACTTATTTCTTGGGATTATAGTTTACAATTACATACCCAAAAGTGTTATGTTTTTATTTGTCTGACTATTATGTTGTAGAGACTCTAAGATATTATGCAGCTTTGTTTGAAGGTGTTTTTATAACATGTTAGTCTCCAAAGAGGACAAGTTTTTAACTAAAATGTCCAAGTCACAAGTTCATGTTATGTGCATTATTTGTGCTTAATGATAAAGTTTGAATTTATATTTAAAATTATTATTATTATTATTATTGCACATCTTATTTGCACACTAGAGGGGTAATGCCAGTTGACTGGACATGTTTAGGAGTGTTTTCCATACATCCGTTCTTTAAAGTTATCTGTGAGATTGTTTTAAGGTGATAATCATGTTTTACATGCATGATACTGCAATCTCTATTAAGCCTTGATTTATATGGTCATTATATAGATTTAAAGTATCAAATGTATTGCTTTTGTGCAATGTTGTTTATTTAAAGCCTTTTATCCAAAAGATATAATACAGATATTATTTCAGATGCACGTATATTAAGTTAGCTTAGTGCTAAGGGCTATTAAAGTTTTCAAAGCATGTACTCGCATTTGCATTTTCGATATATGTTTTCAATATAACTGTTACCAGGATGCAAATGTTGAGCATTCGAGAAAAGTTCCGTTCATGTTTTCATCATAAATGAAACTTATTTCATGTTAGAAATATTTCACTTGTAAAGTACATATTTCAAGTCATAAAGAATATAAAGTTTTAAAGTAACAAGTGAAACTTCAGGGCCAGTGGAAGTAACATATGCAATAAGATCATGTTCTCTAACATGTAAACGTGCATGCTTATTGTTAAGAATGCTATAAAGTACATGCTTAAAAGGCAGTTTATGTATATTACAATTTTAATATGAGCATGACATATATATCTCATTTTGCATTCTACAGAAAAGTCAAGGTTGAAGGTTTATAAAATGACTTATATGTTCTAAAGGCAATTGATTAATGCAATTTATTGTACATTGATATACTCATATTTTTGAAGTGTCTCTTTATATAGAGACAAAATTTTATAGACTTTCTCTTTTATGAGAGCTGAAAATTCAACACTTAAAGTTAAAGATTATAATCAAAGCATGTTTAGGATCTTTGCTTGTAATGTCACTAACCAAAGAAGTTGTTATTAAGGGCGCATATGTTTTCATGGATTTTAAAGTATCTAGTTAATGGGAGCATGGTTTGCTTTTACCAAGGTGTTGATACGTGATTATTGTTCTCATATTTGGTCATTAAAATATTCATTTATTTATCTGAGATGATGGTGGTGATTGTGTATCAATGATGTGATTATTACCTACTTAATTATTTAAACAACATGAATATATTGATGTGTTATAAAGGCATAAGCTTTATGAATTTATTATCGGCCTCAAGGGCATAAAGTACAGTGTGTGCTTGGTATGCTTATGCAAATGTAAGTAGCTTATCCACTCAGATTACAATGCACCGAATATTGAATATGCATGCATTTGGGAACTCCTTTTGAAGCTCTGTAATGCTTCAATTGAAATGGCTTTAGGCTAGAAGCGTAAAGTGCAAGGGTACATTTTAATTTTAGTAATTTACAGTATATTAAAGTTTGGTTCCCATCATATTTAAGTTGTTATCACTGTTTTATGTGTACACAGATAAAGTTAACGTGAGTTCACGCATATCTAAAGCTTCATATATCGAGATATACAGTTAAGGCTTCATTATTGAAGTGGCTTCATTTTAGAAGCATTAAAAGGGGTTTGTATCCCTAATAAAGTTTGAAGGCTTCCTATGAGGCGAAATGGGATTTAATCCCATGAAGGGTCTTTCAAGACCATAAAGTAGACCGATCGTGGATTAGCATGGTCATAATTCTTGTTGGACTACATGTGCCAAAAATCACACTACACTTTTTCATACCATAGACTCTATGTCGATAGGGCATTAATGTTTGTGATCATAGAAGTCCTATGCTGATAAATGGTGTAACGACTGTTTTGGTTAGATATTGGTATACTTGTTGGACCGAATTCTAGAATGAGACGTTTATTTTGTGGTCACTAAAGTTGTTTTCAGCTAGAGAGTCTTTTCGTGAAATAAACTATTTTCAAATATAAAACTAATCAGTGTTGTCCACGTGGGAAACTGTTAGAATTTCGAATGCACCTCAAATGAATTTTGAAATTATTGTAAAGAGTAGGGTATTAAGCAGCAATGCACAACTTTATATACCTCACAGCAAAATGGCGTTGCAAAAAAAAAAGAATTGTACCATTCTAGACATGACAAGGACCATGTTGAAGGAGAAAGACTTGCCTAAGTCCTTTTGGGCTGAAGTAGTAGCTTGTACAACTTATTTGTTGAACAGGTTATAAAATGAAAGATATGACAACACAACAGGCATGGAGTGGTTATAAACCAACCGTCAACCATTTGCGAATTTTTGGTTGTATAGCTTATGCTCATGTTCCAGAGGAGTAAAGGAAGAAGCTGGTTGATCGTGGTGAGAAATGTATCTTTATTAGCTATAGCAAGGAGTCAAAGGCCTACAAGCTCTACAACTCACTTACAAATAAAGTAGTGGTAAGTAGAGATGTTGTGTTTTGTGAAGATGAAGCATGACAATGGAATCAAGATGGTTCAAGCGAAGAGAACCAACTTGAAATTGAAGAAGAAGAAATGGCAAGGTAGAAAATCAGGAACTTGTAATTCCTCCTCGCACGAGAAATTCTGAAAATCAAAGTTCACCACAAACAGAATCATCTCAAAGCTCAGGTAGTTGTTCACCATTTCTACCAATCAAGAGTCAAAGTCTTAGAGAATTTTATGAAGAAACTCAAGAGACAAATTTGTTTTGTCTCTAAGTTGATCATGAACCTTTTTCATTTGAAGAAACAGTTCAAGGAGATTGTTGGAGGAAAGCCATGATTGAAGAAATTTGTGCCATTGAAAAGAATGACACATGGGATTTGACTTCACTTCTCAAAGGGTAGCAATCAATTGGAGTCAAATGGGTGTGTAACATCAAGAGAACAACTGATGGAAAAATTGATCGTTATAAAGTTGTGGCGAAAGGATACAAGCAAAAGTATGAAGTTGACTATGAAGAAGTCTTCGTACCAATTGCTCGATTAGATACTGTAAGAATGTTGATTTCTCTTGCTGCTCATCATAATTGGAAAATTTATCAATTGGATGTTAAATCAACATTTTTAAATGGCATACTTGAAGAAGAGGTATATATTGATCAACCTGAAGGCTTCGTTGTGGATAAACATGAAGACAAAGTGTATCGTCTCAAGCAAGCTCTTTATGGGTTGAAACAAGCCCCTTGAGCATGGAATTCTTCAATTGACAAATATTTTCAAGAAAATGGATTTGTCAAAAGTCCATTTGAACATGCAGCTTATGCGAAGAAGAATGCTCAAGGTAATGTGCTTATTTTCTGTCTTTATGTAGATGATTTGTTATTCACTGAGAATAATTAAGAAATGTTTGATGAGTTCAAGCAAGCCATATTCATAGAGTTTGAAATGATTGATGCTGGTTTAATGTCTTTCTTTCTTGGCATTGAGGTGAATCAAAAGGATGAAGGCATATTCATTTCACAAAAGAGGTATGCCACTGAATTACTTAAAAAATTCATAATGGAAAATTGCAATCCTGTTGAAATTCCTATTCCTCATGGCTTGTGATTAACAAAAGAAGGAGAAGGAAAATGTGTAAATGTTACTATGTTCAAGAGCTTAATTGAAAGTCTGCGTTGTCTCACAATCACAAGGCGGATATTGTCTATGGTGTTGGTCTATTGAGCAAATATATGGAAAATTCAAAAGAGTCTCATTGGCTCGCGACAAAAAGGATTATAAGGTATATCAAAGGTACCTTGGATTTTGGTTTATTTTATTCTTGCAAGGATGAAGCTATCCTACATGGATAATCTGATAGTGATTGGGGAAATGACCAAGACGAAAGGAAAAGCACTATTGGCTATGTGTGTTTTCTTGGATCTACAGCTTTTACATGGACATCTAAGAAGCAGAGTATGGTAGCATTGTCATCATGCGAAGCTAAATATATTGCATTATCTTTAGTAGTCTGTGAAATAATATGGTTGAGGAATTTGTTGAAAGAACTTAATCATCTACATGAGTATTCAAATTGCAATTAAATTGTCCAAAAATCCAATGCAGGATGGAAGGAACAAGCACATTGATCTCAAATTCTATTTTTGAGAGATCATATCAAATAGAAGACAATCTCGTTGGAGTATTGCAATAATTCTGATCAAATTGTTGATATTTTCACCAAAGCTCTGCCAACTGAGGCATTCAAGAAATTAAGATCATTGTTCGGGATGAAAAATGTTATGGTTTGAAGGGAGGTGTTGGATATACAAACCAAAACCCAATTTGACTTTTTGATTATTTGAGAAGTTATTGATAGGACATGTGCACAAAAGTCAACATTTCTTGGAGACATGCCATTTTTTGGAGACAAAGAAATTGCTATTTCTTGAAGACAAAGAAATTGCTAGGGAGACAATAGGGTGACTAATTTTTTGTCACCATCGTATTTCTAGTATAAATATATGTAATAGCATTGTGTTTTATGTAAGTGCGTAAGGAAAATAAAAGAGTGAAAACAGAGAAAAGAGTGAGAATTTTGTAGTAAAGGCAGCAGCCTAGAGTTTGTATGTTTATCAATTTGAGCAATTTTTCATATTCTGGAAAACATAGCATATCTGCATAAGTCTTATGTGCGGGTTCGTAGATCCTAAATCATGTTCCATTTCTTTTGCCACTTCCCGTAATCACAAACCTGCTTACAACTTTTATTTCATATTTTATATTACTGAAATAAAAACAAACATGGTAACTTTAGAGCTCTCTTTTTTTGTTGTTCTAAAAAATAAGTAAATAAAGCGAGGAGTTATGAAATGTACCTGCGCCATATTTTTGTCGTAGATATGTCGTAAATAGACCCCAAGCATCGCCTTCAGTTAGAAGACTCATTGTGTGGATTTTTCCTTTCTTTTCAGCAACTCTTTTTGCTACTTCAATTGACCTGGTGGTAATCAACATTCTGCTGTGATATTTCTCCACCGTTGGCAAGGCTGTCCGCATCTTTTCCCAAGCTTCAGTTGATGGGACGTGATCCAGAATGATTAGGCATCTATTGTCCGTCTGGAAGCTGCGCAGTTGATTGATCAACTTCACCTCTTCCATAGCTGGATCAATCATTCGATTAGGGGAAAATTGACGAAGAATACTTTCAAAAGTATCTCTGGTTGAAGATTCTTGGGTCATTTCAACCCAAGCAACGGCCACAAAGTATCCTTGAATCCTTTGGTGACGGTATAATTTCCTAGCAAGAGCGGTCTTGCCTAAGCCAACCATTCCGCATATGGAAATTACTTGGTAGTTTTCATTTTGACCAATTATACTGGAAATAAGCTCTTCAATATCGTTTTCCATACCAACCAGAAGATTTTCATCATCCATGGGGTAATAACTACGAAATGTTTCTCTTGGCACGATAGCAGAACTTGAGCTTCCTACGTCAGATATATGAAAAGTTTCTTTATGCAGGTTGAGAGTGGTGAATGTCTGGTTGATGTCCTCAATCTCTTTCAGAACGATGTCTACAACTGAGCGTTTAATATATTTTGAGGCCAAGGGTTTCTTGAGACTTCTCTTCCTGCTTTCCCCAATGGTCTTCTTATTTCTGGACTCAACGTTGATCGCATAATTTTCAATGACGTCTTCAATTCTATAGGCAAGAGCTTTAATTTGGCTGACCCATTGACGGACCCTGTCTTCTTTACTCTGTCTTGCATCTGCAGCAGTATCAGTTAGGGAAGTCCTCATCATCAGTAACTCTGACTTGATTTCCTCAACTTTTTTCTTCACTATCTCTACCTTAAAATGTTCTTGGACGGATGAGTCGTCGAATAGCAATTCTCCGACGATATCCTCCACGGCATCTGCAGTGAAAGTGACCACTGCCTCCGTCATTATCTCAGTTGGGTAGGGAAAGAGCAGGTAGGTTTCTTTTTTTGGTCAATCAGCAAAGTGGTAGGTTTTCTTCTTCTTCTTCTTTTCTTTTCTTTTTTTAACACTTTGGCAACTATCAGTTCTGCAAATCAACCGTAGCTCAAGCACGCCAAAACCTTTCACAAAAAGATGAAGAGAAGAAAACAAGAAAGCCGGCATTTGGGCAGAACATTCCACAGGCCATATAGAGCTGCTTTAGGATCGTTCTTGTTCGGCTCTGCGCTTGATCTCAAGTATTCTTCTGACCAAACAAGGAAAAAAACACAAATCTTATTTAACTAATAAAGTATACAAAAGCGCTGAATCAAAATAAAGTATTCGACCAAAAGAAAAAGGTATACGAAAGTTTGGACCCACACATGCTTGGAATGCAGATGAGATTTTCGGATTTCAAGTGGCGTCTGACCATTACTGTTATAACAAAGGGCATCCCCACGACCTTTTTAATTTACCCAAATTCCTCCATATATCTCGAAAAAAAGAAAAAAAAAACAAATTCCTCCATATACATACACACTGTTAATGTTTCCCTGGCAGTCAACTTATTGACTATAGGATTTTTCGATTATGCCCATGATAGCCTAAAGAAAATGTTTCCCTCAATTTAACCTGAAAATTCCAACTGTTGTTCAAGACGAAAACTTGCACATTTGATTCCCAAATTAATACATACCAAAATCCATCAAAACTAGCCACTGCCATCATCCCAAAAAACAATCTATAATTATATACAAAATGAATCATATAAAAGAATATCATATCAAAAAATATTTTTTCTTTATAAAACTAATACATGCCAAATAGCCATCATCCCAGAACCGGTCAAAAATATACTAATTCTTTCCCAAACTTATTTATTAGATTATTCTAGAATTATATGTTATACGCAGTAGGTGTATAAGAGTCGTGATTATAACTATTTCAATTAGTAATAAAGAATAATATCTGTGGATGTAGGTGGCCGAACCATGCAAAAAATAATTTTATCTTTTTAACTTATTTATGTGCACGATCTTTTCAACAAATACGTCATAATGATGTGGACTTGTATCGGTACTAGTGTTGGTCATGGAGAGAAAGAGAGAAAGAAAGCCGGCGGAAGTAAATGGTGATCAAAATGCAAAAGCAAACTAATGAATTTGGCGGCGTGGATATATACATGTGTGTGTGTGTAAAGAGATAGAGGGAAGGAAAGGAGAAAGAGCATGATAGAGAGACAGAGCGAGGTACTTAGGACAGTGGACCTTGGGAAGGGTATTGTTATGCCCCTTGCTGCACCCTTTGCTGCAATAAGTGCTGTGAAATTAATTGGCTTATGTTTTGCCAAAATTATGCTTTGACTGAATTTAATTCAAATTTAATATGCATATATGTTTGAGAATTATGCTTGACAGGTTTACCATATTTATAAGAGAGTTGAAAAGGCAAATTGACATCTACATTAAAGGTGATTGAAGTTTTTTTTTTCAAGAAAGGAAGGTTGCCTTATTCAAGAATTGCTTAGAGACAAAGTCTTTCCATACAACTCAAGGCCCAAGCACGGATTATCTTGTAGAGGTTTAGGCAACTAATTTAGCATATACAGAGAGCCTCACACGTCTAAAAGATGAAGGGAATAAGGGCGAGAAACTGAGCTGAAAACAAGGAATTGGTTGAATATTTTCGAGCTGTCAGGTTTTGCTGCAGCAGATTGACGATGTGCTGCAACATAAGTCAGTAACAGATGAAATCTGATAATCCATGCATTGTTGCAGCAGACTGTGAAACAGACAGCTAATTTATGCTTCCGTTATGTTTATTGTTTTAATCTTTGATAGGAAGAGTTTTTAGTTTGTTCTTTGTTTTATTCATTCTTCGAGAGAAGAAAGTGTAGTTCTCGGGAGAGAACGTTGCAAGTCGAGGGAAGCTCGCCAAACCTAGGCTCATTAAGGAGTTCATCATCAAGGCGTCAAAGTCAAGAGGGAGTCTTTACTTGTGTAAGTCCATTGATATTGTAACTTGTGATTTATTAATGAAACAGGTTGTTGGACCAGGGGAGGTCCCGTGGACATAGACCGCACGGTTGAACCACGTTAAATCTTGGTGTCTTTACTTTCTGCATACATTTATTTATTTTGTTTTAACTTCTGTTACAACAAGATACTAACCAGAAACTATCAAGTGGTATCAGAGCAGGTTACTGAACCGACTCAGTTAGATCTTCGGAAGAGTTTTTCTGGTTATTTTTGTAGATATGGACACTCTATGTGATGGCGGATCAATCAATAAACCACTTGTTCTCGATGGCACAAACTATTCATACTGGAAGGCACGAATGACAACTTTTATTAAAGCTATTGATGAAGCTACTTGGAGAGCTGTATTAAGTGGATGAGAACACCCTACTGTCACAATTGCTGAAGGCACTATTGAGAAAAAATCTGAATTGCAATGGACCAAAGTTGAAGACTCAGCAGCCACTAACAATTCAAAGGCGTTGAATGCTATTTTTAATGCCGTAGATATGAATCAATTCAAGCTCATTTCATCTTGTGAAACAGTGAAAGAAGCTTGGGAAATCTTGCAAACGGCATATGAAGGTACTGCTGCAGTGAAAGTGTCGAAATTACAAATATTTGCAACAAGGTTTGAAGAATTGCGGATGCACGAGGATGAAACCATTGCTGAATTTAATGCTAAGCTTTGTGACATAGCAAACGAAGTTTTTGCATTGGGAAAAAAATATTCAGACTCAAAAATGGTGAGAAAAATGTTGAGGTCGCTTCCAGACATATTTGCTATTAAGGTTGCAGCAATCGAAGAAGCAAATGATGTAGCTACCATGAAGCTTGATGAACTTATGGGGTCTCTACAGATCTTTGAGATGAAATTCAAGTAGAAAAGAAAAGAAAAAGGCATTGCACTACAAGTAGAAATTCAAAAGCGAGATGATGAAGATCCTTCTGATGATGATGAATTGTCGGAATCTCTACCTCTTCTAACAAAGAATTTCAAAAAGGTGTTTAAAAAATGGAAGAATCAAGCTAAATGCCCAAAATTCACAAGCTTCGGCAAAAATCCTCATGCTGCAGCAAATACTGGAACTTTCAAGAAGCAAAATGAAACAATGTTTGATGGAAAGAAAAAGAATAAGGGAATTCAATGTCGAGAGTGTGAAGGATTTGGTCACATTCAATCTGAGTGTGCCAATACCTTGAAACGAATGAAGAAAGCCATGAAGGCTGCATGGAGCGATGGAGAATCAGAAAGTAGTAGTAGCAGCAATGAAGAGCACACAAGCAACTATGTTGCATTCTGTGTTGCAGCAGACCAGATAGATGCTGAGACAGATGCTGAAACAGAAACTGAACCCGCTGCAGTAGAATTTGCTACAACATCAATAGCAAGATTGGTTATATCAGATGGTGAAACTGATTCTGAATTGGACAATGATGAAGAAGAGGATAAGTTCATAAGGACCTACAAAACGATGTACCAAAAATGGCTGATCGTGTGCAAGGTGAATCAAGATCAACTAACTAAGATTGCTGAACTTGAATAGGAAAAGGCTAAGTTGCAGAAATCATTAGGAGAAAGTCAGCAAAAAGCTGACATACTGCAGCAAGAACTGTCTCAGTTTCAGCGAGGCTTCAAGATGATGAACTCGGGTATTGAAAAGCCTGATTATATGTTATTTATTCAAAAATCTTGCAGGGATCATACTGGATTGAGATATCAAGGAAGAGTATCAATAAGTCGAACAATTTTTGTCAAAAAAGTTGAAAAATCAAAGGTGGAACAATCTGTTGCAACAGAAGCTGGTGCAGAAGCAACAACCTCACAAATAAGTAAGTTCATTCCTATTTGTCATTATTGCTTCACTCCTGGTCATATTAGACCTCGTTGCTATAAGCTTATGAGGGCATTGAAAAGGAGAAATAGAGCTTGTCTCCACTTGTCGCACCAAAAGGTAAAATAGATTTGGGTAAGAAAGTCTCCTATAACTTGTCTTGTCTCTTACACTACCTTGAAAGAATGTCCTACCTACTCTTGGTACTTTGACAGTGGTTGTTCTAGGCATATGACAGGTGAAAGAGAAATTCTCAAAAACTAAAAGTCATGCAATGGTGGAGAAGTAACATTTGGCAATGGTGAAAAAGGTCGTGTTCTTGGAAAATGAACCCTTACTCTCAAAGGCTTTTCAAGATTGAAGAAAGTTTTGCATGTAGAAGGACTCAAAGCGAACCTTATTAATATTAGTCAACTGTGTGATCAAGGATTGCTAGTAAACTTTACCAAGGATAGTTGTGAAGTAACTGATAATTCTAACAAATGTATTCTTGCAAGAAGTAGGTCAATGGACAATTGCTATATGCTTTTTGTTCCATATGAACAAAATTTTGTTTGTCCAAGCAACATAGTTGATAGTACTAAATTGTGGCACCTCAAGTTAGGACATCTGAATTTCAAAACTCTAAGCAAAATTTGTAACACAGGTATTGTTCGAGGAGTTCCTAAATTGAAAAGATTGAGGCATGAGGTTTGTGGGCCATGTCAACTTGGAAAGCAGGAAAAAACCACTCATAAACAGCTGCAACAGATTGCCACAAAAAGGATTTTGGAACTCTTGCATATGGATCTTATGGGTCCTATGCAATCTGAAAGCCTTGGTGGAAAAAAGGTATGTGTTTGTTTGTGTTGATGATTTTTCTAGATTTTCATGGATTGAATTTTTGAGATCAAAATCAGATACAATTGATGCATTCAAGAGATTGTGCCTGAAAATTTCAAATGAAAAGAATTGTCACATAGGAAAAATTGTTAGAATAAGAAATGATCATGGTAAGGAGTTTGAGAATCATACTTTCTTTGATTTTTGTGATATGCATGGAATTGCTGATGAATTTTTTGCACCTAAGACACCACAGCAAAATGGTATTGTAGAAAGAAGAAATAGACTTTTGCAGGAAATGGCTCGTGTGATGTTAAATGCAAATAACATTCCTCATAAATTTTGGGCTGAAGCTGTTAACACTGCTTGTTACACAGTGAATCAAGTGTATCTTCGTCCAGGTACACTTAAAACTCCATATAAAATTTGGAAAAGTAAGAAACCTTCACTCAATCATTTTCATATGTTTGGGAGTGTTTGCTACATCTTAAAGGACAGAGAGCCAAGAGGTGCGCTAAAAGCCGGTGAAACAAATGTTGCAGCAGGCGATTTTGTTTCAGAAAATGCTGCAACAGACACTGAGAATAATTTAGGAGAAGTAGCAGATACTGTCGTAATAGAAATTGAACATGTCGCAACAGAAGCTGGAATGCATAGATCAGGAACATAAATTGCTACAACAGAGACTGAAGCTGACGCAGCAAATGCTGAATATAGTACAACAGGCGCTGAAACAAAGGGACTTGAACAAAGATTTTCAGAACTTCATATAGCTGAACCTTCAAGTAGAGTTCAAAAGAACCACTCAAGAGGTGATATCATTGGTTCCTTGCATGATGGAGTTCGAACTCGAAACAAGCAAAAGGTAAACTACAGGGAGATGTTCAGGTATGTATGCTTTACTTCCCCCATTGAGCCAAAAAATGTAAAGGAGGCCTTAGAAGATAAAAGTTGGATCAGTGTCATACAAGAAGAGTTGAACCAATTTGTTAGGATTGATGTGTGGGTCTTAGTTCCTAGGTCAAAAGACACTAATATAATTGGGACAAAATGGATCTTTAGGAACAAGACTGATGAGTGTGGCAACATAACCAGAAACAAGGCTTGGTTAGTTCCTCAGGGATACATTCAAGTTGAGGGCATAGATTTTGAGGAAACTTTTGCTCCAGTTCTAGGTTAGAGTCAATCAGGCTTTTGTTGTCTATTGCATGCTTGTTGAAAATTAAGTTATACTAAATGGATGTAAATAGTGCTTTCTTAAATGGTATACTTAATGAAGAAGCTTATGTTGAACAACCTAAAGGATTTGAAGATCCTCATCATTTTGATTATGTTTTTAAATTGAAAAAGGCCTTGTATGGACTGAAACAAGCTCCAAGAGCTTGGTATGAGAGGTTAACTAGATTTTTGCTTGAAAAATGCTATAAAAGAGGAAGTGTTAATGAGACTTTGTTCATTAAATTCACACCTGAAATTTTGATTGATCAAATTTATGTTGATGACATAGTCTTTGGTGCAACATCTAAAAGCAATGTTGATGAATTTGTTGATCAAATACAACATGAATTTGAAATGAGTATGGTTGGAGAACTAACATATTTTTTAGGTGTGCAGGTGAAGCAGTGCAAGAATGGCATTTTCATCTCTCAGGAGAAATATGCCAAGAATTTTGTGAAAAGGTTTGGTTTGGAATATGCAAAGCACATGAGGACTCCAATGGGGTCAACCACAAAGTTGATGAAAAATGGAAATGAAAAATTTGTGGATGCAAGTTTGTATAGAAGCATGATAGGGAGCTTACTTTATTTAATTGCTAATCGACCTGATATTTGTTTTAGTGTAGGAGTGTGTGCTAGGTTACAAGCTGATCCAAAAGAGTCATACTTAAAAGCTATAAAGAGAGTCATTAAATATGTGAGTGGGACTATTAATTTTGGTATTTGGTACACTAATGACACTAACACAAATCTCGTAGGTTGTAGTAATGCAAATTGGACTGGAAATGTGGATGACAGGAAAAGCATTATTGGAGGTTGCTTTTATATAGGTAACAATCTTGTTTCATGGTACAGTAAAAAGTAAAACTCGATTTCCTTAAGCACTGCTGAAGCAGAATACATAGCAGCAGGTAGTTGTTGTGCTCAACTTCTTTGGATGGGTCAAATGATAGATTATTATGGCATTGATAAAAATAGGTTTACTGTCTTTTATGACAACATGAGTGCCATAAATATCTCAAAGAATCATGTACAACATTCACGAACAAAGCACATTGACATAAGGCATCACTTCATAAGGAAACTTGTGGAACAAAATAAGGCTGTGTTGGAATATGTTGCAACAAAAAATCAACTAGCAGATATCTTCACTAAGGCACTAGACTCTGTGAGGTTTGAGACTTTGAGAAAAGCCTTAGGCATTTGTTCTCTTTAAAATTTCATGGTTTGTGTGTATGTGCATTGGTTCATCACTAGAGTATTGAAAGTTATATGTATAAATCAGCTAGTGATTTCATTTGTGGAACCATATTATCAATGTACATCATGTACTTGTCATTTTGATGAATCTTAGATTAAAGTCTCAACAGGAAAATATTGTAAACTTGCTTGATGATTGGGGATCTAACAAAGAGAAGTCTCTTTGAGATTCAATCCTGAACTCTATTCACCTTGCCAAAAAAAAAAAATCATATGCAGGATGTTGCAGCCAAAGTTAGAATATAAAGGGCTACCTAAGACCACAAAAAATGGTTCTAGAGTGAAAGCCACTATACAAAAAAAAAAAGGAGAATTGTTTGAAAGGAGGTTATAGAAAATCTTGGAGGGGTGATTAGATGACCAGGTATGTTGGAACAAGTATTGGTTCTAATCTAACCTAGTGTGATGAATGTCGAGGGCCGTCTAGAGTAGCGTGTACATGAAACATACACACACATGGTCCACACTTGAAATTCTTGTTTGATTTATGCATGTGATTAGTAGAGGTTCAAGTGGTGACTCAAAGATCATGCTCTTAGAAGTGTGCATGTGTAAATTTTGTATTTTTACGAAAATTCAACAGAATCTTAAGGGATTGAATGTCAAAGTATGGAATTTGCTTGGTTAATAAATGTTGCTGTAGAACCTCACACACCAAGTTTTTTTTTCTTTGTAATTAAATCTGGTCATAATGTACTATAACAGAAATGTTGCCTATCTGTCAGTTATGTTTGTGGTTAAAGTCAAAGAACTAACAGTTTTGTCGCAGCAGAGTTTTTCTTGTGATGTATGATGCTGTAGCAGGCCCTGAGCAGTTACAACTTTTTGTTGATGTGTCATAACTAAAAGTTGAGGCGGGAAATTAGTGTGCACTTTAGAGCACGTCTCTCAAAAGGAGGAAAGAGAATTAACTTCTATAAATCGTTCAACTTTCTCCTTGCTTGAAATCTTGTGCTCAATTTATAGCTTTTCATTAATTTGTCTCCTTTCTTAATTAACCATTCATTAGCTTTAATCTCTGCTTACCCATTTAATCGTACATCTTTCACTCATTTGTTCTTCTTCTCCTCTCTGACAGTTGTATACAAGCATTCTCTTTTGTCACAAATCACAGGTACTATGGCACGACCACGAACAGGAACTCGTCGTTGGCCCCGAGCTCTACCCAATGCACCTGAAGGTGATCCCAACAAACCAATCACCTGTGACGGCACATTGTCAAGTGGTACTGCTACAGCCCATCATGATAATCAGCCACTACTATCTTCTGTTGTTCCTACTTCTACCATGGATCATAAGGGGAAAGCTCAAGCCTCTAAGTCCTCTGCCTTTGAACCAGACTCAAGTTTTGAATCATCATTTCAAGAAGAATTATCTGAGTCGCTGGGCGCGGAAATGGAATTACCCATTGTTGGCACACTTACTCGAGCAAAGGGAGTCGCTGTTGAACCCAGTGTTGCGACACCATTTGTTAGCACAAAGAAGGTTTTGCCCGCTGCTGCAGTAGAAGGATCTTCTCATGCAAAAACTATCAAGACTGATGTAAACATGGCTACAGCAGACTCTGATGAAGATGATGCTCCACCAACACACCCCCTATCACCTGTTCGACCGAATGTCTCTTTGACAGACTCATCTGATTCCAATGCCATGCCTAGTTTCGTTGTGCCTGAGCAAGTTACTGATGATCCAGCTATAACATCTCCAGCTAATGTTGTAGCAATGAGTGAACCAGGCCCTATACTGCATACTACACATTCTGCTGTAGCTGAAGATGAAACAGAAAATATACCTGGTCAAGCTTCTTCTGGTATGAAGATTGCTGCAATAGGTAGCGAGTTCAGTCTACTCAAACGTCCCAAATTCAAACGACAAGCACAAAAGAGAAAATCAACTGCCTCTTCTCTAGCAAGCCGACGCATAATGCAATGCACGATAAAGTCGGGATATGTGGTTAGTCTTGCTCATTCCAAAAAGTTTTATTTCTCTGCCTCTCTTGTTCGATGGGCCTTGGTTAATAAGAGAGCCTTTGTGGAAGAACTAACATTGCATATTGACTCATATAAGGGCACTGGCATTCTTGAACTTCTAGAACAACGCATGTTGCTAGGTACTGTTAAGATCAGTACTTCATATGTCGTTGCCGTTGTTCATGAGTTTTATGCAAATTTGAATAAAGCAATAGGAGATCCCACTTCCCCACACTATCATCAAGTTTATGTTAAGGGTAGTGTGTTTATTTTCTCCCTTACAGTGATTAATGAGTTTGTAGGCTTTGAAAAACTGGAGGAAGATGTTGCAGAGGTTAGTTTCACTCTTGATCAAGTTGCAACGGAATTATTGGGACACACTACCACATGGCTTCACGAAAATCGGCTAGCTGCTACAGCTTTGACAACTAAATATGCTGTCTTGCATAGAATTGCTTTAGCTAACTGGTTTCCAGGAAAACATGCCAATATAGTGCATGCCAAGATGGCCACTTTACTGTTTTAGGTTGGCACTAGTCTAAATTTGAACATCGGGCAGGTCATTTTTACTCAAATTTTGGACGAAACTGAAAAAAATGCTCCTACGTTATATCTTCCATTTCTATTAGTGATTTATGGTGTTTTAAGTCTGCAACACAAGGTCAAGAAATCTAATGAGGTATTAGCTAAACTTCCTCCTCCCTTACGCTTTTCTAGAAAATATCTAAAGGGCAAACATCAGGCAAGTACTCAGGGGAAGCAACCTTCAGTTCCTGTGTCTGCTACAGTAGGAGCTGCTACTCAGGGGGAGCCTGGTGCTTCAGTATCTAGTGGCACAGACTTTGTTCCCAGTTCGAGTGCTGATGTGTGACAAGTGTTGCAGCAGATTCATACTGAGCTGCAGTACATCCGGACTGCTCAAGCACCACTTCAGGCCTCTCATGCGCAGATTCTCCATAGCCAATAGTAGATTCTTGCTACTCTTGCCACCTTCCACCCTCCTGCTCCACCGGATGCTTAGCCCCTTGTCTTTATTTGTCAAAAAGGGGAGAATGGATTGTTATGATGCTACTGTTATGTTTACTAATTATGTTTATGCTTATGCTCTGATCCTGAACAACTCTTTCTCTTTATGTTGTTCTTTTCCTATCATTGTTCTAAGTTCGTTTAGTTTGGTAGCTCTGATTTTGGTAGCTCTGATATAGTTAGTTTATTTTGGGTATTGGTTTATTTTGGTTGTTTTAAATCTTGACTCTAATGCTACTCTGATCTTTTTTGTATTCTGTTTTGTCTTTACACTAATGCTCACTAATTTTTAGCTCAGGTGTGTTGATTGCTCTGATATTCAGTTTTACCAAAACAAAACCAAAGAGGGAGCTTGTTACGCCTCTTGTTGCACCCCTTGCTGCGACAAGTGCTATAAAATTAATTGGCTTGTGTTTTGCCAAAATTATGCTTTGACTGAATTTAATTCAAATTTAATATGCATATATGTTTGAGAATTATGTTTGACAGGTTTACCATATTTATAAGAGAGTTGAAAAGGCAAATTGACATCTACATTAAAGGTGATTGAAGTTTTCTTTTTCAAGAAATGAAGGTTGCCTTATTCAAGAATTGCTTGGAGACAAAGTCTTTCCATACAACTCAAGGCCCAAGTACGGATTACCTTGTGGAGGTTTAGACAATTAATTTAGCATATATAGAGAGCCTCACACGTCTGAAAGATGAAGAGAATAAGGGCGAGAAACTGAGTTGAAAACAAGGAATTGGTTGAATATTTTCAAGCTGTCAGGTTTTGTTGCAGCAGATTGACGATGTGCTGCAACAGAAGTCAGTAACATAGGAAATCTGATAATCCATGTATTGTTGTAGTAGACTGTGAAACAGACAGCTTATTTATGCTTCCGCTATGTTTATTGTTTTAATCTTTGATAGGAAGAATTTTTAGTTTGTTATTTTTTTTATTCATTGTTCGGGAGAAGAAGGTGTAGTTCTCGGGAGAGAACGTTGCAAGTCGAGGGGAGCTCGCCAAACCTAGGCTCATTAAGGAAATCATCATGAAGGTGTCAAAGACAAGAAGGAGTCTTTACTTCTGTAAGTCCATTGATATTGTAACTTGTGATTTATTAATGAAACAGGTTTGTTGGACCAAGAGAGGTCCCGTGAACGTAGACCGCATGGTTGAACCACGTTAAATATCAGTGTCTTTACTTTCTGCATACGTTTATTTATTTTGTTTTAACTTCTGTTACAACAAGATACTAATAAGAAATTATCAGGTATATCTACGCACATATATAAAGTGGTAAAAAAAATACAAGATTAAACGTGGTCAATTATCTCAAATCTAAATTCACATCCTATATCTGAAATAATTTACTATAGAATAATGGTTAACTTTTTGAATGAACAAAAACTTGCAAGGATATCTATCATACATTCAAAACTACTCATTTGCCTAAATTCATCCTCTCTTAAATTCAAAGAATAAAGAGTGATTTAAAGCACTAAACTAAAAACTGTATAGTCCAGTTTATATGGAACAAATATTGTCTCTATTAGGAAAGTATTCTTTATCATTGAATAACTCTATTCTGAATAGGATTTGTATTGTGTTTGATATGGCTTGTGTTTGGTAATTCTTTTACATACAAGTCCTGTTTTGTTGCAGTCGTGCTCGATAATTCAAGCCTTATCCAATAAATTCTTATCTTGGCAAGAAGTAAGAATCTTCTCAACAGGTGAAAATCTTAGCTCCTCTAATTCTTCACAGTAGATTCCTGAAGCTCATCTTATCCTTCTCTAAGCATGGTCTTTCCCTCTGGCTAATATGCTTCACATATTTACTACACTATAGATTCTGGAACTACCAATATAAAGCTTGAGGCAAACTCTACAAATGCTTTCAATACTTAACTTTTAATTAGTTATTTCTACTAGTTATAGTGCTAAATCTTCCTCTGGTGCACAAAATATTAAAACGATCTATCATGTAGATATGAAAAGAGGTAGCTAAAACCTAACACCTAATCAAGTTTCATAAAACCCTACTGATATGGGTGTAAATCCCGAGCTGAAGCTTACTTCTCTGACCTGGTGTGGTGTGGCCCGACCCAGTGCTGTGTAGCCCGACCCGAATTCGACCCGTATGGATTTCCCAGCTTGACATTTATGACTGATGTGATATAAAGACACTACCCTCTATTATCCACTGGACAATGGCTTTATTCGATGGGTATTGAACACGGGTAGACATGAACAGTATTGGACAACATTAAGCATTAATTGCTACCCAGAATGATTCTTCGTATAAATAGTCCATTCCTCCCACCATTATAGGTAACTCGTGCACATTTATTACTCTCAATAACCATGTTGCATTTGCCTCGGGCATACTAATCATTCTTGCATTCGAGGGGAAACACGAGCCACCACTCTCGCGATTCTTTTACTTCTTTTGCAGGTCATATAACTGAGGTCGGATTATTGAGCTCGGATAGACCAATATTTTCCACCCTCATCAGTTGCCTCTTAACCCTTAAGAAATCTCAACTAGAACACATGCTCACTGAAGAACCATTTCTATCATCCTTTTCTTTGCCCTTTAACTCCACTTTTTAAGGCTCTAAATGTCATTTCTCAACTTAGGTAATTGAATCCATTATGGTCTCTCGTTTCAAAAGCAGTAGCACTCTATCATCATATTCTTGGGCTTGAGAACTCAATCTTCTATTACTTCATGGACAACTCTTCCATCAACTCCTCCCTGAATTTAAACCCTTTACATCTATTGTTTGCTTACTATTGGATATAGTTTTCTTTCCTATCATCCTCTCATTTCCACATAGAAATGGTGTCACATTATCTAACATGATATTCTGTTTCCAAACAAGTATAGTTTGTACTAGTAGTGTCTTGCATGACTTGGAAAGAAAGACAACATAAGTAGAGCTTGTTCTTCATTCTCAAGCTTGAACATATTGATGTGATCTTGGATTACAATACCCTTATCCATCTTCAAAGAATAGAGATACATCTTTGGGCACAATTGTTAGTCATCGCCTTGATACATAAATGCTCTTGAGCTTCATCTGCAAACCCCTCGTTCTGGTGACCTTCTTTATCACATGATACTTAATCTTGAGAGGAAGGGCCAACCTTATTGTGCTCACAGCCCTTGGATGTATTAAACTTTATCCGAGTCCTTTAACATTTTAGGTTGTTGTTTATCTAATACTTGATAAAGAGTTTAATCATTATCAAATCGTGAATCGTATCGAATCGTTAATTATAACGATTCGTTCACATTCAAAAATAGATTTATAACTCTATATTTCTATGAATCATTAAAGTAGACCAATAAAAAGGTCATCATCACAAAAACATTATTAACAACAACAACTACACTTATCTCTTCATCACCTTCAACTTCACTGAGGATTTTAGCCAACAACACTAATAGAGGTCTTCGTGACTTCACTTTGGATTTTTTTATTATGGTTGACTAAGTTTTGTATACTTTAGACATAGAAGAAAAAAGAAAGAGAAAACAATATGATTTGACCTATATGTAGTATTAAAGTATATCATATCAAATCGCTGAATCGAATGTTGAATAGTAAGATTCACTATGATTTGATGTGATTCATGTACAGTTTCAATTCACATACTGATTTGTATCATTTTCTCGTGAATTAAACCGAATTGAAATATATGAATCGTGAATCATGCGATTCTGATAACTATAGTTTAATGCACCAACATATTATGAAACGTGTTTTATCGAAGAGTAAAGTTCATCTTCAAATCAAATAACTACCATAAACATGTATATTGTAATACATGTGCCGGTAAGGCAACTGTATAAGGAGTGAGTGAATAAATTTCTACTTCATTACTGTGTGAAACATATAGGTTATTTTTTCAATAACCACCAAGTGCCCTTTGTGTCCTTAGACTATGTCATAAGGTAGATATCTAATGTTTGCTACTTTAGCATATTAGTTAGGGGTGTGCATGGGTCGGTTTTGGCAGTTTAAAATATATTTTTCGACCTGAACCAACATATTCGGTTTGAAAAAATTAAAACCATAACCAACTCATACACCTCTCAAAATCACCCAAATCAAACTAATACATTTGAAGAAACCAAACTACCCAAACCAAGCCAAATCATACATTCAGTTTAACTTATAATTACATTTGAATAAAGTAATTATATTGTAGAAATCTAAAATATAGAAGAGTTACTCATGATATCTTTTATTTTTTTTCAATGAAAGAGGAGATAGATTGAAAAAATGTGTAGGGAAGTAAAAAGTCCTCTAAATATATATGTATGTATGTATATATATGTACGGGTCGGTTTGAGTTTATGGTTTTGATTGAAAAAATCATAAACCAAACCATGTAATCGGTTCATATGAAAATTTAAATTATAACCAATCCAACTTTTAAAAAACCGCTAAAAATGGATTGAATTGGGTTGGGTTAGGCGGTTTGAGTAGGTTGGCGGTTTCATTGCACACCCCTAGTGTTAGTTATGGTGATGATTGATTCGATCTAAAATGACATGTCTAGAAAAGTAGTTAGATAGAAAACAAGTGACATGGAGGCGATAGGAAGACATTTTAGTAGCACATCATTAGATGATAGATGGTACCTATTGGTGGTTATGACAGTGAATGAAGATAATATACAAATAAAGGATCAAAAGATAAGAAAAAAGAGAAAGGGGAAAAGAAGAAATGGAAAACGTAGAATGGGTATTTTATCCCTTAAAGTCCTAATAACTATCTTTTTTGTTTGTTTTTTTGGGTCAACATCCTAATAACTATCAAGTCAGCATTTTTTGTTCACATACTAAACAAAATTCTGTTAATCTTTTTGGTGAAGTCAATGGAATGGACAACTTTAAACACTTTTGAAAAGTTTGGAAACTAAAAATGTTTTTCACAATGAGTAAAATCTTGGAAATTCAACTAAATAATGAGAGTTAGTGTTGAAATTCCGCCCTATGACTAGCCTCAATTTACTTGTATATTAGAGCAGCACACCAAAGAGCGAATCCATTTCAAGTTAGAACGGTTGAAATCGGGCTCAATTTGACTAAGCCCACCATATATAGGTGAACCGAGTTTGATCATGAAATTTTGAGCTCAACGCATTGAGCCCGACACATTTCTATACAGGATCAGACCAGTCCAACTCGTGAGCTTAGCCCAACTCAAAGCCTAGCCCAGCTCAAAGACTAGCCTTGCTCGGGCCCAACTAGAGTCCAACTCGAGCCCAACACATGTCGAGCACAACTTGAGCCTACTTATAAATAAAAAAAATTGAAATAGTATGCATAAAAAATGTAAATATGCTTAGTTGCAAGTTTGCAACAAACTACAACCTACAACTACTTTAAGAAAATAAAAAATAATAATTACAAGTCTACTTTTTAAAAATATTAAGAAATAAATAAATTTTGAATAATAACTGTCGCATTGAAATTGCACAACTACTTTTAAGAAAAAGATAATAATAATTACAAGTTGTAAATTGCAGTAACTATATATATATATATATATATATATATATATATATATATATATATATATATATAAAATAAGTAGCACAAAGAATTTTTTTTCTTTCTTTGCCTAGTATTTCCAGTACTGATCTTAAAAGAGGTAGAGGTATGAAGTTCTGATGTTTAAAAATTCCATACCTAGGATAAGGACAAACTTCCTGCTAATTGTAATATTTGTAAAAAAAGTATTTCCATTTAAAAAAACTTTTGAATAGGTACTTTAGAAAGATATTTAAGAGTATCTACCCGATATATTTAATGATGTAATTCAAATCCAATTATATATTTCTTAATCCTGTGGTGTAAGCATTTTTCGTTATTCACATCTGAAAAATTATTTAATTTTGGTAAAAATCCTACTTTTGAAGCGTCTGTCAAAAAAACTTTAAAACCTGCTTTTGTAAGATATCCAAGAAATACTTTGAAAAAAGAAATTTACTTTTGAAGCCTATGCCAAAAAAACTTTACAACTTGCTTTTGTATGATTTCCAGGGAATACTTTGAAAAAAGAAATTTTGCAAGCAATGTTTTCTTCTCTTTCAACTAAGATTTATTTGATATGTGATTTGCTAGATTAGTAAAATTGATCTTCTTTTTGTGGGTATACTGATCACTGAATTGGCCCTAATTGGCATTTACAAAAAAAGAATACTTTCTTTTTCATGTTATATAATGTTTTATGTGTGTGTATATATATATATATATGTATGTATGTATGTATGTATGTATGTATTTGTGTGAGTTTGTATGTATATGTGAGTATATTAGTCTTGGTATGTATATATATATAATATTCAAAATATACTCATCACAAAGGAAATGAAAATTAAAAATTGGGCTAAGTCGGCTCGTGACCCAGGATGACAGGTTTGTGTGCTGAGTTGGGTCGTATATTTTGAAAAATAAGCTCAATCCAACTCAACAACTACAGACTTTGGCTAAGCTGAACCCGATTCTTTCAACCCCACGACTCGATGAATGGACTGAGTTGTCTAGATGCCAGCTCTATTGTCACCAAAAGTCAAAGTCGATTTCCATAAAGTAAAAGCAGAGATATATCTGGGTATGCACAACGCAAATAGATCTCATTCCTAGCACGAACCGTTTTATTATATTCACAATACGCTTCAGTCTTGCTTGAGAACACAACCTTCTGTCTTATCCTGGGACTTATCTATACTGTTTTTCTGTTAATGAAATGTTTCTTTTGACAAAAAAAAAAAAAAAAAAAAGACCTTGTCAATTGCAAGTATATCGGGATCTTTCTTTCTTTCTTTTTTTTTTTTTTTTTCTTTTTGTTGTTGCTAATTTAGCATGTCAGAAGTTGGTGAATAAAGATTTGAACTTGAATACTCATATACTATATAGCTGCACGAGTGAGATCCAATGCTAATGATATGTTTATGTACAGATTTAATTGTAATGCTATGTCTATTTAATTAAGATAAAATAATTTAAATAATTTGTTATCGTTGGGTTTCTGATAATTTTATAGTGGTGGTGATGCTAATAACTGATGAACGATTGGTGTGCA
Source organism: Ehretia macrophylla (assembly GCA_037974665.1). Taxonomy (NCBI): domain Eukaryota; kingdom Viridiplantae; phylum Streptophyta; class Magnoliopsida; order Boraginales; family Ehretiaceae; genus Ehretia; species Ehretia macrophylla. Next base: position 101,572,752 of record CM075764.1, on the reverse strand, counting down.
ACAGTTGCGATTTGAGAGAAGAAAGAGAAAGAAAGGCAAAGGGGTTCCGGGTAGTTCCATATCATTTTCCTGGAACAAGATAGTAATTTTATGTAACGTTACTCCCGGCAGATACATTGCCAACAGCTAAAATCATTATGGAACGTAATTAAACTCATCACAACTTCTCAAGGAATTCATAAAACAAATATATAAAGAGCTCTGTGTACTACCTTATTTATATCACTTATTTTTCACACCCTACATAAATGCTTAATTAGTATTTTAAAACGAGAAAGATTATATCTCTTTTTTTTTTTAAACATATCAACTAAGATGTTATAAATTGGTGATAAAAATAAGGTGGCATCCAACATTACTCATATATAAATTCCGTTATAAGCTAAGTTTACGCTGGTTAAATGATATAATTGATTCAGATTTCAGTATTCAATTATAACTAACATTACTGGATTTCACAGATGCACAAGTACTTACACGCCGACGCGGCCTCTTCTGAGAATATTGTTGATGTCTTATCTCCTTCCACAGCCAACCTTGACTGCACAAGTCCGGCAAGGCATCGTCAAAAATCAAGTGTAGGCTGCTCTTAAGACGTAGCACCAAAATGGAGAAAGAAATCTCTTTTTACAAGTGGTATTTTCACGCCTGCCTATGAACTGGATCTTCTGTATTTATAGAAAATGATTAAGCGATGGGGCCTTTCCTATCATATCATAGAGGCTTTCTATATTTCTCAACACTTGACACTCTTAATAAAAAACTAAAAACTGTTGGAATGACTTTAATAATATCATGTATCGCTACAAATTTTCCATTGCAATGATTTTTTTAAATACTGAGCAATGGTAAAAAGAGTAAAAAATTATAATCTTAAAAATGTTGCGTAAAAAGTAAAATTATGAGCAAATTATTAACAAAAAGTAATAAAAAATTTTAATCAATACAATTAAATAAAACCGTTTTAAATAATTTTAGTTTGTGCAATGGCTAAAAAAAGTCTTGAAAGAGATGTCACTGCAATGGTTTTTTCATTTTACAATTAAAGTGTTATAAAAGAGCTAAAATATCATAATGATAGAGCTAAATTCAAAAAATTTCTTAATTTATAGGGTAAAATACAAAACACACCTTGTGTTCTAGGTAAAAGTTTATCTTACACCGTAACATCTTAGTTTTTTTACAATACTCTAATTGTAAAGTAAAGAAACTATTGTAATATGTCTTATTGCAACAGTTTTCTATAGTTGTATAAACGAAATTTTTTTGCAAGCATTTTATTTAATTGCAACAACTAAAAAGAAACCTATACCTTAAGGCACATGAGAATAATTTAATTGATTTTTCTCTGTATCGGTGACAACGAAAAGACGCATTTTCTTGCTTGTTGATTTAGGGTACAAATATATATCAATGTCTATCAGGTAACAAAATTCATTCCTACTGTTTGAGGAAAATGTAAAGAATTGGCTTACTAGTAATCTCTAATTCTCGCCATAGATAGAAAGTCAAAAGATATGGTATAGAACATTTTATCACTGGCTGTTTATGGTCGCATGAGATTATTTTTTTGCGAAGGTCTTAAAATTATAATGTTGGGCTATGACCTGTATTTGTAGTTATTATACAATTGGCTTATAAGCCACCACTTAGAACCGTAAGAATTACCTATAAATAAGTCTTATACTATTGCAATCGGTGTGGCAAAATAATGAGGTATGAGGTTTTGTAAGAGAGTGTTTGTCCGTGCACGTAGACTTTAAGTCGAACTACGTAAAACCTGTGTGTCAATTTCTCACATTCATCTTTGCTTCATATTAAGTTTTATACACATGGTATCACCCTGATTATAACAAACTGGTATTTAGAGATAGGTTAAGGGTAAAAATTTGTGGTTCTTTGTTTCTGTTGCCTTTGTTGCTAGGTGAAATTGTCTCTAGATTGCTACGACTATCAACTCGCAGAGAAAGAACCAATAGAAAATACACCGTTGCATCTAGCATGAGGAGAAGAATTTGAACATAGCTGACACGACATTCAAAGCTCGCCGAAAAGTTATCGGAGAGGATAAGGAAGGCGTTTTGCGTCTGTTCTGAATTTCTGGGAGGTGAACAGAGGTTGTTGATCTGACACCACCAGGATGTTCTACATTCGACAAGAATTCCAACGACATCTTACATGTAAAAATTAGATAGTCGATCTCAAGTTATGAGCAGGTCAAAAAGAGGACCAAATTTGTGGCTATGATATGGTGTGACGCGGTGCATAAAACTTTGGTGCACCATCGCATTTGATTGGTGCAGTAGTTGGGTTTTATTTGGTGTAATGTATTGCATAGTAAATTATTATGTTTTAGTTTTGATTGGATAGCTTAAAGAGATACAAATCAAGTGTTTTACGCAAAGTGTAGCTATTGTAAGCTTCAATTGACTATTTACCAAGCTATTGACCGTTGACCAATCCCGTTGACCAAATGTTGACCATTGACCAGACTGTTGCCCGAGCGTTTAGGTATTGACTTTGACCAAGGTTGACCAAAAGTTGACTAGGGTGATTCCAAAGTTTTTTGATGTGTTAAGTCTGAATTTTCACTAAGTTTTGTCAAATTTGATCTCAAAGTGCGTGTTTTAGGATCGAGTTGATTAGAGATTGTTGACTAAAGTTGACTAGAGTGGACCGTCGGTGTTTTTAAGATTTTTGAACGTGCTGAATCTAAACTTGCACTCAATTTTTCCAAATTTCACTCTAGATGTATGTGTTTTAAGGTTGTGTTGACCAAAGACGTTGACTTTTGACTTTGGCCAGAGTTGACCAAGAGTATTTCAAGATTTTTCGTTGTGATGAGTTTGAATTTGCAGTCCGTGTTGTGAAATTCTAGCTCAAGGTGTGTGCTTTTTCGTGAACAACTATGGTTTTGATTTTTGAAAAGTTTGAGATTAAGAAATTTGACGAGAGAAGAAGTTTCAATCTTTGGAAAATCAAGTTCAAGACATTCATATTGATACAAGGTCTATGAAATGTCATTGAAGAGAAGATTCTAGCTGAAATGAAACTACACATGACAGCGACAAATGATGTATTATAGGAGATTGTTAAGAAAATGACATCAGTCGAGTCTTGAAAGGCTTTAAGAGGAGCTACAACAACTCCCCCAAATGGTAAAAACCATCAAATATAGCTCCAATAGCTCCCCCAAATGATCCCCTATATTTTAACGAATAAATAATTTGACATTTGGATCCCCCATTACTAGGGATCAAATCCTTTCCCCATAAAAAAATGTTGTGTGTGGGAAGCGAATGATGCAGCCGGACAACCTTCTTATCCGGCTGCCTCATCCAGCCAAAGCAGAAGGGGTTGGCTGCGTCATTTGCCTCTTCCATATAAGTTTTTTTTTTTTTTTTGTTCAAACGATATGAGTCTTTAAGCGTTTTTTTTAATTACACTTATTAGAGTCTTTAAGCTTTTTTTATTATAGTTTTTAATGTTATTTTTTAAAATAAAGATAGATATTAGAGTATAATAAAAATAAGGATTTTCTAAATAGGGAAACTTTTGGAATAAAACTGAAATAAGAATTCTATAAAATAAGGGATTAGTTAAAAATAGGAGAACTGTTAGAGTGAAACTGAAGTAAGGGATCTGTAAAAATAGAAAAAATACTTTAGATCTCCTAAATGTAAGAAAAAAAATTAGGGAGCTATTGGAGTTAGTCTAACGAATTTTTATGCATCCAAGTCTCTTACAAATCGCCTCTACTTGAAGAAGAGATTGTATTATCTCAAAATGAAAGAATGTAAGCTCATTAAAGAACACCTTGATGTGTTTAATTCCATTGTAATAGAGTTGAAGAACATTAGGGCCACCTTTGATAATGAAGATCAGACTTTCATATTGTTGTCTTTTACCACCCTCATATGAGAATCTTTCCGATGCCCTATTGTATGATCGAGATAAAATTAGTTTAGATGATGCGAATTCTGCAATGAAATAAAAAATCTTCAGAACCAATTCCGAAAAAATAGAGTGAAAGTTCTATGGGAAGGTTTAGTGAGTAAAGGGGAAAAATAGAGTGGAAGATCTTTGACAAAGTCAAAATCAAAATCAGTAGAGAAAAGACACTATTATAAGTGTGGGAAACTGGAGAAATGATTGTTTGAAGAGAGAAAGAGGTAGAAATTCAAGAAATGTGATGAATGCTGCTGAGGGCAAGAGTTATAGTGCTGCAGAGATTTTGTTTGTCAGTACTGAACAATGGCAAAATTAACTAGTTTCTTTTTTACTTAAGCTAGTTTCAGAAGTGAAGTTTGCTTAAAAGCAAGGAGAAAAGTAGTATATTCTAGCTTAGATGTCATACCTTAATGCATTGCGAAAGGGCATTTATACTTACTAAGATCTGATATTCTGTGCACAACGATATGTTTAAATCTCAAGATTCAAGGAAATACGCCATATTACCAACGAACAAGATTGAGGTTTAATAGATAAGGGCCTTATCCAACTCCTAAGATGTTGGGCTCCTTACTTATCAATTCTAGTAAAGCACGTTATTCGTGTCTACGAGCTCTGGTGGGATCCGACCTGGATATCCTGAATTTGTGTCACATTATTAGGAATGTCAACGGGTCGAGTATCCGTTAAATTTATAAAGTCAAATTCGAACTTATTTAAATTATTTTTTGGCAAACTCGTTACAAAAATTCGTCGGATTTAAATTTTGCTTACCAAATCCGAACTCATTTAACATTTAAAGCCTCATGGATACTCGACCAAACCCGTTAATAAATAAAAAATTATTTTAAAAAAATTAAAATACTTTTAAAAGTAATTAAAAAAAATACTAAAATAATGACCAATGGAATAAAACTAAAAGTAATAAACTAAATTTTTTGTCCATAAACAAACTTAAACTACCTCTAAAGTAATAGAAACATTAAAAAATTAGAAAATAACTTGTCAATAATTATCTTTACCATCCCATCATTTGTTGTGCAATTATCCACATTAATGATAGATAATTTAGTCTCTAAATTCCATTCATTTAAGCAATTAAGTTAAAAAAAAATAAAATAGCAATTAAGCAAATGTTCAGCAAGTACTTTCATAGCGTGAGGCGCAGACACATAAATAAATCTACATATAATATCATTAATTTAACTAGTCATATTCATGCTATAAAATGTAGCACTATGAAATATGAAAATACCTATAGGCCTACAACTAGAAGTTTTGGCCCGATATTATAAATAAATAAAAAAATTATTTTCCTAAACAATATATTATATGTCTATGTATATAAATATATAAATATTTTTATTAATTTTTTACACTAAATTAATAATTGGATTTTTTTAATTGTTATTATCAAACCTTATCGAACTATCTGTCAGTAATTGTTTATAAAAACCAAACCCTGGTGGTTACTTCATCGATTTCATAAACAGATTTTTAATCAAGTCGGATACATATCGAATGCGAGCTTGAACTCTACCCATTTCCATTCCTATACATCATCATGCCACATCAGCGTAGAACTTTCATTTGGGATCCTCCATTAGATTGAGCAGGTTCGTTTTGTTGCTTCTTTTGTATAGAGTTTTTTTTTTTTTTTTTTGAAATGAAGAAAAATCACTTACTTATGTAGCAACATAAAAGAAATACTACTATGGAATAAATTATAAATAATATAATAAACTTTTTCTAATAGGTTAAGTTTTTATATGAGGTGATCACTTAACATAGTATTAGAGTTTAAGTATCAAAAGTTCTGAATTTAAAACTCACAGTTACCTAATTAAAAATATTAGTTTTGTTTGTAAGATACAAAAATTAACATTGCTTACACTTATAGAAACATGTTTCAAATAATAAATAATATAATAAATTCCTATTTAATATATGCTCACTTAACAACTGCAAGTAATCATATCAATGAAATAATCATCCAAAGTGCTACACACCTCAACAACTGCAAGTAATCATATCAAGGAAATAGTAATCCAAACTGCTACACATATCATAGGTATTCCCACAACCATTAAATAATCACCAGTCAAGGATAAAATATAGCCACAACCATTAAACAATCACCAATCAAGGATAAAATATACCCGTTGCAGCCAAACTAGCAACTAGAACGACGAGGTATGGCCAAAAAAACAAAAATCAACATTAATATGCAACCTTTAGATTTATAGTCACCGCTTGGTTTTGACACTCAAGCAACCCGCCCTGCTCTTGTCCCTGAAAGATGTAGCTATCCACCTTTCAGGAGATCCATAGGTGGTAGGTAATGGGTTGCAGGCCCTTTATTCTTCTATACGTGATCTCTACCTTGCAAGAGGGGGGTAATAAGCGGGATCGACCGGTCAAAGCCAAGTCCGTAGCGCTCCTTCTGCGGTGCCAGCAGTGCCTCGACTTGAGTTTTCGCTGTAGGATTAAGTGAGGTGATGAAAGCGGAAACAGTCAAAGAAAGTTGAAAATACAAAGACCCAATTGGGATACTGGATATAGATTATGGACCTAGGTGGCTTTTTTCCCTCAGTGTAAATGCTTTGTATTTATTCTTTTTATTTTTTCAAATCTTAATCAATCCGAGATTGTCTAGGTAGTCATTGAAGTGTGAAAAAATAAAGAGTTGTTTTGCTCAAGAACCCTGAGGGATTTTAGAAAACTCAGGAATCAATTAGAACAATGGATATAGATGAGAGACCTTGCCAGATCGCTTTTTTCCCAATATTGAAGCTAACTTGTACTTCTCTTCTAGTCAGTTTTCCATTTTACTAAAGATCATAATATCACAAGTAGAAAGGGGAAATTTTATCTACTAAAGGCTCAGTTTGTTTTGGTGTAAAATAACTTGCTAGTGGAAAATATTTAAATAAAAATATAGTTTTCTAAAAAATAGAATATTTTTTGGTGTTTGTTTGTTACACAAGAAATATTTTTTGATGTTTGGATGTAATAGTGAAAATTTGATTAAAATTAATAATTTTTTTCAAAAAACTAATAATGAATCATTATTAATTAATTAATTGATTAAAATTACTAGTTTATTATTAAAAATTATTAATTAATAGAAAACTTAATTAATACATTATAATTAAATAAATTATTAATGGTTTCATGAATTTATAATAATTATTCCATTAATTATTATTAATTTGTAAAATTATTAATTTAAAATTAAATTATTTAAATAATTAATTAATAGTTAATAAAGAGATAGACAAATCTTAAATTGATTAAATAATTGTTTAATTATTTAATTTATTTATTATTTATTAATATTAAATATAATTAATTAATGACTAATTGAATTAATTAATTAGTCATTAAATTAAAATTAATAATTTTTTTATTATTAAATTAATAAATTTGTAATTAAGAATCATTAATTGAACATGCGAAGGGAGTGGGAAAGGAGTCAGGGGAGGAGGGGGGGGGGGGGGGGGGGGTGTGGGGGGGGAGGGGGTTGGGTTGGAGTGGGTGAAAGTGAGGTGGAGTGAGTAACAATTATTTTTTTCTCATAAAAGACATGAAAATATTTTTCACTCTGTTTAAGTAAATATTTTTTTTATCGAAAAATATTTTTTAACTTACCAATTTTTTTGTGTAACTAAACACCAAAAAATTAAGAAAACATTTTTCAAAAAATATTTTACGACAAACAAATGAAGCCTAAAAAGTTTGGTGTACATACATATTTTCTAAAGTTAAAAATATAGTGCCAAAGTAATTTTTTTTTTTCATTTATTGGGAAGAAGCCCTATGGATAAATGTCAATATTTGACAACATCAATTGTAAGAACTTTTAGTTTTCCGATGAATTATGTTGGTGACCACTAAAATGTACAAAGTTTGTAAAAATCGTATTAAGTTAAAATCTTTCTCTATATTCGAAATATTTTTCAAATGTGCTACCAATGAGTCAATATTCGAAATAGGTAAATTCGGAGCAATTAATTGAAGGCATAATCAAATAATAAAACTCTCACTAAAGATTAAGCACAGCTTATAGTTAGGGCGCAAAAGTAATATGCTTTTTTTTATGTCGGGGTTTACACTGATTTATACTTTTGTATTCTGTCTCTTATGGATCCGAGGTACTATATTTTTTCTTTATTTAAAGAAAAGGTGATTTAAAACTTGGCTCTTGTTAAATGGTTTTTGTCATGATTTAATTATCCTGTCTTACAATATTTTTGTGGCGGGGCCGGAGGGTGTTTCCGGCAGTTGGGGGATGTCGAAATTGTATTATAAATCTTAATCACTTCATGCAAGACAGAATAAACCCACAAAACTCTGCAATTCTTGTCTTCTATTTTATTTCCATCCTCCTTACTTGTGAACCCCTCAACACCCTCTCACCAAATTTGGAGTTAAGTTGAAACAGCATCATGGATACGATGCCCAGCAACCGGCAGGGATTTGACCTGAAGCAGACCGAGTTCATCCCACTGGTTGACGACAAGAGAAAGCCTCTTCGGCGGATATACAAGTGTCCGGAATCGGAGGAGAACCAGCTCCACAAATCTCTACCCAGATTTGGTCCGTTGTACCAGATAGACCATTCTTCCTTGGAGGAGAATGTCAAAGAAAAGGCTTGGCAACAGGTATTACGAAATTCGCCGGACAGGGAGGCAATAACTATAGAGATTTACTTGTCTGTAATGAGACCAATAGAAGAAAAAGCAAGAGACGCATATGCTGAAGGCACTGTGGATCGTATGACTGGATCTGAGTTTAGATGGATGATGATCAAAGACGGTTGTCTCTTTCTTCAGATGGCGTTATATATCCTTGGCCGATCCAAGCAACTAGGCTACCCCCCTGGAGATGAACTCTTCCGGAAAAAGCCTAATCGAAAGGAGATGAAAGCATGGGCCAAGTCTATGTTCTTTGTCGGCAACCAGATTCCTTATCTGGTGCTAAAGGAACTTATGAAGCAAAGCTTCTTCCAACAGGTAATATCACAAGGGAAATGGAATGACTTCTCTTCAAATTTGTCCGAGAGAGTCCTATATGAATTTCTAGTTTTGCCTGCTCTCGAGACCAAACGCCATAAGACATGTTCAAAAGGAGTTCACTGGATGAAGGAGCAGCCGATTGACCTGATTCATGCCCTCCAAATGCTGGTACTCGGGCCACAAAATTATGACACAACTGCAGAAGAATACGAGTCAGAAGATGATGAAATCGGAGACCCAAATGAAGGAGGGAGGGTTACTCAACAGGGAGGAGGGAGTGTTACTCAACAGGGACAGGTAGTTATCAACTTAGAAGATATCTCCGACGACGTCAGAACTTGTCCTAGTGCCACAGAGTTGAAGCAACAAGGTATAAATTTTGAGGTTAGTTCTGGTCCCATAAAAGTGACGCAAGCATGTATGTGTATCAGGAAACTAATAAGAGCATGCAGATACTTGAAGATTGTCAAGGGGATGGGAACTCGTGGGATTACTTATGTGAATAGTAGTATCTTTTCAACAGCTCTTTTCTTGCCTCCTCTCTTGGTTGATGACGATACCGAGCTCCTGCTCCGGTGTCTCAAAAATTATGAGATAAGTCAACCATTAGATCAGAAGAAACAGGAGTTTAGCTCTTATCTACGCTTTATGAGAGACCTAATTCGTACACCAGAAGATGCAGATCTCCTCTATTCTAAAGGAATTATCCATGGAAGTCGTAGATATATAGAGAAATTGCCAGGAATTCTTGACAAGGTGGCCCCCAAGGACAATTACAATCATAATTTCCGAGCTCTCACACTTAAGATAAATGATTACAACCGTCCGTTATGGAAAAACCTTCGAAACCTCCTTAGCTTCATTACATTCCTGACCCTGGTGCAAACCGTGTATACAGTCCTCTCCTATTACAAGAGAAATGATCTTCAGTATCCTAAGCAGCAAACACATGATTGAAAATGCTCTGCAAGCCTTTATTTCTGTCGCGTCAAAGAATCAAGTTTCTCATTAATCAATAATTCATTAGGTAAAATTCTAGTGTTTCATGTATTTTAATTTATGTATGAAACAAGCTCTCAGTGTGATAACAGCTATGCATTTAAAATTGAGTTAAGCCTTTGATTTGTTTTGATTCTAATCTTTGTGTATCACTATCCATATCGTCTTTGATATGCCACTGTATTATATAAGATGAGATGTACATTAGCAAAATATACAAAAAATTAAAACACACTTATCCTAAATGAATTCTTTCATAGTATCAGAAGTCTCATGACAAAAGTCTTCTAAATACTGCGCTATTAATTCTTCCTTCACCTTTTCTATTTCTTTTCTTCCTCCATTTTTCCTCCTTCTAATCTACTTCAATAATGCAAAGTTTAGTTCACAATTTGAAATAAATTAAAATTTAGCAGGAGCACGACTGCCTATATCCACTTATCTCTCAGGAGTATATTTATGCACTTCCTCATGATCATTGTTTAAATTGATCGATTTTGTTGGAAAATCATCTAATGAGTGAGAGTAGGGTGCTATATTTGTATGAGAGAGAAAAATAGGGGTTGGAGTTGTTAAAGGTAACATATTAGTTTTAGGGGTTTCCTTTTTCACGAAAATTCAAGTTTTTGTAGAAATCTTTTCTTTCTAGTTGAAAGTTTTTGCAAGAATGAAAGTCTAATTCTTGCAAGGAAACACCTTAGAATGTTTAGCCAAATGAAAAATGAAAAACAATGTTTTATTCAACCTTGCAACGTAACTAAACCAAATTCTTTATTAATTGAACATTTTTTTTTTGTTTAAAATTACTCACTGAACTTTATAATTGTTCTAAATAAATTACTTCGTCCATTGATAGGGTAAAAAACCATTTCAAAATTTGACATTTAGTTTGTACCAACAAAGGATTATATAGTACAAGCAAAATATTGATATTCCGCTACAAAATTTTTGATGTGTCATAGCACTTGAAACTTGTTGCAGGCAACATACACAACATTAGGTAATAATTTTTTGACCACTGAATGAAGACATGTTGCAAATTCTATTCCACACCCGTTTTTAGCAAATTACTAGTAAGGGTTAAAAGCAATTGCGACTGAGGATATTTGCAAAGGTTTTCTTCAAAAATTACATTATAGATGTTTTCTTATCACTACAAGAAAAACGCTCAAAGGTGACGGTATGTCACATTTTTATCGCCAAAAAAATGACGAAAATGAGACGAAAATTTCGCTACATGAAAAGTGACCATTTTGAGACGGTTTGGAAACGACTTAAGTATGTCGTCTCCAAATCGTCTCCAAAGGCGTCTATTCGGTGACGGTTTTATAAGTCGTCACCAACAGGGAGACGGTTTTGAGACGCTTTATGTATATCGTCTCCAAACCGTCTCCTTTGTCTCCAAATAATCACCAATAGGGGGGTGGTTTTGAGACACTTTATGTATATCGTCTCCAAACCGTCTCATAATGCAACAATTTGGAGATGATTTTGTTAGTCTTCTCGAAATAGTCGCCAACCGGAGACAGTTTGGAGACGATTCATCTATGTCGTCTCCAAACCGTCTCCAAATGGCGGCAATTTGGAGACAGTTTTATGAGTCGTCTCCAAAACGTCGCTAGGAGACGGTTTAGAGACGATTTCTCTATATCATCCCAAACCCATGTCCTATTGGCTAAAACATATTATTTATAGCTTTTTCATAACCTAAAAACACTATAAATTACATTAAAAATTAAAGAAATTAAATCATCCAAAATGTCTAATATTTAGTATGGCATTACGTAATGACAATATAAACAATTGTTCCTTCAAAAAAATCAGAAAATAAATGACACCCTTATAGGAGGATTATAAATGAGCTTGGAAAAGACAACATTAATTTTCAATACATATATTGATAATTAAGGATTACATCTGAGTCGTAACAAAATACGTCATACCAAGTACATAACACCTAACAATGTACATAGTCACAACAGGCCGAATACATTCTCACAATAACGAACAAACCACATCATCTAGTTACCGAAAACTAAGTTCATATTCATAACCATAATATATATGGTAAACTTAACAGAAATATTAGGGGAAGCACTTGGGAAAATAAATCTTCAGCATTTTTTCAAAAACTAGTTGATGAACTTGAGCTTGTGAAATATAGCCGTCTTCCTTTGGTGGAGCATTAAGATCAATATTCTGTTTCATACCTTTCTTCAAAGTCCGTTCAGTTTTTTCTTGCGAGTTGTCATTTTCTTTTGTAAGACGAAGATACTGTGACTGTTGTTGTTCCTTCTCACTCATGGTTGATAAAAAAAGGTTGATACTTACAAGATGGAAACAGAGTCATTCAACCCAAATGAAAGCTCTTTATATAGACACCAACACATTGGAAACCTTTCGTTTTCCGTCTCCTTTTCGTCTCCTATAGGAGATGATTCGGAGACAGAAAAAAGGATGTCGTCTCCAATTCGTCTCCAAATTGTGTATCGATTTGTCTAATCAGTTGGAGATGGCGTGTACGCCACTTCTTGCCAGTGTGAGGGGTTGAGAACCTTCCGTTTTTCATCTCCTTTTCGTCTCTAATCAGAGATGAATTGGTGACGGAATATCATTGTCGTCTCCAATTTGTCTCCAAATTGTGTATCGATTTGTCTAATCAGTTGGAAATGGCGTGCATGCTACTTCTTGTCAGTGTAAGGGGCTGAGAACCTACCATTTTATGTCTCCTTTTCGTCTCTAATCGGAGACGAATTGGTAACGAAATATGATTGTCATCTCCAACTCATCTCCAAATGGTGATATATCGATTTTTCTAATTAGCTAGAGATGGCGTGCACTCCAGTTCTTGTCACTGGGAAGGCTAAGAACCTTTTGTTTTCCGTTTCATTTTCGTCTCTAATCGAAGCCGAATTGGTGACAGAATATGATTGTTGTCTCCAAATGGCACGATTTTCTTGGGGAGGGCTGAGAATATTTCATTTTTTGTCTCTAATCGGAGACAAATTAGTTACGGAATATGATTGCCGTCTCCAATTTGTCTCCGATAAGAGACAGAATGGAGACATGCTTCAAGGTATATAATTGAAACAAATACGAGACATTAAAATCATGTTAAATATATAATATTTAGATGTTATTAAATTAATGTTGTCATCAACTTATTAAATAAATTAATATTGCTTTTTAATAATAAAGTAATCTAATAATGATACTTATGAATTATATTAAAATTTATAATTACTTGGTAAATAATTTTTTGTACCTAGAATTAAAGTTAATATTAATAATTAAATTATTATTACCAAATTGTTGATGAACTTATAATTAAAGTACTAATTAAATAATAAATATGAGATTACAAAAATTGGAAGAGGTAGGTATCTTAATTACTTTAATTCTCCCATAAACTTTTAAAAATTTATCTTATTAATTCCTTTTTAAAATAAAGGAACATAAAATTTTCAAACAAAGTAAAAAAGCATAGGAGACGGACCAATCTGTCTCCCAAAAGGAGACGGACAGTCTGTCTCTATACTTTTGGGAGACGGACCCAGTGTTTCTGTCTCCACTTCTTTGGGAGACGGCCCAAAAGGTCCGTCTCCTTGGGAAACAAACCAATTGGGTCCATCTCCAAAAATGGAGACGGACCCAATTGGTATGTGTCCCAAAAGGAGACGAGCCCAAAAGGTCCGTCTCCGGGTTTGTCTCCAAAAAGAAGACGGGAAGGAGACGGACCCTGGTTCGTCTACCGTATTTTTCAAAAACCCACGGCCAGCATAGCATTTAAAGTGTTGTGCATATATATATTTTTTAATCTACAAGGGAGACGGACCAATTTGGACCAGTCCATAATACCCTACCCCCACCCCTTCTTACCTCTAAACTTTCCTTCTCCACCCCCAACCCCTCCATTTCTCAAACCACATTAAGGTTATATATATGTATATGAAATGTATATGTATATGTATATGTATATGTATATGTAGATGTAGATATAGCTATATATATATATATGAAATGTATATGTATATGTAGATGTATATGTATATGTAGATGTAGATGTATATGTATATGTATATGTAGATGTATATGTAGATGTAGATATATATGTATATGCATTTGTGTATGTGTATGTATATGAGTTTATATATATATATATATATACATATACTTCTATATTTTTGTTTTTTTTTTTGTATTTTTTGGGGTTTTTGTCTATATTTTTTTCCAGTTTTTTTTCTTTATTTTTCGGTTTTTTTTTTGTAATTTTTTGTTTAATAAATTTTTGGTTTTTTTTTGATGTTTCAGTTTATTTTTTTTCTATTTTATATTGAATTTTTTCCTTTATTAATTATTTATATATCTATATATTTTTTTTTAATTTACGTTTTAGTTTATTTTTATTTTCAGTTTTTATTTTTATTTTTTTCATTATTTGTTATTGTCATACTATACATTTTAGTATTTAATATTTTTTTCTGTTTTTAATTTTTTTCTTTATTGTTCGTTATTGTTTTTTAATTTTTTTTAAATAATTTTTGTTCTTTATTGATGTTTTAGTTTTTTTTTCAGTTTTTTATTTTTATTTTTTTTTTAGTATTTGTTGTTGTGATATTTTGCATTTTAGTTTTGTATATTGTTTTCAATTTTTATTTTTCTTCGTTTATTAATTATTTTAATATTTATTAATTTCAGGAATTTGCTATTGGATAAACCGTAATATGTGTCAGGTTAGTATTTGTTAACGCCAAAATTGGGCTTGGATCCATGGTCCAACCGCGACGCGTCTTATAGCCCCAATCTGTTCGGTTATTGGGCCAGGGCCCATATGCAATGCTATAAGTCGTGGCCTACTCCCGAAGAAGCCCACTCGGAGGCCCCAAGCTCTACGCTAGGCCCAAATATCGAATTATCTCATGTAGGCGACTGGCGACGTACTCGGGCACGACCCGAGGCCTTGTTGGGTGCTAACAGATAAGTGACCAAGAAAGAGACCTTAAGTGACTAGCCTACCGTAGCAGATGATGATTGACAAGTTCGGATAGAGGCCTATCTTGCGAGATAAGTGGTTACTTTCTCGAAGTAGTCTACTTGATGTACAAGTCTCAGGAGGTGAAGCGACTCTCGACCTATCACAATCGCCCAGCCTACGAGAAGGGGACTACCATTGAAGGACTTGGGCTAAAAATTACTTCTATCCTACACGATGATGATCAGGTAGTCTATTAGGAATACAAGTCCCAAGGGTCCGTGACTCTTGGTAGACCCACACCTATAAGTAGGCCACGCCTACACAAGGACGGGGGATCGAGTATTAGCCAGATACAGCAATACACTACCTCTCCCCTTTACGAAATCACAACTCACTCTTCCCACAGAACGCCGCAACTACGGTAGTTTCCGATTATCCTACCTTACAACCCTCATTAGATCTCTCTTTCCGATAGACTACTAACTTGAGCGTCGGAGTGTCTTCGGCCGGCACCACACCGGTGTCCCAAGACTCACGTCGTTCGGTTGCTTTCTGTCTCTGTAGGTTGCTGGTGGCCCACAATTCGTGATTGTAGATTTTGACGTCTACAATTTGGCGCCCACCGTGGGGCCCTAGCAACTTAGTTACTCGAGCAGAAGGCTACGAACTCTCGATCATTCTTACTTTCGAAAAAAGCCATGACTGAAAGCAGCATTCAAAACGATGTCCAGGCACAGATGGAGGCCTTGTTGACCGAGATGGAAGCATGCAAGGACAAACTTAAGGAGCTCGAGGCAGAAAACACCACCTTTCGCCAAGAGAATATTGAGCTAGAGGAAAGGGTCAAGACTATCACAGCGACCACCGCCCCTTTGAACCGCGGGAAGGCAATCGCCCATGGTGAGATGGTGGCGCCCATGCAATCTCTTGGCTCCACACCCCAGCAGACGCCCGGCAGTGGAGTCTACCTCCAAACCACTGTCACCACTGAACGACCTCAAACACAGCCAGCAGACGAGGGAGGACCGAGCCGTGATATCCTTCGACGGTTCCAGGAGATTGAGTCCCTCATCCAGAGGATTCCCGGGGTGCCTGCCCCCATTAAGAGGAGTGCGGTAAACAGCTTTGCCGACTCCCCGTTTGTTGACACCATTGCAATGGTGGAGATGCCGGCTAAATTCAGCTTTCCGAACATGAGGCCTTATGATGGGACTACTGACCCTGATGATCATATAATGCAATACAAGCAGAGGATGTTCACCGTAGCCGTCCCGCGAGATTCTAGGGAAGCATGTATGTGTAAGGGATTCGGTTCTAGTTTGATAGGACCTGCCTTGCAGTGGTATACTAACTTACCAAACAATTGTATCGCCTCCTTTGCCCAACTAACCGACATGTTCGTGGAGCAATTCGCGAGTAGCAGAAAGTTAGAGAAACAGTCTGATGACCTCTACCTGATTGTACAAAGGAGAGGCGAGCTCCTGCGCGACTTTGTGGGGAGGTTCAACAAGGAGAAGGTAGCCATCCCCCAATGTAACATGGCCACGGCCATCTCAGCCTTTCGCAAGGGCCTGATCCCCGAGTCTGACCTATATAAAGAATTAACCAAGTACCCGTGCAAGACCATGGAGGATGTTCTGACGAAGGCTTGGGCTCAGATTAAGTGGGAGGAAGATGAGTCAAACTATCACCCTTCACCACCGCGCCGTGATAGGGGTGATCGCAGGCAATATTTAGCGTCTGATCCGCGTAGTAAAAGACGCGAGCCTTACCCGGCAGAAGAACGAAGAAGTAAACGATCACGCAATGACAGGAGACCACTTGACCAGAGGCGAGACCGCAGCCCAAACATACGAAGAATGCCAGACTATAACCTCAGTATAGCTCCGACTGAGCTTGTTCATACTTTGAAGAGGATGGGCAACGCCGTCAAGTGGCCGGAGAAGATGCGGTCCCCCGCTGACCGGAGAGATAAAACTAAGTGGTGCGACTTCCACGACGACCATGGGCACACAACTGAGGAATGCATTGGCCTCAAAAAAGAAGTCGTGGAGTTGTTAAAGAAGGGCCACCTCACCCAGTTTTTGACCGACAGAGGGAAACAAACCATAGCCCAGCGAGAGGGAAAACAAAAGGCACGAGAGATCACCCCACCTAAGCCGCCGCGCCTTGAGCGAACAGTGAATTTCATCACTGGTGGATCGGAGGTCAGTGGTATCAGCCACTCGGCGGCGAGAAGACACGTTCGACAGGCGGTCGGTTTTGGCTTAAGGCCTCGGCCACCTAGGGAATTTGATATTGAACAGATCATCACGTTCTCTAACAACGAAGTAGCCTACTTGGATGATCCGCACCATGACGCCTTGGTGATAACGTTAAGGGTGGCCAACTGCCTGGTCAAACGGATACTAGTCGATAACGGCAGCTCAGCCAACATCCTCATGCTAGATGCCCTTAGGGGGATGGGGATCGATGAAGCATGTGTCACTCGTCGTTCAACTACCCTAATCGGGTTCAGCGGCGAACACAAAAGCACCATTGGAGAGGTTGTGCTCCCAACTTACGCCGAGGGCGTTAACCACAATACTCGATTCCTAGTGATAGACTGTCCATCACCCTACAATATCATACTGGGGCGTCCGTGGATCCATGAGATGAAAGCCATTCCGTCAACTTACCACCAAGTAGTCAAGTTCCCGACTAGTTGGGGAATAGGAGAAATAAGAGGACAGCAAAGGGACTCTCGCGAATGCTACCGCTCTGCCTTGAGGAGGGCTGGCCATGACGTTTTGTATCAGGTGGAACAAACTACAACACAAGGTTACCCTGACCAGCCTACCATAGAAGAACTCGATGAAGTACAAATCCACCCTGACCATCCAGATCATGTCGTTCAAATTGGCTCGAAGTTAAAGCCGAGACTGCGCGACCAGTTGGTGGATTTCCTCAGCCATCACTACGACTGCTTCGCTTGGTCTCACGCAGACATGACCGGAATTGACCCGGCGGTCATGGTTCACAAACTACAAGTCGACCCAGTGCATCCTCCTGTGAAACAGAAGCGGAGGAAATTCGCAGCAGAGAGGAATCGTATCATCAATGAAGAGGTGCAGAAGTTGATTGACATTGGATCCGTTCGCGAGGTCCTCTACCCTGATTGGTTGGCAAATGTGGTGGTTGTAAGGAAGAAGAACGGAAAGTGGAGAGTTTGCATCGACTTTACGGACCTGAACAAGGCATGCCCGAAAGACTCATTTCCTCTCCCGCACATAGACACAATGGTGGATGCGACGGCAGGGCACGAGCTTCTTACTTTCATGGATGCCTTTTCCGGCTACAACCAAATACTCATGCATCCAGAGGATCAAGAGAAGACAGCGTTCATCACAGAACGAGGGATATACTGCTACAAAGTCATGCCCTTTGGCCTAAAGAACGCTGGTGCAACCTACCAACGTTTGGTCAATAAGATGTTC
Organism: Ehretia macrophylla; assembly: GCA_037974665.1. NCBI lineage: Eukaryota > Viridiplantae > Streptophyta > Magnoliopsida > Boraginales > Ehretiaceae > Ehretia > Ehretia macrophylla. The sequence continues at coordinate 101,554,333 of CM075764.1, read as the reverse complement.
GCTGATTTGCTGGGACAAACCATGGAGGTTTACATCGACGACATGTTGGTAAAGTCTCTTATTGCGGAAGATCACCTCGGTCACTTGCGTCAGACGTTTGAAATTTTGAAGAAATACAACATGAAGCTGAACCCCACGAAATGTTCCTTCGGGGTCACCTCTGGAAAGTTCTTGGGATACCTAGTCACCCAGCGCGGGATCGAGGCCCACCCGGATCAGATAAGGTCCATCCTTAACATTCCGTCTCCGACTAATGTCAAGGAAGTGCAGAAGCTCACTGGGAGGCTCGCAGCTCTAACCAGGTTTATTTCACGGTCCTCTGAGAAGTGCCATGCCTTCTTCGATACCCTCCGGAAGAATAAAGACTTTGCTTGGACACCCGCCTGTGAAGAGGCACTACAACAACTTAAGGTATACCTTACCAGCCCACCGCTGCTCTCCAAGCCGAAGGATGGTGAAACCCTTCTAATCTACTTAGCTGTCTCAGAGTCTGCAGTAAGCGCTGTCTTGGTACGAGAGGAAGGAAGGAAACAACACCCAGTCTACTATACAAGCAGAGCTCTACTCGATGCCGAGACCAGGTACAGTCAGCTAGAGAAGCTAGCATTGGGCCTCGTCAATGCAGCACGCAAGTTAAGGCCATACTTCCAATGCCATCCAATAACGGTGTTGACAACCTTCCCCCTCAAGTCCGTATTACATAAACCGGAACTTTCTGGACGACTGTCGAAGTGGGCAATCGAGCTCAGCGAGTATGAAATCTCCTATCAGCCGCGGACTACAATCAAATCACAAGCCCTGGCGGATTTTGTGGCGGACTTCGCGCCCGGCATCCACTTATTAGCCGAGAAAGAGTTGTTGTGCCTTAGTGTCTCATCGAAACAAGGGAGGTGGACGTTGAGTGTGGATGGGGCGAGTAACGCCAAGGGTATCGGCCTCGGGTTAGTGTTACAGTCTCCCGAGGGGGACATCATTGAGCAATCGGTCAAGTGTGGTTTCAAAGCCACCAACAATGAGGCAGAGTACGAAGCCCTGATTGCGGGACTCACTTTGGCCAAGGAGATGAACGTCAAGAGGATAACTGTCAACAGTGATTCACAGTTAGTAGTCAACCAAATCCTAGGAACCTACCAAGCAAGAGACAACAAGATGGCAGCCTACTTGTCACTCGCCAAAGAGCTACTAGCAGGTTTCGAGGGGTTCGAGATAAAGCAGTTGAGTAGAGAAGATAATGGTCATGCCGATGCTCTAGCGGCCCTAGGGGCATCCACCCAAGTGGAAGCTCCTAAGGTGGTTCCCGTCGTCTACCTTCAGTGGCCCGCCGTTTGGAAGGAAAAGTCGAAAGTGGTAACATGTATCAGCGATATGCCATCTTGGATGACTCCTATCATTCAGTATATCCGAGATGACGTCCTACCTGAGGATCGCAATGAGGCGCGAAGGCTCAAAGCCAAAGCGGCCAGGTTCTGTCTCATCGAGGAAAAGCTCTACAGGAGGTCTTATTCCGGGCCCTACCTTCGTTGCATCGATAAGGAAGAGTCTGATTACGTCCTGGCCGAACTACATGAAGGACAGTGCGGCAACCATTCTGGAGCACGCAGCCTCGCCAATAGGGCACTCACAGCAGGGTATTACTGGCCTACTATGCGTGCCGACTCCATAGACTATGTGAGAAAGTGCAATAATTGCCAGAGATTTGCGCAAGTTCCTCATCAACCGCCTGAACCACTTGCCACGATTTCTGCGCCGTGGCCGTTCATGAAGTGGGGTATGGACATTGTGGGTAAACTGCCAACTGCACCAGGACAGCGCATCTATATGCTCGCCGTTACTGACTATTTCACCAAATGGATCGAGGCTGAGGCCTATAACCAAGTTCGAGACAGAGAGGTGAAGAATTTTGTGTGGAAGAACATTATATGTAGGTTTGGGGTACCAAAGGAAATCGTCACAGACAATGGCTCCCAATTTATTAGTCGCGACTTCCGAGATTTTTGCAAAGAATGGAAGATCCAGTTAACCTTCTCCACTCCGCGCTATCCACAAGCCAATGGTCAAGCTGAATCATCCAACAAGACAATCATCTTGACTCTCAAGAAGAGATTGGAGAGTTCGAAAGGAAGATGGGCTGACGAGCTCCCGGGGGTGTTATGGTCCTATCGGACTACGGCAAGGTCTTCAACGGGAGAGACACCATTCTCCTTGGTTTACGGCGCAGAGGCGGTCATTCCGGCGGAAGTTGGGCTTCCAACTCTCCGGGTTGTGCAAGCGTCTGAGGAGCAGAATAGTCAAGAACTTAGTCATTTGCTCGACACTGTTGATGAAAAAAGAGAACGGGCTTTGGTTCGAATCGCAACCTACCACCAGAAGGTAGCGCGACATTTCAATAAGAACATCCGAGTCAGGACCTTCAAAGAAGGAGATTGGGTCCTGAGGAGGGTATTCCAGAACACCAGGGAGGTCAATGCCGGGAAGCTAGGACCTAATTGGGAAGGACCCTACCTTATCACGAAGGTTGTTGGTCATGGAGCCTATAAGCTTCAATCCGCAGAGGGCAAAGACATTGGGAATAGTTGGAATGCCGTCCACCTCAAGAAGTACTACTTTTAGGCGTATTGTTAGCTTGCCCACTAGGGGTTGATAGAGTTGATTAGTTTTCCTCTTTATGGGGTTAGTAGTTTCTAGTTAGCTACCCTTTCGTGGGGGTCTTTCGTTAATGCCAATGTAGTTCATGGCACGCCTAGGCGCGAGTCAACGTAGTGAGTTTCAAGGAATGAAGCACTTTTCTTAGTTTAATTCATTCATCTTATCTTCAACCTGATACATTAGGAACCTACCCAGGGGCGAACTAACCAGGCATACCCGCGCGCGATTGGTGCGATAACAATGCATACTTCAAAGTAGTAGTCTCTCGTGACTGACCTACGGTCCTACATGACCGTGCTGGGCCCTGTGAAGACCAGCCTATGGTCCTACGCAGCCACGTTAAGACGCCTAAAAGGCGCAACCTACTATGGTAGGGTCCAAGTGACCTACCTACAAAATCGGACGCCTAAAAGGCGCAACCTACTATGGTAGGGTCCAAGTGACCTACCTACAAAATAGGACGCCTAAAAGGCGCAACCTACTATGGTAGGGTCCAAGTGACCTACCTACAAAATAGGACGCAACCTACTATGGTAGGGTCCAAGTGACCTACCTACAAAATAAGGACGCCTAAAAGGCGCAACCTGCTATAGTAGGGTCCGAGTGACCTACCTACAAAATAAGGACGCCTAAAAGGCGCAACCTACTATGGTAGGGTCCAAGTGACCTACCTACAAAATAAGGACGCCTAAAAGGCGCAACCTACTATGGTAGGGTCCAAGTGACCTACCTACAAAATAAGGACGCCTAAAAGGCGCAACCTGCTTTGGTAGGGTCCAAATGACTTACCTACCAAATAAGACGCCTAAAGGGCGCAACCTACTATAGTAGGGTCCAAGTGACCCACCTACCGGCTAAGATGCCTGAGCGGAGTAACCAACTAAGGTAGAGTTCGAAATAGCTAATGTATCAACTTGACCCCTGGTATGCTGTGACCTACTACGGTAGACTCCGCAATGATAGTATGGTTTTCCACGTGGTAGGCTGTTAAAGAGTGAATAGGTACACACCTAAAGAGCTCCAAATGAGATAGTCGACAGTTTGAGTCATGGCAATTAAAGCTTAACCAATAATTGGGCCGCTCCGCAACCGCGGATAAATGGCCAGGTTACCCACACGATAATCTTATACACGAAAGGTTGAGTAACTTACGAAACGGTGAAAGCATACACGAAATCGATTACAGAGGAAACGTAGATTACTTTTGAAACCATAAAAGCAAAGTTATGCTGCACCAACTACATAGCAAAAGGAAAGAGGGCACCATGTGCGTAGAGCATGTGGTCCTAGGTCATTGGCATCTATCCGCCAGAAATACGTCACTAGAGTGTCATATGCGCATTACATATACAAAAAGATACCAGTGGCACAATACTTATACATACCAAGCTAGAGTTTAGACAAAAAAGGAAAAGGATAAACAGTATGCGCCGCAAGTTACTTTGACGGTGGTTCAGCGGATTGATTGGGCAGGTCTCTCGGGGGCACATCGCCAGTAATCATCTCCGCTTCAGGTAGGTCGGCTTCCAAAGCATAACAAAAATCTTCATAACGCTTGATGATGCCGTTGTAATCCCAGTCGCTAGCCTTCCCGTCCCTGAACTCTTTCATCAATCTAGCCTCCGTTGCGAGGGACGCATCATCGGCGATGTCCTCTAGTTGAGACTCTAGTCCTTTTTTCTCAACCTCCCATGCCTCTTCCTTGGACTTCAACTCTAGAGCAGCCTCCGCTAGTGTGCGATTTTTCTCGATCACCTCCTGCTCAAGGGCACCCACGCGCTCCATCGCCTTTTTGGCTGCTTCATTTGCTGTGGCTAGAGATTTTGCAAGAGATGCATTTGAGGCACTGGCGTTTTCAAGCTTCTTGTGAAGTTCCGCTACTTCCTTATTTTTGTAAAGGATGGCCTCGAGTGCCTGCAACAAAAGAAAAAAAAAAAAAACAACATGCAAAAGTTAAAACCAGTGAGGGCAAAGAAAGTTACAGAATGTACAATCCGTAGAACCTGGAAAGCGTGGGTCACACCCCACTCAGCGGAAGCGGACGTCGTCATCCTCCTCAGAAGGGCCGCATCATCGGCAAGGAGCAGTTTCGACACTGGAGCTAGTACTGAACTCGCATTAGAGATAGATGACGCCTCAGGGGGAAACTCAACCGTGAGATGGTCTGACAGAAGGGTCGGCTCAACAGCGGGGCGCTTTCGTGACACCTGACTAGACTCAACCTGGCCAGATTGAACAACTGGAATAGCCAAAATTGTGGTGGGCACAACCGAATCGGAGTTCCCCGCTGGCGCCTTTTTGCGTTTTTGAAGGCGCCGTTGCATCGCTTGCTCACTGTTTGCAGCGTGGTACTTACCCGTCATGATATTGTCTACGTATTCTCTGACAAGCGGATCACGCAAGGTTGGAAGGTCGGACGAGTTATAACCTAAACCTTCAAGTGCTCTTCGGTTAGCTAGTATCATGGGAAGCTTAGCCAAAGGAGGGAAAGGCCTACCTTCGAGAGAGTAAGGGACTTGCTTCCAAATCACAGACGATCGCAGCTTGGGTTCGGAGAGGATAACAGAATGTAGACGGTCTTCCTCAGGCAATGCCAAGATCGCCTTGATTCGGTCCCTTGTGTACGGACCCTCGGAGGAGTAATTAATGCCAATTCTGCCTGCGCAAGCGAAAGTAATAGTATTAGTATTCAATACAAAGAGTATAGTGAGAGAAAACAACAAGTTAAGGACTCACGGGTACGATCCCAGATGCGAGGGATATACGGTTCTCCCTTGAGCACCACTTCGCTAGAAAGGAAAAAATATTTGTCTTTCCAGTAACGGTTATTAGGGGGGAGGATTACCAAGGGGACCTTCCCTGGCTTGGGAGCGAAATGGTATCGACCGGGTTCATCTTCTTTCAAGTAATACCAGTATAGCAACTCAGCTAACCCAAGGGGTACACCTACACGTTCTCCCAGGACTTCACACCCGAGGAGCACGCGCCAAGCGCTCGGCATTAGCTGACCTGGGGCAATTTCGTAACGCCGCAATAGCTGGCGAACTAGTGAGGGTAAGGGGAGACGAAGGCCGATCTGGAAAGCACGTTCATACATGCACACCCAACCGGGAGAGTCCCAGTCAGCCCTCTCATAGCGTTCTGGCAATCGGACGGTGCACCCCTCGGGAATGCTATAGGAGACCCTGATTCGAGCAATGTCAATTGGCTTAAGGCGGGAACGGGGGCTCACTGACAATATGTTCCTTGGGAGACCAACTAGTTCTCCAAGGTCGACTGACGGTGTGTTGGGAGGGATAGATCCTACCACATGCACTGCACTCGCTAGCTCTTCTAAGTTAATTTGACCCTCATATGACCAACTATCCGCAACAGTTACTTCATCGGAACTACAAGATGACTCTTCTCCCTGAAGTTCAGCTGACTCTCCCTCGCTCCTAAACAGAGAATCTTCTACGGCGGACCTCGCATCCTCTTGTGACAACATGTCTACCTACGAACAACGAATGACATTTTAGTACAACGATAGTGGCAGACGACAAAAGACGATGCTACGCTTATGACCAATGACTAGCCTATAGTCATAGTACCAAGGGGAAGTGACCCTGCCTCGACAGCAGAAGGTGGATCCTAATAGGCAGCCTACCTTGTGTCATTGAAGGTGTCGTCTGTCATCAGGGCTTGAGGCCCAATCCAACTGTGGGTCGCTAAGGTGTCGCTTATTTTTTAGACTAAGGTTGCGGCCTACCGACGACTGCCAGGGAGTTGCCTACTTTAAGGTCCGAAGTTACAGCCTACCTCGAGTCCCTAGGGTATCACCTTCCATTGGGGTCAAAGGTTGCAGCCTACCGTGAGTTGCAAAGGTGCCGCCTACCCTTAAGGTCCAAGGTCACAACCTACTGTGAATCTCTGAGGTATCGCCTATCAAAAGAATTCGAAAGACAACCTACTGAGTGGTGTAGACAAAAAAAAAAAAAAATATATATATATATATATATATATATATATATATATATATATATATAGAAAAATGAAAAAGGTGTGAATATACGTGTGTGCGTCCATACATCTGCGTGCAAAATGCCATGTGAATAGGAACGGACAATGACTACATATGGTTCCATACGTATATACCAAGGATCACCTCTGAAAGTTTGAACATTCTATATATATATTTTAAAGAGAATGGTGTAGTAGTATACGCACACTTCCAATGTTTTAAGAGATCACGTGGAGGCATGCAGCATATAACAAAGCTCGCAAAATGGGAGTACGAACCAGAAGAAAGAAGCCTTACCGCGAAAAGGAGAAACCTTGAGGGAGAAACATTCCTTCTCCGACGTTCACTGTTTGAGGATCAAAAAAAAAAAAAAAACTGAGCTAAGAAGGGAAATGAAGAAAACGAAAAATATAGAGGGGCTCCGAGTATTTTCTTACCTTTTAGAAACGATTAAAAAGGAAGCCTGCTAGCAAAGTGTGAGTCACGTCCTCCAATGGATTACCAGTATGGAGCTTACGCAGTTGTTACCATTTGAGCAAACAAGAAGAAGAAGCAGAGAAGACGATGAAACTGAGGAGTAAGTTGTATTCGTAAAAGAGAAAAAAAAAAAAAAGAGGAAGCCTGCAAAGCAGATTAAAGGTCCTAAGGACCCAAGTGCGGGCCCCGCGCGACACGTGTCGCGTGGGGAAATCCCATGAATAGCAGGGGACAGTACCGCTGTCCCCTGGTAGGCCCCCGAGGGACGCGTGGCGTCCCTCGGTTGGCCCTGGAGCTGACGCGAGGGGACAGGGCCTTGTCCCCTCGCTGTCAGCCACAAGGGCTGACCCCAGCGGGGCCCACGCGCCCACAGCTGGGGTCAGCCCAGTACACCTACTACATATAAAAAAAAAAAAAAAAAAAAATGAAGAGAGCGCGAGATTTCAAAAAACGAAAATGGTGAATAGGACATCGACATTGACAAGTGTGTCAGCCCTATTACTTGTACGCAGAGATCTTTTGGTGTGCCTAAGACATTAGGTGATTAAATGCGCAAGACTTTTTAGCATAAAAGAACAACGAGGCAAGTGGATGACGCAAGACTGGTAGGCTGCGAAGTGTTGAAACAAAATGGTAGGCTGCGAATTTTCAAAGGTAATGGTAGGATGTGGACCGTGAGACCAGAGATAGTAGGCTGCGAATTGGACATTAAAAACGTCGAGCTTGTTAATTTAATAAGCCGTACCCATTGATCAACTTTGCAAATCACATATTCACGTGATCATACATATTATTATAATATTAAATATGTAGTCATACATATTATTATAAATATGTAATCATATATATATTATAATATTAAATATATGATCATATTTAATATATTAATGTGCACATCACATTATTATAATATCATATATTATATTGTACAATGCAATGCACTACCATGCATGACAATCTGAAATTGGACCCGCGGACTTGCACCAGGCGAAATGGTAGGCTGCGAAATTGCTAAAAAAAAAAAAATATGGTAGGCTGCGATTTGTCCCAAAGTAATGGTAGGCTGCGAAGTTTCAAAAGGAAATGGTAGTCTGACGCGTTGTAAAAAGCAACGGTAGGCTGCGGATTGTAGAGGCAACTTGTGAGCAGTGAGTTGGCGAGCGAGTGATAGCACATGATAGGCTGCGTAACCATAATACACAGAGTGGTAGGATGCGGAATTGCTCACCAACAAGTGGTAAGTTCTGAACTTACCACACGATAAGTTGCGAAGTCATGCCCAAACCGAAAGAGGACTACACCACTACACATTGAGTATGTACATTATTTTTTAGTGAGTTTCGGCCAAGTGAGCCCCTCCACCTCATGCACATAATCCTCTCGCAGTCGACAATGACGATTATGATTAGAGCGAAATTGTGTCCGAAGATTCTTCAGCTTCAGCTCGAGGTCCACTCACAGCCGCGCGTTCCCAGGCGTCTCATCCCGAGGAATATGAATCGGAGTTATTTTACGAACAATTACTCCCTAACTCGAAGACTCTTCGACTTAGGGAGTGGGGGACAAACTGTTAACGCCAAAATTGGGCTTGGATCCATGGTCCAACCGCGACGCGTCTTATAGCCCCAATCTGTTCGGTTATTGGGCCAGGGCCCATATGCAATGCTATAAGTCGCGGCCTACTCCCGAAGAAGCCCACTCGGAGGCCCCGAGCTCTACGCTAGGCCCAAATATCGAATTATCTCATGTAGGCGACTGGCGACGTACTCGGGCACGACCCGAGGCCTTGTTGGGTGCTAACAGATAAGTGACCAAGAAAGAGACCTTAAGTGACTAGCCTACCGTAGCAGATGATGATTGACAAGTTCGGATAGAGGCCTATCTTGCGAGATAAGTGGTTACTTTCTCGAAGTAGTCTACTTGATGTACAAGTCTCAGGAGGTGAAGCGACTCTCGACCTATCACAATCGCCCAGCCTACGAGAAGGGGACTACCATTGAAGGACTTGGGCTAAAAATTACTTCTATCCTACACGATGATGATCAGGTAGTCTATTAGGAATACAAGTCCCAAGGGTCCGTGACTCTTGGTAGACCCACACCTATAAGTAGGCCACGCCTACACAAGGACGGGGGATCGAGTATTAGCCAGATACAGCAATACACTACCTCTCCCCTTTACGAAATCACAACTCACTCTTCCCACAGAACGCCGCAACTACGGTAGTTTCCGATTATCCTACCTTACAACCCTCATTAGATCTCTCTTTCCGATAGACTACTAACTTGAGCGTCGGAGTGTCTTCGGCCGGCACCACACCGGTGTCCCAAGACTCACGTTGTTCGGTTGCTTTCTGTCTCTGTAGGTTGCTGGTGGCCCACAATTCGTGATTGTAGATTTTGACGTCTACAGTATTGTAATCTGTTTAATACTATCATGACTCTGCTTATTCTATATGAATGGTGTTAATCCTATGTTTGGGAATGTGTTTTCATTTATGTCACTTCCTGTTTATAAATGTTTAGTTTCATGAATATGGTTTGATTTAAATAATTGAAAATTTTGAGTTAGTTGATCTTTTGATATTTAATGTTTTATAAAAAAGTTACAAGACTAGTCTAATTAAAAATACAAATTCCTATTAGTGTTGTGTATTATGTTGGTGCCATGTGCCATTAATTAGGAAGTAATGATATTATAACAAATGTATTATAATATATACAAGAAAGGATAAGAGTGATCAATACGATTGTACCGTGTACGAATAATACATCCTAACTGTTAATAGGCACGTCAAGGAAGTCTATAACTTTTCCAAACCTCTAACTTTGATAGACATATATTTATTTATATCAACAATATTTATTTTATTGCATAGGAAGTTATTGGTCAACATAAATTCGCCAGTTCTTGTAACGATATTATACAGTTCTTGTTTTAAATGGAATTTCATTGTCATTGTTTGAGTCCCAAGTGCAAGCTCATCTTGTTAGTTCATTATTAATTCAATTTTCCATTGGCATCGTTCTATTGCGACCTAATAATATCCTAATATTGTATCACCTTCAATTCTCCAAAATCTTATCCAAAACTTAGGTGTACTACAGTAAAATATAAAATGGAGTCATCTCGTGCATGGATGGACCATAGACTAACATTCGATAGACAACTTAAAGATGAATTTATCAACGGTGTAAGGGAATTTGTTGCGTTCGCATGTAGTCAAAGGTATTACATGGATAGTGAAAAAATAAGATGCCCATGTGCGAAATGCAAAAATCGTAGATTTGAACTACCTGATGATGTTAAGATCCATCTTTGTAAGAAGGGGTTCATGCCAGATTATTATGAATGGATTGCACACGGGGAATATGTGTCCAATTATCATGGTCCGTCACAACATAATGTTATAGATGAGAATTGTCCAGGGGTAACAGAACTAAATAATTATTTGAGAATGATAATTGATGCTGCTGGATCGGAGTTCTTATTGGATAATAACGAAACATGTGAAACACCGAATGCTGATGCACAAAAGTTTTTTGATCTGGTTGATACTGCTAACGAGCCATTGTGGGATGGATGTGAACATCGCACTGTGTTATCTACTGTGTGTCATTATATGAATAACAAATCTGAAGAGAATATAAGTGAAAAATGCTTCAACAGACTCATTGCTGAAGTCAGGGAAATGTTGCCAGATACTAATAAGATGTCGAAAAATTTGCACCAGTTCAAGAAGGTAATAAAGCCTTCAGGGTTAAGATATGAGAAGATAGATGTTTGTATAAATGGATGTACATTATTCTACAATGACAGAAGTCGCTTAGAAAATTGTCCCCGCTGTAGTCACCCTCGATTCAAGCCATCAATACGTGGTAATAAATGGCGTTAACTTATAGCCCATCAACAATTAAGGTTTTTTCCATTGACCCCTAGGTTGCAAAGATTATACATGTCAAAGACTATAGCGGAACATATGCAGTGGCACAAGAAATATGTAGTTGAAAATGGTAAACTATATCATCCATCTGACGGTGAGGCATGGAAACACTTTGATAGATCTTATCCTGATTTTGCATCTGAACCAAGAAATGTTTAGCTTGGTTTGTGCTCGGATGGGTTTAACCCTCACAGTTCAAATGTTATACCTTATTCTTGCTGGCCTGTGATAATCACACCTTACAACCTCCCACCGTGGATGTGCATGAAGGCCCTTGTCATGTTCTTGACACTTCTTATACCTGGTCCGAAAAGTCCTGGTAAGTACATTGATGTATATTTAGAGCCTCTAATAGATGAATTGAAGAAGTTATGGTTATAAGGGATACCTTCCTATGATGTGGCAATGCAAAAGAATTTTCGGTTGAGGGCAGCTTTAACGTGGACAATCAATGACTTTTCAGCGTATGGTATGTTGTCTAGGTGGAGTACTTATGGTAAGCTGACATGTCTGTATTGTATGGAAAAGACAAAAGCTTTCCAATTGCTAGCCGGTAGGAAGACTAGTTTCTTTGATTGTCATCGTCAATTCTTACCACGACATAGTGTTCTACGGCATGACAAGAAGAATTTTAGTAAGGGTTGAGTTGAAATATCTACTCTTCCGTCAAGACTAGATGGTGAACAACTATGGGATAGAGTAAAACGTTACCCTAAAATCAACGAAACGGAAGAAGATAAGCTCCCCAGTTTTGGGGTTATGCACAATTGGACCAAGAGAAGTATTTTTTGGGATTTGCCTTACTGGAAAACACATCTTGTGCAACACAATTTGGACGTCATGCATATTGAGAATAATGTTTTTGATAACGTCTTCAATACCGTGATGGGTGTGAAAACAAATACAAAGGACAACCTCAAAGCGAGAATTGATATTGATGAATTTTGCGACCGTCCAGAATTATGTGGTGTGAACCAACTGAAAATGGGTGTTTACACACTCCCTATGGCAAGTAGAAGAACACTTCTTGAATGGGTTAAGGACCTATGAGTCCCTGATGGGCATTCGTCCAATTTGTCAAGGTGTGTGGATATGAAATACTTGAAGATGTCACATATGAAAAGTCACGATTGTTATGTGTTTATGGAGAGATTGTTTCCTATTGCATTACGTGAACTAATGCCGAAGTACGTTTGGGAAGCCTTTCCCAACTAAGTTTATTCTTCACCAACATATGTTGTACAATTCTTCAAAGATACGAATTGGAAATAATGCAAGAAAATATAGTTGTGATTCTTCGCAACTTGGAACAGATCTTACCTCCTGCCTTCTTCGATTCAATGGAACATTTGCCAATCTATTTGGTGTATAAGGCAATATGTTGTGGTCTTGTACAATATCAATGGATGTATCCATTCGAGAGGTTCTTGCAGCGCTTGAAAAGAAAAGTTAAAAATAAGGCACGTGTCGAGGGATCTATATGTGAAGCATATCACATCCTAGAAACGTCCATTTTTTGTTCATATTATTTCGAACCACACGTGGTAACTAAAACTCGCAGGGTTGGTAGGAATTACCAATATAACGAGGTGAACTACCTTGAAGGATGTTTGTCTATATTTACTTACTCGGGTTGTCCAATTGGAAAGGAAACAGTACGAACATTGGAGGATGAAGAACTACATGCAGTACACTTATATGTATTGATGAATTGCCCAGAGGTTTACCCCTATATCAGGTAAGGTTGTGGCACTTTAGTCTGTCTAGTATAAACTGTTAGTACTCATATGGAATAACCCATTAGAAATTAATTTATTTTGATTGTAGGTTGCTCGAGGAAAATCTTATACAGAACTTTCCCTCATTGACACCTGCACAGATTCAAGACCAAATTGAGAGTTGCTTTCCGAAATGGTTATATGACCATGTAAGTACATATGCAACTAATGAATATAATCCTCTTAATTTGGATTATACCATTAACGACTTGTGATTTTTCCAACTAATCGGCACTAATAGAATAGACGACCATGTAAAATGCCTTTCTATGTGGCCAAGTTGTGGAGTACGCACATGGTCAAGATACTTGGTGAACGGATACAGATTTCATACCTTTGAATTTGGGAAATTCAAGTCCACAATGAATAGCAGGGTTTGAGTGAAAGGGGTTGCCGCTGGTAGTAATGAGGATGTTGGGTATTGTGGGATGCTAAATGACATTATTGAACTGGAATATCATAATCTAACGGTGCACCATGCTAGAGTAGTTCTTTTCAAATGTGACTGGTACAATTCTACAAAGGATAGAGGTGTAAAGTATCATTCTAAGTCCTAACTAGTTGATGTCAACATGAAGAGGAGATATCACAAATATGAACCGTTTGTGTTGGTAGAACAAGCATCTCAAGTGTACTATTGTAAATATCCAAGGGCCAGGAGGGATAGAAATTTTTGGCATTGTGTGGTTAAGATATGAGGTAAGAATTTCTCAGACGTGTCCAGACTGAAAAGAGAAGTAGAGGACCAATCAGCTTTCCAAACAGATGAATTGAATGTACTTGAAGTACAGCCTACTGATACGGTCTTACCTTCACTTTGTCATGAGTTGAGAGACAATGAATTGGAAAAAGATGAGTTAGAAGATGACAATGAAGAAGAAGAATAAGTAGACGAAGAAATACAAAAAGATAATAATGGTGATGATGACCCATTTGATGATAATGATGGTAATGACGATAATGATGATGCCGACGCCGATGATAATGCTGCATATGACACTTAGTTATTTTGTTTTTGTAGTGATATATGTGTTCCAATAATAGACGAATGGTTTTTGAAATTCCAAAATCTTTATTAGTCTATATGTTAAATTGAATATGTCTTTTGCCAAACACAGTCATGTCAGATGGTGAAGATTGCAACACGCTTAGTCATTTTATTACACTTGGGGCGTTACGGGGTGGTGGGAATTCAGGAGGCCAAAGCATGTTGGCTAGCCGTAGCCAGTTAAGAGGGCAGCAATCGGCTGCAAGGGGTTCAACTGCAAGAGCGGCCCCGACTGGCCGTAGAGTAACAATAGGACCTCAATAAGTCGGCCGTGGATTCACGGGAACAAACACGTCTGCTGGTCATGGCTCATTCACATCTTCTATGATGTGAGACTGAGCCAGGGGATGCCTTACTCACCGATGCCCACAAGAGATGGATCCCTTGCCTCTGCCTCCATATCTGTTTTGCGAAATAAATTAGAGGATACTCTAGTAGAGGATATATATATATATATATATATATATATATATATATATATATATATGTATATATTGCCATTGTACCAAAATTCACGGATCCATGACTTATTCGGACTTTGTTTGAAAATTGTAGATAGATTCCTTATAGAGCGAAAAAAGAGGTAAAAATGCTATAATTGTCGCGTATACCGAGGCCTAGCCCAGTTGGAAACATGTTCCAAATAATGTCCGAGACAGATGGTTCTCTACATTTAAGGTACGAAGTGCATATTATTATAGCACAACTTTGTAATAATAAAGTTATATCTATGTATTAGCTTTATATTATTGTATTATAGAAAGTATACAAATGGTTCCCTTATGATGAACCTGTCATTCGATGCGTGTTCAATGCTAGAGCCCAACACTGCATTCGAAATCTTTTCAACAAGGGTCGTGCCAAAGAGAAGAAACCAAATGGACCGGCAATGCTGTATAGGAATCACTGAATGAGAAATGGGGTACTCCGGAATGGATTGCAATTTCTGAGCAAAATTCAAAAATCGCCTCAATTCTCCTTCACCGCACTTTTTAAGTTGTATTCCATATCCGGAGGCTAAGAGGAGATTGGTATGTATTGAATTTTTCTTTATGCATGATAATTTGTCTAATTAGCGGAAAAGGTAGACTTATTTTTCAATTATCAATTGTATGTTTTTGTGCCCCACTAATTCAGGAAGAGGAACGTGGGGAACTTGTGATTCGTTTCGATGTGTTCGTAAAGGCTCATCGCAAGGGTCACAAGGGTTCATTTTCAGACCCCCCCGGTGAAACAGACTGCGGTATGTAATTTTGATACGTAATTGGTAGTTAATTAGTTCATCTCTAAAAATGGATGCATTGTTGTTGTTTTTTATATTATTTCTTCTAAAACTTGGTAATTAGGCCGTAGAGAACATTTTTATTGATTCGTAATTAGTTTATATCATATTTTATCGTAGTTGAAAATTTTAGGTTGAATAAAGGCTTATTTTTTTCTGTAGCAAAACCGTGTATCGTAGCTGAACTAAGATGTTCATAATCATTATTATGTCATGCTACCATCATGTAGTGGCTTAGAATTGCAATTGGAATGTTTAATTTAGTAGGTGGTGTTGGCTGGAATTTTCTTGACGATTGAATTTTGAAGCCTTTTGGGTGGTTTTGAGTCGAAGTTGGTTGTCTTGCCATGTAATATCATAAGCCTTTTTGCTTTGTATAGTTGGTTAGGCTTATGAATTCCTTTATATTATGTGTATGTATATTTTTAAGTGTGTTGTTGTATTGTCGTGGACAACTTAAATTGTGGTTGGTTTGGTTGTGGTTGGTTGGTTTTTGAATGATGATTTGGTTGTATATGGATATTTATAATTGTTGTGCAGGTTTAAATATTTTGGGAAAGTCATATTACAGAGTTATAATACTAAAATTTCATCGCGTATGTAACTTGATTATAAGAGGGGTCGAGTTGGGGCTTCACATTGCCTTATTCCTCTAAATCTTATCAAAACAATTGATGTTCTTTCCCTTTTTATGATAAACTGCAAGCTAGGTATAATAAGTTGGTGGAACAGGCAAAGCAGGCACAACAGGCGTCTGAGGAAAGTTCAACGAGCATGCCTGTTGATTATGATGCCCTATTTCTCCAGGTTGTTAGAGGGAGCAGCAAAGGCCGCGTATACGGGATGGGCTCTCAAGCTTCTGTGGGGTCCATACACAGCGTTCTATCTTCAAGACGCCATATGACAGAGATGGATATTCAACTAGCTGTTGCCAAAGCAACAGACGAGGCGGTGCGTAAACTACAAAAAGATTAGGTGGAGAAGATACGTAAACTTAAGGAAGAGAATAACGTACATCTCCGACGACTTGAAGACCAGATTGCGAAACTCGTGCAATAGTTCAGTACTCCTCTATAACAACAACCTCATGATGGTGATCAAAGGGATGATCAACGCGACTGATAATTGTCCAATCTTTATATTAATGGTTATGTAACATAAAGTATGTTTTATGATGTGTGTACTTTAACTTCTGAACATAAAATGTGTACATTACAATCTAATTACGCGAGTTTCATGTTTGTTTAATAGGTATGTCAAGCCTTATAAAATTTGGGACTGTATAACAGGTTGATTTTGAAATTTTTGTAAAAACAAAAATTTTAAAAAAATTCATAAACTACGATGGAAAGGAGATGATTTGTAAAAATCCAAAAAAGCGACAAAAATGAGACGACATGGAAAAGGAGACGATGTGAAAAAGGAGACGAAAAGGAGACGATGTGGAAACGGAGATGAAAAAGAGACGATGTGGAAAAGGAGATGAAAAGGAGACGACATGGAAAATGAGACGAAACGGTGACGATGTGGAAAAGGAGACGAAACGGAGACGATATGGAAACGGAGATGAAACGGAGACGACGTGGAAAAAGAGACGAAAATAAGATGATGTGGAAAAGGAGACGATTTATAAATGGAGACAACACAATAGGGGAGACGATTTGGAGACAACTTGAAGTCGGAGACCAACCGGAGACGATTTGGACATGTAGACGAATTGGAGACGAACTAAAAGGGAGACTAATCAGAGACGTTTATTATGGAGACGGAATGAAGACGAATATAATTTGCGACGAAATGGGGACGATTTTGAATTTCGTCTCCATTTGAGACGAAATTCAAAATTGGAGACAGTTTAAAAGGTGACCCCACATTTTCGTCTCCTTTTGCAAAAAAAATGACGAAAAGGAGACAAAAATTAGCCGTCTCCATTTCTGAAATTTCTTGTAGTGTATTTGGAATGATTTTGAGTAGTTTTGGCAATAATTTGTAGTACTCTCGCTACTATCTTTGTTAATTTTTACAACCTTTTTATAAAAGCATAAGCATACTTTCTACAATCGCAATTTTACTGTTGTTAAAGATAATTAATGAGTTGATTTAAAAGTTTAAACCGCTAATGAAGGATTTATTTAATTTTTTTAATTGACAACAACACGCGACCTAACGTAAAGGCAAGATTTTATTTTTTTTAATTGAACTACACTTGAGAATAACGTTTTAAATGAGTGACGACTAAACTCAAGGATAAAGGATCAAAGCAAAAGAAACTTTCTTTTTAGTCCAGCAGTCAAAGCAAAAGGGGTTTTCATTTGTAACGGAAGCAGCATTAAGGGACCATCCAAAAGCCCCTTCCAAACTTAAACAAAGGTACATCAGAAGGTGAGTCGTGAGAATGCATCTCTTTATAATAGAGAAATTTTTGAACCTGAAAAAAAAAAAAAAATCCTTATGATAATGGGTTCTGATATCATGTTATATATGCTGATCATCTCATCTAAAAGTTTGAACTTTCAGCATGAGATTTATTTATTTATTATTTTCAACAAGTATTATTTTTTCACTGCTTTATAAAGACATAGTTCTTATACTTGTAAACTTATCATTTGTTCTTAAAAGACTTATCTTTAACAAAAGTGCAACCATTCTTTAACTAATCGAAATACCTTAACAAAAAATGGTTACATAATACAGATACAACAATGTTAGGGATTAAAAAAAAAAAAACTATTGTAAAAGGCTTGAATTTAATATGAGAATTGTGAAAACTGGTGCTAGAAGTCATCTAGTATGACAGTTCGTTAAATTTGAGCGTTATAAGAAAACTAGAATGGGACTTTAATGACATATGGCATGCATCACCATCCAATAATCCACTTGTACACCTGACTTTTAGAAAATTGAGAGTTAATTACTGATATTCAGAGTTACTGGTATTTTAATTGAGTTGAAATGGAAATGAAATGTGAACCTAATCTTCAAATGAAATTTGTTTCCTATTAAATGAGGTGTCGACCTAATCTTAACTTGTCTGTGTAGTAGTGAGATTATTTAACAAGTCAAGTTTCCTAATAAACATAAAGTTAGAGAGAATGTGGTATGATTTTATTCATGAACGATGTGATCCACGTTTATTATTGTTAAAATTTCCTTCTCTTAAGCAATTAATTAGTATACTACATTATTGCCCATTTAAAGAGGAGTGAGTGAACATAGAAGAAATAACGAATTAATTAAGACACTTACAAAAACTTGATCAAGTCAAACATAAACATGGACTTGCAACTTGCCACATGCTATTGTATATCATTGCGCAAGTCGTCTCATTTACTCCATCAGCCAATTCTTTATTCTTTTGGGCATCATGGGGTCATATTATATTTTGTAGATTCAGTCCTTTTCAATTGTGGCAAAGGGCATATCATTATTGTTTATCCATTCCTAGCTTAAGTTTAAAATTACATTCAAATCCACCTCTGATTGAGCAACCGAACTTCGAAATATTCTGTATTTTAGAGTAAATTATATAAGTGTGGAGCTCTTCCCATGATATTAGACGACAAGCAAAGGAGACTTCAAAAGTTTTTCTTTATTTCTTTGGCGTGCAAAGTCTTTCTTTAGGATAAAGGTAAAATTTAGTATATTATTTTGGATAAAGGTTTAGTTTAGTCCATTATTTTTTAATGTAAATGACACTTTCATCTATTTTCTTTTAAAATGAACATTTTAGTCCATTATCTTTGGTGTAAATTATCTTTGGTGTAAATGACATTTTCATCAATTATCTTTCAAAATAAATCTTTTAATCCAATATGTTTCACATCAATGACGCCATTAGTCCAATATATTTCCTCCAATATATTTTGAAGTTGGACTAACGACGTTACTTATGTGAAACATATTAAACTAAAAGGTTCATTTTGAAAGATAATGGATGAAAGTGTTATTTACACCAAACATAATGGACTAAACTAGACCTTTACTCCTTTATTTTTTATGTAATTTTTACTTTCACCTATTATCTTTCAAAATAAATCTTTTAGTGTATTATCTTTTGTGTAAATGATACTTTTATCTATTATTTTTCAAAATTAACATTTTAGTCCAATATATTTTACATCAGTGACGCCGTTAGTCCAATATGTTTCCTCCAATATGTTTTGAAGTTGGAGTAACGGCATCATTGATGTAAAACATATTGAACTAAGAGGTTTATTTCGAAAAATAATGGATAAAAGTATTATTTACACTAAAAATAATAGACTAAAAAGTTCATTTTTAAAAAATAAAAGATGAAAGTGACAATTACATTAAATATAATAGATTAAATTATACCTTTACGCCCTTTCTTTATTTGGAATCTAAGAGGGTGCTTGGCTCAGCTAACATGGAGAACAATATCTTATAAGCAATTTTAGTGCTTATAAACAACGCAAGTTACAAACTTGAATAATATTATGAAGATATGCAGGTGGTTGTAATAATCAAATTACCTTAATTAAACTCTATTATTTCTTTGAAACTTAATTCTTATCTTCACGACCAAGTTTCTTGATTTTATTTTATTTTTGTTAGTAAAAAAAGAATTCATCATAACCACGAAGAAAGATCAGAACCAACATATTGTCCATAAAGCAATAAAAAAACTCAATTGACCCATACATTATGTGTTCATACGTTGTTGCTAATTATAATCATGAACTTTTCATCCCAAATGAGCTTCTCTCCCTTCGATCGCTATTGCCAATATGAACACCTCACGTATTTTATTACAACATGCAAGAAAAAAATATACAGTTATAAGCAGTAAGTGAAAAATAAACACCTGGTAAGATTAAACAAAATATAAAGAAAGAAAAGAGATGAGATCGTAATCAAAGGAGATAAAGAAAAAGAAAAATAAAGAGAGAAAAATAAAATAAAATTAATAAAGGAAAAGAGAGAAATAAAATAAATTTATTTAGTTGACATGTCACCTAGGGCCATTAGACCAGCTATGTGATATGGTTCTGAGTGTTGGGCGGTGAAATACCAACACGTCCATAAAATGTCAATGGCCGAGATGAGAATGTTGAGATTGATGTGCAAAAAAATTAAGAAGAATAAGATTAGGAACAAGGTAATCCGTGAAAGAGTAGGAGTGGCCCCGATCGAGGATAAGATGAGAAAGAACCGTTTGAGATGGTTTGAGCATGTTAGGAGACGAACTGTAGATGCGCCAGGTAGACGGTGTGAAGGTTTAGAAACAACACATAAAAAGAGGGGTAGAGAAATACCTAAGTTGACTTGGACAGAGTAACTTAGATGAGACTTTGTGAGTATGGAGCTTACAGAAAAGTTAGCTCTCAACAAAAATGAATGACATTGTTTAATCCATATAATTGATCCCACCTAGTGGAATAAGGCTCAGTTTGGTTTGGTTTGACATGCCAACTGTTAGCCTAAAGGCTTTGATCTCATATTTTGATAATAACTAAATCTAAATCAAATGATCTATAATGTATAATCATAATTTGTACAAAGTGTATACATCTCAGTTAGTCATAGATAGGAAACCTCTTCAATGGCAAAATCCAATCCAAGCTTCTCAAATGGCAAAATCCAAATTGCTCAAGATTCAAGATAAAATCTCAGAAATCAAAGAGGGAGTCATAAGTGGAGAAGTGGCAACATAAGGGGTACCGGCTTTATTTGTTGTTGTTGTTTTCTCTTTTTAATTTCATGATAAAGCTCAATGAAAAATATTTTAAACTCTTGGTTTATAAAATTGTTTTAAATCTTTACAAGAGTTTTGAAAAATATTTTTTGGGCCTTTGAATACTTCAAAACCCCATTCTTAAAGACTCCTAAGTTTATGAGTTTTCGAGAAAATTCTTTTGAACTTTCAAAGCTTCAATCTGTATGCATAACGAGTCATCCGGTCGAGCATCCAGTCGACCGGGTCCTTGATGACTCGACCGAAAGTAATTTAGGCAAAAAAGAATGCTTTGATCTAGTCAAGCGACCAGATTCCTGATGACTCACCCGACAATGAGTTTGGCAAAAAGAATGCCTTGATTCGGGCGATCATCCGGTCGACCGAATGGTGCAGGTGTTTGAAAAATATAGTCGTTATAAATCCGTTGGCTTTAGTTTCTATATATTTTTAAACATTCGATTTGCCAAAATCAAATCTTCCAACTACAAGCAATTGTTTCAAATCTTTTAGATCATCAAAAACACATTCCTTACACAAATCTTTGAGCTTTAACTTGCAAATCATTGAGCATTCAAGAAGAATATTAAATTGTATTAATTTACTCTTGAAGAGAGATATTGTACTCAACATTTATTTTATTCCTATTGTGAGATAAACACTCCAGATCTATAGCTTTGAGTGATTCATTGTATAGAGTAAGTGAGAAATCTTCTTTGTGGATTCAAAGGAGTGAAGATGTTTGTACTACTTTTGTGGACTCAAGAGAACTTGTATTGTTGGTTTATACTTTTCACCAACTTGTGAAGAGACACTTCTAGTGGAAATCCTAAGGGAAGGTAACCTTGGGTGGTGGATGTAGATTAGCGAACTACCGTAAATCAATGTGTTCGTCTTCTATTCCTTTTATTTTCGTGCTTTCATTATCGTATACTCTACGTATTTGATAATTTGCTTGTTCAATATAAATTGTTTTTATTAAAATTTTAATTGATAGTCATTAGCTAAATACTTAATTCTCCCCCTCCCCCTCCTCCTCCCCCTTTCCCTTTTTAGGTATATTTGCCTTACACCAATTAAAAGGTGATAATTAAATAATAAAAAAGTGACATCTAACATTACTCATGTTATAAAATAATTAGTTGAATAGACATTTATCTCACGTGGTCATAATTATCTAACGCGGAAAAAGGTAAGGTGAGATGGTATC
Source organism: Ehretia macrophylla (assembly GCA_037974665.1). NCBI lineage: Eukaryota > Viridiplantae > Streptophyta > Magnoliopsida > Boraginales > Ehretiaceae > Ehretia > Ehretia macrophylla. The sequence goes on along the minus strand of CM075764.1, from coordinate 101,532,254 downwards.
TTGTATTCTACGTTCGAGCAAACTCTAATAACAAGCAATGTGGTGGAAGTAGAGTTATTCTTTCCCTGTATTACATTGCTATAGATAGGTCTTTCCACATTATTAAAGCTATATCAACAGAAATCAATAGAAATTACTATTCTCATTCTATTTTATTTACTTTCTCTTTATCTCTTTTTATCAATTTCATAAAATATTAGTAGCACGATAGGCCAATTTCTTTTCAAATTTGACCAACTTATTTACTTCAAAATTATTTTTAGTTTTAAAACAATAAAAAATCTGCTTATAGTTTGAATTGTGATGAAAAATATATATATAAATTAACGTCAAATAAGAAGTTTTCATAGATATCATCACGACGTCTGTACCTATATATATATTTTTCATCACAATTCAAACAATAATGATTTAATAAGCTAACTAAAAAGTAATAATTAGATGATTAAAAAAACATAACATCTAACGTTACTCATGTTATAAAATAATTAATTGAATAGATATTTATCTCACGTGGTCATGATTATCTGACGCCGAAAAAGGTAGTGTTAGATGGTATCTTGTATTCTACGTCCGAGCAAACTCTAAGAGCAAGCAATATGGTGGAAGTAGAGTTATGGTTTCCCTGTATTACATTGCTATAGATAGGTCTTTCCACATTATTAAAGCTATATGAACAGAAACCAATAGAAATTAATATTCTCATTCTACTTTATTTTATTTACTTTCTCTTTATCTCTTTTTATCAATTTCATAAAATATTAGTAGCACGATTGGCCAATTTCTTTTCAAATTTGACCAACTTATTTACTTCAAAATTATTTTTAGTTTTAAAACAATAAAAAATCTGCTTATAGTTTGAATCGTGATGAAAAAAATATATATAAATTAACGTCAAATAAGAAGTTTTCATAGATATCATCACGACGTCTGTACCTATATAGCTAATGCGAGATAAAAGCTTTGCGTTTTTGATTTGTTGTTCGAACTGGACAATCGAGGGAAACTAAACATTCAATGAGTAAGAGTAATTACATTTTTAAGGAGTAAATTGCTTGGAGTCCACTTAATTTAGCAAAAGTGCATAAAACCTCTTTGTATTGTCAAAAGTAACACATCATTTCTCTCTGGTCAATAGAATGGGTGCATACGCCCCCCAATAAATATTATAAAAATTACTAAAGTTCACAAGATATGAATTAGTTTGGTGATTAGACACAAGTATGTTTATTTGGATGACTCAAGTTTGAATCCCCATAGCTACTATTGTAATTTTTTTTCCTAGCACTAACTCAAGGCCCCACCAACCTCCAATAGAAAAAAAAAAAAAAAGGGTAGTTGTTGTATTTTTTTTTTTTTGGCTAGTAGTCTACTAACTCAAGGCCCCACCAACCTCCAATACAGGCATACAAAAAACATGAAAATCTTTCAAAAATAAGGATATGTAAACGTTTTCAAATAATAAAGTTAGCCAGTTAGTCAATGACCCCCTTTACTTTTATTTTTATTTTTAACTCCTTTGATGATTAAACCCACTTTAATTTCTTTTAAAAAATTCTAATTTCTTCTTTTGTTTTACTTAGTTCTTCTCGAAACTCATTCCATTTTTCTTCACCATCTTCCATCCCCAATCCCTTCTTTCTAACCATTTTAAATTCTTAGTTCTTGGATAATAAAACACACTCCAACATAGTCACGTAAACCTAAGGTAATATATCATGAAAAAATTATAATATGCTTATTTACTAATTTTTCTTAGCTATATAATTTTATGAATGCATAATTTTTTATTTTTAGAGTGGGTGAACATCTTAATGCAAGACACCATAGGTGACTAAGGTAAGCAATTTGACTAAAATACTTCTCATAATAATTTTTAGTGTATATATTTTTTTTCTTACTTATATTTAATAGTCAATTTTCTGTAATAAATAGATAATTTTTAGTGGGTTATTATGTTTGTTTGATTAAATGTAAATATATCATTGTGTTTGATTAAATTTTTTAGTTAATTTTTCAATAATAGCTAATTATGAATATTTATTATGAATTAACAATGACCAAGTCAAATTTATTTAGTCTTGCTGTGATACTTAATTTATTTAATTGTTTACATGACTAGCTAGTATAATCATGTTGAATGTTGCTTTAGTACAAAATTGTACAAACTACAAAATACCTTGAAGTAGAATTAACTAGAAAATACTGTACAAAAAACACTCTACACTCTTTTGTACTAACCAAAAAATACTATACAAAAGGCACAATACAAAAAAAAAAAAAAGAAAAAAACACTCCCCTCCCCCTCCTCCCCTCCCAAAAAAAAAAATTGATTTTCTGGCTCTGCCCTTGACAGTACTTCACACACACTCACACATGCACAACGTGATGTTTGGGTTAGAATTTGGGAGAATACACACACAATCGAACACACTCACACACATACTTACACTTGAACATACACATACATACAACAAGATTTAGGAGTTTGGGTTTGGGGTTTGGGATTTGGGATTTGGGATTTGGGGGTTAAGGATATAGGATTTGGGGGTTAGGATTTAGGATTTAGGTATAGGGTAGGCTAATAGGTAGAGACAGGGGTGGGGTAGGCTACTAGGGTTGGGGGTTGAGGGTTGGGTTTTTCTTCTTTTTATTTTTTAGTAGGGAAAATGATAATAATACCCTTATAGGGGATGAGGTATGGGCCATTTTGTCTTTTTAAATGCAATTTCATTAAAAGGTACAAACAAATTGCAAACAACTTGCGCGAGATTTACTCGCTATTATCTTTAACCTTTTTTTTTACAAAGTAGTTTTAACAACATATAGGGTCTCATGAATTTTTAGTAAACTAGAGAGGGGCTCCAAGCAATTTAACCTGTTTTTATGAGTGAGAATCGAAGTGTTGGAGTAGTGAGTAGTTAAAGGTAACCAACCAATTTTATGGCTTTCATTTTTAATGCAAACCGAAGTTTTTCTGAAATTGGATGCTCAATTATCGCGAAGATATGCCTTAAAATGATCTCCCAAATATTGAAAATAATAAGCAACACGCCACTAGGACTTTGGTCCAGTGGTATATTACTCACTGTGTATACAAGAGATTGTAAGTTCAGGTCTTACTAGTAACATTGTACGACACTAGACTTCCCTTGAATTTATAAATAATAATAATGATAAGCAACACATTCTCAAAAGTGTTACGGTTAAAACTAGAATTTTATAAACGGTTGCACAAAATGAATATTAGAAGCTATACTTAAGAAAAATTACTGCACAACATAATAATTGAAATAATAGATAAAACTGTTGCAAAAACTTTAATTTTATATGATAGTTCCCAAATCTACAGGAAAAAACTACCTAGTTATGGCAATGATTAGTAACTTCAACCATAAATTCGCAATGATCAAAATGAGATATTATAAGTGACGAGGGAGACCCTGAGCTGAGGTAAGATACCCACACCGAGCTGAGACAAGCATACCCGAGCCAAAGCCAGTGTATTCGGCTAATGCCCAACTTGGATGCTGATCCGACCTCACCTTGACCCCGGAAAATCCCCGACCTCTGTGCCAGCTGTTCTGATGGGACATAAAGCTCTGATTGGACATAAAGCTGCGTCACATTAAATGCTGTCAGATCCGAATTTAGTATAAATAGAACTCCACCCCCACATTCGAGAGGTAACTCGTCATTAATGCTCTTAGCTACATTGTCATCTCGGACATACTGATCATTCGCACGCCCGAGGAGAAAATCTGAGTCGTCACCCCGCATTTTCCTTCCCTTTCATTGTGCAGGACCAACAGCCAACCCGAAAGTTCAACTTGGAAGCCGACCAGAGAATTTAGCTAGGCAAGGCGAATCAGTCCACCTCAACTGCGAGTTTACTGACCTCGACAGTTTGGCGCCGTCTATGGGAACAGAGTTCTTTCTATTACTCTTCTCACCACTCATTGAGAAACTATCATGGTACAAATTAGAAGCCACAGCTCACCGGTAGAGGACTCACCCAACCTGGATGAGGAACTCAAAACCAACCAAGCGCCTAGCCAAGACCCAACCCAAACCGACGTTGGAATGAGCCAACGTATACACTTAGCCTCACAAATCAACCCCTCTATAGATGGAGACCTTAACTCCGGCCTTCCACCAGAGATGAGAATGATGCTCAGGATGTTCGAGAAACTTAAGGAGCAGGTAGCCCGACTAGTTGCGGAGCTGCGTCGCGGCCCACGCGTCCACAGTTTCACATCCTAGCCCCAAGGCAAAAATGGGCGCAAGACGAAGAGGGTTTCCTCGGGTCGGTGGCGAGACTCGAAGAGGCAAGAAGAAAAAAGGCGGCATATGCCGACCCTGAGCAGGCCAAGACCGTGGTTGCCATAACCAAGGTCATTAACCAGCTCAGTGTAAGCCCGCTCTCCCCTGAGGTACTAGCCACGCCATTGCCCACCGGTAATCGGATGCCCAACCTAGCACTCTATAATGGCAACGGAGACCCCGCCAGCCACTTGCTCAACTCTGATCACCATATGACTTTACATGATATGACCGACCTCATGAAGATGAAGACATTACCAACCACCCTAGTTGGCAATGCCTTGGACTGGTTCCAAAAACGTTGTCCCAGCTCTATTGCAAGTTTTCATTAGCTAGTAGGGGTTTTCTTGTCCCGCTTCGTGGGGAGCCGACGTGAAGCCCATCACACTTCATCATTGTTGTCGGTGAAGCAGCATAAAGGAGAAAGCCTGAGGGCTTACACAACCCGATTCAATGAAGAGTCCCTCAGAATTTCCAACCTAGAGGACTATATCGCATCAATGACTTATCAAAGTGCGCTCAGGTCGGGCCCCTTTACATCCTTCTTGACCATCGACCCCGTGGATACCATAGCCGAGCTGATGGTATAGGCAGAAAAGTACATACACTAGGAAGAAATCCATCAGGCGAAGAGGGATGATGACAAGGAGAAGGAAGCCAGAAAAAATGAGGAGGTCTCCCGAGGCCAACATGGAGGGAAGGCCTAAAACGACCGAGGTAAGCAGCCCCAACAGCCAAAGCAGAACCCCCGGTTCACCATGTTCACCCCACTCAACGCCTCGAGGGAACAGATCTTGATGGAGGTCCAGCACCAGAACCAGTTGCCTCCAGCACCGGGGATGAAAGGCCGACCTGAGAAGCGCAATAAGACCAAGTATTGCAGCTACCATATGGATTACAGTCACACCACCGAGGAGTACCGAGACCTGAAATAGGAGATTGAGGCACTGATAGCCTGAGGTCACCTCCGGAGGTATATAAACCAGCAGCCAACCCGGAATCACGACCAAGTAAGGGAAAAAGAAAGGAATCCGCCCAGGCGCCAGGTCGGGGATGTGCATTTGGCCGTGATTGAGACTATCGTAGGAGGATTGGCGTCGGGTGGGGAGACCTCGGTTGACAAGAAGGGTTATGTTCGGGTTGGAAGAGAGTACGGGCCAGTGTAGGGACCGGTCCCGGGGATAGAAGAGCATATTTTCTCCTCAAAAGAGCTGGAGGGGGTAATACTATCTCATGATGACCCATTGGTGATCAACGCTGAAATAGCCAACTTCACTGTGAAGAGGCTGATGGTGGACACCAAGAGTTCGACAGAAGTCCTATTCCTGAGGGCATTTGAGCAGATGGGGTTGGACAGGAACCGGCTCAGGCCACTGAGAGGTACCTTGGCTGGTTTCATCGGACATGCTTACCGAGCCGAAGGGGTCATTACTCTTCCACTGAAACTGGAATATGGAGACAAGCGGGTTTCGATGCAAGCCAACTTCATTATAATGGATTGCAACTCCACTTACAACAGGATCTTGGGGTAAATGGCACTTAATTATTTTAGGGTCGTTCCTTCAACTTACCACTAGGATTTGAAATTCCCAACCCCAGGCAACACGGCCACCATCCGAGGAGCCCAACTCTTAGCTCGGGAATGCTATGAAAACTCCGTTCGACCAAAATATCAAGTTGGCTGGAGACCAGATTTACCCGAGGAAAAGAGGGATGCCAAGAGAGGGAGCCCGGCTTAAGACATTCAGGAAGTGGAGCTTTCCGATGAAACAAAGAGGGCAAAGATCGGGAGTGAACTCCCTTCTGAAAAATAAACACATGTTTGCATGGTCTACTTCTGACATGACATGTATAACCCCAATTTTGATTGAGCATCACCTAAACGCCGATCCAAATCACTATCTGGTAAAGCATAAACGTAGGCACTTTCATTATGATAAGCAACAGATCATAGCAAAAGATGTTGATAAGTTGGTAGACGCCGGCCATATAAGGGAAATGCAATACCCAACTTGGATATCCAACGTGGTGTTAGTAGCCAAGCCCTCAGACAAGTGGAGATTGTGTATTGACTTTACCGACCTCAATAAGGCCTGCCCCAAGGATTGCTTCCCCCTGCCTCGGATGGATCAGATGGTGGATGGTACTTCCGGGTTCGAGCTACTCTTTTTCATGGATGCCTTCAAAGGCTATAACCAGATCAAGATAGCTCCCGGAGACAAGGAGAAAATTGCTTTCACCACCGATAAAGGTCTCTACTACTATGAGGTCATGCATTTTGGCCTCAAGAATACTGGAGCTACCTACACTTAGATGGTGAACAAGGCCTTCAAAAAGCAGATTGGATGAAATATGGAGATCTATATAAATGACATGTTAGTCAAAAGCAAGAGGACGGAAGACCATGTGACCGACTTGGCTGAAGCCTTCGCCGTAATGAAGCGCTTCGAGATAAAGCTAAACCCGAAAAAGTGCGCATTCGGCATCAAGGTAGGAAAATTTTTGGGATTCATGGTCACAACTCGAGGAATATAGGCCAACCCAGAGAAGGTTCAGGCGATTCTGGACTTGGCACAACCAACCTATGTGAAAGACGTCTAGGTGCTTGCAGGCAAGGTTGCAGCGCTGAGCAGATTCATGTCCAGGTCGGCCGATAGATGTGCTCCTCTGTTCAAAATATTGAGGAATCCTAAAAATTTTGAATGGACTACGAAGTGCCAGAGCGCCTTCCAAGAGCTGAAAATATATTTAGCTTCCCCACCCTTACTATCCCGACTTGAGGTGTGGGAGGAGCAGGTATTATACTTAGCATGCTCGGGGATAACAATGGCGGCGACACTACTTCGCGAAGAGGGGAAGGAGCAGAAGCCAGTCTATTATGTCAGCAAAACCTTGCAAGGGGCGGAGGCGAGGTACTCCTCTTTGGAAAAACTCACCTTCGCGCTCATCACAGCTCCAAGGAAGCTGAAGCCATACTTTGATGCCTACCCAATTAAGGTCATGACGGATTCCCTGCTTAAGTCCATCATGTACAGGCCGGAGGCGTCGGGCAGACTATTGAAATGGGCAATTGAGCTGAGTCAATTCGGCATCACTTACCAGCCCAGAACAGCCATCAAAGCCCAAGCCATCGCGGATTTTATGATGGAATGTACTGGCCAAACCAAGCATGACCCAGAGGATATGTGGAAGGTAAATATGGATGGAGCGACGGGGAAGTCAAGAAGTGGAGTCGGGTTGGTCATCCTCGACCCGACCTGGCATGAGCACTAATATTCCCTCAAGTTTGCCTTTCCGGCGTCCAACAATGAGGTTGAGTACGAAGCAGTGATCGCGGGGTTAAAAATTGCGGCTCAGCTCAGGGCACAAATAGTTGACTTGAGTACATACTCTCAATTAGTAGCCAGTCAGCTATCAGATGAATTCGAAGCCAAAGATAATGCTATACTAGCCTACCTCAACAGAGTTAAGGACTTGACCTCAAGGCTCAAGAGGTTTACAATACAACAAATTCCAAGGAAGGAGAATATGAAGGCTGATGCGCTGTCTAGGTTGACCTTGGGTGAGAGCCGATCTGCACTAGTCCATATGAAAGAAGTCTCTGAACCAAGTATTCAGTTGGGAAAGCAAATCGTGGTCGAGCTCAATTTAAGCCCAGATTGGACCAAGCCAATCGTGGACTACTTGGAGGGGGAAATGATCCTAGAGGATGAAAATGCAGCTCAGAAGCTTATGAAACAAGTCTCAGGGCTTGTCATAATAGCTGGGCAACTCTACAAAAAAACCTACACTTGGCCTCTCTTAAAGTGTGTTTGGCCCAAGGAGGGAAACTATATACTTTGAGAGATCCATGAAGGAGTATATGGAAACCACTTGGGTGGCAAGGCTCTGGCTCGGAAAATATTGAGGCAAGACTATTTCTGTCTAACCTTAGAACAAGATGTCAAATAATATGTGAAAAAGTGTGACACCTACTAGAGGTTTGCCAATGTATAGAGGAAGCCAGCGGTAGACCTGACAGTGATGATAATCCCATGGCCATTCTATCAATGGGGTCTAGATATTATCGGCCCATTGCCAACTAGTGTTGGCCAAAATAAGCACGTCTTCGTGGCTGTAGACTACTTCACTAAATGGCCAAGGCTGAAGGTGTTACTAGAATAACGGAAAAGACATCTTGGAATTTCGTATGGAATAATATCATTTGTCAATTTGGGGTGCAGAAGGTCATCATCACCGACCACGGCAAGCAATTTGACAATGCATACTATCGAAGCAAATGAGCGAGATTGGCATCGACCTCATATTCTCATCTATTGCTTACCCTCAAAGTAATGACCAAGTTGAAAGGACTAACCAAATCATTTTGCAGGGCCTGAAAACCAAGCTGGAGGAAGCAGAAGGCTAGTGGGCGTCGATTCTCCCCGAGGTACTGTGGGCTCAGCGAACCACCACCAGCTCGCCAACGGGAGAATTCCTCTTCAAGCTGATCTTCGGTACTCAAGCAGTGCTGCCAGTGGAGATTGGGTCTCCAACCAATAGAACCCTCCTTCATGATCCAGCAATAAACGGAGCCCTAATCTGCGAGAAGCTCGACCTCACTGAAGAGCTCCGAGCTAAAGCTTAGATCGGGATGTTGGCCAGCAAAGCTGCCATGCAAAGAGTCTTTGCCAAGCAGGTCAAGCCTAAGCCTATTAGGGTTGGCGACCTCGTCCTCAGAAAGGCCATCTTTTTGCCGCACTCGGGGAACAACCTCTCCCCAACCTGGGAAGGGCCGTACGAAGTCGTGAAAGAAGTCCGACTGGGACGTTTTACCTCCGCGAAAAACACGGGAAACAACTGAAGAATGCATGGCATGCAGAACACCTGAAGATGTATTTTGTCTAACGGCCCGCGAGCCGAAATATTTTGTAAAGGCCCCGAGCCAACTACTCCATGTACAAACTTCAATACAATGTATTTTATGAATCAGTGTGAAGCCCAACCTAGGCCTAAGTAACTTAGCTACTCAACTCTAGCCAACTCGGATTAACGCGGTGGCCACGCTTAATTACGAGCTAATAATCAAGTAAACCAGCTCGGACTAGGTTCCAGGTCAGTTCTAATCAATAACGATTTAATTCACATTACTAGTTCGGATTAAAGTCCAACTCAGTACTAACCGGCTTCGGGTCAGCATGTTAGTTTGGGTCTAAACTTGAACTCAACATTAGTCAACATTAATTTGACCCATTTCTAATCAGACTAACGAGTCCAGGTCGGTAACGATAATGGTTGTCCAGTTAATTAGCTCGGATTAGGATGATAGTTCATTAATCGCGTCCAGCTCGGTTATTTATATTTAAATTAATTACTTATATTGGTCCGACCCCACTTACTTGAGAAAATTTGCGAAGGTAAAAGTACACTTGTACGAACTCAAACAAAACGCAGATAAAGAACAAAATATTCTTCTCATTAAAATTGAAAATACAAGTTACAAAAGCCTGACCCAGGCGAGATTACAAATCATTTAGGAATAGGGGCAGAGGCAGCGGTATCGGCTTCTTCCCCGACTTGGTCTATGCCTTTCTTGACAAAGTCCATCACCTCTTGGGCCTGAGACTTGAGGTCAGCTGGAAGCTTAGGGACCTCCCAGAATTCTAGCGGCAAGGCCTCCAAGATCTCGATGTAATCGTTCTTGGAGGCAAGAAGGAAGGTCTTCGCTCGCTCTCGAGCTGTGACTTGGCCTCGGAAGTAGTACTCTAGCTCGGTATACTTGGCTATTATCCCACCTTCCATGGCCACCCAGTCCACAGCCACCTCGTTGGACTTGTAGGCTTCTATCACCTTCTCTCCATCGGGCCCAACCCGATCCAAGAGCTCTTGGAGCTTCGCCTTGGCCTCGCGCTTTACCAACTTATAGCATTCCACATCCTTGGCTGCCAACTGGCATCGGACTTTCTCTGTCTCGAGCTCCTTATCTTTGGTCGCGAGCTCCACCTTCAGCCTGCTGACCTCGTTCACATCCTCTTTATACCTCTTGGAGGCCTCCTCTCTCTGGGCGTTGAGCTCGGCTCGGGCGTCAGCCCATTGCTACTCAAGCTCGACACAGTAGGCTTGGGCTTTAGTGAAGAGGCTGGGGATGGTGAGGGTATGGGACTCAGCCTACACAAAAAGGCAACAAATACGATTAGCCGAGCTGAAAGGTATAATCATGTATTAGTAGCTGAGCTCAACTCACCGTGGCCACGGCAGTTCTTAGGTTGAGTGAAAGTTGCTCGGCTGGAACCTTTGCCAGCTTGGGGTCGCGTTCGACCGAGGCCGCGTCCACATAATCCTTTTTATGTTGGACTACCTCGACGGCTTTGCCCTTTTCGGTGTATTCTGGTCGGGGCCTCTTCCTATTCTCAAGGCGGGACGCCGAACGCTCTTGGACTACCTCCGAGGTCGGCCTCTTTGGCAAAAGGGACTCCGAGGGTCCTCTCGAGGTCACCTCAGCGCCGACCTCCCGGACTTGGCCACTGGGCCGCTGCCTCTGCTCTTGAGGAGCGGTAGAACCCAAACCGGACCTCGTTGCTGGCCTCGGCCCTCCTTCTCTTTTGGGCGTAAGCGAGCTTTCCAGCCTCTGACATAATTGCAAAAGAAAAGATAAGTAAGGGATAACCGAGAACCAATCCAAAATGGTAACAACAGTCAGGATGATGGGGAGGTCGGGCACTGATCTTGCGAACTGACCCTCTTCTAAACTGGGTTCCGTATCCTCTTCAGGCTCAGGAAGTAAGTGGGGATGATTTTTTTAAAGATTGGATTCTCTCCTGAATAACCTTGATTCCCAGATCCTGTCCCACCTGAGCACGCTATCAATATTTATTAACATCCCAGGCTCGGGTCTCAATACCCCGATCTCGTTAAGTTCTGCGTCTGAAAATTTAGGGTCGTCATTTACATTCTTCTTCAAAGTGGGATTCCACTCCACTCTGCACCCTAGGTTCACTGCCAGCTCCACCCAATAGTAGTTATTGTGCCAACCCTTGTTGGAGGAGTGCCACTTGATGAATATGGCATTGCCGGCCCGAGCTGCAAAATGAAACCACCCTGGCTGCTTCGGATTGGGTTTGCATACAAAGAATTGCCTAAATCAGCGCAGGGTCGGCTCTACTTCCTTTTCGAGGCAAAATACATAGATCGCCACCACTACAGCCCAACCATTGGGTGACATCTGGCTCAGGCTAAGCTCAAATTAATTCAAGATATCGGTGATTAAATAGGAAAATGGGAGCCGGATGACATCGAAAACGAGGTCGTAAATAGTGAAGTCATCGAGTAGAGGATAGCAGGAGGATTTGTGCCGACCTAGAACCTTCAGCTTGTGATGTTGGTCCACCGACCAATTCCTTAGCCCGGCATTGGCAATCTGCACATTAGAATGGCACTCGCGTTTACAACAGGCATACAGCTGCTCAATCCTCTTTCCCCGAGCCGACAAACCACTGGCTGTAGCCGAACTTCGAGGTCGGACTGCCCTCATCGGGGCTGCTTCAATCGGCTCCACCGTGGAGGCTCTAGCTAAGTACTCCTGTGGTATCTCGACCCCCTCCAACCGGTTTAAGGGCAACCCATCTTTTTTATCTCCCACTTCTCCCAGGTCGGCCAAATTATCATCCTCAGCCTCCTCTTGTACCCTCCTGACCTCGATGACTTGGAAATCATCATCACTCTCCCTGGGCTCAGGTCGTTGGGCAGACATTTGAGATGCGTCAGTACTGCTGTCTCATTGACCTTCATTCGAGGTGGACTCCGAGCTTGACGGACTCTCGTCCCCACCATAGGATTTCACCTCCATCACTTAAGAATTTTCTGACTCCGACCTCCCCATCCTGTTTACAAATTAAAATATATGTACATGAATATCCAAAGGGAGTCGAGACATACTTACGGTCCTAGCTATGGAAGATAACCCGACCTAATTGACTCCGAGCTAGTGGATTCCGAGCTGAATACCCCAAGCAGATTGCTTGCCGAGCTAAAGATGTCCGACCACACTAGTTGCCGACCTAAATCTCTTGAAGTTTTGTAAGCAAAATGTGAAATGAGCTTCGGACATCAGGGCCCTATTTATAGGCAACCACTGTAACCACCTCGGGAATCCCAAACGTCGCATCTTGTCATAATTGCCAGGTGACGTGTCAGCCATCTGAAGGGCATGCTCCGCTGACGTGGCCATCATCACTCCTCTGGGATCGGGTACCTCCAGCTTGGGAACAACTCTCAGATCTAAATCTCACCATCTCGATCTCGACTTGGGGGGAAGGGATTGACGAAGGGGACCCCGAGCTGAGGTAAGATACCCACACCGAGCTGAGGCAAACACACCCGAGCCAAAGCCAGCGTATTCAACTAATGCCCAACCTAGATGCTAATCCGACCTCACCCCAACCCCAGAAAATCCTCCACCTTTGTGCCAACTGTTCTGATGGGACATAAAACTCTGATAGGATATAAAGTTGCGCCACATTAAATGCTGTCAGATCTGAATTTATTATAAATAGAGCTCCACCCCTACATTCAAGAGATAACTCGTCATTAATGCTCTCAACTACATTGTCAGCTAGGACATACTGATCATTCACACGCCCGAGGAAAAAATTCGGGTCGTCACCCTGCCTTTTCCTTCATGTTCATTGTGCAGGACCAACAGCCAACTCGAAAGTTCAGCTCGGTAGTCGACCCGAGAATTCAGCTAGGTAAGGAAAATCAGTCCAACCTCAACTGCGAGTTTCCTGACCTCGACAATAAGTTATATATACTTAGCAAAAAGTATTACACAATGTAGATACAACAATATCAGACAAAACTATTATAAAAAAACTTTAGTTTTATTATGATAGATATGTGTCCTAAGTAATATATCACTCATGATCAGCTTACATTAACCTATAGCCTATTATCCGGTTGTACAAATCAATTTAACGAAATGGGTAAGAAACCATGGCACTATATAGAAGTCTTCTACTTAGCAATTGAGGCTCCGTTTGTTTGCCGTAAAATAATTTATTGTGAAAAAATAATTTTTTAGAAAATAGAATATTTTTTGACACTTTGTTTGTTTGCCGTAAAATAACTTGCTGGTTGAAAATGATTTCAGGAAAAAATATTTTCTGGTGTTTGGATATACAGTGAAAAATATTTTTCGACATGAGATTTTATAAAAAAAATATACACATATAATATATATGTTAACCATAAGAGTAGAGCGTGGAGGGTGGAGGTTGGAGGTTGGAGGGTGGAGGGTAGAGGGTGGGTGGGGGTGGGGGTGGGGTAGGGGTAGGTGGTGGGTGGGCCCAAAGAGGGGGTAGGGTGGGTGAGGGGTGGCGTAGGGGTGGCGTAGGGGTAGGTAAGGTAGGGGGTGGGTAGGAGGGGAGGGTAGGGTAAGGGGTGGGTGGGGTTAGGGTGAAATGAGTGAATTTCAAAAAATGTTTTCTTTTTTTAAAGAATATGAAAATATTTTTTTAAATTTTGTACTAATCGTAATATTTAATTGAAAAATATTTTTAATTAATCAATTTTTTGCTATTATCAAATATCAAAAAATTGAACAAAAATAATCACTATTTTTTATTAAAAAATATTTTTTAATTGACTAATTTTTTTATATTATCAAATATTAAAAAATTTAAAAAATATTTTTTTAAACAATCTTTTACGACAAACAAAGGAGCCTGAGGGTTACTGGTATTTTCTTATCCAATTGTGGCCTCAAACTTTGTGATTGAAAAATTAAAAAGAATATACGCACATTTTCTTATTCCCAGGTAGCGACAGATCGTTCAAAAAAAAAAAAAAAAAAAAAGGTAGATATGACATTTGCCATTGTATTTGCATTCAATGAGATGTTTGAGGGAATGTGAAATGGAATTTGTCATAATGGGAAAAGTAGAAAAAGAAGGCATGTGGGGTTGGGATTAGCCATGAGAAAAAGACGTCGACATTGTAAAAAGAATATGATGAAGAATGGAAAAGGAGCATAGGTGGGCCAAGAGAACCATGAAGGAAAGGTCAAGTTTTATTTCCTTCACTGAAGATTTGTACGATGTTGTTCTTATTAGAATCTTTAAAATAGGAATTTTAGTATCGCATAATTATTACGTAATATAATTTATTTGATAAAATAAAAATTTATAAAGTAGAGATCAAAATCATCAAAAGTGAACCCGAGTCTTTAAAAAGTATAACAGAGTTTACAAACTCGAGAAATAATTATGAAGATATGCAGTTGGTTTTACATTTATTAATCAAATTACCTCAAACTCTATTATTTCCTTGAAACGTCTTTCCATCTTTTTAAAATAGACAAACTTGACAAACTACTTTAAAATCTCTCAAAATTAATTTTAGTTTGAGAAACAATAAAACATTAGCTAGCTTATCGTCACACTTACGATGAAAGAAAAAAAAAAAGAATGAAAAAGAAAAAAGACTTTGTGCTGCTGATTTGTTGTTTGAACTGGATGAGTGAAATAAGCATTCGATGAGTCAAGAGTATGCGAAGGTGTTGTATTTTAAGAGTGAGAGAATCGAAGCGTTAGAGTAGTTAAAAGTAACATCAGTTTTAATTAAAAATCTTCTTTTTAATGAAAACTCTAGTTTTCTTTTTTGGTTGACGTTTTTTCGACAATGAATGTCCAATTTTTGTGAAGATATACATTAAAATGGTCCACCAAATGAAGATCAATAAGCAACATATTCTAAGTGTTACAATTAAACTAAAATTTTACTAACGATTGCATAAAATGAACGTTAGAAACTATACTTAACAAAAAGTACTACACAACATAGATATAAAGTACATTTATATGGAAAACTAAAATAATCAAAGATTTAAAAGACAATTCGAGATTCATAAGACTTTAAGATGATAGTTGAAATTTCTATCCCATGGAATCCAATTAAGTTCAAATGGAAATGAAGTGTGAAACTAATCTCCAACAGATGAAATGAAGTGTCGCCTAACTTTGTCTATATAGTAACAGTTAACTTATCATATAATCTAAAAATTTAAACTATTAGAAATGGGTTAATTATATTATTTATTATCTTATTAACATGGTATCAGATGTTAGGTATCAAAAAGTTTTGGGTTCAAAACTCACCCCACTCATTTAAAAACATTAAATTGTTCAAGTGCCAGGCTCAAACTAACTTCGCTTGCACTTGTAGGGGTGTATTGAAAATAATAAATAATATGATTAAGGTTTTGTTTGACATAGTTTTTAGACACTTAAAAGCGCTTCATGTGAGTTTAGAAACTGAACTAACTTATTTGGTTCATTTTTAAAAGTGATTTTAGATAAAAACTGAAAGTGAAAAAAGTTAAAAATTGAGTTACATCAAATTGGAGCTTTTTAAAAAAGACTTTTACGAAGTTGTTTTACATAATGTGAGAAGTTGTTTGTCTTTTTATTTTTTTTAAATATACTCCTTCATATTTTTAAAATTTCATATTATCTTTAAAATTTTTAAAAGTTCAAAGTTGTCTAATACATGCCAAACAGTCAATAGTTTTTAATCAACAACACTTTTAATAAAAACTCTACCTTAAAAGATATACAGTTCAAAAGTTAAAATTTTATAATTAGACCAAACAGAGTCTAACCCCTGTTTAATAATTTAACATTTTAGATAAAAATTAATTATATTATTTATTATTTTTAACAGTAACGAGACCATTGATTTCATCAACTTTTCTACATTATAGTAATTAAGTGTGAACACTATTATCTTCAACAGATATCTATCGTTGTTAACATCATTGTTGATGATTCCATTCATTCTCATCTAATAATTCCTTTTATTACGGAAATATATTATAGCCAAGCTAAACAGGAACAGAGAAAAAGAAAAAAGAAAAAAAAAGACAAGGAAGAAAAGACGAAGTGATTAAGGCTTCGTTTGTTTGCCGAAAAGTAAAATATTTTTCTAGAAAATATTTTTCGGATTTTACGGTGTTTAGTAACATCATAAAATTAATTAATCGTAAAATATTTTACTATAAAAAATTGCGGCTGTTTTTTCTAAATTTTACGGTATTTGGTAACACCGTAAAATTAGTCAACCGTAAAATATTTTACGGTCAACAATTGCGACTAATACAAAATTTTATAAAATGTTTTACTGGATTTTGGTAAAACATTTTACAGAATTTACAATACATCCAAACATTAGAAAATATGTTTTAGTAATTTATTTTTCGAAAAAATATTTTCTCCTAACAAGTTATTTTACGACAAATAAACAAAACCTTATAAAATATTTTATTTTTTTAAAAAAATATTTAAAAAAAAATATTTTACACAAATAAATTATTTTACGGTAAAAAAACGGAGCCTAAGAGTAACAAAAATTTAATCAAATCACAACATGAACATACAAAAATTTAATCAAGTCACAACATGAACATACACTTGCAACTTGACACGTGCTTGACAACCACCACCCATTTGTTTTTTCCCCTCTGCGCATCATGGGGTCATATTTTTTTTCAGTCATTCTACTTAAGTGTGCCAAGACTAGCTCGATTGGTAAGTTGGAGATGTGACTTCATATGATTAAGACCAAGACTAGCTCGTCCTTTTGATTTCCGATCAAGAGGTTGTCTAGAACTGGCTTATTAATTACAGAGTTTACAATTCGAGAAATAATTATGAAGATATGCAATTAGTTTTACATTTATTAATGAAATTATCTTAAACACTATTATTTTCTGGAAAGTTCTTTCAACCTTTTTTTTAAAAAAATGTTATAAAATTATTAATTGAATAAATATTCATCTTATATGGACGTGATTATCCAACTCCCAGAAGACCTTACTAGATGATGTCTTATATTTTCTTTTTTTCTTTTTTTGGTTTAGATGGAACAAATCCTTATTGTTTCTCCATTACAACCTTAATTATAGAATTACTATTGCAAGCTGTGTATCAATCAAAATGTACCTTGCCAAGTTTATCTTTAGATTTTTATTGTGCTTGAATTCTCACATGTCGACCTCAAAAAACGCCCCGGTGGTAATTGTCAAATGCAATCCTGAGAACATTTCTTGACAATAATTACCATTTTTCCTTATTGGGCCTAGGACTAAAATAAAAGAATGATTGGAAGAACAAGTATCTATATTATTCAAACTTTAGATACCCGTATAACAATCAAAAGTTGTTAAAGTAATTGATTCCTAAAAACCATGAGGCACTGAAAATAAAGAAATTGTTGAAGTTTTCATTTCTATCTAGGCCCAACACCCTTGATGTTAAGAAAATATCTCTTGCAAGAAAGTTGGCTAGATATTTCTTGTAAAAACACTAATCCTAAATCTATTAGCTTCAATTGGAATTACGTTCTTGCAACATTTCCATAGAAACTCTTAATTTTAGCCATTCGCAATATGAGGCTAAATTAGCTGGTCAAAGGAGCATGAATAGGGATGATAATGCTCTTGATTTTATTCCCAATTGCCCTTGAGAAGATTGAGTTGAGAAGGCCTGCTTCCCAATAGTTTGTACCAAGCAGATCAATAAGCTCACGCACTTTAGTTAAGTTGACTCCAATTGTCTTGAACAATGAATATGTTTTAAGAAAGCAATTAATACTCCCAAAAGCTCATTCTTTTTGTCATCACCAACAATTTGAGCTCGTCTTTTTTTTTTTGTTTGGTCAAAAGGATAACTTCATTACTTAGATAGGGATACAGAAAATAAAAATACAAATGAATCCAAGCCCAAAAGTAGCTGGACAGAAAAAAATTTGAGCTTGTCATTCAAGAAAAAAATTCCTAAGCTTGTTCGAAATAGATTTCGCGAAAAACCTGTTATATCCTTCTCCCATAAATTCTCAAAATCCATATGATTGGAGCAATTCCTTACCTTTGATCAGGCTTCTCCAGTCTAGTAGGGCCTTCTACCCAATTGAGCTTTCAATAGTATCCAATCTTTGAAATACATACTTCTAAAACTTGAGCTGCTAGAGAATGAGGATTAGAATGCTGTCACCAAACTTGATTGGCAAGAAGAGATATATTTTTGAATTTCAACCCACCGCCATTCTATTCGTCATTGGGACCGCACCCACTAAGTGCTGCACCATTCGACATTACCGAATCAGAACATTTCTATAATTAGAATGTTCCATTTAACCAAATGAATGCCTTTATTCACATTTTTGGGCCAAAAAAAAAATTTAAGATTTATTTGCCATATCTAATTTTAAGAGTTGCATAGCATGTTGATGACTCTTTGTTGATCTTTTTCATAAAGTGGGGGACCTCTGACCTATTAGAATGTTGTCTTCGATTGCTCTCCCCTGAGATGAAAGCATTTTGGATTGTGGAGATGATGCTATCCATGAATGGCTTGAGTCTCTTCACCAAAACTTTAGAAATTTCCCTTGTATATAAATTTTGAATAGCTAATTGGTCTAAATTGACCGAGTGAGGAAGAGGACTTAAAAGGATTAAGGTAATGTGTGTCTGATTCACAGCATTATGTAAAAATCCTCCTTTCATGAAATCAAGCACTACCTTGTAAACAAAATTTATGTTTCGCAATCTAATAATATAAATTTTCAATTTCCAAGTGACCCTTGAATATAAATCACAAGAATTTATATTTTTTTTTCCTTGAACCTGTCATAATCCTAAAAAAAAATGCAATTAATTGGCATGGTGTACTGTTAGGACTGAGGCTCCAAGCAGCATACCTGACCTCTTCTTTAGTAATTGGCTTGATAAGCTCAGCATTAATGGCCTCTGTGATGATCTAATAAATACAATCTAGTGGTATGTTCTTCACTGTGAGTACAAGAGATCTCGAGATTAAATCTCGTGGTTAACATCCTTTGATTGAAAGATAACATGCATGCCTCAATTGACTGAAAGTTATGGTCACTTTTTTCTCAGACATCAGAAGCAATGTAGCTATAAGTGAATGGACAGAGATGAAAAGGAAATAGAAGGAATCAAACAAAAGATACTCATGAATAGTAATAGCCACACCAGAGTGCAAGATCTACATCATAATAATACAAATTACTGGCCTAATCGGTCGCCCTCATGTCTAAACCCAGAAGGGCTCCATTCAAATTATTACAAAACCATTCTAATTCAGATACAACATTTCATAGTAGTATGAACACCATAGTTCAAACACAGTTCTTCATTCTTAGAATTGAAATAAACACAAAAGGTAGAATCTTCAGACTGCAACAGAGCAGGGGGCAACTGAACATATATCCGCAAAGCACTCCAGCGCCAAATGGTTAACCTGTAAAACAATAATCAAATAAAAGATACGTAGATGGTTCAGCCACGCCCGGTGCCACGAAATGATTGAGAACTACGACCGGGTCGAAATGAAGATGAGATCCATCGTACTTGAGGACCAATAGGGGTTGTGATTCTCAACTATAACCTTTTCAGGGCAGGTATATATAGCAAAATCAAGCCAATGATGTAGTAAGAACATCTTTCACCAACCACCAATCACAAAATGTGGATGCTATGTCACTTAACAATACATTCAGGTCACAAGAGCTCGCATATTTTATAACCTATTTATACATATCACAGAAACAGTAAGTTAGATCGAAGATAAGAAAGCTTTGAATTGCAACTTCTCATATGATTCCACTTTCGAACTAAGCGCAAGAGCTCACATTTTTATTTGGAAATTTTTTGATAGAGAACAACACAGGATATTTAATAAGAAGAGCCTATAAAAAAAAAAATTTGATACAGACGAAATGAACAACTGATCATGAGATCATAAGAATGTTTCAATCAGCAGCGTTACTTATCTTGAGGTGTGGAGTATCTATGTTGCAAGAAACAAGAGAATTATAACAAAAGAGAAATAATCAGTTGTAGGAAAGAATATACCTTCAACACCGCTGATTCACTTGACGCGTGTAACAGATCAATATCCAAAGTCAAATTGGACGGAAGGTAAATGATTTGGTTTCTGGAAAACGCCAGACTTCACGATATTTACCTTGACTTTGTAAGCCTTGCTCGAGATGGCATTTTGCTATCCTCACCTTTTGTAGACTTTGGAGGAAATCAAATCCCTCGGGGAGTACTTTGAGTTTGTTGCATTTTTCAATTGCTAAAGTAGATAGATTAGGCATGGCTCCTTTTTCAATTTTCAGGTTCTGCAAATTCTGCAGATTAGAGAGTCTAAGCTGTCTGAGTTCAGGGAATCCTGATGCTGAACAATGCATTTCCTTCCCCACAAATGCATCACCATTTAAGACGAGGATCCCTAATCTGGGAAACTTTTCCAACGTCGCCGTTGGATCTTCATGAAGCTGAGAACCCGTAAGGAAGAGCTCCGTAAGGCTTGAAGAAATAATCTGGGAGAACTTACCTATATGTCCCTCTATATGCAAAATATAGAGGGCAGGACATTCAAACAGCTTTTCGAGAAGAGAATGCTTTTTCTCAGGGTAACAATTGAAGCTTCTGATATTTAGGGATGATTGACGTAAGAACTTTGCCATTGTGCTTAATTGGTTAGCTATTGCACTCAGGTCGTCAACATTTCCTTCAGTAGTCACGTCCAGCTGCCGAAGATTGGTCAAATTGATGAGATCATTGGCATTACAGACATTTGTGTCAAAGTTTTGAAGCGTCTCCAAGTTTTTCAAGCTATGCAAGCGCAGTTTATCATCCCCATGGACCTGATATAGATGAGGCAAATTAAGATGTCTCAATCTTTCCATTTTCCACAACATGTTGGGTATGTTCAACCTAATTGAAGTTTCTACCCTTAAATCGAGGATTTGTAGGTTGGATAAATTGCCTATGGATGATGGCAATTCTGACAGAGAACATTTGTCCAAACTCAAGTATCTCAAAGAAGTCAATTCTCCTATACTTTTGAGAAATTTCCCTGCTTCAAACTTCAAGCCACCAATATCTAAGATTTTGAGAGATCTCAAGTGCTTAAAGCTACATACTTCTTGGTGCAATATCATATCTTTTTGTTGGTTTTCACTGACCAATACAAGAGAACGGAGGGCACAAAGTATATCATGTTTGCTAGGAACTAAATCTCGATCTTCATTGTTATCAAAATACACAGCAAGCCTCCGTATTGCAGGAGAATAAGCTTTTGTTAACAACTGATTCGAACACGCAAAATCCCTCACCTCAAAAAAGTTCTCTTTTCCCTTCAACAAACACAGCTCTCGTATCGTGTCATGAAGATGGCAAGTTCTCAACCTTCTAATGGTTGGTCCCTCTTGTTCTTGTACCTGAACCGTGTTTCTACTAACCAGTTCATTGATGTAGCTCTCTGCTATGTCCATTCTCACATGTCTTTTTCCACTTGATGGTACTAAGCCTTCAGCAATCCACAATAAGTATAATTTTTCAACATCTATTTTCGAATCCTCTGGAAAAAGTCCTGTCGAACGAGAAGAGAGACATGTTTGTAAGAACTGTATGTATTGATATTGAGAAAAAAAGTGATACAACAATTACAATAGGTGACTCAATAAATAGGAGTTAGACTACTTGCTCCTCAAGCTAGACTAAATATGGTAAACCTAAATATGGTACACCTAGTTGTACACGGAATAATAATATGCAACTTATAATATATACGTTAACACCCACTACAAAAAAATGTGGATATAAGTGGCACTTTATTAGAGGCGCTTCAATGAAATGCCACCTATTAGATAAAAGGAAATAGCATTTGGTGGCGCTTTTCACAATTGCCAATTATGAACACTAGAAAAGCGCCACTAACTCTAGGAATTTAGCGCCAAAACATTGCGCCAAAAGTGGATGTCGAGCTGAGTATTAGCGGCGTTTCCTCAAATGCTGCCTATGGCACTTCAGTTAGGTGGCATCTTGGTTAAACGCCACTTATAAGTAATTTGCCTCTTTTTACATAAGTGGCATTTATTGAAATGCTGCATATTAATTGTTTTACTATAGGCAGCATTTAGACAAGTGCCGCATGTGTTGTTTTAATCAAATTTCACATAAACAACATTTTTGGGAATGCCACCTATGTTTAATTAATAAAATTTTACTTCAACTACGATAATGAGAATGATTCCAACTAAATATTTGCTAAAATAGGTATAACTATACTAGGGGCGGAGCCAAGCACTGAAGGTCAATATAGGCACTCGATGACTGACTCCATATCTAACAGTGACACAACAAGTAACCAAAGATTAATTAGCACACATTAAACTTTTTTTAGTTAATCAGGGTATAATGAAAATTCACAAACACAACATATATATGTATATACATACATATATATACATAAATAATACATATATATACATAAATAATAACCGTATCTATTATTGCACAACTAAAAGTTAATTAGCTTATGCTAAACTTATTTCAGCCTATTAGGGCATGATACAAAATCCCTCAAACACATATATATATATAACAATATATGTAATTATACATCTAAAATGATTAATTAACACAATTATTGAAACGAGTAGTGAATTCTCTCTTTCATTGAAATCAAGGGGTGAATCCCTAATTTTTGCTCAAGAGAGGAAAACAAGCAATTGAATACTCATATATGGATGGTGGGAGCTCAATTAAATTCAATTCTACTTAAATTTCATACTAATTTTATTATTCAATAATTAAGTCTAGTTATTAATAGCTTCTACACTATTCTCGCCAAAGTTCAAATTTTCGCAAAACATAAGCTTACTTAACTTTTAATCAATTCTAATTGAAAAATAATTTTCATTAATGTATTTTTTTTGGTCAACTGAAATTTATTCATTCAAAAGGAAGTACAAAATTTATCCGATCCCAGTATGATGGATATACATATTGAGAAGATACATCAACTTTCATTAATATTTGAATTATGAAAATTATAATATAAATTTTTCTCCAAATACATATTTGTTCAAACTTATAATACACATTTTTATTGCTTTTAAACTATTTTTGATCATTAAAGTATTATAATCCTCCTTATACACCTTTGTTATTCCACATACATTATATTTCGTACAATTACAATTCTATACTAATGTCAATATCCAATTAATAAATTAAGTAATCTATCTCCATATATAAATCTACATAAAATTGAATATAAATACCAAATATTCAAAAACTAATAAAAAGAAAAAATATTTCACCCACCCAAAACTATTCCTTTTTAATTCTCACCAAAACACTTTTTCCCTAAAATATCTTTTCCCCCCAAATTTCTTTTCCCCAATACCCACAGAAGTCTCCAAATACCACTAAATCCATGTTTACACACACACACACGCACATCTCATCTCAACATCACACCTTCCGATCATCTCAACATCTCGCCTTCCGTCATCGCTCCGTTAGTGCTTGACACCAGGTTTGCCACACAAGCATGATGTTATTTGCAGAAAAATTTAGTTCTATGCTTGATTGATTATATGTTGTAAAATTTATGATGATGATTTTTGCTTTTTCGTGAACTACATCAGTGGTGTAGATATCTATTATATGGTGTATATAGTTGGTAGTTGGTTGTTGAATGTTAAAATTAAATCAATAGCTAGCATTGTGTTTTTTTTTTTTTTTGGGGGGGGGGGGGGGGGGGGGTCAAGAGTACTGTGTTTTGAAATGAATTATCTAGGTCCTTCCTCCTTTGAAGAACTGACTACCCTTATTTTGCAGGCCTTTGCTTTCTTTTTGTCGATTCCCAATTGATTTTTGTTGGTGTATATAGTTTTGTGATTACTCCTAATTTCTTGATATAGGTTGGTGAAGTTGTTGATGGACCTGATGATAGCATGAACCTTCATGTTCTTGATGGAGTCCAATATGACTATGGTTAGTTTTCTTATTGTGCATTTCTCCTTTTTTTGCTTTTGTTTTTACTTTTCCTTCAAATGACAATTTAGTGCACTTTGATTTCAGTATTTGATTTTGATATTGGAGATGGATAGCCTATGCGTAAATTGCCATACAATCGTTCAGGTACAACTTTATGAAGTCTTGAGCTTTGTCAGTATATTGGGCTAGTGATACTAATTATATTTTATTTCCCATTATGTGGATTTAGTGGTAAATCTTTTCTGCTTCACTAAATTATTCTCTATAAAATGGAAGAATGTCTCTTGATATCCAAAGCAAGGTGGTAAATTTCAAAATAGAACTTGTAGAAACTCAATTTCTTTTGTCTTTCACCTTCACATGTTGCAAAAATTGATTATAACATTTCCTTTCTCACTTTCTTTGATTGAGTACAACATTATCAATAAGTAATATATTATATCTACTACTCACTAAATGCAAAGACAATAAGAAAATGTGTTATTGATTTAATTTGAATTTTAACTTTTGACTTGGTACGATGTTTGAGAAAAGTTGAAAATAAATGTTGGTTGAAGAAAAAAGAATTGGAAGTTTGTGTTTCAAACAATTGATAAGTGAACATAAAGAAGTGATATATATGAGTTTTTTGTCAGAAGGATTAATGGTTTTTTCCCTAGCCTTTAAACGTGAGAAGAAATTGTAGAAACATATAAGATGGTGTTTATAGCTAGACTGGCAAGTAACAAGTCAAAATCCAATTGGAGATGTTTATTTTCAAATGTTGTAATTGGCATAATTAACGATTTCGCAATGCTTCTCTCTTTTGTGGGTAATGAGTTGCAATGCTTATGTAACAGATTCATTGCAATCCAATATAATGCTTCTGCATGATTATATATGGATTAAGTAGAATTTAGCTTCAATATTAAAGGTGTGCTTGGAGTTATTTCTTATACTTTATCATTAAAAGAATAAAAGTTTAACTAATCATGTATGTGCTAAAAATTCTCAGCAAATGGAAAAAATCAACATATCAGATCCATCATCTCCTAATGGGGCAGAAACTGAACATAATAATCAAGGTTAGCCCTATGTATACCATGTGTTTAAGAATACAAATATTTACCATGAATGCTTACATTTAAATTATTGGAATTGGTTGAATTCTTAGTAACTAATACCCCAAGAAAGAAAAGAGGCAAGACCTCTTCTTAGTAACTAATACCCCAAGCAAGAAAGAAACGATAGAGTAAGTACTGTACGTGTCACATTTAATATCTATTCATTATGTAGTTATAGTTGCGTTGATTTAGTTATTACTATAACTTTGATTTAATTATATTGGCAGAAAGCATCATCAAATGGGGAAAAATATAGAAATCAGCAAAAAGAATTACACAGATGTGGCAATAAGAGTTATGTCGAACTAAAGGCTGCTATGGTAATTAAAACAATCTCTTTTAGATTTCTTGATTCAATTGCAAGAACAATCTTTTTTAGATTTCTTTCTTCAATTGCACAATAAATGAGTAAACATTACAATTAAACTTACCTATATAATTTTGCAGGAGAAAAAGTGGAAGGGTCCAGTGGGTCCCATTGAATTCTATAAAGCTACACACATAACAAAAAAAGGTTACGTGGATCAGAACAAAAAATGTGACATGGATGATGATTTTAGCGGTGTTTGGGTAATTTATCCTACTATTCTCTTTGTCCTTGGAGGAGATCCTTCTCTTTCACTTATAATTTATCAAATATTTGATGCTTGACTTTGGGTTTACTGTTGCTTGTATTTGATATCAACTCCTGAGACAATTAACTACAAACACAGATGATGATAGCTAAACTATCTAGAGCTTGTAATACATCATGATTAAAGAGGCTTAGACATAAATTATTACATTAGATCATGAATCTTAAGCTTTCACATAGATGTATACTTTAGTTATCAAAAGTTATTACACATAATTTATTGTTTGAATAAGTTGAAAAAGAATAAGAAACTAGAGCTCCTAAAGTAGTTGATTTAGATCATGAATCAACTAAAAGAAAATTTGTAGTTACTCATTGAAAGGTATTTTTTTTTTTCATTATATGTAAAATATTACATTAGATCATGAATCTTAAGCTTTGACATAGATGTATACTTTAGTTATCAAAAGTTATTACACATAAATTATTGTTTGAATCAGTTGAAAAATAATAAGAAACTAGAGTTCCTAATCTAGTTGATTTAGATGTATGCAACTTGCAAAGTTTTTGTACTGATTTTTTCTTATTTTCTTGTGGGTCCCTTGCAAGTGCTTGATCCTACAAACTGGATTTGTTTGGAGTAATATGTTAGTATTTTGGGCACAGGTTATTGGACTGATTAGTTATGTTACCCTTTATTTTATTTTTTTTGCCAAGTTTTTGAGGTTGTAATCCTATTACTTATTGGGATTTGTTCGTATTTTTGGCACAACTTTCTTGGCTGATTATATAGTATTTCTTTTAGCCTTTATTGTGTTGCAAAGTTATAAGGATTGTATAACTGTTAATATGCTCCTGTTGTGGTTAAGACTTAGTTTTGTTATATATTATTATGTTGTATGATGTTGTAAAAGTAAGAAGGATGTTTGACTTTATATTGGTGGCTTATATATACTTTATTTGGTGTTATTGATTATTTGTTTTGAGGATTGTTAGTTTATTTGTTATTTTAGTCTTTATCTTGGAATTTGGGGGTGTGATACCTTGTATGTCAATGTTACTTTAGGGTTAAAATGATTTCGCATCTATATTTGAAGTCAAATATAAAAGCATAATTAAAAGTAAGAATTGCTATGAAATTCACCCTTTTTTTTTTTAAAAGAAGTTGCCCATAGGCGGCATTTCAGAAAATGCTACCTAATAGTTGCAGCAAATTGAAAAGAAAATATAGATAAAACTTAAATTATTAATATGCAGCATTTTTAAAATGCCGCCTATAGAGAAAGAAAATTATTAAAAAAAGTATTATAGGTGGCATTTCTATAAGTGCCGTTCATGGGAACATGCTATTCACCCACGCAAAACGCCAGCTATTTGTCCCTCTTAAACGCAGCATTTTTGTAAAGCGCCACTTTAGTGATATAATAGGTGGCGTTTATTTTAAATGTCGCTAAAGTTTTGCGACACTCGCTACCGCGGTGTTTGTTGTGGCACTTTTTGAAATGCTGCCTATTTATAAGCAGCACTTTCTAAAACGCCACCTATATGAAAAAAAAAGATGCCACCCTTCACCTCTCTTTTTGTAGTGACCCCCCCTCAAACTCAAGGTGGTGCAAAGGACACTAGCTTGAGTTTGCAAATCAGATCTTGAAGACGGTTAGGAGGATGTGCTTTAGTGAAGAGATCGGCAAGTTGATCAGCAGAGGGAGTGTACTGAAGTTTGAGTATGCCACAGACAACATGTTGACGAATGAAATGACAGTCACACTCTATATGCCGAGTGCGCTCATGAAAAACATCATTATGCGCAATCTGGATAGCACTCTGATTGTCACAATGAAGAACAATACCCGGAGATTGAGAAACACCCATATCAGCAAGAAGCCAACGAAGCCAAATTACCTCTTAAGTAGTATCAGCAAGGGCATGATACTCAGCTTCAGTACTCAAGCGAGCAACAACAGCATGTTTCTTGCTACGCCAACAAAGAAGAGAATCACCAAGGAGAAAACATTATCCAGTAACAGAACATTGATCAGTAGGATCACCAGCCCAATCTGCATTTGTGTAACCACGCAAAGTTAAAGATGAACTGGTAGAGAAGAAGAGGCCATGAAACAAGGTGCCCTTGATATAGCGAAGGATCCAGAAAACCGCAACATAGTGTGTGGTACGAGGAGCAGACATGAACTGGCTGACTAGGTGAACAACATAAGAAATATCAAACCGAATCACAGTAAGATAGATAAGACTACCAACCAGCTGACGATATAAAGATGCATCTGGAAGTGGTGTCCTATCCAGGGGGGTAAGGCGGACATTAGCATCAAGAGGAGTGGATGCAGTCTTGCTATCAGTAAGACCTGCACGAGCCAGAAGATCAGAAGAATATTTGGCCTGAGAGAGATAGTAGCCAGCTGAATCAAATGAGACTTCAATCCCTAGAAAGTAACTCAAAGGACCAAGATCTTTCATCTCAAAGTGGTGACGGAGAAACTGCTTGAGATCAGAAATACCAGCCAAGTCATCCCCAGTGATAATCATATCATCCATATATAAGATCAACAGAATAACACCAGACTTAGAATGTCGAATAGACAATGCAGAATCATGATTACTCGAAGTGAAGCCGAAGTCAGTAATAACATAACTGAATTTAGAAAATCAGGCACGTGGAGCTTGCTTGAGACCATACAAAGCACGACGAAAATGACAC
The DNA here is from genome assembly GCA_037974665.1 of Ehretia macrophylla. Lineage (NCBI taxonomy): Eukaryota > Viridiplantae > Streptophyta > Magnoliopsida > Boraginales > Ehretiaceae > Ehretia > Ehretia macrophylla. Next base: position 101,503,686 of record CM075764.1, on the reverse strand, counting down.
ACCTTATGAGGAGGATGAGAGTAGCCTGGAGGAGGCTCCACTGTCTGGTAGCAGCAACATCAACTAATGTCCGAACAGATGTGAGACGAGCAACCGGTGCAAATCTCTCCTCATAATCAATCCCATACTCCTGAGTAAAGCCCTTAGCCATTAATCAAGCCTTATAGCGTTCTATAGAGCCATCAAAGCGAGTCTTGACCTTGTACACCCATTTGCAACCCATGACATTCTTTCCTGAGGGTAGATCAAACAAATCCTAAGTGTGTTTAGCTTCCAAGGCCTGTAATTCATCTTTCATAGCTTGCTGTCAAAGAAGGTCAGAGCTAGCCTCACGATAAGTTTGAGGCTCATGGAGAGAGAGAATGGTAGAAAAACAATGATAATCAAGAAGGTGAGGAGGGATAGCTCTTACACGTGTAGACCGACGGAGTGGGGGATCAGGAGAGTCATGGGGCTCAGCATCAGGCACAGGACCATCAGATGGTGCAGTCTCTTCAGGATGAGGCACGTCAAAGGCGGCGCTGGTGCTTGTACTGGAACCTGTGTCACTATCATCAGTAGGAAATAAGGGAAGAGATGGATCTATGAAGTACGATGTAAAGACAGTATAAGGAAGAGAGAATGACGAGAGTGATGAGAACATTTTATTTTCCCAAAAGATCACATGACGAGATATACGAAGACGTTTAGAAAGAGGATCCCAACACCAAAAACCCTTATGCTCAATACCGTAACCTAAAAAGCAACATAACCGAGCTCGAGGCTCAAGCTTTGTACGTTCATGTTGGGGAAGGGAGACAAAACATGCACAACCAAAGACCTTAAGATGATCATGATCTGGGGAACGACCATATAATCGTTCGAAATGAGTGAGATTATCAATGGTGGGAGATGGTAAATGGTTAATAACATGCACAGCAGTGAGAGCAGCTTCGCCCCAGAAGTGCTCAGGACATGATGAGGAGATAAGGAATGTGCGAGTAATATCAAGAATGTGTCTATGTTTTCACTCAGCACGCCCGTTCTGTTGTGAAGTGTAAGGGCAAGAGCGATATGAGATAGTGCCATGTTGACGAAAAAGAGCAAGTATAGTGGACTCTTGATACTCCATGGCATTGTCAGCACGAAGGATCTTTATGCGCTGATTGAAATGAGTGTGAATCATGGCAGTGAATTTAGAATATATGCGTGGTAAGTCAGATCGATGATGCATAAGATATATCCATGTAAAACGAGAATGATCATCCACAAAAATGACAAAGTATCGAGATCCTCCCATGGTAGGAGTAGGGGAAGGGCCCCAAATATCAGAGTGAACTAAATTAAAGCACGCAGAGGATAAAGAATCACTTGTATTGAATGGCAAAGCAGACTATTTCCCAAGTTGACAAGATAAACATTCAAAGTTATGGACAACAAGTTTTCCTAACGAGCCTCTAGAAACTAAATATTGTAATTTGTCTAAAGAAGCATGACCTAAACGAGAATGCCATAGGTGAAGAAAGGTAGAGCCTGACAAAGTGGTAGCAGAAGCGACAGTAGAGAGATGAGAGGGAAGATGCAGGCTGACAAGCTCGAACAAATGCCCAACCTTACGGCCGATCCCAAGAAGCTGTCCTGTCTGAAGGTCCTGCACACGACAACCAAAAGAAGAAAAAATGACGGTGAGACCAAGTTCACATAGTTGACCAACAGAGATGAGGCTAAGAGTAAGTTTTGGAACAAGATAAGTATCAGGAAACGAGGCATGAGATGTGGATACAGTACCGATATGACTGACGGGCATGGATGTACCATCAGCCGTGTAAATGGCAGATGCAGATGAATTGACAACTTTATAGGTCAAGCTATGGAAGTCATAGGTCATGTGATTAGAATAAGCAGAATTAAAAAACCATGAGGACTTACCAGAAGTGACTGAGAGAGCAGTGGAAGAAGAAGAGCCAGACTGGGCTAAAACCTGTTTAAGAATATCCTGAAGGTCAGCAACAGAGATAGGGGAGGTAGATGGATCATTGAGAGAAGCAGAGGAACCTTCAGTTGTGGCAGCAGAATGTGATAGCAGTATTGACGAATTGTGGGCCTTGGAAGAACCACCCTTGGGCCGATAACCCTGAGAATTCCTGTTAGGGTTGTGATAGCATTCTTGTTGATAGTGACCAGAACCTGTTTTCTTGCAAAAGGAGCATATCCGAGTGGGGCAATGTAAGAGAATATGACCAGGGAGATGACAATACTTGCATTCAATTGAGGAGGCTGAATTCTTCTTGGATGTAACATTGGGAGTTACAAGTACTACATCAGTTGAGCGAGATCTTCGAGATTGAAGACGAGTCACTTTTGAAATAAGCTCTTAGACTGCTTGTTCAAGTGTAGGAAATGGGCTACGATGAAGGAGAGAGGCACGAACAGGCTCGAAATCATCATGAAGGGCCATGAGAAACTGGACAAGACGTCCACGATCGTGCCAAGTATTAAATTTGCTAGCGTCTGCAGCACAATCCCAGACAGGCTCGGAGGCCGTGAGTTGATCCCAAACTGCATACATCTAAGATATAAATGTGTTAATTGATTGACCTGCTTCTTGATGCATGTAGTGAAGAGCAGTGACAAGTTGATATTGATGTGCTCCATCAGCAGCGGTGTATCTCTGTGCTAGAAAGTCCCAAACTTGTTTCGCTGTATCAAAACGCCCAAACTGAAGACTGATAGAGGTAACAGATGTGTTTCGCAGCCAAGTGATGATCTGATGATTCTTGCTATCCCAATCCTCAAGACGTTTGGCAAACTTTGCATCTGATTCATCGGATTTTTTCGTTGGTTCCTTAACATCCCCTGTTATGATCCGCCATAATTTCCGACCCGTAAGAAAACCAGTCATGGCCTGAGCCCATGGTATATAATTTCCACCATCAAGAAGCAAAGAGATAGGTTGTGAAACATCTGATCGTTCCATTATGATGTCCAAAAGGGATATTTAGAGTGAGAATTTGGAGAAACAGACTGCAAAAATGAACTCAGGACGTCGAAAAACGTGGGCAAGGGTTTGGTCTTTTTTTTTTTGGGTCTGCTGACGTGGCAGAAAGCTGAGCTGGCGGATGACTGGATGCAGACAGACGATGTCAGCGTTGACTGGATGGCTGATGTCAGCAAGGGGCTATTTGGCAGACAGAAAATAGAAAATCAAAAGACAGTGACGGCGGAACTTCAGGAGGCGCATGAGAGCGCGTCCGGTGTCCCTTTTTGGCAATTTTTGGACTGTTGGACTCCTTACGATGAGCTCTACGCTATGATGTGGTGCGTGGCCCTAGGTAGTGAAAAGAAAATATTGAAAAGACCCAGAACAGACTGACTGAATATGATTTTTACGATGTTTGATTGCAAAAATTTATGACAAGAGAGAAGACACGATGACAGTGGCACAGGCTACCAGGATGGTAGCTCTGATACCATGTCGAACGAGAAGAGAGACATGTTTACAAGAACTATATGTATTGATATTGAGAAAAAAAAAGTGATACAACAATTACAATAGGTGACTCAATAAATAGAGGTTAGACTACTTGCTCCCCAAGTTAGGTTAAATATGGTAAACCTCAATATGGTACACCTAGTTGTACACGGAATAATAATATGAAACTTACAATATATACGTTAACAAGTCCGAGATAAAGAAAACATGGCTTCAAATAATATGGTAAATCATAGTACTGATTCAAAGCTATAACTCGCGCTATTTGGGAAAATTCTTGTAAGCCTGGCTCATACTACTACGCGAATTAATTCTTGGATGCACTACTTTTCACTCACTCAAATTGTGTTTCCTTCCCAATAAATTCCCAATCAACACAGTTGCTAATGGTAAGCCACTAGATTTCTTTATCAAATCCTTAGCAATCACTTCTTTTTCTCCATTAAATTGATTACTTTTACACGGTGAAGTGCTGGAAGAAAACTTACCTGGACCACCGCCTGAGAATGCGTTCTGCACAAACAACTCCCAGCTTTCATCTATCGTCAAAGTTTGCATTGAAATTGTGATTCCCTTTCCTCTAATTCTCTCTGCTACTTCTCTGCTTCGCGTTGTGATCACTAATTTTCTCGCTGCATTCATTGATGGGAAGGCAAGACAGGTATTTCCATACATCTGCATCCCACACATTGTCTAGGACAACCAACCATTTCTTTGATAGTAGGCATTCAAAGAACTGTTGAACCAACTCTATGGTCGAAAAGGCCATGACCTCTTTCTCACACTCGGGGACAAGTTGCACGAAGATGTCTTCCAAAACCTATCTTGTTCGAAATCTCTTGGACACCTTAGTCCAAGCACAACCTTCAAATTGACTCTGCACCTCACGATCATTGTACACCTTCTTAGCAAGAGCGGTCTTTCCAATACCTGCCATGCCATATATAGTGATAATAGGCCACTTTTGCTCTCCTTCCTTGTCAAGCAAAAGAGACATCAGCTTCTCCGTGTCATCTTTCATACCCACCAAAGCATTTTCAATCTGAAAACAACCAGATTGCTTTGCCTGGACATGGTACTCAATTTCTGCATTGAATGCAAAGTCCTCCATTGTAACACTCTTCTTTATGCCGTAGAGTTCCAAATTCTTGTTAAAGGATCGAACTTGATCCATTAAAACAGCTATCTCATTTGGTTTACCACGGCCTAAGCATTCACCAACTGGCAGAATTGTTCAACACAGCGTTTGATGTATCCTGCTTTGGCCTTGGATTTATAGTCCAAAACGAAAAATTCCAAAACATCATCAGCTTCATACAAACATTTCTCCATTTCCATGACGAATTAGCGAACCCTTTTGTCTGGCTCCTATTTTTCAGCAGCATCGCGGAGGAAGCTTTTCATTTTCTCCAGCTCTGATTTGAGGAAGTCCAGTTGTGATTGTATTGTACATGGCTCTGATGCATCCATCATCATCTTCAGAAGAAGCTCATCAAGGTTTTGAAAAATCAAGTTTAGAACAGCTGACACAGTGCTCATCTTTGGTTGCCGAAAAGTAGCTCAAGTCTGTTTTGAAGTATCAAATTGCCAATTTTTTTTCTGGGTAGAAAACCAAGATGACTAGGTATATCAAATACAAATTTTGGGTCAATATCATATCATCATAAAGACAGGCCCACCACGAAAAAATGAAAAAACAATAGAGAATAGACAAAAGATAGCATTATAGATAAAAAATAATTAAAAAAAATAAAGAAGTTTTCTTTTTCTTTTTTGGCTCGGTAAGAAAGTAAGAAGTTTCCTGGTCCTGGGACTCTTTGTTACAAAGTTTTATGGTCATTGCTTCAAGTTTTTTAACGAATTACAAAATAATTATGTTATTTTGATATGAAGTATAAATAAATCGTGGAGTAAGATATTGTTTGGCCTAACTGTAAAATTTTACATTTTAAACTATAGAGTTTTGGTGAAAAGTATTGTTGAACAAAAGTTATTGACTGTTTGACCTATATTAGGCAATATTAAGCTTTTCGAAAATTTGAGAGCAATATTATACTTTAAAAAATATGAAGGGATATATTTAAGAAAGAAAAAGTAAACAGTTTCTCGCATTATATAAAAACAGTTTCGCAAAAGCCTATTTTGAAAAGCTCCAATTTGGAGCTTCCTCTTTTACTTAAAAGCACATTCAGAAATGGGTCAAACATGTAAGATCAGCTTTTAAACTTACAAGAAGTACATTTGAGTATCAAAAAGTTTGGCCAAACACAGCCTAAAGTAAAGTCTAATTATTTTTTAGTGATGAAAAACTCATTTTTAAACAAGATTATATTAAATTTTGACCCAAAAAAAATTTATATTAGATCTATCTTAAAGTTATAAATTTCATGGTGTATCGATGTGTCCTAATGAATACTCCAAGTTAATCAAAGCCTAAACTACATTTTTTTATGAAAACACACAAGTTTAAACTTAGGACTTGTTTGGATTCGGGAGGAAAAAATTAATAAAGGAAAGTACATGATTCAATAATAAGGAAAAGGGAGGAGGAGAATTACATCTTATTTGGATTGGGTAAAATTATAAAAAAAATATTCATAAATGATTATATGTATTATTTGTTTGGATTGAAAAGGAAATGAAAGGAAATGATAAGTTTTATATAAAAAATGACATGTTTATCCTTTCCTAAGGGCATAAGTGTAATAAATAGAAGGACAATATAGACATTGTATAATAAATGAACTGAAATCACTCCAAATCATCCCAATTTGGGGTGATTGCAAAATCATCCCATTAAATGATTTTGCAAATCACTCCCAATCACCTCACCCCCAAAACCCTCCAATCCAAACAAGTGCAAAAATTAAAAATCACCCCAAATTAAATCATTTCCCCCCAAATCCCCCAATCCAAACAAACCCTAAGTTTTAAACACAATAAATTGTTATTCGACCACTTTACTCAGAATGCTTATAAAACTAAAGGTAAAACTAGAAGAGACAATAAAAGTAAAGAGAAGTATAATAGAGAAAGAGAGAGAGAGAGAGAGAGAGAGAGAGAGAGAGAGAGAAGAAACTTGTGTTGAACTTCTTGGTATAAATTTACAATGCAAAGAGCTTTATTTATAGAAAAACATAACTTGTTCTCCAAGTAATTTCTAGTAGATATTTGTTCTCTTGGGCTTGGTTTTGGACTACAATCAATAATATCTTCTATAGTCCATGAAAATCCATATCTACATAGATATTTCATAACACTCCCCCTTGGATATTCATCTCTTAAGAATATGGCTCATTAAAACCTTACTAGGAAAAAATCCAGTGGAAAAAAATCCTAGTAAAGGAAAAAGAGTATAATATTTTTATTATACGCTTCATACTATCTCATTAAAAATTTTGTTAGGAAAACTCAGTGGGACAAACCTAAGTGAAGGGAAAAAGACTACAATGCGTATTTATCTCCCCCTCACGTTGGCATATCAAGAATGATTACTGAGTTCACGCATGCCATTCTTGTAAGATAATTCTTCAAATATTGTGGTAGATAATCTTTTCATAAACAAACCTGCTACATTATCACTTAGTGAACTTGATTAACATGATTAAGCTTTTCTTCAGGAGCATGTGCATGAAAAAGTGTTTTGAGGTGAAATGTTTGATTCTATCATCTTAGTATAGCCTTCTTTACTTTAGCAATCATGCAGTATCATTTACTCAAAGTACAAATACATCAACATGCTATGAGGAGATAGCACTAATAGTTAACTTTGAAAAACATCAATATATAGGAGTACCATCATATGAGAATAAAGATCTTACTTGTGATGAGTCAAGCCAAAGCTCATCATTTTTCATACACAATCAACTTTGATCGTGAGTGCCCTTATACTAATTTGTTCCAAAACAATAATGAAATACATATTAAGCACCTTGATGCACTTTTATTGGTGTAATATATGTCTTGCTAATAAAATAAGATAGAATAGCAAGATACACCAATTCATTGAAGCATGGTACTTCAGGACCATAAATGTTTTTTTCTTTTTTAGGATGAAAAATGACTCTTTAAGATCGAGGATCAAATCATTAGGGCATTCAAAATATAAGCTTTATTACTTAAATACATTATCTTTAAAAGCTGATTGATAAATAACTTTCTCATCTAATAAATGTTCGAAATTCAAGTCGAGACAAAATTGGATTCTTCAAGAATCTTCCATCATATATTTGGTATAATATACCATTCTTCTTATGAGAGCTCTTCAGGAGTCCCTTTTACATTAAAAATCTCTAATATATGATGTTAAAATACCATTTCATCATAAGATTTGTACTAATACAATTGTATTGCATTCTTCCAGAATGCTTTCATCTATACAAAGATCTTTGTAATTTGATCGAATGCATTTTCCAGGATTTTAAATTCCATGCTTCAAGCATGTTTAGTGCTTTAGGGACTTTATATAAATATCACTATCAAGAGATCCATAAGGGTATATTATTAGTACATTCATAAGACGCATATGAAGTTCTTTTAGAAATTCTCAAGCTTATAAATATAATTGCATTCACCATAAGAGAATATATCTCTTTATTATTTCAATTTCAAGGTATAGCCACATAGCGCACTAGCTCATTCCCTGTTTATGTTGTTCATTCTAAGTAGTTTAAGAGCTAGCCAACTCATGGTACATTTTTTGAACTTTTTAATATGGGATTGTTTCATTACGCTTCCTCTTAATCCCATACACAAAGGTGTATTGACCTCCATGCTCTAAAAACTTCACATGTTTAATGTGAATTTGATTTGCCTGGATTGCGTCTTTTAATTTGGCCAATTATTTCTATGTCGACATTCTTGAATGAACTTCTTATTCAAGATCCTCACTTTTATTGATAAGATCAGTAGCTACTATATATTCAAATATTTGATCATCATCAATTTCTCTTTTCGGATCCATTCTTTTTCCAGTAGTATATAACTGAGCGAGATCTCATTATTCTCAATATTTTTGATATGCATATCATATTCAGGTACCTGATTCTCCCTTGGAGTATTTCTTTCTCAGTTATATTTTCTATTTGTTTTTGTATCTTGATATCTTCAGGATATCAAACACTTTCAAAATGCCAACTTGTTTTATTTTGCTCCTTTGTTTTCTTTGGAACCGAGAATTCTACCACGCTTCAAGCGTGTAATAGACTTTTTTCAGTAACTTTACTTCAAATATGAGCATTAGCTAGTATTATGACTCAGTCACTTTTTTTTTTTTTCTGAAACTGAATGCATATTTGTAAATAAATAATTTTTGGAACTTCCAGTTCTTATTGAGTATGCAAGGATCAATATTTTGATGCATTCTATAAAAATTCTTATTTGTCCAACTTTTATTTTTCTCTCCCTGATGCTGAGAACTTTATTTCAATAATTAGCAATAAATGCTATAAATTTAACTCCAGTCAACAACTTAAAATATTTAATAATTGACAGAGATTTAAATATAAGTTCTCAATTTCTTTGTTAACACATCTTTGTGCACTATGGTGGAGCATTGTAATATACAGTAGAACCTCTTTAAATTAATACTCGATAAATTAATAATCTCTTTTAATTAATAAAAATGTTCAGTCCCAACTTGAGACAAGTGTAAAAAATTAATAAATTCAATAAAATTATAAGATAATACATTTAAAAATTTTCATTTGTATTTTATTGACCTAAATATTTTATAAATTAATAATTAGCTAAGAAGTACATAATAAATTGATTATGAGGTTTTCTTAAAATATGAATCAAGAGTAGCTTGTCTTTTGTTGAACTTCAAATCTAGTTGAATCTTGTATTTAATTATTTAAAGAGAAAAAATTGAGATAATCATACTAGGATTAGGATACAAGATTAGATAAATTAGTTATCATCCTAATCCTACAAGGACTTGAATACAAAATTAGAGAAACTTTGTTCTAATCTTACTAAATTAAATTTTATCTTCTATTCTCATTACTTATCTTTTCAAATTGGACCGAAAAAATACAAGTTACTTTTAAAAAAAGACATCATAATCATAATATGTTTATTATAAAGCCAAAAAAATTAAAAATATCTCTATTAATTAATAGTTATTAATTTATCGATAAATTAATATCTCGATAAATTAATAGAATTTGGTAGTCCCAACGCTATTAATTTAAAAAGGTTCTACTGTATATTGCGCACCAATATTTTTTGAGATGAGATATTTTAGTTGTTGACCAATGGAGAGTATTTATGATAAACGGTTGGCCTAAATGCTGCCATATATGATATAATGTCCCCAAACAAAATTAGACAATCTTGTAAATAATGGTCTAGCAATCGCTACAAGCGATAAATAAAAGATTTTGCTAAGCCATATATATCCTTAAATTTGTTTTAGAAATATATACTATTCAATATCAACTTTATGCCTTGTATAATAATTTACTTTGGGAATAAGTAGCTGTTAGCCTAAAAGGCTTCTAAATCTTGGTTTTGATGATCACATATCATAAATGTGTTTAATGAGTTTGTTCAGTGTGCAAAAGCAAGAATGAATCAAGTTTGACTCCGACTTCAAGATTATCAAACTAAAGAAGGAAGAAGAACATCCATCAACTTAAGGAGAAGATTTGAAGAATGAAGATGGAGTTATAAGGATGGAGACGGAAGTCATAAGGAGTACCGGTTGGGACTTGACTGGGGTTTTTGGGGGCTTGCAAAAAGTATATGCTCAAGAATGATTCTCAAACAACGTTTTTGAAATGTGTGTTTTTGTACCTTACAAAATTTGTTCAAAAGAATATTTTTAAAAGAACCCAAACTTGACAGTCTTGGTTTCATCGGACGACCCCTCGAAGGCCGGTCAACCGGTGGCCAAAGGGTCGTCCGCCCGAGACCCGTTCACCAGACGAGGGTCTCTCGATCCGGCGAACAAGGGTCGTCCGCCCGAGACCCGTTCACCAGACGAGGGTCTCTCAACCGGTCGACCGGCGAACAGGGGTCGACCAGTTGAACCAAAAATGTTGATTCAAAAAATAGCCATTTGTGAACATTGGGAGCATTAATTACACCATTTTTTAGCTCTATTAAGTGCTCTCAACTGCAACATTTGAAGGTATTGATTCAAAGCAATTACACTTGAGTTCTTTCATGATCTTAATCTTTGAATCATCATTGAGCTATACTTGAGCAAGAAATTGTGAGCAATATTGTGAGAAAACATTCATTGTATTCATCTACCCTAAAAAGAGGGCTTTTATTGTGGTTCTCAAACACTTATCAAAAGAGAGAGTTAACCACTTTAAAATGAAGGATTTCCTTGTCAAAGGTGTTGAAGTGAAAGCTTTGTATTGAGAAGAGTTGTTTTTCTATTATAAAGCTTGAACTACCATTGTAGTTGGTTTGTGGACTTACCAACATTTGAAGAGCCACCATAGTGAAGATTGTTAAAATTCTAAGCGGGAAGCTTAGGTCGTGGACTTAGGCGGGGGCCGAACCACGCTAAAATCGCGATTTGCAATCTCTTTCTCTCAACTCTCCCTTTGTATTACTTTCTGCACACCAAGTGTTTGATAAATTGTCTCACTCACTCACACTTTATATTGCTAGAGTGCATTTCTATTTAAGATTGTTTTTTATTAATCATTGCTAGAATATTGACTAATCGAAAAAGTAGTACTATTGCCTATATAACCTAATTCACCCTCCTCCCCCCTCCCCTCTTAGGTTTAATTAATGGACAATAGTAGCACATAAAGATTCACTTATAAAAGAATCTTCTGATTCTTTAATGGATGTTTATGTCGAATTTCAAGAATTTTTCTCTCAATTTTACTCCCATATGATCCAAATGGTCATGCCAAGAAACAAACAGTTCTTGTATCAAATAACATTTGGTTATTCAAAACATTGGAGTCCATTAGACTTATATAAACCAGAAGATAATGATAACAATTTTTTCATTATATTCTTTTTATAAGAGATAAAAGACATAATATAGAGATATTATTCATTTCTTTAATATGTGGTCTCAATATGAAAACACTTCAAACATATATCTCTCAAATATAATAGACCGTTTTATGATCTACTAGAATACAAATCGTTGTTTATTTTCAATTATGTCTATTCATGAGACATAATATAGGTTTTTAGAAACTTTCAACAGTGTACAAAAGTTCTTCAATAACCTTCAATCGAATGTTCTGTATATCCACATTTTTTTCCTTAAAATAATAAATAAAGTGGCATATATACATATATTAAATTCATACATTTAAAACATGATACTTTAAGATGAACTCTTCTTCATAGTAAGGGAAATTATAGAAAATTAAAGTAAAAATAACATAATACTAATTGTCACTACATGATGCTCTTGATCACGTTAAAAGCAAAAGAATGTCTAAAACTTAGTTTGTGACATCAATATGATATAATTTTAATACAAATTACACAATAAGAATGATGAAAACGTTAATAGATAGTATACTTACACACAATATGTCTGAAGTATTACATATCTTTGATTGCACAATGCATATGTTAAACAACTAGAAACTCATATGCATGCATCACATATAATAATATATCAAACATCATATATAGTTGGGACAAAGTCAAATAACTCGTATGATATATGCTAAAAGCAGGATGCAAGTATACCAAATTTTTATTTTAATGTCAACCCATACAAATGAATTATTATTCATTTTCAGAAAGTACGTGATTAAAGAATACATCTAAATGAGTGTATGAGTCAACTTTTTAATTTTTTTAATCATATTCAAATCAATTTTCCATTATATGTCATTTATATAAGAATATAACCAAATATATCCAAAATAAAACCAATCAAGTATTACATAATAATTGTACTTCAATTTTTTTTCTTAATATACAATTTATTTCCAGAAAATGTAATACTTATTAAAGTTCAACCATTATAATAGGTACATATATTTCATACATGAACAAAAGTAAAAAAAATAATTTTAATTCAACATTGGCATTATGTATAATTACATGACATGATGTAATTACTATACACATTATTTTTCGATGTTGAGATCCTAATTTCCTTTCCTTCTTGAAGTTAGAGAATTTCAATAATTTAATAACATACTTGGATAAGAAATTATAGAAAATAAGATAATACTTCTACTTCTCATATAGTTAAAATCCGCTAAATAGAAGTGACATTTAAAAGGTAAAATTTTATCACGACTTTAAAGCATGAAATAATGACAGTTGACCATCACATGGTATAGAGTCTACATACACACAAGTGTGTAACTAATAAAGCATTAAACAATTCGTACAGTTCTTATTATTAAAAAATTGATAATATTAAGAAAAGATAACATAAAAATTTGGTAGACGTTAACAAGACATATAACAAGTATATGTCTAATATCTTTTCAAGTCACATTATTACCAATCATTAGGATTTCTTTTTTAATCTTTCAATTCCTTTCCCTTTTTTCATGTATTTCCTGATTATTTTTAGACTTTCTAGGACTCGAGTTATATATGACCATAATAATATTTATAATCATATCCATGACAGTAAGATGATATATCATTCACTTCAGGAATTGTTATAAGCCAATTGGCATAATCGATGATGTTTTCATCAAAATTTATTATTTCGTTAAGAGGATGTGATAACAAACTCAAAATAATTTTTTTCAAGACTATGCTCTTAATATTGTTAATGTAGAGCATATTCAAGGCATAAAAGGTGTAATATACTTCTATCTAACATATCTTCCACTTTCATGTTCTTTCTGCATACTTTAAATTGTATAAATAATTATAATGATTATGGAATCATACTCGCTTATAAATTCCGACAATTGCAGGTAAATCCATTCGTAGCGAGTTTTGAAAGATTTATTGCCTTGTGATTTTCATATATTTCTTCTCAAATTTTGTGATAGGATATATGTATCATCTATCATAATATATTTAGGTTTTAGCCTTTATGGAGATAATGATGAAGGAATATCATTATTTCTCTAAAATTTTATCCATATGAATTTTAACCTCAAGGGTTTACGAATATGTATTATTGCCTATATCAAAAGTTACGAACTTTAGGTTCACGACTAGAGGTGACATTTGGGCCAGGCTGACACAGGCCCAGTTCAGCCCAACACACTAAAATTCGGGCCCAGCCCAGCTCGTTTGAAAATGGGTTCGACTCGACCTAACCCACCATATATAGGTGGGCCGAGTTGGGTCATATATTTTTCGACTCAGCACATTTGTGCCTAAACCCATTTGTGCCCAAGCCCAGCCCAGCTCAGCCCATAAGCTTAGTCCAGCCCAGCTCGAACACAACACAGGCCCAGCTCAGCCCATAAGCTCAGCCCAGCCCAGCTTGAACCCAGCACAGACCCAGATTGAGCCCAACTCAGACACAATTCAAGCCCAAATAAAACCCATCATGAGTCCAACTCAGGCCCAACACAATATAAGCATAATTGGAGCCCATTTATTACACAAATTGAATATTATGCATTATGACTAATAACTTTTTTTTAAATAAGTTAAAAAATATATAATAATAACAAATAGTAAATTTATTTTTTAAGATGATACAAAATAACTTGTTATCAAATCTTTTCTATGATATTGTAAATATTACAACTTGTAATTTATTTTTATATTATTTTATTTTTTATAATTATAATTTGTACATGTAGTTTTTCTTATAAATAGGTATTGTATTTCACTTCATTTTATTACAAAACTATTTATTTTACTACTTATTGTCTATTTATTTTACCACAAGAGAATACACAGTATTTATAGCTATCAATATTTGGAATCATTTTGCTTACTTTGAAGAACATGAGTATGTAATTTGCAACTATTATGAACGTAAATATATATTTCGTCGCCAATTTAAAACTGGAACGCTTGTAAGACATCTTGTATCTTAACACTCAAATGTTCCAAACTATTTCAATCATAAACCACCGCCGCCATTACCCCCACCAGTAGGCCCAACACTCGCACAAGGAGCATAATAAAATGGAGAACTTCTTCACCAACTTTCTTCAAGCATTTATGCAATATTTTTTTTTATGTTTATTAGCAACATATCCGTGTCTCATAAACTTGTGGTTTGTTAAGTAATATTTTAATATTTTATCATTTATATTAATATTTTCAATTAAATTATATCTTGTTAATCGTTAAATTAAATTTTTTTCGTAAAAAAAGTTAAGCTTAAATTTTTTTCGTTATTAATCCAACTATCAAAATTCAGAAAATAATAATTACAAAACAATAAATAAAAAATGGGCTGGCCCAACCCAGCTCAGCCCAGCTCATGACTCGTAGTAGCGAGCTCGTGGGCCGAATTGGGTCCTATATCTCAAGAATTGAGCCCAGCCCAGCTCAGCTCACTAAACATATGTGCCGAGTCGGACTCATTTTTCTTAACGCACGACTCGGCCGGGTCGGGCTGTGCCGGGCTGGCCCATTTGCCAGCTCTATTCACGATCATATGGATTTAAATATGAACTTTTCAGACAATTTTTATTGTTCAATATTATGAATCAACGAACTTTTGGTTCGTGAGATTTGATATCATAAAACATATATTTCAAAATAAAATTGATAAGAAATTTAAAGAAAATTTACCGATAGTCGCGATATGAAATATCTTCATGTTGTTAACAATACTTTTTCTTCACAACCTTTATATTTATCTCTTCCTCTTCTTACCTCTAATATCTCTAATAGAGACTATCGTGCTGATAACGTGTTATTAAACTAAAGGTAAAATCAGAAGAGATAATAAAAGTAAAGAGAAATATAATAGAGAAAGAGAAGAAACTTGTATTGAATTTCTTGGTATAAATTTATAATACAGAGAACTCTATTTATAGAAAAACATAATTTATCCTCCAAGTAATTTTTAGTAAACCTTTATTCTCTTGAACTTAATTTTAAACTACAATCAATAATATATTCTATAATTTATAAATATTCACATCTATATAAATATTTCATAACAAGAATAACTTTATATTGACATTGTCAAAAGGTTGGCGTAGAAAACATTGTTTAAAAAATGGGCCCGACTAGACAAATTTTCTCTTCTTTTTCCTTGTGACATAAATTGCTAGGCTCCAAGTTTGGTACTGTGGCTTTATGTCATTTCCTTTCTCATTAATGACGATATTTCAATTTGACCAAAAAAAAAAAAAATTTGATGATATTTCAAGGAAGTTCTAGTTCTGTTCTTTGCAACTTCGTATATTAGATTCAGCGGAGAAAAACTTAAATAGTTTTCTTGACAATAAAAAAAAAAAGAAGCTTAAATAGTTTTATGATGTACGGTAAAAAATTTCCTTGTGATTTATGAAAGTGGTACCTTCTTATATTCTCAAATTCCTTTATAAAGCTCTTGTTGTTTCTGAAATAATGATTATATTTCTCAATTGTATATATATTTCTAGAGAAAAGTATTTAGCTTAGTTTTAAAAATTACAGGAAATTAAGGGGAGATTCTGAAAAAATAGTGGAGTATTTTGCATTTTTAACAAACTAAAAGATCACGATTTATTAGCTTTAAATCTAACATTATTAAGGATCTAAGTCCACAAGTAAGAATTTGAATAGTATATAACGTTATGAAAAAAATTCCAGAACATCAACAGCTTCATGCAAACATTTCTCCATTTCCATGACAAATTTGCGAACCCTTTAGCCACTAGGACTTTGGTCTAATGGTATGTTACTCGTTGTGTATGCAAGAAGTTGTAAGTTCAAGTCTTGCTAGTTATATTGTACAGCCTTAGACTTCCCCTAAATAAATAAAAAAATTCCAAACCCTTTTGTCTTGTCTCCTGCTTTTTAGCTGAGGAAGCTTTTCATTTTTTTTTTTCCTAAACAAGCAAGAGTTAGTATTAATCATAAAAACATGTTCAAATGAAGTAATTACAAATGCAATGCAAGGCTGGAAACATGGGATGAGATCACTAGCTGGCTTACCATTGATTGTGACCAATGTTCACTTCAAGGTTTCATCATTAAACTCTTTTTTGGCGCTGCAATTTTTTATGTCTGGAAAGAAAGAAACAACAGACTTCACCAAAATGGAGCGATATGCGAGGAATTTTTGTTTGAACAGATCCATTTCGATATCAAACATCGAATGTATAAAGTTAAAAAAAAATCCATGCAATAGGATAATTTGTAGAGTCTGGGGTTTATACACCATATGGAATAATCAATTCATTGAGCACCAATACTTTTTTAAAATTAAATGAGCAAGTATATCATTAAAACCCAAATACGTAATTACAAAGTCAATTACGAAATAACATGACCATTTAGACTAATATAATAATATCAACATTCCAAGCAATTACAAAGTCAATTACGAAATAACATGACCATTTAGACTAATATAATAATATCAACATTCCAAGCATTGGAAATGATCCCATTCTAAATATTGTCTAAAAACATACTAACAGAGTTGAAACCAGATCTACTATCGTTTATGGTCTATGGGGTCTTGCATCTTAGAATATTAAGTATGCATGTCAACAAGTTTTAATGTTATGTAAATTGTCTAAATCATTTTATCATAATCGCGTCATCACTCTACTATACTCAATTACCTTTATAACGTAATATATGAGAGTGAAAATAATCCATCCTTTTAGAAGATGCTACTAATCTTATTACGTTATAAAAGGGCAAACAATTTTTTTTTGGGAATTTGTTGATTTGGTTTTTAATTTTTTTTTGGGATAGTTAGTTTTTTTTTTTTTTTTAACCCAAATAACGACATCATCCCTTCATCAAAATTTTAAATTAACTTAAGCCGTTAATCAAATTCCAACATGCCAATTTAACTTAATGAAATTTGATATTCTACATATTTATGTCTTAACCTTAACGTTCATTTTGCTTTTTATTTAATGTTACTTATTGAAAAATAAATTTGGCTAGGCCGGGACTGGACTTTTTCATTAAGCGGTATGAACCGTGATCTGAGAACCACTACATATTCATACAAGGGGCAAACTTCTGGGATGAAATAAACTTTAATCCAAACAGTTCAAAGATAAACTACTTTATGACAAAACAAAGAAAAGAAAAGAGACAAACTACTTGATACAAGGAGAAACAATGATGCAATAAAGTTTCCATAAATCTGAACACTTCCAAGTTATAAGCTACATAATATTAGGGCAGATTTTACGGGTAATTGGTACGCTCCCGCCCCTACCCCAGCTCAAATGGGAAAGGTACTAGGGTGGGATTAACTTTAATCCTGAGGAGGGGTACAGATAGGGGTACAAAACGCGGAAGCAACGGGTGTAGAAGTAACCTTTAAAGTGAAGGGACAAGACGTGAGAATATGTCACCCTTCCCAAACCTGCTACATTAGCATCCCTACATACAACACCAAACATCTTGCATGGACCATATAAAAGTTTATTTGAAGCCAAAAAGTTTAAAGACATCATACTGTTTGAATCATCTTTTTTACTTTTTCAATTATCTACTAGATGGAGGTGCATTATAGGTCATGGAATTTTAAAAAATTAAATCTGATGGCCTATCATGTACCTCATCCATTAGATGAGAGAATCTAAGACATACAAGAAAAAAAATCTAAGACTTTAAAATATACACAAATCCAAACAGTTCAAAGACATAAACAACTTCATACGAGCAAATGTCTAAAACAACAAAAAATTTACACAAACCCAAATAGTTCAACCACATTATAATTTATACATAAACAACTTCATACAAGGCCACGAGGGCACAAGTCTTGGAACATATAAAGTTTACACAAATCCAAACAATTCCAAGACATAAAAAACTTCACAGAAGGGCAAAAGTCTGGGACGACATAAAGTTTACATAAATCCAAACAATTCATACAAGGGCAAACATTTTTCTTTTTTTTTTTTTTTTTGGGTGAGGATGATATAAAGTTTACACAAATTCAAACCATTCAAAGACAAACGTTCTTCCATCGACGTCGGCTTCAATATGCAACAGCAAACTCAGAACTGAGGACTGCAATAGAACAGTAGAACTTCCAGGACCACAATGGCTAACTTGTCTGGCAATGAAATTGGAGAACTGAATAACTGAGAACCTGCGAAGAGCTCAATGCTATAAATACTTGAACACACTTTGGAAAGTAGATAAAAGGATTACTTTATGCTTCTCATGAGGGATAAATTCTACTTGACATTAGAAGAACACACCCGTGAAATTGCCTCAATGCAAATGATCATATCCAACTTGATGATTAAAATTGACAAAGAAATTATGGTAGACCGCTTTCAAAGAATTCATGTATTGAATATCAAATTTCTCGTGTATATGATAAAAAATTTACTATATAAAGAAGGGTGATGGGAGTATTATATAGCATTGCTCAAAAAATTATATTGGCAGAAATGTAGCTGAAATGCATAAAAGAGTATATATTATATTAAAGTCGAAACAGTGGTTCGAACTCACGAATACAATAGGCGATCACTAGTTGACTATTCTACCCAATTCTTGGGTGTAGTCCATACGTTGACGGGTGTACCAACACATGACACATATTAGAAGTGATGTTTGTTTGTGCGGTTAATCAAATTCTTTTACAACGTACATGAAAGCTCAAGTATGTTACCTGAGATTGACTCTGGTAGATGTGTACTGTAGGAATGCGTCACCCCTGCCATAAACAGATATAGCGATCATGTACTTTCTAGACCATATATAATTGCTGTTTCAAAATAAAGAAGATTGAAAAAAATACTAATCTTCTTACGATCTAGATAGCCAGTTATATTTTTATGACTATACAACTGGAATAATGAATTTTCAGGGTTCATAACATAAACTGATAATATCTATGTTGCTGATTAGCCGAAGCCTCTGTGAATGTAAAGAAGGTAACTGAAGCTGCCGACATAACAAAATTCATGGTTGTGTTTATCTATGCACCTTTTCACCTAATTTGTTTTCAGGTGTTAACAGAAATGGAAATCTAAGGAAGAAAAGACAAACCAAATACTTCATTCGAAATTATCTGAATAACAAGTTTACTGCGTATATCAGATTCTCAAGTCACACACGTGTACACACACACATATAACTGAATGTTGATGGAAAGACTAAGATAATAAAATTAATAGAGGCAAACGCATCAAAGGGAGGGGGGATATGGGTTGGGAAAGAGAGAGGGGAAGATATAGGAGCAACAAGTTTAGAAACTACCTGATAGTTACATCACTTGATTTTCATTCAGATGGCTCATTATCATTGTCATTGTCAAATATGATGGATGCAAGTGGTACTTTGTCCATGTCTGCTCCTCTTACTCCATTGACTATGCGAAGCCTGTCTTTGAATGCTATCGGCATTCTTAGGATCTTCAGTTCTCGTAGATTTGTCAAAAACTGTAATCCGTCGGGGAGCGTCTTCAACTGGCTGCAGTTTTGAATGATTAAAGTGGAAAGCTTGGACATTGCTTTCTCTTCGAACTTCCAGCTCTCTAAGTTGCGCAAATTTGATAGCTCTAGACGTTCGAGTTCTGGAAAAGTTGATGCAGACCAGATAATTTCCTTCCCTACAAAGGCATCATCATTCAAGATTAACACCCGCAAATCAGGGAGCTTCTCCAGTGAGGGCATTTGGTCAAATTGAAATTCAGAACCACTAAGCACCAACTCTTGTAGATTATTCAAAAATCGGAATCCATCTGGGAGCATCTTCAATTTTCTGCAATTTTCAATTTTTAAACTGGAAAGTTTAGGCATTGCAGTCTCTTCAACAATCCAGCTCTCTAGGTAACTCAAATTTGAGAGCTGAAGATGTCTGAGTTCTGGAAAGTTTGATCGAGAACAGATAAGTTTCTTCCCAACAAAGGCATCACCAGTCAAGATTAACATCTGTAGTTTGGAGAGCTTCTCCAAAGTGTGCATGTGGTCAATTTGAAGATGAGAACCACTGAGCACCATTTTAGTTAAGCTCTCAGAAATTTTATCAGGTATCTTACCTAAATGCCCCTCCATATATAAGACACGAAGAGCACGACCTTGTAACAATTGTCCAAAAACCAAGTGCCTCTCATATGAATAGCAATCAATTTTTTTGACATTAAGAGATGAATGTACCTCATGCTGTGAAGTCATGTAGTCAGCCAACCTTTTGAGGCCCACAAGACTTCCTTCAATATTCACAGTAAGGTGAGAAACTTTGGTCAATTTGAAGAGATCTTCAACATCACATACCACTGTATTGAAGTTTTCAAGTGTCTCCAGTTGTGTCAAGCCATCCAATCTCAATTTAACGCCACCACGTGTTTGGAATTTTTGTGGAAGATATAGATGCCTCAATCTCTCCATCTTCTGAAAGGAATTTGGGATTTCCATTTTATGAGCCGTGTTGACCCGTAAATCAAGAATCTGCAAGTAAGGCAATTTGCATATGGATTTGGGCAACTTGTTTAGCTGACATCCCAGGAAACTAAGGTATCTCAGGTGGACAAGGTCTGCAATTCCTTTAGGGAGCGTCATACTACCAAAGTCGATCCCATCAAAATCTACAATCCTAAGATATTTCGAATTCATCATATGATTTATGATATAGGACAGCATCTCCAATTCTTGATTTTCACACACATTACGAACAAGAAGACATCGGAGTTTCTCATTGAAGCAATCAAGGGATTTAATTGTCTCATGCTTACCGACATTTATGACAAGTCGCCATATATCGTTAGTAGAAGTAAAGGGACCAGAATTCTGTTCAAGTCCATCTTCCATCACCAAAAAAATTTCTTCTTGTCGCCCCATGAATAAGCAAAAGTTGCGTATCAAATTATGAAGGGAGCAAGACTGAAACCTTTTAGCGCTTGTAACTTCCTCTTCTTGCACGTTAACCATGCCTCTCAGATGCAGTTCATCCAAATATGTTTTCCCCAAGTGCATCACAGCCTCAGCTTGATAATTGTCCGATGACATTAAACCTTCAGCCATCCACAGATGATATATCTTCTCTGCTTCTATCTTTCTGCCTTTTGGGAAAGTGGCCAAGTAAAAGAGACATGATTTTAATTGATCAGGTAAGCCATTATATGTTGAAGCTAGAGCTTGTTGCACCTTTTCCGTTTCTTCAGATTCCCTATTATTTTCGTCCACCATCTTCCATCCTTCCCTCGTATGCTTCATTTTCATTGTTTCTCCAAGTGCAAGTATGTCTGGGGTCAGGACCTCGCGTTGTGTTACAAGTTGTCTCCCTATGTTCTCCATCTCCGAGTCCACAGTGTTTAATTCTGGATAAAACAAGTTGCCAGCGGGCTTATTAAATTTGTGTGTTAGAGAAAAATAAAGTCACACAACTAATTGAACAATTTAGATCCATAGACACAGAGATAAGTTTTTTAACAAATGTTAAAGGAAAAGACATACATTTCACAAACTAGTTTTTTTCTTTTGTTTTATATCTTCTCTTTCCCGCTAAAATGAAATCCATTCAGTGAGAGGGATTCCCGCTGTTTGAATTGAGTGATTTGGGAGAAAATGATTTGATTTTGGGAATTTTCAATTCCTTTCTTTTGTTTGGGCTAGAAGGCTTGGGGACTGGGGAGTGATTGAATTTGGGGGACTTCCAAACTCTTTTGTTTGGATGATTTTGTAATCACCCCAAATTGGAGTGATTTGGGGTGATTTGATATAAAGGGTTACATAATATCTATGTTACTCATCTTCTTTCTATAAACTTATGCTTATACCAATCTTTTAAAAATATATATATATATATAAATTTGTTTATAAAATTTATCATTTCTTTTTCAATCCAAACAAAGAATAAATATGATCTTTATGAGCTTTTTATAAAAAATATATATATATTTTTCCCCATCCAAACAATATTTAATCCTTCTCTCCTCTTTCCTTTCATTTCCTTTATTAATTTTTTTCCTTTTGAATCCAAACAAGCCTAAAAATTGCAATGCAAACAGACTCGCAGAGAGTGACTGTAATAAACAATATAAGGTAGAATTCTTCAAATGGTGGAGTGCTAATAGTGCTACCTACACAAGTTATTATCTTTTAAATTGTTTTGCTTATTTTGTTGATGTAAAAGGAAATTGTGTATATTTCTCTTTTATTGTCTGGGGACAAATAATGCAAGAAGAGGACAATGTACCTGGACCATCCCTTGCGTTAGCGTATGCACTAACCATCTCCCAAGCATGCTCTTCAGTTAGACGAGTCCTCAATGTGTGGATGAATTCCTCCTCCCCAGAAGTGGCTATTCGTGCTACTTCAAGTGACCCTGTTGTAATTAACAGTTTGCTACGCGTCTTCTCCTCCTGTGGGAAGGCAATCCGCAGCGTTTCCCAAGCATCCGTTGACTGGACATTCCCCAGAACAGTTAGGCATCTATGCCGCTTCTGAAATTTCAAAAGTCGGTTGACCAACTCTTTCTCTTCCATATCTCCACTAGCTATTCTCGGTTCCGGATGATTCAAAAATAGGCGAAGAATACGTTCAAAAATAATTCCCGGTGTAAATTCTTGGGGTATGTCAACACAAGCGATGACCTTAAAATGTCGTTGAACCCTATCGTCTTTGCGTAGTTGCTCAGCAAAGATGATCCTGCCTATGTCACTTGTTCCGTGTAAGGAAATGATTTGGAAGTTTCTTCTTTTCTGAAGCATAAGCCCGACAAGCGGCTCTACCTCTGGCCGCATCCAAAACAAAACCTCTTCACGGTTATAAAAATGTTTCTTCTTCCGGAGGTTGGTCAATTCTACTTCGATTTTATCAATCTCTAACTGAACTTTTCGTGAGTTCAGATATTTAACATCAAAAATGTCAATTATTTTCTCAAGAATTCTTTTAAAACTCCCTTCATTAATGCTTATTTTGTTTCTGGACTCGACGTGGATATCAAAAGTTTCAGTCACGTCTTCAATTCTGTAAGCTAGACCTTTCATTGCCTTGATCCGGTAGCCGAACTCTTCTTCTTTACTCTGTCTTGCATCTGTATCTTTTAGATAACTCTTCATCATCGTTAACTCTGTCCTCATCTTCTTAACTTGAACCTTCACATTGTGTACCTGATACTTCTCAAAGTTGGCTGCCTTTTCCGACAGCCAGTCACCTGATCTCTCAAGAACAAAACCGAGCACCATGTCTGCCATTATCTCCGATTGGATCCCGAAAGTGCGGTAAGGAAGAGCTTTTGAATCTATTCTTCGTCGACTATCAGTCTAGCAAATCAACCGAGCTGCGCACTTAAAAACCCAGAGATACCTATATAACAAAAAAGAGGGGGAAAGAAAAAAGCGAACGCATTGTTTAAGCATGAGAATCCACTGTAAATACCAATTATACTTCATAATTTTTGTGTTTAAATTGGTTATTATTTTTTATGATGATAAACTTACTTTCAAGTAGAATCACATTGAATAGATGTCAAGGCTAATATACACATAGAGGAGCAGGGTTAGTGATGAAGGAATGAGAAAGAAAAAGAGGAAAAGGAGAAGAAAGCAAGGAAATGGAAGGACAAAGAAAAGAAATTAAGAAATGGGAAAGGAAAAAAAACAAAAAAGAAAGAATAGATAGAAGGAAAAAGTGAAGGGAAAAAGATCAACATACGGAAGAGAAGAATTTGGCTATTTTCATTTAAATTTCACTTGCATTCACTAACGATTCCTACTGAACCCCTCTCATGTCTCATTTCTTACAAGTAGGACATAAACTTAATCAAAGGATTAAAACTAGCAAGGAATTGTCCCCTGTCTCTCTGCATTTTGCAGATGATAACCTGTTCTTCATGAAAGCCTCTAAGGCAAAAGTGAAGAGTCCCTACTTTTCAAGTAGGGGCAGATCAATAAATTCTTGTCGAGGCCAGAGGGGAGCTAAAACACACCATTTTTCAATTATTTGAGTATATTTATCATATTTGATTGATCTAAGTCCATGCAGCAGGTTTAGCTTATTTTTCAATTATTTGAGTATATTTATCATATCTGATTGATCTAAGTCCATGCAGCAGGTGAGAAGCTAAACCTGCTCAAATCAGAAATCGTCCTCATATTTTAGGGAGGCAATCACTAATATCCTAAGAATGGGAAAGCTTCCAAGTTTGGGGAATTTAAACTCAAGAAGGAATATTCATAAATCAAACATATTAATATGCCGTCATTTACTAATGATATACTCAAGACAGATTTCAGTATTCAACCACAAGTAACAGTACCTGGAACTTACACGCCGACGAAAATCTATTCCTGAGAATATTGTTGATGTCTTATCACCTTTTACAGAATCGACCTTGAGGGCTCGACAAGTAGCGAGTTTAGACTGCTCTTAAGATATTGCACCAAAATGAGAGAAAGAAATCTCCACGAGTCCGTCGAGGGATCGACGAATAGCGAGTTTAGACTGCTCTTAAGCTATTCCACCAAAATGAGAGAAACAAATCTCCTTTTAAGAACTAGTTGTGCTACTAGAGTAAATGATTAAGCGTAGGGTCCCTTCCCATGACATCAGACAAGTAGATTAGCAGAGAAGACTTCAAAGTCTTTCTTTATTTAATTATTTGGCGGGCAAGTCTTTCTTTATTTAATTATTTGGCAGGCAAGTCTCTTTCTTTATTTCTGAGTCTAAGAGGGTGTTTGGCTCTTACCTTAAGTTCCGTTAAGGCAGAAAATTGAAGGGTAAATTTCACACTTAGTCTTATTATTTATATATATTTTTTAAGTTGATTTTTAATGTTTTTAAAAAATTATATTAGTCTCTAATGTTTACAAAGTGATTCAAAATGATTCATATTATTCAAAGTTAGTCAATTTAGTTTTTATTATTTCCCATAAAATTTAATTTAGTCTCCAAATAGAGTCAAGTGCAGGGACTGAATTGAATTTTTTGAAAAATAATAAGGATCAAATTGGCTAAGTTTGAACTATAAGGACCATTTTGAATAATTTTATAAATATTAGAGACCACTATAAATTTTTTGAAACATTAATGATTACATTGAAAAAGTATATAAACAATAGGAACTAAGTGTGAAATTTACCCGAAAATTGAAACTAGTTGCCCTCAGGGCCTAGACCATGCTCCTAGATTCACATGTAAATAAGGAACAAATTACGAGTTCATCTCGAGTAAATATTTCAACACTCAAGTTAGTGATTTGATCTTTCTAGATAGTAATTTGCAAGTAAAGAGTGTTCATAAAAAATATGAGTCACCTTTTTATGTGGACAAATTGACATATTTATACCCCTCTACAAAATATTATTCTGGATTTCATAGGATTCTGTTGGCGCCTAACTTATCGCCTGTCGAGATAAATTAGATTCCAAAAAATGTTAGATGGTCGATCATGCCTCACCAGGTCGGGTGTTTATGATGGATAATATGTCCTAAAAGCCAATTTATTGTAATTTTAGGACATAATATTTTATATTTTTAATTAGTGGCATTTTATTTAATTTTAATTAATTTGTTAATTATTATTTAAATAAAGTCTTTAGAATTATCTTATAGATCTTGTTTTTAAGTTGTTAAGAATATGAGTTACAAGATCTGTAATGAAAGATAAATTCTAGAATAAGTCTCTCATGGTATGATGAATTCATTGGACATTAGTTCATCCAAATAGATCAGCATTCAATCTATTACCTCAATTAATACAAATATTAATGATGAGGGAAACAAGTCTTATGTTGCATTAGTAGATGTATAAGTACTTGTAGGAACAAGTGTCTAGATATGATCGATTATATAACAAATTACATGGATGATCAATAATTTGTTATATGCTATAATTGCATAATTAGTCCTTTGACCTGAAACACCACAATTATCTTGTATATGGGATATCATAATTTGCTATTGCAAATAAGATGGTTCTAATCAAGGACTGAATAATGTACTAAGTGGTTATTATATATTCTTGAATGGAAATATGTACGTGTAGATATGGAATCGATCAATTAGGGATCATATGCAATCTATTATTTAAGTAACCAGAAATTCTTGGCCGAGGTGGAATAGTAAAAGTCGTTCCACAATTCAATATTGACATGTTACAAACTAATTAAATTTGGTCATGTGATTAAGTAAGTGAGTTTGACATCCATATCAATGACTTTTACTTAATCAGGACGGTAGATGGAATGAATTATATGTTACAGAGTTCGATTCCACTTCATCATTAATTGGGTAGTTGTGATATACTGTTAGGTGTCATTCACGACTTGCAAAAATTAATTAGAAGAAATCTAATTAAATATTAATTGGATTAATATTATTTCGTTGTCAATTAATTATGAACTTGATAAGTCATACATAAAAGAGATTCGAAAATTAGTTAACGAGAAAAGTAAACTAAATATTGGAGGGTCCAATATTTAATTGGACTTTAGACTGATTGGATTAGAATTTTAGTCCAATCAATTTATCAGTCCAAGTCCTATGATTAAGACTGGCCCAAAAGCTAGCTTGAGCATGTCAAGTGTTTCCTATAAATAGATAACTATTATAGACAGATTAGCAAGCACAAAAAATAGTTTTCTCTAAAACTCATATTAGGGGTTTTGCTGATTGTTGCTCTAGGATCTCATGTGGATACTCTTGGAGGCTTCACGTTTGAGGAGTTTGAATTGTTTTCATTTGATTCATACAACGAATTTTGCATCGTAAGGGAATCCCAAAATTCATATATATGTATATTTAATGTTGATTATATATGCATGTGTATTAATCTATGTAATTATCCATAAACGTGATACAGGAATATTTTTTGCTGAGTTAAAATTAAATAAAAATCTTAAAATACCATGTATGAATTCTCGCAGTTTATCCCTTATCAAGTTCTAAAGTTAAAAACTTAGAAAAATAGTTAAATTGCTCAAGTTCTATAATTACCTTGAAAATCCTCTTCCACATTTTTATTTTTTTTAAAAATAGTTTACCAATACACCTTAACATGGTACACCCTAACGTGGATGCTTAATCGGCAATCAACCTAGATAACATTTTTTTTCAAAAAAAAAAAAATCTTTCTTCTTTTCTTTCTTTTGTTTATAACCCATTGCATAGTGCTTCTAAGCCAATTACTATCTACAAGACGCATATTGAATGGATCACTTATCAAGAAATCTCCTATGTTAATAAAAAAAAATGGGTATTTTTGATCTAGACCCCCTCTGTCAACTAAAATGTGACTTAGACCCCCTGATATTTTAAAAGTGTAGAAGAGACCCCTTCTTTTAGGGTGTGTTTGGATTGAGGGGGAGGAGGTTTAGTAAAGGAGAGGAAGGGAGAGGATCATAAAGGAAATAAGTAGAAATGGTCAAATCATGTTTGGATTGAAAAATTTTATAAAGGAGAGTATCATAAAGGATTATGAGTATCTTTTGTTTGGATTAGAAAGAAAATGAAAGGGATGGATAAATTTTCTATGTATAATGACTTTTATACCCTTTTTTAATTTTATATTAAATTTTCATGATTTGATAAAAAAAAAAGGGCAACAATGTCATTATAACAAATAGTATTTTCCCTTCCCTCCATTTCCCCCCAAATTGGAAGGACCATATTTTAAGGGTATGGAGGGGTGAGTCTCATCCCCTCTATACCCCTTCCCCCCATTTCCTCTGAAACCAAATAGAGTAAGGACACAACCTCTCCCCTTACTAACCATCCCCTTCCCCCCATTTCCCCCAATCCAAACACACTATTAGGGTTCAATCTTTTCTTCTGTTAAAATGTCATGAAATGTCTTCTATGCCTATTAACTTTTCCTATTTTTCCTATTCTTTTATTCTATTTTCTCTTTCCTCCATCGTTTTTACTTCCTTTTTCCTCTATTTTTTCTTATCCATTGCAGATCAGTATGTCATTTTTTCTTTTCATCCATGGCTTTGTCAAGCTTTGGTCCTCCTCCTAATACACATATATAATTGTATAACCACGTTTCAAAGCTTCCTTCTCTTCCACTTTAATCCCTGCATTCATCAACATAAAAGTTCATTAAGGGCTTTTTTTTTTTTTTTTTTTTCTCCTGGTGTTGCCGTTGGCACAGGATGACAAAGACTGTGGCTTATGTTAACATTGGATGCTATTATACGCTTGGAACTCCGATAGGGGTTGTGCTTGGTTTGTTGGAAAAAAAAAGTTCATTAAGAGCTTATTTCCATTGTAAGAAAAATAACAAAATAATGGCTATATTTAAGATTTAGCCCTTTGGAGCTATTGCTTTTTGAGTTTACTTGGATGATAATGGGCTTTGGTCGAGGTAATGATTTTGAGTACTCTAATCGGGTGTAGTAATAAGGCATGGTGGGAGTGATGATGAGAAGGAGATGTAATGAGGTATGGTAGGGAGATGATGATGCAACGAGGTGGTTGTGAAACCCAACTTAATGTGTGCATCCATGGTGCTTATGTGTGTTTGTGGTTTTACTGGGTGGAGATGAAAATGGGAGTGTTATGAATTAAGGTGTGTGGGCATGTGTGCTAGTGTGTGATCATGTGTATAAGTGGTGATAGGATCAGGGAAAAAGAAGAAGAAGAAATGAAGGGTAAAGGTAACAAGTACGAGGTGGTTAGGGAGGAGGAAAAGTTGAAATGCAAATTTACTTCTTTGACTTTAACTTATACGAAAAAAGTGGACGGATCCTAACAGAAGGAGTCTCTTTCACACTTTTAAAATATCCGGGGGTGTAAGTCACATTTTTGATTGACAGAGGGGTCTAGATCAAAAATACCCATAAAAAAATTGGGTAAAATTTTTTACAGACCATTAAACTATCATGTGAGTTCTATTTTGCTCACTCAATTATAAATGATTCTAAAGGGACCATTAGTTTTATATAATGGTTTCAATATGGTCGCTCTATTAACTTTTCATCCAAAAAGCATTAACAAAATAGTACAGAAACGGGCAAAATAGTCAATTTAGTATAAATAATCCAAAGCAGCCACAAAATTTGAATTTATTAGCTTTTTGGCCCCAATATGTCCAACTTTTATTCAAATTTCTTATAAATACCTCTTATTTTCTTCAAATTTCTTAAATAAATATTTGAAATTGTTAATAATTCTCTAATTCTCTTAATTTTTTTCAACTCCTTTAAAACTCCTCTTCAGTTTCTTTAAAATTCTTGAAAAGGCATCAAAAATAAATTTAGATCTATTCTATTTGATTAAAAAATAATAAATATTAGAAATTACCCGAAAATTTAATACTAATGAATCATAAAAAAAAATTAACCCAACATTTTCAAAATTTATAATTTCTCTCCTTTTTCATCCCAAACGATCTCACCACCATTTTCACCACCAATCTTACCTTCCTTTTCAACCCAACAATCCATCACCCTTCCTCTCACCACCTTCACCTACCATTTTTACCTCCATCATTTCTTCCATCATCACCTTCAACAAGTCCACCATGTCCAATGGCCAGCGAGATCTCAACCAAGTTGTCGGAAGAATCGCTATTGCTCATTAAGAGAGAGATAGAACCTAGATTATTGTTGATACATGTGATACTTTTGAGTTATGAATTCAGTTGTCTAAATTCTTAAATTTAGTGTACTGTTGAATTATTTTTTACTTAATTTTGCCTGCAAAAAAAAAAGTCAACTACCTTCACTTACCACCATTTTCTCCATCTTTGCCACAACAGATCCACCACGTTCATCCACCATTAAATCCTTTACCTCCACCTTCACCTACCACCATTATTTTCCAAGACTTTTGTTCAACACACAATCTGCTACTTGAATTTTGCTATTAAATCTCCATGAAACATCCAAAGCATTCACAAGCACGGTCGAGAAGATCACAAGCTATGGCGAAAAAAAAATTGTATCGAATGGTCTTAGCTTTATTTTCTTTTGGATGGTTGTCTTAGCTTCCATAGAGAAAAAGAACAAACCGTAGCTTTATTTGGGTTTGGAAAGTTGGGCAAACAGATAAATATTTTTTTACGAGGCAGTTTGTAATTAAAATATTTAAATTGACAAGTTTACCCTTATTTTGCCATGTTCGTAGCATGTGATTCGATTATGTTAATATTTTTTGGATGAAAAGTTAACAAAGTCGCCATATTGGAACTATTTTATAAAACTAATGGTCCATTTGAAACTATTTATAGTTGAGTAGGCAAAATAAGACTCACATGATAATTTAGTGGCCTGTAAAATTTTTTACCCTAAAAAAAATTGGTTGCTTGCAATCGAGCTGGGTTCCCAACTATATATACTTGAAACAAACAAAAAAATAGAAACACGGGCTTTTATCCCAGGAGACCCTTGCACTTAGCATTATCACTCTATGTAGGAATGACCCTTGGACGAGTACAATCACCAGTGTTAGAATAAAACTCTTTTACGTTTTATAATATTGTATTAACTGCTAGATTTGGATCTATTCTTATCCATACAAGTGCGACCAATTAGCTAAATGATAAGCCTTGCCAATTTTGTCTCTAACATGTGACCAATTCATTGTTCTCTCTAGAGGTGTGCATGAGTCGGTTTGGACGGTTTGAAAGATATTTTTCGAATCGAACCAATATATTTAGTTTAAAAAAATTGAAACCAAAACCAAACCATACATTTATCAAAACCACCCAAAGTTGGGCGGGTTCCAAACCATTAGAATAGTTTGGTTCGATTTATCGAGTTAATATTTGTCACTACCTGCTAATATAATTACATATATTAAAAATGTAAATAGGAACAACAAACAAAAAGATTCAACATATTTATCTATGTCAAAATACCACAAATAAGTTTTTTTATTGACCCCAAATTCAAAATAGTACTTCCTATAACATAAAATAATCATAAGATATTAGTAATCTCCAAAATAACAAAACATAGCCAAACACAAAATGAAAAAAATCAGCACTTGTATTGGGCCTATATATATATATATATTTGGGGTGGTTTGGATTTATCTGTTTCAATGCTGAAAACCATAAACCAACCCATATAGTCGGTTTTTATAAAATCTTAAACCATAGCCAATGAAATTTTTAAAAAACTACCAAAAGTGGGTTAGTTTGGATTGGGTTAGGCGGTTTGGGCGGGTTGGTGGTTTCACTGCACACCTCTAATTCTCTCTTCTCAATGACTTTGCTCTTCCTAAATAAAGCTTTCTAAATTCTAGAGGATGTTAAAATAGGTTTAAAGATAGAATCTCATGTTTTTCAGATGGTATTAAAGATGTACCTTAACCAAGTTTTGTTTATGTATGTGTAACCCATCCTTAACTGACTTTGTTTCTCTATATCAACTCTAGCTAGTACACGGCTTTTTTCCTTGACTCACTGTCCATGTCAACTTCTAAGTTAGCTTTCATATTTGACGTGACATAAATAACCCGACCTAAGGCCCAAAAAAAAAATAACCCGACCCGACCTCAGGAAGAGATCATCTCCAGAAAGGCTTATTGAATGCAACTGATGAGTTTTCAACCTATCCGAGCAGTTTATAAGGCTTATAATTTAGGTTGGCTGAGTAACCGAGCTCATGTTTGCACTTCAGGCACCATGCAAGGACCAGACATGACTGGTTTGCCTCGTATGTTGGTGGGTACTACAAGCTCCCTCATGAGTGAGGCCCACTTGAATAAGCTTTGAAGATAAGGGAAGTTTCATTTAATAAGGAAACAAATCATTGGCATGCGAGTCATGGGTTAATAGTTGGGAGAATGCCAAAAAATCCCATGAGTTCACCAATAAATCCCAAACACCCTCATGAGCTTTTTAATTTACTCAGATTCCCCCATGGCTTTTAACTTTGTTATAAAATTTGTTAACTTGAAGGACATTTTGGTCATTTTTGTTTCTAACTTAAAAAAGGAAAATAGAAAACAAAACATAAAACAGAACTAAAAAAAAAAATTCGACCAAAAAAAAAAAAAATGGAACCAAAAAAAAAAAACCCAAAACCCTTAGCCCCTGGCAAATCCCCCGTCTCAAAAGCATCCCACGCCCAAATCCCAAACTACAGTTAGCAACATCCCACTTCTCAACCCTGTATATATGTAGGATTTTTTTTTCTTTTCTTGGGTGTGGGTGTGGGGGACGCCAGTGGTGGCTGGTTCACCACCATATTTTACCTCCACCATTCTCCCTTCACCAATGCCTTGAGAAAAAGAAAAGAAAATTGGGATGTGGTTTTGTGTAGTGAGCAGTGGGTTGAATCAAAGGCGAGGCAAATTGTGATATCCCTAAAAGTTGGGGTCAATTTGAAATATTAAAATAAGTATAGGGTTATTCTATAATTTTAGCTTTTCCTACATAAATATCTAGCTACTTTTCTTGGCTTGTTTTATTTGGCTTCAAACGTGAGATATAGAGAAAGAGAGAGTGAAAGAAAAAAAAATATATAAAACCAAAAGACAAGAAAGATCAGATCAGAGGAAGAAAGAAAAGAAGATGGAAGAAAATTTTTGTAAGTAGCAAGCTTTCATTCGATTAGAGAATAATTTTGTTGAGCTCTGTTTTGGTTTCGGAACATGCATATGTATGTATATATAGGAGCTTATATATGTATAGGTATGGGATAATAACAGTACATATTGTGTGTGTATTACATATATATATAAATAGAATATGATTATAGTATGTAGATTTGAGCGTTTCTATTTGTGTGTGTGTGGTTTATCCGTGTGTGAGTGTACCGTGTGTGCCCGCGGGTATGAGTTCTTTCAGGTAGCAATGTGTGTTTTGTAGTAAAAAAGTCACCAATGTTTAAAAAACTAAAATGAATGGGTGGCGGATTGTGTAGGTCTGTGTGCATTGTGTATATTATTAACGGGAGCATTATGGTGTTGTAAAGATATGTAAGCTTTTGGTGAAGTTTTGGAGAAATAATGATAGGTAATGTTCACCGTAATGGCTAGCAAAAGAAAGGAAAATGGCAAAGAAAAGAAAAACATGATAGATGTTGGCGTCAAGAGTAGCAACTAGAAAGGCAACAACATGAATTAATTTCATGAGAGTATGCATCGAGGAAATAAGAAGGAATAAAGGGGACTAAATATTATCTCATATATTCTAAAGAGCATTTTAGATTATTATTTTGCCTTAGATATTTCAATATGATTTATTATTATGCAGCGTGGAATTAGCTTGAGGATATAACTTTAGAAAGAAGAAATGATTTATTTTTA
The DNA here is from genome assembly GCA_037974665.1 of Ehretia macrophylla. Taxonomy (NCBI): domain Eukaryota; kingdom Viridiplantae; phylum Streptophyta; class Magnoliopsida; order Boraginales; family Ehretiaceae; genus Ehretia; species Ehretia macrophylla. The sequence goes on along the minus strand of CM075764.1, from coordinate 101,469,981 downwards.
AAGTTGGACTCGAGGTAAGTTGGACTTCCTTCCTGAACCTTAAATTCATTAATATATCTCGCTACCCTGAGCTCTCTTGGTATAATTCTGATATCGTTGTACTCCATTCTACTCGCTCACTCTTCGAATCCTACAATCTGTTGGTATTGCTCCTAGGTTTCATTATAGCATGTTATTCGAATACTTGGTTCATGTTTAATGTGTGTTATCCGTAGAGCTGTGAAACCTAGCCGGCGGGTGAGATTGTTGTATATATATATAATTCCTGTCACGTCCTGTCCTGTGCCCGTCAGTGGGGAGATGATTCACTGGATGGAGGTGTGAGGTCGTAGGTGGCCGCCTTGTGCCCTCGTCGGTGAGAAGTATTTCACCGTGAGAGGATGAGGCTTATAAGCCTAATATATATAAATATATATGTTATCACAGTTCTAGGTGTCATTCTTGTCTTTCGTGATCTTGTTTTACTAGTATAAAGAAATCCATATCCTGTACACTCTGTTCTACTTGAAATCCGCATGATGCAATGTCCCTGTATTGAATTGTTGTTCTATATAAATGTACTTGGACAACCTTTGGGCCTGACTCCTGGTGTTTGACTTATTGAGCTTTCTTTGCTCATTATGTTTATTTCAACTGTGCAGAGGTTGGGGTAATAAGCGTTCCGGGTTGCTTGGGTTTAGAGGCCACCCTTTGCAATCAGTTCTCGCAAGTATATGGTATTCTGAGTATAATGATATCGTAGGAGAATGTTATTTGTAAAGTGTCCCCGTTCTTGTGTTAAATATTCAGAGGTTTTATTTGATTTACTTACGAGTTTTAGTCGCTCTGTAAAAGATTTTGTGGAATTCAGTTATTGTATCGTGGTATTAGAGCCTTGCGGGCTTAGGGGGAGAAATATTCTTAGGCGCGCGGCATCGCGTCCCTAAGTTTGGACCTATAGAATTTGGGTGCGTGACATAAATGATCGGGGTGTTTTTATGTTTCCCCTTTTTTCCTTTTTTTTTTTTCTTTTTCTTCTTCTTTGTGTATTTTTCTCTCTTCCATTTTCCGCAATGAAATAATCGTGTTCTCTTCCTTCTTTGGAATTTGGGCATGGGATGTTTTTGCGGAGGAGGATTGCCAGAGGTTGGGGGGTTGGTTTGGGTTTTGTTTTTTTCAGTTTTGTTCTCAGTTTTATGTTTTATGTTTTATGTTTTGTTTTTCGTTTTCCTTTTTGCAGTTACAAACAAATTAAATGACCAAAATGAGCTTCACATTAACAGATTTTATAACAGTTAGAAACCATGGTGAAATCTGGGTAAATTAAAAAGCTCATGGGAGTGTTTGGAATTTATTGGTAAACTCGTGGGGGCTTTTGACATTTTCCCGTTAATAGTTATTCAAGACTCGAAAAAGTCGGGAGATGGGTAAATCTAAGTAGTCCATGCTGCAACAATGAAAGTTAACTTGTTTCTATCCTATACACGCCCTTTTTTTTTTTTTTTTTCTCTTAGCTCTTGAGCGTTAGACTTTTCTTCAGTCAATACAACTGACTTGAGTGTCGGAATTGTCACATAAAAATAGCCCACTATTTGCTCTTTAGGTTTCTTAACCACCGAGCTTAAGGATCCATCCTACCAGTTTTTCTCTTATCAGGTTAGTGCCATCTATAGGAGATCGAAAATAACCCACTAAGAATACTACCATGATAAATACATGTAGCCAAAGTCAAGTCAACAGTAACCCCGTCTAACGTACACAAGACGAGTTACTGCCCCGGGAGCCAACTCCATGGGAGATTAATCCCCCGCATACAGTTGCATTCACAATTGGTCATCCACTACCACCAGTCGCAGCCTCGGCCGACCCCACCATCCTACCAGGTTGCAGCCAAATTTTGCTCAGGGCAATCTACCTTCTCAAGCGGTGGACTTACCCACCCTAGTTCATATGCTCTACAACCTGTTAGGAGCCATGTACCAGTTCCTAGAAACCCGGGCCCCACAGATTCCCGTGGTACCTGACGGGAAATAATAATAGTGGATGACATGAAAGAATAGGGAGAGAAAGATGGGGTAGACTATGACGAAGATACCTCGAAGATGACGAAGAAGCAAAACAAGTGTATAGAGCAAAAGATACAAATGAAAAGGACAGTGTTTACAATAAGCATCTTTGGTAGGCATATCATAATAACCTCAATACCATAGATAAACACAAAACTACTTGACACGAGGACAAATGTTTGGAATGGTCAATGGCGGGCCCCTATATTCAGTGTGTGTACTCGTACATTGAGAGAGTTCAGCATGTGCACAAAGTGTCAAATATAATAATTCTTTTAAAAATACCAAAAACAAGGATTTTTTTATTTTTTTTTCAAGGTGAGGATGTGCACACCATAAGGTGCATCCGCCCCTGGGCATGGTATAAAGTTTACATAATCTCAAACAATTCAAAGACAAGCTACTTGATTCAAGGGCAAACGTTGGGATATTGGTATAAAGTTTATGTAAATTCGAAGAGTTCAATAATATAAAAGTTCTTCTGTCGATCTCGACTTCAATATGTAACAGCAAACATATAACTCGTATACTGCAACAAAACAGTAGAATTTCCAAGACCATAATGGCTTTAACTTCTCTGGCAATGAAATTGGGGAATTGAATGACTGGAACCTGCGAAGAGATCAATGCTGTAAAACCTTGAACATACTTTAAAAAAGTAGCTAAAATAATTATTTTATGCTTTTCACAACGGATAAATTCTACTTTTTTTTTTTTGCGAAATCAGCAAATATCAATTTCATTCCACTATCAAAAAACAAAGTGTCAAAGCCATTTACATCTGTAAAAGACAATAAATTGAAAAACCAAGGAAACTAAGAGAGAATTTCAAGTAAATTCCACTCAATATAAAGAGCCCTATTCAAAAGGTTGTTTTTAAATTTTTCTCCAGATTTAAAGTGAACTCCGGATAAATTCTACTTGACACAAGAAAAACACACCCACGAAATTGCCTCAACGCAGATGATATCCAGCTTGATGACAATAAACACACAAGAAAAATATGCGAGACTCTTTCACAGATAAAAAGTTATATTGGCAGAAATGTACTCTGAAATGCATAAGAGTACGTCTAATTAAAAAGGTTTATATCTGGCCCATCCTAACGTTGTTAGTCACCTTTGTAATATTCCTCATCCTCTCATTACATTCAGTGAAGGATACTCTTTTACTAGATGATTGTGTGAGAGTCCATAACAGCTTTTCCTTTTTGTCCATAACAGCTTTTACTTTTTTTTTCCTTTTCGAGTACATTGGCCTCCAAAGCCGTGATTTGAACTCAGAAGATTATAATAGGTCACTATTGACTAGTCCACCCAACTCTTTCGGGTAGTCCATAACGGCTTTACCAACACATAACACGTATTATAAGTGATGTTTGTTTGTGTGGTTAATCAAACTTTTTACCAGATACATGAAAGCTTGAGTATGTTACCTGAGATTGATTCTGGTAGATGTGTACTGTAGGAATCCGTCACCCCTGCCATAAACATATATAGAGATCATGTACATCCGAAATGATCCGAATAACAAGTTTATTCATATATCAGATTCTCATGTCACACACGCGTACACAGACACACATATAACTGAATGTTGATGGAAAGACTATGATAATCAAATTAATAGAGGCAAACACATCCAGTGGAGGGTGGATATGGGTTGGGAAAGAGAGGGGAAGAGATAGGAGCAGCAAGTTTAGAAACTACCTGATAGTTACATCATTCATTCAGATGACTCATCATTGTCATTGTCAAATATGATGGATGCATGTGGTACTTTGTCCATGTCTGCTCCTCTTACTCCTTTGACTATGCGAAGCGTGTCTTTAAATGCTATCGGCATTCTTAGGATATTCAGTTCTCGTAGATTTGTCAAAAACTGTAATCCGTCTGGGAGCATTTTCAACTGGCTGCAATTTCCAATGACTAAAGTGGAAAGCTTGGATATTGCTTTCTCTTCGACCTTCCAGTTCTCTAAGTCGCGCAAATTTGAGAGCTCTAGATGTCTGAGTTCTGGAAATTTTGATGCAGAACAGATAATTTCCGTCCCTACAAAGTCATTATTATTCATGATTAACTTGCGTAAATTGGAGAGCATCTCTAACGTCGGCATTGGGTCAATTTCATGTTCAAAACCACTGAGCACCAATTCTTGCAGCTTTTCCAGAAATCGTAGTCCGTCTGGGAGCATCTTCAATTGGCTGCAGTTTTCAATTTTCAAAGTGGAAAGCTTGGGCATCGCTTTTTCTTCAATGCTCCAGCTCTCTAGGCCATGCAAATTCGAGATCTCTAAACATTTGAGTTCTGGAAATCTTGATGCAGAACAAGTCATTTTTTTCCCAACAAAGGCATCATCAAACAAAATTAACACCCGTAAATTAGGAAGCATCTCCAAGGTGGGCATTGGGTCAAATTGAAGCTCCGAACCACTGAGAACTATTTTAGTGTAGTCCTTAGAAATTTTATCATATGGTGGTATCTGACCTAAATGGCCCTCCACGTTCAAGAAATTAAGAGTAGTACAGGCCAACAGTTCTCTGAAAACTGAGTGCCTCTCTTCTGTATAGCAATCAAAGTCTCTGACATCAAGAGATGAATGCCCCTCACACTCTGTCAAGCCATCCAATTTTTTCATGTGCTCGACCAACCTTTTGAGGTCCTCAAGATTTCCTCCAGCATTTACAGTAAGGTACCGAACTTTGGTCAATGTGGAGAGATCTTCAACATTACATACCTCAGTGTTGAAGTTTTCAAGTGTCTCAAGCTCTGTCAAGCCATCCAATCTTAATTTAACACCACCACGTGTTCGGAATGTTGGTGGAAGATATAGATGCCTCAATCTTTTCATATTACGCAAGACATTTGGGATTTCCATTTCACACCCTGTCCGGACCCGTAAATCAAGAATCTGCAAATATGGCAATTTGCATACGGATGGTGGCAACTTCTTTAGCAGACATCCCATGAGACTAAGGTATCTCAGGTGGACGAGGTTTGCAATTCCTTTAGGGAGCGGCCTACTGCCAAAATCGATTCCATCAAAATCTAGAATCCTAAGACATCTCCACTTCATTAAACAATTTAAAATATCGGCCAGCATCTCATTTGTATCCGATTCAGGGTTTTCACCACCAACCCGAAGACATCGGAGTTTCTTATTCAAGCGAAAAAAGGATTTATTGTTATCATGACGAGTTAAATTTATGACAAGTCGCCATGTTCTGTCAGTCCAGAAAGAGGGATCAAAATCCAGTTCTTGTTCATTTTCCTTCACCACAGTGAATTCTTCTTGTCGCCCCATCAATAAGCAAAAGTCATGTATCAAATTATGAAGGGAGCAAGACTTAAAACTTCTAGTAGTTGTAACATCCTCCTCTTGCACGTAAACCATGCCTGCCAGATGCAGTTTATGCAAATACGTTTCCGCCATTTGCATCATTGTCTCAGATTGATAATTGTCCGATGACAGTAATTCTTCAGCCATCCACAGATGATATATCTTCTCTGCTTCGATCTTTCTGCCTTTTGGGAAAGTGGCCAAGTAAAAAAGACATGATTTTAATTGATAAGGTAAGCCATTATATGTTGAAGTTAGAGCTTGTTGCACCCTTTCTGTTTCTGCAGATACTTGGTTATTTTCGTGCACTATCTTTAACTGTTGTGATGCATACTTAATTTTCAATGTTTCTCCACGTGCAAGAATGTCTGAGGTCAGGCCTTCTATATTCTCCATCTCTGAGTCGACTGCTCCTATCTCTGCATAAAGCAAGTTGCCAGCAGGATATTAAATTGAGTTTGATACATCAACCGTCTACTCAATATGTCTGTTAGAGAAAAATTGTGTCACAACAACTAATTGAACAATTTAGATCGGCCGGAGTGTGTTTTTGACTATAATTTTTGCTTTGCCATCTGAAACTCAGACTTCGGAGCAGATTCGGTAGCATCTATATTTGGTGGGTTGTATTTAAAAACGTCCAAAAACAACATGTGAGACTGACTAAAAACCTGTGGACTTTATTACCTATCACATGTTGAACAAAGGTGCAAAGTGATGGTGATACTGTCGAGTCATGTTTAACTAAAAAGTTTGTTTGTTTTTTTTTTTTTTTTTTTATTCATTCATTTTTGTACAGCAAAACTCTTTTGGTTGTATCAATAATATGCCAGTTTCTTACCACATATATGTTGGAAGGATTGTGTACATAAATATATTGGGAACACAACGATATTTTAATGTGGTTCAATATAGCTTACATCCACAAAATATATTTTTTATTATTACTCACAAGAAATAACAATCTTGACTCCTGCACACCTACCTAGACGCGTTTAATATATAATTTTAATCTAATCTAACGTGGTACACTCATCTTGTGATGCGTGACACCTAAATACAACCTAAATAACACTATTTATAATTTATAATTACTAATCCTACTAGGCATAGGATTCCTATAGTCTAGAGTACTTTAATTCTAATAGAACTTCTAATATCTTCAATATATGATTCAGCTTGGGATTGAAGCCACATCTAACAAATTCCTCCCTTAGCAAAAAATATCAAGCTTTGAATCCTCAATCGACACCTTTGAATTCAAAACCTCAACATGCTCACGGAATTCGGCAAAACGGACTTGAAGATCAGATTCTGCATATCCAAAAATCTTAAGAAGCACTTTGATCAACTCTATCAAAACTCAATTAGAGTCTAATCAACATGGTCAAAACCTGTAGTCAACTAGGTTGCGACATCCTCCCTTGTGCACGAAGCACAGTACCTAAATCTCTCCAAAATCCTTTCAACTCTTCTATTCTTTTTGTTTTTTAATTATTTATTTATTTATTGTTTTTCGATCTTGTTTTTATTTTTGTTGTGTTCTCTCTCTTGCAATATAGTGAGCAAGGTCTTTCTTCGCCAAGTATCTCTAGCATCTTCTTCAATGTTATTGCTCGTTGGTTCTCTTCTAGATAACTGCAATTGTCTGTCTTCTCACGCGCTCTTCAAAAGCGTGTTATCTACTTCATGGCGCGGCATGATAATGTGTCATCCCTTCTCTATTGGCCATATTCTTCTTTGGAGTTGCAATCGAAACTCCAATGTTCACATCTTGTCCATTACTTCGGGGCGACTTCAATATGCTAAATGCTTCGCGACAACAATCTTTAGGGACGAGCTTTTTTCCTCTCTCTTTCATCGCAGTGGAGGATTCAACATTAAGGACTGCCCTAACGTCCAAATTGTTGCTCTTCTCTCTTTTCATTCCAATGAGCACTACACCATGTCTCGGCGCAAGCTCCTCTCTTGGTCCAACATCTCGCAGTCTTCTGATCTAGCACCGATATGCACCTTCTTTTGGTGATGACAATGGCCATCGTATCTATATATGCGCAATCTCAGGCTCTGATACTGCTTTGTTTGAAGGGTCGTGAATATAGATACATTGGGAACACAATAATATTTTAACTTGGTTCATCATAGCCTACATCTAGAATATTATTCTTTATTTACTCATTGGAATAATAATAATTCTGACTCCTGCACACCTAACTAGAAGCTTATAGCATATAATCCTAATCTAATATAATGAGGTATACCCACCTTGTGGTATATGACACCTAAACACAACCTATATAGCCCTATTTATAGTTTATAATTGCTAATCAAGATTCCTATAATCCATTGTACTTTAGCTTTAATAGGACTTCTAATATCTTCAATATTCGATTCTACTTGGGATTTGAGTCAGATCCAACAATATATATGTCCACTAATCCACTGTATATACTCCACTCTCGCGTCATCATGGAGCATGGACTAGAACTCAAGGGTTGCTGACTTTATTGGTCTTTTATTTCACAAATAATGGCATATCATTTTGTGATGAGTGTAATATTGTGTCATTTTTTGGAAAGTAGGGCCTCTTTAAAAGGTATGAACCGAACCCTTATTACATTGATCCCTAAAGTTTCGATACGTGAAAAAATCAGTTAGTTTCAACCTATTATTTGTCCAAATTTTCTTTACAAAATAATTTCAAGTACTTGTGCTTATATTAAGGTTATACTTGAATCAAATATAACCCCTTACACAACATGCCTTTCATTTTTAGCATATTATTCAAGACAATAATATTATTGCATACAAAATGATCCCCTACATTAGAAAGAATGGACCATCAAAGAAATATATTGTAGCCTTGAATATTGACATCAATAAAGGTGAAGTTACGGTGGAACAAATTAAACTATATAGGACATCTATTGAGATTTGGCTTCCATAGTAAGTGGATCCAATGAGTGTTGCAATGTGTTTCTTCTATCTTATTAAGTATTGTCCCTAATGGTGAATCTTTTCCTTGTTTCTATTCCCAAAGAGGCATTAGATAAGGTGACCCCATCTCTCCAATTTTATTTTCAATGTTTGCTTAAACAATAACAAATCTTGTTGCAAGAAATATTAAAAAAGGCTATCCAAGGCATCAAATTTTCTTTTGTTGCCCTACTCTTACCTATTACATTTTGGTGATGATTAGCTCATCTTCATCGAAGCTACTAAAGAAGAAATGTTTGTGCTTTAAGCTGTCTTTTCTTAGTAATATTTTTTGAGCCAAAAATACCTTAACAAATTAGGAATGCCTTTTAGTTCAAACACCTTGTGTCATATCATAAGAGAAACTAAGGACCTTCATAGAAAGATTTCACTCAGAAGCCAAACAATATGGGTACTACCTCCTGGGATAGGTAAAAGTTTTAAGTTATTCCATGGATCCAAGGTAATAGAGGGTGGAAGCAAAACTAATGTCTATGTCTGAGTCTTTATTCCAAAATTAATAAATTTAGGTGAATGCAAATGGGAGAAGAAGAATCCATTGAAGAAAGTGAAACTCCTCAATTATGTAAGAAAAGGATGGGGATAGGGGTTTTGAACTTTTAAGCATATAAAGCATGGCTTACTAGGTTTTCAAGGTTGGAGACTTCATCAATTCCCTTAATGTCTTAGTATTGCGATGCTCAAAGGTCTATTATTTTAAAATGGCTTGGTTTTTATTGTCAAACAAGGAATAGGTAGACATGGGCTTGGGGAGTTTCCTTAATGGTAAGAATCTGTTAGAATTTGGAGCAAGATGGGTTTATGGAACGGCTACTTAATATCCATTTGGTAGGATTGTTGGATGCCAACATCAAGTCTGTAAACAAGCCTACTAATTTTGGGTTAAGGATTACTAGACGGTGCAAATTATATGGGCTAATTGTTTTGAAGGAACCATAATTCACACCCCGGTACATGAGCAAAAACTTTTGAAACAATTTAACAAAGATTATTTTTCTAATATCCCTGTTAAAATTGAGGATTGAGAAGAAATCTTGAAACTTTCTAGAAATAGATCATGTACGGAGACAGTTCTAATGAATTAGCTACCAAGGAAAGACAAATCCTCCATCATCTAGAAGAAGATATTCATACTGAAGAGTCTATATTGAAGCAAAAATCAAGCATAGAATCGTTGAAGGAGGGTGATGTTAACACTTTTTTCTATAAAGTCATTAAGGGTAGACAAGCAAGGAACACAATCTCAAAGATATCAGAAGAATATGGTACTAAGTTGGATATTGATGAAGAAATTGACCTAGAGATTCTAAGATACTATGCAGAACTTTAACGGTCTCAAAGCCAAAATCTAGAGGATTCATCTGTCAATGATCTTAAGGGCATCCTCGGTGAATCTATTTCTGAAGAAGAAGCTCCCATTCTTAATCAATTTGTTACTGAGCAGGTCTTCATCTGACTCAGATTGGGCCAGTGACCCAACAGATAGGAAGTTTAAATGTGGTTATTGCATTTATCAAGGTTATAACCTCGTATCTTGGTGCTCAAAGAAACAACCAATAGTAGCCAAGTCTTCAACAGAGGCAGAATATAGGGCCATGGCATACACTACATCTAAATTGAAGTGGTTATCCTATCTCTTAGCTGATCTACATCTACCTATATCTGCCCCCTTACTCTACTGTGATAATCAGTCAGCATCAGCTCTAGCGACTAATCAGTATTTCATGCAATAACCAAGCATATAGGAATAGAATATCAATTCATTAGAGAACAAGTGGTGTCTCAGCAACTCAATCTAGCTCATATACCTACAGCAGATCAAGTTGCATACATCTTCACCAAAGGACTCTTTAAGTCTCAGTTCTCAGTGCTTAAAAGAAACTGCCTAATACTATAACTCCAGTCAGTTTGAGGGGGATGATAAAAAGACAACTACCTAACAGTGATTTACTTTTACATTACTTGTATAGAAAGAATAGGCAGTTAGGGCAAGCTCAATGGAGTCTCTAAATTTAGAGACTTTTCAAATTTGGGTGTTCCAAACCTGTTTTTAGAGTCCCAAACCTAAAAAGTAACACTATTCATGACAAAAGTACGTAAGGTCCACCACTTTTGGCTTAAAAGATGCCAAAATAGAGTCCCAATCTAAATTTGGGGCTCTAAATTTGTTGAACAAAATAGAGTCCAGACTCTATTTTGGCATCTTTTAAGCCAAAAATGGTAGACCCCTTGTACTTTTGTCATGAATAGTATTGCTTTTTAGGCTTGGGGGCTCTAAAAACAGGTTTGGAACACCCAAATTTGGAAAGTCTCTAAATTGAGAGCCTCCATTGAGGATGGCCTTAGGATAGCTAGTAGTGGTCTTGACAACTGATCATAACTAACTGACAGGCTGTCAAAGTTCACTAAGGGAGCTGAAGTCAGTAAACTCAGCTCAAGCCTGTAAATACTTGTACATGACTTTGAATTCATTATGAAATAAAATTTTAGTTCATTCAATTCTTTATTCTCTCTAGCTAGGGTTTTCTTCACTTTCCTTATCATACCCCCTCAAGGTAAGTTGTGTTGTTGTGAGGGGAAGCTTGGACTTTAAATAAGTAAACTTGGCAATAGAAAAAAAGTTTAGTGAGTAAATCTGCAAGTTGCTCATTAGAAATAGTATGTGCCACTGTAAGAGACTTAGGAACCACTTGTTTCCGAACAAATTGATAATCCAAGGCTATTTGTTCAGTTCTATTATGAAACATTGATTAATAGCCAATGCAATGGCAAAAGTACTATCAACCCACTGAGTGGGATGAACAATTGGAATATTAAGATCATGCAATACATAAGTAAGCCATTTAAGCTTAGCTACAGTATAGGACTCAGCTTCCGCAGAAGACCTGGCCACTATCTATTATTTCTTGGAACACCATGAGATGAGATTGGGGTCAAGGAAAACACAGAAGCCTGTAACTAATTTTCTATCAATAGCACAACTATCCCAATTTGAGTCAAATAATGTTGCTAGATGAAGAGAAGTTGGCTTGAAAAGAAGGCCATGATTCAGTGTGCCTTGGATGTACCTAAGTATTCTCTTAAGAGCACTATAGTGAGCATGGGTAAGACTATGCATATGCTGGCAGATGGTATTGACAACAAATTGTAAGTCAAGCCTTGAAATTGTTAAATATTGCAATGCACCTATTATGGTTCTGAAATGAGTTATGGGGCAGAGTAGGGTATATCATTAGTAGTAACCTGTGGTGAAAAAATAGAAGTGAATATAGGACTGTCTTTGCAGTTTAACATCCCTGCTCTATTTAAAAGATAAGCTGGATACTTAGACCAAAGAAAGTAAAATAGATCCCCTAGGTCTTTCATGGCAAAATTATTTCTCATAGCATGAATGAGGTTAGAGATAATAGTGGGGAAACTTCTAGTGATGATTATATCATCAAAATAGACAAGAACAATGAGTTAGCAACAGGAGAGCCTACTAACTCTGTAACTGATAGCTTGGTTATGTCTTTATTTTCTTCTGTAGTTGTTACAATTGGATCATATTTAGCAGGACTATTAGTATTTTTTCTACTACCTTTTTTGTCGAGAGTAGTAACCTTTGATGGTCTTAAGAGTTTTTCACCTCCATTTTCTCTAATTCTCCTCTTAGAGTTTAAACTTTGAAATTACACACCTCTTGTCACTTCCTTGGAATTTCTCCTTCAAAGTATCTCATGCTTCTTGGCTGTTATAGAACCACTGATCCTAAGAAATAGTGAATCCGCCATAACCATTTGTAATGTGTTAAGTGCCAAACTATCCTTCTCCATCTTTTTGTTTAATTATTCTTTCTCTATTGGAGACAAGGTGGATATATCTTTATAGTATCTCCCTTATCAATGATATCCTATAAACCTTGGGACAAAAAATATGTCCTTATCTTGATGACCCAATAGTTATAGTTTTTCCGTAAAAAAATAGCGATTGGAATGTGGTTGTTGTTTAGGAGGGTGGCATTCTATAGGTTTAGGATTGTAGGACTTGAATTTTTTGTCTTCAGCGGAAACTAGTTGTTGCCCATTTGGAAATCCAACCAAGCTCTGATCCCACTTGTTAGTTTTAGAGGAAGATATTTGTATTAACTAATGGAATTTAGTTGGAATCTGATGCCACTTGTTGGTTTTGGAAGAAGATATTTGTAGTAACTAATGGAATTTAGCTGGAATAAGAGAATTTGTATAGAATGGAAAGGAACTTGGTGTGGAAGAATTTAGTTGTTATTAGTTTTTGACTTGGTTACTGTCGAGGTCGAATTCTCGCAGTTGAACTGGTCGGCTACACTTCGCCGAGCTGAACTTTGCAGGTTGGCCTCCGAGTTAAACTTTTCAGGTCGGCTGCGTCCCCTATACAAAGAAAAAAAGGAAAAGGGGGAGTGATGACTCGAATTGTCCCTTCTGGCGTGCGAATGATTAGTACGTCCGAGCTGGCAAGGTAACTGAGAGCATTTAATGACGAGTTACCTCCTAAGTGAAGAAGGTGAAGCTCTATTTATACTAAATTCGGGTCTGACAGCATTTAATGCAGTGCAGCTTTATGTCTCATCAGTACTTTATGTCCCATCGGAACAGCTGGAACTGAGGTCGGGGTTTTCCGGGGTCGGGTCAGCATTTCGGTTGGGCATTTAGCTGAATGCGCTGGGTTCGGCTCAGATTAGCCCGTCTCAGCTCGGCATAGGCAACTCATCCCAGCTCGATTACCCCTCGTCAATTCCCTCCCAAGTCGAGATCGAGGGGGTGAGATCTAGAATTGGGTTTGGCCCGAGCTGGAGGTGCCCGACCCCGACAGAGTTGGGATGGCCACGTCAGCGGTGCACGCCCTTTAGATGGCTAACACGTCATCTAGCGGTTCTGACAAGACGCGACGTTTGGGCTCCCCGAGGTGATTTTCAGAAACGCCTATAAATAGGGCCTTGTCATCCGAGATTCGCTCCACACTTCGCTTTCAACCTTCAAGAGTTTTAGGTCGGACAAAAGAGTGTTCGGACGCAGTTAGCTCAGAAAGAACCTCCTCGGGATTTTTAGCTCGGAGCCAGCTAGGTCGGTCACATCCCGCAGTCAAGAGCAGTAGGTACGTCCCGACTCCCTTTAGTCATTCCTGTACATTTATATTTAGTCTGTATACAGGATGGGGAGGTCGGAGTCGGAAGATTCCCAGGCGATGGAGGTGAGGTCCTATGGTGGGGATGAGAGTCCGTCGAGCTCGGAATCTACCTCAAATAGAGATCAAGGCGGAGAGAGCACTAGTGCGTCTTCAGGGTCGGCTCGAAAATATAGACTCAGGGAGAACGATGATGACTGCCAGGTTATTGGGGTCAGACTGGCCCAAGAGGAAGCCGAGGCGGATCCTTTGGCCGACCTGGGAGACTTGGAAGACAGGGACGATGAGGAACCTCTAAATCGACTGGAGGGCGTCGAGATACCTCAGGAGTTCCTAGCAGGGATTCCTGCCACCGAGCCGATCGAAGCTGTCCCAGTTAGTGCTGTTCAACCACGGAGCTCGGCCACAGCCAGCGCTTCGTCAACTCGGGGGAAGAGGATCGAGCAACTGTTCGCCTGTTGCAAACGTGAGTGTTATTCCACAGTGCAAATGGCCAACGCCAGGCTAAGGTACTGGTCGGTGGATCGTCATCACAAGCTGAAGGTTCCAGGTTGGCAAGAATCAGTGTGCTATCCACCGGCCGACCATTTCACCATATACGATCTAGCGTTTGACGTCATCCAGCTCCCTCTCCCCAGCTTTGTTGTTGGAATCCTGAACTATTTCAAGCTCAGCCCAGGTCAGATGTCACCGAATGGTTGGGCCGTGATGGTGGCCTTCTACGTGTTCTGTCTGGAGAGGAAAGTAGAGCCGACCTTGCGCAGGTTCAGGCATTTCTTCGTGTGCAAACCCAACCCGAAGCAGCCAGGGTGGTTCCACTTCGCAGCTCGGGTCGGTAACTCTATATTCACCAAGTGGCATTCTTCCAACAAGGGCTGGCATAATGACTATTATTGGGTGGAGCTGGCCATGAACTATGGGTGTAGGCTAGACTGGAACCCAAGTTTGAGGAAAACCGCCAACGATGACCCCAAGCTCTTGAAGGAGGAACTCGGGGAAGTCGTGGTGCTCAAGCCCGTGCCCGGGACGCTGATAGACATCGACAGTGTGCTCAAATGGGAGCGAATCTGGGATTCCAAGTTGTTTGGCAGGGAGCCCGACCTCTCGAGGGACTATCCTACCTGCTTCCCGAGCCTGAAGGGGACGCGGGGTCTAGCTCTGAAGAGGGTCAGTTTGCAGGATTGACGCCCGACCTCTCCATTGTTTAGTCATTAGTCTTTTTAGGTTGGTCTTCGGCTCATTTTCACTTCTTTTCTCTACCTTTTGCAGATATGGCGGACATGAGGAAGCTCGCATATGCCCAAGTACGGAGGAAGAGCGAGGTCAGCGGCGAGGCGTCGGCTCGGTCAGGCTTCGGAGGTGCCGCTCAAGGGCAGAGGCAGCGGCCCAGCGGCCAAGTGCGGGAGATCGGTTCCGAGGTCTTATCCAAAGGGGCTTCAGGGTCCCCTTTGCCCATGAAGTCGGGCTCGGGAGTAGCGATCCCAGAGCGTTCTTCATCCCGACCTGAGAGCAGAAAGCGGCTTCGGGCCGAACACTCCGGGAAAGGTAAGGCCATGGAGGTGAGCCCTCCAAGCAAAGACTTCATGGAGGCGTCCAAGGTGGACTACGACCCCAAGCTAACGACGATCCCTGTAGAGCAGCTCTCACTCGACTTGAGGACTGCCATCGTCACAGTGAGTCTTTATCCAACTTTTGGTAATGTTATTTTTTAGCTCGGCTGATTGCTTTGTTTTCTACTAAGCAGGCCGAGTCCCACATCCTCTCGGCTCCCAGCTACCTAGTCAAGGCCCAGACTCACTGCGTTGAGCTCGAGCAAAGATACGTGGATGCCCGAGCCGAGCTTGAGACCATGAGGGAGGAAGCCGCTCAGAGGCGGAAGGTGGACACAACGGAGATCAACCACCTAAAGAAGGAGCTTGACCTGGAAAAGACCCGGTGCGAAGCCGCGGCCAAGGACGTCGAGCATTACAAGAAAGAGAAACGTGAGGCCAAGGCCAAGTTCCGGGATCTGGTGGACTGGGTCGGCATCGAGGTAGAGAAGGCAGTGGAGGCCTTCAAGTCCAGCGACGCAGCAGTGGATTGGTTGGCCACGGAAGGCGGAGCCATGGAAAAATACGCCGAGATGGAATTCTACTTCCGGGGTCAGGTCGCGGATCGGGAGAGAGTGAAGACCTTCTTTCCAGCCACCAAGAATGATTACATCGAGATCTTGGAGATTCCGCCGCCGGAGTTCTGGGAAATTCCTGAACTTCCCTCCGACCTGACATCCCAGGCTAAGGAGGTGACTGAGTTCGTCCAGAAGGGCATGGACCAGGTCGGAGATGAAGCCGAAGCCACCACCTCTGCCGCTGCGCCGAAGTAGATTTTGTAAATTTGCCTGAGTTAGGCTCTTGTAATTTCACCCAAGTTGGGCTTTTTGTAATCATGTTTCAATTGAATGAAATGATTTTTTTTTGCGTTTTATCGGTGTTAGTACTTGTGCACTTTTTCTTTTTTTGTAATTTTTTTTTCAAGTAAGCGGGGTCGGACAATATAATGGACCACTCGAACTTAAGTAAAAAGAACCGAGCTGGATGCGATTAATGAATTACCATCCTAATCCGAGCTGGTTAACCGGGCAACTTCATAATCGTCGCCAACCTGGACTCGTCAGTCCGATTTAAAATTGGTCAAACTAATGTTGACGAATATTGAGTTCAAGTTTAGACCCAAACTAATATACCGACCTGATGCCGGATGACACCGAGTTGGACCTTAATCCGAATTGGTAGAATATCAATTTGTTATTGATTATACCTGAGTTGGAACATAGTCCGAGCTGAGTTACTTGATCGTTAGCTCGTGATTAAGCGTGGCCACCGCGTTAATCCGAGTTGGAAGTAGCTTCGTAATTGTAATACTTGGGCCTGGGTCGGGCATTGTGCTCGTTTTGGTGCTTGTCCCCAGGTCGGCCATTGCACTAATTTACAAAAATGCATTGTATTGAATTTGTACACGAAGTACTTAGGCTCGGGAGCCAATTACAAAAAATATCTTGGCCCGGGGCCTTTACAAAAGATTTCTGCTCGGGGCTGTTACAAAATTTTCCTGCTCGGGGCCATTCAGACAAAATACCGCTTCAGGTGTTCTGAGTGCCATGCGTTTTTCAACAGTTTCCTGTTTTTGTCGCGGAGATAGAAGGTCCTAGGTCGGACTTCTTTCACGACTTCGTACGGTCCTTCCTAGGTCGGGGATAGCTTGTTACTCGAGCGTGGCAAAAAGATGGCATTTCTGAGCACGAGGTCTCCAACCTTAATAGGTTTAGACTTGACCTGTTTGGCAAAGGCTCTTTTCATGGCAGCTTTGCTGGCCAACATTCTGATCTGAGCTTTAGCTCGGAGCTCTTCGGCGAGGTCGAGCTCTTCACGGATCCGTGCTCCGTTTATTTTTGGATCATGATGGAGGGTTCTACTGGTTGGGGACCCGATCTCCACTAGCAGTACTGCTTGAGTACCGAAGGTCAGCTTGAAGGGCGATTCTCCCGTTGCCGAGCTGGTGGTAGTCCGCTGAGCCCACAACACCTCGGGAAGAATCGATGCCCACTGGCCCTCTGCTTCCTCTAGCTTGGTTTTCAGGCCCTGCAAAATGATTTGGTTAGTCCTTTCAACTTGGCCATTACTTTGATGATGAGCAATAGACGAGAATCTAAGGTCGATCCCAATCTCAGCACATTTGCCTCGAAAGTTTGCACTGTCGAATTGCTTGCTGTGGTCAGTAATGATGACCTTTGGCACACCAAATCGGCAAATGATGTTTTTCCATACGAAATTCCAAGCTGCCTTTTCTGTTATTCTAGCAACACCTTCAGCCTCGGGCCATTTGGTGAAGTAGTCTATAGCTATGAAGGTGTGCTTCTTTTGGCCGACACCGGTCGGCAATAGGCCGATGATGTCTAGACCCCATTGATAGAACGGCCATGGGCTTATCATCACTGTGAGGTCTAAAGCAGGCTTCCTCTGTACATTGGCGAACCTCTGGCAGATGTCGCACTTTTTTACATACTCTTTAGCATCTTGCTCTAAGGTTGGCCAGAAATAACCTTGCCTCAATGCCTTCCGAGCCAGAGCTTTGCCTCCCAAGTGGTTTCCACATACCCCTTCATGAATTTCCCAGAGTACATATTTCCCTCCTCAGGTCCAACACATTTCAAGAGAGGCCAAGTGTAGGCTCTCTTGTAAAGTTGTCCGGCAATAATGACAAACCTTGAGGCCTGTTTCATGAGTTTCCGAGCTGCTTTTTCATCCTCTGGGGTCATACCCCCTCCAAGTAGTCCACGATTGGTTTGGTCCAATCTGGACTTAGATTGAGCTCGGCTACGGCTTGTACCCTCTAACTGAATACTGGGTTCTGATACTTCTTCCACATGGACCAGGGCAGGTCAGCTCTCGCCCAAGGCCAACCTGGACAGGGCATCAGCCTTCGTATTCTTCTCCCTCGGAATTTGTTGTATGGTGAACCTTTTGAGCCTTGAGGTCAAATTCTTGACTTTGTTGAGGTAGGCTAACATGTTACTGTCTTTGGCTTCGAATTCTCCCGATATCTGACTAGAAACAGTTGAGAGTCGGTGCTCAGATCGACTGTCTGTGCGCCAAGCTGAGCTGCAATTTTCAATCCTGCAATCACTGCTTCGTACTCCGCCTCGTTATTGGATGCCGGAAAGGTGAACCTGAGTGAGTATTGGTGCTCGTGCTGGGTTGGGTCGAGGATGACCACCCCAGCTCCGCTACCAGACTTCCCTGAGGCCCCATCCACATGGACCTTCCATATTTCTTCCGGGTCGTGCTCGGCTCAGCCAGTGCACTCCACCACAAAGTCCGCGATGACTTGGGCTTTGATGGTTGTTCTGGGCTGGTAGGTGATGTCAAATTGACTCAGCTCAACTGCCCACTTCAGTAGCCTGCCCAACGCCTCTGGCTTGTGCATGATGGACTTGAGTGGGGCATCAGTCATGACCTTAATTGGGTGAGCATCAAAGTATGGTTTCAGCTTCTTTGTCGCCGTGATGAGCGCGAGAGCAAGTTTTTCCAATGGGGAATACCTTACCTCAGCCCCTTGCAAGGTTTTGCTGACATAATAGGCTGGCTTCTGTTCCTTTCCTTCTTCTCGGACTAGTGCTGCTGCGATTGCTGTCCCCGAGCATGCTAGGTATAGTACCAGTTCCTCCCCCACCTCAAGTCGGGATAGCAGGGACGGCGAAGTTAGATACCTTTTCAGCTCTTGGAAGGCATTCTGGCATTCTGCATTCCATTCAAAGTTCTTAGGATTCCTTAATATTTTGAACAGAGGAGCACACTTGTCAGCCGACCTGGACATGAATCTGCTCAATGCGGCGACCTTGCCTGCTAACACCTGGACGTCCTTCACGTAGGTCAGCGGTGCCAGGTCAAGTATCGCCTGGACCTTCTCTGGGTTGGCTTCTATTCCGTTGGCTGTGACCATGAAGCCTAGGAATTTGCCTGCCTTGACGCCGAATACGCACTTTTTCGGGTTCAACTTTATCCCAAAGTGCTCCATTACGGCGAAGGCTTCAGCCAGGTTGGCTACATGGTCTTCCGCCCTTCTGCTCTTGACCAACATGTCATCTACATAGATTTTCATATTCCGGCCAATCTGATTTTTGAAGACCTTGTTCACCATCCGAGTGTAGGTAGCTCCAGCATTCTTGAGGCCAAAAGGAATGACCTCATAGTAGTAGAGTCCTTTATCGGTGGTGAAGGCGGTCTTCTCTTTATCTCCAGGAGCCATCTTGATTTGATTGTAGCCTTTGAAGGCATCCATGAAAGAGAATAGCTCGAATCCGGAGGTGGCGTCCACCATCTGATCGATCCGTGGTAGGGGAAAGCAGTCCTTAGGGCAGGCTTTGTTGAGGTCGGTGAAATCAATACACAGTCTCCATCCTCCTGAGGACATAGTCACTAGCACCACATTGGACAACCAAGTTGGGTACTGTATCTCCTTTATGTGGCCGGCGTCCACTAACTTGTCCACTTCTTATACTATGATTTGTTGCTTATCATAATGGAAGTGCCTGCACTTTTGCTTTACCGGATAGTGATATGGGTCGGCATTCAGGTGATGCTCAATTACATCCGGGTTAATACATGTCATGTCAGAGGCAAACCAGGCAAATATGTGTTCATTCTTTAAAAGAAATTGGCTTATACTTTTCCTGAGGTTGGCAGAGAGTTCACTCCCAATCTTTGCTCTCTTGGTTTCATCAGAGAGCTCTACCTCCTGAAGGTCTTCAACTGGGCTTCCTCTCTTAGCATCTCTCTTTTCTTCGGGCAGATCTGGTTCCCAGCCGACCAGATATTTAGGTCGGAGTGAGTTTTCATAACATTCCCGAGCTGAGAGCTGGGCTCCGCGAATGGTGGCCGTGCCGGCCGGGGTCGGGAATTTTAGGGCCTGGTGGTAGGTGGATGGGACGGCCCTGAAATGGTTGAGCGCCACCCGGCCTAGAATTCCATTGTAGGTGGAGTTACAATTCATCACAATGAAGTTGGCTTGCATTGAAACCCACTTATCTCCGTCCTCCAGCTTCAGCGGAAGGTTAATAACTCCCTCAGCTCGGTGTGCTTGCCTAGTGAAACCAGCTAAAGTGCCCCTCAACAGCCTGAGTCAACTCCTGTCCAACCCCATTTGCTCAAAAGCGCTGAGGAATAAAACTTCTGTCGAGCTCCCTATGTCCACCATCAGCCTCTTTACGGTGAAGTTGGCTATCTCAGCGCTAATCACCAGTGGGTCATCGTGGGATAATATTACCCCCTCCAAGTCTTCTGAGGAAAAGATGAGCTCCTCTGCCCTCGGGGCAGGACCCCGCGCCGATCCATACTCCCTTCCAGCCCGAACATATCCCTTCCTACCTGCCGTGGTCTCCCCTCCCGAAGCCAATCCCCCAGCAATGGTTTCAATCATAGCCAAACGTCCGGCCCCAGCCTGGCACCTGGGTGGACTCCTCTCTCTATCTCTTTGATCATTATTTCGGGTCGGCTGCGGGTCTACGAACCTTCGGAGATGGCCTCGAGCTATCAGTGCTTCAATCTCCTGTTTCAAGTCTTTGCACTATTCGGTGGTGTGGCCGTAGTCCATGTGGTAGCGGCAATATTTGGTTCTATTGCGCTTCTCGGGTCGGCCTTTCATCCTCGGAGCTGGAGGCAGGTGGTTCTGGTGCTGGATCTCCATCAGGATCTGCTCCCTTATGGTGTTGAGGGGAGTGAACATAGTGAACCGGGGGTTCTGCTTTGATTGTTGGGGCTGCTTGCCTCGGTCGTTTTGGACCTTGCCCCCAGGTTGAGCTCGGGAGGTTTCTCCCTTCCTGCCGGCTTCCTTCTCCTTGTCATCGTCCCTTTTTGCCTGATGGATTTCTTCCGAGTGTATGTACCCTTCTGCTCGCACCATCAGCTCGGACACAGTATCTGCGGGGTCGATTGCCAATGAAGATGTAAGGGGGCCCGACCTGAGCCCACTCTGGTAGGCCATCAACGCCATGGAGTCCTCCAAGTTGGGAATTCGAAGGGACTCTTCATTGAATCTGGTTGTGTAAGCCCTCAGACTTTCCCCTCTATGTTGTTTTACCAGCAGCAGTGTAGAAGTGTGGCGGGTGGCGCGCCGGCTCCCCGCAAAGCGGGAGAGGAAAGCCTCAACCAGCTGATGGAAACTTGCAATTGAACCGGGACGAAGCTTCTGGAACCAATCCAAGGCATTGCCAACCAGGGTGGTCGGGAATGTCTTCGTCTTCATGAGGTCAGACATATCATGCAGGGTCATGTGGTGATCGAAGTTGAGCAAGTGGCTGGCTGGGTCTCCATCTCTATTGTAAACGGCCAGGTTGGGCATTTGGTTGCCGGTGAGCAGTGGCGTGGCTAGTACCTCGGGTGAGAGGGGACTTACGCCGAGCTGGTTGATAACCTTGGCTATGGCGGCCACGGTTTTAGCCTGCTCGGGGTCAGCTTGAACCGCCCTTGGACCTCTCGCCTCACCGGGTCTCGCCACCGGCTCCAGGAAGCCCTCTTGGTCCCGTATCGGCCTCGGCCTGGGGTCTGGGATGCGGAACCGCGGACGCAAGGGCCGCAGCGTAGCTTCTTGCGGAGCCAAGAAGCCCTCAGCTAGCCAGGCTACCTGTTCTTTGAGTTCCTCAAACATCCTCAGCATCATTTTTATCTCTGGTGACAGGTTGGAATTGAGTTCTTCTTCCATCACGGGGTTGGTTTGAGTGGCTAAGTGTATACGTTGGCTCGTCCCAACGTCGACTGGGTTTGGGTTTTGGCTGGGCACCTGCGTGGTTTCGAGGTCCCCCTCCGGGTTAGGCGAATCCTCTACCGGTGCATTATGGCTTCTCGTTTGTACCATAATGGTTTCTCAGTGAGTGGTGAAGGAGAGTGAGAGAAAGAACTTTTCCCACAGACGGCGCCAAACTGTCGAGGTCGAATTCTCGCAGTTGAACTGGTCGGCTACACTTCGCCGAGCTGAACTTTGCAGGTTGGCCTCCGAGTTAAACTTTTCAGGTCGGCTGCGTCCCCTATACAAAGAAAAAAAGGAAAAGGCGGAGTGACGACCCGGATTTTCCCCTCGGGCGAGCGAATGATTAGTGTGTCCGAGTTGGCAAGGTAGCTGAGAGCATTTAATGACGAGTTACCTCCTAAGTGAAGAGGGTGGAGCTCTATTTATACTAAATTCAGGTCTGACAGCATTTAATGCAGTGCAACTTTATGTCCCATCGGAACAGTTGGAACTAAAGTCGGGATTTTCCGGGGTCGGGTCAGCATTTCGGTTGGACATTTAGTTGAATGCGCTGGGCTCGACTCAAATTAACTCGTCTCAGCTCGGCATGGGCAACTCACCCTAACTCGGTTACCTCTCGTCAGTTACAAATAGTGGAGGAGCTCATATTTATAGTCCTCTATAGAAATTTCTATGTGGAAGATATTTGCATAAAATATTCAAGATATTAAAAGTTACGATAATTTTCCTAAATTCAACTAGATATTCTAGTGGAAATTTCTAGGATTCTACTTTCTTAGGTTTTTCTTGAATTATCTTAAATATTTCCAAAATAATAATATCTAAATTTTTATCATTGAAATCTCTAGAGTTTGAACCACTAGCTTGGATCATATAATTGGGCTAGTTAATAATTTCTTGATCCATAATTTATCTTGGGCCAAATGAGCATTAACCCAGTGGATTTTAACAGTATGTATTGCAAACGTTATTCATTCTGGTGTTTTAAGATTGGTATGCATGATTAGTATGGATGAATGTATTATGGAACCCATCGTATAATGTTATTTAAGCTTTTCATTGCATTACTTCGTTTTTGTAAACTGAATACTGCATGGCATACGCTTTTCATTGCATAAAATTAAAGGTGGAGTGCTAATATACCTACATAAGATTATCTTTCATTTTTTATTTTATTGAAATAAGAGACTTTTAGATTTCTCTTTTATTGTTCTAGGATAAGTAATGCAAGGAGTTGTAGGAGAATTGTACCTGGAGCATCCCTTACGCTTACGTATTGGCTAAGTAGTTGCCAACCATCCTCTTCACTTAGACTGCTCATTGTGTGGATTAATCCCATCCCAGCGGTAGCTATTTCTGCCACTTCACGTGACCTTGTGGTAATTAATATCTTGCTACCCGCATTCCCGAATGGGAAGGCAATGCGGAGCTTTTTCCAAGCATCTGTAGACGGTATGTTGTGCAGAACAGTTAGGCATTTATGCTCCTTCTGAAATGTCAACAGTCGCGTGACCAACTCTTTCTCGTCCACATCTCTAATACCTTTTTTCTGTTCCGGATTTTGGGAAAATTGGCTAAGAATACGTACAAAAATAATTTCGGTTGAGAATTCTTCGGGTATGTCAACCTGAGCGATGGCCTCAAAATGTTGTTTAATACTTCTGTGAATGCATAATTTCCTTGCAAGTGTGGTCCTGCCTATGTCAACCATACCGCATATGGAAATGATTTGGTAGTTTCTGCTTTCGTAAAACATTCTCGAGACGAGCAGGTCTACCTCTTGGGCCATCCTGAACAAAACCTCTTCGATCTTGGGGTAGTAATCAGCTATTCCGTAAGTTTCTTTAGTCTGCTGGAGGATAGTGTACTCGTTTTTTATTGTATCAATCTCCAACTGAACTTCTCGTGAGGCTAGATATTTAATATCAGGAAGCTCAATGATTGTCTTGAGGATTCTTTCAAATATCCTTTCGTTGATGCTCATTTCGTTTCCGGACTCAACGCGGATATCAAAAGTTTCAATGACGTCTTCAATTCTGTAAGTAAGAGCTCTAATTTCCCTGACCCATTGGCGGACCCTCTCTTCTTTACTCTGTCTTGCATCTGCATGTTTTAGGAAACTATTGATCTCCATTAACTCTGAATGTTTCATCTTCTCAACTTCAATCTTCACATTGTGTACCTTATACTTTTCAAAGTTGGTTGCTTTCTCAGACAGCCAATTACCGAGCTTCTTAACAAGAAAAGCGACAACTGCTTCTGCCATTATCTCCAATTGGATAGCAAAAGTGGAGCAACTTAGAATTATTTTAATATTCTTTCTCACCTATCAGTCTAGCGAATCAACCATAGCTCCGCACTCAACAGCCCAGCGAAACCTATCACAACAAGAGAGGAAAGATTAAAGAATATAAGAAATATTTAAGCATGTCAAGCGAGTGGCATACAAGAAGAAAAGAAGAAGAAGAAAAGAAAACAATATGATTTGCTCCCTGGGGCATATGTTCGCTCTCTGTTAGGGCTTATATGGACCTTGGGATTACCCAGAGCTTAAGCCTGCAATGTTTCAAAACTTGCAAGCGGAGAGAATTAGCATGATCTGTGGCGTGACTTTCAACCAAGGACCAACGTTAAATAGCATTTTGTGTTAATTATCCTTCTGAAATTAGTTTGGTTCTTTTCACTGTGACTTTTCTAGTTCTTTATGCTTATTGCGTAATTTTCTTATGGAATTTTGCTTCTACTCATGATTGCTTGAAATTATTGTTTTCTGTGTGTAACTTTTGAAAGATAGCTATGGCAAGATTAACTGAAGACAAGCGTTCTTTCTTCAAGATCATTCTCGATGATTCTGCAAACAAGATCATAATTTTGATTCTCTTCTCGTCTGTAATCCTATCTCATCACTGTTACACTATGATCAGCGAAATTCAACCAAATAGGATGGTGGTTCAGGAAATGTGGGTATTTAAGCTAATCAATATAATAACAGAAAATCATTCTAAGTCAAATTACCAGCCCCAAATAAAAGGTATAATTGCGAAACAACGTTTGGGATTTAAATCACCCATCAATGCGGGGTGTTTGACATTTATCACAAAGTTACAACTGCACATGCACTTGTATTTAAAATTTTGATGCAAATCACGTGAACACATCTCATGTTTTTTGATCCAGAGTTTGACAATTCTATAAGTATACTAGTGATTGGATTCTATTATATGTTTTCTGAACGAAAACACTTGCATTGTTATGTGATTCCACACATACAAGGTATTCAAACTTCATGTATCATCTTGTTTTTGTTTCGTCTACTGCTTAATGATTAATCCAAAAATTTTACTCAATAGGACATACAATTTAATATTCATAAATTGATTTTTAACCTATAAATACCTTAAAATACATATATTTTGAAAAAATACAACTCTTACCTACTTGTTAATAGCTCTGCCCTTGGGGCCAGTGGGATTGCAGCTCCTACTCGCCCTAAACTAAATCCACCCAAGGTAGTGACACCGACATTGACCGGAGAAAAAGAACATGTTCAGTTCCTAAAGCCGGATTGAAAAATAAGAAAAGTTTTATTTTGGTATTAGGTCTGATAGAGTTAAAGAAAGAAAGAAAAAAAAGATTTGAGTAAATACTTAATTGAAAAAGAGAAATAGAAAAAGAATCAAAAAGAAGAAAGAGAAATAAAAACATTGTCTAATTGGCATGGCTGGTAGGACTCCACAGGTGATAAAAAGGTAATAGAAAAAGGGTGATATATAGCAATTTCTGTTCAATTATACACAAAGCAAATAGCTTCATTGTTGCTATCGGAAGATATATTGTCAACAACCAACATCATAATGGAACATAAATCACAACTTCTCAAGGAATCATTCATAAATTTAAAATATTAATGCCTTTTTTTTTTTTTTTACCAATGATACGCAGGTAAAATGATATAATCAAGGCAGATTTCAGTATTCATCCACAACTAACATTACCTGTGACTTGCACGCCAACGAAAATTTATTCCTAGGAATATTTTGATGTCTTATCTCCTTCCAGAGCCGACCTTGATGGCACAAGTCCGTCGAGGGATGGACAAAAACTCAGTTTAGACTGCGAGTTCTTAAGATACTCCACCAAAATGGAGAAAACAAAAAAATCTCCTTTGAGTTTCAGAAGTTGTATTACATACACGTCTACCTCTGATTCAATCCCTGGCTTCGCAATATTCTGTATTTTAGAGGAAATGATTAAACATCAGCTGGCAGAGAAGACTGCAAAGTATGTCTTCATTTATGAGTCTAAGAGGGTGTTTGGCGCTTATAATCAGGTTTTAATCTTAAATTTTCACAACTCTTACGTAATGTTTGGAAATATTTAATTTATAAATGAATTCTATAAGGATTTATATTTACAAATGAATTTTTTTTGTTTGGAATTATAAAATAATATTAAGTCAATTATGTTATTTGTAAATCTAAATTATGTTTGGAGCATATATGAAATTAGAATTAATAGTAATATTTTACTTAAAATCCCTCATTTTATTCATTCGAAATTAGGCTATTATATAAGTGTTTGTTTTATCTTTCCATTATTAATTATTCGTATTATCATAAAATTGTGAAAAACAACTTTTTAAAAAAAAGAAAAATTATCAAAAAAATTAAACATTACGAGATAATCATAAAATTGTCTCTATGTTTGCCATTATATATATGCATGGCATACAATAAGACCCACCACATATTTATACTAATAAATATTAGTAGTGCCTATCACATTATTTTATTATTCAAGAACAAGGTCTTACATAAGATAATTATATAAGGATACATATTGCGCAATAAAGTTACTAATATTTGATAATAAAAGAGAAATCGCTAAAAAATTTGCAAGGAAAATAAAACAAGTACCTGAAAGAGAAAGAATGAAACGTATGCTTAACATATTTAAAAGATAAATAATGGAAGATGTTGACTTTTTTTTTTCTGTCGTCAAAGAGAAGTAGGAAGAAATTTTTTATTTTTTTTTATTTTTTTAGGGTTTTTGACTATTTAATCTAGAAAAGTCAATTACTTAAACTTAAGGGTAGTTTTGTCATAAAAAAATATTAGCAACAAATTTAGAAAATGTGAATTTGTAAATTTCACCTCTTGGGCTTGAATTTGAGTAAGGCTTATGCAAATCTAAGAATTGTAAATCTTGAATTTCAATTTTTGTAAAAAGGTGTAACCAAATACAAAAATTTGGATTTGTAATTGAATTCCACAAAATTTTATGGAATTTATTTATTTCAAACAGTCTGTTATCCAAATTCTTGTCAAAGAGATGTAATTTAGAAATTCACGTTTTTCAAATCTTTGTTAATATTTTGAGGATAAAATTGCCCTCAAGTGTAAGTAATTGGCTTCGCTAAGATACATAAATAAAAATTATAAATAAAAAAATCAACGTCTTCCACTCACTTCTCTTTTAGCGACACAAAAAAAAAAAAAAAACCTTCTTCCCTCACTTCTCTTTTAACGTAACAAAGACAACATACCTTTCCACAAGTTACGAAGCATACATTTTTTTTTATTAAAAGGGAGGCAAAGGCCGGGGTTAAGAGGATACATATTTAGGAGATGTTTGACTTTTTTATCATAGTCCAATAAAGAGTATAGGCTATCTGGAGGGTGATCGAGTGTCTGAACTCCCAACATCTGTTGCAAACCAAAATTTGCCAGTCAATCTGCACACTTGTTAACTTCTCAGAAAACATACTTCAAGAGGTAGCCCTCACAATTCTTAAAAATATTCTGACAATTCTCCAGAGTTGGTTTAAGCACACATTTTACTCTTCCTGTTTTAGATATTTCTTTGATTTTTGTTGCAAATTTATTCTCGATTTCTCTTTTATTATCAAATATTGATTACTTTATCGGGCAGTATGTTTTTCTTATTGAATAATCTATTGGGAGGGTGACTAATCTAAGCCACCATGTGAAAAATTAAAAAAGATGCGTCGATACTTTGTTTGAAAAGTATGTAGGAACATCTAGTTAAACTTAAGGTTATTTTTTAATGTTAAACTTATTTTGAGCTTAAAGTTATGTTGTCGTGTTAAATATAAGTTTATTTTGTAGTATTGAACTGATTATTAAATTTATAATTATTTTATAATGTTTAATTTTATTGACTTTTTTTTTTTGAACAATTTATGATAGTATGTACTAGTAATCAATAATGAAATAAGAAGATAACAGTCTAATTTTAATTGAATAAAAGAAGGGTATTTAAGTAAAAATATAACTATTAATTCTAATTTCACATGTGTTTCAAAACACAATTTATATTCACAAATAACAAAATTGACTTAATATTTTTTTACAATTCCAAACAAGAGAATTCATTTATAAATATAAATTATCGTAGAATTCATTTATAAATTAAATAAATTCCAAAGCATAAGTGTTTCAAAACACTATGTAAGAGGGTGTTTGGTGCTTACCTTTAAGAATGACCAAGGGCTTATTGGCTCTGTTTGGGCTTAATTTTTAGAAGCTCAAAAATATTTTTGTGAGTTAAAAATTAAAATTAATATGTTTGAAAATATTTTTAAGTAAAAACTGAAACTAAGAACGATATTATGATTGGTTCATACTTCTTGTTTTATTGTCCTTGGTTGCATTATCTCACACCATATTTGTTGCATAGATCAATATAGAGGACTTTTCACAACAATACAAATATTATTGGTAAAGCTATGCAACTTTATAAAGATACTAACAGAAAATAATAAAATTTTGTCATGATTAAGTTATACAAAACAAGTATTAGAAATGCATTTATACATTAAGACGGCCGTGAAGTTGGCCACATAACTATCTTTAATTTCACCAAATTAGTAGCTAACTTGAAACATCATCACGAATACGATGCCCGGGAAGGGGCTTTCCATCCCACTGATTGACCACAAGAAAAAGCCTCGCCGGATACACCCCATTGATCCGGCATCGGGGGAAAACCCGCTCCCCAGATTTGGTCCACTCTACCGCGATAACCAGTCCTCGAAGGAAACTGATGAGAAAGAAAGGGCTTGGAAACATGTACTAGAGAAGTCCCCAGACACGGAGGCAATAACCACAGAGATTTACTTGTCTGCAATGAGACGAACTGAAGGAAAAGCAAGAGACGCATATGGTGAAGGCACGATGGATAAATTGACTGGATCTCAGTTTAGATGGATGATGATCAAAGATGGTTGTTTCTTTCTTCAGATGGTGTTGTTTATCCTTGGCCGATCCGAGCAACTCGGTTACCCCTCTGACGATGAATTCTTTGGGGCAAAGCGTAACTCAAAGGATATGAAAGAATGGATTAAGTCCATGTTCTTTATCGGCAATCAGATTCCTTTTGTGGTGCTCAAGGAACTCATGAAGCAAAGCTTCTTCAAACAGGTAATATCAGAAGGGAAATGGAATAGGTTGCCATCCGAATTATCCAAGAGGGTCCTATATGAATTTCTGGTTTTGCCTGCTCTCGAGACCAATCGCTGTGGGACATGTACAAAAGGGCCGGTTCATTGGATGAAGGAGCAGCCGATTGACCTGATCCATGCCCTCCAGTTGCTGGTACTCGGGCCACAAAGTGATGAACAAACTGAAGAAGAAGGCGCCGAGTCAGAAGATGATGAAGCTGAAGATCATGTAAATGAAAGCACGAGTATCACTCAACAGATACAGTTAGTTATCAAGGTAGAAGGCCCCTCGGATGACAAACGTTCTCCTAGTGCCACAGAATCGAAAGGCGGCGAGAGTGTTAATCAGAAGGTAGTTATCAATTTAGATGATGATACCTCTTATGACAAAAGTTGTCCTAGTGCCACAGAATTGAGGCAACAAGGCATGAATTTCGAGGTATGTTTCAATCCGACGAAAGCATGTATCTACTATATGAAGTTACCAATAAAAGCATGTAGATACCGGAAGATTGTCAAGGGGATTGGAAGTCGAGGGATTACTTATGTGATCGGTTTTTCTGCAGCCCTTTTCTTGCCTCAACTAATGGTTGATGATGAGACCGAGTTCTTGCTCGGGTGTCTCCAAAAATACGAGTTAACCCAACCATTAGATCGGAAGAATCGCGATTTTAGCTCTTATCTACGGTTTATGAGCGAGCTAATTCGTACACCAGAGGATGCAAATCTCCTCAACTCAAGGGGAATTATCCTTGGAAGTAATAGATATAAACAGAAGTTGCCGAGGATTCTTGATAAGCTGGCGACAAAGGAGAAGTACAATAATAAATTCCGGGCTCTAACGCGCAAGATAAGTGATTACAACAGTCCAAAATGGAAGAACTTTCAATACTATGTTATCTTCATTACATTTCTGACCGTGGTACAAACTGTTTATGCAGTCATTGCCTTTCACGTGAAATGATGATCATCAGTATCCTAAACTACAAATATACGATCGAAATTGCTTTACAATTAGACTTACTTTATTTCTCAATTTCGTTACGTATCAAGAACTTAAGACTGTCTTCAATCAATAAGTTTTAGGTAAACTTGTAGTGTTATATCATGTATTTAGTTTACTTATAAAACAAGCACTTGGTGAAGCTGCATATATGAGCCCATGTATTCTGCTCTATTTCCGATAAAGGTCTGTTCAGTTTGAAGCAGGAGCGGAGCTAACAGAGGCCCCGCCCCCCACCAAAGGTTTTTTTTTTTAAAGAAAAAAATTATGTATTATCGTTAAAAAAATTTTAAGTCCTTCTTATTATTATTATTTTTTGTCATTAATTTTCTTATTTAAATCTTAATCATATTAAATTTTTGACTCCGTGCCTAATTTGAAAGAACTAAATTTGTCATAAGTTTGGATCTTACTGATTTATTATGTATGAGACTATAGTTAATCTGCCAAGAATTCAAATTAATTCATATGTTCACTTGGCGATGAGATCTAGTTTGAAGGTCATAATTAGAATCCCTTTGTGTGATACATTTTTTTTTTTTTTTTTCATTTTTTCCCTTTCTATTGTGCGTAAAAGCACAGCATTTTATTGAATCAAAATCAGACTGATTACATTGGATTTAAGAGCTTACCAGATAGAATCTGGTGTCACCATATTCCATAACCTTGCTGCTTCTGTCTGCCTAATAATCTGCAAATTTAGCTAACAGAAAGGATTGTCCAGTCAATAAGTAAAAGAAAGGAGGAAAAGTTCTAGCATAATTCCCATCAAGCAGTTTTAATAATGAAAAACATAAAAACATATTGAAAATTTTGTAACCTTTACATAGATCTAAATTGACAAAAATGATCTCCATAAAATTATAAAAATAATACATTGTAAAATATTTTCTTTATATTTTATAGGCCCATATATTGTCTACATTAGTAATTAGCTAAGAAGTACATAATAAATTAATTATAATTTTTTTTCAAAATATGAATTAAGAGTAACTTATTTTTTGTTGAATTTCGAATCTAGTTAAATCCTATCTTTAATTATTCGCAACGCACCTAAAAAGTCCTGGGGCTACTTTTTCGTATTGTAACAAGAAGTTTTGAAGTGTCATTAATGTTTTGAGTGTTTCCTTGCGTGACACTGGTTCCAAAGGTGGTGTACCGTCATCAACTTCAACTCATCTTGAAAATGTTTTGTAGTATTATCAATGATCTCATCTATGCTTAAATAGTGTTTGCTTTGATACAACACGCATTCATCGTACTTATTTTAATAAAATTGACTATATTGGATCTTTATGCTAATTATGTAAAATTTAGAGAAGTAATTAGTTTATATAAGTATAAAGATAGTAAATTGAATGTTTTAGTACATTGAATCCTAACTTGGTCACTTGATGTGATAATATGTATATTGTTAAGTCAAAAAAACTAAAAAAAAATTTATAAATTAATTGTTGTAATATTTTAATATTATATTAATTATCTTTTATATTCAATGAATTATGAGTATTTATGTATGTTTTAATTTTGGAATATGAAGAGATTATGCATTAATTTTGTATTCATGAATATATTAATTTTAGAACTTGAAGAGTTTTTTGTATTTAAAGAAGTTTTAAATTCATAACTTTTCACTTGTATGCAATTTATTATGTTGGTTTTTTTAGGAGCCTATAAATAGGCATCATTCTTACTTCAAACATACAAAAAAAAAACAATTTACTAACATATTGAGAGAATAAGTTAGAGGGTTTCTTAGCCAAAAGAGAAAGGTGTTCTTGAGAGGAGCTTGTGCTCAACCTTCTAGTGCAGAGTTGGTTCGAGCAGTACGACAATAAGTCGGGCCGTTGTATCCTGGAGGGAACAAGCCATATCAAGACTGTTGCATCAGTTTTTTCCACCACAGGGGGCTTGAATCTCCTTAAAGATAGCGAGATTCTCGCGCCTCAGTCCAATCGAGTTGTCTCCAACAAAAATGTTTGTACTTTAATTATTGTTCTATTTTCAATTATTATTGTACAATTTCACTAACAATTTTAAGAAGATTCAAATGGAACCAATGGTGGAAAAAACTAATGTTGGAGACCTTAATAAGCCGTTCCGTTTTAGTGGAACTAATTTTAAATGGTGGAAAGGCAAGGTTTCATTCTACCAAAGTCTCTTGAAGGTAGGATATGTACTCACTGAAGATGACCCAACAAATGTATCCACCGATAACATGACTGAGGAAGAACTTGCACAACATCAAGACTTGGTGGATATATATGTCAATGATGAGTACAACTGTCGGTACTATCTTTTAAATTGTCTTACTGACAGTTTATATGATTACTATGAAACTAACTATGACTCTGCAAAGAGCATCTGGGAGGTTTTGCAAAAGAAATATGATACTGAAGAAGCTGGAGCTAAGAAGTATGCTGCTAGCCATCTTTTCAGATTTCAAATGAAAGATGGACAATCTGTGGTGCAGCAAACTCAAGACTTCTAGATAATAGTAGCTAATGTTAGATCTGAAAGCATTAGGATTGAAGACAATCTAGTTGTGGCTGGCATCATTGATAAACTTCCACCTTCTTGGAAGGAATTTCAAAAGTCTATGCGCCACAAGCATAAAGAAACTTCTTTGGAGGTTCTGATCACTTGCATTCGTGTGGAGGAAGAGGCAATAGGACAGGATGCAATGATCTTGGACAACAATGAACATTCCACAAAGGTAAATTTAATTTATGCAAATTCTAATAGTGTGCCCAAAGGTCAGAATTCTAAGAATGCTCATTTGAAGCCAAATAAGAATCAAATGAAAAATAAACATAAGAGAAATTCGAACAAAAAATTTATGAACCACGGACAATCTTCTAAGAATCAGGGCACTGCCTGCTTTGTTTGTGGCAAAGTTGGGCATATTGCTCGGAATTGTAGATACCAGAAACGTGAAGCTATTCCTCAAGCTAATGTGACTGAAGAGCCATTAGTGGCTACGATAACAGACATAAACATGGTTCAATATGTAGAAGGTTAGTGGGCAGACTCTGGTGCCAATAGGCATGTCTACTATGATAAAAACTGGTTCAAGAAATACACTCTTTTTGAAGAAGAAAAAACGGTGATGCTTGGTGATTCAAGCAAAACTAAGGTGTTAGGGAGTGGTGATGTTGAACTCAAGTTTACATCTGGACGTGTTTTAACACTGAAAGATGTACCTTTTACCCCTTCCATGAGGAAAAACCTTATATCAAGTTTCTTGCTCAACAAGGCAGGCTTCAAGCAAACTATAGAATCTGATCAATATGTAATTACCAAGAAAAGGTATTTTTGTGGGCAAATGATATGCATGTGATGGAATGTTTCGTTTGAGTGTTTATAATGATAATAAAGCATCTTGTTCTGTTTATATGCTCTCTTCTGTGAATTTTTGGCATGCACGTTTATGTCACATTAATAATAGATATGTGGGAATCATAAGTAGTTTAGGATTAATTCCAAGACTAAATAAAGATTTTGAAAAATGTGAATCTTGCAGCAAAACAAAAATTACTAGAAAGCCTCATGAAAATGTTGTTAGACATACTGAATTGCTAGATTTAATTCATTCAGATCTTTGTGAATTTGAAGGAATTTTAACTCGTGGAGGAAATATATATTTTATCACTTTCATTGATGATTTTTCAACATACACTTATGTTTATCTTTTGAAAAATAAAAGTGATGCTTTTGAAAAGTTTAAAGAAATTCTTCACGAAGTCAAAATTTAATTCGGTAAAAAAATCAAAAGATTGAGAAGGATTGAGGCCGAGAATATATTTCTTCTGAATTCAATTCTTTTCTTCAGTCTTTGGGAATAATCCATGAAACTACACCACCTTACTCACCTGAGTCTAATGGTGTAGTTGAGAGAAAAATAAAACTATTATTAATTTAGTGAATGCCATGATTGTGGAGTCAGGTGCTCCCAAAAATCTTTAGGATGAGGCTACTCTGACAACTTGCCTTGTTTCAAATAGGGTGCCATATAAAAGGACTAAAATTACACCTTTTGAACTGTGTAAAAGATATAAGCCTAATTTGGGATATTTGAGAGTTTGGGGTTGTTTAGCATTTGTGAGGCTAACAAATCCAAAGAGACCAAAATTAGGTGCTAAAGCTATCAATTGTGCTTTTCTTGGCTATGCGGTAAATAGTACAACTTACAGATTTTTTGATCTTGAAAATCAAACAATTGTTGAGTCAAGTGACGCTATTTTTCATGAAGAAAAGTATGCTTTAAACTTCAAAATAGTGGGGGTAAATAAATTTCTGAAAATATGTCTTCTTTATCTCCTTCTACTTTTTTTCAAGATAATGAAAATGTTTTCTCTGAACCAAGAAGGAGTAAAAGGGCACGTATTGAAAAAGATTTTGGTCCATATTTTTATATTTTCAATTCAAAAGAACGTCCACTTACTTTAAAAGAAGTTTTTTCATATCTTGATGTCATTTTTTGAAAAGAAGCTGTAAATGATGAGATGGATTCACTAATTTCTAATAAAACTTGGAAATTAGTTGAATTACCACCAGGTTGTAAAACCATAGGCTGCAAGTGGGTTCTCAGAAAACACTTAAACCTGATGGATCAGTAGATAAGTTTAAAACTAGACTTGTTGCAAAAGGCTTTAAACAGAAGACTGATCTTGACTTTTTTTTATACTTTTTTTCTTGTTACCAGAGTTACATCCATTAGATTGCTAATTGCAATTAGAGCTATTTTTAATCTAAAAATTCATCAAATTGATGTAAAAATAACCTTTTTGAATGGGGACCTAGATGAGGAAATATATATGGATCAACCTAAAAGGTTCGTGGAACCAAGCCAAGAAAGCAAAGTGTGTAAGCTTACTAAATCCCTATATGGCTTGAGGCAAGCACCTAAGCAATGGCACGACAAGTTTGATTCCTGCATGATTGAGAATAGTTATAAACCTAATGAAAGTGAAAAGTGCATATATCATAAATCTTGGAAAAATTCACATGTGATTATTAGCCTCTATGTGGATGATTTACTTATTTTTGGCACATATATTCATGTCATAAATGAAACTAAGATTATTCTTTGTAGTCATTTTGATATGAAAGATTTTGTTAAGGCTAATTTTATTTTGAGGATAAAAATTACCAAAACGCATGATGGTATTTTTCTTGATCAGTTGCACTATATTGAGAAAATTTAATTTTCTTGAATGTAAACATATGTCTACACCTTTTTATCATAATGTGCATCTTTTTCCTGTTGAAAATGAAAATGAGATAATTAATCAAAAGGAGTATGCAAGTATAATTGGTAGCTTGCACTATGTGACTGACTGTATTAGACATGATATAGCTTATGCAGTAGGAGTACTTAGCAGGTTTACGAGCAAACCTGGAAAAGAACATTGGCATGCCATCCAGCGAGTCATGTAATACTTGTCTGGAACAAAAGACTATGGTTTGTTTTATAGAAAATATCCTGCTATGCTCGAAGGTTTTAGTGATGCAGACTGGAACACATTATCAGGTGACTCTTACTCTACTACTAGTTTTATTTTTACGATGGGTGGTAGTGCTGTTTGCTGGAAATCTAAGAAGCAAACAATTATTGTTAACTCAACTATAGAGGCAGAGCTTGTTGCTTTAGCTTCTACAAGTGAGGAAGCAACTGGTTAAGAGATTTGTTGCATGAGATTCCATTGTGGGAACAACCAATCCCACCAGTTTTAATACATTGTGATAACACCGCTACGATTGGTAGAGTTAAAAATCATTTTTATAATGGGAAGTCCAGATCTATAAGGAGAAAACACAGTACTGTGAAATCATATTTGAGTAATGAATCTATTATGTCAAATCTACTGACAATCTTGCAGATCCACTAACTAAGGCCTTATCGAGAGAAAGGATTTGGAATACATCGAGGGGGATGGGATTGAAGCCAATTTTATCATGAACCACATGTGAGGATACCCAACCTAATAATCAGAGATCCTGAAAATTGGATTTAATTGGAAAAACGAATCGCAAGGTGGACGAAAGGAATACACTAAATATTATCCTTCCCTATGGTGTAAGTGTATTCATCATGTAATGTTTTAAATGTTAAGTTCAAACTCTTAATGAAATCTGTAGCTTTTTTGAGTGGGGTGTCAGTATTATAGGAGCACCCTTGACAGACTTCACCTATATAAGTGTTGAAGTTGTGGCCGCTTCATATGAGTTTTTGGCTAATTCTCATATAAACACTTATGAAAACTAGGAAAACATATGGATGTAATGTGCTAAGCCTTTAAGCTCATTCTATTACACCTGGAGCATTATGTGTGAGGAGTGACTATTTATTTCTCTCATGTAGTCATAGTTCAAGTTTGAGACCACTACTGACTCTAGAATAAAGGTTACTGTTTCGCTAAGTAAAGGTTCAATGCATAGCACACATTTATTAAGCATAATGATCCCTTTTGGCTGGAATATCTCTCTTATAACATTAATTTAATATTAAAATAAGTGGAGAAATGTTGTAATATTTTAATATTAGATTAATTATCTTTTATATTCAATGAATTATGAGTATTTATGTATGTTTTAATTTTAGAATATGAAGAGATTATGCATTAATTTTGTATTCGTGAATATATTAATTTTAGAACTTGAGGAGTTTTTTGTATTTAAAGAGATTTTAAATTCATGACTTTTCATTTGTATGCAATTTATTATGGTGGTTTTTTTAGGAGCCTATAAATAGGCATCATTCTTACTTCAAACATACAAAAAAAATAATTTACTAACATATTAAGAGAGTAAGTTAGAGGGTTTCTTAGCCAAAAGAGAAAGGTGTTCTTGAGAGTAACTTGTGCTCAACCTTCTAGTACAGAGTTAGTTCGAGCAGTACGAAAAAAAGTCGGGCCGGTGTATCATGGAGAGGACAAGCCATATCAAGACTGCTGTATCGGTTCTTTCCACCGTAGGGGGCTTGAATCTCCTTAACGATAGCAAGATTCCCGCACCTCAATCCGATCGAGTTGTCTCTAACAAAAGTGTTTGTACTTTAATTATTATTCCATTTTTAATTATTATTGTACAATTTCACTAACATTAATATTATCTCGATAATTAATACAATTTTTTTGGTAGTAAGACTATTAATTTAAAGATGTTATATTATAATTGGTGTAGAAATTTCGTGAACAGTAGTGAAGTTAGCCGAAGAAGCCAATGAATAGTGGTTCAATGGTGTGACAGAGAAAGAAAGTGGAGGTAGAAAGGAAAGAGAAAATGAAAAAAAAAAATAGGATTTTTTAAATAATAGTTATGATTAATTTATAAAGTTAATCAAATGGCTTAGGTTTATTTTTAGGTTTTCCTTTTAATGAAAGCTCAAGTCTTTGCAGGAAATTTTTTCCTTTTTGGCTGAAAGTTTTTGCGAGAATGCAAGGAAACACCTAAAAATTTCCATAAAATAAAAAATGAAAAAAAAAAAATTTTTATTACGCATTTCAACTAAACCATAGTGAAGTGCACAAAACCCCTATATATTTTTGTTAAGATGCACATAACCACAGAACCTCCCAGTAATTTTCGAAACACATCAAGGTTAGTTATCCTATAAAACATTCGTTAGTTTAACCGCAAGTGTATGACACACTCATTTTGCAAGTGAGATTGTTCTTTTATCAATTTTGCAATAAAATATATTTATTCATTTTTTAAAATACCATTTTAACAAAAAAGAAAATTAAAAAATAAATAAACAAACAAACAGACATCTTTTTCCCCATAACCCACCCCATCAGCCTCATCCAACACCCCTCTCCCCCAACCCCCATCAGCCACTCCAACCCCTCAATAGTGTACATTCTAGCATGTATTTTATATACACACACACACACACACGCACGCACACACACACATACATACACACACACACATATATATATATGTGTGTGTGTGTGTGTGTGTGTGTGTGTGTGTGTGTGTGTGTGTGTGCATGTATTTTTCTTTTTCAGTGTGTTATTGTGTTTATATATACACATATTTACTTATTTATAGATAAATAAGTGAAAGGGACAAGGAAAAAAGAGAGAAAAGAAAAAAAAAATATTTATGTCTTTTACCATTTTTCGTCAACAAAGAGTAAAGAATGGGTAATCATGCTGCGTTTAAAAAAATATAGGGAAAGTCCTGTATACTTTTAAAAGTATAGAAGAGTACTGTGCACTCTAACAAAAATATAAGGATTCTGTGAACTTCACCAATTAGCAAACTATGAATCTTAATTTAATTCAAGGCATGAAGTGTCAACCTAATCTTAGTTTGGTTGGATAGTAATGAGACTATTGACCTCGTCAAGTTTATTATATCATGATCCACGTATTATTGTTAACATTTACTTCTCTTAAGAAATTAAGTATAGGATGAAATGGGCAGTGAAAGCCATTAAACCGCAGTTTAATAGAGACAAGTAGAACAATTCAATTTGGTTTCGCAAACATGTTATGTGCACTTGGCTGTGTTGGTTGAATAAAATGCCAACGAAATCAAGACTTATGGGATGGGGTATCACAATGGAACCTCAATGTGTTCTCTGCTTTGCTTGCACTGAAGATAGGGACCATATTTTTGGGCAGTATTCATTTACTCGTAGAATTTGGAAGACTGGATGGAGACTTTGCAAAGGTCCAATGTCAGTCAACAATTGAAATTTGATTGAGGAGTGGTTCACTCAGATTGTTAATTCTTCTTCCTTCCAAGCGATCATCATGAAATATTTTTTTGGGGCGTTTGTTTTTCACATTTGGAAGGAACAAAATAACAATGAAGCTTTGTTCGAGGAGCATATTCTGTCAAACATTATTTTGATGTTCGAACGAAAATGTATAAAGTTAGGAAAGTGAATTATGCCCTTTTGAACTATGCTATTTGTAGGGCCTGGAATATCGATAACCATACTTACTGATAATTATACTGTAATTATGTAAATATTTTTGCTGATTATTATATACAACACGCAGGATTTTAGTATAAAAAAAAAAAAAAAATTAAGTATAGAGTGGGCATATAAAGAGGACCGGGAAAAAGGAAGAAAACGTGAAGTAGTTAAGATTCTTAAAAAAATTTGATCAAGTCAAACATAGACATGGACTTGCAACTTTTTTTTGGACGATGTAGGAATTCAATTGGTGGAGTTTAATTATTAAATTATTTGACAGAGTTCAACTATTAATTGATAAATTTTTAAGTACAACGGTGCACTCTCACATATACACTAAATCAATCAAAAATAAAATTACAAAAAAATAAAAAATATTGAACCAAAAAGTTTGTATAATCGATTTTATCCCATTACCACAACGCCCCAACACATGGACTTGCAACTTGCCATATAGTAGTATATAACATTGCAAATGCCAAAGTCTTCTCATTTACGCCATCAGCGATACATGTGCTCGACAACCACAGCCAATTCTTTATTCTTTTGGGCATCCCGGGGTCATATTTTGTATATTCAATCCTTTTTTAATTGTGGCAAGGGACATATCATTATTGTTTATCAGTGATACGTTTGCAAGAAATCTTATTTGACCGGTTGTATTGCATTCACGTCCACCTCTGATTGAATTACCTAACTTCGAGATATTCTGTATTTTAGAGTAAATTATACAAGTTTGGAACTCTTCCTATGACATTAAACGACAAGCAAAGTAGACTTCAAAAGTCTTTCTTTATTCATTTCTTTGGCGTGCAAAGTCTTTCTTTTTTTCGAATCTAAGAGGGTGTTTGGATTAGCTAAGATAATGATCAAGAGCTTATAAGCATTTTTTTCGTTTATAAACAACACAATCTACAAACTCAAGAAATAAATATGGGGTAAATGACACTAGAGGTCTCAGTTTTTTAAGAGTTAGGACACTTTGATCGTATATCTTTTAAAATGAGCTTTTGGTCCTAAATATATGAAAACATTGACACCATTGATGTATAAAGCTTTTTTTGTTAAAAAATTAACATTTTCATTTTTTTGCACGTGATACTCACATGTCGTGTAAATTTTTTGTTTTTGAGATGTTTGACTTAACGGCTAAAAAAACTTGAATTATTGTGCTTCAAATTTTGCCCTCAAATTTTTTTTAACATGATATGAAAGTATCACATGCATAAAACATTAGTTTTTTAACAGAAAATTTTTCAGGTCAATGGTGTTAATATTCCTATACATTTAAGATCAAAAAACTCATTTTAAAAGATATGAGACCAAAATATTCCAACTCCAAAAGATATAAGACCTCTAGTGTAATTTACCCTAAGTATGGATATATGCAGGTGGTTTTAAATTTATTAATCAAATTTTCTTACACTCTGTTATTTCCTTTAAACTTCTTTTCACCTTTTTCAAAAAAAATGTTATAAAATTAGTAATTGAATAGATATTCATCTCCTATGGACATAATTATCTAACTCTCAGAGAAGACAGTTCAAGCAAACTCTACTAACAACCAATATGGTGGAAGTAAAGTTATATTTCTCCTGTATCGATTTCACAAAATTTTAGTAGCACAAAGGGTCTCTATTTGACAAAAAAATAAAAAAAAAATAAAGAGTCTCTACGAATTGCTTGTCAAAAATAAAAAAATAAAGAGTCTCTACAAATTGCTTATCAAATTTGACCAACTACTTTAAAATTTCTCAAAGTAATTTTAGTTTGAGAAACAACAAAACATTAGCTCGTTTATCGTTACACTTATGATGAGAAAAGAAAAAAAGACTCTGCTGCTGATTTGTTGTTTGAACTGGATGAGTGAAATAAGCATTCAATGAGTCGGAGCATGCGAAGGTGTTATATTTTAAGTGTTAAAAGTAGTTAAAAATAACACATAAGTTTTAATTAGGATTTTCTATTTTTAATGAAAACTCTAGTTTTTCTTTTTTGGTTGAAAGTTTTTTCGAGAATAAAGCTTTGTTTGATCTAACTGTAAAATTTCAGTTTTTGAGTTGTACAGTTTTTAGAGTAGAGCTTTTGTAATAAGTTTTATTGAATAAAAGCCATTGATTGTTTGGTCTGTGCTAGACAATGTTGCGCTTTTAAAAAAATTTAGGATAATATCGGACTTTAAAAATATGAAGGGGTATATTTGAAGAAAAAAGAAAAGAAAAACAGCTTTCCGCATTATGTAAAATATTTTCGCAAAACCCTTTTTTAAAAAGTTCCAATTTGGAGCTTCTCAGTTTCTAAAAGTACTTTTAAAAATGAGCCAAATAACTTAGTTTAGTTTTTAAACTCACATAAAATGTTTTTGATTGTCTAAAAGTTAGACCAAACAGAGTATCCAAATTATTGTGAAGATATACCTTAAAATGGTCCGCCAAATGAAGATTAATAAGCAACGTATTCTTAAATGTTATAATTAAACTAGAATTTTAAAAACGGTTGCACAAAATCAGTATTAGAAAATATACTTAATAACAAAGAGTATTACACAACATAGCTAATACAATTTTGATAAAAACTGTTGCAGTATCTTTAATAGAGTAAAAGATTTATGTGGCCACTAAACTATTTCTTCAGTCTTATTTTGACTATCAAATTATCTTGTCTTACATTAATCATTCAACTATCAACTGAGTATTATTTTGACCATTTCATCAATTATTATGTCAAAATAGTCTAACTATTAAAGGTAAAATCCTAAAATAAGTTAGACAAACTATGTTTTTTCCCCCAAATTTAACTTATTTGCAAATCTACCCAATGCATTAAAATGCCATGAGAAAAGCTCTAATAGGAATTGAACCCTAGACCAACAAGTTAAAAACAATATCTAAATATTAACATAATATTTTACAAATATAATTATAATTACTGATCTTGACCCCAAAATTAGGGTTAATAATTTTTATACTCCCTGGACAATTGTTGTACAGAGTCTGTTTGGCCTAGTTTTTTGACACTAAAATGTGTTTCATATGGGTTTAGAAGCTGATCTCACCTATTTGGCCCATTTCTTAAAGTGTTTTTAGGTAAAAGCTGAAAGTGAAAAAAGCTGAAAAACAAAAAGCTCTAAATTGGAGCTTTTTAAAATAGGCTTTTGCGAAACTGTTTTTATATAATGCGGGAAGATATATATTTTTTTTCTCAAATATACCCCTTCATATTTTTTAAAATATTATATTGCCCAATATAGGCCAAACAGTCAACGACTTTTGTTCAACAGCACTTCTAATCAAAGTTCTACTGCAAAAGCTCTATAACTCAAAAGCTAAAATTTGACAGTTAGACTAAACAGAGCCAGTCATTTGACTTTTAAAATGAACATTTTAATCTCCAGACTATGGGTCTGTTGGTACCTTTTAGTCCCTTGACTTTTAAAATGAACTTTTTAGTCCATAGAGTTATATTCTATAAACGCCATTAGTTTCAAATATCAATTCCAGACATCAGAATTGTCACACGTTATACACGCGAGTTCTAAACTGACAATTTCTTAGGGGCAAATTAATAAGTTCAGTTGAGGTAAACTCCAATTGGCCACCATTAAAGAATTTCACCACAATTTTTCTTCGACATCAGCCAGAAAGAAATATAACTTTCTTATTTTGCTCTCACAAATAGGGTAAAATCATTATAAAATAGACAGAATTGGTATCAAGGAATCACGGCGTCTCACTAATATAACTCCAATAACTAAAAAGATTACTTTAAAACTCAAGAGACTAAGTTCCCAATGGCTACCATTTAAGGACTAAAATATTTATTTTACAAATTAAAGTACTAAAAGTTTTCAACAACTATAATCCAAGAACTATCACAAGTATTAATCCCAAAAAATATTAAAACTTTGACCTAGATATACGTCGGGTTCAGGTTCCAAAACCAAATTTTATTTATTGATTTTTCCTTTTTCTTTTACCCTTACCCTGGTTTGTTGACTAAGCGTCACAGTGCACGATGATAATTAATCGATTAGTAAAGCAAAAGTTTTAACTACAAGAACTCAAAAGAGTTGAGAGGCCTGGTTGGTGACAAAACATCATACTCCATAGTCTTTTATTTGATTAAGGAATTTAAGTTCATGTGCATTTGTCAATCCAGAAATCGAAAAGACAAGGCCGTGTCTGCAGTTAATCCTGACAATATTATTTTCTTTGTGTATCTGCAATATAAATAGCATAAGAAAATAATAGTTGCATAGTTTGACCAATAGTGTTTGCGTCTACTTCGATATTTTAAACTGCATTATCTATTGGCAAGGCGACTATTATAATCTAAATTACAATACCTCACATAATATTTGTACTTTCAATGATGTTCACAATTGATGACAAGCCCACATGCTCCCATGTGAAAGAAATAATATAAAATTTTCATTTGTATATTGTAGATACAGCCGGGTTAGTAGCACGCTTTCTTAACGTACCTCAATGAGACGACTAGTAAAGCGTTAGTACATATACTACAATGTTACATAAACCTATTGTAAAAGGCTTTAAGTTACCACTAGGGCTTTGGTAACTTAAATTGAAGTCTTGTAGGTTAATATATATTGTACGGTTGTAGATCTCTCTTAAATAAATAAATAAAGATTTTAAATTAATATGACAATTATACATTTTTGTGTATTCTTTTTAAAAAAAGATTTTTATGTATTTCTAATTCAAAAAATTAATCAGCTCCCATTAGAGAAGAAAATATATTCATATAATTAAAAATTATATATTTTAATCCCCACTAA
Organism: Ehretia macrophylla; assembly: GCA_037974665.1. Lineage (NCBI taxonomy): Eukaryota > Viridiplantae > Streptophyta > Magnoliopsida > Boraginales > Ehretiaceae > Ehretia > Ehretia macrophylla. The sequence goes on along the minus strand of CM075764.1, from coordinate 101,425,977 downwards.
TAAAAATTTATGACTCCACCCTTGATCACAAGCGTATGTCTTGGCTTTCTTATCACAGAATAAAATGCATTAAATACAATCTAACATCAAATTCGCCAAGAGAAGCAGATTAGAGGCTGCTCTTTTAAAACAGATGATCAATGATGTATAGCCCAAAAATCAATCGAAGCCCAAGGCCAATAAAAGAGACTGACCCATCTTGCAGGAAAAAGACCATAGGTCTCCAAGGACCCGGCCAGTAGTTAAAGGACCAAAGTGATGTGGACCATAGCCCATTGAAGTTTGGAAGCCCCTTCGTCCTGTGAAGCAAGTGGATAAGTGGGTCAACCTGAAAAGCGCCAGTCAAAAGCATCCCTCGATGCATAGTCGTTGGTACCTCAGGTTAAGGGCAAACAAGTCATCATACGCTGGAAACGGTTAGTCCAAGGTAAATGGATAATGAGAAAGGTAGATGACGAAACAATGAATAAAGGTGAACAAAAATAAGAAAAAAATGATTGGGACAACAAGCAACCACACCATTCGTACTTTAGATATTCCTATAACTATTGAAAGTTGTTAAAGTAACTCATTCCTATAAATCATGAGGTGTTGAAAACAACAAAATTATTGGACTTCTCATTTCTATCTAGGCCCAACACCCTTGAATGTTAAGAAAAGATCTCTTGCAAGAAAGTTGGCTAGATATTTTTTGTAAAAACACGAGTCCTAAATCTATTAGCTTCAATTGGGATCACATTCTTTCAACATTTCCATAGAAACTCTTAATTTTGGCAGGAGCATTGAGAGACCAGATGAACTTCCACAAATTTGGGGAATAATTGTAGGATTTACTGCCTCTGCCCAAGGGAAATTTTTTATTTGCTTGATTCAGTTGTTGGTATGCATTGGCGTAGCCACAACTGAGTATTTGACCATTCGCAATATGAGGCTAAATTAGCAGGTCAAATGAGCATGAAGAGGGATGATAACACTCTTGATTTTATTCCGAATTGGCCTTTGGGAAGATTGATTTGAGAAGGCCTGCCTCCCAATAGTTTGTACCAAGCAGATCAATAAGCCCATGCACTTTAGTTAAGTTGACTCAACAATGAATTGGTTTTAAGAAAGCAATTAATTCTCCCATAATTTTATTCTTTTTGCCATCACCAACAATCCATTTCAGTTGAGATTGGAGCAATTCCTTACCGCTGATGAGGCTTCTCCAGTCTAGTAGGGCCTTCTACCCAATTGAGCTTTCAATAGTGTCCAATCTTTGAAATACACACTTTTGAGCTGCTAGAGAATGAGGATTAGAACATATTCATGGCTTGAAAATCTTTGAATTTCAGTCCACCATTCCATTCGTCATTGCGACTCGCACCCATTAAGTGCCGCACTATCAGACATTACTGAATCAGAGTATTTCTATAATTAGAATGTTCTATTTAACCCAGTGTATGCCTTTATTCACATTTCTGGGTAAAAAAAAAACAATTAAAAATTTATTTGCAAATGATTTGAAAGATTTGTCCTGGAAATAGGAGAACTATAACTTAACGGACTAATTTTATGAGGACTTCACTTCCACCACGTAAAAGCTGAATTTCCCATTACTTTTTAAGAGATTTCACCCATGATCCTGTTCATAGTTGGGCCCTTAAAGCCGGCCCAGATAGTTTTTCCAAATATTTTCCATAGCTTGATTGGTGTTCAACTCTTAAGGATAGCTAAGAGTTGTTCTCTATGAAAGAGAGATGTGTTGGAATTGAACACTAAGCAAGATATGCTTAGGTTAATAGTTTGATACCCTTGGTATAACCTTTATGGACTTTATCCTCAATAAGGCAGGTTAGAAATTGTGTAGGATGACAAAATACATTGGGCATAAAGGATGTCCTACCTTGATTGAGACCCTTGCCAAGATATATCAAATCTTGAAATTTCCATTAAGCAGGATCACAGAAGATACAGAATTTAAGCATCTCGTGATCCATCATATCTAAGTATAATGGAATCCCAATTTTAAACAAACTTCTACAAAAATTTCACTCTCCTTGTTCAGAAGTCGTAGCCATATCTAATTTAATAGTTGCATAGCATGTCGAGGACTTTCTGTTGATCTTTTTCATAAAGTAACAGACCTCCTGAGCTATTAGAACGTTGTCTTCGATTGCTCTCCTTTGAGATGAAAGCATTTTAGATTGTGGAGATGATGCTATCCATGACCGGCTTGAGTCTCTTCACCAAAACTTTAAAAATTTCCCTTGTACGTAAAATTTGAACAGCTAATCGGTCTAAATTGACCGAGTAAGGAAGAGGACTTAAAAGAATTAAGGGAATGAGTGTCTGATTAACAGCATTATGTAAAAATTAAAATCCTCATTTCATGAAATCAAGCACTACATTATGAACAAAATTTATGTTTTGCAATCTCATAATATAATTTTTCAATTTCCAAGTGACCCTTGAATATAAATGATAAGAATTTATATTTTTTTCCTTGAACCTGTCATAATCCTAAAAAAAATGCAAGTAATTGGCTTGGTGTACTGTTAGGACTGAGGCTCCAAGCAACATACTTTACCTCCTCTTTAGTAATTGGCTTGATAAGCTCGGCATTAATGGCCTTTGCGGTGATCGAATAGACACAATCTAGTAGTATGTTTTTCATTGTGAGTGCAAGAGATCTCGAGATTAATTCTCGTGGGTGAAATCTTTTGATTGAAGGATAACATGCATGCCTCAACTGATTGAAAGATATGGTCACTTTGTCCTCAGACATTGTTGGGTGTATTATTGATATATTATTTCAGCACTTTTTTACTTAAATTTTGTTAGTTCTTGAGTAATTTATAAGCAATTTGATTGGTTTTGTATTTGATTTGTATTGTAGGTAATTACCAAGAGACAATCTAAGTTTTGAGGCAAAGATTGAAGAGAAATAGCAAAGGATTGGCTTTCATGCAACTTGTGGAGAAATTGAAGAACAAATAGAAGTAGCGCAGCTGCACAACGTCGCAAGAAATTTAAGGGTAATTTTGTAAAAAGGCGCGAAAAGAAGAAACCCTACGTTAAAAGGAAGAAAACAAAAGTGTAAAGGAGTTCTTTGCCTGGCGGCTAGTTCTAGAGAGGAAAACCAACGTTTGGAGAGGAGAAAACGCGAGGAAACTGCAAGATTGACGAGGAAGGACGGATTATAGACAAGATTTTACCCCGACTTTTTGAGATTTCTAGTTTTTTTTTCTCTCTCTCATCGTGAATTTCAATAGATTGTGGATTTCATTTACATTTATTATGAGTTGCTAGATTATTTTTCTAGGGCTATGATATAGCCAGATTTTGATCACTCGACTTATGTTGGTTTGATTGAATGACGGATTATTCTATTTTTATGCTGAGTATTTCACACTATGCTTAATGCATGTGATTGTCTGGCCAATAATCGCTTGTTCTGTGATTTGGTTTGAGACTGAGAAGTGATAACTAGACTAGACCATGTGTGGAGTACCATTAAATTATCATAAGTTAGAGATAGTTATGAAATCTATTGCAGCGTTTAAATTTCTAGGGCTTAATACATTCCATAAGTTCACAGTTATCACTGAGATATAAGTAGTTTGCTTATTAGGATATGTTATTGATACTTGAGAAAGATTAATATCTACCTTAGTGAAATTGTTGGCAGCATAAGGAATAGTCGTCAATTGGATTTAATCAACAAATTTGAGTAGATAGATCTTGGTAAAATCGGAACCCCTAGAGCTTTCCAATTATTGAATCAACTTTTCCACAAAACTCGTAATTGTTAGTTGCTAGTTTTATTAGTTTCGTTAATTCTTTAGTTTTTAATCACAATCTCTCAAATGTTGGTCATCTGAATAAAGTTAGAGCTAAATCAATTTCGGTAGTTAATAATCTCAGTCCTCATGGGAAAGATATTTACTTATCACTTTATTACTTGTTAAACAAGTTTTTAGCGCCGTTGTCGGGGACTGTGTCAATTATTAATATCGATACCAAATAGCTTTGATTTTACTTTGGATTTTATTTTATTTTGTTTTGTTCTCTTATTTTCATTTCGTGTGTTTCAAGAAGATATTCCTTTACGTGCATGCGAAAGTCAGGAGGTACCAATTTATTGTCTTTCGATCTTGAGAAAGAACGGACCTGTTGGAAGAACAGAAATGATAAAAGAGCTACTACCCATTATTTGCAAGGGAATATGGCAGAACTCGTGGTAGGACAGGCAGGAAATAATCAAGCAATTAATCAGGAAAATCTGCCTAGAACACTGCGGATTATGCGTTTCCACCCACTGGAATTTAACATGTGATTAGAAGGCCAGCGATCCAAGTGAATGATTTTGAGTTGAAGACAGTGACGCAACAATTGATTCAGAATATCCCGTTCCATGGACTGCCTTCTGAAGACCCTAATCAGCACATAGTGAATTTTCTAGAAATCTGCGGAATTGTTAAGTATAATGGAGTCACTGAGGAAGCTCTGCGCCTTCACTTGTTTCCCTTCTCCTTGAGGGATCAAGCTAAGGAATTGTTAAACTCGCTGCCTTCAGATTCAATCACTACTTGGGTGGATTTAATGCAAAAGTTTCTGTCAAAATTTTTCTCACCTGGAAAGACAGCGAAGTTGCGCATAGAGATCAATAATTTTGTGCAACATGAAGACGAAACTCTATGTGAAGCGTGGGAGAGGTATAAGGCGTTGTTGAGGAAGTGTCCTAATCATGAAGTACCTAGGTGGATTAACACCATGAGAACTTTGATTGATGCATCCGCAGGAGGAGCTTTAATGAATAAGACAGCAGATGAAGCTTACAAGTTGCTTGAAAATATTGTCTTGAATAATTTGCAGTGGTCAAGCGAGAGAGTCACACCAAAGAAGACAGGTGGGATCCATAAGATTGATGCCATAACTGCTTTGGCAGCAAAAATTGATAATCTCACGAAACAGATGCAAAATAATCAAGTAATTGCTAATGTTGTCCAAGCGGCAGTGGTGTGCAAGTTTTGTTATGGTCCGCATTATAGTGCAGAATGTCAGGTTGGCAATCCATTTGCGCAAGGCACAGCAGAACAAGCACAACATGTGGGGAACTTTAATGGGCAACAGTACAATCAGTTTTCTAACAGATATCATCTTGGGTTGCGTTTTCATCCCAATTTGTCATACAAGAATACGCACAACGTGTTGCAGCTGAACATAATAAACCCCACCAGAGAATAAGGTGAACCTGGATGAGGTAATTGCTCAGTTGGCGAATTCGCAGACACAATTGGCTAATTCCCAGACTCAATTTATGAATGAAACCAAGACTGCCCTCCAAAACCAATCTGCACAAATCAGAAATTTAGAGGCACAATTTAACCAAATGGTTATGATGTTATCAGAAAGACAATAGGGGAATAGTGTGCTATCGCAGGCAACCAAAAATAAAACATGTACTCTGAAAAATATATGTAATAGTGTGAGTAAAGATCGTTCCCATAGAGAGTACCTAGCCTAATTTTATGTTACGTAAATAAGGTTGGGGGGTTTGAGTATATAAAGAAAACTTAAGAAAAATTACTGAATTTAAAAATATTAAATTTAATCAAGAAGATGAACTTTGGCCTAAGTCAACATCCACCATCAGAATCTTGTAACTGATCATTGATGCAAGTATATTTCAATTCAAACTTTAAATATTCACCGTTGATATTATTTTTCTATCTCTCCTTAGTCGTTGTTAATTAGAATACACGCGACCTAATTAACCCTAACCACTAAACAACCTCAAACACGCGCTAAAGGTTTAATCTAGTAGCAGCCTTAAGAATTAGAGAGATCGATGAAGCTAAACAACACAAGCAAAAGCGGTTGCATTTAATTTAGTTGAACGTTCTTCCTAAAATCTAATAATCTCTGACGCAGCAAATTATTAAATCTTAGTTGCTTCACAAATTAGAGGATCAAACAATTACGGATTTGATATCTAACTTAACGATAGATTATAACGAATAATAAACTAATTGGCCACCGTAGAAATTAAACGAAAGAATCATATAAATAAAACAGAAGAACATTCAATACTTAAAGCATAAATTGAACAGTAAAAACTAATTAGATCTCACAGTTTACTTGATTTCGAGGCTTTGGTGTGCTATCGCAGGCAACCAAAAATAAAACCTATACTCCGAAAAATATATGTAGTAGTGTGAGTAAGGATCGTTCCCACAAAGAGCCTCTCGCCTAATTTGTGTTACGAAAACAAGGTAGGGGGGGGGGGTGAGTATATAAAGGAAACTTAAGAAAAATTAATGAATTTAAAAATATTGAATTTAATTAAGAAGACGAACCTTGGTCTAAGTCAACATCCACCATCGGAATCTTGTAACTGATCATTGATGCAAGTATATATCAATTCAAACTTTAAATATTCACCGTTGGAATTATCTTCCTATCTCTCCTTAGTCGTAGTTAATTAGAATACACACGACCTAATTAACCCTAGCTACTAAACAACCTCAGACACGCGCTAAAGGTTTAATCTATTAGCAGCCTTAAGAATTAGAGGGATCGATGAAGCTAAACAACACAAGCACACACGATTGCATTTAATTTAGTTGAACGTTCTTCCTAAAATCTAATAATCTTTGACGCAACAAATTATTAAATCTCAGTTGCTTCGCAAATTAGAGGGATCAAACAATTACGGATTTGATATCTAACTTAGCAGTAAATTATAACAAATAATAAACTAGTCGGCCACCCTAGCAATTAAACGAAAGAATCATATAAATAAAACAGAAGAACATTCAATACTTAAAGCATAAATTGAACAATGAAAACTAATTAGATTTCACAGTTCTTATGATTCCGAGGCTTCAATTTCCTTCAACCAAAAATAAAAGTTTAGCCACGCAGAGCCATGAAGAAATCTTGAAGGAGAAGAAGGGAGAGAAAAAGAGGTCGTCCAAATCTTATGATTTCTCCCTCCTCTTTATAGTTTGTGAAGCCTACTAGATCCCATAAGATAATGGAATCCTAATCTAAATAGAATAAGAAAATATTAAAAGTGAAGTAAACTCCTAATATGACTAGAAAAGCCTAAAACAACTAGAAAAAGTCCTAATACAATTAGGATAGCTAAAATAGTTGGAATTTTCGTGCACCACATCCTCCACCATCAACTAGAAGCTTCTAGATAAATAATATTCCAGAACACTAAACAGCACAGGTGCAGCAATTTCACGTCCAATTTCGGCTCTGATGAAGCCTTTATTTCTCAAAACTTAAATCATGAAAGTTGTAGATCTTCTTCTTGGCTTTCCAAAACATCTTAAATCACCTCAATCGGAGTTCGGATGAGAGAGTTATGCCCAAAAAACGTAACAGTGTCAGAGCTGTCCATAATTGCGCGATTTAGCTTTGTTTTGCACTTAACTACTCCGTTCGCATCCTAAATCAAAATATAAAGATAATGAGTGTATTTAGGCATTAAATAGGTGTAAAATATTAAACTTTAATGGAGAGAAATATGACATTTTGCATTCTTATCAGGCTTCAATTTCCTTCGACCAAGAATAAAAGTTTAGTCACGTAGAGGCATAAAGAAATCTTGAAGGAGAAAATAGGAGAGAAAGAGAGGAGGTCTAAATCTTATGATTTCTCCCTTTATTTATAGTTTGTGAAGCCTACCAAATCCCTAAGATAATGGAATCCTAATCTAAATAGAATAAGAAAATATTAAAGGTGAAGTAAACTCCTAATATAACTAGGAAAGCCTAAAACAACTAAAAAAAAGTCCTAATACAATTAGGATAGCTAAAATAGCTGGAATTTTCGTACACCACATTCTCTACCATCAACTAGAAGCTTCTAGATAAAGAACATTACAGAACATTAAACAGCACAGGTGCAGTAACTTCACATCCAATTTCAACCTTGATGCAGCCTTTATTTCTCAAAACTAAAAACATAAAAGTTGTAGATATTCTTTTTGGCTTTCCAGAACATCTTGAATCGCCTCAATTGGAGTTCGAATGAGAGAGTTATGCCCAAAAAATGTAACAGTGTCGGAGTTGTCCAGAATTACGCGATTTAACTTTGTTTTGCTCCTTACGCCTCCATTTGTATCCTAAATCAAAATATACAAATGATGAGTGTATTTAGGCATCAAATAAGTGTAAAAGATTAAACATTAAGGGAGAAAAATATGACATTTTGCATTCTTATCAGGGAATTTACTTAACACTTCAGAGGTAAATCCTAGAAGAGAGGGTAAAGAGCATTGTAAAATTGTCACCTTGAGAAGTAGCAAGGAGTTAGAGGAGCCAGTGAAAACCAAGAAGGTTGAGAAAGGTGAAATGAAGAATGAGGTGAAAGATAAAGAGAAAGTAGAAGCTCAGCTATAGCTTACACAGGAACTACCTGTGGTGGTGCTATTCCCTCAACGATTGCAGAAGAACAAGCTTGACAAATAATTTGCTAAATTTCTTGAAGTCTTTAAGAAACTTCACATTAATATTCCATTTGCTGATGCACTTGAACAAATGCCGAGTTATGTGAAGTTCATGAAAGACATTCTTTCAAATAAGAGGAGGCTTAGAGATTATGAGACAATCACTTACTGAGGAGTGCAGTGCTGTTCTACAAAAGAAATTACCCCAAAAGCTCAAGGATCCAGGGAGTTTTACTATTCCATGTGAAATTGGCAATGTTATTTTGAGCTAGATTTATGTGATTTGGGTGCTAGTATTAATTTGATACCTTTATATATTTTCAGGAAACTTGGATTGGGAAAGGCAAGACCTACTACTATAACACTAAAATTTGCTGATCGTTCGTTAAAGTAACCTAGGGGAGTAATTGAAGATGTGCTAGTCAAAGTCGATAAATTCATCTTTTCTGCAAATTTCATAGTGCTAGATATGGAGGAAGACAAAGAAATTCCCATCATTCTTGGAAGACTTTTCCTTGCAACTGGGGGAACACTTATTGATGTTCAAAAGGGTGAGCTTCGGTTGCGAGTACAAAAGAAAGAGGTAACCTTTAATGTTTTCAAAGCTCACGAGTACCTAGAAGCGAGTGATAGTTGTTTTCGCATTGATGTCATACAAACTATAGTGTCTAACCATGTGGGTCAATTAGATCCCTTGGAGGCTAGCTTGTTACAAGATGATTCTTTTGTTCCGGTGGGATTGAAGCACAAGGAATATTGGTCTATTAAACAAATCAACATGGATGTACAAGCAGTGGGTGAGAAAGAATTCTTGCAATTGAATAAGCTAGAAGGATCCCGTGATGGAGCGAATGAAAATGCAAGAGGTTACAAGAAGAGGACAAACGATTGGCATGACAAACTCATTTCGGGAAAAGATTTTTCTCTTGGGCAACAAATACTTCTTTATAACCCACGAATTCCTAGAAAATGAAAGTCAAGATGGTCGGGGCCTTTTGTTGTGGCGAAGGTATTTCCTTGTGGAACTGTCGAAGTCAATCATCCAGAGAAGGGGACGTTCAAGGTCAACGGACAACGATTGAAGACTTATTAGGATAATGAGTTTGATAAGCACAAGACTATTGTCCACTTTAACTCGTCATAAAGAAATTGCTCTGTCTGGCTGTTGACGTTAAAACAAGTGCTTTTCGGAAGGCAACCCGAATGTTTTTACTTTTCTTTCATTAATAGTTGTGTTTGTTTTTAGGTTATTTTCACGTTATAGTTGTTGTAGCTAGTTTTTACATTTTTTTTATTGTCATGTTAGGTTCAAGAACAAGTCTGGGGAAGTCGAGCCAAAGAGAATTGGTACCAAGTCAATTAAGTGAGAAAATATGGAGAAGATGGTGTTTGGATTGAAGGAGATGCGTGCAATGAAGAAAAAACAAGAAAAAATAGAGCTGTGAAAGTAGCGCTGTTGGGCCAAAATGTAGTGTTGTTGCATTGGCGCTGTTTGAAGTTACCTTTTTTAAGTAGCGCTATTGCGCTAAAAAGTAGCGTTGTTACGCTAAAAAGTAGCGCAGCTGCGCTGACGCTGATGCCAAGTTACTTTAGTGAGTAGCGCTGTTGTACTAAAAAATGGGGCAGCTGCGTTGGCGACTCTTCCTTTGCCGTTTGAAAAAAAATAATTCCTTTACCTACTTCCCACCTATCCGACCCAAACCCAAACAAACATACCTAAGACCCAATAGCATAAAACTTCAAACCCAACTTCTAACTACCCAAACAATAAAACATCACAACCCAACCCACCAGATCTCACAACTCAATCCATACCTAAAAGCCTACTCGACCCATAACCAAAATTCTACTTATCCAAAACCACCACCCACATCAAAAATAAAATCAGAACCCCATGCCTTCTCAAGCTCTCTCATCGGCGAGACCTCACGACGACGCCTACTTCACATTCTCCCGCTAATGTTGTGCCATCTGCCTCAACTCACACACCCATAACCCACGACACACTACCCTCATTTCCAAACCACGCCACGGACAACGTCGGCGGCGCTTCACAGCGGCGGTAGAGAGTTCTCAGAGATTGGTAAGTGATATTGCTTTTGTGCGTGTAGTTGACTTGAAAAAGAAAAAAAGATTATTGGAAGTACACGCAAACATGGGCAGTTGCACACGATTGTGGGTTGTGTTGGTGATCTTTTTGTTATTGGTGGCATTAATATTGCTGGTCTTCGAGTGACGTAGTTTAGGGGCACTTTGATGATGGCTAATTGTTGATTCTTGTTGTTCAAAGTTGCTGTTGATTTCTCTTGTTGTTACTAGTCTTCTGTGTCATTTAAATTGCTTCAGCTTATTTCTAGTTCACATTGACATATTGGTTAGGAAACTTGTGCTTGCGTTGTGTTAGTGGCTGACAGTGTGTTTTGGTGCTGGGTGTGTATTGAGACTATTTGTGATCATTGTGCACTTATATTGAGTTTGTTGGGTAATTTTTGGTTGCACTGTGTTATGGAGACAAGATTATAGAAGTTGCAATTGTGTTGTGGGGGATTGGAAATTCAAAAAGGGCGCAGGCAGTGATTGTGCGGGGTGTGGTTGAATAGGTGAAATTGACTGATTATTCTAGTTCGCCGACCAGTGACTACTTCGCTTTCGATGATGAATGACTCCAGCAGATATTCAGGGAAGTCTGTTATTCACTTTTCTCTTTGGTATTTTAACATTGAGGACAATGTTTTTCTTTAAAGTTTGGGGGTGACGTCTCTTTATTTGTATTATGAACCTGTCTTATTGAGTTATATGTTATTGTTGTGTTACGTGTTTTAGTTACTTTTAACAAAAAGAAAAAAAATTGAAAAACTGAAAAAAAAAGAAAAAATCTGAAAGTGATGCTGGAAAGATAAGAAAGAGGCCGATGATGAGTAGCGTAAAGAGTACATGATAGTAGTAAGGATAATTGACTAAAACATAGTTTCGTTTTACAAAAAATTCTCACCCACTGCGCACTTAGCCTCGCCTAGTTATGTTGATACTTAGAGAAGGTTTATGTGAGTTTACGTGAACAGAAAAAATATTATAGGTTTTTAGAACTTGCTTGATTGTCACTCGAGGTGAAATCCTAAGTTGCATAGCATTAGAGAAATGATTTAGGCCATCTTTGGATCATTTGAGCCTTTTAATCCAACCCTTGTAATAATTGAATATCCCTAGTCCATCCTTTTGAGCTTAATTAGCCTTTTCTTTCTTATGCAACTTACAATATATTCCTTAACTTGTCAAGTTTGATTTCTCCAAATAATGACCCTTCTACTTGTAACATATGATTATTCTAGGATGATTATATGGAGCTATGTTCTGTATTGAATGATGAGAGGTGTGATTATTAAGTGATATATTGTTTTGTTTTTGAGAAAAAAAATATTGAAAAAAAGAGAGAAAAGAATGAAAAGAAAATAGAAGAGTCACACTCCTTGTAGTTAATATCAAAATGCAAGTTTAGGAGAGTGTGGATTCTTTATGTATTTTGTAAATGTTGTGGATGAATGTTGAAGAAGTGAACTGAAAGATGAAAGAAAAGAGGTATGTTGAATAATCTTGGTGGTAAGAAATAGAGTTGGCATATGCTCTATTGAACATCCTCGAATAATTGCGTGCTTACGGGTAGTTTAGCCATATATTATATTCATTATCCTACCTTGACCCTAGTCATACACTGCAACTAAATGTAAAGTCCTACTGATCTTTAATGCTATGATTAACCTACATTAGGATAGAGGCTATTCACACACTCATTGGGGGATTTGAAGTAGAATGCAAATTATGTGAAGTTAAGATTTCTCATGCTTTTGATTGAGAATTACCTCTTGAGTTATGAAATAGTGCTACCGAGGCCGTGGAAATTTACTATCTCACAGCATTGCCTTCATGAGTTATATTGTGTCAAGTCTTTAGTTTTTAGGTTGTTTCTTTCTTTAGTTGTGTCTTTTGTTTGAGGACAAGCAAAGCTTAAGTTTGGGGGTGTTTGTTGGGTGTATTATTAATATATTATTTCAGTAACTTTTCACTTAAATTTTGTTAGTTCTTGAGTAATTTATGAGCAATTTGATTGATTTTGTATTTGATTTGTGTTGTAGGTAATTTCCAAGAAACAATCTAAGTATTGAGGCAAAGATTGAAGAGAAATAGCAAATGATTGACTTTCATGCAACTTGTGGAGAAATTGAAGAACAAATAGACGTAGCGCAGTCATAGCGCAGTTGCACAGCGTCACAAGAAATTTAAGGGCAATTTTGTGAAAAGGCGTGAAAAGAAGAAACCCTACGTTAAAAGGAAGAAAAAAAATGTGTAAATGAGTTCTTTGGCTAGTGGCTAGTTCTAGAGAGGAAAACCAACGTTTGGAGAGGAGAAAATGCGAGGAAACTGCAAGATTGACGAGGAATGACGGATCAGAGACAAGATTTTGCCACAACTGTTTTGAGATTTCTAGTTTTTTTTCTCTCTCTCTCATCATGAATTTCAATAGATTGTGGGTTTTATTTACATTTATTATGAGTTGCTATATTATTTTTCTAGGGCTACGATGTAGCCAAATTTTGATCACTCGACTTATGTTGGTTTGATTGATTGATGGATTATTCTATTTTTATGTTGAGTATTTCACACTATGCTTAATGTCTGTGATTGTCTGGCCAATAATTGCTTGTTCTGTGGTTTGGTTTGAGACTGAGAAGTGATAACTCGACTAGACCATGTGTGGAGTACCATTAAATTGTCATAAGTTAGAGATAGTTATGAGATCTAGTGCAGTATTTAAATTTCTAGGGCTTAATGCATTCCATAAGTTCACAGTTATCACTGAGATATAAGTAGCTTGCTTATTGGGATATGTTATTGATACTTGAGAAAGATTAATATTTACCTTAGTGAAATTATTGGCAGCATAAAAAATAGTCATCAATTAGATTTAATCAATAGATTCGAGTAGGATAAATCTTGATAAAATTGGAACCCCTAGAGCTTTTCAATTATTGAATCAACTTTTCCACAAAACTCGTAATTGTTAGTTGCTAGTTTTATTAGTTTCGTTAATTCTTTAGTTTTTAATCACAATCTCTCAAATTTTGGTAATCTGAATAAAATTAGAGCTAAATCAATTTCGGTAGTTAATAATCTCGGTCCTCATAGGAACGATCTTTACTTATCACTTTATTACTTGTTACGATACGTGCTCTTGCGTTAGAAATCACACAACAGACATCAGAGGCAATGTAACTATAAGTGAATGGACAGAGATGAAAAGGAAACAAAAGGAATCAAATAAAAGATATCATGAATTGTACATAGCCAGAGCAGAGTGCAAGATCTGCATCATAGTAATGACACATTACTGGCTTAATCGGTCGGCCTCATGTCTGAAGCTTGAAGGGCCCCATTCAAGTTATTACACGACCATTCTAATTGAAATACGACATTTCGTAGTATTAACACCATAATTCGAACACAGTTCTTTATTCTTAGAATTGAAATAAACGCAAAAGATAGATTCTTCAGACTGCAACAGAGTAGGGGCCAACTGAACATCCACAAAGTGCTCCAGCACCAAATGGTTAACCTGTAAAACAATAATTGCATAGAAGATACGGTAACCAAAGAGATGAGATCTATCGTACTTAAGGACCAATACGGGTTGTAATTCTCAACTATAACCTTTTCAGGGCAGTTATATATAGCAAAATCAAGCCAATGACGTAGGAAGATCAAACATCTTTCGCGGTCTCACCAACCACCAATCACAAAATGTGGATGCTGTCACTTAACCATATGTTTCAGGTTACAAGAGGTCGGATTTTATATCCTATCAAGACATATCACAGAAACAGTAACTTAGATCAAAGATAAGAAAGCATAGAATTGCAACTTCCCATATGATTCCATTTTTAACATAAGTGCAAGATTACAAAAAATAAAGGAGCCAAGAAAGATGCAACATCACAGTTGGAAAATAATAATACCATACGCCAATTCATATGATGGTTATATGTGTCAGATAGATGATGTGAGACCTAAAAGTCCATACCAGGTCCTGGAGGATCATAAAATGCAATGAAGAAGCTGGTAAGTTTTATTTGTAAATTTTTTGATAGAGAACACCATAAGATGTTTAATACAGAATAGCCTATAAAATAATTTTCTGTTACAGGCGAAATGAGCAAAGAATGTTTCAATCAGCAGCATTACTTATCTTGAGGTGTGGAGTATTTGTGTTGCAAAGAGAAAAATAACAAAAGAGCACATCAATTGTAGGTAAAAATATACCTTAAGATTGCTGATACACTTGGCGCATGTAACAGATCAATCACCATAGTCATTTGTACGGAAGTTTATTCACTGGCCTCAATCATCTGGAACAAAGTTGTTATTCCGAAGCAGTGTTTGTGCTTTGCTCATGTGCTGTCCTACAAAGCAAAGACTGCTCGAGTGGCGTCTCATTACTAATGCACAATGTGAGTTTTGTGGGATGGGCAAGGAGAACAGGGAACATATTTTCTTCAATTGTCCTTCATCTAAAGGATTTGTAAGCGTTGCTGCGTAAGGGAAATAGGCTAAATACTGATTGGGATGGCATTATAGCAGAGGTGTGTCATATGAGCTGCAGGAGAAATCTCATAGCAGCTCTGGTCAGAGCAACCTTTTGTGCTTGTATTTATCATCTGTGGCACAAAAGGAACAACAGGGTACATGGTAAAGGTGCAGCTACAGAGAACAGGTTCTTCACAATATTTTTCCAGACGTAATTCGTACGATTAGTACTCAAAAGAAATATGCAGATAATCTTGAGAATAGATACTTTAGTGCAACTTGGAAGAGCAGTCACATGCTGAGACAATTTCTATTGTTGGTTTGACTTGATTTTGAGGTGGAATGAAAAGAATTACTTGCTTAGCCAAAAGAGAAGAGGAGGCTATAAAATATATTTTTGATACAGACGAAATGAGTTGCTGATCGTGAGATCATAAGAATGTGTCAACCAGCAGCACTATTTATCTTGAGGTGTAGACTATTTATGTAACAAGAAACAAGCAGAAAGTAACAAAAGAGAGATAATTAACTGTAGGTAAGAATATACCTGAACACTGCTGATTCACTTGACGCATGCAACAGATCAATCACCCAGTCACGTTGGACGGAAGGTAAATTCTTTGATTTATGGTAAATGCCAGACTTCACGATATTTACCTTGACTTTGTAAGCCTTGCTCGAGATGGCATTTTGCTATCCTCACCTTTTGTAGATTTTGGAGGAAATCAAATCCCTCGGGGAGTACTTCAAGTTTGTTGCATTTTTCAATTTCTAAAGTAGATAGATTAGGCATGGCTCCTTTTTCAATTTTCAGGTTCTGCAAATTGTGCAGATTAGAGAGCTTAAGATGTCTGAGTTCAGGGAATCCTGATGCTGAACAATGCATTTGCTTCCCCACATATGCATCACCGTTTAAGGTGAGGATCCATAATCTGGGAAACTTTTCCAACGTCGCCATTGGATCTTCATGAAGCTGAGAACCCGTAAGGAACAGCTCTGTAAGGCTTGAAGAAATCATCTGGGGGAAATTATCTATGTGAGCTGTCAAAGAAAACTAAAGTCACATTTGGTGGCTTTACATTTTGGTGAGTCAAAAGAAGACAACAAAAGAGAAAAAGTAGCAGACAAAGAAGAAAGAAGGAAAAAGTTTGAGCAGCAAAGTTTGGTGCAAAATTAGGCACATGAAAATCTTTTTCACACTACTATTTTGCTTTGATTTCCTTACCATTTGTGCATCACCAAACATAGCAAATCAGAGAGGAAAAATTATAAGTTTTCTCCTGAGTATTTTCTCTTTTTCTTTTGTTGTTCTATATTTGTGAGTGAGAGTTAGTTTCTCTTATTATTTGAGAGAGTGATATTGTTCTCTCCTTATATTAGAGAGAAGGTTATTGTAAAATACTCCACATCATAGTGAAATCCTCCATTACTTGCCCTTGGTTTTTCTCTCGATTTGTTTGAGTTGTTTGAGGGTTTTCCACGTAAATCTTGTGTCTCTACTTTCTCTGTTCTCATTCATATTTTAGCTGCGTGATACTGCTTGTCCCCGACCATTTCGCTGCGCCGATACCCAATAGTGGTATCAGAGCCTGGTTACGGGTCACTGGTATACATACGGGATTACTGTTTACGGTTACTATTTACACATATGGTATAGTACTATTCACCTATACGGTATCAACACTATTCCTGTATACAGTTTTGGTACTATTCACGTATACGGTACTATTCACGTAAATAGTACTATTCACAGTGAAATAGTGGGAGCCGGTTCAAGTTACGAAGCAGATCGTCGTTAATACTATGGCAGCAAAATTTGAAATCGAGAAGTTTAACGGGAGAAATTTTTCCCTATGGAAATTGAAGATGAAGGCAATCTTGAGAAAGGAGAATTGCTTGGCAGCAATTGGAGACAGACCAGCGGAGGTGACGGACGACAAGTGGAAAGAGATGGATGACAACGCTATGGCTAATCTGCACCTGGCATTGGCAGATTCGGTATTGTCAAGCGTTGAGAAAAAGAAGTCAGTAAAAGAAATTTGGGATGCGCTGACTAAACTGTATGAGGTCAAGTCACTTCACAACAAGATTTTCTTGAAGAGGAGACTCTACACCCTTTGGATGAGTGAGTCCACATCAGTGACAGATAACATCAATACCTTAAATACGTTATTATCTCAATTGACTGCAATTGGGCATAAAATAGCGGAGCTTGAACATGCAGAAATTCTACTTCAAAGTATACCTGATTCGTATGATCAACTCATCATTAGTTACACTAACAATGTTCTTTCAGATTTTGTTATTTTTGATGATGTTGCAGCTGCTGTTCTGGAAGAAGAATCTAGGCGCAAAAGTAAGGAAGACAGAATCGAAAGTTCACAACAAGCAGAGGCATTATCAATGGTGAGAGGTAGATCAACAGAACGTGGCTCTAGTGGGAGCAACAACCATAGTAGATCAAAATCAAGGAGTAGAAAAAATATCAAATGCTACAACTGTGGCAAGAAGGGCACTTCAAGAAGGATTGTTGGAGCAACAAAAAGAATCCCGATGTGACAAATTCTCAGGGATGTGTGGCGACTGCACTAGATGATGGAGATATTTTATACAACGAAGCAGCAACTGTATCAAAAGGCAGAAAGGAGCTCACTGATGCTTGGATAATGGATTCGGGAACAACATGTCATACGACCTCTCATAGAGAATGGTTCCACACCTATGAACCTGTCTCTGGAGGATCTGTGTACTTGGGTAATGATCATGCCTTGGAGATTGCTGGCATCGGTACCGTCAAAATTAAAATGTATGATGGTACCATTCGCACCATTCAAGGGGTACGACACGTGAAGGACTTAAAGAAGAACCTATTGTCCATTGGACAATTAGATGACCTTGGCTGCAAGACCCATATCGAGGATGGGATCATGAAAGTTGTCAAATGAGCACTTGTGGTAATCAAGGCAGAAAAGATCGGGGTAAATCTATACATGCTTTTGGGAGATACGTTGCAAGAGGCAGATGTATCAGTTGCATTAGCCGGTCAAGAAGAATCAACTATAATGTGGCATCGCAGATTGGGCCATATGACAGAACGAGGCTTGAAGATTCTTGCTGAACGTAATCTTCTACCCGGGCTCAAGACGGTAAACTTACCTTTTTGTGAGCACTGTGTTACCAGTAAGCAGCATAGATTGAAATTTGGGAGATCTACTGCCAGAAGCAAACACATTCTAGACTTGATCCATTCAGACGTTTGGGAATCACCGGTTTTGTCCCTAGGAGGAGCCAAATACTTTGTATCATTTATTGATGATTACTCCAGGAGACTATGGGTGTATCCAATCAAGAACAAGTCAGATGTGTTTCCAATATTCAAAACTTTCAAAGCGCTGGTGGAACTTGAATCCGAGAAAATGATCAAGTGTTTGAGGACAGACAACGGAGGAGAATACATTGACGGGAGCTTCTTGGCATTTTGCAAGCAAGAGGGTATTCATAGGCAATTTACTGTTGCACATACACCTCAGCAAAATGGTGTAGCAAAGCGGATGAACAGAACTCTTCTTGAAAGAATGAGACCTATGTTGGAAACTGCAAGTCTAGCCAAATCATTTTGGGTAGAAGCATGTAGAATTGCCTGTTACGTGATAAACCGGTCATCGTCAATTGCAATTGGGTTGAAGACACCAATGGAAATGTGGATCGGAAAACCCACAGATTATTCTACCTTGCACATATTTGGGTGTTCGGCATATGTGATGTATGGTTCCCAAGAAAGAACAAAGCTGGATCCAAAATCCAAGAAATGTGTATTCTTGGAAAATGCTGATGGTGTTAAGGGGTATCGCCTGTGGGATTCCACTGCCCACAAGGTTGTCATCAGCAGAGATGTGATATTTGCAGAAGATAAACTACAAAGTGAAGACGACAGCAACACTTCAAAGGAGACTACTACAATACAAATTGAAGATAAGTCAGAACAAGGAGATGCTTCTTCTGAAACTGCACCGGAGTACGAGGAACAAGAACCAAATGATGCTGAGATTATAGAAGTTTGACGTTTATTGCGTCAGACAACAAGACCAACTTGGCATTCAGATTTTGTCATGGCGAACAATGCTGCATACTATCTTCTAACAGAGGATGGAGAGCCATCTACCTTTCACGAGGCTATAAAAAGCCCCGATGTTGCCCTGTGAATGATAGCAATGCAGGAAGAAATTGAAGCTCTACATAAAAACAAGACGTGGGAGCTTGTTCCACTACCACCTGGACGGAAAGCCATTGGTAACAAATGGATCTACAAGATCAAGCGAGATAGTAATGACCAAGTGGAGCGATATCGTGCAAGACTGGTGGTGAAAGGATATGCTCAGAAAGAAGGAATTGACTTCAACGAGATATTTTTTCATGTGGTAAGACTTACAACTATCATAGTAGTCTTGGCCATGTGTGCTGTGTTAGACTTACCTCTAGAATAGTTAGATGTAAAGACGGCTTTTCTTCATGGTGAGCTTGAAGAAGAGATTTACATGCTTCAACCAGAAGGTTTTGTTGATAAAAAAAAGAAAGAAAACTTGGTTTGCAGGTTGACCAAATCTCTGTACGGTTTAAAGTAGGCGCCAAGGTGTTGGTACAAGAGATTTGATTCCTTCGTGATTAGCCTTAGGTACAACAGACTCAATTCAGACCATTGTACGTACTACAAGAGGTTTGGCAATAATGATTTTATCATTCTACTATTGTACGTGGACGATATGCTGGTAGCAGGTCCCAGTAAAGATCGGGTCCAAGAACTGAAGGCAAAGTTGGCTGGGGAGTTTGATATGAAGGATTTGGGACCAGCAAACAACAAATTCACCGAGACAGAAAAGGCAGGAAGGTATGGATTTCCCAGAAGAATTACTTGAAGAAAATCTTGCGACGCTTCAATATGCAAGATTGTAAGGAAATCTCGACCCCGCTTCTTGTCAATTACAAATTATCCTCAAGTATGTGCCCTAGTACTGAAGCGGAGATGATAGAAATGTCTCGAGTACCGTATGCATCAGCAGTGGGAAGTCTCATGTTCGCTATGATATGTACGAGACTACATATTGCTCAAGCAGTTGGTGCGGTCAGTCGGTTCATGGCGAATCCTGGTAGAGAGCATTGGAATGTTGTTAAGAGGATCCTAAGATACATCAAAGGGACCTCGGATGTTGCATTATGTTTTGAAGGATCAGAATTTACTGTCAAGGGTTTTGTTGATTCGGATTTTGCAGGTGATTCCGATAAACGGAAGTCCACTATAGGCTATGTGTTTACAGTTGCAGGCGGTGTGGTAAGCTGGATATCTAAATTACAGACTGTTGTGGCCCTATCTACAACAGAAGCTGAATACATGGCAGCTACACAAGCCTACAAAGAAGCAATCTGGATTAAACGGTTAATGGATGAGCTCGGGCACAAACAAGAGAAAATTCCCTTGTTTTGTGACAGTCAGAGTACCTTGCACATTGCAAGAAATCCAGCATTTCATTCCAGGACGAAACACATAGGTGTTCAATATCACTTTGTTCGAGAAGTAGTGGAGGAAGGGAGTGTGGATATGCAGAAGATTCACACCAATGAGAACTTAGCAGATGTCATGACAAAGCCAATCAACGTTGACAAGTTTGTTTGGAGTAGATCATCATTTGGCCTAACAAAGACGTAAGCAACATGGAATTGGCAAATATGGAGAGATTTGAAGATCATCCAATATGACTTTAAGTAGGAGATTGTGAGCTGTCAAAGACAACTAAAGTCACATTTGGTGGCTTTACATTTTGGTGAGTCAAAAGAAGACAACAAAAGAGAAAAAGTAGCAGACAAAGAAGAAAGAAGGAAAAAGTTTGAGCAGCAAAGTTTGGTGCAAAATTAGGCACATGAAAATCCTTTTCACACTACTATTTTGCTTTGATTTTGGGTATGGAATGAGCCTATAAATAGAGGCTCATTCCTTACCATTTGTGCATCACTAAGCATAGCAAATCAGAGAGGAAAAATTATAAGTTTTCTCCTGAATATTTTCTCTTCTTCTTTTGTTGTTCTATATTTGTGAGTGAGAGTTAGTTTCTCTTATTATTTGAGAGAGTGATATTGTTCTCTCCTTATATTAGAGAGAATGTTATTGTAAAATACTCCACATCATAGTGAAATCCTCCATTACTTGCCCGTGGTTTTTCCCTCGATTTGTTTGAGAGTTTTCCACGTAAATCTTGTGTCTCTACTTTCTCTGTTCTCATTCATATTTTAGCTGCGTGATATTGCTTGTCCCCGACCATTCCGCTGCGTCGATACCCAACAACCTATATGTCCCTCTACATGCAAAATATCAAGGACAGGACATTCAAACAGCTTCTCGAGAACAGAATGCCTTTTCTCAGAGTCACAATGGAAGCTTCTGATATATAGGGATGATTGGTGCAAGAGCTTTGACATTGTGCTTAATTGGTTGGCTATTGCACCCACGTCGTCAACATTTCCTTCAGTTGTCACGTCCAAGTGCCGAAGATTGGTCAAATTTATGAGATCATTAGCATTACACACATTTGCGTCAAAGTTTTGAAGCGTCTCCAAGTTTTTCAAGCTATTCAAGCGCAGTTTATGATCCCCATGGACCTGATATAGATGAGGAAAATAAAGATGTCTCAATCTTTCCATTTTCCACAACACGTTGGGTACTTTCAGCCTAATTGAAGTTTCTAGCCTTAAATCAAGGATTTATAAGTTGGATTAATTGCCAATGGATGATGGCAATTCTGACAGAGAATATTTGTTCAAACTCAAGTATCTCAAAGAAGTTGATTTTCCTATACCTTTGAGAAATTTCCCTGCTTCAAACTTCAAGCCAGCAATATCTAAGATTTTGGGAGATCTCAAGTGCTTAAAGCTACATACTTCTGGGTGCAATTTCATATCTTTTTGTTGGTTTGCACCGACCAATATAAGAGAACGAAGGTCACAAATCGTATCATGTTCGCTAGGAACTAAAACTCGATCTCTATTTTTATCAAAATACATAGCACGCCTACGTATTGCAGGAGAATAAGCTTTTGTTATCAACTGATTTGAACATGCGGAATCCCTCACCTCAAAAAAGTTATCCTCTGTTCCCTTTAACAAGCACAACTCTCGTATCGTGTCATGAAGATGGAAAGTTCTAAACCTTCTAATAGTTGTTCCTTTTGTTCTTGCACCTGAACCATGTTTCTACTAACTAGTTCATTCGTATAGCTCTTTGCAGTGGCGGAGTCAGGGTGTGCACTATAGGGCATTCGAAGTTAGGGGTTAATAATTGAGAGTTGGAAAATTTCATTTATGAATAAACTATCTAAGCACATTATAACAATTATAAAGAAATTAATATTAAAACATATAACAATTATATATAAGCACTAAAATAAATATAAAGCCTTTGTAAATAAAAAAAGTACATTTTACAATTATCCTGACGTGACTTTATCTTTTGAAATTGTTCAATAATCAACTCATTGTCAATACTATTAAATACATCTCTCTATATATAAGTTGTCAATCAATCATTCATCCAAACATATCTAAATTTCAGAATTTATCCATGAATTCAAAAACCAATAACCTACATATAAAAATAACAATTATATCAATTCTCGAATCCACAAGCTCAATTAGCTCAAGATTGTCTATGAATAAACATATGCAAAACATGAAGACAAACATATGCATAGTGATCAATTCATAAACCAAAAACTTAACATACAAAATTAAGACACATATTTATCTCTACATGCTACAGTAATCAATTAAAATAAATTATATAAAAATAACAATTACGTCAATTAAAATAAATATATAAAAATAATATATGTAAATTAAAACAATGAACAACAATAACAACATATGCATACTAGGTGCAAACAACAGGTGTTCACTTTTTTTTTTATAAATAAAAATTAAGAAATTACAAAAATGTCAAGGTGTGCATTTTAAAAAAAATAAAAAGTAGGAAATTATGAAAATGCTAGTATGTGCACGTGCACATACTGGCCAAGCTATAAGTCCGCCACAGGCTCTCTGCTATGTCCATTCTCACATGTCTTTTTCCATTTGATTTATGGTACTATGTAATACCCACCCCAATTACATGTTAAAATAAATTATATAAAAATAACAATTACGTCAATTAAAATAAATATATAAAAATAATATATGTAAATTAAAACAATGAACAACAATAACAACATATGCATACTAGGTGCAAACAACTGGTGTTCACTTCTTCTTTTTTTTAAAATAAAAATTAAGAAATTACAAAAATGTCAGGGTGTGCATTTAAAAAAAAAATAAAAAGTAGGAAATTATGAAAATGCTAGTATGTGCACGTGCACATACTGGCCAAGCTATAAGTCCGCCACAGGCTCTCTGCTATGTCCATTCTCACATGTCTTTTTCCATTTGATTGATGGTACTATGTAATACCCACCCCAATTACATGATATATTATATTCATATCACATGCTTGCTTAAGTGTTACTTTATTTTTGTTAGGGGTCTTTTTATAAGGGGTGAAATATTTTGGGGGCCGAACTATTATTAGAGTAAAACATGAGATGGTTTTATGTAATTAAGGCAAAGTTAAGAGTTAGATTTAAAAGTCAGCAAACCAAACAAAGATCTCATTTTCTTTCTCTCTCAACCGATTGTTTTTCTCTTCTTTCTCACCCGATGGCTTTTGCTCTAAATCATACCAAAGTTGATCCTTCTTGCAAAAAATTGAATTCTATGCTTGAAACCCTAAAGAAGGTAAGTGAGGTTTAATTAGTTGTAAATTCTTCATATGCATATGTATAGGAGCTTATATATATATAAGTATGGTATACATATATATATAAGATTGTGATAATAGTAAAGGAACGATATCCGGGATTGCACATATAGAATAAAAATTTTACAGCGGAAGATAGCATGAAATACAATTTTTCATAACATATATAACATTCATATGTGTAGTTAATCCCAATACTTGATATTTATGCAATATACATCTCAAACCAAAGGTAATACAAGAAGAGAATAATACCTTTTGAAGACCAAAGGTTGGAATCATTTGGTGAAGCTTTGAGAACTCCTTGAACTTTCCACAAGTGTAGAAGTCCTAGATTGTCCACCTAGCATTTTGAAGAAGCCTTTCCTCCTCCTTGAGTTGTAGTGCTAGCAAACTCCTTGGAAGATTCATGGACAAGAACACTTATCTCATTTGAAAAATTACTTAAAACTACTCTTAGTTTAGTTATCTTCCATAGTCTCAATTTAATCCAAGATGACAAAGCAAGTGAAGAACTAATTCTCATGTTCTTGCAACTCATCTATAGTGTATGTATATGTGGCTGATTTTTCATAAACGAAGAGGACTTCAAAAGCTTTCTCTACTTCTTCATTTGATCGTGTATACACATGAGAATGAGCAGAATTTTCTCACTCATTTATCTCCTTCATTAGCCGTGTATATTGCTCATAACAATTGAAGAAGTCTTTGTCTTCTTTCTCTTGCTTTGACCAAGAAGACACAAGACGAAGAGACAACACTTTTTCTTGTTTTTCTCTTTTCCTTGATTCATGCAAAAAGAACAAAATGTCTTTGTCTTCTCTTGCTTTTGTTTTGCTGTGAAACACAACACATACAAATGCATTTGTCTTGCAAGTTGTCATCACAAGACAAGTTGCTATTATTTAACTCTTAAATAAAGCCTAAAATTATTGACCAAATTTCAACCCTTAGATTAATAGATGGATGGCTAGGATTTTGATCTTGGTGCTTTGTGTTTATTGCCTAATACTTTGCCACATCAACATGTTGGCAACCAATAGGAATAAATCATATTTTACCTATTTGCACTAAACACCCAAATCTTTGCCAATCCTACAAATTTGCCCCATTAATTTTTAATGGTTGAGACTACAATTATTAACTCTTAATAATTTATTAGAGAAGATGATTCAAGTCCAAGCAAGACTTAATCTCCTTACTAATATGGTGTGACTTTCTAGGTTCATAGCCAAATAGCACTAAGGAAACATTAAACACCTTTAATGTCAATCAGGTTCTTGATTTGTTCGAATAATTTCTCCTTCAATTCTTGAAACACCCTTAAGGTCTTGAGTGACGTCTAGCAACATATCAAGACAATTTATAAGGCAATGAAGTAATCACGTAATGAACCTATTTATAGTTGTCGATTACCGTGCAATTCAATCCTTCCATCAATTGTCCCGTCGAGTAAGAACCATGGTTTGATTAAGTTCATAAACTCGATATTATGCATAGATCTAATTGGTGTAATGAGAGATGACACATGAAAAACCCTTTCTCCATCATTCATACCTTGGCCAAGGATTTTTTCATTAAACAACCAATCTTAGATCGCATAGGATATCGCCTCACGACGGAGGTTAATGGATCCTATCTTGACCACTACCTGTCAATCACTATACCAGACGAATGAAACTGCGAGAGGACATATCTCATCTCATTTATCGAGACAAATATTATCCAAACGCTTGAATCAAACCCCAATACATATGACAACCGTAATGTCTCAAGTCTAAAGATTACATGCACAATCGCAACGGATAACAAATTTTTAATCCAAAGTCATGTAATTTGTTATTCACATCATATTCAGAGAACTCTTCAACTAATAGTTACCCACATGTTTGTTAGTTGCATCCCTATGCTATTATGGCACGTGGCTTACCATCCTTTATCATTAACATTCCTATGTTAATCAAAGGTAACAACACATGTGATAGTCCGTAATAGATTATTGAAGTCCCGATCAAATAATCTAAAGACTATGAACACTTTAAGTATTTATTATATTAAAGAAATACGCCAACATATTCTAAACGCTTTTAGAATACATTCCTCTAATGAAAATACTAGGGACTCATTCATACGCGTAAAGAAGGAGAATATGAATGTCCTAATTATGTCAATATGTAAACGAACATATAAAGACTAATGCCATAAGTAAATGTCAAAATACCCCAATATATGTAATCCAAATATGTAGCATTAGGATATATTTCTAACAATCTCCCACTTGCACTAATGCTATGTCACATAGTATTAGCACAACATACAATGGTATCGAATATCCATCTTCTCAAAACGAGGACCTAGCTGTGATAGGTTCATAGCTACGGTTAGTGGATCAGCTACATCAAGAGATGTGGTCGTTTTCTACAAGGTCATATCTCAATATGATTATTGGCTACAGATACAATGCATGAAGATAGAAACACATTTCCAAATGTTTGGACATACAGTGAGACCTGGGTTCCACAAGCTTGTGCAGTAGCTTCGTATAGTCATAACACTAAAGCATCACAACTTAACGATAGGAACCATAACCAACTCGTATGATTTCCTCGATCCAAACAACTTCTTTCGTAATATTACATATTACAAAAGTCATGAGTTATGTAATGGAATCTACAGTTTTCTCAGAACCTTTCTAACTTATTGACTCCCACTACAAATAAACGTGAACCCTAACATAGACATTCTATTATAAGATTCAGATTAAGAATCTGAACTAGTAAATCCGTCACTACGGAATTTGCCTTTTCTGTGAACTAAAATATATCTTTAGTGCTTCCTGAGTACTTAAGAATATACTTCAATTCTATCCAGCATTCCTAAACCTGGATTGGACTGATATCTACTCGTAACATGAGGTTCATCCACATTCTAAATGAAATCTAACTCTTTAATCTCATTTGAATTGGACAAAATAATTTCAATAAATTTACTTAAAAATCCATAAGTGGATTTATCAAGTATGCACATATTACTCATATCAATAGATCATAATCATTAATATAGTAATACAATGTGTTATAATGACTAACATAATACAATGAGACTAAAGCACAATAATTGGTAAAAAGACTTCATCATAGCCAACACTTTTGCATTTGATGATATATTTTAACAAACCAATCTAGCTATAAAAGGTCACCAACCTTTTTCCATTAACATCAACTTTTATCTCGAAAATCAATTTCCAGATTAAGTTAAAGTATATGGAGTCTAATCAATATGTTTTACATTATATAGTTTCTTGGAGTCGATATCACATATATCGTTTCTTTGTAAATCATAGGATCAACTAATTGATCATTATCTCAAATACACAAACAACTTTCGTGCATCTCAAAAAGATTTCCGCATATTCTTTTTAAGGATGAGATACACTACTAGATTTGTAAAGATCTTGTGTGATGACACATTCCGGACCTTATTGAATAGATTCATTACTTTGGTCTAGGTGATTTTATAGTTTTAGATGATACTTTTGAAATTTATATTTTATTAGAAAGTAACATTTTCTTGAACAAAACTTTTTCTTCAAGAAATATTACAATATAATAGATCAATAGACATTGATCATTAAATAGAAATTATATCCTACAAAACTAAAATATACTATAAAATTACCTTTAACTAAAACTCCCATTAGTTCTTTAAAAACTTTTCAATAAAAGTAGGAGAAACCAAAATTAACACATTTAATCATTGGTTGTTGTCCAACTTATATCAAATATAAAGTTCTAGCAATAGTAGGAATTTACTATTCAACATAAAATTAAATTGAGAAAAGCATGACCCACAAATAAATATAATGATTAGTCAAACTAATCAATAATTGTACTATGTCCAACAAAACACGATTTCTTCACTAAGAAAACCCTATTTAATTGTGGTACTCCGGGCATTGTTAATTTCGATACTATATCAAAATTTGGGATACTCAAACAAAATAGTACTGAAGTATTTTACCTTCATGATCTAATCATAAGATATTAATACATTTTCCTATACGAGCCTATTCACAAATAGCTCTAAAATACATCAACATGTACTAATTCAAAATAGCCTAGTAGTTTTAATCATTTATCAAACAAAGGATGACTTGGTTACCATTCCAATAAATAAGATGTATAAGTTGATCAAACCAACTTAATCATCATCTTATTATTAGAAAAACCTAATCATGTAGAAACTACATTTAATTTGGATTATTTGAGTAATCTTTTAAAATTTGGTGGATGGTTATAACGGTTGACAATATGTTTGCAATACATTCTTTCGTCCATATCAAGATAATAAATACTACACCATAATGCGCTTTTACAAGCTTTAGGAATATACATTTTATTCCTAACATCATTTAGGTATAATCTTTAAAATACAAAATATATCCAGAAGGTATCCAAACAAATTGTCTTTAGCTAACACAATAACCTTTGTTTTATTTGCTAACACTGAAAACATTCCACGCTTCCAAAAGTGCATTACTGTGATTAAGATTTTATTCTCGAACACAAACATCAATGTTTCACTAAAATCTAAAACACATAGTAGTACCAATCACAATAAAAGAAGATCTATAATTCATAGTAGCTTTACAACCTTGACATTCAAGTTATAAAGATACTTTGGATTAAAACCTCTTTTTAATGTCCGGTTTTAAGGTTATGAAAACATATTTTATACATGCCTATACAATCCTTAATTTTCTTCTTAGATATGCTCTCACTGGCTAATAGAAATCATCTCTCTTTGTCTTTCTTCTTTGCATTACCACTAACTAAAGAAGAAATACAAATGTGAGAATGAATTCCAATTATATCTTATACCATGCCATTAAATATGCTTACCACACAACCATTTGCTAGTTTAGAATCATATTCTTTACATCTTGCATACCCTTATGCAAACTATGAAAGAATACAAATCCTTAGCATATTAAATTTGTTTTACTTATCAACCATAAGTACTACAATTTTTCGTTTTGATACATTATCAAGATGAAAAAGTAACAGGGCATTTAATTCTATGACTTGATTAAGTTTCTAAGAACCATTCTTAGACAAAATCGTTAATTCAAAAATTTTGGTTTGGTTACGCGATATATAGTCTAGTTAATTAAAAACGGGTTCATTATTGTAGCCATAAACGTATGCAGAAAATAAGATCGCAAGTTGACATAAAACTTGTTAAAACATTTAATTTGGCCTTTAATTAAATGATACCTTCTACTAATTTTTATCGAATCCCATACTTCCTATATGAAATCGTGAATCTAATTAATAGACTCATTATTAGGTGACCATGGTTCTCTTTAATATGAATACCCCTCAGCTTTGGTGCATTATTGGAATATACATACAAAGAGTTAGTAACGATTACTATCTATATCACTATATAGGATATGGTCATTTTGCTCCTAAATCACCATAACCTCAGCTTTGGTGCATTATTGGAAACGTGATCTAGTTAAATTATACCCACCGTCACAGTGTTGTGACAATTTGAATCCCGGACCTCAGCTTTGGTGCGTTATTAGCCTCGTGATATTGGAACAACACAACATCACTATACTTACTAGGTAAATATAATACTTTCATGGAATATGTCTTCCTACCTTTGGGTTAGCCAAGACATACCCAATCGAGCAAATATAACCTAGGATAGTGGAGGGCAACGATAAACACTTTTACCGCTTTACAATCTAATATGTTTGCACGTAGGAATATTTTGAATTTATTTAGGTCTCACTTTGCACATTAGTCCATTTAGCGTGCATCTCATACAAAATAACTAAATAAACATATATGTAATAATATAAATATGGTAGATCATGGACTTAGTGGTTGATCAAATTTGAACCATATAAAATTGATCAATCACAAAACCTAAGCAAGCACATCTCATGTCTTCAAAGGGTCTTGGCACCTTGAACTCTTCAACACCTCTAAGTCCATCAACTCCTTGATTGATCTTGAACTCCTTTACAAGATTGATTTGTAGAATAATTACATCACATGCCTCACTACAATTTGCTATCTTGCAATATATGTAAATATGAGACTTATGTCTCAATTACAAATCAAATGAATGAAAAAATATAATCACAAAGTCATCAAATGAATTTACTACCATACAACCATTCATCTATAAGTCCATGATTCATCCATCATGCCAAGATATGAATAATATAATTATGAATAACATGCATAAAAGAAATTAGAACATGGTTGCAATTAGTTTCATATCTTAAGCTTTTAACATCTCATGCTAAATAAAAGAACTCTACTTGTTGAATAAGGCCCAATTCAAATTCTTAGTCCATTTCGTGGTCCAATTTGAATTCCTAGGCTTGAACTAATCTTCTCCAAGAAAAAATCACCTAATCCTATCAGATTTAAGCCCATGAATATTTGGGCCCTTTGGGCTTTACCAAAATTCAATTAATTAGTCATAGCTTTCAACTTGTAATCTTACTATTACAAACCTACTGCACATACACCAACTACTTTGATTCGTTTCACCTATCCATAGTTCTTCAAAAATTCTGAAATTTTACAGAAATGTATCTCTTCGAGTGTAGCTAGTTTTAAAATTAAACGGAACTCAATTCGGATTTAAAATGACTGAGTTATGCCCCTCGGATCAAACACTGTCCAGTCTGTCCGGTGAGCGTGAGAATCAACAATGCTACTGTAATGGGTCTAAATGAGACCCTTAACCATGAAATTTGGAGATGCCTATTAGAGGATGAAATGTTTTACTATCTCTATAACATAACATATCCAAAAATCATCCCTAAACAACAAGATTTACTATGTCAAATCAGTGTTGAAATTTCAGTGCGCAGAACATTTGCTTACCAAATCTAAACATCAAACATGCATAGACTATGAAACTCTTTCCAAGTTGTTTTTAGTGCTCAAAACTCACGAAACTAAATGCAAACAAACATGTAATTGCATGAATATCAAGTCATGGCTCTGATACCAATTGAAGGAATGATATCCGGGATTGCACATATAGAATAAAAATTTTACAGCAGAAGATAGCATGAAATACAATTTTTTATAACATATATAACATTTATATGTGTAGTCAATCCCAATACTTGATATTTATGCAATATACATCTCAAACCAAAGGTAATACAAGAAGAGAATAATACCTTTTGAAGACCAAAGGTTGGAATCATTTGGTGAAGCTTTGAGAACTCTTTGAACCTTCCACAAGTGTAGAAGTCCTAGATTGTCCACCTAGCATTTTGAAGAAGCCTTTCCTCCTCGAGTTGTAGTGCTAGCAAACTCCTTGGAAGATTCATGGACAAGAACACTTCTCTCATTTGAAAGATTACTTAAAACTACTCTTAGTTTAGTTATCTTTCATAGTCTCAATTTAATCCAAAATGACAAAGCAAGTGAAGAACTAATTCTCATGTTCTTGCAACTCATCTATAGTGTATGTATATGTGGCTGATTTTTCAGAAAAGAAGAGGACTTCAAAAGCTTTCTCTACTTCTTCATTTGATCATGTATACACATGAGAATGAGCAGAATTTTATCACTCATTTTTCTCTTTCATTAGCCGTGTATATTGCTCATAACGATTGAAGAAGTCTTTGTCTTCTTTCTCTTGCTTTGACCAAGAAGACATAAGACGAAGAGACAACGCTTTTTCTTGTTTTTCTCTTTTCCTTGATTTATGCAAAAAGAACAAAATGTCTTTGTCTTCTCTTGCTTTTGTTTTGCCGTGAAACACAACACATACAAATGCATTTGTCTTGCAAGTTGTCATCACAAGACAAGTTGCTATTATTTAACTCTTAATAAAGCCTACAATTATTGACCAAATTTCAACCCTTGGATTAATAGATGGATGGCTATGATTTTTATTTTGGTGCTTTGTGTTTATTGCCTAATACTTTGCCACATCAATATGTTGACAACCAATAGAAATAAATCATATTTTACCTATCTGCACTAAACACCCAAATCTTTGCCAATCCTACAAATTTGCCCCATTAATTTTTAATGGTTGAGACTACAATTATTAACTCTTAATAATTTATTAGAGAAGATGATTCAAGTCCAAGCAAGACTTAATCTCCTTACTAATATGGTGTGACTTTCTAGGTTCATAGCCAAATAGCACTAAGGAAACATTAAACACCTTTAATGTCAATCAGGTTCTTGATTTGTTCGAAGAATTTCTCCTTCAATTCTTGAAACACCCTTAAGGTCTTGAGTGACATCTAGCAACTGGAATAACTAGTGAATTACAACTCTATTCTAACTCGATTATTTCCTAATAATTGCTGTACCTCACAAGTCACATTAATTGGTTGACCAACAGTATCTCGACTAGCTTACGCTCTGACCCGAGTAGCATGGGGCACGTCATATCAAGACAATTTATAAGGCAATGAAGTAATCACGTAATGAACCTAGATAAAGTCATCGATTACCGTGCAATTCAATCCTTCCATAAATTGTCCCGTCGAGCAAGAACCATGATTTGATTAAGTTCATAAACTCGATACTATGCATAGATCTAATTGGTGTAATGAGCGATGACACATGGAAAACCCTTTCTCCATCATTCATACCTTGGCTAAGGATTTTCTCATTAAACAACTAATCTTAGATCGCATAGGATATCGCCTCACGACGGAGGTTAATGGATCCTATCTTGACCACTACCTGTCAATCACTATACCAGACGAATGAAACTGCGAAAGGACGTATCTCATCTCATTTATCGAGACAAACATTATCCAAATGCTTGAATCAAACCCCAATACATATGACAACCGTAATGTCTCAAGTTTAAGAATTACATGCACAATCGCAACGGATAACAAATTATTAATCCAAAGTCATGTAATTTGTTATTCACGTCATATTCAGAGAACTATTCAACTAATAGTCACCCATATGTTTGTTAGTCACATCCCTATGCTATTATGGCACGTGGCTTACCATCCTTTATCATTAACATTCCTATGTTAATCAAAGGTAACAACACATGTGATAGTCCGTAATAGATTATTGAAGTCCCGATCAAATAATCTAAGGACTATGAACACTTTAAGTATTTATCATATTAAAGAAATACGCCAACATATTCTAAACGCTTTTAGAATACATTCCTCTAATGAAAATACTAGGGACTCATTCATACACGTAAAGAAGGAGAATATGAATGTCCTAATTATGTCAATATGTAAACGAACATATAAAGACTAATGTCATAAGTAAATGTCAAAATACCTCAATATATGTCATCCAAATATGTAGCATTAGGGTATATTTCTAACAAATAGTACATATTCTGTGTGTATTATGCATATATAAATAGAAGATGGTTATAGTATACGAATATATGTGCCATGCGTGTGTGTACGTTTCTTTTTGTGCATGTGTGTGCATTTCTATTTGTGTGTGTATGGCCTGTCCATGTATATGTGTGTGTGTTCTGTGGAGTTTGTGTATGGTAGCATAAAGTATGTGAGAGAATAAGCTTAGAGATTAAGATGCATGTGTATGTAGAGGTGGTGACATATACCTAAACTAAGTCTAACTCGAAATTGTGGATGAATTTGGGATTAGTAAAATAAGTTGAAGAATTCACCTTGGTCATGGAATTTGGGGCTGTTGGGCGTCCTTAAAGGTAGTTGGGGGTTTAGTCAGTGATGATTTGTGAGGTGGGTCTTGGGTATGTGATGTGTATGTTTATGTACAATACAAGTGTTTGTGTCTTTAAAGTCATGAGTAAGATTAGAAGGAAACTTAGTTTGGTTGGTTTTGTTGATTGGATGTATTGGATAGATGAGGAGTAGTATTTTGATGTACAAATATATAGCATTAGGAAAGTTTGGGGTAAGTGGTGAAATGTGTTGTTGAACTGTATAGCTAGCAAAGAAGCGAAGGTAATAAAGGTCAAGAAAGACAAGAAATAAAATAAAGTATTTGAGTTTAGAATTTTATCAGATACAATAGTGATATTGATTAAGTAGTGTAAATTTAAGTGCGATTGAAGGGATTAAATAAGCATACACAAAACTATTCAAATAGCTTTATTATGGTAGTACCGGAAGAATAGAAC
Source organism: Ehretia macrophylla (assembly GCA_037974665.1). NCBI lineage: Eukaryota > Viridiplantae > Streptophyta > Magnoliopsida > Boraginales > Ehretiaceae > Ehretia > Ehretia macrophylla. The sequence continues at coordinate 101,391,970 of CM075764.1, read as the reverse complement.
ATGAGGATCAATTGTTATCTAATATATTCTTAGAATCTTTTTAGATTATTATTTTGTCTAAGTTTGATATTTAAATTCGATTTATTATTATGAAGCATGAAATTAGCTTTGAGGATATATGTTTAGAAAAGAGGTTAGAATTACTTTTAAGCTCGATCGAGGTAAGTTGGACTTCTCTCTTGAACCTTAAATTCCTTGATATATCTTGCTATCCTTAACTATCCTGGTATAATTCAAATCATTGTACTCCATTTGACTCATTCACTCTTCGAATCCAACAATCTGTTGGTATTGCTCCTAGGTTTAATTATAGTATATTGTTTAAATACTTGGTTCCTGTTTAATATGTGTTATCCTTAGAGTTGTGACACCTATCCGGCGGGTGAGATTGTTGTATATATATATAATTCATGTCCTGTCCTATGCCCGTCAGTGGGGAGATAATTCATTGGACGGAGGTGTGAGGTCATAGGTGGCCGCCCTGTGCCCTCATCGGTAGGAGGTGTTTCACTGTGAGAGGATGAGGCTTATAAGCCTTATATATATAAATTTATATGTTATCATAGCTCTAGGTGTCATTCCTGTCTTTCGTGATCCTGTTTTACTGGTATAAAGAAGTCATCACTTGGCATATCCTGTATACTCTGTTCTGTTTAAAATCCGCATGATGCATATGTCCCTGTAGTGATTTGTTGTTCTATATAAATGTACTTGGATAACCTTTGGGCCTGACTCCTGGTGTTTGAATTACTGAGCTTTCTTTGCTCATTATATTTATTTCAACTGTGTAGAGGTTGGGGTAATGAGTATTTCAGGCTGCTTGAGTTTAGAGGCCACCCTTTGCAATTAGTTCTCGTGATTATATGGTATTCTGAGTATAATGGTATCATATGAGAATATTATTTGTGAAGTGTCCCCGTTCTTGTGTTAGATATTCAGAGATTTTATTTGATTTATTTACGAGTTTTAGTCACTCTATAAAAGATTTTGTGGAATTTTAGTTTTATGTATCATGGTATTAGAGCCTTACGGGCTTAGGAGGAGAAATCTTCTTAGGCGCTCGGCATCACATCCTTGAGTTTGGACCTACCGAATTTGGGGGCGTAACATACTAAGCCTTCAGCAATCCACAATAATTATATTTTTTCAACATCTATTTTCAAATCCTTTGGAAAAAGTCTAAGATAAAGAAAACATTGCTTCAAATAATATGGTAAATCATAGTACTGATTCAAAGCTATAACTTGCGCTATTTGGGAAAATTCTTGTAAGCCTGGCTCATTACTAATATGTGAATTAATTCTTTGATGCACTACTTTCCACTCACTCAAATTGTGTTTCCTTCCCAATAAATTCTCAATCAACACAGTTGCTAATGGTAAGCCACTACATTTCTTTATCAAATCCTTAGCAATCACTTCTTTTTCTCCATTAAATTGATTACTTTTACACGGTGAAGTGCTGGAAGAAAACTTACCTAGACCACCACCTGAGAAAGCTTTCTACAGAAACAACTCCCAACTTTCATCAATTGTTAAAGTACGCATTGAAACCGTGATTCTCTCTTCTCTGATTCTCTCCGCTACTTCTCTACTTCGCGTCGTGTGTTAGAGATATACCCTAATGTTATAAATAGATGACCTATATAAGGATATTTTGATGAGTATATGTGTTTTACATAATGGCATTTAGTGAACGTTCATATTCTCCATTTATAATATATGACTATGTCCTTAGTATTTTTTCAGAGAATAAATATATTCTAAAGACATTTAGAGTACTTTTGCATATTTCTTCGACATGATAAAGATTAAAACTAATTGATAGCCTTTAGATTATTTGACCAGGACTAGAATAATCGATGACAGACTATCATATGTAGTTACCTTTGATTAACATAGGGATGTTAATGATAAATGATGACGAGCCTTGTGTCATAACAGTATGATGATGCAATTGACTTACATATGAATGATCATTACTGAAAATGGATCATTGAACGTGATGTAGATAATAAACTACATGACTTCGGATTAATAATTTATTATTCGTTGTGAATTGTACAAATTAGTCATTTGACTTGAGAAATTACGGATGTCAGATATATTAGGGGCTAAATCGAGCATTTGGACAAAACCCGCCTTCGTAAAGGTGAGTTACGAACTCTTGCAGTTTAGTCTTGTGATATAGAGACCAACATGTAATTATCAAGATAGGATCCATTAACTTCCAGCATAAGGCGATGTCCTATGCGATCTTATTTCAGTCGTCAAATGAGGAAGTCTTTGCCCAAGGCGTGAATCATGGAAAGGGGTTTTTCCATAGTGTCATCTCTCGTTACACCGTTTAGATCTAAGTATAGAATTGTTTAGTAGACTTAATCGTATCATAGTCCTCACTCAATTGGGACATATTTAATGGAAGAATCGAACTGCACGCTAATTCGCGACTACAAATAGATTCGTATAAGTCGGACTTCATTACTGTATAAACTGTTATGATACGTATGTAGTTAGACATCACTCTTGAACATGAGAGTATTCTGAAGAATGACAGAGACATTCTCGGAATAGATTAAAAACGTTTAATAGTCCCTCATCGTTATACGGTTATAAATCTAGATGGTCATACACAAAAGAACATCATGAATAGGGTAATTAATGAGCTTATATTTAGTTTAGAAGAAACGTTACAGAGTTAACGTCATTCATTTTGGTCATTAAAAATTAACGGGCCAAAAGTGTAATTATTAAAAGTTTTGGGACCATTGTGTAAATATCAAAACATGTTTTCAACTAATTATTCCAATAGAGATTAGAAATAATTAATTAATTAATTTATACAAATTAGTGGAAATATATATGTATGTAACGTGTGTATATATATATAAAATAGGTTAGATTACTTGGTTATCATTTTGCCAAGTCATCAATTCAAGCCATCTTGATGATGTCACATCCCACTAATTCAAAATGGAAGACTAAGATTTAATCCAAGACAAAAGAGGCTTTGCATGGCTTTCTTTTATAATCATTAGATTTACTTGGATTAAGAGAGATAATATCTTAGTCACTCTAACAAGCAAGCTAATTGCAAGATCAAGAGAAAAACTCTTCATCGTCCTCTCTCTCTCTAATATACATGGCCAAGCAAAGGAAAATGAAGTTATAATTTTTACACTCTCTCTTTCTCTCTTGTATTCTCGGCTATAGCTAGAAAAGAGGGAAGGAAAATTACAAGCTAGCATTTAAGAAGGTATACACTCATAGCAAGGTAGCACAACCCGTTATCGAGTGGAGATCGCTTTTGGATGTTCATGCGTTTCTGCCTAGATCCTTCACACGTGAGGAGGAGCTAGTCCGCATCCAACGAGTCCTTCACCACCATTTTGGCTCTCTTCAAGAAGGTACACATCTTACTATACTTTTTGTTTATAATATATAGTTGATATATTTGGACATGCATGTTGTTTCATGGATTTTACTTAGAGGATATATGTGATTACAAAGGATTATGGAGTAAAAATTTTAAAACTACATGCTTCCATTTTTGGCCATAATAGGTTATGTTTCACATGTTTTCTTTAACGATCCTAATCTTTCATCGTGATCACTAATTTGCTTGTTGTATTCATTGATGGGAAGGCAAGACACAGGCATTTCCATACATCTGCATCCCACACATTATCGAGAACCACCAGCTATTTCTTTGATAGTAGGCATTCAAAGAGCTGTTAAACCAACTCTATGATCGAAAAGGCCATGATCTCTTCTTCACACTCAGGGACAAGTTGCACGAATATGTCTTCCAAAACCTGTCTTGTTCGAAATCTCTGGGACACCTTAGTCCAAGCACAACCTTCAAATTGGCTCTACACCTCAAGATCATCATACACCTTCTTTGCAAGAGTAGTCTTTCAAATACCTTCCATGCCATATATAGAGATAATAGGCCACTTTTGCTCTCCTTCCTTGTCAAGCTGAAGAGACATCAGCTTCTCCGCGTCATCTTTCATACCCACCAAAGCATTTTCAATCTGAAAGCAACCAGATTGCTTTGCCTGGACATGGTACTCAATTTCTACACTGAATGCGATGTCCTCCATTGTAGCACTCTTCTTTATGCCGTAGAGTTCCAAATTCTTGTTAAAGGATCGAACCTGATCCATTAAAACAACTATCTCATTTGGGTTACCACGGCCTAAGCATTAACCAAACTTGCAGAATTGTTCAACACAGCGTTTGATATATCCTGCTTTGGCCCTAGATTTACAATCCAGGGCGAAAAATTCTAAAACATTATCAACTTCATATAAACATTTCTCTATTTCCATGATGAATTCACGAACCCTTTTGTTTGTCTCTTGTTTTTCAGCAGCATCGCTGAGGGAGTTTTTCATTTTCTTCAGCTCTGATTTGAGGAAGTCCAGTTGTGATTGTATTGGACATGGCTCTGATGCATCCATCATCATCATCAGAAGAAGCTCATCAACGTTTTGAAAAGTCAAGTTTAGAACAGCTAACACAGTGCTCATCTTTGGTTGCAAAAAAAGTAGCTCAAGTCTATTTTGAAGTATCAAATTGGCAAAAAACATTTCTGGGTAGAAAACAAAGATGACTAGGTAAATCAAATACAAATTTTGGGTCAATATCATCATAAAGACAGGCCCACAACGAAAAAATGAAAAACAATAGAGAATAGACACAAGATAGCATTATAGATAAAAATAATAATAAAAGAAAATAAAGTAAGAAGTTTTCTTTTTCTTCTTCTTTTTTGGCTCGGTAAGAAAGTAAGAAATTTCCTGGTCCTGGGACTCTTTGTTACAAAGTTTCTTTGTCAATGCTTCAAGTTTTTTAATGAATTACAAAATAATTAAGTTATTTTGATATTAAGTATAAATGAATCATAGAGTAAGATGTTGTTTGGCCTAACTGTGAAATTTAGTTTTTGAGCTGTAGAGATTTGGTTAAAAGTATTGTTGAATAAAAGCCGTTGACTGTTTAGTCTATATTGAACAATATTGAGCTTTTAGAAATTTTGATGGCAATATTGTACTTTAAAAAATATGAAGGGATATATTTAAGAAAGAAAAAGAAAACAGTTTCTCGCATTATATAAAAACAGTTTCGCAAAATTCTATTTTGAAAAGCTCCAATTTGTAGCTTTAGCTTGTACCTAAAAACACTTTCAGAAATGGACCAAACAGGTGAGATCAGTTTCTAAACTTACAGGAAGTACTTTTGAGTATCAAAAAGTTAGGCCAAACATAGCCTAAAGTAAAGTCTAATTATTTTTTACTGATGAGAAACTCATTTTTAAACAAGATTATATTAAAATTTGACCCAAAAAAAAAATAGATCTATCTTAAAGTTATAAATTTCATGGTGTATCGATGTGTCCTAATGAATACTCCAAGTTAATCAAAGCCCAAACTATATTTTATTATGAAAACACATAAGTTTAAACTTAGGACTTCTTTGGATTCGGGAGGAAAAAACTAATGAAGGAAAGGAAATGATTCAATAATAAAAGAAAGGGAGGGAGATGATTACATCTTGTTTGGATTGGATAAAATTATAAATGAAATATTCATAAATAATTATATGTATTATTTGTTTCGATTGAAAGGAAATGAAAGGAAAGGATAAGTTTTATTAAGAAAATGACATATTTATCCTTTTCTAAAGGCATAAGTGTAATTAATAGAAAGGCAATATAAACATTGTATAATAAATTAACTGAAATCACTCCAAATCACCCTAATTTGGGGTGATTGCAAAATCATTCCATTAAATAGTTTTGCAAATCAGTCCCAATCACCTCACCCTCAAAACCTTCCAATCCAAACAAGTGTAAAAATTAAAAATCACCCCAAATTAAATCATTTCCCCCCAAATCCCCCAATCCAAACAAACCCTTAAAGTTTTTAAACATAATAAATTGTTATTCGACCACTTTACTCATAATTGTTATAAAACTAAAGGTAAAACTAGAAGAGACAATAAAAGTAAAAAGTAATATAATAGAGAAAGAGAGAGAGAGAAGAAACTTATGTTTAATTTCTTGGTGTAAATTTACAATGCAGAGAGCTCTATTTATAGGAAAACATAACTTTTCTCTAAGTAATTTCTAGTAAGCCTTTGTTCTCTTGGGCTTGGTTTTGGACTACAATTAATAATATCTTCTATAGTTCATGAATATCCACATCTACATAGATATTTCATAACACTTTCTCTTGGATATTCATCTCTTAAGAATATGCCTCATTCAAACCTTACTAGGAAAAAACCCAGTGGGAAAAAATCCTAGTAAAGGAAAAAAAATACAATATTTTTATTATACGCTTCATACTGCCTCATTAAAAACCTTACTAGGAAAACCCAGTGGGACAAAACTTAGGCGAAGGGAAAAAGATTACAGTGCATATTTATTTCCCCCCTCATGTTGGCATATCAAGAATGATTACTGAGTTCACGCATGCCATTCTTGTGAGATAATTCTTCAAATGTTGTGGTAGACAATCTCTTCATGAACAAACTTGCTACATTATCACTTAGTGAACTTGATTAGCATGATTCAGCTATTCTTCGGAAGCACGTGCATGAAAAAGTGTTTTCAGGTGATATGTTTGATTCTATCATCTTAGTATAGCATTCTTTACTTGAGCAATCATGCAATATCATTTACTCAAAGTACAAATACATCAACATGCTATGAGGAAGTAGCAACAATAGTTAGCTTTGAAAAATATCAATATATAGGAGTACCATCATATGAGAATAAAGATCTTACTTGTGATGAGTCAAACCAAAGCTCATCATTTTTCATACACAATCAACTTTGATCATGAGTGCCCTTATACTAATTTATTCCAAAATAGTAATGAAATACATATTTAGCACCTCGATGCACTTTTATTGGTGTAATATATGTCTTGCTAATAAAATAAGATAGAATAGCAAGATACACCAATTTCATTGAAGCATAATACTTCAGGACCATAAATACTTTGTTTCTTTTTTAGGATGAAAAACGTCTCTTTAATATCGAGGATCAAATCATTGGGGCACTCAAAATATGAGCTTTATTACTTCAATACTTTCTCTTTATAAGTTGATTGATAAATAACTTTCTCATCTAATAAATGCTCGAACTTCAGGTCGAGAAAAAATTGGATTTTTCAAGAATCTTCCATCATATATTTGGTATAATATAGCATTATTCTTATGAGAGCTCTTTAGAAGTCCCTTTTACATTAAAAATCTCTAATATATGATGTTAAAATATCATTTCATTTTAAGATTTGTACTAATAAAATTGTATTGCATTCTTTCAGAATGCTTTCATCTATACAAAGGTCTTTGTAATTTGATCGAATGCATTTTTCAGGATTTTAAATTGCATGCTTCAAGCATATTTAGTCCTTCAGGGATTTTATATAAATATCACTATCAAGTGATCCATAAGAGTATATTATTACTACATTCATAAGACGCATATGAAGTCCTTTTAGAAATTCTCAAGCTCATAAATATAATTGCGTCCACCACAAGAGAATATTTCTTTATTATTTCAATTTCAAGGTATAGCCACATAGCGCACTAGTTCATTCCATGTTTATGTTGTTCACTCTAAGTAGTTTAAAAGCTAGCCAACTTATGGTACATTCCTTGAACTTTCTAAACAATATGGGATTATTTCATTACGCTCTCCCTGGATCCCATATATAAAGGTATATTGACCTCGATTGTGGTGAACTCATCCTATATCGGAAGGTTACGAGTCTGGGCCACTTAATATATAGAGATGTCTCGTATATTCGTGCATGCGCATTTTCCTGGCAATGGCTGCGAGGCGACAAAACCATGAGGGGCATGGGTCCCAAAGCGGACAATTCGTGCATAGTGCGCTTCCAGGCCCATTCGTCATGGCCTCGTGCTTGCTTGGACCGTTAAGGCCAGGGAGTATTGCAGGCGTGGGAGTGTTGGTTTCGGGGCATTACAAAATGGTATCAGAGCGGGCCTTCCTTTGTATCAGTGACCCGCGAGGGCGTTGGGTCTCCTTAGTGGGGGCGGATGTGGTGAACCCATCCCACATTAGAAGGTTACGAGTCTGGGCCACTAAATATATAGAGATATCTCGTATATTCGTGCACACGCATTTTTCTGGCACTGGCTGGGAGACGACAAAACCGTGAGGGGTATGGGCCCCAGAGCGGACAATTCGTGCATAGTGCCTTCTGGGCCCACTCGCCATGGCCTCATGCTCGCTTGGACCGTTAAGGCTAGGGAGTATTACAGGCGTGGGAGTGTTGGTTTCGAGGCGTTACATCTATGGTCCAAAAACTTCACATGTTTAATATGAATTTGCCTGGATTGCGCCTTTTTATTTTGGCCAATTATTTCTATGTCGACATTCTTGAATGGACTTCTTATTCAAGATCCTTACTTTTATTGATAAAATCAATAGCTACTGTATATTCAAATATTTGATCATCATCAATTTCTCTATTCAGTTCCATTCTTTTTCCAGTAGTAATATAATTGAGCGAGGTCTTATTATTCTCAATATTTTTAATATGCATATCATATTCAGGTACCTGATTCTCCCTTGGAGTATTTCTTTCTCAGTTATATTTTCTACTTGTTTATGTATCTTGATATCTTCAGGATATAAAACACTTTTAAAATGTCAACTTGTTTTATTTTGCTCCTTTGTTTTCTTTGGAACTGAGAGTTCTACCACGTTTCAGGCGTGTAAAAGACTCATTTCAATAACGTTACTTTAAATAGAAGCATTAGCTGGTATTGTGACTCAATCACTTTTTTCTAAAACTGAATGCTTCTTTGCAAATAAATAATTTCCGGAACTTTCAGTTCATATTGAGTATGTGAGGATCAATATTTTGATGCATTCTATAAAAATTCTTATTTGTCCAACTTTTATTTTTCTATCTCTGATGCTGAGAACTTTATTTCAATAATTAGCAATAAGTGCTATAAATTTAACTCCAGTCAACAACTTAAAATATTCAATAATTGACAGAGATTTAAATATAAGTTCCCAATTTCTTTGTAAACTCATCTTTGTGCACTGTGGTAGAACATTGTAATATATATTGCGCACCAATATTTTCTGGGATGAGATATTTTAGTTGTTGACCAATGGGGAGTATTTATGATAAACGGTTGGCCTAAATGCTGTCATATATAATATAATGTCTCCAAGCAAATTAGACAATCTTGTAAATAATGGCCTAGCAATCGCTACAAGAGATAAATAAAAGATTTTGCTAAGCCCATATATATTCTCTTGAATTTGTTTTAGAAATATATACTATTTAATATCAACTTTATTTGGGAATCGCCTTGTGTAATTAATTTTCTTTGGGAATAAGCAGCACATAAAGAATCACTTATAAAAGAATCTTTTGATTCTTTAATAGGTGTTTATGTCAAATTTCAAGAATTTTTTCTCTCAATTTTACTCCCATATGACCCAAGTGATCACGTCAAGAAATAAACAATTCTTGTATCAAATAACATCTGGTTATTCAGAACATTGGAGTCCATTAGACTCATATAAACCAGAAGATAATGATAACATTTTTTTTATATTTTTCTTTTTACAAGAGATAAATGACATAATATAGAGATATTCTTCATTTCTTTAATATGTGGTCTCAATATGAAAACACTTCAAACATATATCTCTTAAATATAATAGACCGTTTTATGATCTACTAGAATACAAATCGTTGTTTATTTTCAATTATGTCTATTCAGAAAACATAATATAGGTTTTTAGAAACTTTCAACAATGTACAAAAGTTCTTCAATAACCTTCAATCGAATGTTAAGTATATCCACTTTTTTTTCTTAAAATAATAAATAAAGTGACATATATAAATATATTAAATTCATATATTTAAAACATGATACTTTAAGATGAACTCTTCTTCATAGTAAGGGGAAGTATAGAATATTAAAGTAAAAAATAACATAATAGTAATTGTCATTATATGATGCTCTTGATCACGTTAAGAGCAAAATGAATGTCTAAAACTTAGTTTGTGACATCAATATGATATAATTTTAATACAAATTACACAATAAAAATGATGAAAACGTCAATAGATAGTATACTTATACACACAATATGTCTGAAGTATTACATATCTTTGATTGCACAATGCATATGTTAAACAACTAGAAACTCATATGCATGCATCACATATAATAATATATCAAGCATCGTATATAGTTAGGACAAAGTCAAATAACTCATATGATATGTGCTAAAAGCAAGATGCAAGTATACCAAAATTTTATTTTAATGTTAACCTATACAAATGAATTATTATCCATTTCCAGAAATAACTGAGTGTATGAGTCAACTTTTCAATTTTTTCATCATATTCAAATCAATTTTCCATTATATGCCATTTATATAAGAATATAACCAAGTATATCCAAAATAAAATCAAGGATTACATAATAATTGTACTTCAATTTTTTTTTCTCAACTTACAATTTATTGTGAGAAAATGTAATACTTATTAAAGTTCAACCATTATAATAAGTACATAAATTTCGTACATGAACACAAATAAAAAACTGATTTTAGTTACAACGTGTGCATTATGTATAATTACATAACATGATGTAATTACTATACATATTATTTTTCGATGTTGAGATCCTAATTTCTTTTCCTTCTTGAAGTTAGAGAATTTCAATAATTTAATAACATACTTGGATAAGAAATTCTAGAAAATAAGATAATACTTCTACTTCTCATATAGTTAAGATTTGCTAAATAGAAGTGACATCTAAAAGGAAAAATTTTATCACGACTTTAAAGCATGAAATAGCGACTGTTGACCATCACATGGTATAGAGTCTACATGCACACAAGTGTGTAACTAATAAAACATTAAACAATTCGTGCAGATCTTACTATTCAAAAATTGATAATATTAAGAAAAGATAACATAAAAATTTGGTAGATGTTAACAAAACATATGACAAGTATATGTCTAATGTCTTTTCAAGTTACATTGTTACCAATCATTATGATTTCTTTTTTAATCTTTCTTTTCCCTTTTTTCCATGTCCTTCTTGATTATTTTCAGACTTTCTAGGACTCGAGTTATATATGACCATAATAATATTTATAATCACATCTATGACAGTAAGATGATATATCATTTACTTCAGGAATGATTATAAGCCAATTGACATAATCGATGATATTTTCATCAAAATTTATTATTTCATTCAGAGGATGTGATAACAAACTCAAAATAATTTTTTTCAAGACTATGCTCTCAATATTGTTAATGTAGAGCATATTCAAGGCATAAAAGGTGTAATATACTTCTATCTAACATATCTTCCACTTTCATGTTCTTTCTACATACTTTAAATTGTGGAAATAATTATAATGATTGTGGAATCATACTCGCTTATAATATTAAAATCCTGCAATTGTAGGTAAATCCATTCATAGTGAGTTTTGGAAGATTTATTGCCTTGTGATGTTCATATATTTCTTCTCGAATTTTTTGAAATGATATATGTATCCTCTATCATAATATATTTAGGCTTTAGCCTTTATGGAGATAATAATGAATGAATATCATTATTTTATCGCAATCCTTCAGGGATGCATAATTTTTTCTTAAAATTATTTCTCCAAAATTTTATCCATATGGATTTTAACCTCAAGGGTTTACGAATATGTATTGTTGTCTAATATATCAAAAGCGATGAACTTTAGATTCGCGACTATATGGATTTAAATATGAAATTTTCAGGTAATTTTTATTGCTCAATATTATGAAACAACGAACTTTTGGTTCATGAGATTTGATATCATGAGACATATATTTCAAAATAAAATTGATAAGAGATTTAAAGAAAATTTACCAATAGTCACAATATGAAATATCTTCATGTTGTCAACAATACTTTTTCTTCATAACCTTCATATCCTTTTCTTACTTCTAATAGATACTATTGTAGACACTATTGTGCTGATAACGTGTTATTAAACTAAATGTAAAACTAGAAGAGACAATAAAAGTAAATAGAAATATAATAGAGAAAGAGAGAGAAAAAGAAACTTGTATTGAATTTCTTGATGTAAATTTACAATGTAGAGAGCTCTATTTATAGGAAAACATAACTTGTTTTTCAAGTAATTTCTAGTTGGCATTTGTTCTCTTGGGCTTGATTTTGGACTACAATCAATAATATCTTATATAGTCTATGAATATCCACATCTACATAGATATTTCGGCTCCGTTTGTTTGCCATAAAATAACTTACTTGTGAAAAAAATTTCAGTAGAAAATGTTTTCTTGGAAAATAAAATATTTTTCTGGGCTCCGTTTGTTTGCCGTAAAATAACTTCTTGGGAAAAAATATTTTTCTGAAAAATAGAATACTGAAAAATATTTTATAGTGTTTGGATATACAGTGAGTTTCGTAAAATATTTTTTTTCTCCCAAAGGATATGAAAATATTTTCTTGAATTTTGTACTAGTCACAATTATTGACCGAAAAATATCTTTCAATTGATCAATTTTTCGGTGTTACCAAATACTAAAAAATTAAGTAAAAACAACTGTAATTATTGACTAAAAAATAATTTTCAATTAATTAATTTTTCAGTATTATTAAACACCGAAAAATTAAAAAAATATTTTATGACAAACAAATGGAGACTTCATAACAAGAATAACTTTATATTTGTTATAAAATAACTGCAAAAGACAATAAATATGATTAAGAGAAAACTAAAACTCTTATTCATTTCTGAATTATTTACATTATAATTATTATTCTCTATTTATAGAGTTTCAGAAGCTAGTAGCTGATGATTGCAAGCTGCTTACACTGCTACTTGTAACTTGCTGATGACCGCAAGCTGCTTATGCTGTTATTTGTAAGCTGCTTAGTAGCTGGTGACTGCAAGCTGCTTACACTACTACTTGTAAGTTGCTTAGTAGTTGGTGACTGCAAGTTGCTTATGTTGTTGCTTGTAAGTTGCTTATATTGATAGTGAATATCCATCAATCGATATTTCATAACACTCCCCCTTGGATATTCATTTATAAAAATATGTCTCATTAAAACCTCGTCAAGAAAACCCAATGGGATAAAAACTTGACTAAGGAAAAATAGTACATTATCTTTATGAGGAATACTATTGCATTTGGCTTGCCTCGTTAAAACTTTATCAGGAAAAACCCAGTTGGGATAAAAACCTTGGTGAAGGAAAAAGAGTACAATGCACAAATATCATCTCCCCCTCAAGATGACAAATCTTTCAGGAGGTGCATTCCATATCTTTGTACATGTGATTTGAAGATCGTTGGTGGTAATGCTTTAGTGAATAAATTTGCTGAATTTTCACTCGACCGTACTTGCTGAATATCAACTATTCCGCTTGTTTGGAGCTCATGTGTGTAGAAGAATTTCGGTGATATATGCTTTGTTCTTATCACTTTTGATATAACCACCCTTGATTTGTGTAATACATGTTGTGTTATCTTCATATAGTGTGGTTGGTCGGTCTTTGTCGGAGGATAATCCACATGATTTTTAAATATGTTGGATGACAGATTTCAACCAAACACATTTTCGGCTAGCTTCATGAATGGCTAAAATTTCAGCATGAATAGAGGAAGTGGTAGTCATTGTTTGCTTCATGGACTGCCATGATATAACAGTGTCACTAAAATGAAAGACGTATCCCGTTTATGACCTTGCTTTACGAGGGTCTAATAGATAATCAGCATCAACATGACCAATTAATGAAGATCTTAATTGTCTTGAATAGAATAAACCCATATCTAGTGTTCCACGCAAATAGTTGAATATGTGTTTAATTCTGTTCCAATGTCTGCGAGTTGGAGCCGCACTATACCTGGCTAATAAGTTAACAGAAAAAGCAATATTTGGCCTTGTATTATTAGCTAGGTACATTAATGCACCAATGACACTCAGATATGGTGTTTTAGGACCAAGTAACTTTTCTCCATATTCTCAAGGGCAAAAAATGATCTTTTTTCACATCAAGTGGCCTAACAACCATCGGGGTTGTTAGTAGATAAGTTTTATCCCTATAAAATCTTATTATAAACTCAACCACTGTCTCATTAAAAACTTTGCTAGGAAAACCCAATGGGATAAAACCTAGGCGAAGGAAAAAAAGTACAGTGCGTATTTGTTTCTCCCTCATCTGAGCATAACAAGAGTATTCTTTGAGTTTGACTGAAATCAATCTTCGATGAACATCTGTTTTACTTCCACTTGGAGTTCATCCATGAAAAAGAACTTTAGCTCGACATATTTCTATCATATCAAACATATTTGCCCTGCCTCGTTAAAACCTTACAAGGAAAAACCTAGTGGGAGAAAAACCTTGGTGAAGGAAAAAGAGTACAGTGCATCAATATTTTCTCCCCCTCATTGCAACATGTGTCATGGTGACAGATCTTTTAAGCGATGCATTCTACACTTCTGAGTATGTCCTTTGTCATCTTTGTTGGTAAAGCTTTAGTGAACAAATTTGCTAGATTTTCACCTGAGTGAACTTGTTGAATATCAACAACACCATTCTTTTGAAACTCATGTGTGTAGAAATATTTTGATGAAATATATTTCATCATGTCGCCATAGCTACCTTTAATAAGACTAGCTATTTCAAAAGGTAAACCATATGATTCCTGAATGTATTGTATAACAAATCTTAATCATATACATTCTTAACTAGCCTTATGAATTTTCACAATCTCATCATGATTTGAAAGAGCAGCACTCATGTTCTGTTTCATGGAGCCATATTACAAGTAAATATATGAAATGTCTGTGATTTTTCTTTGTGGGGGTCAGGTAACTGGTCAGCATCTGTAGGGCTGACTATGATAAGATCAACATTCTTGGATAATATAAGTCCATATTTGATGTTCCACATAGATAGCACGATAGGTGCTTATTTTCATTCCAATACCTTCAGGTTGGAACTGCCCTATATTTCGCTAACAAATTAATGGAAGACAATTTTCTGGCCTTCTATTATTAGCAAGATACATTAGTGGGTCAATAGGACTGAGACATGGTACTTCAGGACCAATAGTTATCTCATTATCATCCCAAGCGTCCTTTTGAAGATTAGGACAGTAATCATATCATTCTAATGCTTTCCATATTATTTTGTTAGTGAGTACTCGATCTTCAGGTTCATAAACTCACTTGTATAAGCTCTTCAGGAGTGTTTATGACATTCAAGAATTATCAGCATATATTTCAGCAGTAATTGGCAAATTTAAATTATAAAACAATAAACAATTGATAGCAAATAGAGATCTACAAGAAGATAATATTTCTTATTAAGATATATGATCAACAACATATCAACATATACTAAGAAGGTTATACAACATTTTTCCAGAATGTTTTCATTTGTACAAAGATTTTTGTAATCGATTACATTTCCCGGTATTTCGAGTCATATGCTTCAGGCATAGTAAGTTCTTCAAGAACTTCAATATCATATGCTTCAGGCATAATAAGTTCTTCAGGAACTTCAGATTTATATTGGCAAGTTGTTGCCATTTCTATAAGAAGCATAGGAACTCATTAACAATGAAATTACAGTTACCATATGAGGATATAAGCCAAAGCGTACCCATATAGCATACTAACCCATTCCCTGCAAAGCTTTAAGCAGTTTAAGGGATATATACCTATATGGTACAATACTTGCAAGTATCCAAGCGTTGTGGGATTGAAAATGACATAGGGTTTGCTTTACAATGTTCCCCCTTAATCCCACATACGAGAATTTCACATTTGACATATGAGCTGAGTTTCCACTATATTGCTTCTCTCTCTTTGACCGATCAGGTCTTTGTCAACATTCATCCACACTTTGTGGTTCAGGATCCTAATTGCTTTATTCCACGCGTTTGGTTTCTCCAAGGACCAATTATTCTTCAATTTCGGCAGGGATTGTGCATTCACCAACATCGGTTGGTTTTGCTAGTTCTATCGTGCTTCTTAAAGATATGGCATCTTCAGGATTCATAATTTATATATTAGGTATAATATCCTTTGCACCGATAGATACATCACGCCTAGTGTGTCTCAGATGCATATGCTATGCGTTCACTATATGTCCTTCAGGGGACAACAATTTGTGTCGACACATTCATAGCAAATATTTATGATTTCACAATATTTTTTGCATCTAGTTAATTATTTGCAATACTCTACAAATGAAGAATCACTTGAACTTCAAGTTCATTGAGCTAATGTCTTAGATCCAAATGAGATTTTAATATTGTTCTCCAACATACATTATATTGAGATATCAAAGATGTATCACAGTGAACTTCAGGTTCCTCAAAAATATCTCATGCTAACTTCAGGTAGCGATTTTCTTTCCCTTTAATGGAGGGAACAACAAGTACCAAAGCGTGCTTTAACGTGATCATCAACTAGGGGTTCAAGATATCATTACGCCCTTAGGTAGCCAAGTTGATTATGCCAAACTATGAGAACAATTGGATTATGATATCTTTGCATTTGTACAAGAGGTGATTTAATTACTCGTATGATTTTATGATACAACCCATAAGAAAGAGCAAGAATTTTGAAATACATGCTTCTAGCATGGATTCAAAAGAAAATGCAAAGATATTCTTTATCACCATCATTTGTGGTCTGAATAAGATATTCATTTCGACAAATATCTTTAATCTTAGCAAAAATCTTCTGGACTTACTAAAATATAATGAATCCATAATTCGAAATTATGGGCCACAAGGTTATATTATATTAGCTCTGCTGGAGCAAGTTAAATTAGTAAAATCAAATAGCTAGTACATGTGCCTTGGGCCAAGTGTACGACAGGTACACACTTAATGTGCATTCAGACCACAAATGTTCATAGTGGTTTTGACTTCTCATGCTTTTCCTCATTATTCCACTACTGGTAGTGAGGATTATCAATCTTAGTATTGTTTGTGGGACATATTATCTCAACCACGGTCATGACTATGACCAATTTAATATTTAGATATTACAGTTAGTTCAAGAAGTGCAATATCAATCATTTTGGAGAACACAACTCTATTCACTCCGGGGAATATAGTTTCATCCGATGCAAGGAATATAATGTTATTTTCTTCTGGAAAATAAATATCATCCACTTCAGGGGATATCAATTCTATTCGCTTCAGAGAATTTAATTCCACTCACTTTGGGGAATTATATTCCTTTAGGGAATTTCTATTTCATTCACTTCAGGGAATATAATTCTACCCACTTTAATTTCATTCACTTCAGGGAATGCAATTTTCGATTCACTTCGGGAAATCTAATATCAATTCAGATCAGAGAATCTTAATTCTATTCACTTCAAGGAATGGTATTAAGCCAACTGAAAATTTTGGCTTTCTATAAATTCTAGTAGGATTTTCACTATAACAATGTGAATTTCAATCTTTCAAGGATAAAATAATAAAAGAAAGATACTCTTCTATAATTGACATACATAGGGTATAATATTCATACCTCCATCTGAAATAGCTTCAAAAACAGCGACAAGGTTTTCCTTTTCATATTCAAAGAGTAAGATTTGATTCTCACCATAACTTTCTACTAAGTAACTCAATGGTAGAGACTCGTGCTGATAACGTGTTATAAAATAACTGCAAAAGACAACAAATAGTATCAAGAGAAAACTGAAACTCTTATTCATTTCTGAATTATTTACATTATAATTATTCTTCTCTATTTATAGAGTTTTAGAAACTAGTAGCTGATGATTGCAAGCTGCTTACACTGCTACTTGTAAGTTGCTGATAACTGCAAGCTGCTTACGCTGCTACTTGTAAGCTACTTAGTAGCTGGTGACTGGAAGCTGCTTACACTGCTACTTGTAAGTTGTTTAGTAGTTGGTGACTGCAAGTTACTTACGCTAGTGTTTGTAAGCTGCTTATATTGATAGTGAATATCCGCCAATCGATATTTCATAACAATATTGACATTGTCAAAAGGTTGGCGTAGAAAACTATGTTTAAAAAATGGGCCCGACTAGACAAATTTTCTTTTCTTTTTCCTTGCGACATGAATTGCTGGGCCCGAAGTTTCGCACTGTGGCTTTATGTCATTTGCTTTCTCATTAATCATGATATTTCAATTTGACAAAAAAAAAAATTTGATTATGTTTCTAGGAAGTTCTAGTTCTGTTCTTTACAACTTCGTATGCTAGATTCAGCGGACAAAAACTTAAATTGTTTTCTTGACAAAAAAAAAAAAAGAAGCTTAAATTGTTTTATGATGTACGGTAAAAAATTTCCTTGTGATTTATGAAAGTGTAATGTACCTTCCTATATTCTCAAATTCCTTTATAAAGCTCTTGTAGTTTCTGAAATAATGCTTATATTTCTCAATTGTATATTTCTAGAGAAAAGTATTTAGCTTTGTTTTAAAAATTACAAGAGATTATGGGGAGATTCTGAAAAAATAGTGGAGTATTTTGCATTTTCAACAAACTAAAAGATCATGATTTATTACCTTTAAATCTAACATTTTTAGGGATCTAAGTCCACAAATAAGAATTTGAATAGTATATAATGTTATGAAAAAAATTTCAAAACATCATCAGCTTCATGCAAATATTTCTCCATTTCCATGACAAATTCGCGAACCCTTTAGCCACTAGGACTTTGGTCTAATGGTATGTTACTCGTTGTGTATGTAATTAAGAGGTTGTGAACTCAAGTCTCGCTAGTTATGTTGTATGGCCGTAAACTTTCCTTAAATCAAAAAAAAAAAAAAAATTGTGAACCCTTTTGTCTGTCTCCTGCTTTTCAGCTGAGGAAGCTTTTTCTTTTTATTTTTTTTGCTAAGCAAGCAAGAGTTAGTATTAATCATAAAAACATGTACAAAAGAAGTAATTACAAATGCATTGCAAGGCTGAAAACAAGGGATGAGATCACTAGCTGGCTTACCATTAATTGTGACCAACGTTCACTTCAATTTTTCGTCATTAAACTCTTTTTTGGCGCTGCAATTTTTTATGTCTGGAAAGAAAGAAACAACAGACTTCACCAAAATGGAGCGATATGCGAGGAATTTTTGTTTGAACAGATTCATTTCGATATCAAACATCGAATGTATGAAGTTAAAAAAAATCCATGCAATCGGATAATTTGTAGTGTCTGGGGTTTATACACCATATGGAATAATCAATTCATTGAGCACCAATACTTTTTTTTTAACTAAATGGGCAAGTATATCATTAAAACCCAAATATGTAATTACAAAGTCAATTACGAAATAACATGACCATTTAGACTAATATAATAATATCAACATTCCAAGCGTCGCAAATGATCCCATTCTAAATATTGTCTAAAAACATACTAACATAGTTGAAACCAGATCTACTATGGTCTATGGGGTCTTAGATCTTAGAATATTAAGTATGCATGTCAACAAATTTTAATGTTATTTCAATTGTCTAAATTATTTCATCATAATCGCATTATCACTCTACTATACTCGATTACCTTTATAACATAATTATATGAGAGTGAAAATAACCCATCCTTTTAGAAGATGCTACTAATCTTATCTCGTAGACCCTTCCTACCACTAAGATAGAGAAAGAGAGAGTGGGAATTTGTTGATTTGGATTTTAATTATTTTTTTGGGATAGTTAGTTTTTTTTTTTTTTAACCCATATAACGACATCATCCCTTTATCAAATTCTTAAATTAACTTAAGCCGTTAATCAAATTCCAACATGCCAATTTAACTTAATGAAATTTGATATTCTACATATTTATGTCTTAGCCTTACAATTTATTTTGCTTTTATTTAATGTTACCTATTGAAAAATAAATTTGGCTAGGCCGGGACTGGACTTTTTCATTAAGCGGTAGGGACCGTGATCAGGGAACCACTACATATTCATACAAGGGGCAAACTTCTAGGACGAAATAAAATTTAATCCAAACAGTTCACAGACAAACTACTTTGCGACAGAACAAAGAAAAGAGACAAACAAGGAGAAACATTGATGCAATAAAGTTTCCATAAATCTGAACACTTCCAAGTTATAAGTTACATAATACAATTAGAGATAGTAATGAAAGCAGATTTTGCGGATAATTGGTACGCTCCCGCCTCTACCCCAGCTCAAATGGGAAAGGTACTGGGGTGGGATTAACTTTAATCCCAAGGACGGGTACAAATAGGGATGCAGAATGCGGGGGCAAAGAGTGTTGGAGTAAACTTTTAAATGATTGGACAAGACATAGAAATAGGTCACCCTTCCCAAACCTACTACATTGGCATCCCTACATACAACACAAAACATCTTGCATGGACCATATAAAAGTTTATATGAAGCCAAATATTTTAAAGACATCAAATAGGTTTGGATCATCTCTTTTACTTTTTCACTCATCTACTAGATGAGGTGCATTATAAATCATGAAATTTTAAAAAATTAAATCCGATCGCCCATCATGCACCTCATCTATTTTTTTTTTTAAAATGCACCTCATCTATTAGAATGAGAAAAAAAAAATAGAGAGAATCTAAGAAGACATACAAAAAAAAAAAGTCTGAAACTGTAAAATATACACAAATCCAAACAGTTCAAAGACATAAACAACTTCATACATACAAATGTCTAAAACAACAAAAAATTTACACAAACCCAAATAGTTCAACCACATTATACATAAACAACTTCATACAAGGCCACGAGGGCACAAGTCTGGAACATATAAAGTTTACATAAATCCAAATAATTCCAAGACATAAAAAACTTCACAGAAGGGAAAAAGTCTGGGACGACATAAAGTTTACATAAATACAAACAATTCATACAAGGGCAAACATTTTTTGTTTTTGTTTTTTGTTTTGGGTGAGGATGATATAAAGTTTACACAAATTCAAACCATTCAAAGACAAACGTTCTTCCATCGACGTCGGCTTCAATATGCAACAGCAAACTCAGAACTGGGGACTGCAAGAGAACAGTAGAACTTCCAAGACCACAATGGCTAACTTGTCTGGCAATGAAATTGGAGAACTGAATAACTGAGAGCCTGCAAAGAGCTCAATGCTATAAATACTTGAACACACTTCGGAAAGTAGCTAAAAGAATTACTTTATGCTTTTCACGAGGCATAAATTCTACTTGACACTAGAGGAACACACCCGTGAAATTGCCTCAATGCAAATGATCATATCCAACTTGATGATTAAAATAGACAGAGAAATTATGGTAGACCGCTTTCAAAGAATTCATATATTGAATATCAAATTTCTTATATATATGATAAAAAATTTACTATATAAAGAAGGGTGATGGGATGATGGGTGATATATAGCATTGCTTGTAAAAATTCTATTATATAAAGAAGGGTGATGGGGGTGATGGGGTAATATATAACATTGCTCA
Organism: Ehretia macrophylla; assembly: GCA_037974665.1. Lineage (NCBI taxonomy): Eukaryota > Viridiplantae > Streptophyta > Magnoliopsida > Boraginales > Ehretiaceae > Ehretia > Ehretia macrophylla. Next base: position 101,370,469 of record CM075764.1, on the reverse strand, counting down.
AAAAATTATATTGGCAGAAATATCGCTGAAATGCATAAAAGAGTATATCTAAATATAATGGAAGCCGAAACCGTGGTTCGAACTCACGAATACAATAGGTGATCACTACTTGACTATTCTACCCAATTCTTAACGGGTGTACCAACACGACACATATTAGAAGTGATGTTTGTTTGTGTGGTTAATCAAATTCTTTTACAAGGTACATGAAAGCTCAAGTGTGTTACCTGACATTGATTCTGGTGGGTGTGTACTGTAGGAATGCGTCACCCCTGCCATAAACAGATATAGAGATCATGTACTTTCTAGACCATATATAATTGCTTCAAAATAAAGAAGATTGAAACACAGTAATTTTTATACGATCTAGATAGCCAGTTATATTTTTTTTGGCTATAAAACTGGAATAATGAATTTTCAGGGTTTATAACATGAACCGATAATATATATGTTGCTGATTAGCCAATGCCTCTGTGAAAGTAAAGAAGAAAACTGAAGCTGGTGACAGAATCTTTCCTGTTATAAAGTAACGATATCCATGGTGGTGTTCATCAATGCACCTTTTCACCTAATTTGTTTTCAGGTTTTAACACAAATAGAAATCTAAGGAAGAAAATACAAACCAAATACTTCATTGGAAATTATCAGAATAACAAGTTTGCTGCATATATCATATTTTCAAGTCACACGCGTACACACACGCATAAAACTGAATATTGATGGAAAGACAGAGATAATCAAATTAATATAGGCGAACACATCCAGGGGAGGGGGGATATGGGTTGGAGAAGAGAGAGGGGAAGAGAAGGGAGCAGCAAGTTTAGAAACTACCTGATAGATGGATGCAAGTTTACTCAAATAATGTTATGGATGCAATTAAGTGGTACTTTGTCCATGTCTTCTCCTCTCACTCCATTGACCATGCGAAGCCTGTTTTCAAATGCTATTGGCATTCTTAGGATCTTCAATTCTCGTAGATTTATCAAAAATTGTAATCCGTCTGGGAGCATCTTCAACTTGCTGCAATTTTCAATCACTAAAGTGGAAAGCTTGGGCATTGCTTTCTCTTCGACCTTCCAGCTCTCTAAGTTGCACAAATTTGAGAGCTCTAGACGTTTGAGTTCTGGAAAGGTTGATGCAGAGCAGATAATTTCCTTCCCTACGAAGGCATTATCAATCAAGATTAACACCTGTAACTTAGGGATCTTCTCCAATGAGGGCATTTGGTCAAATTGAAGTTCAGAACCACTGAGCACCAATTCTTGTAGATTTTCCAAAAATCGTAATCCGTCTGGGAGCTTCTTCAATTGGCTGCAATTTTCAATTTTCAAAGTAGAAAGATTGGGCATTGCTTTTTCTTCCACTCTCCAGCTCTCCAGGTCATACAAATTCGAGAGCTCTAAACGCTTGAGTTCCGGGAATTGGGATGCAGAACATATCATTTCTTTACCAACAAATGCATCATCAAGCAAGATTAACACCCGCAAACTAGGAAGCTTCTCCAGTGTGGGCATTGGGTCAATTTGAAGTTCAGAGCCACTGAGCACAATTTTAGCTAAGTTCTTAGAAATTTTACGATATGGTGGTATTTGACCCAAATGTCCCTCCATATACAAGACATGAAGAGTGGGACAGGCTATCAATTTTCTGAAAACTGAGTGCCTCTCGTCTGCATAGCAATCAAAGTTTCTGACATCAACAGATAAACGTAACTCATGCTCTGAAGGCCTGTTCATTAGGGATATCATCATTTCGATGGCCTGAAGACTCCCTTCGGTATTTGTAGTAAGGTACCAAATTTTAGTCAGTGTGAAGAGATCTTTAGCATCACATACCTCAGTATTGAAGTTTTCAAGTGTCTCAAGCTGCGTCAAGCCATCCAATCTTAGTTTAACACCACCACGGGTTCGGAATTTTAGTGGAAGATATAGATGCCTCAATCTTTTCATATTACGCAAAACATTTGGGATCTCTATTTCACACTCAATTTCGACCCGTAAATCAAGAATCTGCAAATATGGCAAGTAGCCTAGTGATGCGGGCAGCTTCTTCAGCAGACATCCCATAAAACTAACATATCTCAGGTGGACCAGGTCTGCAATTTTCTCTTCAGGGAGCATCCTACGTCCAAAGTTGATTCTATCAAAATCTAGAATCCTAAGAAATCTCAACTGCAGTATATGATCTATAAGTTTGGACAGCATCTCATCTGGAACCAGTTCTTGGTTTTCACCCGCATTACGGACCAAAAGAAACCGGAGGTTCTTAGTCAAGCGATCAAGGAATGTACTGTTGTTATGCGAACCGACATACAAGACAACTCGTACTTTGTCAGTCCAAGAAGAGGAACCAGAAATCTGTTCTGGTTCATTTTTCATCACCATTAAGAATTCTTCTTCTCGCCCCTTTAATAAGCAAAAGTCATGCATCAAATCGTGAAGGGAGCAAGACTTAAACTTTCCAGCAGTTGGAATTTCCTCTTCTTGCACATAAACCATGCATCTTAGATGCAGTTCCTTCAAATGCCTTTCCGCGACATGCATCAGAGTCTCTGATTGATAATTGTCTGATGATACTAAACCTTCAGCCATCCACAGATGATACAGTTTCTCTGATTTTATCTCCATGTTTTTCCGGAAAGTTGCTAAGTAAAGGAGACATGATTTTAATTGATAAGGTAACTCAACGTATATTGAAGTTAGAGACTGCAGCACCTTATCAATTCCTTCAAGTACTTCATTATTTTCACGCGCTGTCTTCCATTTTTGTAATGTAGACTTAGTTCTGAACTTTTCTCCAAGTGCAACAATGCCTAGAGGTAGGCCTTTGCATCGTCTTACTATTTCTCTCCCTATATTCTCCATCTCCGAGTCGACAGCGTTGACTTCTGCACAAAGTAAGGTGCCAATTTGGCTGTTAGAAAACAATGAAGTCACAAGCAACTAATTGATCAAGTTAGTTTGGCTTGAGTACGGGTTTGACTATGATTTTTGCTTTATCGTCGGGAACGTTCCAATAGTTCAACCTCAATTCCTTTTGGAACAAATTGTTTGTCGCTCTCATCATCCATTCTTCTCTTTACGGTGACTAATGGATTGATAATTAAAGAAAGGGTGAATAGCGTCTTGGCCCCCTGTAATTTATCATAAGTGTAAGCCGGTCTCTATCGTTTCATAATTGACTTACAACCCCTGTGTTTTTCAAAATTGGAGCACATTAATCCTTTCCGTTTCCGTTAGTTTTTCTGTTATTTTAAACAGAAGGTGTATCACACTCTCCCTTTATGCATCTATGCTACATTTTTTTATTTTATTTTTTTCACTTCTCTCATGACCAAAATTAGGGAAAATAAAACTAGGGATCTAAGTCAGGTGAAATGTATTAAGGATGAAGATGATAAGGTACTAGTCAAAGAAGATGAGATAAAAGAGCGCTGGAAAAACTATTTTTACAAGCTTTTTAACGATGGTCATTCTAGTAACATAAACTGGGGACAACTGGAAAGATCAGAAAATGAGTTAAACCGCACATTTTACCGGCGAATAGGAAGAGAAGAGGTTAAAGGGGCACTCAAAATGATAAAAGTTGGAAAGGCTGTAGGTCCTGATGGTATCCCAATCGAAGTATGGAGATGCATGGGCGATGAGGGTATAACGTGGCTAACAAGGCTTTTCAACGTAATTTTGAAGAGCAAGAAGATGCCTGATGCCTGATGCCTGGCGGAAGAGCACCTTAGTTCCAATATACAAAAATAAATGAGATATCCAGAATTGTGCCAATTACCGAGGAATTAAATTAATGAGCCACACTATAAAACTCTGGGAAAGAGTGATTGAAAGAAGAATAAGGAGAAATACACGGGTGTTAGAAAATCAATTTGATTTTTATACATGGAAGATCAACAATGGAAGCTATCTTTTTGCTAAGGAGGTTAATAGAATAATATCGAGAGAACCAGAAAAACTTACACATGGTGTTTATTGACTTAGATAAAGTATACGACCGAGTTCCTAGGAAAGTTCTGTGGAGGGTGTTGAAGGAAAAAGGTTTGTGTGTAGCATACGTTGAGGTGATATAAGATATGTACTATGGAGCGATGACTAGCGTAAAAACAAGGGAAGGAGAGTCTAGTCTTTTCCCGATTACAATAGGACGACATCAAAGATCTGCCTTGAGCCCATACCTTTTTGCACTAGTTATAAATGAACTCACTAGTCAAATCCAAGATGCAGTACCGTGGTGTAGAGGTGGCATTTGGGCCGGACTGACACAGGCCCAATTCAGCTCAGCACACGAAAATTCGAGCTCAGCCCAGCTCGAATGAAAGTAGGTTCGACTCGGCTCAGCCCACCATATATAGTTGGGCCGAGCTGGGACATATATTTTTGGACCCAACCCATTTGTGCCCAAGCCCAGCCCAGCTCGAACATAGCTCGAGCCCAGCTCAGGCTCAATTCGAGCCCAAATAAAACTCATTTTGAGATTATAAAACTATATATTTATTTTACTACCTATTGTCTCTTTATTATACTACAAGAGAATACACAATATCTATGGCTATGGGAAAAGAAAATCTTTCACAACGATTATGTTCAAATATTTGGAATCATTTTGCTTACTTTGAAGAACATGGGTATGTAATTTGTAATTTTTTTGAGCGTAAATATATATTTCGTTGTCAATTTGGAACTGGAACGCTTGTAAGTCATCTTGTATCTCAACACTCAAATGTTCCAAACTATTTTAATCATCAACCACCGCCTCCACTACCACCAACAGGCCCAGCACGCGCACAAGGAACATAATAAAATGAAGAACTTCTCCACTAACTTTCTTCAAACATTTACGTAATGTTCTTTTTTTTATGTTTATTAGTAACGTATCCGTGTCTCGTGAACTTGTAGTTTGTTAAGTACTGTTTTATCATTTATATTAATATTATCAATCAATTTATATCTTGTTAATTGTTAAATTAACTTTTTCGTAAAAAAAGTTAAGTTTAAGTTTTTTTCCTTATTAAATCAACTATCAAAATTCAGAACACACTAATAAAAACAAAAAATAAAAAGATGGGCTGGCCCAGCCCAGCTCAACCCAGCTCATGACTCATGGTAGCGGGCTCGTGGGCCGAGCTGGGTCTTATATTGCAAGAATTGAGCCCAGCCCAGCTCAGCCCACTAAACATATATGCCGAGTCGAACTCATTTTTCTTAACCCATGATTCGGTCGGGCCGTGCCGAGCCGTGCCAGGCTATCCCATTTGCCAGCTCTACCGTGGTACATGTTATTTGCGGATGATATTGTTTTGATAGATGAGTCTAGAGAAGATGTAAATACTAAGCTAGAATTATGGAGATCTAGTTTAGAATCTAAGATCTTTAAGCTAAGCAGTTCAAAGACAGAATATATAGAATGTATGTTTAGCAAAAATAAGTCGATAAATGCGATAGAGGTAAGATTAGACTCAGAAAGAATACAAGAAATTTTTTTTTTAGATACTTGAACCCTATGGTTCAACAAAATGGGGAGATTAATGTGGACGTTAATCATAGAATCAAAACAGGATGGACAAAGTGGAGAAATGCGTCAAGAATCTTGTGTGATCGAAAAATACAACTTAAGCTAAAAGGAAAGTTCTATAAGATAGCCATTAGGCCTGTTATGTTATATGGTTCGAAGTGTTGCGGTGAAATATCAACATGTTTATAAAATGTCGTTGGCTGAGATGAGAATGTTGAGATAAATGTGTGGCAAAACTAGGAAGGACAAGATTAGGAATGAAGTAATACGTGAAAGAGTAGGAATGGCCTCGATTGAGGATAAGATGAGAGAAAATCATTTTAGATGGTTTGGCCACGTAAGGAGACGACCTGTCGAGACGCATGTCAGAAGGTGCCAGGGGCAGATCTATGTAGTGGGGGGGGGGGGGGGGGGAGGGGGAAGGGGGGCTCGCCACGGCCCCCTCAACGTTTTAAATTTTTTAAAAAATATTTATGTAGTATCGTTAAAAAAAATTATCGGTCCTCCTAATTTTTAAGAAATTCTATATAATATCATTAAAAAAATATTTTGGCCCCCCCAATATTAAATTCCTAAATCCGCCCATGAAAGGTGCGAAAGTTTAAAAATAATACATCAGAAGAGGGGTAGAGGTAGACCTAAGATTACTTGGATAAAGACAATTAGACGAGACCTTATGTATATGGATCTCATAGAAGAGATGACTCTCGACAGGAAAGAATGGCGTCACATGAGCTGACCCCACCTAGTGGGACAAGGCTTAGTTTGGTTTGGCTTGGTTTGGTTTGGTTCTCATGACCAAAATACCCTCAACAGTTATTTTCAACCAAAACACACGTACAAACACACACGCCCTTGCTTGATTTTTGCTTTCTTTTTGTTCATATGTGTGTGTGTGTGTATATATATATATATATATGTATGTATGTCATATGTGCATGTGTACGTATATATCTTTATATATATACATATACATATATATGTCTATATGTAGACCAAATATATATATATGTAGACCAAAAAATAAAATAAAAAACTATATATATATATATATAGGGGGGGGGGTTTGACGAGAAGAATGGGGTGGGGGTACGAGGGTTAGGGGCTTGGGCTGTGTGGGTGGATGATAGGGTCTGCTGGGGGGGTGGGATGGTGGGTTGGGGGTAGGCTGAGGGTGCTACGGGGGCTGGGAAGTGGGGGACGGCAGGCTGGGGGTAGGGGTTGGGGAAGAGGATGAATTTTTTTTTTTTTTTTTGTGGAGATAAAATTAGTGTTAGTATTTTTTTTAACAAGAGTATTTTTGTCAAATCATACAACCGTTAAATTAACCAAACGGAATTAAGGTGTGGGGCGAGTTAGTTCCAATTTAAAAAATCAATAAATCTTTAATTTGAGCAATATACTCGACATGTGATTTTCAGTCCAAACTTGACTACTACTTTTATGAATGGGATAAAGACATATAAATAGATTCCAATGTTTTGGCAATAACTCAATCAAGGCCCTCACTTTTTATTTTTATTTTTTTTGGTTAAAATATTTCTATGGTCACTAAACTATTTCTTCAATCTTATTTTGGTCATCTAATTATTTTTTATCCTATTTTGACCATTCCATTAATATATATGTTAAAATAGACTAGCTGTCAGAGGTAAAATCATAAAATCACTTACACAAATTATATTTTTGCCATCAAATGAAACTTATTTACAAATCTCACATAACTTATATTTTTCACACAAATGAAAGTTACTTACAAATTTACCCCAATTATTTAGAAAGGTATAATAAGATAGACACTAACAAAACTTGAACGTCCCAAGACCACCCATTTATACAATATTACAACTACCTATTTATACCACATATATATATATATACACCCTGTGTTTAAGAGTAAGTGCGTAGTACCCCTTTGAATTTTTAAAATTCCCTGATCGGTACCTTGTGTTTTTAAAAACTAACACACCTGACCCCTTCCCACTTTTTCTGTCAAAATAATTAACATAAATTAAAAAAAGACATAAATGCCCTCAATTTTTTTTTCTTCTTTCTTTTGTCGTCTTCACCTACCCCAATTCTCATCAGCAATCCAGTGACATTGGAGCACCTCTACGCCAAAGCTCCCGTGACCATCTCTGCCACCACACAACCAAGTGCCTAAATGTCCGCCAGTGACCCCTGATCACCTCCGGCAACCAAAATATTTTAATTAAGGGTTTTATCTTTTTTGCTCTATTGTTAATTTTATAGCTTGTATGCTTCTTGTTTTTTTTTTTCCTACATCGATGTATTTTTTTTGCAAGTCAATGGAGATGATAGCTTTCTTGGAAATGGAAGCTTTAGTGATTCTATTAGAGTCGTCGCCAACCCAAAATCTGCAATCTTTACCTCACCATTTTTGCCTAAAAGAATATTTTGAAGCTTAATATCACAGTGAACGTAGCCATTTTTGTGAATAAACTGCAACCCTTTAAGTATAGCATTTGTATATTGACAACCATTATACAGCTTTTCACCATTTTCAACAACATGAAAGATGAAGAATATTCCAACAATACATTATACAATTTTTCACCATTTTCAAAACTATAACCATCACCAAAATAAGAAACAATATGAGGACAACCGTTGAGCTCATCCAAGATGAACTTCTCATTCATCAGCGAAGCAGAGTTTGCAACTCCACAACTCTTGACAACCATTAATTGACTAATCTCCAAGCTTTGGCATCTTGGTATTGCCAAACTAACAGTACCAAAGCTTCCATGACCAATTCTATTACCTCGTACCCACTCCATGGGATGGTTCTATTTTGGTGTAAGAAATGAGAGAAAAATATCGGGTGTTACAAGTTGTTTTTTAATTTTAATTTTGGTGAAAATTGGTTTGAGACAAAAAGAAAAGAAAATTAAAAAATATATATATATATATAATACAAGGGCATTTTTGTCCAACTAAGTAACATTTTAAGCCAAAAAACATGAACACTTGCACTTAGCGCGTGTGTAATGTACTCTCCGTTAAAAGTAACAGTTTTTTGAATGGAGGGGGCATAGGTGCTAGTTTTCAAAAATACAAGGTAGCGATCAAGGAGTTTTAAAAACTCAAGGGGGTACCGCGTACTTATCCCTAAACACAGAGGGGTCTGGTGCAATTCACTATATATATATATATATATATATACACACATACACACACACACCCCCCTCCCCCCCGCCACACCCACACCCACACCCACACCTACACCTACTTGTATACACACATACACATATATACACACACATAATTGGTGGTCTTGGGTTCAACTGTTGTTAGTATATTTCTTATTAGTAGTCTTGGGTTCAAGTGTTGTTAGTATCTTTTTTATTTTGCGTTTTTTAAATAATTAGGATAGATTTGTAAATAAGTTTTATTTTGTGAAAAAATAATAATAATAATAATTTGTGTAAGGTATTTGGTGGCAAAAATGCAATTGTATAAGTAATTTTATGATTTTACCCTGACAATTAGTCTATTTTAACATAAAAAAATTAACAAAATGATTAAAATGAAATCTAATTGATAGTTGGATGGCCTTAATAGTCTATTTTAACACAACAAAGAATGGATCGTGATTTTTGCCACCCTCCTACTGATGGAGTATATTGATGTTGTTCTTTGAGGTTAATTAAGGCTCCGATTGTCTGCTGTAAAATATTTTTCTAAGAAAATTGGTAACTCGAAAAATATTTTCTGGTCAAAGGAAAATATTTAGTTGAAAATAGTGAAAAATATTTTCATCTCTCACTCAAGACCACCTTCACCCACCCTTACCCCACTCACTTCTGTCACATTTTCAATTAATTATAATTAATTAATTTATAATAAAAAAATTAATTAATTTTAACTTAATGAATAAAAATTATAATTAATAAATAGGAAAAACATTGATTAATAACTTAATTAATAAAAAATAAGAATTAAATTAAGAAAATAATTCATTAATAAACTAATTAATAAAAAATATTATTTAATTATTTAACTATATTTGAGATTTTTTATTCATTGATTGAAATTTTTATTAACTATTAATAATTATTCAACCAATTTAGTTTTAAATTAATAATTTTATAAACTACTAATAATTAAACAATAATTAATTAATTCTTTTATTATATATTGATTAGAATTTTCATTAGTTAATTATTTTATATTTGTTCACTAATAATTTTAAAATAAACAATTAATAAATTAATAATTTTAATCAATTAATTAATTAATAGTGATTAATAAAATTTAAAATAAATAATTAAAAAGCCGTACTTTAATCAATTAATAAATTAATAGTGACGTAATTATTAATAATTCAAAAAATCAATAAATTAATAATTTTAATCAATTTTTTTTACTGTTACATCCAAATATAAGAAAATATTTTCCTGTGTAACAACCAAACACTAAAAAATATTATGTTTTCTTATAAAATATTTTCCTCTATAATATTCTCTTTTTCTGTGAAATATTTTTCACCAGTATGTTATTTTACGGCAAACAAATAGAGCCTAAAGATTAATTCTCTTAATTGATTTAACTATTATTTATACCAACACATATATTTACATTATATAGATAGATATATATATATATATTTGGTTTGAGGGAGGCCTAAGCCATTTAAATCACTTAGGATATTACGCATGAGACTTAATCTCGAAACCTCTCGCATCTAAAGCGAGAATCATATCACTATACCAAATAGCCAACCATTTACATTATAATTTGGTTGAAGTAATCTTCTATATAGTGACCATTTATCTAACTATGCCACTTGTTATTTTGTAAAAGAAAGATTATTACAAAGTGGGCCACTCTTGAATATCTTGTATTGGATAATTTGTTGGTTGGATGGAGTTACCCTTTCGCAGTCGACTACATTTTTCTCTCTCACATAAAAAATAGGTTAAATATAAGGACAATTATGTAAATGGTTCGCATTGTTTTCATTTTTTTAAGTTAGTCCTCGTTATTTCAAACGTTATAAATCAATCCTATTATTTTTAAAAAGTGGTCAATTTGGTCCCTAACGGTAAAATTGGTGTTAAATTTAATGAAAATGAATATTAATACAAGGGTAAAATAGGAAAAATGCTATAACATTCCATAAAAATTCAATTTAGTCTTTAAAGTTTACAAATAAATTTAATTAAGTCCCTAAACTTTTAAACAAAATTCAAGTTAGTTCCCAAACTTACAAAACATTTCAATTTTGTCCCTAATTCATTTCATCTTCTTCATCCTTTTTCACCTCCATCAATATACAACTACTAACCCTACGCCACACACCCCTACACACATGTACATATATGCATATATATACAACACATATACGAATACATATATATACATATTCTCATTCTCATGGTTAATATGAGGTAATAAATTTGAAAATCTCATTCCTAAATAATCTGATTCTTTCCAATTTGGAATTACACATTCTTGACAAAATACATGAGATTAGTCCATTCTCATATTTTTTTTATAATAAACTCATTTTTAAATGAGAAAAATACTATTTGAATATAGAAGAATTAGATGAAATGGTCAAATAATAACCTATTGTTCTGTACTAATAAGTTCAGGGTTTGAAGTACGACTATAACATCCATTATACCCTAAAAAAACAAAATATCTTACAAAACTAGTCCTTACATGTATATATATATATATATATATATATGCTACAATCTTAAAAAAAAAACTAAACCTAATAATAAGTAAATAATAACAATTATTGATTGATAAACATATTATGTACATGTTACCAAACTCGTTTGTCAAATAACCAACATATCCTTTCAAAAAAATAACATATTACAAAAATAGCTGCTTATAATAATAATAATAATAAGTTACTAAAAAATCATCATCATAAATAATATTAAGAAATAATAATAATCTTATAAATAATAAATATAACAAAGGGAAATCTCGTTATTTTACACAAATCATTGTTGATACTAATCTTGTATACTAACTATAAAATATAGTTTCCAATCAATACATCCATTACTATCGTAATTACTAGAGCATACTAAGCCTAACGTATTCTTTACCAAGTTCATTCCTTAACTCATATTATTTATTTCCATATTCATTCCAAGAAGGGAATCGCTACCTAATTGTTTTTTTCCTAATACCAAGTTCTCCATCCTAAAAAGAAGATAGGAGAGGAAAGACTAGCATTATCATTGGATATCTTCTCGTAGGACTTTATGATAGAAAGAAAATGCGGTATCTTTTTAGATTTGTCTTGTCTTGATCTAAGAATAAATAAGGCGAGAAAGTTATACAGAAATTAATGTACCTGGACCATCTCTTCGAGTTACAGATTGGATAAATAGTTGCCAAGCTTCATCTTCAGATAGACAGCTCATTGTGTGGATTAATCCCTCGTCAGCAGTGGCTAATTCTGCTACTTCAAGTGACCTCGTGGTAATTAATATTTTGCTACCTGTCTTCCCCGATGGGAAGGCAATCCGCAGCCTTTCTAAAGCATCCTTTGACAGGACGTTGTCCAGAACAATTAGGCATCTCTTCTTCTGCAGGGAATCGTAGAGATGGTTGGCCAATTCTGTATCGTCCATATCCTTGATAGCTTTTCTCTGCTCCTGATCTTTGAAAAATTCGCGAAGAATATCTTGACAATATTTAGCTCTGGGTGAAAGTTTCTGAGTTATGTGAACCCAAGCAAAATATTCAAAACGTTCACACTTCTGAACAGTATGCCACAGTTTGCTCGCAAGACTGGTCTTGCCTATACCAACCATACCGCATATGGAAATTACTTGGTAGTTTTTGCTTTCATCCAAAATACTCGAGACAAGCCATTGTATATCTTCCTCCATCCCGACCAAATGCTCTTCGCCCTTGGTGTTATTACTTGGCGAGGTTTTCCTTGACGATTCACCATCGACGCTAGTATCTAAGCTCTGTACTCCAATTATTCCATAAGTTGAGCTACTCTGCGAGAGGCTGTGCAACTTGCTTTTTATTTCGTTAATATCTGATTCTATGGCTTCTACGTCTACAGCTACAACCAAATATGAAAGAACGGAATTCCTGAGAAATCTCTTGATCCTCTTTTCTTTGATTCTCTTTACATCAGAGCTCTCAACGCGGATGACAAAAGTTTCAATGACGTCTTCAATTCTGTAAGCAAGAGCTTTGATTTCCCTGACCCAGTGGCGGACCCTCTCTTCTTTACTCTGTCTTTCATCCGCATCTGTTAGGAAACTCTTCATCCTCGTTAATTCTAACCTGATTTCCTCAATTTGATCCTTCACTTTGTTTAGCTTCAACTTTTGATGGATGGGCGAGATCTCTTGTAGCGCGATAGTAGCAAGCTCATGCAGAGTAATACCGACCGCTAACTGTGCCATTATCTCAGCTGGATAGTGAAAAAAGCACAAGAACTCGGGAATATATTAAGTTGTCACCTATCAGTTTAGCAAACCATTCCTAGCTCCGCACTTTTCTTTTTTGTCAGCGAACACCTATCACAAAAGGAGAGGAAAATGAAGGCAGTATCTTGATAAAAAATGGTAATCTGTCTATAGCGTTCATAGCCTTTGAGGAGCATGCTTGCTAGGCTCAATGTCTTAAAAATGGCACCTACTAGAAATGGAGATAGGGTTTAAAAGGACAACCACAAGTAGTATTATTAATGTATAGGCATGTGTCCACATTACAATTAACACTTCAGATTACATAATATTTTATGAGTGTAAAAAAGGGCAAATGTGGTATGCTAAATGCCCAGATTCAAGAGAATTAATAACATATTTATCTAATTGAAATTCTTGTTTCCTCTGTTCTTTTTGTATGGCTTGCCTTCACATAAAACATTTGAATTTCAGTTTTTGAGATTTTGGGTTTGTGCTTTGAAATGGGCCTTGAAGAATCAAAGGAATGGCTTACAAACTGGCCGCTGTGTTTTATTTGTCCATAATTCCTATGGGTAATATTCCGATTTGACCTTGGTAGTTTAGAAGAGCTCGCATTTGTCCATAAGCCTTGAAACCGACATGAAGAAGTACGCTTGAGCACATAAATACCAGTTCTGTCAAAGGACCTACGAAAATCACGGCCTTCCCTACGCTTGATCTAACACATGGCGCAAAGATGGTAAGACATCACATCACCTATGTTGTCTGGTCTGCAAAAGTCGGAAGGGTTGTCGAGTTCGTTAAATATCCCTTCCTGACACTAAGCAAAAGTAATTCATTCTATACACTTGCACTCATATTTTCTCTCTAAAAATATTCACCAAGTTATAGCCATTGAGCTTAAGACTTAACATTCAATGATTGCTAACTTGATCATAAGAACCCCTCCGAGATTGAGCCTCATTTTTCTTGCAGGTTAGTTGGGACATAACTATATCTTTACCAGAGCATTCATATTTTTTACCTTAACAATAATAATAATGTAAAGGCTATTATGGTGGTGGTTAGAGCTGGTACAGGCCCAATACAGCCCAGCATACAAAAACTTGAACCTAACCCAACTCAGTTCCATTTGGCTTAACTCAGCCTAACTCACCATATAAAAGTGAGTCTGAATTGTATCATAAAAATTATAACTAGCCCAATTCAGCCCAAACTTGTTTTGGCACGGGACCATCCTAGCCCAACTCGGAACTTAGCTCCTTGTAGGGGCATTAGGCCTGCGGACTATTAAACGATTTTTTACAAATACTAAGCAACGGTTAAAAAATTGCAATTGAATTATAATTTGAAAACTGTTGTCAAAAACTAATTTCAAAAGCAATTATTAATGAAAGTGAAAAAAATTAATTTTTGAAATTAAATAAAAATGTTGTGTAAAGTTATATAATGGTGAAAAAATTACAATTGCAATAAAACACCTATTACGACAGCTTATTCAAATTTTCAATTAGAGTAGTGAGCCCAGACAAATATTGCAAGAAATAACCTCTGTAATGAGTAGTTTATCATTCTCTATAATTATAATTCGAAGGAAATTAAAATAAAAAAATTCCACCACGTCATTCGGAACCAGAAAAAAAAAGGTCGGTATTGGAAGGAAATGAATCTGATTTTGAGTTTGGAAAATAAAAATAAGGAAATGCATCAAAGTAATTTGTTGTGTAGACTTTAATTCTAATTAAGAGATTGCTCATGCGAATTCATAGAACAAAGACGATGACGAGCCCAGAAAAAACATTGCCGTTGATTGCTGACGCTATGATAAATGATAAAGGGAACTTAAAATCGCAAAGGAACTTAAAAACACATCACAACTTTTCAAGGAATGTTTCATAAAATAAACATTAAGGCAAGTCCAACAAACTACCTATTTTTTCTCTATAATAAAGAGTGAAATTAGTTATTCTCTACTTTTATAAACTCTCTATTTCAGTTTTACTTCAACAATACTCTCTATTCAAACTCTCTATTTCTAAATTCATCTACAAATAAAAATAAAATATCATATATAAATTTAGACTCTTTATTTCTGAATACTCTCTATTCAACACTCTCTATTTAATTTTTCATGTGTACGTATGCTTGGTCTTATGAGTGAATTGATTGAAGTATGCAATGCAAAAAATCCTTAACTCCATTTTTTTTTATCACAACTGTCCAATCATCTGTACATAAGCCTTCTTGGTGTAATTAGTTGGAAAACACCATGTAAAGATTTTTTTTTTCTTTTTTGGTAATTGCCTGGCTCCAATAGTCTTTTTGCTTCAAAGAAAAGCATGCCATCACAATGAATGAATTAGAAGAATTACAAAAAAGAAAATAGAATTGGACAACCGTCTTTTTGCTCCAATAGTTTCTGCAACTTTGCAGCAGCAGCACAGCCAAAGAGCATTTGACGAGTTCTTTTTTTCTCGCCAGATGTGAAGAGCCAAAAAAAAAAGAAGTAGCGAGGAGGGTTAGGATAGAGAGTGAGATGAAGAGGATGTTAGAGATAAAATTTGGTACTTTTGCTCTCTATTTTAGCTAATAAGGTGATATAGCTAGTTTGTTAGACTTGCTCTGCCGTTATTTACTAATTTTACGATGGTGAAATGACGTAATTAATGCAGATCTCAGTTATTCAATTGTTGCTTCTATGAATGCATAAGTACTTACTCTTGCCGCAACCTCTAAACTTGAGAATACTGTTGATGGCTTATCTCCCTTCCGCAACCAACATTGATGGCACAAGTCCGTCGAGGCATCATCAAAAACCGTGTTTAGACTGCTCTCAAGATGTTGCCCCAAATGGAGAAAGAAACATCTTTTCCAAGGTAGTACATACGCAATGTTCTGTGTTTTATAGGAAATGATGAAGCGCTGAGGCCTTCCCTATGACATCATATACAAGCAGAGTAAATTTTTTCGAAGTTTTCTTACAGTCTGTTTGGATTGAGGGGACAAAATTTAATAAAGGAAAGAAAGGGAGAGTATTATAATGAAAATGAGTGAAGATGATTAAATTATGTTTGGATTGGTTAATTTTATAAAAAAGAGGATCATAAAGGATGATGAGTATTTATTGTTTGGATTATAAAGAAAATAGAAGAAGAGAATAAATTTTATGTGTAAAATGATTTTTATGTTATTTTCGTATAATATTTAAACTTTTATAATTTTATTTTTCTTCCGGTGCAGCTCTAATAGATCAACTCTTGAATATCACTTTTTTTTTTCACATCTGAACATCACTTTCCTCAAAACAAGGTTTGACCAAAAAAAAAAAAAAATCAATTCATTGCATTCCAGACTCAAACACCACGGTTTGACCAAAAGAAAGAAAACACAGACATGCGATGCAAGATAGCTATAGTAGTAGATATACAAATTGTGTAGTATTACAAGAACACAACAAGGAAGAAAAGAAATGCAGAAATTTTACAGCCGCATAAGGAAACTAGTGCAAGTTTGGTGACTAGTGCTTTGAAGTTGTCCATTGCAGGCTTGAATTTTTTTGTCATTTTGGTTGGAGTTGGTGTTAGAATCTTGATGGGGTTGTTGTTGTTGTTCTGATAAAGGTGACGGTGGTGGTGGTTTTCTTGTTGTCGTTTTGATGAAGGTGACGGTGGTGGTGATTTTGGGTTGTAATTAAAATAAAATAAAAGGTTATAATAGTCATTTTAAGAAACATAATTTTCCTCTCTTTCCAAATGACTCTAATTTGGGAGGACTGAATTTTGGGGTATATGAGGGGTTAGGTCCATCCCTCCTATTCCTCAACCATCTATTTCCTTTTAAAACAAACAGCGGGAGGCATTACTCCCCTCTCCCCCAACCGTCCCCTTCCACCCATTCCCCTCAATCCAAACATATCCTTAATGTTTTACTTTATAATTTCTGGAGGAATATACCAACAATAACGCTAACTCCAACAGTTTTTTTATTTTTGTTTTCTATACGTAGGGAGTTTGGCATTCCTCCTTAGCTTTAAGGGCCTTATTTCAATTTTACTCCAAGAAAAACTCTACTTTTAATTTATCCTTATTTTAAGTAGTTTTTAGTTCAATTTCACTCCAACAAATTCTCTATTTTAAAGACTCCCTATTTTTATTTTTACTTTAATGTATCTCTATTTTGATTAAACTTACTATTGTAATTTATTTATTTATATTTTTTATTTGTTAAAGATAATAATTTTTTTTAATTATTGATTTTATTTTCTATTAGTTAATTTCACATGCATCTGTAAAAGAAACAAAAAAAAAAGTGACAGATGTCCATTTAATTTGATATGGTATAAAAAAACCATTTTTTAAAAAAATAAGCCTTAAATAAAAAAAGAAAGAAACACAACATAGAACCTTAAATCAACAAAAACAAAAACAAAAACCAAAAAATAAACAGAAACAAAAGCAATTCTCCAGCTTTTGGGATATAGAGAGCCAACGAGGACCTCTTGCAAAAAAAAGGGTTCCCAATTGTAGGAAGTCCCATATAAAGAGTCTGTTAGAGACTTTTTTCTAAAGGGAAAATGCCATTTTTTCCCATGAGGTATGGTCAATATCACAAACTCTCCCATGAGCTTTTATTATTATCCAGATTCCCCCATCAACACTAACACTGTCAAAGAATTTAACAGTCAACTAGTTAACTTTTTGAAATTACTCTTTCACCCTTTTTCTCATACCACCATTATCCCAGCTAGCTGCTAAAAATAACAAATGGCAAGACAACTTAACCATGCAAAAAGAAATTAAACACACCAATAAAAATTCATAAAAATCTACTAATCAACATCCACTCATTACAAATTACATACCACCTTAAAAAATAAAAGTTTAACTTCATCATCCAAGACAATAAAAAAATTCATAAAAGTCTACCAATATTCACCATCTTACAAAACATAATTCATAACAAAAGTTACATTCCATCTTAACCAATTCATCATAAATAATCAATTTATGCATGCCTACAAAAAAGAAGAAGATGTATTTAAGTATTCATTAAAGAAAACTCTTAAGAAAATTGAGAAACCTTTTACCTAGGTGCAATAGGACCTTCATCGGGCATGGCTAGTCTCCTAATGTTCTACAGACTAATAGACAAAAATTGCACATTAATAGCCGTGAACAAATATAATAACTTAAACATAAAGACAAATGGAATAAGAATATCACAATACAATAAATTTGTTTAAGACATAATCAATAGTAAATAATATAACCTGTTGTTGTACAGTAGATTTTGACTTCTTTCTTGATAATCTCTTGAATGTCCCCTGATTTCTTTTTGGACATGAAGTTTTGTTATGTTCCATTTCTTTGCAAAGGCTACATTTGAGATGGACTTATCTAGGGTCCTTTGCAGATTCCCTAATGCAGCCATATCTTTCAAAATAAAATATTTGCAAAATAAAATGGATTCTAATCTCAATTTGTCATTGTTAGCTTTGCTGAATCAATACAGAGGTTATGCAAATTTGTTCTTATCGCAATACAAGCCATTAGCTTTGATTATCCACTGATAACTATTCTAAGAAAATAAACAGACCCATATCTCTTACAATGTAAAACAACTTCTGACAAAAAAAAAAAAAAACATTGTAAACCAACTTGCACAATAAAAAATTCAGCCATATCTCTAGTGATGCTAAAGGTAAAATAAAAAAATCACAAAGAGACAAACAACACATAAAGAATTAAATCACTTATGGACAATTAACATATTATATACTAAATTGGATCAAGCTAAAAAAGAAAAACATTTTCTTGTGTGCATATTTGTGTCTTCATGTGCACGTTGTGATAAGGATTAGAGCATACCTGCGTAGGCAAGATCAATGGCTAGGCGAAGAGCTTCTGACTGTGCTGCAGTGAGTGTGCGGCTATTTACCAAAAGATCTGACCAAAGTACATTTTTATTTTCTGTTTTGGTTTTAGTAAAGAACAAAAAGACATAACAACCATTTTACCCTAACATTTAGTTAGAGGAGTTAAAAACCATGGGGGAATCTGGGTAATAATAAAAGTTCATGGAGGAGTTTGGAATATTGGCCATAGCTCATAGGGGAAAATGGCATTTTCTCTTTGTCTAAATTTGTCTTTCTATAATAGCTAAGGAACTATTATAAGAAAGCTATTGGAGATAATCTAAGTTAATTAATTAATCAACTTTATTTTATAAGAAAAACATTTCGCAAAACTTGAACATCCGCATCCGCATGTTCTAAAGAATTTAATTTTGGAAAAAGAAAATTGCATAAATGGTCCTTATTGTTACACCAAAATCTTAAATTCATCAATTTTATTAGATTTTTAATTTTAACTGGGAAAAAAATGAAAATCCTATTAGTAAGCTGGTGTTAATGAACTCCCTACTATATCTAAAGATGCCTACCAATGGATATATGTTGAGTTTTCATATCAAACGGTGGTTGTAGCATTTTCAATTTTTGTAGTTGATGAATTGAAGATATTTAGAGATTGTTTTATGCGGTGTCTGAAAAAAATAAAAAATACCACGTAGGAGTTAAAAAAAAATACAACGTAAAATAAATAGTAACACAATCATTTAATTATATGCAAAATAGAGATTATTGGTTCAATATGCAACGACAATAGTACCGACTCAACTCAAGCATTTGAACTTCCTGACGTTGATTGATGGTTGCAGTTGTGGTTCATTTGTTTTGATTGTCTTCTTGTTGATGCTTCTTGTTAATTAGACCATTTCTAGTTAGTTGCATCCAGTGCGGGAATAGTATGCTTTCATCTAGTTTGATTTAGTAATTTTGATTTTTCTTAACTATCCCGTGTTTCATTGTAATATCTTTTAGGCTAGTTTTTACTTTGTGCAATTTCTTGTTTCTTGATGTAATTGAACTCGGATCCCCTTATGTATTTTTCTTTAAAAATATAAACTGCTGACTTAGCCAAAAAAAACAAAAAAAAAACAATAGTAACAGAAGGGCATGAAAGAATCCTTAAAAAGTAGCAAAACTAAACTAGCATAACTTAGACAGAGTATTTGGGCCCAACCTCTTTAAAGCACTCTACTACGAAGTCGGCAAAGGCCTTTGCCTTAATAACAATCTTGGATAAGTTGGTGATATCCTACTGACTAAGTTGGACGGCCATTTTAATAGTCGACTCGAAATATCTGGCTTATCTAAGACTTGTTGAAGTGGCATCCCCGTGACCACCTTAATACGGTGAGCTTCAAAATAGGGTTTCAATTTTCGTGTCTCAATAATTAATGCTAGTATCACCTTCTCAATTATGGGGTACTTGAGCTCAGCTCCTCTTAAGATCATTTTTATATAGAAGACGGGCTTTTGGATTTTCTCGTCTTCATGTATTAGGGCAACAGTGATCGTGATACTTGAGGTGGCCAGAAAAAGGAATAAATATTCTTCTTTCTTAGGTTGGGATAGAATTGGCAGAGTTGTTAGATACCTCTTAAGCTTTTTGAAAGCCTACTGGTATTAGGGAGTCCACTTGAAATCCTTCGAGTTTTTGAGTGTCTTGGTTAGCGATACACATTTATAAGTAGATCTCGATATGAAACGGCTGAAGGCAGCCACTTGCCCCACCAAAGACTCCATATCCCCTGTATAGTCAAGGGGTCATGTCAAGAATGCTTGAATCTTCTCAGGATTGGCCTCGATTCCCCACTTGGTGAACATGAAGCCTAGGAAGTTTTCGATAGCTACCCTGAAGGCATACCTCTGGGGATTTAATCGCGTCGTTTTGTGCTAAAAAATAGTAAGGTTAAATGATTAGAAATATTGTTTACCTTAAATTACCTCTAACTATGGCAAGTAGATGGTCGATCCACAGAGATTGGGTTATCAAATTAATTTAAGTCCTTAATTTAGAATTATTTGACTATTTTTCGTCACGGATAAATTTGAATAAGTCCAAAAGTTTAAAAGTCCAAAAGTACGGAAGTACGGAAATTAAGTCCAAGAGATGTCTACAAAATGTCCAAAGATACGGTAGTAACAAGGTCCAAAAGTAAATTAAACAAATGTACAAAATTGAAGAATTACAATACTTAATAATACAATGAAAATCCAAAGGGTTAATGATTCAGGATGGTTATAGCTCGGTATACTCAAGTACAAAGTTATTGATTCAGATTAAAAGTTAAATCATTCAGAAATAGGGTTACAAGCTCTCACTACTGAAATGAGCCTTTAATTTCGTAATTGATAAGATTAATTAATTAATAAGACTGAATGTGTTGGTACAACCTAAAGATATCCAATCTCTCAATTAATCTTTCACTTATGTAACCTGGAGGTGTCAGTACAACCAAACTAGAATCCATCCGAGGTAGTCTCGTATTGCCACTGGTTTACAAAACCGGGTGTATATGTACTTTCAATTAAATATAACATAACTACAAGTATACGTATAATTAATCAAAGAATACATATAAATAGAAATACGAGACTTTAATAAATCTGAATCACAACATATGTACAAGAGTAACCTCACACGTACCATCCCAAATTTCGGGTCTAGTGTGTCATGATAAACTTTAAAGTACAAGAAATCATAATAAAAACCGAAATAAAATAATACTTATCATGTTGAACGGATTTCGGTAGACCGGTATGATTTCGATATGTTGATGACTTACTAGACCTTTCCCTCATGATTAAAACTTTACACATAACTAAGAATAATAATTAAAACACTCAAAACTCACTTCACAAATACTAGAGTAGGAGAAATTGAGCCGAGAAGAGAAAAAATGGTACCAGCAAAATGAAATGAGGAAGAGAGTATTTATAGAAAAAATCTGACACTATTCACATGTACTATTCACGCAATGATATCATTAATGTGTCATCACGATGTCAGCGCCAAAGTCAGCGTTGTATCAGCACGATGTCAGCGCCAAGGTCACCATTGTGTCAGCAGCGAAGATACTATTCATGTGTTGACTTTTTCTATTCACCTGTTGACTTTGACTTTGACCAAAACTTGACTTTGACTTTGACCAAAAAGTTGACCAAGGCTACTTCAAGGTTTTTCAGCATCCTGAATCCATTTCGCACTCCGTTTGGCCAAATTCAATCTCGATTTGCTCATGTCAAGGTCGTTCTACCTTCCTCCTTCAGTATTGTGCTGAATTTTTTGTTCAAGTATTGGCTTTTGTGGCCATTTTTACTATTTCTTCTTCAGAACCTATATTGCACTAAATTTGTGTAAAATATACAATGAAGCTTGAAATAATAATGCAATATACATGATTCAATGGGTTAAAATTACTAAAAATATGGATTTATCAACCTCTTCAAACCCATTCTTTGTTTGTCCTCAAGTAAAGACATCAATTACTTCATAGATTAAAAATATTAAATTTAAGCAGTCAATGTATTCATACAGTTATATTTTATAAAATACATGATTAACAATGAGTTTGTCTTCCAAACAATTCCACCCCAAGAAATCTTTTTGTATCTAGAAGAATAGAAACCAACTTAATTACAAAAAATCATTTGAGTTTTTTTAAGCACTTGTAACTCAATTAAGAGTTAAGAAAATTAATCACGCAAAATTTGTAAAATCGAAAATATTTTCTATAGATAGTCATGAAATGTTAAAACTCAACTACCTTCCAAATCGCGTAGTACTCTCTTAGATTTTTTTTTCTTTTTCTTAATATAGATGACTCGGATGATAGATGTTGGTTGACTCACTGATTTCTGAAATTTTGCCTTTCATTCGTTGAATTATATTTGGTGAAAGAATGCTTGTCTGGCAGGATTTGTATTGATAGTTTTTTCATAAAAAATGCTCAAAAATAGTTAGAAGAAAGCATTTGTTATGGATTTCTTTTCTGGCTCTTTTTGTTGAATCAACACTTTTGATATTTGAATGATGTTGAGCGAGTCATCTACACATTTTAGTTTTTTTTTTTTTTTCAAAAGAGTATACCGATCTAGAAAAATAAGTCAAATTTTAATAAAACATAACATCTCATATTGAAAAAGCCTTAATCTACTCCTTTTTTGATAATTAATCAAAAATCTCTAATTAAATCATATGACGCTGTTGGGATGTAATAATAGTTAACAAGGTTTCAAAAAAAAAATCTAGATGCAAACTCAACTCTTAGCGGCTAATCATTTTTTCATTCCAAATTCACAGTTAATTCAAATATTTTATCACAATCTAACCATATTTCAACAATTAACTACTCAAATTTAATTATTATGAATAGGTGAAGTAAAAGTTTTTAATTTTTTATCAATTTTTTTTCTCCTCAAACCCGAGCCTTACATTGTCCTCAATGAAAGAAAACTATGTAATGCAAAGTAAAAAGAAAGATACAACCTGATAAACAATCCAAGCAATGTTCCTCAAAGACTTTCTGAAAGAAGAATTGTCAAACAAAATCTCAAAAATCAACATTAGCCGTGAGTTTAAATAAAAACTAAAATATAAAAAACATGATGAAATAACTAAAATAACATAAAAAACACGCCACTGAATTACGATGGTAGTGGCGGCTGAGGACCTGAGCCTGAACCTTTCATTGAAGCAAGTTCAGCTCATAATGCAGCAAACTCTTCCCTCTGTGACTACTTAAATTCAGCAAATTCAGCTTTCAGTTCACTTATTTATCCCAATCCTGCAGCAAGGTTAGTATTCATGACTTGCAGTTCTCTGTACATTTTTTTAATCAATGATTCTTTAGATTGATCACCCTGTTGTTGGGAAGAAGTGGCGCCTTCAGCAAATTGAGTGGAAGGCCGTGGAGCATTTAATGCTAAGGGCCTTTTTCGAACAGCGCGCTCCAAATGTTTAAAACTCTTTGTGAACTCCGATTCACCATACGAAGTAAAAGGGAGATCCATGAATGGCTCATCAGGTGAAAAAGAAAAATTAAACCGTTGAAGTAAAGAAACTATCAATCGAGGAAAACGAAGTGTAGATGTAGCATCAAACCTCCTCATATGGTCTATAAGACTCATCATATTTTCCCTAATTACAGCTCCAACATCAGAAAGGTCACCTTGATAAATCCAATATAAAACTTGTAAAATAACTCTCGTCCTTTCATGATCATGACCATAAGGGCAAAGATTTTTTTTTAACAATGATATCTGTTAATCACATATCCCTTGGGAGGGAAGATCTCCTTATACCGACACTGTGTGGTAGAACTGGACCCCCACACAAATTTGTAGCAATTTCTAAATCGGTAGTTCTAACAGGGAAATCCGTATTTGCATCATAAAAATAATCATGCCCACACAGTATAGTCATGATATCAGTAGTAATAAATTGAAATTCAAGACCATCAATTGATGCACTAAATGTACCATCATCATACGAAAGATGCTCATAAAAATGTCGAATGAGACGAGGAAAAACAGGAACATCATCAAAAGGTGGGTGCAGAAAACAGTCAAGAAAATATCTCTCAAAAAATTTAAAAGCACGTTGCCCATCTTCGGAAACACTCAAAGCATCCGAAAAATAAGTTTTGGCCTCGATTTGAGCATTCTCAAGTCGTGCAGTCAACGATAATCTCTGCCTTTTTGGAGCCATAATCTTAATAATAAACAAAAAAAAAAACTAAATCAAAAAAATCACAAAATAAATTTTTTATATTATTTTTTTATGTAAATACTATTTATTCAAACAACACCAATTAACAACCTCAAAATCATCCTTAACACACAACATTTGTAAATCATCCGATTAAATCCTCTAACATTTAAACAATTTATAAATCCTAGATTTAGGGCAACAAGAAAATAATAGACATAAATTTATCTACATAAATCTAAAATTTTTAATTTTTGGTTTTTTTTAAAATAAAAATTAAAGGAAATATAACAGAAAATTTTAAAACTAAAATCTAACTAAAACCTATATATAAACATATATACCTACGCATATACATACACATATACATACACATATACATATGTAAACATGATAAAAACTCATACCAAAATCAAGATCCAAGCTTGTAGAACAACAATATTGCATCAACTAGTATTAAAATTTATTCCTAAAGCTTTAAAATTCATATATACAAACATATATAAACATATACATACATATCTAAAACTCAAAATAAAGCTGAAAAAAATGCGAAAATAAGATGAAAAGCTTGGAAACTAACCTTGGAATGTAGATCTTGAGAGAACTTGGGGTGGGGAAGGTTTTTGGTGATGTTGAGGGGTGATTTCCGTGGGTTGGGGGGAGGGGGTATTTTTTTAGGTTTCAAGGCTGCTGCAATTGGGGCTTATGTTATAAGCCCTGACTGTGGTTGGGCGCTCAAGCGCCTACAGGGCGATTAAGCGCCTTGCTGCATTCTTTCAGTGAATTTTTTTTTAATTTTTTTTAATAGAAATAAATACATATATAGCATGCTAACATATACATATATATATATATATATATATATATATATATATACATATATAGATTATATGAATACAAAAATCATAAACAAACCACACTATTTTATTGATCATAAAGACATTATATAAAAGAAATGAAAATACAACAACAGAAGACTATCCCCTAAACTTGGAAATACATGATTAACTTCAATCATTCTTAATATATCTATGATCCTACTTGACAAGGAGATAAATAAGGAAAAGGTAAAGGATGAAAATGCTTGCAAAATAGTACATGATCATGGCAAATTGATTAGGCGTGAGAGTCCCGAACATTATTGTGGTTGAATGCAGCAAAAAAGAAAATTGAAAGAAAAAATTTTGAGAGAGAGAAGAGGCGACTGTGGAGAGAAAGGAAAATGAGGAGAAGAAGAAAGAAAGAGGGCTTTAAACCCCTCGGTTAGGTCGTACCGCGCTTGAGCGCCCTTTAGGTGCGTTCGAGCGTGGTACTTCCCGTTTCCGCCTTAAATGTTTTGTTTTGTTTTTTTTTTTTTTTTTTGCAAATTCACAAAGTAGGAAGATATAATCTTCCTCAAACCTATTTTTTACAAGATCACAATGTTTTAAAAAAAATAATAAATTACAATTGGTACATGAGAGAAATAAATACATGAATTTTAAACCATTTAAATATCCTAAAACAAGTGTAAGAATATACAAATGAACACCGACCAATAGTCATCCATCAAGATTCAAACCTTAAATATGCTTCCAAAAGAAACAGTTGGATCCAGATTTAATTTAAGAATATTTGAGTTTAGACTAAATTTAGAGTTCAACAACTTAACGAAAAGTTGTCCGCCAGTTTGGAAGGCAATACTGGAAGCATGGGAAATGCAAAAATAGGATCCCAACCCTATTTCAGTTTCATACCTATGCAGCAAAGTAAATCACATCCGAACACCAAATGAATGGCATCAAAATCTGGATAGTAAATCTACCCGCCATAGCGTAAGAACTGGCCGAAGCAGAGGTGATGAATCACGTATTACATGCCCCTCAGAATGGTACTAGTTATCTTTTTCTCAAATATCATGAGAGCCACTATTTCCATAACGGTGGAAAAAGACCTCCTAACATTGAAGTTAACGCCAATTTAAAGTTAATTGGTAACCAAGCAACAATATCTAGGACGAACCTTGGAATGTTAAAGCCATGAGATCCTAGATTACCCAGAGATCACTTGGGTTTATGTGAGGCACACATCTTAGTACAAACAACACCCTGTTTTATCCTCAGACAGTCACTACCGAATGTTGCCACTGTGTACCCATCCTTCCACCCATTTAGGATGAGCGCATCACACAAATTGTCAGAGTTTTTTTTTCTTCTAACCAGGAATGGGCACTGGAACCATTTAATGTCAGCCAGCAAGACATGCACACACAGTTAAGTGCCATAGTTTAACGCCTTCGGGCAATTTTTTTTTTTTTTTTTTAATTTTAAAATTAAGGGACTAGCTCTTCCAGAGGTTTTTGTGTTCACGCCATCCAATATTTTCCTCCAGCACTCACATGGAGCCACAACCAGTTCTACAGGGTCAAGAGCAATACAGTGGGGTTTTACGTTATAGACAATACCGTCTGGTGAATGCTCTCACTCCTAACTACTTTATCAAGTAAAGCCCAACAGACCCAAACTACATTAAGTTGGTAGAGTGGCAAGTATTGTTAGACAGAGTTGCACTGGTCAGACAACCGCACACAGAAAACGTACAGTGACCACTAGTATCATGACAATCATTTCTGAATGAGTGTTTCTCAGGGTTTAGACCCAAACTACATTAAACTGGAGAAAGACTCATTTGGTATAAATGACAAAAAGAATAAAAATAAAATTTTAAAACCCTAATATCTCTAGACATCCTAGGTTACCTCCTAGGAGCGCTAAGTTTAATGTCTTCAACCAGGCAGAATTACTTTGCAATTGTTACTCTGTAGGGATTAGATTCTTATGTTCAATTGACTCTTCACCCCAATTCTTTAACTGGATTGCTGGTTTTAGCTTTTGTCCATTTATAAACATAGTTTTCCCATTTGTTTTATCTTTTATCTTAACAACCCCAGACGGAAAAACTTATTCAACTTTAAATGGTCCATCCCACCTAGACCTCAATTTTTCTGGAAACAATCGTAACTTAGAATTAAATAACCACACATCTTCTCCAGGAATAAATGTCTTCCGAATAATCATTTTATCATGCGTTCTTTTCATTTTCTCACTGTATATCTTGGCATTCTCGTATGCCTCCAAACGCATCTCTTCAAGTTCATTTAGATAGAACAACCTATTTTTACCAGCTTTCTACAAGTCAAAATTCACAGTTCTAATTGCCCAGTAAGCCTTATGTTGTAACTCAATGGGTAAATGACATGATTTTCCAAAAATTAAACGAAAATGTGACATTCCTATGAGAGTTTTATATGCAGTTCTATATGCCCAAAGTGCATCATGCAATTGAGTGGACCAATCTTTCTTATCAGGTCTAACTGTCTTTTCAAGGATTGATTTAATTTCCCTATTAGAAATCTCAACCTGTCCACTTGTTTGTGGGTGATATGGAGTTGCAATGTCACGCCCCAACTCGACCCCACCTACGATCAGTCAGGACGCAACGGAATTTCGGCGGCATAACGACAGTAAACAGATTTCCGAGGTTCTAAACCAACCTCATTAAACATCATACATCCAGTAATTCTTCAATATAAACAACAACATACAACACAACCATATTATACAATAAAACATCCTCGTTATACGCCTCCGTTCCAACATGACATACAATACCTCAACTTTATCATACATTTCAAAAGTAAGTTGAGACACAACTACAATTTAACCATAGACAAAAAGAAACCGCTAAGTTAACATCATTTGGTTCATCATCTTTTCAATATCTATTACATTAAGAACCGTAAAGCATATAAAGTCTATTAAACTAATATACAAGACATTTAACAACATAAAGTCATGGATAAGACTCGGGAACATATGACTCATCCACAAAAGGCACATTTTCCACATTCTCCTCTTCAGGAGGCACGTACCCGTAATCTTGTGAAAGTACACCTGAAACATGCATTAATAGAGAGTGAGCTTATATACATAAGCCCAGTGAGGATCCGATAGATCTCGACAGTATTCACTACGCTCCTTGGATTTAGTCCTTTGAGCAAGTAAACACACAACAACAATAATAACATAAATAAAGCTATCATCACATAACTATATGACCATTCAATAAGGATACTCTATTTGGTGTAGCTCCAAACGCCATCACGATCTCAACCGTTCTTCTTATAACTCCCCATTACTCACGCACCCGAGGTACCTCACTATCCCCTTCCCTCCATGACATCTCCGTCATGCGAGCTGGGGGTAGCCTATGGCAGTCATGCCGGTATCAACCCGACAGCCCGACGCTGCCCGAGAGGTGGCACACACATACCAAGGCTCCATATTCATCAATCATCATGCAAGCATAAATCAATCAATCAATTGGGAGATCAGCAACAAGAGTGCCCGATTCCCGCATTCAATAATAATCAATCAATAACATCAATATAACATCAATATAACATCAATATTAAATTAAACATCAAACAACGTAGTTAGATGACAAAGTAGGCCATCTAACCGGACATGCATAATATTCATAATTAAACTCTAAATTACTCAACAACAACTCACCATTCATCACTCGAACACTACCCAACCATCTAAGGCATCGTTCAAGAAATTAAAGAATGACAACCTAACTTCTAAAATTCATAACTTACAATCTACTAATCCAAACATTGCCAAATCAGTTCCTATCACTCACCCATTCAACCTACTACATTAGCCCTCTCGGAAATTCACCATAACACCTCCAAAACATGCCCGATAACCCTAAAACCCTATGACGTCATGGCTGGATTTTCCGGATTTTCACACAAACAATGTAATCAAAAATTCGGCATTACAACAGCGCTAACACGTAATTATCAAGTATTTAGAAATCGACGGCAATCGATTTCGAGCAACGCAACTCAATTAAATCAACTTTGAACATTTTAATCAAAATTAAATACCCGGAAAATAAAAATT
Organism: Ehretia macrophylla; assembly: GCA_037974665.1. Classification (NCBI taxonomy): domain Eukaryota; kingdom Viridiplantae; phylum Streptophyta; class Magnoliopsida; order Boraginales; family Ehretiaceae; genus Ehretia; species Ehretia macrophylla. Next base: position 101,340,952 of record CM075764.1, on the reverse strand, counting down.
ATGCTATATCCGACAGAAACTCGTAGTATTAGTATATAATGATCCCTAGCATGCAAGGAGCAATAATCTATCATCAGATTTCAATTCTAACGGTTCAATCTTCATTTATACGCAAAAACACAAAAATGACATTTTGAGATCTAGAATTTTTCTCTCACCTTAGATGCGATATAAGCCTAGGAATGCGTGCTATGCGTGCCCAACAAGCAGAATCCAAGTCAGTGCGAAGTTTCACGGACAAAAACTAGGTTTTTCTTTGAAAAAATGGATTGAAAGCTTGAGTTTTCTTTCTTCTCTTTTCTCCCTCAACCCCTCGGCAATGTGTGTGTGTGTGATGGTGTTTTTGTGTTGTGTGAGTGTGTGTTGAGGACATTAGCTTAAATGGTCAATTATTTAATTAAAGTCAAAGTTATTTTAATAGGTAATTTTGTGTTTTTAATGTCTTTAATTGCATTTTAGTGATCACCAAGTTAAAATTAATTATGCAACCCCCAAGATATCTCAAGTGAGTTATTTTTAGGTGACAAGAAGTTTTACATTCAAAGAATTCCACCCGAGTCGGCTTAAAACTCGATTTTCGCAAAAGTCGGTGTAAAAACCCTAATAAATTCTTAAGCCGATTTTAAAACCGTTTTCATCAAACACAGGTCTATTAAAGTCCGTGGACTAGGTCTAGAAGGGTTAAAAAGACCAGTTTCAAAATTATAGCGGACGTGTTTCGAAAACACTATTCACTAAAAATCGACGATAAAATTTCTGACTCCATTTTTGATGAAAATTTCATGAATGCACATTTAGCACGTATTAGAAGTATTGAAATCAAAATTATAACTTTCTAGGTCCTATAGCACATAAACAGGTTATATGCACGCAAAACGAGGTAAATCACGTAAAACGAGATAAGCAAGAAAGTGGGGTTTCACATTCTCCCCCCCTTATAGAAATTTCGTCCTCGAAATTCTTACTTGATGTACGGAAAAGATCTGGGTATTGCTGCTGCATCTGATCTCGTCTCTCCCACGTAGCTTCCTCAATACCGTGATGCTTCCACAACACCTTAACCATCGGAATCCTCTTCGACCTCAACTCTCGGTCCATCTGATCTAGAATACGAATCGGACGCTCGTCATAAGTCAAATTCTCAAGAAGCTGTAACGGCTCTGGCTCAAGAATATGAGAAGGATCCGGATTGTATTTCCGCAAATTAGACACGTGAAACACATCGTGGACATTAGAGAAGTTTTCCGGTAGAGCCAACCGATATGCTAACTTACCAACCCTGCCAGTAATCTCAAACGGCCCAACAAATCTCGGACTCAGCTTACCACCTTTACCATAACGAACAAACCCCTTTCGAGGAGACAATCTCAAGAAAACCCGATCTCCAACTGCAAACTCCAAGTCTCGACGACGCTTATCAGCATAACTCTTGAATCTACTCTGCGCTGTAAGCATTCTCTGCCTGATCAACTGAACATTCTCGATCTTCTCAAGAAGTTCTGGCATGATAGTCGGATCAATAGTCTTCATCTCTCCTACCTCGTCCCAATATAAAGGTGAACGGCACTTACGACCGTAAAGAGCTGCAAAAGGTGCCATTCCAATAGTAGCTTGATAACTATTGTTATAGGCAAACTCGGCAAGTGGTAGATGTTTCTCCCAGTTCTTCCCAAAGTCCAGAACACAAGCCCTAAGCATATCTTCCAGAATCTGAATAGTCCGCTCAGACTGACCGTCGGTCTGGGGATGATACGCTGTACTGAAGTTCAACTGAGTACCCAAAGTCTCCTGAAGTTTCTCCCACAAACGAGAAGTAAATCGAGGATCTCGATCAAAGACAATACTAGATGGAATACCGTGAAGTCTAACAATCTGATCCAGATAGAGATCCGTCAGCTTTGTAACCTCATCTCCTAACCTCATGGCAATAAAATGAGCTGTCTTCGTCAAACGATCCACGACAACCCAAACTGCATCATTACCCCTCGGTGATCTAGGCAAACCAGTGACGAAGTCCATCGTAATATGCTCCCATTTCCACTCTGGTATAGCCAACGGTTGAAGCAAACCTGCTGGTCGTTGATGCTCGGCTTTCACTCTCTGACAAGTCAAACATCTAGACACAAACTGAGCAACCTCCCTCTTCATGTTGTTCCACCAGTAATGCTGTTTCAAATCCCGATACATCTTGGTCCCACCAGGATGAATAGTATATTTAGAATTATGAGCTTCCTCCAGAATACCTCGTCTCAAGCCCGGTTCATCGGGAACACAAACCCTGTTCCGAAACCGAAGAATACCATCCTCATGCACTTTAAAGTCAGACTGATCATCCGTGATCTGATCCTTGATCTTCTGAAGTTTAACATCAAGCTGCTGAGCTTCCCTGTCTTGAGACAACAATAAAGGCTGAATACGGAGATGTGAACACATCACCCCAACCTGAGTGAACTCTGGTCTCCAATAACTAAACTCCTCAAGAACCTCCCACTTCTTGACAGCCAAACAAGAAATACTAGCCTTCCGGCTGAGAGCATCTGCCACAACATTTGCCTTACCAGGCAGATAATTGATAGAACAATTATAATCTCCAAGAAGCTCCATCCACCTCCGCTGGCGCATATTCAACTCCTTCTGTGAGAATAAATACTTAAGACTCTTATGATCAGTGAAAATCTCGAACTTACTGCCCCACAGATAATGACGCCACTTTTTCAGTGCGAAGACAACTGCTGCCAACTCAAGATCATGAGTCGGATAATTCACCTCATAAGGCTTCAACTTTCGAGAAGCATAGGCAATAACTCGGCCATCCTGCATAAGAACACATCCCAAGCCCTCCTTGGATGCATCGCTGTAAATGACCATATTATCGGTCCCCTCTGGTAGAGCAAGTACTGGAGCGGTAGTTAACCTCTTTTTCAACTCCTGAAATCCACTCTCACACTTCTCGTCCCAATTAAAGATAGTCCGTTTCTGAGTCAACTTAGATAGTGGCCCCGCAATCTTTGAGAAGTCTTTGACAAACCTACGGTAATAACCCGCCAAGCCAAGAAAACTACGGACATCAGTAACACTTTCTGGCCGCTTCCAAGACATCACCGATTCAATCTTAGTAGGATCTACAGAAATACCACTCTGTGTAATAACATGGCCAAGAAAAGAAATCCGTTGCAGCCAAAATTCACATTTGCTGAACTTGGCAAACAACTGATGCTCCTGCAACTTCTCTAATACAAGCCGTAGATGTTGCTCGTGCTCCAATTCAGATTTAGAATAGACCAAGATATCATCAATAAAAATCACCACGAACTGGTCCAAGTACGGCTGAAAGACTCGATGCATAAGATCCATGAATGCTGCCGGTGCATTAGTCAATCCAAAGGGCATAACAACAAACTCATAATGCCCATACCGAGTCCTGAAGGCAGACTTCGGAACATCGTCTGAGCGAATCCGAAGCTGATAATACCCCTGCCTCAAATCAAACTTAGAGTAGACTTTGGCTCCCTGAAGTTGATCAAACAACTCATCAATCAGTGGCAAAGGATATTTATTCTTGATAGTCACCTGATTCAAACCACGGTAATCTATACACAATCTCAAGGTACCATCCTTCTTCTTCACAAACAAAACAGGAGCTCCCCAAGGTGAAGAACTCTGCTGAATAAATCCTTTCTCCAACAACTCCTGTAACTGAGTCTTCAACTCCTTCAACTCAGCTGGTGCCATCCGGTATGCCGATTTAGAAATAGGTTGAGTACCGGGAACAAGATTAATCACAAACTCGATATCCCTATCTGGCGGCAATCCTGGCAACTCCTCGGGAAATACATTAGGATATTCCCGGATAATAGGGACTTCCTCAAGCTGTAGCTTAACAGATGGCTTGTTGATCAAATAAGCTAGATAACCCGAACACCCCTTACTCACCAACTTAACGGCTTTAGTTGCTGAGATAACAAAACTCATCTTAGCACCCCGGTTACCCGCTACCTCAACTACTGGCTGATCTGGCAAACGAAACTGTACTACCTTGGTTCTACAGTTCAACTGGGCATCATACTTAGAAAGCCAATCCATACCCAAGATAACATCATACCCCCGGATAGGAAATAAAATAAGGTCCGAAGGAAAATTATGCCCCTTAACATGTATTATACAATCCTTACATACTAAGCCAGTAACATACTTATCAGTCAAAGAGGTATTAATTTCAACCACATAAGGCAATCTTTCAGGTTGCAATTTAACACGTTGCACACAAGCAGGAGTAATGAAAGAATGCGTAGCACCAGAATCAATCAACACTTTAACAAGTTGATCAAGTATAAGAAAGTTACCTTCCACAACTGCAGTCTCCTCAGGCATCTCCTCTAAGTCAACTGCATAAGCCCGAGCCTGAACCCGCTGCTACTGTGGTACACTGCCCGTAGGCCTACCCTGATAACCCTGAGTCGCTGCCCGACCCTCAGTCCTCGCATACTTAGGGCAATCCTTCGCCCTATGATCGATGCTACCACAACCCAAACATGTCCCTGCCTTTACCCTGTAGTCGGACTCTACATGCCCTGAGCGCTTGCAGTAATTACACTGCGATGATGTGGCACTAGCACTGCCCCTAGAATAACCAGAAGCTGAAGAAGCAGCTGATACAGCCTGCTGCTGAGGTCTAACCACACTAGGCCTATACTGACCCTGAGACTGGGCTGGCCTAAACTGAGTCTGAACCTGATATGGCCTCTGCTGAAACTGAGGCCGATAATAACTCTGCTGACTCTGTGGCCTAAAAGAACCCTGCTGGGCAGGTGGCCTGTAGACAACCTGTTGTACTGGAGGCCTATATAAAACCTGCTGGCCCTGCGGCTGATACGGCCTCTTACTAGGCTGACTGGAGACAATCTGATCCCCTTTCTTCTTCTCCAATCTAGAAGCTGCATCAAAAGCCTCAGTGAAGATATCATAACGATTCAGAGCCATCACATCCTGAATCTCGGGCCGCAACCCCAACATAAACCTGCGAGTCCTCCGCTCCTCGTCTACCACATACTCCGGTGCATACCGGGACAATCGAGTAAATGTGGCCTCATATTGAGCCACTGTAGCATCTCCCTGGACCAAGGCTAGAAACTCGGCCTCTCTCCGTTCCCTGCAAATCCTCGGGACATACTTTGCCCGGAAAGCCATCAGAAAGGTACCCCAAATATAAGGAATACCCTGTGCCGCCCAACTAGTCCTTACCGTGCGCCACCACTCCTCTGCCTCGTCATCTAACAAATACACGGCAAAAGAGACTTTCTGCTCATCAGTATAGCCAAGTGGATCATAAATCTTCTCCAACTTGCTAATCCATACCTCCGCCTTCCTATCATCCGGCTCCCCCTGAAATCTCGGTGGGTGATATCCTAAAAAGTCCTTCAGGGTACCACGCCCGTGGTTACCACCCTGAATATTCAGAAGCTGAGCCTGCATAGCCTGATTCTGGGCAGCCTGCCCTGCTAATAACTGTGCCTGACTAGCCACTAACTCTGCAATCCGCTCCATAGCGGCTCCAAATCGGTCATCACCCCCGTCACGGCCCGGTGCCACGTTACTCGGAGTCTCATCAGTCAACTCAGGCCTACCTCTGGTTCTCGGTCGACCGGCCATTCTACTAATCAAAGAGTTAGCACAGTTATAGCACGTAGACAGGTTATAAACAACTATTAACACATAAATAACAAACTCATATAAAACACATAAACAAATTGATCACATAATCACATAAGCACTTAAATCACATAATCACTTAATCAATTAATCATACCAATACATATTTCATTTTTCTTTCCTTTCATACATATTCCATGCTAAGACCATTACCCACATTCCGAGAATACCCCGGCTGACAACTAACATGAGCTCTGATACCACTTAAACTGTCACACCCCAACTCGACCCCACCTACGATCAGTCAGGACGCAACGGAATTTCGGCGGCATAACGACAGTAAACAGATTTCCGAGGTTCTAAACCAACCTCATTAAACATCATACATCCAGTAATTCTTCAATATAAACAACAACATACAACACAACCATATTATACAATAAAACATCCTCGTTATACGCCTCCGTTCCAACATGACATACAATACCTCAACTTTATCATACATTTCAAAAGTAAGTTGAGACACAACTACAATTTAACCATAGACAAAAAGAAACCGCTAAGTTAACATCATTTGGTTCATCATCTTTTCAATATCTATTACATTAAGAACCGTAAAGCATATAAAGTCTATTAAACTAATATACAAGACATTTAACAACATAAAGTCATGGATAAGACTCGGGAACATATGACTCATCCACAAAAGGCACATTTTTCACATTCTCCTCTTCAGGAGGCACGTACCCGTAATCTTGTGAAAGTACACCTGAAACATGCATTAATAGAGAGTGAGCTTATATACATAAGCCCAGTGAGGATCCGATAGATCTCGACAGTATTCACTACGCTCCTTGGATTTAGTCCTTTGAGCAAGTAAACACACAACAACAATAATAACATAAATAAAGCTATCATCACATAACTATATGACCATTCAATAAGGATACTCTATTTGGTGTAGCTCCAAACGCCATCACGATCTCAACCGTTCTTCTTATAACTCCCCATTACTCACGCACCCGAGGTACCTCACTATCCCCTTCCCTCCATGACATCTCCGTCATGCGAGCTGGGGGTAGCCTATGGCAGTCATGCCGGTATCAACCCGACAGCCCGACGCTGCCCGAGAGGTGGCACACACATACCAAGGCTCCATATTCATCAATCATCATGCAAGCATAAATCAATCAATCAATTGGGAGATCAGCAACAAGAGTGCCCGATTCCCGCATTCAATAATAATCAATCAATAACATCAATATAACATCAATATAACATCAATATTAAATTAAACATCAAACAACGTAGTTAGATGACAAAGTAGGCCATCTAACCGGACATGCATAATATTCATAATTAAACTCTAAATTACTCAACAACAACTCACCATTCATCACTCGAACACTACCCAACCATCTAAGGCATCGTTCAAGAAATTAAAGAATGACAACCTAACTTCTAAAATTCATAACTTACAATCTACTAATCCAAACATTGCCAAATCAGTTCCTATCACTCACCCATTCAACCTACTACATTAGCCCTCTCGGAAATCCACCATAACACCTCCAAAACATGCCCGATAACCCTAAAACCCTATGACGTCATGGCTGGATTTTCCGGATTTTCACACAAACAATGTAATCAAAAATTTGGCATTACAACAGCGCTAACACGTAATTATCAAGTATTTAGAAATCGACGGCAATCGATTTCGAGCAACGCAACTCAATTAAATCAACTTTGAACATTTTAATCAAAATTAAATACCCGGAAAATAAAAATTATGCTATATCCGACAGAAACTCGTAGTATTAGTATATAATGATCCCTAGCATGCAAGGAGCAATAATCTATCATCAGATTTCAATTCTAACGGTTCAATCTTCATTTATACGCAAAAACACAAAAATGACATTTTGAGATCTAGAATTTTTCTCTCACCTTAGATGCGATATAAGCCTAGGAATGCGTGCTATGCGTGCCCAACAAGCAGAATCCAAGTCGGTGCGAAGTTTCACGGACAAAAACTAGGTTTTTCTTTGAAAAAATGGATTGAAAGCTTGAGTTTTCTTTCTTCTCTTTTCTCCCTCAACCCCTCGGCAATGTGTGTGTGTGTGATGGTGTTTTTGTGTTGTGTGAGTGTGTGTTGAGGACATTAGCTTAAATGGTCAATTATTTAATTAAAGTCAAAGTTATTTTAATAGGTAATTTTGTGTTTTTAATGTCTTTAATTGCATTTTAGTGATCACCAAGTTAAAATTAATTATGCAACCCCCAAGATATCTCAAGTGAGTTATTTTTAGGTGACAAGAAGTTTTACATTCAAAGAATTCCACCCGAGTCGGCTTAAAACTCGATTTTCGCAAAAGTCGGTGTAAAAACCCTAATAAATTCTTAAGCCGATTTTAAAACCGTTTTCATCAAACACAGGTCTATTAAAGTCCGTGGACTAGGTCTAGAAGGGTTAAAAAGACCAGTTTCAAAATTATAGCGGACGTGTTTCGAAAACACTATTCACTGAAAATCGACGATAAAATTTCTGACTCCGTTTTTTATGAAAATTTCATGAATGCACATTTAGCACGTATTAGAAGTATTGAAATCAAAATTATAACTTTCTAGGTCCTATAGCACATAAACAGGTTATATGCACGCAAAACGAGGTAAATCACGTAAAACGAGATAAGCAAGAAAGTGGGGTTTCACATGCAACCTTATAAATGATTGAGTATTTCTTCAACAATTTTTTAAAAGTTCGGTGAATTAAATGACTTCCACTGTCACTAATGATGGCTCTTGGAATTCCAAACCGACAGAAAATATTTTCTTTTATGAATTTTATCACAACAGTGTGATCATTAGTCCTTGTTGTAATTGCTTCAATCCATTTAGACATGTAATCAACACCAACCAAAATGTATTGAAAATCAAAGGAGATGGGGAAAGGACCCATGAAATCAATATCACAAACATCAAAAAGTTTACAAACCACGATGGGATTTAAGGACATCATATCATTTTTTCCTATGTTACCTGTCTTTCGGCATCTTTCACATGCTTTACAAAACTCATGAGTGTCCTTGATTAATGTGGGCAATAAAATCCACTTTGTAGAACTTTGATAGCCGTCCGTCGTCCTCCAAAGTGTTCCCCACATTCTTGTGAATGACAAAATGACATGATGCTTAGCTGTTCAGACTCGGGTACACATATGCGAATAATTTGATGAAAATAAATACGAAATAAATGAGGATCTTCCCAGAAATAATGCTTTGCAATTGAGAAAAATCGATCTCTCTCAACCTTGTTCCACTCCTTAGGTATTTTACCAACTGCAAGATAATTCACAATATGAGCATACCAAGGAAATTTAGAAGCAGAAATTAACAGTAATTGTTCATCAGGAAATGTATCTCTCAAGGGTAATTCATTTTCTGTTTCCTGAGTTACAATCCTTGACAAGTGATTAGCAATAACATTTTCTCGACCTTTCGTATCCTTGATTATTAAATCAAATTCTTGAATTAATAACAACCATCGAATAAGCCTAGGTTTAGCGTCTTTCTTTTCCAACAGGTATCTTAATGCCGAGTGGTCAGAATAAATGATTATTTTTTACCCTAACACATAAGACAGAAATTTTTCTAATGCAAAAACTATAACAAGCAATTCTTTCTCCGTGGTGGTATAGTTTTTCTGGGCATCATCCAAAGTTCGGCTGGCGTAATAGATCACACAAGGAACTCAATCCTTGCATTGACCTAATACAGCTCCGATGGCATAATCCGAAGCATCACACATAATTTCAAAACGAAGAGAGTAGTCCAGTGGTTGAATCACTGGAGTAGTGGAAAGTGCATTTTTCAGTGTTTTAAAAGCAGTAACACATTTTTCATCAAATTAGAATGAAGTATCATGTGCCAACAAATTCGATAAAGGTCTAGCAATTTTACTAAAATCCTTTATAAGTCGTCGGTAGAAACCAACATGTCCAAGGAATGATCTCACCTGTTTAACAGTTGTTGGAGAGGGCAAATCAGAAATAATATCAACCTTAGCTTTATCAACCCGAACTCCTTTCTTGGATATAATGTGTCCGAGAACAATTCCTTCTTGAACCATGAAATGACTTTTCTCCCAGCTAAGTATGAGATTAGATTCCTGACAACTTTTCAACACCAAAGAAATATTATTTAAACAAGTGTCAAATGAAGAGCCAAAGATAGAAAAATCATCCATAAAGACCTCAACAAATTCATCCATCATATCAGTGAAAATAGACATCATGCAGCATTGGAAAGTGACCGATGCATTACAAAGGCCAAAAGGCATTCTTCTATAAGCAAACGTGCCAAAAGGACATGTAAAAGTTATCTTTTCCTGATCTTCAGGGTCCACAAGGATCTGATTGTATCCCGAGTACCCGTCAAGAAAACAGTAATAACCTTATCCTGCCAACCTGTCCAAAATTTGATCAATGAATGGTAAAGGAAAATGATCCTTTCTTGTTGCAGCATTGAGTTTCCTATAATCAATACATATACGTCATCCAGTTGTGGTGCGGGTAGGTACCAATTCACCTTTATCATTTGTCACCACAGTGATTCTTGATTTCTTAGGTACAACCTGTATAGGACTAACCCATTTACTATCTGAAATAGGATAAATGATACCTGCATCTAACAACTTTACTATTTCCTTCTTTACAACTTCCCTCATGTTCGGGTTCAGCTTACGTTGCATCTCTCTAGATGTCTTGGCTCCATCTTCCAAATTAATCTTATGCATGCAAAAAGAGGGATCTATTCCTTTAAGGTCTGCAACAGTCCAGCCTAACGCTTCCTTATTCTTAGACAACACATCTACAAGTTTAGCTTCCTGTTCCAAAGAAAGGTTATAAGCAATAATAGCTGGAAGTGTTTGATCTGTCCCTAGAAAAACATACTTGAGATGACTAGGAAGTTGCTTCAGTTCCAACTAAGGAAGAGATTGTATAGAAGGAAGCATGGGTTCTTTAGAAAGAGTCAATGATGGTTCTATTGCACAAACCTGAAATTTTTTATCAAATCTTAAATTGTTTTCTAAAGATTCATCGGATTCCTCCTCAAACCTACTCAACACTACTTCATCATTATTCAAAGTATACTCCAAAAAATCTTTTTGCATAAGACTAAGAAAAGACTCTTCAATTAATAGATCAATCTTATCAAGAATAAAACATTCAAGACCATCATCTCCATCTGCAAACCTAGCAGCATTAGCAACATTCAGCTTTACCTTAATATCTCCAAATGTAAACTCCAATTCTCCAGTTGCACAGTGAATTTTTGCATTAGCTGTTGCTAAAAATGGTCTCCCTAGTATAACTGGAGTTTGGAACTTTTGAATTTCTCCTGGTTCCATATCTAGCACAACAAAATCCACAGAAAAATAAAATTCATCAACCTTTATCAACACATCTTCAATCATGCCCCTAGGAATTCTAAGTGATCTATCAGCCAGTTGAAGGGTGACAGGAGTAGGTTTCAATTCTCCTATATCTAACTGCTCAAAAAGATTAAAAGGGAGAAGATGCACACTAGCTCCTAAATCAAGAAGGGCACGATCTACACAATGATTATCAATATAGCAAGGAATAGTAAATGTACCTAAATCTTTCAATTTTGGTGGAACATGAGAAGTAAGAATATTGCTTACCTTTTCAGTCAATCTTACTTTGTTTGATATCAAAGCTGAATTCCTTCTCTTCTGAGTGCACAAATCCTTAAGAAACTTTGCATAAGCAGGAATTTGCCTGATGATTTCTAACAGAGGTAAATTAATTTTCACTTGCTTAAAGGTTTCAAGCATTTCTTCCCTTTTTGAATCTTTATTAGATGGATTACCTAATGCCTGTGGAAAGGGTGCCTTGGGACTTAGTGTCAATGGAATATTTTCATGTGAAATTAAAGTTTCAGGTTCATTTGCAGTTTCTTTTGATGAATCAACAGTAACTTGAGACTTAGCTTTTTGCTTTGCAAGTCTTGCATTTTTGTAAGTTTCAACACTTACCTTGTTATCAACTTTTTTACCACTTTGCAATGTAGTGACAGCTTGAAGATCCTCCACTATTTGACTTGTAGATGCTACATGGGCCTTACCTTTTGGGTTTCCATCTGGTTGGGCAGGGAGTGTTCCTTCTTCCCTTTTCTGAATTGTGTTAGCTAATTGCTCAATTTGTCTTTCCAAATTGGCAATTGCCTTTGTATGTGTACTTACCAGTTGCATAGTTGGTTCCCAACTGTGAAGCTTTTTCAAAACCTGTTCTTCAAAAGTAGTCCCATAAGATTTGGAACCTGAATTAGAGCTCGTAGGTACCTGTCCTTGTGGAACTGAATGAAATCCTGAAGGATAACCTCTTGGTCTTTGTTGTTAAACATCTTCCCGATTCTGATCCCACCAGAAATTTGGATAATCTCGTGTACCTGGATTATAAGTGTTAGAGAATGGATCATAATTACGGGGATATCTATAAGCAGCACAATCTTGCTCTGAAATTGAATTGGGTTTTGGTGCAAGAACTCTTTCACCTGAATCAACTACATGCAATGATTATTTCCTTTTAACCATTTTTTCCAATGCAAGAGTTAGATTTTCAATCTTTGATGTCAAAGAATTGTAATCATTTGAACCTACACTTTCTCTCATTTCTCTAGATGAAGATGCACGCTTTCGTGAATTGTTACTCAGTTTTATGAACAATTATGTGGCTTCTTCTGGAGATTTTTCAAGAAGTGAACCATTACAAGCTGAATCGAGCAAACTTTGATTATGCTCATTTAACCCTTGATAAAAATTCTGAGCTAATTGCTAATTTGGAATACTATGGTGTAGACATTCATAAATTAAGGTTTCAAATCTGCCCCAACTCTCATGAAGTGCCTCTCCAGGTAACTGAGAAAAATTATTTAATTGATTCCTACATTCATTGGTCTTTGAAGAAGAGTAAAATCTTTCGAAAAATTCTCTTTGCAATTGATCCCAAGAAGTAATAGAACCAGAACGTAATCTGTAAAGCCAATTTTGTGCTTGACCCATTAAAGAGTAAGTAAACAATCTCAATTTAACAACCTCTTCTGAGGTAGTTCTAGTATTGATCGATCTGCATGTTTGAACAAAAGTATTAATGTGATCATACAGGTTTTCATTAGAAAGATTGTGGAATTTGGGATGCATTGAAATCATGTGAGACTTTATTTTAAAACCATCATCAGTTTCAGGTAAGGCAATAGATCGTGGAGGAACATAATCTTGTGGTGTGGAAAAATCTTTTATGCACCTCATCACATTTCCTACTTCTCTACCTTCAATTTGATCCTGATTTTGGTTTTGATTCAGATTTTGATCAGCCATGATTAGAAATTTATGTGCTTTGTTTCTGAATTTAAAGTTTTCTCAATTTTTGTATAAAAAACAAAGATGGGTAGGTTTAAAGATCTCCGACCATGCATACAAAATTAAAACATGAAAAAGAAACAAAAAAACTGAAATAAAGTCTATACAAAATAGCTAAATTGACTTAAATAAAAATAAAAAATAAAATTTAAAATATATACATATAAACACTTATATACATAAATCAAAGACTTACCTTATTTGATGAAAATCGATCCCCAGCAACGGCGCCAAATTTTGATCGCGTCATTCTGCGCTCAAAAATAGTAAGGTTAAATGATTGAAAATATTGCTTACTTTGAATTACATCTAGCTGTGGCAAGTAGAGGGTCGATCCACAGAGATTGGGTTATCAAATTAATTTAAGTCCTTAATTTAGAATTGTTTGACTATTTTTCATCACAGATAAGTTTGATTAAGTCCAAAAGTCCAAAAGTACAGAAGTACGGAAGTATAGAAAATTAAGTCCAAGAGATGTCCACAAAATGTTCAAAGATACGGTAGTAACAAGATCCAAAAGTGAATTAAACAAAGGTACAAAATTGAATAATTACAACACTTAATAATACAATGAAAATCCAAAGGGTTAATGATTCAGGATGATTATAGCTCGGTATACTCAAGTACAAAGTTATTGATTCAGATTAAAAGTAAAGTCCTTCAGAAATAGGGCTACAAGCTCCTATTACTGAAATGAGCCTTTAATTACGTAAGTGATAAGATTAATTAATTAACAAGACTAGATGTGTTGGTACAACCTAACGATATCCAATCTCTCAATTAATCTTTCACTTATGTAACCTGGAGGTGTCGGTACAACCAGACTATAATCCATTCGAGAAAGTCTCGTATTGCCACTGGTTTACAAAACCGGGCGTATATGTACTTTTAATTAAATATAACATAACTACAAGTATACGTATAATTAATCAAAGAATACTTAGAAATAAAAATACAAAACTTTAATAAATCTGAATCACAACATATGTACAAGAGTAACCTCACACGTACCACCCCGAATCTCAGGTCTAGTGTGTCATGATAAACTTTAAAATACATGAAATCATAATGAAAACCGAAATAAAATAATACTTATCGTGTTTAACGAATTTCAGTAGACCGGTATGATTTCGATATGTTGATGGCTTACTAGACCCTTCCTTCGGGATTAAAACTTTGCACACAGCTAAGAATAATAATTAAGACACTCAAAACTCACTTCACAAATACTAGAGTAGTAGAAATTGAGCTAAGAAGAGAAAAAATGGTACTAGCAAAATGAAATGAGGAAGGGAGTATTTATAGAAGAAATCTGACACTATTCATATATACTATTCACGCAGTGATGTTATTAATGTGTCAGCACGATGTCAGTGCCAAAGTCAGCGTTGTGTCAGCATGACGTCAGCGCCAAGGTCACCATTGTGTCAGCAAGACGTCAGCAAAGATACTATTCACACGTTGACTTTACTATTCATGAGTTGACTTTTTCTATTCACCAGTTGACTTTGACTTTGACCAAAAGTTGACTTTGACTTTGACCAAAAAGTTGACCAAAGGCTACTTCAAGGTTTTTCGACATCCTGAATCCGTTTCGCACTCCGTTTGGCCAAATTCAATCTCGATTTGCTCGTGTCATGGTCGTTCTACCTTCTTTCTTCAGTATTGTGCTGAATTTCTCATTCAAACGTTGGCTTTTGTGGCCATTTTTGCTATTTCTTCTTCAAAACCTATATTGCACTAAATTTGTGTAAAATATACAATTAAACTTGAAATAATAATGCAATATACATGATTCAATGGGTTAAAATTACTAAAAATATGGATTTATCAGGATTCAACTTGATTTCGAACCTTCTCATTGTGGTAAATGATTCATCAAGATCCTCAAGGTGAGTGTCTACGCTTTAGCTTTTTACCAGCATATCGTCAATATATACTTCCATGTTTCTCTCAATTTCATCCTTAAAGACCTTGTTTACCATTCGTTAGTAGGTTGCCCTAACGTTCTTCAGCACAAAGGGTATGACTTTGTAGTAGTAGAGCCCTCAGTCGGTTATGAAAGCATTCTTCTCCTTATATACGGGGTCATCTTAATCTGATTATACCTATTGAATGCATCTATGAAAGTGAGGGCCTCGTAGCCTTAGGTAGATTGACTAGCTAATCTATCCCAGGGAAAGGGAAATAGTCTTTTGGGCAAGCCTTGTTAAGATCTATGAAGTCAATATAAAGTCATCATTTTCATTTATTTTTTGGCACAAGAACCACATTGGCTAACCAAGTAGGGTAGTCCATCTCTCAGATGTAGTTAACATGCAACAATTTGTCGACCTCTTCGTTGATAGGCTGATTAGCAAAAGAAAATATTCGAAGAGATACGCCCGCCCCTTATCACTTTTGTTGCATGGGTCAGTAAATCAGGTCCCTATTGATGTGATGGACAAATACCCTCAAATCTATGTGTTTCATGTTGTTTGCCAACCAAGTGAATACATACTCATTCTTCTCTAGGAATTTGTGTTCAAAGGTTAGTTCAGAGGTCGAACCTAACCTTCACTATCCGCCCTTCCTTAGAAAGTGGGACCTCTTCTAACCTTTCCACTAATACTCCTCTCTTAAATTTCTTTTTCTTGGAGATCTTTATTTGTAGCATTTCTTTGGGGTGAATTTATAGGGTTATGTAACATTCTTGAGCCCTTTTCTTGTCTCCTTAGAGTTCTGCGATATCTCTTCAGGTTAGAAATTTCATGACCAGGTGGTATTTGGAGACAGTGGTACAAAACTGATTTAGGGTTACCTGCCCGATGATGGCATTATAATCTGAATAACATTTAACCACAATAAATTAGCCATTATAGTAGCTTGTTTTTGCCCACTCCTGAGCATAAGTGGTAGGGTAATGACTCTCTTAGGCTTAATAGTCTCTCCCAAAAATCCCGATAGTGACGATCGAATAGGCCTAAGGTTCCCGAGATCTAGGTTGAGCTTTTCAAAGGCATTTTAAAATAGGACTTCTGTTAAGTTTCCCATGTCTATCAATACTCTTTTGACTAGAGAGTTGGCTAAGGTGACCTCTACCTGAAGGCGTATAAAGGCGTCAGCTTCATAATGATAGCGTAATAGGGCGTCAGCTTCAAAATGAAGCCGCATAATGGCGTCAACTTCAAAAGCGGGAGCACAACGAGATCGTCTCGAGATATGTAAATAACAAAAACATGCAAGCGCAACAGAAAAATAACAATTAAAAATTTGCATGTTGGCAAGTTGTATTCACAAAATTTCAAGAGTAAATCCGTAACTAGTACATTAAAAGAAAATACATAAGAGTATATACAACTATATACTAATGTATTTAAAACAAAATAAAAGAATACCTCGCGTAGAAAACTCGGGTATAGACTCTTGAAAGGAATATCTTGACTCGGACAAATCTCCTCCGCAAGTGCAAAGGGCCTAGTCGGTCCACGGGTATCCAAAAGCAAAGAGACTATCAACTAATTGAAGTGCTAGCTTAGTTAAGTCCAATAGCTTAAGTAACTAAGAGCTTAAAACAAGAGCAAAATATTTTTCTAACTCAACTAGCTTTGGCCGAATGCACCAAGAGAAAGAGAGAAAAATATTGCTTCTAATAGCATGTAATTTTTGGCCAAGAGCAACTCCAAAGAATGAAGATATGACCTCTATTTATAGATGTATGAACATGCTCATCAAATGTCAAGTGTCATGATCTAAACAAATGAAGAAGCCAAGTGTCCAAATCGTACACATGACCTGCCATAGGAGGGTATTTTGGACAAATTTCTTTTGCAACTTATTGTTTGTCTTTTTGTGCAAGTTGTCTTTTGTCCTTTAGTGTTTGTCTTTTTGTGTTTTGTCTTTTAGTGCAAGTTGTTATTTGTCTTTTAGTAAAGATAAATATTAATTAATTCTAAACCCTTTTAAAATAATTAATTGAAGATTGACCCCTCAATCTATTTGCACTATTGTCCAATACTTTTTAATATTTATACTTTGGCCCCAAAATTTTTAAAAATTATGATTTTGGTCCACTTAACTGTTAATGGCCAAAATAACACCGTTACCTCTTTAACATGTTTCTAACTCAATACCAAGCTCAGAAATTGCTTTACTCATGATACCCTAAGTGTGTGACTTTCTAGGTTCATAACCGTATACCGATAAATGATCGATTCTGAAAATGTCTCTGCCATTTTTCAGAATACCTTCACGTTCATGAGTGACACGCTAGCAACAAACGTATCATGACAATATATACAGTAAGGAAGTCCAATTCCAACGAACCTAATAACAGTCGCAAATTAGCATGTAGTTCTATCATTCTATTAAAATGTCCCGATCGTTATTGGGACCATGAAATGATTAAGTCCACTAAACGATTCTATGCATGATCTAATTCGGTGGAATAAGAGATGACATCTATGGAAAAACACATTTCCATCGTTCAACTACCTCGACCGAGGATTTCTTATTTTATACAACCGATACTAGATCGCATAGGACATCGCCTTATTGTCGGAGGTTAACAGATCCTATCTTGACAATTACCTGTCGGTCTCTATATCACAAGACTAAATTGCAAAAGGCCGTATCTCACCCTCAAAGAAGGCAAGCATTGTCCAAATGCAAGATTTAACCCCTGATATAGCCGGCAACTGTAATTTCTCAAGTCAAATGATTAATTTGCACAATTTGCAACGAATGACAAACTGTTAATCCAAAGTCATGTAGTTTGTCATTCCAGTCACATTCAATGATCCGTTCCTCCAGCGATCATTCATATGTGAGTTAATCGCATCCCTATGTCATTGTAGCTCAACGCTCGCTCCCCTTTATAATTAACATTTGTGTGTTAATCAAATGTAACTATATATGATAGTCTGTACTTGATTATTCTAGTCCTGGTCGAATAATCTAAGGACTATAAATGCTTTTGAATGTTTATCATGTTGAAGAAATATGCCATTGAATTCTCAACACTTTATGAATATATTTATTCTTCGAAAAACATTGAGTACACATTCATATAATTGAACGGAGAATATGAATATCCAATTAATATGCCATTCAGATTTACATCAAAATGCCCTATATAGGTCATCTAATATATAGTATTAGGGCATATCTCTAACACTACCATCAGTGGGTCATATTGTGTAGCTTTTACTTTCTCGAGATCTTTTCCATTGAACATCAGCTCTTTTTTAATCCTTGATCTTTTTTTAGGGCGAGTTTCCTTGGAGCTTTATTGTAATACCCGAGCCCGATCATATATTTACAAGTATTTATTTATATTTATTTCTTTCGTTATTTTTTAAAAAATATGCCTTTGTGATTATTTGCCTGCATTTAATCTATAGGTAATTGTCTTACTATTTAAAAATCAATTGGTATTACGATTAATAGTAACCTATTATTATATGTTATTATAATATGAATTAACATTAAGCTTATGGTCGTTACAGGGATGTAAAGCCCCATACCATGACCAAGTAAAACTTTTCAGCTGCTTACAAGAGTATGGGTGGTTTCTTTTAACTTTTCGGGCCATTTCGGCTCTTTTCACGATTTTAGGGGTTTTTGGTCCGAAAAATGGATTGCACTTCAGGGCCAATTATAGGAAATTCGGGATCCCGCCGCAAAAAAAGGGCATACACCATTGGGTTTCTTTTAACTTGTACTACTTAATGGCGAAGTTTGGAAAAATTACATCCTGGTCCGAAAATACAAAAATCAGGGACACCTGAGCACAAAACGAGCAAAAAACGGAACGTTGGTGTCACTCTCGAGGAGTGACACGTGACTCGGGACACGTGTCACACATGCGTGGACGTACCACGTATGCGAGACACGTGGAGGGACATGTGTCACATATGCGTGGACGTGCCATGCATGTGAGACACGTGGAAGGACACGTGTCCCCCCCTGTGTCAGCCTTGAGGGCCTATATAAAGGGGTCACTTGACTCCTTGAAATCAAATGGGCAAACAAGTTTTCTCTGGCCCGGTTCCACTAAATTATATCGAATCAGTTTAGTTAACGTTTCAAAAGTTTCAAAATCAGTCCAAGTCTTCTCCAATTTTCTGCATTTTGAGGTGAGGAGATTTTACTAAAACCAGCATCTTATATGTTTATATGATTATTATATACCTATAACATGATTTGTGATAAATCCGTACTTTTAGTAACTTTAACCAATTGAATCATGTATATTGAATTATTATTTCAAGTTTAATTGTATATTTTACACAAATTTAGTGCAATATAGGTTTCAAAAAAGAAAGAGCAAAAACGACCATAAAAATCAATTTTTGGAGCGAATATTCGGCGCAACACTGAAGGAAAATGGTAGAACAACTTCAAAACGAGCAATTCGAGATTGAATTTGGCCAAACCGAGTGCGAAAACGGATTTAGGACACTGAAAAACTTTGGAATAGACCCGGTCAACTTTTTGGTCAACGGTCAAAGTCAACAGTTAATGGTCAAAGTCAAAGTTAGCAGTCAAAGTTCACCTACCACAGTCAAAAGTGCGCTCGAGCACCCTTTTTAGAAAATGGCGGACAAATGGTCGACAACGCGTGAAAGGAAAAAGACGAAAAAAAATAATAAAAAATTATTAGCACAGATGAGCGCTCGAGCGCACTATTCACGAGCTCGAGTGCACTATTCATCACTCCCCTATAAATAGTGGCTGAAACGCTGGATTCGAAAACAGAAGCTAAATTTCACCATTTGCTTTGTATATAATCAGTTTTCTTCATATTTTAGCTTAGGAATAGGTTAGTTTAGTTTAGTTAGGGTCATAAAATAAGGGTCGGGCTTATGGATTAACGCCATAGCTTCGGAGAAATCGAGCCGGCTAAATCAAGACGTACTTAAATTTGGTAACTTTTATTCTTGATTTCGATTTCCATTTTGTAAATCTAATTATGGCACTTTAGACCCTTATTTTTGCAATGATAAATAAGTGAGGATATTTTTGTAAATATTTAGATTTAGATTAATTAAAGTCTCATATTCTTTAATTGCTTAGTATTATCAATTAATTATACGTATTCTTGTAGTTATGTTATAGTTAATTGAAAGTACATATACGCTTAAGTTTTGTAAACTAGTGGCAATACGAGACTACCTCGGACGGAATTAGCTAGGTTGTACCAGCACCTCCGGGGTACGTAAGTAAGAAGATTAATTGAGAGGTTGGATTTTGTTAAGTTGTACCAACATATTCAGTCTTGTTAATTAATTAGTCCTATTACTTACGTATCTAAGGCTAACTTCAGAAGTGGGAGCTTGTAGCCCTATTTCTTGAATTATTTATTCTTATAATTTAAATCTATAATATTACACTTAAATACTCTGATCGAATTTATCATTCCAAATCATGGACCCGCTAAATTGAATTAACTACTCTTGGACTAAATTATTTTAGCTTAGTACCGTACCTTTGGATCTTTTGTGGACATTTTGGACTTTTAGACTTAATCAAAACTTATCTGTGACGGGAGATAGTCAAACAAATTATAAACTAAATTCTTAACTTGAAACCGTTAATCCCAATCTCCGTGGATCGACTCTCTACTTGCTACAGCTATAGGTAATTCAAGGTAAGCAATATTTCTAATCATTTAACCTTACTATTTTTTAGCACAAAACGACGCGATCAAAATTTGGCGCCGTTGCCAGGGATTGGCATTCAATTTTTCATATAAGAGTTTAGTTTATTGTATATAATTCTATCCTTGTAAATTTGTATATATAATTATTATTTTTAGTTTTGTATATACTGTGTTGTTTTAATTTTTTGTATTTATTTTCTTCTTTTTGTAAATAAAAAAAATTTAAACTAAAAAAAAAAGATTTTTATTTATTTTCTAGAATGTTTGTTATTTACCTTGCCAAAATTATTTTTTTTTGCTATAAATCACATACTCTTGAACCCCATAAAAGAGTTTAAATGGTCTGAGTAGTTGATTATTATTATTATTTTAATTCTTCAAAAAAAAATTGTGATTTAGTAGAAAATAGGTTTGAGGAAGATTATATCTTCCTATTTTGTGATTTTTCAAAAAAAAAAAAAGTCTGGAAAACCACGTTCGAGTGCGCCTGATCCCCCGCTCGAGCGCCGTTAGCCATAGCAGACGGGTTTTAAAACCCTATTTCCCTCATTCTTCTCTTCATTCATTCTCACTGCCTCCTTCTTTTCTCTCTCTCTAAATTTTTTTTTTATTTCTCTATTTTGCTGCATTCAACACAGTGATGTTCGGAACTCTCACGCCTGATCAATTTGCCATGGTCGTGTACTATTTTCATCCTTTACCCTTGTCTTATTTATCTCTTTATCAAGTGGGATCATAGGTATATTAAAAATGATTGAAGTCAATCATGTATTTCCAAGTTTAAAAGATAGTCTTATGTTGTTGTATTTTTTCATTTCCGCTTATGTAATGTCTTTATATTTAATAAAATAGTGTGGTTTGTTTTTATGGTTTATGTATTTATAGTATTTATATTTGTATATGTATATATTTATATCTATATATAGTAAGATTACAACTTTTATTTTATTTCTGTTTTTAACATTAATGTTATAATTTTGAAAAAAAAAAAAGGAAACAGGTTTTCAGCAGGGTGCTTGAGTGTGCTTTGAAGGCGCTCGAGCGCCAGACTGTAGTCGGGACTTATAACCTAAGCCCCGACGGCAGCAGTAAAAATAAAAATAAAAATAGTCCTTGCGAAACCAAATTGTGTATATCATTAAGTTTTAAATTTCGTTTTGTATCACTTTTGTTTTTATCCTCATAACTAATGTTGGTGTTTGAAGCTTTTAATGACAAATCTTCTTTCAAAACCATTTGAGGAACAACGCTTGGAATTTTTATCAGGTTGTATCTATCTTTTTAATTTGTAACGCATTGCATCACTTTCTTACATTGAGGGTAATGTAAGGTTCGAGTTTGAGGAGGTAGGAGAAAATAGTCGATACCACCTATTTAAAAATTTTCCAAATTTCAAAACTTTTACTTCACTTATTCATAATAATTAAATTTGAGTGGTTAATTGTTGAAATATGGTTAGATTGTGATAAAATATTTGATTTAACTTTGAATTTGGAATAGAAAAATGATTAGCCACTAAGAGTTGAGTTTGTATCTAGAATTTTTTGAAACCTTGTTAACTATTATTACATCTCAAAAACGTCACATGATTCAATTAGAAGTTTTTGATTAATTATAAAAAAAATGAGTAGATTGAGATGTTTTCAATGTGAGATGTTGTGTTTTATTAAAATCTGACTTATTTTTCTAGATCGGTATACTCCTTTGAAAAAAAAGAAAAAAGAAAAAAGAAAAAAGAAAAAAAATGTTTAGATGACTCACTCAATATCATTTAAATATCAAAAGTGTTGATTCATAAAAAAAAGGCAGAAAAGAAACTCATAACAAAATGCTTTCGCCTAACCATTTTTGAGCATTTTTGGTTATGAAAAAGCTAAATCCTGCCAGACAAGCCTTCTTTCACCAAACACAATTCAACCAAAGAAAGGCAATACTTTAAGAAAGTCTTTGAATCAACCAACATCTACCATTCGAGTCATCTATTCATAAAAAAAAAATAACACAAATAAAATATATATATATAAAAATATAAAAAAATCTAAGGAAGTATTACATGATTTGGGAGGTAGTTGAGTTTTAACATTTCATGACTATCCATAGAAAATATTTTTGATTTTACAAATTTTGCGTGATTAATTTATTTATCTCTTAATTGAGTTACAAGTGTTTAAAAAGGCTCAAAGGATTTTTTGCAATTAAGATGGTTTCTATTATTTTAGATACAAAATAATTTTTTGGAGAGGAATTGTTTAGAAGGCAAACTCACTGTTAATCTTGTATTTTATAAAATATAATAGTATGAATACATTGACTGCTTAAATTTAATATTTTTAAATCTATGAAGTAATTGATGCCTTTACTTAAGGACAAGCAAATAATGGGTTTGAGGAGGTTGATAAATCCGTATTTTTAGTAACTTTAACCCGTTGAATCATGTATATTGCATTATTATTTTAAGTTTAATTGTATATTTTACACAAATTTAGTGCAATATAGGTTTTAAAGAAGAAAGAGCAAAAACGGCCATAAAAACCAATTTTTGAAGCGAATATTCGACACAACACTAAAGGAAAATGGTAGAACAACTTCAAAATGAGCAATTCGAGATTGAATTTGGCCAAACCGAGTATGGAAATGGATTCAGGACGCTGAAAAACCTTGGAATAGACTCGGTCAACTTGTTGGTCAACGGTCAAAGTCAACGGTCAATGGTCAAAGTCAACCGAGCCGGTCAAAGTCAAAGTTCACAGTCAAAGTTCACCTACCACAGCCAAAAGTGCGCTCGAGCGCCCTTTTTTGAAAATGACGGACAAGTGGTCGACAACGCGTGAAAGGAAAAAGATGAAAAATAAAAAATAAAAAATTATTAGTGCAGATGCGCGCTCGAGCGTACTATTCATGCGCTCGAGTGCACTATTCATCACTCCCCTATAAATAGTGGCTGAAACGCTGATTTCGAAAAACAAAAGCTAAATTTCACCATTTGCTTTGTATATAATCAGTTTTCTTCATATTTTAGCTTAGGAGTAGGTTAGTTTAGTTTAGTTAGGGTCCTAAAATAAGGGCCGGGCTTATGGATTAACGCCATAGCTTCGAAGAAATCGAGCCGGCTAAATCAAGACATGCTTAAATTTGGTAACTTTTATTCTTGATTTCGATTTCCATTTTGTAAATCTAATTATGGCACTTTAGACCGTTATTTTTGCAATGATAAATAAGTGAGGATATTTTTGTAAATATTTAGATTTAGATTAATTAAAGTCTCGTATTCTTTAATTGCTTAGTATTATCAATTAATTATACTTATTCTTGTAGTTATGTTATAGTTAATTGAAAGTACATATACGCCTAAGTTTTGTAAACTAGTGGCAATACGAGACTACCTCGGATGGAATTAGCTAGGTTGTACCAGCACCTCCGGGGTACGTAAGTAAGAAGATTAATTAAGAGGTTGGATTTTGTTAGGTTGTACCAACATATTCAGTCTTGTTAATTAATTAGTCCTATTACTTACGTATCTAAGGCTAACTTCAGAAGTGGGAACTTGTAGCTCTATTTCTTGAATGATCTATTCTTATAATTTCAATCTATAATATTACACTTAAATACTCTGATCGAATTTATCATTCCAAATCATGGACCCGCTAACTTGAATTATCCACTCCTGGACTAAATTATTTTAGCTTAGTACCGTACCTTTGGATCTTTTATGGACATTTTGGACTTTTCTTGGACTTAATTTACCGTATCTTTGGACATTTGGACTTAATCAAAACTTATCCGTGACGGGAGATAGTCAAACAAATTATAAACTAAATTCTTAACTTGAAACCGTTAATCCCAATCTCTGTGGATCGACTCTCTACTTGCCACAGCTAGAGGTAATTCAAGGTAAGCAATATTTTCAATCATTTAACCTTACTATTTTTTAGCGTAAAATGACGCGATCAATTTGTTATTTTAATATTCTAGTTTGAGATAAATATCATGTTTGTTAATTATTTAAATTAGAGTTGACTTTGATAATGTATTAGCTAAAAATTAACTGTTACTGATTAATGTGAAGTTTATCACTTTAAGTGACAACAATGGGTGATTGTAAATATGTTCGTCTAACTGCTTGTAACTCTTGAATACTGAATTGGAGGATGTTATTAACTTGAAAGAATTTGAAAGCTAGCTATGATTAACTTGAATTATCTTGAGCTTCTGATTATTGAAAGTATATGTTTGAGGACAACCTCTTTTGTTGTTTTCCACCTACGTGTTTATCGAACTGCGTATCAGTTGTGTGTTATATGGCAACTTGTGCATGCTTGTGTGCTACTTGATTAGGGGTTGCAACCTCAGGCACGATAGTTGGTACGAACGCCGGGCGGCATAGGGCTTGCTGGTGCTCCCGTACCTATCGTGGTCCTATTCCCTCTCCCGTTTGGCGATCTCCACCCTTGGAGAGTTGGGTCGTACATTTTGGATACAATCCAGAGTATCCTCTTAAGAGAGATAAGAAGTTGAAATTGGGATCTTGATTCGGGGCTAGCCACCTCTGGAAGTGACATCAGAATATGGGTAAGTCCTCCCGCTTGGCGATCTCTACCCACGGGGAGGAATATGTGATTAAGTATTCCCGCTTGGCGATCTCCACCCTCGGGGAGGAAATTTGCTTGTTATTTACATGTCATTACGTGATTCAAATGTATTAGTAATCTCTATTGGTTATTATATGTTGTTTACCATATGTGGATAGTATTGTACGTGAATTGCATCATGATTTGCAAAAGAGACCGACCAGAAATGTTTTCAAAACTCTTCTATTCCATCCTCACTAAGCTTCCCCATAGCTCACCCTCTTTTCTCCCCCCAGTGCAAGTGTAGTTTAGCTTGAGATGGGAATTGACTTTATATGCTGAAGTTGAATGTTTACATGCTCGAAGCTCCTGGCTTGTCATATTGTAAAAGTTAAAGTTTGTTTGTATTAAACTCGGGTAAAAGGGTAGGGGTGTTGAAACCTCAGTTTGTATGATAGTCGGGTAGTTATCAAATCTCAGATTCTGTAACACCCTTTTGTACTTAAATTATCATATAAAGGCCTGTTATTGTATAACTCTTTATTTATTGTTCATTTTCATAGAAAGTTATGAACTCGCAATGGCATTAAACGCAAACTTTGACTTAGTCTTGAGAAGGGCCGGGTTGGGGTCGTTACATTTATGAAATATTTATTTCACCTAGTATTGCTATCTTTTCTAGCGGCGAGGCCTCCCGAGATCACGTACAAGACTCTAAGCCTCAAATCCTGATGATCTGAGTTATAGATCTTTCTCATATTTTTGGCCTCTCTCGCTCATGGCGATCTTGGGATATGTATGGCTCAAGCTATGTTGTCAAACGAGGGCTTCGATATAGTCTTTCAAATCTTTATACTCGTCAGTGGTATGTTTGAGGTCTCGATGAAAATGACAAAACTTCTTTTGGTCCCTCTTGTCTGGGTTTAAGAAGAGTCGAGGTAGCCAATTGGGTTTACTATCTTCCCAGATCTCCATCAAGATTTCGGGCCTCAGGATGTTCAATTATGTATATCTTTCAAATTTTCTAGAGGGGTTGGTGGCCTTAAAATTAATTTTAGCCTTTTGTTCCCCTTGTTTCCCCTTGTTTCCCCTTATTTTCCTTTTTCGTTTTTGCTTTCTGACTTTCTAGCCCTTTCTCTCACTTAGTTTTTTGCTCTTGTCGAGCTTGGGTCACACCTTCGACATTGAAGTATTTCTTTGTCTAAATAATTAGATCAGTGAGATTATTTTGGTATTTTCGGGCTAGGGAGGCTTGCAAGCTTGCAGATTGGCGTTCTTGCTTATAGGCCACTTACGCTACTGAATGGTCCAAATCTGGAATGTCAAGGGCTGGATGGTTGAATCTCAAGGTATGGTATTTTAAGGACCTTGGCTTGTTGAATAACCAGTAATGATGGAGTGAGCTTGGTTATCTTTTGCTATTGGCAAATTGATTAACAAAAATGGTATCCAATTGTTCAAATGCCAACATTGAGTTCACGATAGGCATGAGAACTATCTTTAAGCCACTCCAGAGAGAATGGTGGGAAAAACTCGGTACTTTACTATGTCTGGTACACCGCGGAACATCATGGTATGGTCAAAAGTCAAGACGTTGTCGTTTAGGTCGTCTGATCCATTATATGTCGAGAGTTGATGCATTTTGAATCCTGCCAGGATTGACATAGCCAATACATTGTCTATGAATGGTTATTGCCCTAACAAAAGGGTTCATTGAGCTCTCCGACAGTTTAGGTTGTCCCCTATTGTGTGAATTCTAGCGTAAGTGTACGTATCGCAACAAGTAATAAAATGATAAGTAAATATCGTTCCCACGAGGACTGTTAATATTAACTACCAAAATTAATCTAGCTCTAACTTTATTCGAACAATTAAAATCTGAGAAATTGTAAGTAAAAACTAAAGAATTAACAAAACTGATAAAACTAACAATTAATGCAATTACAAAATTTATGAAAAAAGTAATTCAATTATTAAAAAGCTCTAGGGGTTTCGATTTTACCAAGATTTATCCTACTCGAATCTGGTGATTAAATTCAATTGACGACTATTCCTTATGCTACCAGAAATTTCACTAATGTAATTATTAATCTTTCTCAAACATTAATAACATATCCCGCTAAGCAAGCTGTGAGACCTCGTGCAGAGCAATATGCATTTTATAACATTTCATATAATTTTGCATCATTTAATATGCATTTATATCAATTAATGCACATTTATATCATTTAATGTGCATTCGTCTTGTTTTACGTGCAACTATATTTAATTACGTGTTTTCACTATCGTAGGCATTAATTAAATTTTATCATATTGCATTTGCTAACTAGAAGCAATTAAAACCCAACTACATGGCAAACTAGTAGATTTCAATTAGTTAAGAGGGCAATTTGGACATTGGGCTTATAAGATATTTCCTACCTAACTAAAAATACACATTACACACTCAACACACACAAAAACACTACACACACACACACACATCAGACAACACACTCACACACACACACAAGAGCACGATCAAGAAAGGAGAAGAGAAAGAGAGGAAGAGGAAGGAAGAAGAAGGGAGATTGAGCTAGCATCTTGTATCTCTTAGCCTTTGTTTGCATCTTCAACATCAACGTTGGCATTTCATCACTCAAGAACTAGGTGAGGGTTGTTTTCTTAAAAGTTTTTCAAAGCTACATTTAGCATGAGTGTGATGATATATGTGTAGTAATCTTGCTATAATTTGCATACAAGAGTTTGAATGATAAGATTGAGTATTTTATGTGTTGTAGATCTAAGATTTGTCAAATTCATGTTGGGTGTTCTTGAGATGTTGGGAGATGAGTTTATATTGTTCTTGTATGTGTATTGATTATAGGTGTAGCTTGTATGCAAGAATTGGAAGCATAGAGTTAACATTTAAAACTTGGAAGTAATCTTGATGTCATGAGCTATTGTTGATTCTTGAAGGGTTTTGGATCTTGTTTATAGATGGAAGGGTGTTGTAGATGGTTTTTGAACTCATAAATGTTGCTTAATAAAGCCTTTTGAGTATGCTAGAATATTAGTTGAAGGTTAGGAGAAAGATGGCAAGAAAATGAGCAAAAAAATGAGAACTTACGGGTGTATTTTGCCTAGGCCGATCGACTAGTCGGTTGACTAGCCGGTCGACTAAACTCGCCTGACATTTGACTAAAATCACTGGAAAAGTCAGTCGACTAGCCGGTCGACAAGCCGGGCGAGTAACTTGTCCGGCTTGGTTTTTCAGCTTCATGCAATATTTTTGTAGAGGCCATATCTCACTCAATTCAACTCCGAATTGAGTTCCATTTGATTCTAAAGTCATCTACATTCGATAAGATTCGATTCTAGACCAAAATCAGGTTATTTGGAGTTCGGGAGAATAGGAAAATTTACTTTTTAAGTTAGACTAATGCGGGAACATTGAAGTTGTTTGATTTCTTGATGTACCTTTGTGGCATTGGTACCAACTTGTTTCATGGATATAAAAAGAGGTTAATTGTGGCATGAATGGGGTATATGAAGGTATATGGTTGTGTGGCATAGAGGATTATACTTGATCATGAACTAATCAATTACATCGAACTATTATAGACTTGATTCTTTTGCCTTGAACTTGTCCACATTATTGTACATACGAAGGTCATACTTGTAAGTCTTAAGTTCACTTTGTACTCGTCAATCTAAACTCTTGCATGGCAATATTGTGAATGCTAAATATATATGAATTGTATGGGCATGACTTGGTTGCAATCTCGTAATTGTTAAGGGAAGGGATCAAAGGTGCACACGGCAGTAATAGTGGTATCCACCTTTTGAGGTACACACGGCTGTGATAGTGGTAGACACCTCCCCACCCTATTAACTCCTATATTACTTGTGGTTGGGGCTATACAGAGCAAAGTGCACACGATAGTGATAGTGGCAGACACCTTTTCGGTGCACACGACTGTGATAGTGGGAGACATCTCTTGAATCTGTATAAGCCACCTTCCTTGTTTGGTCTCGACCCTTTGATTACGTCTAAAATATATGCTTTGATAGGTGTTTCCTACTTTTGCTTGGTCCCTTGAGGTCCTCGGAGAGTAGAGTTGGATAATACTATCATGTTATAAATGTTGTTCTAATTCGTGCTATACTTGATGTTCTTATGGAATGTTCAAGATCATGTATTATTCTCTTGTGATATATAATTGTGCGTGCATGGCATTTATAAAGGCTTCCTAAAGACAAGAAAATGTTTACGAAAACCCTTCCTTGTTTCCATCATCACTGAGCTATATGCGAGGATCTAGCTCACCCCTCTTTTATGAAAATTATAGGTAAGGCTGGTTGAGTTAACTTTACAAGTTGATACGTGGAAGACTTCTTGTTTGTTGTTGTATAAATACATGAATTACCTAATGTAAATTGAAGAATCTAGATCTTATATATATGTATCCAGGGATAAGCATTGTGTAATTTGATGGTTTATGAAGGTGTTTTAATTATCAGTGATGAAGTTTGTATAATATCAGTGTTGGATAATATAACTTTAAGTTAGTGATTATTCTTCTGAGACCCAGAAACTTGATTCTTAGTTAGTTGTTATGTTGAACAGGGGAATTCGAGATCTTGTGAATATTTCACGAATTGTTGTAATCCTTTAAGGCCGATGTTTTCAGGAGAAATTTTGGAAGTCTATTTGGAATTTCTTGGGGAATATTATAACAGTTCAGGTTGCTACTATCAAATCTTGCAAGGTTGAAGCTTGAGACGTCATGTCTCGGCCTTAACCTAGCGATGGGTCGGGGTCGGGGCCGGGGCGTGACACAAGCTACCTACATCTCTATGATAACTGTGAACTTATGAGATTCATTAAGCCCTAGAAATTTAAGTGTTGTACTAGATCTCGTAACTATCTCTAGCTTATGACGATTTAATAATATTTCACACGTGATCTAATTTAATTATCACTTCTCAGTCTCAAACCAAATCACAAATCAAGCACTTGTTGGCTAAGCAATCATAGGCATTAAGTGTAAAATGAAATACTCAGCATAAAAACAGAATAATCCATCAATCAATTAAATCAACATAATCCAAGTGATCAAAATCTGGCTACATCGTAGCCCTAGATAAATAGTTTAAAACATAGTAACGAAAGTAAATAAAATCCAAAGTTGAATAAAGTTCATAATGAGAGAGATAGAGAAAACTAAGATTTTGAGAAGAATTGTCATCAAAATCTGTCTCCCAGGTGATCTTTCATCTTCAGCTTCAATCTCCTCTATTTTTCTCCTTTATGTACGTTACTTTTTGCTCCCAAGAACCAGCCACCAAAAGCCTCCTCTACCAGAAACGTTTGTTGCCTTTTATTTCCTGGGGTTATCTTCTTTTTGCACCATTTTACAAAATTACCCTTTAATTTTCAGCGACACAGTGCAACTGTGCTATGACTACGCTACTTCTAATTTTTCTTCAAATGCTTCATAAGTTGAATGCAAGCTAGCCCTTGGCCATTTTTCTTCAATTTTGCCTCGAAGCTCAGACTTTCTCATAGAAATCACCTACATTGCAAAACAAACACAAAACCCATCAAATTGCTCCAAAAGTTACTTAAGAACTAACAAGAATTAAGTAGAAATGTGCTAAAATAATATGTCAAAAATACACCCAACATAGATTTTGGGGCACTAGGCCCTTCAGCACTATTTGCTAATCTACTTATTTAGCTAGGTTTTTCCTTTTCTTGAGGTCTGTAGCAACGACCGACACCAGATAAACCTTGGTTATCCTCTTGTATCGCCCTTAGTTCAGGTCCTTGGGCTTCATGCATTTACTGGGCAAGCATTGAAGGCTCTCGTTGTCGATAGAAATCCATCATCACGTTTTTCATCTCCCTAAAGAACGTTGATGCCTACTGCTTGACACCTTGGAGAGGTACATGAGTATTATTCATCCCCATTGGTTGGGTTGTTGTCCTTGGGCCTAATCGCTCAACTGGTAGAACTTGTTGTTTCTCAAAATCCTCCAAGTGTTGGGCATAAGTGGTCGTAGCGGATTATGGCTTCGAGTGTACAGTATTGTGGACTCAGTGAGTCTCTAGTGGTCAAATGTCGGGTTTCCATAGACGGCGCCAATCTGTTAAAGTAAAAAATTAGTGTGATGAGCTGGACCGCATCAACCTACAAAATGAATAACGTAGATTATATCCCAAGGATAATTTCGATGTTTAAGTCAATAATCGTGATCGTAAATAGAATAAAAGCAATGATAAAACAAATAGCTTGTCTTGAATCAAGAAGTGAACCCATTCCCATTATATATTTTGGGGTATTTATAGGCATAAGAGCACACTTCCAAGGTAATTGGTGAGGGATGTCCTCGGAGTGCTGAGTCATCTGAATGACATGTTGGAATAGTTATGCATTAATAGTGATTGGAGTTCCATTATTAAAAGTATGCACCATACCGTGTGTTAGGCCATCCTCAATGGGTCTCTAAAATCTAATGATTGGTGTTTTTAGAGACCCTATGAAAAAATAACACCACCAATAGAGTCCGTAAAATCTAAATCTGCATTTTTTATCTAGATTTTGACATCAAACATGGTTTTGGTAGCAAAAATACAGTTGGGTCTACATTTTCTTCAACAAATTTGTTGAAGAAAATGCAGACTCTAGAACAAGCCAAAAACGTGAACACAAAAATAGTAGAATACATTGATCTAGCCTTTTTTGAAAAAAAAAGTCTTGAACGAAAATAGTCGTTGCAACAAAAATTCTTCTATTTATTCAAGCATAAATCAACAACAATGCAACCTTCAATCAAATCTCAACATATCTACACTCAAAAAAAGGTAATAAAATGTTTCTGAAAAAAAAAGTACACTTCATTAACAGTAAAAATGGAGTTCGATAGTGGTGGTGGCTCGATGGTGGTGGTTGTGGCTTAATAGTAATGGTGTTGTCAACGCTGTGTTTTTTTTCGTATGATAGGGGTTTGGGATAGGGGACAACAACAAGACTTGGGGGAGGAAGGCGGTGGCGGTGGATTGGTGGAGGAGGGTAGCGAGGTTTGGGGGAGGGGGTGTGGTGGTGGATTTTTCAAGAGAGAGAGTAAAATGAAGGGGGATGAAGGTCTTTTTTTCTATTTATAGTTGCCATTAGGGTTTTTTTTTTAATTTTTAAGGGCTTTGGTTTATTTTAATTAAAGTTTAACCCTTTTAAACTTTAATTAATTAGAAAGCAACCTACAAACTTCTAAATTTTAATTTTCAGGGATCTTCAAATGTTTTATGGACAAAATTAATTTAAAAATGCATTAAAGTTTAATTAATTTAAATTAAGTTCATTGAATTGTTTTTGTTTATATTAATATTATTTTTATGATAATAATAATTATTATTTATTTTCATTTTTGTATTATTAATGTTATTATTATTAGAATTTTTTAACAAACTGACAGATGAGATCGAAGCAACAAATTCAATCCAATTGATGTTATTCAGATTAAAAATTTGAGGTAAAATTAAAAAATTAAATTACTGTAAAATTGAATCAAGTAAAAAAATCAAAAATAAAAAATTGAAATATAAACTAGATGTAATTAAACATCATCCTAGTTCAATAAATTTTATCGTTGTTAGAATTAGATTTTTTTTTGATTGAAGTGTTCGTAAAAAAAGTTACAATAATATAAATAACAATTAATTAAAATAAAATTAACACACAAGAAAAATAGTTCATAATCAAATTAGTATGTAAAATTAAAATTAATACAATATAGAGACTTAATATTATTGAGACCCTCACTAGGGATATTTTTTTTTAGAGACCCTAAAAAACACATTGGGCTCTATCAGGATTTTTAAAAATTTCAGAGTCTTTAAAATAGTGGATAGAGACCTTAAAAATAGAGCATCCATTGAATATGACCTTCAGAGCAGGTATGGCTTAGCTGGGTCGACAAGGTTGAACCACGAGGTAGTGGGTCGGCTCTTACCTGAGCTACTTGTCTCATAGACAACTGATCTGATATGCCCTTAAGTTGTCCACATCATCTACTGTTTTTTGGATTTTTCTTCCATGAGGCTGTGGCAGACATGTCAACCAATTATGATAAGTGGGGTCATAACATTGAGTAAAAATACCAACTTAGCCTTGATATGACCCCACCAAATATGTGCAAAATTAACAAAGGGCAAAATTCACCATTAGTCCCCATTGTTGGTATGGAGTTTCAATTTAGTCCCTATTGTTACAAAAGTGACACAACTAGTCCCTAATGTTTGTAAAAAGTGTCAGAAATGGAAAAATAGATGGAAAAAGTTATTATTCATGTAAAATGACCATTGTGCCCTTATTAATTAAGTAAATTTTCAAATATGCCCTTTTTACCATAAAATTAAATTTTAACAATTTTTTTTTTCTAATTTCTCTTCTTCCATCACTACATAGTCAACACACACATATACACACACAAAATCACGATCAACACACACACACACACACACACACACACACACATACAGACACACAATCAAAATCAGCACACACACACACATACATAATCACCAACACACTACATACACAATGATATACGAATGTGGCTGGGGTGGGCGGTTTCGCACATAGGTCGCGTTAGGTAGGTGCGCGAGGCGGTGGTGGGCCGTATGAAGAGGCAGTGACGGTGGGGTTTGAGGTGGGTGGCACGAGGTGGCTATAGCATTTGGGGTGGTTTGCGCAAGGTACTGTGAGGGTTGGGGTAGGTTGCGCGAGGTGGTTGGTGGGGTTGGGCTGGAGTTGGGTTTTTGGTGACGAGTGGTGGGTGAACGTGATTGTGGTGGGGTTTGTGGTGGTATGGTAGGGTGGGTGAGAGGGGAGGGAGGGTAGAAGAAGAAGAAGGTAGAAGGTAGAAGCTAGATTTTTATTTTTTTTATTTTTTTTGTCATAAGAAGAAGGTAGATTGGAAAATTAAAAATTAAAAAGAAAGTAAAAGCAAAATACAAAATTATGTTCAAATGACCATTTTACCCTTCAAAATATGGTCATGTGTCGTGCACATGATCATTTTCCATCCAATTTTAATATTAAGTTAACAGAAAGGACTAACCGCATAACTTTTTGTAAACATTAGGGACTAATTGTGTCACTTTTTGTAAACATTAGGGAATATTGCGCCATTTTTCTAATATTAAATTAATATTCCAAAGATAATTTAAATTGAACATAAGAAACTATATGAGCTATTAAAAAAAAAAAAAAGCTAGTGACAAACCGTATTGGATATTAAACGAAACCTAGATATCTAGTTAGTAAAAATTATTCTTGGAGAAAATTTGAAATCAAAAGAAAATAGTATATAATTAAAAATAAAATTTTCTTATTTATAAAATTATGCTATATGAATTTTTTAATATAGAGTACAAGTTTGCATTTGGACAATTTCTCAAAGTCCAAGGATTTTTGGCCTAACAACAACTATAAATAAGCAGCTCTCACTCAAAGAAAGAGCATCGAGTATTTAATAACTTAACAAATACTCTTTATTTTTTTCTGACTATCCTAGCCCAGTATTGAACGTTATTCAATGAAATTAAAAATACCTTTACCATAACTTATGAACAAGTATGTGTGTATATATATGCGCGTGTGTATTCATGCTAATTGATAAACAAAGCAAAGGATGTGTTTAGATAATAT
This sequence comes from Ehretia macrophylla, assembly GCA_037974665.1. NCBI lineage: Eukaryota > Viridiplantae > Streptophyta > Magnoliopsida > Boraginales > Ehretiaceae > Ehretia > Ehretia macrophylla. Next base: position 101,305,958 of record CM075764.1, on the reverse strand, counting down.
GAACCCTTACCTTAATTTGCTATGATGATTGAAATTTCACATCAAGATACTCTAGACATGGTATTTCTTATCATTAATTACCATTGTTGTTATCTAGGTGTAGATTTTTAAATTAATTTGATATTTCTTATCATTAATTACATTTGTTGGAATAAGTTCATAATTTTATTCGTTAGGTGTTGTTGCAATTCATAGCATACCCTCTCGATCTTGCTGGATTGAAATATACCATTGTTGTTATTTAGGCGTAGGTTTTTATATACTCTAATGAATTTATGTGTATGGATTATTTCGCATCACTATTTGTGAAAGTTTTTGATCGAGTTACTTATGAATAAGGCCTTGAGTAATTTATGGCTTAGACAAATTTATTCTTATAGCTTAAATGAAAAAAATAAAAGAGAGAAATATAATGAAAAAAGAATAGATCTTGTTTTTTCGGTACAAATTAATTCACAACTTGATCAATTTAAAAAAGAGAAGAACAATTCTCATAGTTTATTGCGATAGGCCCAAAGGCTAATTCAGAATTTTGAATTCGGCCATACAGCCTTAGTGACCCATATAAAAGTCCAATTTGTTTGCAATCTGAGAAAGAAAAAAAAAAGAGAGAAAATTATTATGCTAAAGAAGGATGAAAAAAAATCATGGATTGCATGTATTTTGAGTGTTAATTCAGTATACGTTTTAAACAAAAAATATTAAATAAAAAAGAGATTAAAGTCACACATGAGAAATGTTTTAGATAAACAAAAGAAAAAAAATAATACACGGACAATGTAATCATTTGGTAAATTTTTATATTTCACTCTGTACGTATTTAGATCATTTTATATATATACTATTTTTTATTCATATTCAATTTAGTCAATTTTACACATATTTGGTAGGATCATATTGATTAAGTTGATATTTTTATTCAATATTATAACATCACTTATAACAATTAATTAATATAAAATTATGACAAATTTACTATATACCTCATAAAAAAAAAAAAAACCCGTCTTTTCTGCCATGTCAATGGTCTTTGTTATGATTTATCTTGTATTATAAATTCCTTTTTTGTGGTCGAAATTGTACTATAAATTTTCATGGATGGAAAAGTGAGCACACAAGGAGACTCCAGTTAAGTCTCAGTTTCGCCGCACATCTTCCTTCAGCATTTTGCAATTTTTATCTACTGTTTTCGTTTCCATTCTCCGTACTTGTTAAATCTCAACACCCTCATCCTTCTGTATGACTTCGTGGCATAAGAGTATTTTAAAGAGAACAATAAGTGGATTAATCACAAATAACTAAAAGCTTTGATTTCAGTAAATTTGTAGGTAACTTGAAACAGCATCATGGATACAATGCCCAGTGAACGGCAGGGACTTGAGCTGCAGCGGACTGAGTCCATCCCACTGGTTGACTACAGGAGAAAGCTTCTTCGTCGGATAAACAAGTGTCTGGGATCGGAGGAGAACCAGCTCTGTGAATCTCTACCAAGATTTGGTCCATTGTACCGCATAGATCCGTCCTTGGAGCGGATTGACAAAGAGAGGACTTGGCAACATGTACTACGAAAATCGCTCGACAGGGAGGCAATAACCACAGAGATTTACTTGTCTGCAATGAGACGAATAGAACGAAAAGCAAGGGACACATATGCTGAAGGCACGGTGGATCGAATGACTGGATCTCAGTTTAGATGGATGATGATCAAAGATGGTTGCCTCTTTCTCCAAATGGCGTTATTGATCCTCGGCCGATCCAAGCAATTAGGGTACCCTCCTGATGATGAAAGTTTTGGGAGAAAGCACAATTTGAAGGAGATGAAAGGATGGACTAAGTCCATGTTTTTTGTTGGCAATCAGATACCTTTTGTGGTGCTGAAGGAACTTATGAATCAAAGATTCTTCCAACAGGTAATATCAGAAGGGAAGTGGAATGAAGTGCCCTCAGATTTATTTAAGAAGACCCTATACGAATTTCTGGTTTTGCCTGCTCTCAAGATCCAAAGCCATAAGACATATTCAAAACAAGTAGATTGGATGATGGAGCAGCCGATTGACCTGATCCATGCCCTCCAATTGCTGGTACTCGGGCCACAAAAGGATGACACGACGGAAGAAGAAGACGACGAAGAATCAGAAGATGAAGAAATCAATAATCTAAATGAAGGAGATCAGAGTACTGTCACTCAGCGGAGACAGGAAGTTATCAACGTAGAAGCTGTCTCTGATGAAAAAAGTTGTCCTAGCGCCACAGAATTGAGGCGACAAGGAATCCACTTCGAGGTATGTTCAGGTACCATGGAAGTGAGGCAAGCATATCTGATCTCTATCAACAAACTAATACAAGCTTGCAGATACTTGAAGATTGTCAAAGGGATGGGAGGTCGTGGGATTACTTATGTGAATCATAGTATCCTTTCCACAGCTCTTTTCTTGCCTCCCCTCCTGGTGGACGATGATACAGAGCTCTTACTTCAGTGTCTCAAAAACTACGAGATAAGTCAGCCAGTAGATAAGAAGAAGCGGGATTTTAGCTCTTATCTACGGTTCATGAGTGAGCTAATTCGTACACGAGAAGATGCAAATCTCCTCTATTCTAAAGGAATTATCCAGGGAAATCGTAGATACAGAGAGAAATTGCCAAGGATTTTTAGCAAGCTGGTCTCCAAGGACAAGAAGTACAACCATATTTTCCGCGCTCTAACACTCGAGATAAGTGACTACAACCGTCCATCATGGAAAAACATTCGGAACCTCCTCAGCTTCATTTCATTACTGACGTTGGTACAAACTGTTTATGCAATCACATTAATGGTCTGCAAGCCTTCATTTCTGTAGCATCAATGAATAAAGTTTGTCATTAATCAATAATTCATTAGGTAAAATTCTAGTGTTTCATGTATTTAATTTATGTATGAAACAGGCTCCAAGTGTGATAACAGCTATGCATTCAGAATTTAAACATTAAATTTGTTTTGATTCTGATCTTTGTGTATCACTATCTATATTGTGAGATACAATTTGATAGGCCAGTACTGAAATATGAGAGAATGTCATTTTCTCTCATGAGTTTTTACCTAAATTCCAAACTTCCTACGAGATTTTAGTTTTGTCCAGATTTTCATTGACATCAAATCTATGAAACAAAACCTTAAGATTAAATGACATTTTGACCTTTTATTTTTTATTGAGCTATTTAATTGCCTTTAATTGTTTTGTTTTTATGTCTTTAAAACATAAACTTGTTGCAAAAAAGTTATATGTTGGGTTAGGAATAAATATCAAATTAAATTCGAGATGTATATATATGTATAGAAAAAAATATTTAAAAGTATATCTAATTTTTCCCTAATTTCAAACTTAACGCGATTTTTGCACAATAAGCTTTTTTTTTTTTAAGGGTTTTATAAGGTCAGCTCATTACAAATAAATTATAATGAACCAAACCAAATGATTGTTTAGAATGGCTATTCCTCACAAATGTTCCTTGTGATGTAGCGGAATCATGGCAATTGAGTAAGAAAAAAATATCAGATGTAGTTTTAGATGTATACATATGTATAAAAAATGATAGATTTTAAAAGTAAATATTATAGAATATGCTATATATATATATATATATATATATATATATATATATGGTTAAATTTTTATTTTTTATTTGAATGTCGACCTTTCTATTGAATAATTTTTTATTAAATTATTTTGTTTATTGTTTTTATCTTTTTTTTTTTTTGTCTTTGTTTTGAAATATAAAAAGATAAAAATGTCTTTCAACATAAGATTTTATTCGGTAAAGTTTAATGTCAAGGGAGAATATGGATAAAACTAAAACCTTATGGAGGAGTTTAAGATTTAAGTTAAACTCATAGGGAAAAATGACACTCTCTCTCACTGTGATACATAAGATGAGATTTACATTTGCAAAATATACAGAAAAATACACTACACTTTTTCCAATTGAATTCTCTGATAGTGTCAAAAGTTTCACGACAAAAGTCTTCTACTCGATCTCACCCTTTCTGCTTCTAAAATACTGTGCTATTAATTCTTCCTTCACATTTTCTATTTCTTTTCTTCCGCCACTTTTCCTACTTCTAATCTACTGCTTCTAATCAATAATGCAAAGTTTAGTTCGCAATTTGAAATAAATTAATATGTAGCGGGAGCATGTATCAAATATCTAGACCAAAATCTCACAATGTTGGTAATTTACACTGCCTAAGATATTCTCAATGAGGGTTCTATATAGCAATGATTATTAATTTTTAGCAAAAAATAGAGACTCTTGAGGAAAAAAATAATACCAATGGATATTTAGAACCCTAAATCTAAAGTTTTGGTTCAAAGTTAACACATTTCAACAAAAATAGAGACTAGTCTCTATTTTCTTCAATAAATTTGTTGAAGAAAATGGAGACTCAAGAAAAAGATAAAAAAAATTTACAGCCCACATGGGTCTCTTTAACAAATCAAATTTGACATTTGATTGACAATTTAACCAAAAAAAAAAAAAAAAGTTGGCGACTTAAAAAAAAAATGGCATTTAGTTGAATCAAAAAATGGAAGGGGCGGTGGGTCCTATAATGGGTCCTTAAATTTAGAGTCTTCACTGATAATAATATTTTTTTGGAGACCCTAAAAAATCCATGGGTCTCTAAATGAGGCTCTAAAAAGCAACAAAATTCTAAATTTGTTTATAGAGCCCTTCAAAATAGAACTTCTATCGAAGATAGCCTTACTTTTACACTGCTTTTTAGAACATAAGCAATAGTTTTCTTATGGTTGTAATTTTATCATTAGTTTTAAAATGACTATTTTTAATAGAAATTAATAACTTGCAGAAGCAAAAAGTAAATGTCAAATCAAACCAACTTATTTACTCATAAAATTCTTAAGACTAATTTAAGTATGCAATAAAATAAAACATTTGCTTATATCATTTCACTTATGAAGCAAAAAGGAGAAAGCAAAATAAATTAAATAATATCTATAGATCTCAGAATATGTGTATCTATATGGCAAAAACACAACGAATGCTTTATCTTGTTGATCTATTATCTAAACTGGATAAACGGGAGAAAATACAAATCCAATGAGTGAGAGTAAGGTGCTAGATTTGTATGAGAGAGAAAAAATAGGGGTTGGAGTTGTTAGTTTTAAGGGTTTCCTTTTTCATGAAAATTCAAGCTTTTGTAGAAATCTTTTCTTTCTAGTTGATTTTTTTTTGCGAGAATGGAAGCCTAATTTTTGCAAGGAAAGACCGTAAAATGTATCTCCAAATGAAAAATGAAAACCAATGTTTTAGTCAACCTTGCAACTAAAACCAAATTCTTTATCGAGCATTTTTTTCTTGTTGTTTAAAATTACCCACTGAACTTTAATTTATAATTGTTCTAAATAAATTACTTCGTCCATTGACGGAGTAAAAAGACCATTTCAAAATTTGACCTTTAATTTGTTTGTGAAGCTATGACACATTTGTCAGCTAGCACATTAACTTTTAACCTTTAAATTAAATGAGTTGACTCATTTGAAATAATTGCAAATTTTAGTTTGAAATTTGAAATAATTTAAAATTTAATGGGAGCATGTATGAAATAGCTGGACAAAAACCTAACGTAAAGGCAAGCTTTTAATTGAACTATATTTGAGAATAACATTTTAAATAAATAACGACTAGACTCAAAGATAAAGACTCGAGGCAAAAGAAACTTCTTTTTAGTACAAAGCAAAAGGGGTTTTCATTTGTAACGCAAGCAGCATTAAGGGACCATCCAAAAGGCCCCTTCCAAACCTAAACAAAGGTACATTAGAAGGTTTGAACTCTTTTATCTGTAGATCCTTAAACTTAGATGAAAGTATTTTTTCAAGATGAATTGTATAGCTTCTGCTGATTGTATTAAAAAGCTTTAATTTAATATGAGAATTATGAAAACTGGTGCTAGAAGCCATCTAGTATGACAATTCGTTAAATTTGAATGTTATAAGAAAATTAGAATGGGAGTTTAGTGACATATGACATGCGTCATCATCCAATAATCCGCTTGTACACTTGACTTTTAAATAACTAGGTAAAAAATAGTAGCTATAATAAACTCTTCTGCTTAGAAAATTGGGAGTTAATTACTAGTATTTTAATTGAGTTGAAATGGAAATAAAATGTGAACCTATTCTTCAAATGAAATTTGTTTCCTATTAAACGAAGTGTCGACCTAATCTTAACTTGTCTGTGTAGGAGTGAGATTATTTACCTAGTTAAGTTTCCTAATAAACATAAAGTTAGAGAGAATGTGGTATGATTTTATTCATGAACGATGTGATCCACGTTTATTATTGTTAAAATTTCCTTCTCTTAAGCAATTAAGTACTACATTATAGCCCATATAAAGAGGGGTGAATGAAAATAGAAGAAATGACAAATTAATTAAGACACTTACAAAAATTTGATCAATTAAATCAAACATAAACATGGACTTGCAACTTGCCATATGCTAATGTATATCATTGCGCAAGTCTTCTCATTTACTCCATCAGCCAATTCTTTATTCTTTTGGGCATCATGGGGTCATATTATATTTTGTAGATTCAGTCCTTTTCAATTGTGGCAGAGGGCATATCATTATTGTTTATCCATTCCTAGCTTAAGTTTCAAATTACATTCAAATCCACCTCTGATTGAGCCACCGAACTTCGAAATATTCTGTATTTTAAAGTAAATTATATAAGTGTGGAGCTCTTCCCATGATATTAGACGACAAGCAAAGGAGACTTCAAAAGTCTTTCTTTATTTTTTTGGCGTGCAAAGTCTTTCTTTAGGATAAAGGTAAAATTTAGTATATTATTTTGGGTAAAGGTGTAGTTTAATCTATTATGTTTGGTGTAAATGATACTTTCATCCATTATTTTTCAAAATGAACCTCTTAGTCCATTATCTTTGGTGTAAATTATCTTTGGTGTAAATGACACTTTCATCAATTATCTTTCGAAATGAGCTTTTTAGTCCAATATGTTTCACATCAATGACGTCATTAGTCCACTATGTTTCCTCTAATATGTTTTGAAGTTGGACTAACGACGTTACTTATGTGAAACATATTGAACTAAAAGGTTCATTTCGAAATATAATAGATGAAAGTGTCATTTACACCAAACAAAATGGACTAAGCTAGACCTTTACCACTTTATTTTTTATGTAATTTCCACTTTTACCTACTATCTTTTAAAATGAATCTTTTAGTGTATTATCTTTCATGTAAATGACACTTTTATCTATTATTTTTTCAAAATTAACTTTTTAGTCCAATATATTTTACATTAGTGACGCCGTTAGTCCAATATGTTTTCTCCAATATGTTTTGAAGTTGGAGTAACAGCGTCATTGATGTAAAACATATTAAGAGGTTTATTTCGAAAGATAATAGATGAAAGTGTCATTTACACTAAAGATAATAGACTAAAAAGTTCAATTTAAAAAATAATAGATGAAAGTGAAAATTACATCAAAGATAATAGATTAAATTATACATTTACCCCATTTCTTTATTTCGAATCTAAGAGGGTGCTTGGCTCAGCTAACATGGAGAACAATATCTTATAAGCAATTTTAGTGCTTATAAACAACGCAATTTACAAACTGGAATAATATTATGAAGATATGCAGGTGGTTGTAATAATCAAATTACCTTAATTGAACTCTATTATTTCTTTGAAACTTAATTCTTATCTTCACAACCAAGTTTCTTTATTTATTTATTTATTTATTTTTGTTAGTAAAAAAAAGAATTCATCATAACCACGAAAAGATCATAACCAACATATTGTCCATAAAGCAATAAAAAAAAACTCAATTGACCCATGCATTATGTGTTCATATGTTGTTGCTAATTATAATCATGAACTTTTCATCCCAAAGGAGCTTCTCTCCCTTCGATCGCTATTGCCAATATGAACACCTCACGTATTTTATTACAACATGCACGAAAAAAAATATGCAGTTATAAGCAGTAAGTGAAAAATAAACATCTGGTAAGATTAAACAAAAGATAAAGAAAAAAAGAGATGAGATTGTAATCAAAGGAGATAAAGAAAAGGAAAAATAAAGAGAGAAAAATTAATAAAAGAAGAGAAAGAAATAAAATAAAATTAATAAAGGAAAAGAGAGAAACAAAATAAATTTATTTAGTTGACATGTCACCTAGGGCCATTAGACCAGCTATGTGATATGATTTTGAGTGTTGGGCGGTGAAATACCAACACGTCCATAAAATATCAATGGCCGAGATGAGAATGTTGAGATTAATGTGCAAAAAAATTAGGAAGAATAAGACTAGGAATAAGGTAATCCGTGAAAGAGTAGAAGTGGCCCCGATCGAGGATAAGATGAGAAAGAACCGTTTGAGATGGTTTGGGCATGTTAGGAAACAAACTGTAGATGCGCCAGTTAGACAGTGTGAAGGTTTAGAAACAACACATAAAAAGAGGGGTAGAGAAAGACCTAAGTTGGCTTGGACAGAGTCACTTAGATGAGACTTTGCGAGTATGGAGCTTATAGAAGAGTGAGCTCTCAACAAAAATGAATGGCGTTATTTAATCCATATAACTGATCCCACCTAGTGGAACAAGGCTCATTTTGGTTTGGTTTGGCATGCCAACTGTTAGCCTAAAGGCTTTGATCTCATATTTTGATGATAACTAAATCTAAATCAAATGGTCTATGATGTATAATCATAATTTGTACAAAGTGTATACATCTCAGTTAGTCATAGATAGGAAACCTCTCCAATGGCAAAATCCAATCCAAGCTTCTCAAATGGCAAAATTCAAATTGCTCAAGTAAAGATTCAAGATAAGATCTCAGAAATCAAAGAGGGAGTCATAAGTGGAGAAGTGGCGACATAAGGGGTATTGGCTTTATTTGTTATTGTTGTTTGCTCTTTTTAATTTCATGATAAAGCTCAATGAAAAAAGTTTTAAACTCTTGGTTTACAAAATTGTTTTAAATCTTTACAACAGTTTTGAAAAATGTTTTTTGGGTCTTTGAATACTTGAAAACCCCATTCTTCAAGACTCTTAAGTTTATGAGTTTTCGAGAAAATTCTTTTGAACTTTCAAAGCTTCAATCTGTATGCAGAATGAGTCATCCGGTCGAGCATCCGGTCAACCAGGTCCTTGATGACTTGGCCGACAGTAATTTAGGCAAAAAAGAATGCTTTGATCCAGTCGAGCATCTGAGCGACCAGATTCCTGATGACTCACCCGACAATGAGTTTGGTAAAAATGAATGCCTTGATCCGGGCGACCATTTGGTCGACCGAATGGTGCAGGTGTTTGAAAAATATAGCCATTGTAAATCCGTTGGCTTTAGTTTCTATATATTTTCAAACATTCCATTTGCCAAAATCACATCTTCCAACTATAAGCAATTGTTCCAAATCTTTTAGATCATCAAAAACACATTGTTTACACAAATATTTGAGCTTTAACTTGCAAATCATTGAGCATTCAAGAAGAACATTAAATTGTATTTATTTACTCTTGAAGAGAGATATTGTATTCAACATTTATTTTATTCCTATTGTGAGATAAACACTCTAGATCTATAGCTTTGAGTGATTCATTGTATAGAGTAAGTGAGAAATCTTCTTTGTGGATTCAAAGGAGTGAAGAGGTTTGTACTACTCTTGTGGACTCAAGAGAACTTATATTGTTGGTTTATACTTTTCACCAACTTGTGAAGAGATACTTCTAGTGGAGCTAGTGGAAATCCTAAGGGGAGATAATTTTGGGTGGTGGATATAGATTAGCGAACCACCGTAAATCATTGTGTTCATCTTCTATTCCTTTTATTTTCATGCTTTCATTATCGTACACTCTACGTGTTTGATAATTTGTTTGTTCAATATAAATTGTTTTTATTAAAATTTTAATTAGTAGTCATTAGCTAAATACTTAATTCACCCCTTTCCCCCCCTCCCCCCTTTAAGTATATTTGTCTTTCACCAACTAAAAGGTGATAATTATATGATTAAAAAAAAAGGTGATATCTAACATTACTCATGTTATAAAATAATTAGTTGAATAGACATTTATTTCATGTGGTCATAATTATCTAACGCGGAAAAAGGTTGGGTGAGATGGTATCTTGTATTCTACGTTCGAGCAAACTCAAATAACAAGCAATGTGGTGGAAGTATAGTTATTCTTTCCCTGTATTACATTGTTATAGATAGGTCTTTCCACATTATTAAAGCTATATCAACAGAAATCAATAGAAATTACTATTCTCATTCTATTTTATTTACTTTCTCTTTATCTCTTTTTATCAATTTCATAAAATATTAGTAGCACGATAGGCCAATTTCTTTTCAAATCTGACCAACTTATTTACTTCAAAATTATTTTTAGTTTTAAGACAATAAAAAATCTGCTTATAGTTTGAATTGTGATGAAAAATATATATATAAATTAACGTCAAATAAGAAGTTTTCATAGATATGATCACGACGTATGTACCTACATAGCTAATGCGAGATAAAAGCTTTGTGTTTTTGATTTGTTGTTCGAACTGGACAATCGAGGGAAACTAAACATTCAATGAGTAAGAGTAATTACATTTTTAAGGAGTAAATTGCTTGGAGCCCATTTGGTTTAATAAAAGTATATACGACCTCTTTGTATTGTCAAAATAACACATCCCTTCCCTGTGGTCAATAGAATGGGTGCATACGCCCCCCAATAAATATTATAAAAATTGTTAAAGTTCACAAGATATGGATTAGTTTGGTGATTAGAAACAAGTATGTTTATTTGGTTGACTCAAGTTTGAATCCCCATAGCTACTATTGTATTTTTTTTTGCTAGCACTAACTCAAGGCCCCACCAACCTCCAATAGAAAAAAAAAAAGGGCAGTTGTTGTATTTTTTTTTTTGGCTAGTAGTCTACTAACTTAAGGCCCCACCAACCTCCAATACAAAAAAAAAAAAAAAAAAAAGGCATACAAAAAACATGAAAATCTTTCAAAAATAAGGATATGTAAATGTTTTCAAATAATAAAGTTAGTCAGTTAGTCGATGACCCCCTTTCTTTTATTTTTATTTTTATTTCCTTTGATGATTTAACCTACTTTAATTTCTTTTAAAAAATTCTAATTTCTTCTTTTGTTTTTCTTATTTCTTCTCGAAACTCATTCCCTTTTTCTTCACCATCTTCCATCCCCAATCTCTTCTTTCTAACCATTTTAAATTCTTAGTTCTTGGATAATAAAACACACCCCAACATAGTCACGCAAACCTAAGGTAATATATCATGAAAAAACTTTAATATGCTTATTTACTAATTTTTCTTAGCTATATAATTTTATGAATGCATAATTTTTTATTTTTAAAGTGGGTGAACATCTTAATGCAAGACACCATAAGTGACTAAGATAAGCAATTTGACAGAAATACTTCTCATAATAATTTTTAGTGTATTTTTTTCTTACTTATATTTAATAGTTAATTTTTTGTAATAAATAGATAATTTTTAGTGGGTTATTATGTTTGTTTGATTAAATGTAAATATATCATTGTGTTTGATTAAATTTTTTAGTTAATTTCTTATTATTTATTTTTCAATAATAGCTAATTAAGAATATTTATTATGAATTAACAATGACCAAGTCAAATTTATTTAGTCTTGTTGTGATACTTAATTTATTTAATTGTTTACATGACTAGCTAGTGTAATCATGTTGAATGTTGCCTTAGTACAAAACTGTACAAACTACAAAATACCTTGAAGTAGTACTAACTAAAAAATATTGTACAAAAAAAATCTACATTCTTTTGTACTAACCAAAAAATACTATACAAAAAGCACAATACAAAAAAAAAGAAAAAAACTCCCCCCTTCCCCCTCCCCCCTCCCTAAAAAAAAAATAATTGATTTTCTGGCTTCGCCCCTGACAATACTTCACACATACTCATACATGCACAACGTGATTTTTGGGTTAGGATTTGGGAGAATACACACACAACCGAACACACTCACACGCATACTCACACTTGAACATACACACACATACAACAAGATTTAGGGGTTTGGGTTTGGGATTTGGGATTTTGGGATTTGGGGGTTAAGGAGATAGGATTTGGGTGTTAGGATTTAGGATTTAGGTATGGGGTAGGCTAATGGGTACAGACAGGGGTGGGATAGGCTGCTAGGGTTGAGGGTTGAGGGTTGAGGGTTGGGTTTTTCTTCTTTTTATTTTTTAGTAGGGAAAATGATAATAATACCCCTATAGGGGATGAGGTGTAGGCCATTTTGTCTTTTTAAATGCAATTTCATTAAAAGGTACAAACAAATTGCAAACAACTTGCGCGAGATTTACTCGCTATTATCTTTAACGTTTTTTTTTGACAGAGTACTTTTAACAACATATGGGGTCCCATGCATTTTTAGTAAACTAGAGAGGGGCTCTAAGCAATTTAACCTGTTTTTATGAGTGGGAATCGAAGTGTTGGAGTAGTAAGTAGTTAAAGGTAACCAACCAATTTTATGGCTTTCATTTTTAATACAAATTAAAGTTTTTCCGAAATCGGATGCTCAATTATCGCGAAGATATGCCTTAAAATGATCTCCCAAATATTGAAAATAATAAGCAACACGCCACTAGGACTTTGGTCCAGTGGTATGTTACTCACTGTGTATACAAGAAATTGTGAGTTCAGGTCTTACTAGTAACATTGTACGACACTAGACTTCCCTTGAATTTACAAATAATAATAATAATAAGCAACACATTCTCAAAAGTGTTACGGTTAAACTAGAATTTTATAAACGGTTGCACAAAATGAATATTAGAAGCTATACTTAAGAAAAATTATAGCACAACATAATAATTGAAATAATAGATAAAACTGTTGCAGAAACTTTAATTTTATATGATAGTTCCCAAATCTACAGGAAGAAACTACCTAGTTATGACAATGATTAGTAACTTCAACCATAAATTCGCAATGATCAAAATGAGATATTATAAGTGACGAAAGGGACCCCGAGCTGAGGTAAGATACCCACACCAAGCTGAGGCAAGCACACCCGAGCCAAAGCCAGCGTATTTAGCTAATGTTCAACATGGATACTGATCCGACCTTACCTCGACCCCTGAAAATCCCCGACCTCTGTACTAGCTATTCTGATGGGACATAAAACTCTGATTGGACATAAAGCTGCGTCACATTAAATGCTGTCAGATCCGAATTTAGTATAAATAGAGCTCCACTCCCACATTCAAAAGGTAACTCATCATTAATGCTCTTAACTACATTGTCAGCTCAGACATACTGATCATTCACACGCCTGAGGAAAAAATTCGGGTCGTCATCCCACCTTTTTCTTCCCTTTCATTGTGCAGGACCAACAGCCAACCCGAAAGTTTAGCTCGGTAGCTGACCCGAGAATTCAGCTAGGCAAGGCGAATCAGTCCAACCTCAACTGCGAGTTTCCTGACCTCGATAGTTTGGCGCCGTATGTGGGAACAGAGTTCTTTCTATTACTCTTCTCACCACTCATTGAGAAACCATCATGGTACAAACTAGAAGCTATAGCGTACCGGTAGAGGACTCACCCAACCTGGATGAGGAACTCAAAACCAACCAAGCTCCTAGCCAAGACCCAACCCAAACTGACGTTGGAACCAGCCAACGTATACACTTAGCCTCATAAATTAACCTCTCTATAAATGGAGACCTCAACTCCGGCCTTCCTCCAGAGATGAGAATGATGCTCGGGATATTCGAGGAATTTAAGGAGCAAGTAGCCCGGCTAGTTGTGGATTCCTCGGCTCCACAAGAAGCTGCGTCGCGGCTCACGCGTCCACAGTTTCACATCCCAGCCTTAAGGCAAAAACGGGTGCAAGACGAAGAGGGCTTCATCGGGCCAGTGGCAAGACCCGAAGAGGCAAGAAGAAAAAAGGCGACACATACCAACCCCGAGCAGGCCAAGACCGCAGTTGCCATAGCCAAGATCATTAACCAGCTCGGTGTAAGCCCGCTCTCCCCTGAGGTACTAGCCACGTTGTTGCCCACTGGCAATCGGATGCCCAACCTAGTAGTCTATAATGGCGACGGAGACCCCGCCAGCCACTTACTCAACTCTGATCACCATATGACTTTACATGATATGACCAACCTCATGAAGATGAAGACATTACCGACCACCCTGGTTGGCAATGCCTTGGACTAGTTCCAAAAACTTCGTCCCAGCTCTATTGCAAGTTTTCATCAATTGACAAAGGCTTTCTTGTCCCGCTTCATGGGGAGCCGACGTGCAACCCGTCACACTTCATCATTGTTATCAGCGAAGCAGCATAAAGAAGAAAGCCCGAGGGCTTATACAACCCGATTCAATGAAAAGTCCCTTAGAATTCCCAACCTGGAAGACTCCATCTCATTAATGGCTTATAAAAGTGGGCTCAAGTCGGGCCCCTTTACATCCTTCGTGGCTATCGACCCCGTGGATACCATAGTCGAGCGGATGGTACGGGTAGAAAGGTACATATACTCGAAAGAAATCCATCAGGCAAAGATGGATGATGAGAAGGAAAAGGAAGCCGGAAAGAAAAGGGAGGTCTCCCGAGGCAAGCCTAGAAGGAAGGCCCAAAACGACCGAGGTAAGCAGCCCCAGCAGCCAAAGCAGAACCCCTAGTTCACCATGTTTACCCCACTCAACACCTCGAGGGCACAGATCTTGATGGAGGTCCAGCACCAGAACGAGTTGCCTCCTGCACCGAGGATAAAAGGCTGACCTGAGAAGCGCAATAAGACGAAGTATTGCTGCTACCATATGGATTACGGTCACACCACCAAGGAGTGTCGAGACCTGAAATAGAAGATTGAGGCACTGATAGCCTGAGGTCACCTCCGAAGGTACATAGACCAACAGCCAACCCGGAATCACGACCAAGTAAGGGAAAGAGAAAGAAGTCCGCCCAGGCGCCAGGTTGGGGGCGGGCATTTGGCCGTGATTGAGACTATCGCGGGAGGATTGGCGTCGGGTGAGGAGACCTCGATTGGCAGGAAGGGTTATTGTGACGCCCGAGAATTCTACCATAAATCATTTTATAATTGTTGCATATCTATTTGCACATTTCTACGTGCATCATCTTTCTTGCTTAATTGTTTTTATTAGAGGTCACTATTCATAAAATTTTCGACCGCCTCGAAAGTTAGATTTCATATTTTTCCTAGATCATAGGACATCTAGAAGGAATCGAGACCTAGTTATTTTGGACTTTCGAGCTTGGGAGCGTGCGTTTAAAAAATAGATTTCATGTCATTTGAATAGTATTACGTAAGAATAGTGTTAATTGCAACTAGACACATTAAAATTTCATTTTGGCTCTAGTTTGATCAAGTTTTTGGGACTATTTAATTTTAATTAATTGACATACATAGACATATAATATCAAAACCCATTAAATAAAACAAAAACACATAACTTGTCATCAAAACAAAAGCAAAAATACCCCTTTTGTCCCCTCCCTTTGGCCGACCACCCTAAGGAGAAAAAGATAAGATTTTTCTTCATCAACCTTGCATCTTGAGCTCTTGGCTTGGTCTAGGAAGGTTTCGTGGCATCTACGAGCTCCTACTTTGCATCTTTGCCTTCTAAATTGTGAGGGAGTTCACTTTTTTTTTGTGAAGTTAAAGTTTATGCATCTTTGTTGAATTTCTTAATTTGTTGATTATAGCTCTAATACTTGTTATGAATGCTTATTATATGCTTGATAGATGCTATAGAGTTAACTTTTGAAGCTTATTATCAATGTTTATGGTTGAAAGTTGAGATTGAATAAAAGAGATGATGAATAGTGATCGTTTTAGCGTTTTGAATAAAAATTGCTAATTAGCTTGAATTGAGACTTCAATTAGATGCTCTAGGCCTTAGTGAAGCTAGTTGAAAAGCCACGTAAGGTTGAATCAACCAAAACCGAGCTAAATTGCGTAATTAGTCGACTTTAAAAAAGGGACTTTTCTCGTTGAGCAATCCGGGAAAGTTTGGGCAATGGTTCGGGTATCCTTGAGCTAAGGAAGCACTTTTGGTTCTTTCGTTACACGAAAATGGGGTTCGGTTAGTATAGTTGTAGTTCAAACCCGTTCGGGGCCTTCTCGAACTTTTTCTTCTAAAATGAGTTTTTAGGATTTTAATAGGTGTCTTTGGGCTTAATTAAGAATATAGAAAGATTAGGATAAGGTTTGAAAACCTTGAAACACGCATAGGAAAAAGAAATCTTGGTTAAAGAAAGGGAAAAAGTAGTTTTTAGCCATTTTTGTTGCATTTGGAACTTATTATGGAGTTGTCTTGTCTTGTATTGAATATCTAAGATATAATTAAGCTATTTGAGTAACTCATGGGAAATATTTATGTTGATTGCTTCTTTTGGGACTTTAAAGTTATTTTCGTGCTATTGTGAACTTATATTGTGCTTATATGTGAGGGCGGCCTACTTTGTCGACCCTCTTACGTATTATGTGATATCTTGATTGCTTGTGACTTGTCTTGGGGTTGCGCAACCTTTTCGGACATGGTAGCGTCGAGAAACACAGGAGGCGTCGGGCTTGCCACGCTCTCTCGACTACCATGGTGCATATTTCCTTCTCGCTGAGGCATACTCCACTACCCCAGAGGCGTGGTTCACCTGCTGGGCATAGACCTACCTCAGGAGAAAGGGTCGTAGGATTCGGGATACATCTGGAGTATCCCAACTTGTTGGTGTTTGGGGTTTGCCGACATTTGCGTGAAGCTCGTGGCTCGTGGCTCGTGGCTCATGATTGAAGACTTGAAGTGGAACCGTATCCTTTTTAATATGGTTAATTACTTGGCTTTCTACCTCGCTGGTTTATGTTGCATATATATGTTTTCTTGTGTTTGCATATTATATTGCACGCCGGTATGTTGCATCACCTCCCTCGCTGGGCAACATTGTTGCTTACTCCTTACTTAATAAGTTTTACGAGAAGCTGAGGTGAATCCCTAGCTGTTCGAAGTAGAGGAAGAAGAAGAAGTTCACTTAGATCAGAATCCGTGACTCTGTGTACTAAGGTGGATCTTATGTGCAGTTTGTGTGGAGTTCATGTTAAATGTTGTAATTTTGAGACCTTGGGGTCTTGTATATATGTTGGTAGTTGAAGTCTTGTATGTTAGAGAAAGATGTTGGATTGTAATAATGGATTTCAGATTTTATCTTCTGTTGCATGCTTGGAGTGTTTATTATCCTACAAATAGAACTTAAAATTATAATTGTATCTAACTACTTTTGGTTAAAGCCAACTTACCTCGCATGCTTGTGTGCTTAAGTGGATTGATGTTGCTCCAAGGCTCGGTTAGCCTTGTGAATTTGATTTGGCTTTGGAAACATTAGAAGATAGGTTGTATAATTTGTTATTTGTGGTCCCAATGTTATATGTGACTTTTCGTAGGTAACAGTTTAGTCCTTGGTACAGAGGAGACTCTGTCCGAGTGACGGGTCCAAGCTTGACCTTTAGCGTGAGGTTGGGTTCGAGGCATTACACTTAGGTGGTATCAGAACTACTTGAATGCATGAAGCTGGGTTAACTTCCTTGGCATGTGGGTAGTGGTCTATATGTGAATATGTGATTGTTTAATTGTTTAAGTACTTGGATAAAAGACATGCTAGCATGAAAATGAATGATAAATCATGATATGATAAGAATATGAAAAGTTTAGTGTTTGATGTTGTTAAGTGTTTTATATGTTTCTTATGTGAGTAAAATGTTTGAAAACAATGTGTACATTATCTTTGCATAGTTTATTTTCCTATTATAATATTATGTTCTTCTAGCATTGAAATGAGGAGACGGGGTAGACCAAGGAGAGAGCCGGAGGAAGCTCCCCGGCAGGATGTACCGGGACAAGGTGCAGGGGCAGCCGGGGATGTACCGCAGGGTCAGGAACCGAGTAATGCCCAGATTTTGGCCACAATGGCCACCGCAATGAATACCATAGCTCAGTTTATGGTTCAGTAGGGTACAACAGGTGTTGGTAGAGGGAATCAGGCTGCCAGAGCAGAGGGCAGTGGTGCTGCAGGGGGTAACTTGTATGATAAATTCCTGCATCACGGGGCATATAGTTTTTATGGCGAGCCTGATGACATGAAAGCAGAGATGTGGTTGAGTAAGTTCGAGAAAGTTGCTGCGATACTTGAGTACAACGATGAAAGAAAGATTACCTATGCTGCCTTTTTAATGGAGGGTGACGCCGAGGAGTGGTGGCGCACTATTAGAAAGAAATGGGATGCTGAGAGGGTCCAGCATGTATGGGCTGACTTTGTTCGTGAGTTTCGGGATAAATATGTATCGGTTGTAGCTTACGAGAGACATCAGGATGAATTCATAGCTTTGAAACAGGGGAACATAACTGTAGACCAGTATGAGGCTATCTTTACTAGACTATCTTGATATGTGCTAGCTTTAGTTCAGTCGGAGGATGTGAAGATCCAGAGATTTATCACAGGGTTGAGGAGTGACATCATGCTTAATTTGTCTTCGCAAGATTATCCAAGTTATACTGCAGTAGTCAGGGCCGCATCGAGATATGAGAAACACAAGGCAGATGTGTTAGCTCAGTCTAGTCAGTCAAACAAACGTCAGTTTCAGTCTCAGAGTCAGGGTTATTAGAGGCAGTATCAGCAGCCTGTTCAGACTCAGTAGCCTAGGCAGACCCAGAGCTATCCAGGACCAGTTCAGGTATAGTCACAGCCGAGACCAGCTCAGAGCCAGCCACAGGGACAGTCACAGACCCGACCAGTGACTGCTAGATCTCAGCAGGGTAGTTCTGCTACATCTACTTATAGGGCCCCTACAGGAGGTGCTGCTGCTAAGAAGAACTTACAGTGTACTCATTGCAACCGCAAGGGCCACACGGAGGCTGAGTGTTGGAGGAAATTGGGTCGTTGCACAGGTTGTGGCAGTGATCAGCATAGAGTTAGAGATTGCTCCAAGTTTAAATATGGTCAAGAACAGACTTCAGGCCAGGGTGCCCAGACTAGAGCTTCAAGAGCAGCTACTGTACCGCGAGGTCAGGCTCGGGTATTTGCACTCGACCAAGAGAAGCTTCCAGAGACGACAGTGGTAGTGGAAGGTACTTTTCTTATTAATAGTCAGCCGGTAGTATTGACACCAGGGCTACACGTTCATTCATTACTCTTGCATGTGCACAGTCTGCTACATTAAAAGTTGATAAACTGCCATATGTGATTGAAGTAGGTAATCCTATGGGTACTAAATTTGTTACAGAGTCTGTGTGTAAAGATTGTAATATTTGCATTGAGGGTCGCATGTATCCTATTGACTTGATAATCATGTCATTTCGGGACTTTGAAGTTATCTTGGGGATGGATTGGTTGGGGCAATATTATGCATGTTTGGACTGTAGGAAGAAAGTTTTAACTTTAGAAGTACCTAACCAACCTGTTATTAAAGTAACTGAGAGTCAAAAATCTACTGGGACTCGTATCATATCTTCCATTAAAGCTACTAAAATGTTGAGTAAAGGTTATGATGCAAACTTAGCTTATTTAATTAATCAGCCTAGAGATAAATTGAAATTGAATGAAGTACCTGTTATAAAAGAGTTTCCGGGGGTTTTCCCTGAGGAGTTGTCTGGATTACCAACTGATAGGGAAATTGAGTTCGTGATTGACTTGTTGCCGGGGACTAATCCTATTTCGAGAACCCCATATAGAATGGCTCTCCCTGAGTTGCAGGAATTGAAAATTCAGCTACAGGGTTTAATTGAGAAAGGTTTTATTCAGCCTAGTTTGTCACTGTGGGGTGCTCCCGTGTTATTTGTGAAAAAGAAAGAAGGTATTCTGCGTTTGTGCATTGATTATCGAGGTCTTAATCAGGTGACGGTGAAAAATAAATATCATTTGCCCTTAATTGAGGAGTTGTTTGATCAGCTACAGGGTACTGTTGTGTTTTTTAAATTTGATATGAGGCAGGATTATTATCAGTTGAGGATCCAGAAAGAGAATGTACCTAAGACTGCATTTAGAACCAGGTACGACCACTATGAGTTTGTTGTTTTACCAAATGGTTTGACAAATGCTCCAGCCGCCTTTATGGATTTGATGCAAAGAGTATTTCGACCCTATCTTGATCAGTTTGTTGTGATTTTTATTGATGATATATTAATGTATTCTAAATCTGAGTCAGAACATGAAGAACATTTGAGAATTGTATTTCGAACCCTGCAAAAACACAAATTGTTTGCCAAATTTATCAAATGCGAATTCTGGTTAAAACAGGTTGCCTTTTTAGGTCATATCATTTCACAGGAAGGAATATCTGTTGATCCTGCGAAAATTGAGGTGGTTATGTCATGGAAAAGACCTGAAACTGTCACGGAAGTCCGTAGTTTCTTGGGATTAATGGGCTATTATAGGCGATTTGTTAAGAATTTTTCAAAGATTGCAGGGCCTTTGACTACATTAACTCAGAAAAGAACTGTGTTTAATTGGGATGATAGATGTGAAACCAGTTTCCAGGAGTTGAAAAAAAGACTTACCACTGCACATATCCTTGCTTTGCCTAAGGGGACTGAAAACTTGGTGATTTACAGTGATGCTTCGAAAGAATGCTTGGGTTGTGTTCTTATGCAAAATAGTAAAGTGATAGCATATGCCTCTAGGAAACTGAAACCGTATGAACTCAATTATTCTACACATGATCTTGAGCTTGTTGCTGTTGTATTTGCTTTGAAGAAATGGCGTCATTATTTGTGGGGTAATAAATTTGAGATATTTACTGACTATAAAAGTTTAAAATACCTGTTTTCTCAAAAAGATCTGAATATGAGACAAAGGCGTTGGCTAGAGTTACTAAATGAATATAATTGTACCATTAGCTATTTGTCGGGAAAAGCTAATACTGTAGCAGATGCATTGAGCCGAAAAGCTTCTGTGGCTAGCTTGATAATCAAGGACTGGGAGATTGTGGAAGAACTATGTTTGTGGAAACCGGAGGCTTCTAGATCAGGTATTCAATTTGCTAGCCTACAAATCCAATCTCTATTGCTATCTAGAATCAGAGAAGCCCAACAATTAGATTCTCAGTTATTGAAGCTTTTAGAGAAGTCCAAAGGGGGAGAGTCCAACTTCAAATTGCATGATGATGGATTACTCAAGTACAGGAATAGAATTTGCATTCCTAGTGATTCGACTGTGAAAGATGAGATTCTTGCTGAGGCTCATAGTTCTAAATACATAATTCATCCTGGAAGCACTAAAATGTACAGAGATTTAAAACAGAATTTCTGGTGGAACAACATGAAGAGAGAGATAGCTGATTATGTAGCTAAGTGTTTGACTTGTCAGAAAGTTAAGGCAGAACATCAGAGGCCTGTAGGATTGTTGCAGCCATTAGAGATTCCGGTATGGAAATGGGACTAGGTTACTATGGACCTTATGTCGGATTTGCCGAGATCACCACGAGGTAATGATTCAATATGGGTTGTAGTAGACAGGTTGACGAAGAGTTCACATTTTATTGCTACAAAGAAAACAGATTCTCTTGATAAATTGGTCGAGCTATATGTTAAAAATATTGTGAGATTGCATGGAGTCCCATCTCAGATAGTATCAGACAGGGATCCCAGGTTTACATCACAGTTCTGGCAGAAACTACAAAAGGCTTTGGGGACTAATTTGAGTTTTAGTACTGCATATCACCCACAGACGGATGGCCAGTCAGAGAGGACTATTAGGATACTGGAAGACATGTTGAGAGCTTGTGTTTTGGATTTTGGCAAGAGTTGAGAGAAGTACCTAACTTTAGCAGAGTTTGCTTATAATAACAGTTATCAGGCTACTATTGGCATGGCACCCTACGAAGCACTTTACGGGCGAAAATGTAGGTCTCCGTTGTATTGGGATGAGGTATGTGAGATGAAAACAGTTGATCCCGCTATTCTTCCTGAGATGATCAAAATGGTGGATAATGTAAAACTTATAAAAAAAAGGATGCTTACAGCTCAGAGTCGACAGAAAAATTATGCTGATATACGCCGACGGGACTTGGTATTTTCAAAGGGTGATCGTGTATTTTTTAAAGTCTCTCCGCGCAAAGGTTTGATTCGACACGGAAAAGGAGGTAAACTTAGTCCTAGATACGTGGGACCATTTGAAATCACTGAGAAGGTTGGGGATTTAGCTTACAGATTGGCATTACCTCCGAGTTTGGGCCGGATTCATGATGTTTTCCATGTCTCACTGTTGAGGAAATATAATCCTGATCTGTCGCATATTATTGAGCCAGAACCGTTGGAGATTGATGAGTCTTTAGTATATGTTGAGAAACCTCTTCGAGTGGTTGACCGAAAGATTCAGGAACTTCGAGCTAAAAGTATTCCTATGGTAAAAGTTCTTTGGGATCATCATGGGGTTGAGGATGCCACTTGGGAGAAAGAAGATCAGATCAGAGAGAAGTATCCGGAGCTCTTTGCCGAATCATGTAAGAATTGCAAGGATGCAATTTGTTTAAGGGGGAGAGGGTGTGACGCCCGAGAATTCTACCATAAATCATTTTATAACTGTTGCATATCTATTTGCGCATTTCTACGTGCATCATCTTTCTTGCTTAATTGTTTTTATTAGAGGTCACTATTCATAAAATTTTCGACCGCCTCGAAAGTTAGATTTCATATTTTTCCTAGATCATAGGACATCTAGAAGGAATCGAGACCTAGTTATTTTGGACTTTCAAGCTTGGAAGCGTGCATTTAGAAAATAAATTTCATGTCATTTGAATAGTGTTACTTAAGAATAGTGTTAATTGCAACTAGACACATTAAAATTTCATTTTGGCTCTAGTTTGATCAAGTTTTTGGGACTATTTAATTTTAATTAATATACATACATATACATATAATATCAAAACCTATTAAATAAAACAAAAACACATAACTTGTCACCAAAACAAAAGCAAAAATACCATTTTTTTCCCCTCCCTTTGGCCGACCACCCTAAGGAGAAAAAGATAAGATTTTTCTTCATCAACCTTGAATCTTGAGTTCTTGGCTTGGTCTAGGAAGGTTTCGTGGCATCTACGAGCTCCTACTTCGCATCTTTGCCTTCTAAATTGTGAGGGCGTTCATTTTTTTATGAAGTTAAAGTTTATGCATCTTTGTTGAATTTCTTAATTTGTTGATTATAGCTCTAATACTTGTTATGAATGCTTATTATATGCTTAATAGATGCTATAGAGTTAACTTTTGAAGCTTATTATCAATGTTTATGGTTGAAAGTTGAGATTGAATAAAAAAGATGATGAATAGTGCTCGTTTTAGGGTTTTGAATAAAAATTGCTAATTAGCTTGAATTGAGACTTCAATTAGATGCTCTAGGCCCTAGTGAAGCTAGTTGAAAAGCCACGTGAGGTTGAATCAACCAAAACCGAGCTAAATTGCGTAATTAGTCGACTTTAAAAAAGGGACTTTTCTCGTTGAGCAATCCGGGCAAGTTTGGGCTATTGTTCGGGTATCCTTGAGCTAAGGAAGCACTTTTGGTGCTTTCGTTACACGAAAATGGGGTTCGGTTAGTATAGTTGTAGTTCAAACCCGTTCGGGACCTTCCCAAACTTTTGCTTCTAAAATGAGTTTTTATGATTTTAATAGGTGTCTTTGGGCTTAATTAAGAATATAGAAAGATTAGGATAAGGTTTGGAAACCTTGAAACACGCATAGGAGAAGAAATCTTGGTTAAAGAAAGGGAAAAAGTAGTTTTTAGCCATTTTTGTTGCATTTGGAACTTATTGTGGAGTTGTCTTGTCTTGTATTGAATATCTAAGATATAATTAAGCTATTTGAGTAACTCATGGGAAATATTTATGTTGATTGTTTCTTTTAGGACTTTAAAGCTATTTTCGTGCTATTGTGAACTTATATTGTGCTTATATGTGATGGCGGCCTATTTTGTCGACCCTCTTACGTGTTATGTGATATCTTGATTGCTTGTGACTTGTCTCTGGGTTGCGCAACCTTTTCGGACATGGTAGCATCGAGAAACAAGGGCAGCGTCGGGCTTGCCGTGCTCTCTCGACTCCCATGATGCCTATTCCCTTCTCGCTGAGGCATACTCCACTATCCCAGAGGCGTGGTTCATCTGCTGGGCATGGACCTACCTCAGGAGAAAAGGTCGTAGGATTCGGGATACATCCGGAGTATCCCAACTTATTGGTGTTTGGGGTTTGCCAGTATTTGCGTGAAGCTCGTAGCTCGTGGCTCGTGATTGAAGACTTGAAGTGGAACCGTATCCTTTTTAATGTGGTTAATTACTTGGCTTTCTATCTCGCTGGTTTATGTTGCATATATATGTTTTCTTGTGTTTGCATATCATATTGCACGCCGGTATGTTGCATCACCTTCCTCACTGGGCAACATTGTTGCTCACTCTTTACTTAATATGTTTCAGGAGAAGGTAAGGTGAATCCCCAGCTGTTAGAAGTAGAGGAAGAAGAAGAAGTTCACGTAGATCAGAATCCGTGACTCTGTGTGCTAAGGTGGATCTTATGTGCAGTTTGCGTGGAGTTCATGTTAAATGTTGTAATTTTGAGACCTTGGGGTCTTGTATATATGTTGGTAGTTGAAGCCTTGTTTGTTAGAGAAAGATGTTGGATTGTAATAATGGATTTCAGATTTTATCTTCTGTTGCATGCTTGGAGTGTTTATTATCCTACAAATAAAACTTAAAATTATAATTGTATCTAACTACTTTTGGTTAAAGCCAACTTACCTCGCATGCTTGTGTGCTTAAGTGGATTAATATTGCTTCAAGGCTCGGTTAGCCTTGTGAATTTGATTTGGCTTTGGAAACATTAGAAGATAGGTTGTATAATTTGTTATTTGTGGTCCCAATGTTATATGTGACTATTCGTAGATAACAGTTTAGTCCTTGGTACAGAGGAGACTCTATCCAAGTTACGGGTCCGAGCTTGACCTTTTGCGTGGGGTTAGGTTCGGGGCATTATAGTTATGTTTGGGCTGGAAGATAGTACGGCCCAGTGCAAGAACCAGTCCCGGGGATGGAAGAGCTCACTTTTTCCTCAGAAGACCTGGAGGAGGTGATACTGCCTCATGACGACCCATTGGTGATCAGCGCTGAAATAGCCAACTTCACTGTAAAAAAGCTGATGGTGCACACCGAGAGTTAGGCAGAAGTCCTATTCCTAAGGGCATTTAAGCAGATGGGGTTGGACAGGAACCAACTCAGGCCACTGAGGGGCACCTTGGCTGGTTTCACCGGACATGCTTACCGAGCCGAAGGGATCATTACTCTTCTACTGAAACTAGAAGATGGAGACAAGCGAGTTTCGATGCAGGCCAACTTCATTGTAATGGATTGCAACTCCACTTACAATGGGATCTTGGGGCGAGTGACACTTAATTATTTCAGGGCCGTTCCTTCAACTTACCACCAGGATTTGAAATTCTCAACCCCAGGCAACACCGCCACCATCCGAGGAGCCCAACTCTCAGCTCGGGAATGCTAAACTCTATCTGACCTAAATATCAGGTTGGCTGGAGACCAGATTTGCCCGATGAGAAGAGGGATGCCAAGAAAGGGAGTCCGGCTGAAGACATTCAGGAGGTGGAGCTTTCCAATGAAACGAAGAGGGCAAAGATCAGGAGTGAACTCCCCAATGACCTCAAGAAAGGTATAAGCTAATTACTTCTGAAAAATGAACACATATTTGTATAGTCTGCTTCTGACATGACAGGTATAACCCCAATTTTGATTGAGCATCACCTGAACGTCGATCTAAATCACTATCCGGTAAAGCATAAGCGCATGCACTTCTATTATGATAAGCAACAGATCATAGCAAAAGATGTTGATAAGTTGGTAGACGCCGGCCACATAAGGGAAATTCAATACCCTACCTGGCTATCCAACGTGGTGTTAGTAGCCAAGTCCTCGGGTAAGTGGAGATTGTGTATTGACTTCACCGATCTCAATAAGGCCTGCCCCAAGGACTGCTTCCCCCTGCCTCGGATGGATCAGATGGTGGATGCCACATCCGGGTTCAAGCTACTCTCTTTCATGGATGCCTTCAAAGGCTATAACCAGATCAAGATGGATCCTGAGACAAGGAGAAAACTGCTTTCACCACCGATAAAGGTCTCTACTACTATAAGGTCATGCCTTTTGGCTTCAAGAATGCTAGAGCTACCTACACTCGAATGGTGAACAAGGCCTTCAAAAAGTAGATTGGCCGAATATGGAGATTCATGTAGATAACATGTTGGTCAAAAGTAAGAAGACGGAAGACCATGTGATCGACTTGGCTGAAGCCTTCGCCGTAATGAAGTGCTTCGGGATAAAGCTAAACCTGAACAAATGCGCATTCGGCGTCAAGGCAGGAAATTTTTTAGGATTCATAGTCATAGCTCGGGGAATATAGGCCAAACCAAATAAGGTTCAGGTGATTCTAGACTTGGCACCGCCGACCTGTGTGAAAGATATCCAGGTGCTTGCAGGCAAGGTTGCAGCGCTGAGTAGATTCATGTCCAGGTCGGCCGATAGGTATGCTCCTCTATTCAAAATATTGAAGAATCTTAAAAATTTTAAATGGACTACGGAGTGCCAGAGCGCATTCCAAGAGCTGAAAAGGTATCTAGCTTCCCCACCCCTACTATCCTGACCTAAGGTAGGAGAGGAGCTGATATTATACTTGGCATGCTCGGGGACAGCAGTGGCGGCGACACTAGTTCGCGAAGAAGGGAAGGAGTAGAAGCCGGTCTATTATGTCAACAAAACCTTACAAGGGGTAGAGGCGAGGTACTCCTCCTTGGAAAAACTCGCCCTCGCGCTCATCACAGCGGCAAAGAAGCTGAAGCCATACTTTGATGCCCACCCAATTAAGGTCATGATGGATAGCCCACTTAAGTCCATCATGCACAGGCCGGAAGCGTCGGGCAGACTATTGAAATGGGCAGTTGAGCTGAGTCAATTCAGCATCACCTATCAGCCTAGAATAGCCATCAAAGCCCAAGCCATCGCAAACTTTATGGTGGAATATACTGGCCGAACCGAGCATGACCAGGAGGATGTGTGGAAGGTAAATGTGGATGAAGCAACGGGGAAGTCAAGAAGTGGAGTCAGGGTGGTCATCCTTAACTCGACCCGGCATGAGCACCAATATTCTCTCAAGTTCACCTTTCCGGCGTCCAACAATGAGGCTGAGTACGAAGCAGTGATCGCGGGGTTGAAAATTGCTGCTCAGCTCGGGGCACAAACAGTTGACTTGAGTACAGACTCTCAGTTGGTCGCCAGTCAGATATCAGGTGAATTCGAAGCCAAATACAATGCTATACTGGCCTACCTCAACAGAGTTAAGGATTTGACTTCAGGGCTCAAAAGGTTTACAATACAGCAAATTCCGATGAAATGGAATATAAAGGCTGACGCTCTGTCTAGGTTGACCTTAGGCGAGAGCCGACCTGCACTGGTCCATATGGAAGAAGTCTTCGAACCAAGTATTCAATTGGGAAAACAAACCGTAGCCGAGCTGAATTTAAGCCCAGATTGGACCAAGCCAATCGTGGACTACTTGGAGGGAAAAATGATCCCGGAGGATGAAAAGGCAGCTCGGAAGCTTATGAAACAAGCCTCAAGGTTTGTCATAATAGCTGGGCAACTCTACAAAAAAACCTACACTTAGCCTCTCTTAAAGTGTGTTGGGCCCGAGGAGGGAAACTATGTACTCCGAGAGATCTATGAAGGAATATGTGGAAACTACTTGGGTGGCAAAGCTCTGGCTCGAAAAGCATTGAGGCAAGGCTATTTCTAGCCAACCTTAGAACAAGATGCCAAAGAATATGTGAAAACGTATAACACCTACCAGAGGTTTACCAATGTACAGAGGAAGTCAGCGATCGACCTGATAGTGATGATAGGCCCATGGCCATTCTATCAATGGGGTCTAGATATCATCGGCCTATTGCCAACCAGTGTCGGTCAAAAGAAGCACGCCTTCGTGGCTGTAGACTACTTTACCAAATAGCCCAAGGCTGAAAGTGTTACTAGATTAACAAAAAATGCAACTTGGGATTTTGTATAGAAGAATATCATTTGTCAATTTGGGGTGCAAAAGGTCATGATCACAGACCACCGCAAGCAATTTGATAGTGTATACTTTCGAGGCAAATGTGCGAGATTGGCATCGACCTCAAATTCTCATCTATTGCTTACCTTCAAAGTAATGGCCAAGTTGAAAGGACTAACCAAATCATTTTGAAGGGCCTGAAAACCAAGCTGGAGGAAGCAGAAGGCTAGTGGGCATCGATTCTCCCCGAGGTACTGTGGGCTCAGCGAACCACCACCAGCTCGGCAATGGGAGAATCCCTCTTCGAGCTGACCTTCGGTACTCAAGCAGTGCTGCTAGTTGAGATTGGGTCTATAACCAATAGAACCTTCCATCATGATCCAGCAATAAACGAAGCCCTAATCTGCGAGAAGCTCGACCTCACTGAAGAGCTTGGAGCTAAAGCTCATATCAGGATATTGGCCAGCAAAGCTGCCATGCAAAGAGCCTTTGCCAAGCAGGTTAAGCCTAAGCCTATTAGGGTTAGCGACCTCATCCTCAGAAAGGCCATCTTTTAGCCGCGCTCGGGGAACAACCTCTCCCCAACCTGGGAGGGGCCATAGAAAGTCGTGAAAGAAGTCCGACCTGGGACGTTTTACCTCCGCGAAAAACACGGGAAACAACTGAAGAACGCATGGCACGCAGAACACTTGAAGAGGTATTTTGTCTAACGTCCCCCGCGCTGTACTATTTTGTAAAGGCCCCGAGCCAAGTACTCCGTGTACAAACTTCAATACAATGTATTTTATGAATCAGTGTGAAGCCCGACTTGGGCCTAAGTAACTTAGCTACTCAACTCTAGCCAACTCGGATTAACACGGTGGCCACGCTTAATTACGAGCTAATAATCAAATAAACCAGCTCGGATTAGGTTCTAATCAATAACAATTTAATCCACATTACTAGTTCGGATTAAAGTCTAACTCAGTACGAACCGACTTCGGGTCGGCATGTTAGTTTGGGTCTAAACTTGAACTCAACATTAGTCAACATTAATTTGACCTATTTCGAATCAGACTGACGAGTCCAAGTCGGCAACGATAATGGTTGTCCAGTTAATCAACTCGGATTAGGATGATAGTTCATTAATCGCATCCAGCTTGGTTCTTTATATTTAAATTAATTACTTAAGTTTGAAAGGCCCATTATGTTGGTCCGACCCCACTTACTTGAGAAAATTTGCGAAGGTAAAAGTACACTTGTACGAACTCAAACAAAATGCAGTTAAACAACAAAATATTCTTCTCATTAAAATTGAAAATACAAGTTACAAAAGCCCGACCCGGGCGAGATTACAAATCATTTAGGAGTAGGGGCAGAAGCAGCGGCATCGGCTTCTTCCCCGACCTGGTCTATGCCCTTCTTGACAAAGTCTATCACCTCTTGGGCTTGGGACTTGAGGTCGGCTGAAAGCTCAGGGACCTCCCAGAATTCTGGCGGTGGGGCCTCCAAGATCTCGATGTAATCGTTCTTGGAAGCGAGAAAGAAGGTTTTTGCTCGCTCCCGAGCCGTGACTTGGCCTCAGAAGTAGTACTCCAGCTCGGCATACTTGGCCATTATCCCACCTTCCGTGGCCACCCAGTCCACAGCCACCTCGCTGGACTTGTAGGCTTCTATCACCTTCTCTCTATCGGGCCCGACCTGATCCAAGAGCTCTTGGAGCTTTGCCTCAGCCTCGCACTTCACCAACTTGTAGCGCTCTATATCCTTGGCCGCTGACTGGCATCGAGCTTTCTCCGTCTCGAGCTCCTTATCTTTGGTCGCGAGCTCCGCCTTCAGCCTACTTACCTCGTCCGCATCCTCCTTATACTTCTTGGAGGCCTCCTCTCTCTGGGCGTTGAACTTAGCTCGGGCGACAACCCATCGCTGCTCAAGCTCGACACAGTAGGCTTGGGATTTAGTGAAAAGGCTGGGGATTGTGAGGGTATGGGACTTAGCCTACACAAAAAGGCAACAAATACGATTAGCCGGGTTGAAAGGTATAATCATGTATTAGTAGCTGAGCTCAACTCACCGTGGTCACGGCCATTCTTAGGTCGAGTGAAAGCTGCTCGACTGGAACCTTTGCCAGCTTGGGGTCGAGTTCGACCGAGGTCGCGTCCACATAATCCCTTTTATATTGGACCACCTCGACGGCTTTGCCCTTTTCGGTGTATTCGGGTAGGGGCCTCTTCCTATTCTTAGGGCGGGACACCGAACGCTCTTGGACCACCCCCGAGGTCGGCCTCTCGAGGTCACCTCAGTGCCGACATCCTGGACTTGGCCACTGGGCCGCTGCCTCTGCTATTGAGGAGCGGTAAGACCCAAACCGGACCGAGCCAAGACCGAGCCGCTAGCCTCGACCCTCCTCCTCCTCTGGGCGTAAGCGAGCTTTCCAGCCTCTAACATATCTACAAAAGAAAAAAGAAGTAAGGGATGGTCGAGAACCAATCCAAAATGGTAACAACAGTCGAGATGATAGGGAGGTCGGGCACTAATCTTGCAAACTGACCCTCTTCTGAACTGGGTTCCGCATCCTCTTTAGGCTCGGGAAGTAAGTGGGGATGATTTTTTGAAAGGTTGGGTTCTCTCTCGAATAACCTTGATTCTCAGATCCTGTCCCACCTGAGCACGCTATCAATATTTATTAATATCCCAGGCTCGGGTTTCAATACCCCGACCTCGTTAAGTTCTGCGTCTGAAAATTTAGGGTCGTCGTTCATATTCTTCTTCAAAGTGGGATTCCATTCCACTCTGCACCCTGGGTTCACTGCCGGCTCTACCCAATAGTAGTCATTGTGCCAACCCTTGTTGGAGGAGTGCCACTTGGTGAATATGGCATTACCAGCCTGAGCTGTGAAATGAAACCACCTTGGCTACTTCAGGTTGGGCTTGTATACAAAGAATTGCCTAAATCGGCGCAGGGTCGGCTCTACTTCCTTCTCGAGGCAAAATACATAGAACGCTACCACTACCGCCCAACCATTAGGTGACATCTGGCTCGGGCTAAGCTCAAAGTAATTCAAGATATTGGTGATTAAATTGGGAAGCGGGAGCCGGATGACATCGAAGGCGAGGTCGTAGATAGTGAAGTGATCAAGTGGAAGATAGTAGGCAGATTCGTGCCGACCTGGAACCTTCAGCTTGTGGTGTCGGTCCATCAACCAATTCCTTAGCCTGGCGTTGGCAATCTGCACAGTAGAATGACACTCGCGTTTACAACAAGCAAACCGCTGCTCAATCCTCTTTCCCCGAGTCGACGAACCACTGGCTGTACCCGAGCTCAGGGGTCGGACTGCCCTCACCGGGGCTGCTTCAATCGGCTCCACCATGGAGGCTTTAACTAAGTACTCCTGTGGTATCTCGACCCCCTCCAACCGGTTCAAGGGCCACCCATCTTCCTTATCTCCAACTTCTCCCAGGTCGGCCAAATGATCCTCATCAGCCTCCTCTTGTACCCGCTTGACCTCGATGACTTGGCAATCATCATCACTCTCCCTGGGCTCAGGTCCCCGAGCAGACCCTCGAGATACGTCAGTACTGCTGTCTCCTTGACCTTCATCCGAGGTGGACTCCGAGCTTGACGGACTCTCGTCCCTACCATAGGATCTCACCTCCATCACTTAGGAATTTTCTGACTCTGACCTCCCCATCCTATTTACAAATTAAAATATATGTACAAGAATATCCAAAGGGAGTCGGGACGTACCTACGGTCCTAGCTGTAAAAGATGACCTGACCTAATTGACTCCGAGCTAGTGGATTCCGAGCTGAATACCCCGAGCAGATTGCTTGCCGAGCTAAAGATGTTCGACCATACTAGTTGCCGACCTAAATCTCTTGAAGTTTTGTAAGCAAAATGTGAAATGAGCTTCGGACATCAGGGCCCTATTTATAGGCAACCACTATAACCACCTCGGGAATCCCAAATGTCGCATCTTGTCATAATTGTCTGGTGACGTGTCAGCCATCTAAAGGGCATGCTTTGCTGACATGGCCATCCTCACTCTGCCGGGATCAGGTACCTCCAGCTCAGGAACAACTCTCAGATCTAAATCTCACCCTCTCAATCTCGACTTGGGAGGAGGACCCCGAGGTGAGGTAAAATACCCACACCGAGCTGAGGTAAGCACACCCGAGCCAAAGCCAGCGTATTCAGCTAATGTCCAACCTGGATACTAATCCGACCTCACCCCAACCCCGAAAAATCCCCGACCTTTGTGCCAGCTGTTCTGATGGGACATAAAGCTCTGATGGGATATAAAGCTGCGCCATATTAAATGTTGTCAGATCCGAATTTAGTATAAATAGAGTTTCACACCCACATTCAATAGTAACTCGTCATTAATGCTCTCAACTACATTGTCAGCTAGGACATACTGATCATTCGCAAGCCCGAGGAAAAAATTCGGGTCGTCACCCTGCCTTTTCCTTCCCTTTCATTATGCAGGACCAACAGCCAACCCAAAAGTTCAGCTCGGTAACTGACCCGAGAATTCAGTTAGGCAAGGCAAATCAGTCCAACCTCAACTGCGAGTTTCCTGACCTCGACAATAAGTTATATGTACTTACCAAAGAGGGGGTAGGGTGGGTGAAGGGTGGCGTAGGGGTAAGTAAGGTAGGGGGTGGGTAGGTGGGGTAGGGAGGGAGGGAGAGTGGCGTGGGGTGGCGTAGGGTAAGGTGTGGGTGGGGTTAGGGTGAAATGAGTGAATTTCAAAAAATGTTTTTTTCTTTTAAAGAATATGAAAATATTTTTTAAAATTTTGTACAAAAATAAGCGCAGCCGAGCAGGCTTGCTGCTCCCGTCGTAGAGCTCCCGGAGAGCTTTCCAACGATATGCTGTATAATATTTGATTGAAAAATATTTTTTAATTAATTATTTTTTTGCTATTATCAAATATCAGAAAATTAAAAAAAAATAATCACTATTTTTAATTAAAAATATTTTTTAATTAACTAATATTTTAATATTATCAAATATTAAAAAAATTAAAAAATATTTTAAAAAAAAATATTTTACGACAAACAAAGGAGTCTGAGGGTTACTGGTATTTTCTTATACAATTGTGACCTCAAACTTTGTGATTGAAAAATTAAAAAGAATATACGCACATTTTCTTATTCCCAGGTAGCGACAGATATGACATTTGCCATTGTATTTGCATTCAATGAGATGTTTGAGGGAATGTGGAATGGAATTTGTCATAATGGGAAAAGTAGAAAAAGAAGGCATGTTGGGTTGGGATTGGCCATGAGAAAAAGACGTAGACATTGTAAAAAGAATATGATGAAGAATGGAAAAAGAGCATAGTGGGCCAAGAGAACCATGAAGGAAAGGTAAAGTTTTATTTCCTTGACTGAAGATTTGTACGATGTGTAGTTTAAATAAATGTTCTTGTTCTATGTAATAAATTTGTTATATGTATATAAATAAAAAATAATTTAATTAGTTGATAAATGTTAACTAATTATCATAAATAAAAATATCATATTAATTTATTTAAAATTCTGTAAGGTCAAATTAATAAAAAAAAAATTTAAAATATTTTAATATAATATATCTGTACGATATATACTAATATGAATTAATTTTATAAAATAACAACTTAACATGTATGT
The DNA here is from genome assembly GCA_037974665.1 of Ehretia macrophylla. Lineage (NCBI taxonomy): Eukaryota > Viridiplantae > Streptophyta > Magnoliopsida > Boraginales > Ehretiaceae > Ehretia > Ehretia macrophylla. The sequence continues at coordinate 101,272,212 of CM075764.1, read as the reverse complement.
GTGATAAATTTATCATATAACCTCATAAAAAACTTTTCCTTTAAATAATATAACCTAATCCGACAACATGCAAGCTAATAGATATACTACTAGTAAATGTTATATATCTAATGATTACAAACACTATCATATCTAATAATTACAAGTACTAACAATTTAATATTTGCGGTGCTCGAGGTTTGTCTATTGCACTGCTCAAGATTTGTATTCTATCAAAAAAAAAAAAAAAATAGCATATCTTGTACCATGCCAACCCATTGGGGTTAGGTTGTCGATGGGGTTCGGTAGTCGATGGGGTTAAGAAGAGAAAAGGAAATATGTACATCCGAGAAAAAATCTTGTATCTTTGACCACTCCAACATGTGGAATTGGAGATGTGAGTTAGGTTGTGAATGATATTAAGAAAATCTAGTATTCTTGATCATGCCAACATTTAGAATTGGAGATGCACGTAATCCGGTTGTCAATGTTATTAAAAAGATACGGATCCGACAGAAAACCTAGTATCCTCTATTTTGTCAACACCTAGAATTAACAATCTTATGATTAGACTTTTAATTGAATCGCTATATATTTTGAGGTGAGCCGCTTTATTTTTAAGTTTTAGTTTATATCTAACCATTAAGTCAGACGGGAGTAAGTCAAGTGTGATCCATTAAAAGACTGAAGGTTTTAATGCGATAATGTCTAATCTTAATTAATATTTTGTGAACTGACTGATATGAGATATTTCTGAAAATTAACAAAAAAAAAAGAAAAAAAGAATTGACGATCCATGTGCATCCAGGTTGTCAATGATATTGAAAAAGATGTGGATGTGAAAATGTATAATCAGACATGCACATGGCTAGGTTGTCAATAATATTGAAAAATAAAAAAGACATTCAAAATTTGATTAAAAAAAAATAAACTAATATCTCTGACGTCCCAATACAGAAGAAATTTTTTTTCAAAATGTAACGTCTCATACACAAAGTATAAATTTCATCCCAACACATGAAATTAAATGTCGAATGAAAATGTTGAGACCCACTCCTCACTAAACACGAAGTAGTTGAGACCGCTATAAAAATTTGATCAAGTCAAACATAAACATGGACTTGCAACTTGCTATATGCTAATTTACGCCATCAAAATCATGTACTTGACAAGTGACAACCACCAGCCAATTCTTTATACTTTATGTTTTGTAGCTTCGGTCCTTTTTAATTGTGGTAAGGACCGGACATATCATTATTGTTTATCCATTCCAAGATTAAGTATAAAATTACTACTGCTGGTAAGAAGTCCCATTTGATAGGTTGTACTACATTCACGCCCTGATTGAATCATCTAACTTTGGAATATTTAGTATTTTTAGAGTAAATTATATAAGTGTAGTGAGCTCTTTATATTAGATGACAAATAAAATAGACTTTATAAACTTCATAAGTCTTTTTTTATTTCTTTGTTGTGCTAAATCTTTTTTTACTTCGAATCTAAGAGAGTGTCTAAAGCTTGCTCATTAACAACAGAGTTTACAAACTCGAGAAATAATTATGAAGATATGCAGTTGGTTTTACATTTATTAATCAAATTATCTCAAACTCTATTATTTTCTTGAAACGTCTTTTCACCTTTTTAAAATGGACAAACTTGACAAACTACTTTAAAATCTCTCAAAATTAATTTTAGTTTGAGAAACAATAAAACATTAGCTAGCTTATCGTCACACTTAAGATGGAAAAAAAAAGAATGAAAAAGAAAAAAGACTTTGTGCTGCTGATTTGTTGTTTGAACTGGATGAGTGAAATAAGCATTCGATGAGTCAAGAGTATGCGAAGGTGTTGTATTTTAAGAGTGAGAGAATCGAAGCGTTAAGAGTAGTTAAAAGTAACATCAGTTTTAATTAGAAATCTTCTTTTTAATGAAAACTCTAGTTTTCCTTTTTGGTTTAAAGTTTTTTCGACAATGAATGTCCAATTTTTGTGAAGATATACATTAAAATGGTCCACCAAATGAAGATCAATAAGCAACATATTCTAAGTGTTACAATTAAACTAAAATTTTACCAACGGTTGTATAAAATGAACGTTAGAAACTATACTTAACAAAAAGTATTGCAGCGGCTTTAATTTTAGGATCTACTTTTCTACTTATTTTTTTATTTATTAGATAAGGTATATTATAGGTCATAAAATTTGATCATTTTAAATTTTAATCATCCGTTTTGAATTTCAATTTTAAAAAAGTCTACCTATGGCAATGATTTTGTAACTAAATGAAAAATGATCAACAATGTTTTATTATGCGTTGTAACTAAACTATAAATTCGCAAACCTTTGCACAAAACGAGATATTATAAGCTATACATATATATCACAAAAAGTATTACACAATACAGATATTACAATGTTAGATAAACCTATTGTAAAAGGCTTTAAGGTAACATGACAATTATAAAAACTGGCCTGTGCAGGAAGCAATCTATAACAACGGATTGTTTGTCCATTCAATACTATACTGCAGCTAAGAAGTCTCACTTAACAAGTTGTATTGCATCCATGTCCACCTCTGTTTGAGTCACCAAACTTCGGAATATTTTGTATTTTTAGAATAAATTACACAAGTGTGGAGCTCCTCCATGACATTAGACGACAAGCGAAGTAGATTTCAAAAGTCTTTCTTTATTTCTTTTTTCTTTTGGTCTTTCTTTATTTCTTTGGCGTGCTAATCGTCCTTTTTATTTCCAATCAAGAGGGTGTCTAGAACCTGCTTATTAACAACAGAGTTTACAAACTTGAGAAATAATTATGAAGATATGCAGTTAGTTTTACATTTATTAATGAAATTACCTTAAATACTATTATTTCCTCGAAAGTTCTTTCAACCTTTTTTTTTAAAAAAAAAAGTTATAAAATTATTAATTGAATACATATTCATCTTATACGGACATGATTATCCAACTCCCAGAACGACCATGCTAGATGGTGTCTTGTATTTTTTTTTAATCGTTTAGATAGAATGAATCCTAATTGTTTCTCCATTACAACCTTAGTATTGAATTACTATTGGAGACGGGCAGCAGCCCGTGGGCCTCTTTGTTTTGGGCGACAGCCTTGGTTCACACCGGGCCGTCGCCCAAATAAAGGTTTTAACAGAGGGCACAGACCTCTATTAAAACGTTTTTCGTCTCACTCCCTACCCCCTTCAAACACATAAACCCCACCCCCACCCCACCCCTCTATAGACCCCTCTCCACCATTTTATTTGAGGTAATGGTTCTTTTTTATGCTATTTATATATGTGATATATATATGTATGTATATATATGTAAATATATGTATATGTATGTATAGATCTAGCTAACTCCACCACCCCCATGAAGCTATACACCCCCTCAACCCATTACCCCCTCCCCCACCTCAAAAATAAATTGTTTGATATGTTATATATATATGTGTGTGTGTGTGTGTGTGTGTGTGTGTGTGTGTGTGTGTATATGTACACCTATGTATAATATATGTATATATTATAAATTTTGTGGTTGTTATGAAGATGTTAATTAATAATGCATTATGCCTAAATATGTTAATTTAGTTTTTTCTTTTGTATTTTCGGATTTTTTTTCATTTTTATTTATCTATTCTTTTTTTTGTTATCATTTCGTTTTTTGAGTTTGTGTTATTTTTAACATATTTAGGTTATGTTTTTTTATTTTCGGATTTATTTTTTTTATTTTTAGATTTATTTTTATTTTCCTTTTTATTTATCTATTCTTTTTTTTGTTATCATTTCTTTTTTTGAGTTTGTCTTATTTTTAACATATTTAGGTTTATTTTATTTTATTCAGATTTTTTTTTTTCAGATTTTTTAATTATTTTTCTTTTCAGATTTATATTTTTTTCATTTTTATTTATCTATTCTTTTTTTTTTGTTATCATTTTTTTTTTTGAATTGGTGTTATTTTTAACATATTTAGGTTTATTTTTTTTTCATTTTTATTTATCTATTCTTTCTTTTTTTTGGTTATCCTTTCGTTTTTTGAGTTTGTCTTATTTTTAACATATTTAGTTTAGTTTTTTTTTGGAATTTTTTTTTAATTTTCAGATTTTTTTTTTTTTGGTTGTTGATTTGAAATTCGGATAATCGTAAACCATAAAATTAAAAATTTCAATGTCATGTCCGAGCCCGGATCAACTATTAAAATGTTTTATTGAATTTTTCTAACTTCATATTTGTCGAGTTGTCACATATTTATGTTGTGTAACCTTGTACATTGTACTTTGGGCCATTTTGCGTAGTTCATTATGCTATAAATGGAACTAAGTGAACATCTTTGAGTATTTAAAGATGTATTGTTGTTGTGAAAATCTTTTGAGTGCAGGTATTGAATTATTCAAGGTACAGAGGAGACTCTGTCTGTTTATCGCGTCCGAACTTTACCTTTATATTGAGGTTTGGTTTGGGGGGTGACATCCAATATTTTCAACAAAGTATTTTATTCGTATATTTTTGAGAAGTGTGCTAATATGAGAATTTTTTTTTGGATTTTCAGAATTTTCACATTGGACTTGTTCTATCTGGATAAAAAGGTTCGTGTCCGTCTATCAATTTCAATAGTATTTGTCAAATATAATTCAAAGTTAATTTCATATCAGTTTTAAGTTGTAAAATATTAGGATGGATTTGTTCTGCGTTTTGAATAATATGTTGAACATTGGATGATATTGTTGTGTATATTTGTCATGTTGTTAAGCTCATGCATGCTAATTCTCACTCATAGAATGTATTAGATCTTTTACCTAATAACCTATTACATAATTTTTAAACTGCAATAACATTTATCAAATAATTCAGTGCATCATTTTATGGAGTCAAATTGTAAATAGATGTATTAGAAATGGATTGATGGTAATCTTAATAAGGCCTTTATCCAAGGTGTTTCGGATTTTGTGTCTTTCGCAAGCAAACAACATTATTATATAGATGACAACAAAATAAGATGTCCATGTGTAAGATACCGGAACTTAAAATTCCAAACAACATGAAATGTAATAATCATCTATATCAGAAGGGTTTTATGTCTTTTTACTATAAATGGATTGCACAAGGGGAACATGTATACAACAATTATGATCCAAGGGCACAAACTTTCACGTATAATCAAGGGCAAGGTGTTGGTGAAGCAAATAATTACAGAACATTGGTTTTCGACGCAACTGGTCCGCAGTTGCCCTACGATCTCAATGTTGAGGTTAATGAAGAACCAAACATGGAAGCACAAGAATTTAATGAGTTGTTGAATGCCGCTGATATGCCATTATTTGATGGTTGTGCGAACCTAACTCAATTGTCAGCTGTGGCTCAATACATGAATATGAAGTCCGAGCATAATATGAGCAACTCCCTATTTAACAGGTTCATAGAAGAATTGATGGAAGTGTTGCCCAAGAATCATAACTTGCCTGAAAACCTGTATAGATTTAAGAAACTAATCAAGCCATTAGGTTTAGGATATCAGAAGATTGATGTATGCGTAAATGAATGCACCTTATTTTACAAGGATTGAAGTCTCATGGAAAATTGTCCGCGCTGTTGGTGGTAGAAAATGGGGTAAGCTTATTTCCCATAAACAGTTAAGATATTTCCCTTTAACACCAAGGTTGAAAAGATTGTACATGTCAAATGCTACAACGAGACACATGACGTGGCACAAAAATCACAATGTCGAGGATGGAAAAATTTGTTATCCGTTAGATGTCGAAGCTTAGAAATATTTTGACAGCGTGTATCCAGATTTCGCTGCAGAACCAAGAAATGTTTGGCTAGGGCTTTGTTCAGATGGTTTTAACCTATACAGTTCAAATGCGCAACCTTATTCTTGTTGGTCAGTGATCATTACCCTATACATTCTACCATCATGGATATGCATGAAGGATCCCGTAATATTTTTGACAGTACTCATTCCTGGTCCCGGTAAGAATATTGATGTCTACCTAGAGCCCCTGATCGATGAATTGATAACTCTATAGTCAGAAGGGACATTATGTTATGATATTGATACGAAGACTAATTTTTGTTTGAGGGCAGTCTTTATGTGGACAATAAATGACTTCCCGGCTTATGGTATGTTGTCGGGATGGAGCACACATGGGTAGCTATCGTATTCTATTTGCATGGAAAAGTCAAGAGCGTTTCGTTTACCAGAAGGGAAGAAACCTTCATTCTTTGACTGTCATTGTCAGTTCTTACCAGAGAATAGCTCATTAAGACGTGACAGGAAAAAAATTGTTAAGGATAGGCACGAGAGATGTACACCTCCACCACAATTATCTAGGGAACAAATTTGGGAATGGGTTAAAAATTTGCTGACAATCCATGAGATGTCTTGTAAGAAGCTACCTGGGTTTAGTATAGATCATAATTGGATGAAAAGAAATATTTTTTGGGATTTGCCTTACTGGAAGACGCACCTTGTTCATCACAACTTAGACGTGATGTATATTGAGAAAAATATTTTCGACATTGTCTTCAATACTATCATGGTTGTTAAGGGTAAGACTAAAGACAACCTTCAAGCTCGGAAAAATATGTCCACTTTTTGCAATTGTCCAGAATTGTGCGATGACAATACAAACAAGATCGATGTATACACACTTCCCACAAAAAAAAAAAAAAAAGTGCTCCGACAATAGGTTGGAGGCATAAAATTTTCCAATGGTTATGCTTTTAATTTATCAAATTGTGTCGACATGAAGGATTTAAAAATGTCACACATGAAGAGCCACGATTGTCATATCTTTATGGAGAGGCTACTTCCCATTGTATTACGCGAGCTCATGCCGAAATAGATTTCAGAGACATTTGCTGAACTAAGCTTATTTGTTAGCAATCTATGTTGTTCAACTCTGCAAAGAACCGAATTGGAAAGAATGCAAGTTAATATAGTCATGACGTTGTGCAAACTGGAGAAGATGTTGCCTCCTGCATTTTTTGATTCAATAGAGCATTTACCTGTCCATTTGGTGTATGAAGCAATATGTTGTGGACTTGTTTAATATCGGTGGATGTATCCTTTCAAGAGGTTTTGCAAGGCTTAAAGAGGATAGTTAAGAATAAAGCACGTGTGGAAAGATCTATTTGTGAAGCTTATCATGTCCTAGAGACATCAACTTTCTGTTCATATTATTTTGAACAACATGTCTTAACTAAAAGCAGAAGGTTAGGTCGAAACAACTAGTATAACGAGGTGGACTATCCTGAGGGTTGCTTATCTATATTTACTTGTCTGGGTTGTCCAATTAGGACGGATGCAAAGGTTTCACTACCGGAAGATGATCTTTAGTTGACGCACTTATATGTACTCATGAATTGCCCATAGATGCAGCCATATATCAGGTATGTTTGCATCGATTGGGTATGCAATTTCCTCCGTTGGGATTATCACACACTTTTTTAATGAGAAGCTTTAAAAATTTGTGCAAATTGTTTGAGGAATACTTGGAACAACAATACGGCCCTATGAACCAAAGAGATAGCCATTTGCATATTGACAGATCTTTCCCGAGATGGTTATATAGCCAGGTCAGTACATATGCAATTTTCGCCTATTCATTAAGGGCACTGCCATTTGCGTATTAACCAAATGTAATCGTATTGCAGTTAAGAGATAGGTATGACGTAGACGATCGTGTGAAATTTCTCTCCAAATGGCCACATAGAAAGACCCGCAAATGGTGTAGATACATGGTAAATGGATACAAGATCTCTACGTTCAAATATGGGTCTTCAAAGTCCACAAACAATAGTGCAGTGTTCGTAAGAGGTACAGGCGATGGTACAGCTAGGAAAATAGGGTACTATGGTGTTTTGAAGGACATTATTGAACTTGAATATCCTAATCCAACGTTGCAACATACAAGAGTTGTTCTCTTTAAGTGCGATTGCTATGATACCACAAATAATAGAGGTGTGAAGTCCAATCACAGGACCGGATTAGTTGAGGTGAACGTGAAAAGAAGATATCCCAAGTTTGAACCGTTTGTCTTGGTAGGTCAAGCCTAACAAGTGTACTATTGTGTATATCCAGGGGCCAAGAGAAAACAAGTTGATTGGGTGGCCGTCGTTAAAATACGTCCAAGACATTTCTATGACATAGACAGGCGGGAGGTTGATGTGGATGATAACACAAGTTTTCAATCGGATCACATGAATGTGCCCACAGTAGAACCGAATGATTTTGATTCTAATTCACATATTAATTATTCAGTTGTAGACACTGAAATAATAAGAGAAGATCTTAGTGTCGAACATGGAGATATAGAAGCATATATAGATGACGAAAAAGATGAGCATGAAACAAATGATGATGGTGATGATGGTGATGATGATAATGATGATAGTGACCCAAATGATGATGATGATGATGATGAGGAGGAGGAGGAGGAGGAGGATGATGATGATGACAATCATGACGGTGACAATGAGGGAAATAATGATTATTGAAAAAACATAGATTAGTCAAAAATATTGTTCATGTTTTCCTTTCAAATTATCAATCAGTAATTCCAAATATTGTTTGTTATCTATGACAGTTTTGGTAGAAGTATGCATAATGACAATTTTTCAGCCTATATATATTTATTTATATATTCTAATTCTAATGTGTCAAAACAGGCAATGGGAGATGGTGAAGATCCAAATCGCAAGGGAAAAAAAGAACCGAAGTAGAACAGCTTGTTAGGGAAAATGAGATAATCTACCAATACATCGGCCACGGTGCCCGAGACTCAGCGATTCTCTCCGACCGGCTACAATGACGCTATGTCATTGGGTGGTCGTGGATCTACAGGTATGTATCATGCGATTGGTCGTGGATCTACAACGGTACATACAACTGCTGGCCGTGGAGCTGGTAATATCCATTTGGTTGTTTGGGGTGGTTTGTCAGCATTGGATCCTAGACGATACGCATCCTCAACAAGAGCAGCCATATGTACAGGGCCTGTCAAACCATCATAATGAAAAACACTGTTCATCAGCTGGATTGCCACAGGAACTAAAGGATTTGTGTGTGGATGGTGATGGCTCTTCAATGCCCGGTGGTGCACAATTTTCTAATATGCTCGAATCTTCGAGCACTGCTGATAGACGGGCTGCAGGCATCGAAGATTGGCAGTTTTATGGATTCCAGTCACTAGCCGATTATACGGTATATAAAAATGATAAGCGACGATGTTTGAAGGTCGTAGGAAACGGGTATGTATTACTTTAAATTATAAAGTTTACATCTTCTACTTTGTTTTCCCTAATATACAGATTTTGATTACGTTATGTTGTATAGATGGGATCCATATAACGCTGTCAAAGGGGTTTAAAGAGCTCTACGTGCCAGGTATGTAGAGCCATGGTTGACATACAGATAGGTCCCAAGTGATACAAGAAGATTATGGTTCGAATATTTCAGGGTATGAAATGTTAACGAAATATATATTGTGAAAACTATTGTACAATTATCACAGTAATTGTTGAATTATATGGATCGTAATATTAATATTTTCAGAGAGAGTACAAGTGGCTTCCAATTGATGAAGCTGAAGTTTGGCGCAAGTTTAAATCTACTACAAGACGCCGAATTTCAGATTTGACAAACAAAGGACGGACTAGAATGAAAAAGCCAGATTTCAGACCACTTGAAATATGGAACCAAATGCCGGAGCTATGACAAAGGCCAGAATGGCAGAAAATCTCAAAGAGAAATTCAGATAATCGAAAGGCCAATCCGTCTACTCACTATCTAGGTTCAATCCCAATCCATGAGGTAGTTAGAAGAATGGTATTGATTTAGTAATACAATCTTGATTAATTATATATGTTATGTGTATGAATCAAAATTATCTCCAATACACATTTATATGTAGGTTGATTTGGTGATTTGCTATTGTAGGAAAAAGAACTAGGGAAGACAGTAACTTATGCGGAGGTTTTCCTGAAGGCTCATCGCAAGGGGGCTAACGGACCGTACACAAACTCTCGGACCGAGCAGACTATGGTATGTATTATTCATGGAATTTCTGGTATAGGCAAAAATACATAGGGTAGTTGTTGAAGATAATTTGGGATTCAAAGTGTTGCAAAAAAGGTATAAGATTCCACAAAGTATTTATAATTGTTAAAGCTAATATTCCTGAGGAAAAACATACTTAGTGATGTGTGAGCACGAATGTAGCTATGATGTGAATAAACATTTCTCCAATGGAACATGATTACTTGTTGTAGACTTTTGTGTAGTACAATGTTTGTAAATATCTCCTTATGGTTGTAGCAGCACATGATTAATATGTTGAGGTTAAGTGTGGTACAGTATCAGCTTGGATACTGTATATTATGTTGGCTTTATGTTATAACAGGTTATTGGGAGAAGTCCGAAATACAAACGAGATGCTGGCTGTTTTTTTATTGACGAGTAAATGCATTAAAGACAGATGTCATACCTTTATATTGTGCTATTGAATATTATGTTTGTGTAGATGTTGGTCAATAATGTTTGTGTTGCAATTAGGTTTTGTAATACTAACTTGATACTAATGTGTTTGTAGGCTCATTACGATGAAATGCTCCAAACGGCTAGGAATGTATCGGAATCAAACTCAAACCCCACGAATGTGGATCAAAACGCAGTATTTTTACAGGCTGTCTACCCACCACGCAAAGGTCGGATATATTGGGTAGGTTCTCTGGTTTTAGTTCAGTCTGTTACAAACACTGCAACCCAGCCTCGATGTGTGATCACAGAGGAACAACTGAATGATGCTGTTACAAGAGCCACATTGACTTTGAACGAAACATTACAAAGTCAGGGCCAGTTGATCGAGAGTCAGAACGAGTTAATCAATCAACTTTAGCAACAATTGAAGAAGCAGAACGATGTGTTGGGAGTCCTCTACGCAAAAGTCTGTGCTCAACCTGAAGAGCATCATTCTTCATCTTCACCTAGTGATGAAAATGGAGAATAATTTGTTATAATGTTAACCCTCTAGTTTGATGTTAAATACACTTCCATGTACAGGGCATTTGTTTTTGTAACAGTTTTTATTTCCAGTCTTGATTTTAATTATATATAGCATATCGTATTTTTGGCATTATTTGAAATGAATTTCACATATCACACAAGTTCAGTTTGGGATTGACAATTTTCAAATTTATGAAAGAGTTATGACAAGTTCAATTATATGGAATTGTTAAGTTAGTGAGGGCTTGGTGACAGCTTGGTGAAAGGAAGGGTTAGTGACGAATTGGCGAGGGGGAAGGTTGGCGAGGGCTTGGCGACTACAATTTTGGTGACGGTATGGTGAGGGGTTAAGTTAGCGAGTGCTCGATGACAGCAATTATTGGTGATGGATAGGTAAGATGAAAGATTGGCGAGGGCTTGGCGATGGAAAATTTCATGACAGTTTTGGGACGGCACCAGTTGACGAAGGCTCGATGACGACAAATTGTAGAGACGGCCTGAAGACAAGAAAGGATGGCGAGGGCTCAGTGACGGAAGATTTGGAGATGTGATGGAAATAGTTAGGCAGTCGTCGCCAAATTGGTGATGATTTTGTGAGGGAACGATTTTGACGACAACCTCGTGTCCGACGAATAGTTCCCCTCACCGTGTCTTCAGAAATTTCTAATTGGCGACGACACGATGAGGGAAACCGTCTCTCACAAAATTCAGTTTTTTTTTGTAATGTATAACCTATTATCCGGTTGTACAAATCAATTTAACAAACTGGGTAAGAAACCGTGGCACTATATAGAAGTCTTCTACTTAGAAATTGAGAGTTACTGGTATTTTCTTATACAATTGTGGCCTTAAACTTTGTGCATGACAAATTAAAAAGAATATACACACATTTAGAGGGAAAACTGAAATAGTCAAAGCTTTAAAAGAGAATTTGAGATTCATAAAGACTTGAAGATTATAATTAGAATGAAATTGAGTTCAAATGGAAATAAAATGTGACCCTAATCTTCAAATGAAACTTAGTTCAGATTAAATCATGAAGTGTCGCAACCTAATCTTAACTTGGTATATAATAATGAAACTGCTTCAAATGAAACTTAGTTCAGATTAAATCATGAAGTTATTGTTAACATTTCCCTCTCTAGGGAAAGTGAAATGTATAAGAAAACCGAATAAAATACTAAAATTTATGATTATTCGTTATTTGTTTTAATTTTTGCATCTTTATTTAATGATTTAAAGGGAGGAATTTAAATAGTGGAAAAGGAAATTAATTTTTTTAAATCAACAACAGTTGTTAGGCCTCCCACTAATAGTTTAGTCGAAAGAGAGCGGTGTAGAGGAGAGATCTTGACTATTGAGATATCAATAATATTACGATTTGGCGTATTTGGTTTCAGGTTTGGCTACCCGTGATTTTTTATTACTTATTGATTTTGATTTTGGATAGTGATTTTCAAAACCATCAATTTTTGGGTTTAGATTATGCTAAATGATTTCAACTTCGTCTTACCACTTTTTGCGATTATTCGGCCTGTCACCATTCCTAGTTATTGTATATGTTGCCAAGGGAGTTAAATAGAAAAAAATAATAGTTGTACGTACAACTGTTTTTTTTTATATTTAACTTGGCACATTATACGAAATTAAGTGCACCTACCCTAAAGTTCAAATGGCAATCTATCTAGAAAACAAGTTGGTTGAAAATAAGAATGACAACGGTTCGAATAATTACAAAAAATGATAAAATTATAATTAAAATTGTTTAGAAAACCAATAACCATAACTGTAACCAAAACTTAACAGTTTTCAAAACTATTAATCATAACTGTAACTGTTATGGATTTAAAAAATTACAATTAACCGTAACCGTAACCGTAACCGTTTAATTAAAAAAATAATTAGTTTAAATAAAAAACCCTAAAAAAATGTAAGAAAAATTAGTTTAAATGTAAAGAAACCAAAAATAAAAGAATCCAAGCCAATGATAAAACTTGAAATAAATTACATAATAATTTTATGAGCAAAAATCAAAATCAATAAGTTATCCAAAAAGAAATTTATTCCCAAGCGCCGAACGAAAAATATCTCTTCTTTTGTTTCGGCAAGTAAAGTTGACAATTCTTAAGAGTATAAGTATTGGTCTAATAGGCTTAACCTATCTCTTTTAATTGAGCTTAGTTTACTCTTTTTTTTAATTGAGTTTAGTATAAACTTTTATCATTTTAATTACTAATTTTAGTTAATCTTCTATTATTTTAAATGTATATATATATATATGTTATATTTTTTTAATTAAATTAATAATCGGGTTTCGACTTTCGATTTTTGATTTTTTTAACGTCAAAAATCAAAACATATTGGTTTTCCTTTATAAAACTCAAACTTTAATGGATTTCTCATTAATTTTTGTTATTGAGTTTTTATTAAACAATTACCTGTCAATTTTAAATAAAATAGATACCCATTGTCATTCCTAGCTACAAATGCCTATCCATGACGATGTTAGACAAACCGTAGCCCTTGCGAGAAACGAGTTGGACGGTTACGGGAATATGACACTTGACAAATTAGAAAAAACAACGTGGATCCGATAGAAAATTTAATATCTTTTTTTTTATTAAAAAAAATCTAGTATTTTTTATTAAGCTAAATATATGCGTAGAATTAAAGATATAATCATGTCGTCAATAATATTAAAAAGACGTGAATCTGACAAAAAAAACATGGCTTCTTGTACCATGCTAACCCGTTGAATTGTAAATGGGGTTAGGTTGTTGATGACATTAAGAAAAGAAAAGGAAAAGATGTACATCCGAGAGAAAACCTTGTATCTTTGACCACGCCAGCATGTGGAATTGGAGATGTGAGTTAGGATGTGAATGATATTAAGAAAACCTAGTATTCTTGATCATGATAACGTTTAGAAGTAGAGATGCACGTATCCCGGTTGTCAATGTTATTAAAAAGATGTGGATTCGACAAAAAATCTAGTATCTTCTATCATGTTAACATCTAGAATGACGATGCATATGCATCCAAGTTGTCAATGATATTGAAAAAGATGTAGATGTGACAAAATGTATAATAAGACATGCACTTGATCAGGTTGTCAATAATATTGGGGAAAAAAAAGATATGCAAAATTCGATTAAAAAAAAATAAACCAGTACTTTTGGAAAAAAATTTCAAAGCATAACATTTAAGACACAAAGTATAAATTCTATCACAACTTATGAAATTAAATGTGGAATGAAAATGGTAAGGCCCACTCCTCACTAAACACGAAGTAGTTGAGACCGCTATAAAAAATTGATCAAATCAAAAATAAACATGGACTTGCAACTTGCTATATGCTAGTATATATCATTGCGCCAGTCTACTTCTCATTTACGCCATCTAAATCATGTACTTGACAAGTGACAACCACCTGCCAATTCTTTATACTTTATGTTTTGTAGATTCAGTCCTTTTTAATTGTAATAAGGGACAGGACATATCATTATTGTTTATTCATCTCAAGATTAAGTTTAAGGAAAAATGATTCTTTACTACTGCTGGTAAGAAGTTTCATTTGACAGGTTGTATTACAGTCACGTCCACATCTGATTGAATTACTTAATTTTGGAATATTTTGTATATTTAGAGTAAATTATATAAATGCGGTGAGCTATTTGCATGACATTAGACGACAAGCAAAGTAGACTTCATAAGTCTTTTTTTATTTCTTTGTCGTGCCAAGTCTTTCTTTACTTTGAATCTAAGAAGGTGTTTAAAGCGTACTTATTAATAACAGAGTTTACAAACTCGAGAAATAATTATGATGATATGTAGTTAGTTTTACATTTATTAATCAAATTACCTCAAACTCTATTATTTCCTTGAAACGTCCTTCCACCTTTTTAAAATGGAACAACTTGACAAACTACTTTAAAATCTCTCAAAATTAATTTTAGTTTGAGAAACAATAAAACATTAGCTAGCTTATCGTTACACTTAAGATGAAAAAAAAAAAAAAGACTTTGTGTTGCTGATTTGTTGTTTGAACTGGATGAGTGAAATAAGCATTCAATGAGTCAAGAGTATGCGAAGGTGTTGTATTTAAGAGTGAGAGAATCGAAGTGTTAAGAGTAGTTAAAAGTAACACATCAGTTTTAATTAGAAATCTTCTTTTTAATGAAGACTCTAGTTTTCTTTTTTGGTTGAAAGTTTTTTCGACAATAAATGTCCAATTTTTGTGAAGATATACATTAAAATGGTCCACCAAATGAAGATCAATAAGCAACTGTTGATGCAAAAATTGGGCTTGGATCCATGGTCCAACTGTGACGCGTCTTATAGCCTCAATCCGTTCGGTTATTGGGCCAGGGCCCATATGCAATGCTATAAGTCGCGGCCTACTCCCGAAAAAGCCCACTCGGAGGTCCCGAGCTCTACGCTAGGCCCAAATATCGAACTATCTCATATAAGCGACTGGCGACGCACTTGGGCACGCCCCGAGGCCTTGTTGGGTGCTAACAGATAAGTGACCAAGAAAGAGACCTTAAATGACTAACCTACTGTAGCAAATGATGATTGACAAGTTCGGATAGAGGCCTATCCTACGGGATAAGTGGTTACTTCCTCGAAGTAGTCTACTTAATGTACAAGTCTGAGGAGGTGAGGCGACTCTCGACCTATCACAATCGCCCAGCCTACGAGAAGGGGACTACCATTGAAGGGCTTGGGCTAAAAGTTACCTCTATCCTACGCGATAAGTGATCAGGTAGTCTATTAGGAATACAAGTCCCAAGGGTCCGTGACTCTTGGTCGACCCGCACCTATAAGTAGGCCACGCCTACACAAGGAGAGGGCATCGAGTATTAGCCATATACAGCAATACCCTACCTCTTCCCTTGACAAAATCACAACCTACTCTTCCTATAACAACGCCGCAACTACGGTAATCTCCGATTATCCCTCCTTACAATCCTCATTAGATCTCCCTTTCTGATAGACTTCTAACTTGAGCGTCGGAGTGTCTTCGGCCGGCACCACACCGGTGTCCCAAGACTCACGTCGTTCGATTGCTTTCTGTCTCTGTAGGTTGCTGGTGGCCCGCAATACGTGATTGTGGATTTTGACATCCACAATTTGGCGCCCACCGTGGGGCCCTGGCAACTTAGTTACTCGAACAGAAGGCTACGAACTCTCGATCATTCTTACTTTTGAAAAAAGCCATGACTGAAAGCAGCATTCAGAACGATGTCCAGGCACAGATGGAGGCCTTGATGACCGAGATGGAAGCATGCAAAGACAAACTTAAGGAGCTCGAGGCGGAAAACACCGCCTTTCGCCAGGAGAATATTGAGCTAGAGGAAAGGGTCAAGACCCTCACAGCGACCACCGCCCCTTTGAACTGCGGGAAAGCAATCGCCCATGGTGAGATGGTGGTGCCCATGCAATCCCTTGGGTCCACACCCCAGCAGACGCCCGGCAGTGGAGTCTACCTCCAAACCACTGTCACAACTGAACGACCTCTAACACAGCCAGCAGACGAGGGAGGACCAAGCCGTGATATCCTTCGACGGTTCCAGGAGATTGAGTCCCTCATCCAGAGGATTCCCGGGGTGCCTGCCCCCATTAATAAGAGTGCGGTAAACAGCTTTGCCGACTCCCCGTTTGTTGACACCATTGCAATAGTGGAGATGCCGGCTAAATTCAGCTTTCCGAACATGAGGCCTTATGATGGGACTACTGACCCTGATGATCATATAATGCAATACAAGCAGAGGATGTTCACCGTAGCCGTCCGCGAGATTCTAGGGAAGCATGTATGTGTAAGGGATTCGGCTCTAGTTTGGTAGGACCTGCCTTGCAGTGGTATACTAACCTACCAAACAATTGTATCGCCTCCTTTGCCCAACTAACCGACATGTTCGTGGAGCAATTCGCGAGTAGCAGAAAGTTAGAGAAACAGTCTGATGACCTCTACCTGATTGTACAAAGGAGAGGCGAGCTCCTGCGCGACTTTGTAGGGAGGTTCAACAAGGAGAAGGTAGCTATCCCCCAATGTAACATGGCCACGGCCATCTCAGCCTTTCGCAAGGGCCTGATCCCCGAGTCCGACCTATATAAGGAATTAACCAAGTACCCGTGCAAGACCATGGAGGATGTTCTAACGAAGGCTTGGGCTCAGATTAAGTGGGAGGAAGATGAGTCAAACTATCGCCCTTCACCACCGCGCCGTGATAGGAGTGATCGTAGGCAATCTTTAGCGTCTGATCCACGTAGTAAAAGACGCGAGCCTTACCCTGCAGAAGAACGAAAAAGTAAACGATCACGCGATGACAGGAGGCCACTTGACCAGAGGCGAGACCGTAGCCCAGACATACGAAGAATGCCAAACTATAACCTCAGTATAGGTCCGACTGAGCTTGTTCATACTTTGAAGAGAATGGGCAACGCCGTCAAGTGGCCGGAGAAGATGAGGTCCCCCGCTGACAGGAGAGATAAAACTAAGTGGTGCGACTTCCACGACGACCACGGGCACACAACTGAGGAGTGCATTGGACTAAAAAAAGAAGTCGCGGAGTTGCTAAAGAAAAGCCACCTTACCCAGTTCTTGACCGACAGAGGAAAGCAAACCCTAGCCCAGCGAGGGGGAAAACAAAAGGCTCGAGAGGTCGCCCTACCTGAGCCGCCGCCCCTTAAACGAACAGTGAATTGCATTACCGGCGGATCGGAGGTCAGTGGTATCAGCCACTCAGCGGCGAGAAGACACGTTCGACAGGCAGTTGGTTTTGGCTTAAGGCCTCGGCCACCCAGGGAATTCGAGCCCGAACAGATCATCACGTTCTCTAATAATGAAGCAGCCTACTTAGATGATCCACACCATGACGCCCTGGTGATAACATTAAGAGTGGCCAACTGCCACGTCAAACGGATACTAGTCGACAACGGCAGCTCAGCCAACGTCCTCATGCTAGATGCCCTTAGGGGAATGGGGATAGATGATGCCTATGTCACTCGTCGTTCAACCACCCTAATCGGGTTCAGCGGTGAACACAAAAGAACCATTGGAGAGATTGTCCTCCCAACCTATGCCGAGGGTGTTAACCACAATACTCGATTCTTAGTGATAGACTGTCCATCACCCTACAATATCATACTGGGGCGTCCGTGGATCCATGAGATGAAAGCCATTCTGTCAACCTACCACCAGGTAGTCAAGTTCCCGACTAGTTGGGGAACAGGAGAAATAAGAGGACAGCAAAGGGACTCTCGTGAATGCTACCGCTCTGCCTTAAGGAGGGCTGGCCATGACGTACTGTATCAGGTGGAACAAACTACAACACAAGGTTACCCTGACCAGCCTACCATGGAAGAGCTCGACGAAATACAAATCCACCCCGACCATCCAGATCATGTCGTTCAGATTGGCTCAAAGTTAAAGCCAGGACTGCGCGACCAGTTGGTGGATTTCCTCAGCCATCACTACGACTGCTTCGCTTGGTCTCACGCGGACATGACCGGAATTGACCCGGCGGTCATGGTTCACAAACTACAAGTCGACCCAGCGTATCCTCCTGTGAAACAGAAATGGAGGAAATTTGCAGCAAAGAGGAATCGTATCATCAATGAAGAAGTACAGAAGCTGATTGACATTGGGTCTGTTCGCAAGGTCCTCTACCCTGACTGGTTGGCGAATGTGGTGGTTGTAAGGAAGAAGAACGGTAAGTGGAGAGTTTGTATCGACTTTACAGACCTGAACAGGGCATGCCCAAAAGACTCATTTCCTCTCCCGCACATAGACACAATGGTGGATGCAACGGCAGGGCATGAGCTCCTCACTTTCATGGATGCTTTTTCCGGCTACAACCAAATACTCATGCATCCAGAGGATCAAGAGAAGACAGCGTTCATCACAGAACGAGGGATATATTGTTACAAAGTCATGCCCTTTGGCTTGAAAAACGCTGGTGCAACCTACCAACGTTTGGTTAATAAGATGTTTGCCGATTTACTGGGACAAACCGTGGAGGTTTACATCGACGACATGCTGGTGAAATCTCTTAAAGCGGAAGACCACCTCAGTCACTTGCGCCAGACGTTTGAAATTTTGAAGAAATACAACATGAAGTTGAACCCCACGAAATGTTCCTTCGGGGTCACCTCTGGAAAATTCTTGGGATACTTAGTCACCCAACGCGGGATCGAGGCCCACCCTGATCAGATAAGGTCCATCCTTAACATTCCGTCTCCGACTAATGTCAAGGAAGTGCAGAAGCTCACTGGGAGGCTCGCAGCTCTAACCAGGTTTATTTCACGGTCCTCTGAGAAGTGCCACGCCTTCTTCGATACCCTCAGGAAGAATAAAAACTTTATTTGGACACCTGCTTGTGAGGAGGCGCTACAACAACTTAAGGCATACCTTACCAGCCCGCCACTACTCTCCAAGCCAAAAGATGGTGAAACCCTTCTAATCTACTTGGCTGTCTCAGAGACTGCCGTAAGCGCTGTCCTGGTGCGAGAGGAAGGAAGGAAACAACACCCAGTATACTACACAAGCAGAGCCCTGCTCGATGCCGAGACTAGGTACAGTCAACTAGAGAAGCTAGCATTGGGCCTCATCAATGCAGCACGCAAGCTAAGGCCATACTTCCAATGCCATCCAATAACTGTGTTGACAACCTTCCCCCTCAAGACCGTACTACACAAACCGGAACTTTCTGGACGATTGTCGAAGTGGGCAATCGAGCTCAGCGAGTATGAAATCTCATATCAGCCTCGGACTACAATCAAATCACAAGCCCTGGCGGACTTTGTGGCAGACTTCACGCCTGACATCCACTTATTAGCCGAGAAAGAATTGTTGTGCCTTAGTGTCACATCGGAACAAGGGATGTGGATATTGAGCGTGGATGGGGCAAGTAACGCCAAGGGTATCGGCCTCGGGTTAGTGTTACAGTCTCCCGAGAGGGACGTCATTGAGCAATCGGTCAAGTGTGGTTTCAAAGCCACCAACAATGAAGCAGAGTACGAAGCCCTGATTGCGGGACTCACTTTGGCCAAGGAGATGAACGTCAAGCGGATAACTGTCAACAGTGATTCGCAGTTAGTAGTCAACCAGATCCTAGGAATCTACCAGGCAAGAGGCAACAAGATGGCAGCCTACTTGACACTTGCCAAAGAGCTACAGGCAGCTTTCGAGGAGTTCGAGATAAAACAGTTGAGTAGAGAAGATAATGGCCACGCTGATGCTCTAGCGGCCCTAGGGGCATCCACCCAAGTGGTAGCTCCTAAGGTGGTACCTGTCATCTACCTTCAATGGCCCGCCGTTTGGAAGGAAAAGTCGGAAGTGGTAACATGTATCAGCGATACGCCATCTTGGATGACTCCTATCATTCAGTATATCCGAGATGACATCCTACCTGAGGATCGCAATGAGGCGCGAAAGCTCAAAGCCAAAGCTGCCAGGTTCTGTCTCATCGAGGAAAAACTCTACAAGAGGTCCTATTCCGGGCCCTACCTTCGATGCATCAACAAGGAAGAGTCTTATTACGTCCTGGCCAAACTACATGAAGGACAGTGCGGCAACCATTCCGGAGCACGTAGCCTCACCAATAGGGCACTCACAGCAGGGTACTACTGGCCTACTATGCATGCCGACGCCATAGAGTATGTGAAAAGGTGCGACCATTGCCAGAGGTTTGCGCAAGTTTCTCATCAACCGCCTGAACCACTTGCCACGATTTCTACCCCGTGGCCATTTATGAAGTGGGGTATGGACATTGTGGGTAAACTACCAACCGCGCCGAGACAGCGCATCTACATGTTCGCTGTGACTGACTATTTCACCAAATGGATCGAGGCTGAGGCCTACCACTAAGTCCGGGACAGAGAGGTGAAGAATTTTGTATGGAGGAACATTATATGTAGGTTTGGGGTACCAAAGGAAATCGTCACAGACAATGGCTCCCAATTTATTAGTCGCGACTTCCGAGACTTTTGCAAAGAATGGAAGATCCAGTTAACCTTCTCCACTCCGCGTTACCCACAAGCCAACGGTCAAGCTGAATCATCCAACAAGACAATCATCTCAACTCTCAAGAAGAGATTGGAGAGTTCGAAAGGGAGATGGGCTGACGAGCTTCCAGGGGTGTTATGGTCCTACCGGACTACAGCAAGGTCTTCGACAGGAGAGACACCTTTCTCCTTGGTTTACAGCGCAGAGGCAGTTATTCCCGCGGAAGTTGGGCTTCCAACCCTCCGGGTTGTGCAGGCGTCCGAGGAACAGAACAGTCAGGAACTTAGTCATTTGCTCGACACTGTTGATGAGAAAAGAGAACGGGCTCTTGTTCGAATTGCAACCTACCACCAGAAGGTAGCGCGACACTTCAATAAGAACATCCAAGTCAGGACATTCAAAGAAGGAGATTGGGTCTTGAGGAGGGTATTCCAGAATACCAAGGAGGTCAACGTCGGGAAACTAGGACCTACTTGGGAGAGGCCCTACCTCATCACGAAGGTGATCGGTCATAGAGCCTACAAGCTCCGGTCCGCAGAGGGCAAAGACATTGGGAACAGTTGGAATGCCGTCCACCTCAAGAAGTACCACTTTTAGGTATATTGTTAGCTCACCCACTAGGGGTTGATAGAGTTGAGTAGTTTCCCCCTATGGGATTGACAGTTTCTAGTTACCTACCCCTTTGTGGGGGTCTTTTGTTAATGCCAATATAGTTCGTGTCACGCCCAGGCGCGAGTCAACGTATTGAATTTCAATGAATGAGGCACTTTTCTTAGCTTAATTCGTTTATCTTATCATCAACTCAAGCA
Source organism: Ehretia macrophylla (assembly GCA_037974665.1). Classification (NCBI taxonomy): domain Eukaryota; kingdom Viridiplantae; phylum Streptophyta; class Magnoliopsida; order Boraginales; family Ehretiaceae; genus Ehretia; species Ehretia macrophylla. The sequence continues at coordinate 101,250,401 of CM075764.1, read as the reverse complement.
TGGGTGACCCATCTATTAATGGTAGACGCCTGAAGGGCGTAACCCAATCTGAAAGGGTCCAAGTGACCCATCTACCGAATTAAGACGCCTAAGGGGCGCAACCTACTATGGTAGGGTCCAAGTGACCCATCTACTATTGGTAGACGCCTGAAGGGCGTAACCCAATCTGAAAGGGTCCGAGTGACCCATCTACGAATTAAGACGCCTAAGGGGCGCAACTTACTATGGTAGGGTCCAAGTGACCCATCTACTATTGGTAGACGCCTGAAGGGCGTAACCCAATCTGAAAGGGTCCAAGTGACCCATCTACCGAATTAAGACGCCTAAGGGGCGCAACCTACTATGGTAGGGTCCTAAGTGACCCATCTACTAATGGTAGACGCCTGAAGGGCGTAACCCAATCTGAAAGGGTCCAAGTGACCCATCTACCGAATTAAGAGGCCTAAGCGGTGCAACCTACTATAGTAGGGTCCAAGTGACCCATCTACTATTGGTAGACGCCTGAAGGGCGTAACCCAATCTGAAAGAGTCCAAGTGACCCATCTACCGAATTAAGACGCCTAAGGGGCGCAACCTACTATGGTAGGGTCCTAAGTGACCCATCTACTAATAGTAGACGCCTAAAGGGCGTAACCCAATCTGAAAAGGTCCAAGTGACCCATCTACCGAATTAAGATGCCTAAGGGGCACAGCCTAATATGGCAGGGTCCTGGTGATCCACTTGTCAACTAAGATGCCTAAATGGCGCAACCTACTATGGTAGGATCCAGGTTTCCTAGTTACCAGCTAAAACACCCGAAGGGTACAACCTACTTTGGTAAGCTTGTTCGATCGACAGAGAGTCCTAAGCGGAGTAACCCGCAAAGGTAAAGTTTGAAATTTACAATGTGTCGACTTGACCCCTTGTACGTCGTGTCCTGCTACGGTAGGTTTTGTAATGATAGTATGGCCTCCCACGCGGAAGGTTGTTAAAGGGTGACAATTGCACGCCTGAGGAGCTCCGAATGGGATAACCGACAGTTTGAGACATGGCGATTAAAGCTTAGCCGATACTGGGCCGCTCCGCAACTGCGGATGAGTCCATGCGATAGTATAATGAAGGGTGAGTAATTTGCGAAACGGTAAAAGCATACATGAAAGCGTTTACGGGTGAAAACTTAGATTACTTCTAAAACCATACAAGCAGAGTTATGCTGCGCCAACCACATAGCAAAAAGGCACGAGGGCACCAGGTGCACAGAACACGTGGTCCCAGGATATTGGCGTTTACCGCGCCAGAGATATGTAACTAGAGTAGGCATAGTCGCATTGCGCATACAAAAAGGTGCCGGCGGCCCAATGACTAGCGCGGACCAAGTGCGCGATGCGTAGTTGTAAGTTATTGGCGCCTATCGCACCTAGAGAGTACCAGCAAAACATCATACATACAATATACGTGCATAAAGAAGTGCTAGAGCACAATGCCTACACATGCTAAGTTAAAAGTTTACACAACAAGCGCCTATCGCATTATGAGTCACCCAAAGCAGCAGAGGAACGACTAAAGGGACGCATCTTCCGCAGAAACATCAACAGCGGCCACCTCCGGCCCGATTGACACTTCAGCACCACCCGGGGAACCAGTCTCCAGGGCATCCTTGAACTCCTCGTATCGTTTGATGATACCATGGTAATCCCAGTTGCTAGCTTTTCCGTCCCTAAATTCGACCATCAACCTAGCCTATGTCGCTAATGTCGCATCATCGGCGATATCCTCCAGTTGAGACTCTAGTCCTTTCCTTTGAGCCTCCCACGCATCCTCCTTGGACTTCAACTCCAGGGCAACCCCAGCTAGGTTGCGGTCTTTTTCAGCCACTTCATGTTCAAGGGTACAGATGTGGTCCTCCGCTCTTCTTGCTCTCTCGTCCGCCTCAACAAGTGATTTCTTGAGCGCTACTTTTGAGGCTTCAGCATTGTCAAGTTTCTTCTGGAGGTCCGCCACTTCCCCATTTTTGTAAAGGAGGGCCTCAAGAGCCTGTGATGAAGGAGGGAAAAATGCAAGAGTTAGAGTCATTATTAGGCAAATGCAACTACAAAACATTCAGACCGAGATACCTGGAAGGCGTGGGTCACACCCCACTCAGCGGAAGTAGTCGGCGACATCCTTCTTAGAAGGGCGACATCATCAGCAAGAAGGAGTTTTGACACCGAGGGTAGCACTGAACTTGCATTGGATATTGATGACGCCTCAGGGGGAAACACAATTGTAAGATGATCCCCCAAGGGAGTATGCTCCGCTGGAGGGCGCTTTCGCGTCATTTGGCTAGACTCGCCCTGACTGGACTGGATTACGGGAATGGCTAAGATAGTAGGTGGTGCCGACGGCTCGGAGGAAACCACTTGAGCCTTTTTGCGCTTTTGAAGACGGCGCTGCATTGCCTGCTCGCTATTTGCTGCTTGGTATTTGCCTGACATGATGTTGTCTGCGAACTCACGGACACACGGATCATGTAAAGGTGGAAGGAAGGATAAGCTGTAGTCTAAACCCTCAAGCGCCCTTCGGGTAGCTAGTATCATAGGAAGCTTGAGTAGGGAAGGGAACGGCCTACCTTCGAGGGAGTAGGGGACTTGTTTCCAAAGCACGGATGATCGTAACTTGGGTTCAGAGAGCAAGACTGAGTGAGTGCGGTCTCTTTCAGGTAGTTCAAGGATCGCTTCGATTCGTGCCCTTGTGTGAGGACCTTCCGTGGAGTAGTTCACGCCGATTCTACCTGCACATGCAATGGACAAGTGTTAGACACCAATACAAGGTCCGAGTAAAGCAAAAATGACTACTTGGTTAAAAGAACTTACGAGTGGGTTCCCAGATGCGAGGGATATGCGGTTCTCCCTCAAGCACTACGTCGCTGGAAAGAAAAAAATACTGATCCTTCCAATCACGGTGATGAGGGGGAAGGATTACCAATGGGGGTTTCCCAGGCCTAGGCGACAAATGATACCGACCAGACTCAGCTTCTTTTAAACAATACCAGTATAGCAGCTCGGCTAGCCCGAAGGGAAAACCCTTGTGCTCTCCCAGCAACTCACACCCTAGAAGTATGCGCCAAGCATTTGGTAACAGTTGCCCAGGGGCGATTTCATAACGACGAAGTAATTGTCGGACTAGTGAGGGCAAGGGTAGCCGAAGGCCAATCTTAAACGGACATTCATACATGCACACCCACCCGGGTGAGTCCCAGTCCGCTCTTTCATAAGGTTCCGGCAAACGGATGTCACACCTCTCGAGAATACTATAAGTGACCCTGATGCGAGTAACGTCCTCTGGTTTCAATCGCGAACGAGGGTTCAGTAGGAGTATATTCTTTGGGCAGCCTACAAGTTTTCTGTTATCGACTGGGGGAATGTAAAGGGTAGTGGGACCTACCACACTCACCACGCTCGTCAGCTCCTCTAAGTTAACCCGACCCTCATACAACCAGCTATCCGCAACGGTCACTTCCCCGGTGCTATCAGACGACTCTCCCCCGCTCTTACTTAGGGAGTCTTCTATTGGTGGGTTCACGCCCTCTCGCAAATGCATACCTACCTACAATTAGCAAAAGAAGCCTTAGTATGGCGGTGGTGGTGCGCGACAAAGGGTGACAATGGTTGACGACCTTGGGACTGCTATTCAATAGTGTTGTGGTGTGACGGCTCTGCGTCAGACACAAATGTAGGGCGATAGTGGTCGTGTAAACACGTCTCATGTTAAGTTTCAAAGGTCGTAGCCTATGTAAAGGCATCTACGAGTTCCATCTATCCTCTTTGTTAGAAAGTCACAGCCTACGCACGGACATAACCAGCCCCACCTTCAAAGCTTAAGGACCTACAAAGGATACGTACATGCGTATATGAATGCAAGGGAGGTCAATGGATTCTTTACAAAGGTCTGCATGTAGATGCACATAATACGCGTACAAAAACAAATAGTGAGCCATCTTTAGACATTCCCGGGGTTTTGCAAGCAATGCTTAGAAAGATGAGTTTCTTTATTTTAGCCCTTGTTTTTGGGTCAAGAGTGACAAAGAAAATGGTGAACACATCAAAAACAAAAACAGGAAATAAAGAGCTTACTATAGCACAGGCGTGACCTTAGGCGGCAAGTTCCGAACGAACATGGGATCACTTCGGCGAACTTAGTTTGAAGAGAAGCTGCGCAAAGCAATGACAGGAGCATGCCAAAGCTTCTCAAGTGACATTAAACTGAAAAGGAAAAACAAAAAGGGGAGCAAGGGAAACAGAGTTACCTCGTCGATTTTGAAGACAAATCGCGCACAGTCGAAGGTAGATGCTTTTCCGTGAAGTCTCGCGTTGTAGAGCTAACGATGGAAACTCTTTGTCTGTCAAATGGCTTGGAACGAAAAAGAAGTGGTTCAAAAATAAAAACGACGATACCGCACTTCAGAGAATGACTGAAAAGCATTTGGCAGAGTCCCGCCACGTGTCGTGACGGGAATTCACACGGACCCACGTAGCTGGCTGGGCATTAAATGCCCAGCCTGCAGTGGCCCGCGTGGTCAGGACAGCAGCTGTCCTGACCACACCCGTTACTATGCGGAAAGGACAGCATTAATTGTTGTCCTGACCGCATAGTACCACGCGCCAGCTAAGCTGGCGCGTGGATTCAGGGGCTCGACAGGACAGCCGTGGGCTGTCCTGTTAGCTGCTGTCCACGCGCCAGTTCCTAGCTGGCGCGTGGACACGTTTCGCCCTTTCATTGGGCGACCACCCAAAAAAAAAAAAAAAAGGAGAATGCAAGCTTCAGTCATTGCAGTTGACGATTTCACGTTGCAGGCTACCACTTGGGAGCACAACCTGTGTAGTCTGCGAATGACCAAGAAAAGTTTAAGTAAGCTACGACGTGGAATTGCCAAAATTGCACCCTTTTAGTAGGCTGCGAATTGGGGAGAAGATTTGTAAACTGAGTTGGCAAGCAAGTGACGACACACAGTAGGCCGCGGAACTAATATACAAGAGATAGTAGGATATGGACCGCCCACCTGAATATAGGAGGCTGTTAATTACATGATTGATAAGTTGTGTAATACAAGTCGAAGTCACTTCATGAACAATTTACTCCCTAACTCGAAGACCCTTCAACTTAGGGAGTGGGGGACAGACTGTTGATGCAAAAATTAGGCTTGGATCCATGGTCTAACTGTGACGCGTCTTATAGCCTCAATCCGTTCGGTTATTGGGCCAGGGCCCATATGCAATGCTATAAGTCGCGGCCTACTCCCGAAAAAGCCCACTCGGAGGTCCCGAGCTCTACGCTAGGCCCAAATATCGAACTATCTCATATAAGCGACTGGCGACGCACTTGGGCACGCCCCGAGGCCTTGTTGGGTGCTAACAGATAAGTGACCAAGAAAGAGACCTTAAATGACTAACCTACTGTAGCAGATGATGATTGACAAGTTCGGATGGAGGCCTATCCTACGGGATAAGTGGTTACTTCCTCGAAGTAGTCTACTTAATGTACAAGTCTGAGGAGGTGAGGCGACTCTCGACCTATCACAATCACCCAGCCTACGAGAAGGGGACTACTATTGAAGGGCTTGGGCTAAAAGTTACCTCTATCCTACGCGATAAGTGATCAGGTAGTCTATTAGGAATACAAGTCCCAAGGGTCCGTGACTCTTGGTCGACCCGCACCTATAAGTAGGCCACGCCTACACAAGGAGAGGGCATCGAGTATTAGCCATATACAGCAATACCCTACCTCTTCCCTTGACAAAATCACAACCTACTCTTCCTATAACAACGCCGCAACTACGGTAATCTCCGATTATCCCTCCTTACAATCCTCATTAGATCTCCCTTTCTGATAGACTTCTAACTTGAGCGTCGGAGTATCTTCGGCCGGCACCACACCGGTGTCCCAAGACTCACGTCGTTCGATTGCTTTCTGTCTCTGTAGGTTGCTGGTGGCCCGCAATACGTGATTGTGGATTTTGACATCCACAGCAACATATTCTAAGTGTTACAATAAAACTAAAATTTTACTAACGGTTGCATAATATGAACGTTATAAACTATACTTAACAAAAAGTACTACACAACATAGATATAACAATTTTAGATAAAAGTCTGTTGCAGCAGCTTTAATTTTAGGATCTACTCTTCTACTTATTTTTTCATCTACTAGATGAGGTCATGAAATTTGGTCATTTTAAATCTTAATAATCTGTTTTGAATTTTAATTTTAAATGAAAAATGATCAAAAATGTTTTATTATGCGTTGTAACTAAACTATAAATTCGCAAACCTTTGCACAAAACGAGATATTATAAGCTATATATATATATATATCACAAAAGTATTACACAATACAGATACTACAATGTTAGATAAACCTATTGTAAAAGGCTTTAAGGTAACATGACAATTATAAAAACTGGCCTGTGTAGGAAGCAATCTATAACAATGGATTTTTTGTCCATTCATTACTATACTGCAGCTAAGAAGTCTCATTTAACAAGTTGTATTACATCCATGTCCACCTCTGCAGGGACGGAGTTAAAAAATTTTGTTAGTGGGGGTTAAAATTCATCATTTTTAAACTATATGAATACTTTTTTTTTCAGTGGGAGCTAATTAATTTTTTTAACTAAAAATACATAGATATTTAATTTTTTTTTCAAAAAATACATAGAAATTTTAACATTTAATGAGCCAATGGGGGCTAAAATCTATAATTTTTAAACTATACGAGTACTTTTATTTTTCCAGTGGGGGCTAATTAATTTTTTTTTAACTAAAAATACATTAATCTTTAATTTTTTTAAAAAAAATACATGAAAATTTTAACGTTTTTATGAATCAATAGGGGCTACAGCCCCTACTGACCCATATGTGCCTCCGTCAGTGCACCTCTGTTTGAGTCACCTAACTTTGGAATATTTTGTATTTTTAGAATAAATTACACAAGTGTGGAATTCCTCCTTGACATCAGACAACAAGCGAAGTAGATTTCAAAAGTCTTTCTTTATTTCTTTTTTCTTTTGGTCTTTCTTTATTTCTTTGGCATGCTAAATCGTCCTTTTTATTTCCAATCAAGAGGGTGTCTAGAACCTGCTTATTAACAACAGAGTTTACAAACTCGAGAAATAATTATAAAGATATGTAGTTGGTTTTACATTTATTAATGAAATTACCTTAAACACTATTATTTCCTCAAAAGTTCTTTCAACCTTTTTAAAAAAAAAAAAACATGTTATATAATTATTAATTGAATAAATATTCATCTTATACGGACATGATTATTCAACTCCCAGAAAGACCATGCTAGATGGTGTCTTGTATTTTTTTTTTTTTTTTGGTTTAGATGGAACGAATCCTAATTGTTTCTCGATTACGACCTTAGTTATTGAATTACTATTGAAGACGGGTAGCAGCCCGTAGGCCCACATCTTGTATTTGGGCGACGGCCCTGGTTCACACCGGGCCGTCACCCAAATAAAGGTTTTAACAGAGGGCACAACGCTCTATTAAAACGATTTTCTTCTCACCCCCTACCCCCTTCAAACACATAAACCCCACCCCTCACCCTACCCCCTACCCAATCCGCCCCACCCCCCACCTTCCCCCCCACCCCCCTCCTCCCCTCCCTTCCCCTCCCCTCTATAGACCCCTCTCTACCATTTTATTTTGAGGTAATGGTGTCTTTTTTTATGCTATTTATATATGTGATATATATATATATATGTATGTATATATATGTAAATGTATGTATATGTATGTATAGATCTAGCCATGAAGCTATACACCCTCTCAACCCATTACCCCCTCCCCCACCTCAAAAATAAATGATTTGATATGTTATTTATATATATATGTATATGTATGTACACCTATGTATAATATATGTATATATTATAAATTTTGTAGTTGTTATGAAGATGTTAATTAATAAATCATTATGCCTAAATATGTTAATTTAGTTTTTTATTTTGTATTTTCGGATTTTTTTTTCATTTTCATTTATCTGTTCTTTTTTTTTTTTGTTATTTATCTATTCTTTTTGTTATCATTTCTTTTTTTGAATTGGTATTATTTTTAACATATTTAGGTTTATTTTTTTAATTTTCGAAAAAAAAATTTATTTTCGATTTTTTTTTATTTTCGCTTTTATTTATCTATTCTTTTTTTTTATTTATCATTTCTTTTTTTGAATTGGTGTTATTTTTAACATATTTAGGTTAATTTTTTTCGGATTTTTTTTATTTTTTATTTTCGGATTTAATTTTTTTTTCATTTTTATTTATCTATTCTTTTTTTTTTTTGTTATCATTTCTTTTTTTGAATTGGTGTTATTTTTAACATATTTAGGTTATTCTTTTTTATTTTCATATTTTTATTTTCTTTTCGCTTTTATTTATCTATTCTTTTTTTTTTGTTATACTTTCTTTTTTAGAGTTTGTCTTATTTTTAACATATTTAGATTAACTTTTTTTTATTTTCAGAATTTCTTTTTAATTTTTTGAATTTTTTGTGGTTGTTGATTTGAAATTCAGATAATCGTAAACCATAAAATTAAAAATTTCAATGTCACGTCCGGACCCGAATCAACTATTAAAATATTTTATTAAACTTTTCTAACTTCATATTTGTCAAGTTGTCACATATTTATATTGTGTAACCTTGTACATTGTACTTTGGACCATTTTGCGTAGTTCATTATACTATAAATGGAACTAATTGAATGTCTTTGAGTATTTAAAAATGTATTGTTGCTGTGGAAATCTTTTGAGTGCAGGTATCAGATTATTCACGGTACAGAAGAGACTCTGTCTGTTTGTCGCGTCCGAACTTTACCTCTATATTGGGGTTTGGTTTGGGGCGTGACATCCAATATTTTCAACAAAATATTTTATTCGTATATTTTTTGTGTATATATTTTTGAGAAGTGTGCTAATATGGGAAATTTTTCTAGATTTTCATAATTTTCACATTGGACTTGTTCTATCCGTATAAAAAGGTTCGTGTCCATCTATCAATTTTAATAGTATTTGTCAAATATAATTCAAAGTTAATTTCATATCAGTTTTAAGTTGCAAAATTTTAGGATGGATTTGTTCTGCGTTTTGAATCATATGTTGAATGTTGGATGATATTGTTGCGTATATTTGTCATGTTGTTAAGCTCATGCATGCTAATTCCCACTCATAGAATGTATTAGATCTTTTACCTAATAACCTATTACGTAATTTTTAAACTACAATAACATTTATCAAATAATTCAGTGCATCATTTCATGGAATCGTGAATGGATGTATCAAAAATGGATTGATGGTAATCTTAATGAGGTCTTTATCTAAGGTGTTTCGGATTTTGTCTTTCGCAAGCAAATAACATTATTATATGGATGGCAACAAAATAAGATGTCCACGTGTAAGATGCCGGAACTTGAAATTCCAAACAACATAAAATGTGGTAGATCATCTATATCAGAAAGGTTTTATGCCTTTTTACTGTAAATGGATTGCACAAGGGGAACATGTGTACAAAAATTATGATCCAAGTGCACAAACTTTCACGTATAATCAAGGGCAAGGTGTTGGTGAAGCAAATAATTATAGAACATTGGTTTTCGACGCAATCAGTCCGCAGTTGCCCTACGATCTCAATGTTGAGGTTAATAAAGAACCTAACATGGAAGCACAAGAATTTTATGAGTTGTTGAATGCCACTGTAGGCCATTATTTGATGGTTGTGCGAAACTAACTCAATTGTCAGCCGTGGCTGAATACATGAATATGAAGTCCGAGCATAATATGAGCAACTCCCTATTTAACAGGTTCATAGAAGAATTGATAGAAGTATTGCCCGAGAATCATAACTTGCCTGAAAACCTGTATAGATTTAAGAAACTAATCAAGCCATTAGGTTTAGGATATCAGAAACTAATCAAGCCATTAGGTTTAGGATATCAGAAGATTGATGTATGCGTAAATGGATGCACCTTATTTTACAAGGATTGGAGTCTCATGGAAAATTGTCCGCACTGCGGCCACGCACGTTTCAAGGCTAGAGTTGGTGGTAGAAAACGGGGTAAGCTTATTTCCCATAAACAGTTAAGATATTTTCCTCTGACACCAAGGTTGAAAAGATTGTACATGTCAAATGCAACAGCGAGACACATGGCTTGGCACAAAAATCACAATGTCGAGGATGGAAAAATTTGTCATCCATCAAATGCCGAAGCTTGGAAATATTTCGATAGCATGTATCCAAATTTCGCTGCACAACCAAGAAATGTTCGGCTAGGACTTTGTTCAGATGGTTTTAACCCATACAATTCAAATGTGCAACCTTATTCTTGCTGGCCAGTGATCATTACCCTATACAATCTACCACCGTGGATGTGCATGAAGGATCCTGTAATATTTTTTACAATACTCATTCCTGGTCCCAAGCATCCCGGTAAGAGTATTGATGTCTACCTAGAGCCCTAATCGATGAATTGATAACTCTATGGTCAGAAGTGACATAATGTTATGATATTGATACAAAGACTAATTTTTGTTTGAGGGCAGTTTTGATGTGGACAATAAATGACTTTCCGACTTATGGTATGTTATCGGGATGGAGCACACATGGAAGGCTATCGTGTCCTTTTTGCATGGAAAAGTCAAGAGCTTTTTACTTACCAACGGGGAAGAAACCTTCATTCTTTGACTGTCATCGTCAGTTCTTACCAAAGAATAGCTCATTAAGACGTGATAGGAAAAATTTTGTCAAGGATAGGCACGAGAGATGTACACCTCCACCACGATTATCTAGGGAACAAATTTGGGAACAGGTTAAAAATTTGCCGACAATCCATGAAATGTCTTGCAAGAAGCTACCTGGGTTTGGTATAAATCATAATTGGACGAAAATAAGTATTTTTTGGGATTTGCTTTACTAGAAGACGTACATTGTTCATCATTGTCATACCCCAAGACAAATGCCCGCGTAGGTTAAGGACGGAGCGCGACGTGTCAATCACTTAATACCTGTAAGATCATTAGTTAACATCCTAAGATACTTTATCATTCCACAAGTAACTTCAAAAGTATGTTCAAGGCATTTGACATTAAAAGACCACTTCAACCTGGGCTATATTTACAAGACCTAGCATCCCTGTATGTACTTCACACGTGGCCAAATAAAAATATCTAGGCCTCAAAAGAATGGTAATTCAACTTAGTATGTAGTTAGGAATCCAAAAGAATATTATATATCAGAAGTTGTTCAAAAGTAAATTATCAGTTTTTATTAACAAGTCTATCTTCAACACAAGCATGAAGATCAACAGAGACATAAATCAGCCTCGTCACATAAAGCATCATCGCTCTCTACTTGTACAGTCGGATCGGTCTTGGCCTCACCTAAAACGGTTGAAAGATAGGTGAGCTAATCCTGCATATAGCTCAATGAGGATGAATAATAAGGAAGAGTTTTCACAAAAGTTTTATCTTTTCGTAAAAATTTTCAAAGTCATGCTATGCATATACAAGTAGGGCAACATAGTTAGCAAGGGCAACAAGTACAATGAGATTCTGTCCAACTAGATACAAAACAAGCAAGTCTACTCTCTGAGGGTTGTACCAACCGAGAGTAGATCAAATGATACGATATCAAGAACTTTGTTAGAGATGGTCAGTCTTAGAACGTCTTGTCAAATCATCTTTATCAATATCATAACCCCATACACCAATCATAATAGTGAAATCCGGATACACCCAAACAAAGGCCGTGGTATCCCATTTATCCTGGCAAGCCCAATGTCGCCCAGGTGATATAGGGAACTTCTACCATGGGGTCCATTAGATTGCTTAATTGTGGCAAATATATATCTTCCATCTCTCCCAGTGACACCCCAAATGAGAGAGGAATTCAAAATAGCAAACAGGCTCAGTAGCAACAAGGTAGGTTGCCCTGGTTAGTAACAATATTCAAACACATAATAGCATAATCATGGTCCAAATAGAGTTCATATAACATATAAACTTGCAAGTGAAGGTCAACGAGGAAAGTTACTTTATCAAGCAAGTGTACAACCATATAACGACCTCATTCGAACATGTAGATTTATGTGCATCGTTTAGATATTAATGAACCCAATACTCATCATGGTTGATCATATTAAAACCATATAGAAGACTCAACATAAACATATACCAAAGGAGGGTGTAAGGATACCTTAAAACAACTCAAAACGACAATAAAACGCAAGCACGATTGAAACTATGAAGCATCCTAAACCCTTTTGCATTAGCCTAACTTAAGAGGTTAATTTTCCCCATTTCCCTAACTCTATTTACTCTAATTTTGGTCTATAATCGAATCTTATCAAATGTAGATGGTTCTAGAATCAAACGGAACTCAATTCGGAGTTGAATTGACTAAGATATGGCCTTTCGAAAAATGTTGCGCAAAGGTGTTAAACATCCGGGCGTTAGGGCCTTCATCAGGTCGCCCAGATGAAGCAGGTAACGCACGGATGAGAGTTTTCTACCGGGAGTTTTGGCTTCTATCCGGGTGACCGGATAGAGGTTATAACACCTAGATAGCTGGACGGGGAAGACCCAATTTCTTTAATAATCATCCAAACAACTTCACATCCTCCTACCAACACTCAAGCAAGTTCAAAATGGCTATTAGGCATCATACAAGAGTTCAAACTCAACCAAAACCACCCCACCTCAACAATCAACAATCACCCAACATGAAATTAAAATTCCTAGATCTACAACACATAAACCCAACCAACTTCACAATAAGGTCAAATATGAACTTTACAAGCTATATTACTCAACAAAATACATCATACAACCTTGGATAAGCTTTATCAAGAAATTTTGAAAGAATCCTTCACCTAAATGTGGAGTTGGGTGCAAGAGGTGATGTTCAAGATGCAAGTGGAAGCTTGGGAATGCAAAGAAATAGTGGAAAAATAGCTCATTTGCTTGCTCTTCTTCTCCTCTTCTTCCTCTTCTCCCTTAGTAAAAATTAGAGAGCATGTGTGTATTTTTCAAATTTGTGTGTGTGTGTAGAGATTTAGTGTATGTAGGTGGTGTAGTGTGTGTTGACAGATAATATCTAAATTGTCTAATAACGAGAATGCCCTCCAACTAAACTATGTTTTACTAGCATACCATTTTGTCTTACACACATTATCTTGAATCTAATCTAAGTATTCTAGTTAGATAGCCTACGCAATAGAACCAATTATCGTATAGGGTATCTAAAATACTCGAATGCACAGTAACCAATGCAATGCACATAAATCGAGACAAATGCACATAAATTAATTTAAAAGCACATAAAACAAGTTAAATGCATATAAAATAATTTAATTATATATATAATATGATCTATATGCACATGTGGTCTCAGACTGGGTCTTATAGTCACAACTTAGATGTGATGCATATTGAGAAAAATATTTTCGACAATGTCATCAATACTATCATGGCTGTTAAGGGTAAGACTAAAGACAACATTCAAGCTCGGAAAGACATGTCCACTTTTTGCAATCGGCCAGAATTGTGCGATGACAATACAAACAAGATCAGTGTATACACACTCCCCACAGAAAAGAGAAAAGTGCTCTTATAATAGGTTGGAGGCAAAAAAATTTTCGATGGTTATGCTTTTAATTTATCAAATTGCGTCGACATGAAGGATTTGAAAATGTCACACATCAAGAGCCACGATTGTCTTATCTTTATGGAGAGGCTGCTTCCCATTGCATTACGTGAGCTCATACCGCAATAGGCTTCAGAGACATTTGCTGAACTAAGCTTATTTTTTAGCAATCTATGTTGTTCAACTCTGCAAAGATCTGAATTGGAAAGGATGCAAGTTAATATAGTCATGATGCTGTGCAAACTGGAGAAGATGTTGCCTCTTGTATTTTTTTATTCAATGGAACATTTACCTGTCCATTTGGTATATGAAGCGATATATACTGTGGACCTATTCAATATCGGTGGATATATCATTTCGAGAGGTTTTTGCAAGGCCTAAAGAGGATAGTTAAGAATAAAGCACGTGCGGAATGATCTATTTGTGAAGCTTATCACGTCCTAGAGACTTCAACTTTATGTTCATATTATTTTGAACAACATGTGTCAACTAAAAGCAGAAGGTTAAGTCAAAACAACCAGTATAACGAGGTGGACTATCCTGAAGGTTGTTTATCTATATTTACTTGTCCGGGTTGTCCAATTGGGATGGATGCAGAGGTCTCACTACTGGAAGATGATCTCCAGTTGGCGCACTTATATGTACTCATGAATTGCCCAGAGATGCAACCATATAGCAGGTATGTTTGCATCGATTGGGTATGCAATTTCCTCCGTTGGGATTATCACACACACTTTTTTAATGAGAAGCTTTAAAAATTTGTGCAGATTGTTTGAGGAATACTTGGAACAACAATACGGCCTTATGAACCAAAGAGATAGCCAGTTGCATATTGACAGATCTTTCCTGAGATGGTTATATGGCCAGGTCAGTACATATGCAATTTTTGCCTATTCATTAAGGGCACTACCATTTACGTATTAACCAAATGTAGTTGTATTGTAGTTAAAAGATAGGTATAACGTAGACGATCGTGTGAAATTTCTCTCCAAATGGCTACATAGAAAGGCCCGCAGATGGTGTAGATACATGGTAAATCAATACAGGTTCTCTATGTTCGAATATGGGTCTTTAAAGTCCACGAATAATAGTGGAGTGTTCGTAAGAGGTATAGGCGATGGTATAGTTGGAAAAATAAGGTACTATGGTGTTTTGAAGGACATTATTGAACTTGAATATCCTAATCCAACGCTGCAGCATACAAGAGTTGTTCTTTTTAAGTGCGATTGGTATGATACCACAAATGATAGAGGTGTAAAGTCCAATCACAGGATCAGATTAGTTGAGGTGAACGTGAAAAAAAGATATCCCAAGTTTGAACCGTTTGTCTTGGCAGGTCAAGCCCAACAAGTATACTATTGTGTATATCCAGGGGCCAAGAGAGAACGAGTTGATTGGGTGGCTGTTGTTAAAATACGTCCAAGACATTTTTATGACATGGACAGGCAGGAGATAGATGTGGATGATAACACAAGTTTTCAATCGGATCACATGAATGTGCCCACAGTGAAACTAAATGATTTTGATTCTAATTCACATATTAATTATTCGGTTGTAGACACTGAAATAATAAGAGAAGATCTTAATGCCGAACATGGAGATGTAGAAGCATATGTAGATGACGAAAAAGATGAGCATGAAACAAATGATAATGATGATGATGATGATGACAATGATGATGATGATGATGATGATGATGATGATAAGGAGGAGGAGGAGGATGATGATGACAATTATGACAGTGACAATTAGGGAAATGATGATTATTGAAAAAACATAGGTTAGTCAAAAATATTGTTCATGTTTTCCTTTCAAATTATCAATCAGTGATTCCAAATATTGTTTGTTATCTATGACAGTTTTGGTAGAAGTATGCATATTGACAATTTTTCAGTCTATATATATTTATTTATATATTCTAATTCTAATGTGTCAAAATAGGCAATGGGAGGCGGTGAAGATCCAAATCGCAAGGGGAAAAAACAACCGAAGTAGAGCAGCTTATTAGGGAAAATGAGAGAATATACCAATACAACGGCCACGGTGCCCGAGACTCAGCGATTCTCTCCAACCGGCTACAATGATGCTATGTCATTGGGTGGTCATGGATCTATATGCACGCATCATACGAGTAGTCGTGGATCTATAACGGCACATACAGTTGCTGGCCGTGGAGTTAGCAATGTCCCTTTGATCGTTGGGCGTGGTTCGTCTAATTCATCAGTGGGATTACAGCATTAGATCCTAGACAATGCGCATCCTCAACAAGAGCAGCCATATGTACAAGGCCCGTCAACCCATCATAATGAACAACATTATTCATCAGTTGGATTGCCACAGGAATTAGAGGATTTGTGCGTAGATGATGATGGCTCTTCAATGCTCGGTGGTGTGCAATTTTTTAATATGCTCGAGTCTCGCGCGTTGTTGACAGACGAGTTGCAAGCATCGAAGATTGGCAGTTTTATGGATTCCAGTCACTAGCCGATTATACGGTATGGCAAAATGACAAGCGACGTTGTTTGAAGGTCGTAGGAAACGGGTATGTATTACTTTAAATTACGAAGTTTACGTCTTCTACTTTTTTTTCCTAATATACAGATTTTGATTATGTTATGTTGTATAGATGGGATCTATAAAACACTGTCAAAGGGGTTTCAAGAGCTCTATGTGCAGGGTATGTAGAGCCGTGGTTGACATACAGACAGGTCCCAAATGATACAAGAAGATTATAGTTTGAATATTTCAGGGTATGAAATGTTAACGCAATATATATTGTGAAAACTATTGTACAATTATCACAGTAATTGTTGAATTATATGGATCGTAATATTAATGTTTTCAGAGGGAGTACAAGTGGCTTCCAATTGATAAAGCTGAAGTTTGGCGCAAGTTTGAATCTACTGCAAGAGCTCTATATGCCGGGTATGTAGAGTCGTGGTTGACATACAGACAAGTCCCAAGTGATACAAGAAGATTATGGTTCAAATATTTCAGGGTATAAAATGTTAACGCAATATATATTGTGAAAACTATTGTACAATTATCACAGTAATTGTTGAATTATATGGATCGTAATATTAATGTTTTCAGAGGGAGTACAAGTGGCTTCCAATTGATAAAGCTGAAGTTTGGCGCAAGTTTGAATCTACTGCAAGAGCTCTACGTGCCGGGTATGTAGAGTCGTGGTTGACATACAGACAAGTCCCAAGTGATACAAGAAGATTATGGTTCAAATATTTCAGGGTATGAAATGTTAACGCAATATATATTGTGAAAACTATTGTACAATTATCACAGTAATTGTTGAATTATATGGATCGTAATATTAATGGTTTCAGAGGGAATACAAGTGGTTTCTAATTGATGAAGCTGAAGTTTAGCGCAAGTTTGAATCTATTGCAAGACGCCGAATTTCAAATTTAACAAACAAAGGACGAACTAGAATGAAAAAGCCAGATTTCATACCACTTGAAATATGAAACCAAATGCTGGAGCTATGGCAAATGCCAAAATGGCAGGAAATCTCAAAGAGAAATTCAGACAATCGAAAGACCAATCCGTCTACTCACCATCTAGGTTCAATCCCAACCCATGAGGCAGCTAGAAGAATGGTATTGATTTAGTAATACAATCTTGGTTAATTATATATGTTATGTGTACGAATCAAAATTATCTCCAGTACACATTTATATGTAGGTTGATTTGGTGATTTGTTATTGTAGGAAAAAGAACTAGGGAAGACAGTGACTTATGCGGAGGTTTTCCAGAAGGCTCATCGCAAGGGGGCTGACGGACCGTACACAGACTCTCGGGCTGGGCAGACTATGGTATGTATTATTCATGTAATTTCTGGTATAGGCAAAAATACATAGGGCAGTTGTTGAAGATAATTTGGGATTCAAAGTGTTGCAAAAAAGGTATAAGATTCCACAAAGTATTTATAATTGTTAAAACTAATATTCCAGAGGAAAAATATACTTAGTGATGTGTGAGCACGAATGTAGCTATGATGTGAAGAAACATTTCTCCAATGGAACATGATTACTTGTTGTAGACTCTTGTGTTGTACAATGTTTGTAAATGTCTCCTTGTGGTTATAGCAGCACATGATTAATATGTTGAGGTTAAGTGTGGTACAGTATCAGCTTGGATACTGTGTATTATGTTGGCTTTATCTTGTAACAGGTTATTGGGAGAAGTTCGAAATACAAACGAGATGCTGGCTGTTTTTTTATTGACGAGTAAATGCATTAAAGACAGATGTCATACATGTATATTGTGCAATTGAATATTATGTTTGTGTAGATGTTGGTCAATAATGTTTGTGTTGCAATTCGGTTTTGTAATACTAACTTGTTACTAATGTGTTTGTAGGCTCGTTACGATGAAATGGTCCAAACAGCCAGGAATGCATCAGAATCAGACTCAAACCCCACGCCTGTGGATCAGGACATAATATTTTTATAGGCTGTTGGCCCACCACGCAAAGGTCGGATATATGGGGTAGATTCTCAGGTTTCAGTTCAGTCTGTTACAAACACTGCAACCTAGCCTCGACGTGTGATCACAGAGGAACAACTAAATGATGCCGTTACGAGAGCCACAGTGACTTTGAATGAAACATTACAAAGTCAGGGCCAGTGGATCGAGAGTCAGAACGAGTTAATCAATCAACTTCAGCAACAATTGAAGCAGCAGAACGATGTGTTGGAAGTCCTCTACGCAAAAGTATATGCTCAACCTGAAGAGCAGCATTCTTCGTCTTCACCTAGTGATGAAAATGGAGAATAATTTGTTATAATGTTAACCCTCTAGTTTGATGTTAAATACACTTCCATGTACAGGGCATTTGTTTTTGTAACAATTTTTATTTCCAGTCTTGATTTTAATTATATATAGCATATCGTATTTTTGGCATTATTTGAAATGAATTTCACATATCACACAGGCTTAGTTTGGGATTGACAATTTTCAAATTTATGAAAGAATTATGACAAGTTCAATTATATAGAATAGTTAGTTAGTAAGGGCTTGGTGAAAGG
This sequence comes from Ehretia macrophylla, assembly GCA_037974665.1. Taxonomy (NCBI): domain Eukaryota; kingdom Viridiplantae; phylum Streptophyta; class Magnoliopsida; order Boraginales; family Ehretiaceae; genus Ehretia; species Ehretia macrophylla. The sequence continues at coordinate 101,231,700 of CM075764.1, read as the reverse complement.
AATGGTTAGTGACGGGAAAGATTGGCAATGGGAAAGTTTGGCGACGACAATTTTGGTGACGGTATAGTGAGAGGTTAAGTTGGCGAGTGCTCGGTGACAGCAATCATTGGTGACGGACGGGTGAGGGGAAAGATTGGAGAGGGCTTGGCGATAGGAAATTTGGTGACAGTTTTGGGACGGCACCAGTTGACGAGAACTCGGTGACGACAAATTGAAGAGACGGCCTAGAGACGGGAAAAGATGGCGAAGGCTTAGTGACGGAATATTTGGAGACGGGATGGAGATATTTAGGCAGTCGTCACCAAATTGGTGACGATTTGGTGAGAGGAACGATTTTGACGACAACCTCGTGTCCGACGGATGGTTCTCCTCACCGTGCCGTCATAAATTTTCAATTGGTGATGGCACGGTGAGAGGAACCGTCTCTCGCAAAATTCAATTTTTTTTTGTAGTGTATAGCCTATTATCCGGTTGTACAAATCAATTTAACAAACTGGGTAAGAAACCATGGCACTATATAGAAGTCTCCTACTTAGAAATTGAGAGTTACTGGTATTTTCTTATACAATTGTGGCCTCAAACTTTGTGCATGACAAATTAAAAAGAATATACGCACATTTAGAGGGAAAAGTGAAATATTCAAAGCTTTAAAAGAGAATTTGAGATTCATAAAGGCTTGAAGATGATAATTAGAATGAAATTGAGTTCAAATGGAAATAAAATGTGAACCTAATCTTCAAATGAAACTTAGTTCAGATTAAATCATGAAGTGTCGCAACCTAATCTTAACTTGGTATATAATAATGAAACTACTTCAAATGAAACTTAGTTCAAATTAAATCATGAAGTTATTGTTAACATTTCCTTCTCTAGGGAAAATGAAATGTATAACAAAACCAAAGAAAATACTAAAATTTATGATTATTCGTTATTTGTTTTAATTTTTGCATCTTTATTTAATGATTTAAAGGGAGGAATTTAAATAGTGGAAAAGGAAATTAATTTTGTTAAATCATCAGTTCTGGTTTGGCTACCCGTGGTTTTTTATTACTAATCTGTTTTGATTTTGGATAGTGATTTTCAAAACCATCAATTATTGGGTTTAGATTATGCTAAATGATTTTAACATCGTCTTACCACTTTTTGTGATTATTCGGCCCGTCACCCTCCCTAGTTATTGTATATGTTGCCAAGGGAGTTAAATGGAAAAAAATAATAGTTGTACGTACAACTGTTATTTTTTTCATTTAACTTGGCACATTATACGAGATTAAGTGCACCTACCCTAAAGTTCAAATGGCAATCTATCTAGAAAACAAGTTGGTTGCAAATAAGGATGATAATGGTTCGAATAATTACAAAAAATGATAAAATTATAATTAAAATTGTTTAGCAATCCAATAACTATAACTGTAACCAAAACTTAACGGTTTTCAAAACCATTAATCATAACCATAACCGTTATGGATTTAAAAAATTGCAGTTAACCGTAACCGTAACTGTTTAACTAAAAAATAATTAGTTTAAATAAAAAACCCTAAAAAAATGTAAGAAAAATTAGTTTAAATGTAAAGAAACCAAAAATAAAAGAATCCAAGCCAATGAAAAACTTTAAATAAATTACATAATAATTTTATGAGCAAAAATAAAATCAAGAAGTTATCCAAAAAAAAATTTATTCCTAAGCGCCGAGCAAAAAACATCTCTTCTTTCGTTTCGGCAAGTAAAGTTGATAATTCTTAAAAGTATAAGTATTGGTCTAATAGGCTTAGCCTATCTCTTTTATTGAGATTAGTTTACTTTTTTTTTTTAATTGAGTTTAGTATAAATTTTTATCATTTTAATTACTAATATTAGTTAGTCTTCTATTATTTTAAATGTATATATATATGTTAGATTTTTTTTTTTAAATTAATAATCGGGTTTCGGCTTTCGATTTTTTTAACGTCAAAAATCAAAACATATCGGTTTACCATCAGTTTTTCTTTATAAAACTCAAACTCTAATGGATTCCTCATTAATTTTTGTTATTGGGTTTTTATTAAACAGTTACCTGTCAATTTTAAATAAAACAGATACCCATTGTTATTCCTAGCTGCAAATGCCTATCCATGACGATGTTAGACAAAACGTAGCCCTTGCAAGAAATGAGTTGGATGGTTATACGAATATGACACTTGACAAATTAGAAAAAACAACGTGGATCCGATAGAAAATTTAATAATTTTTTTTTTTGGTAAAAAAAATCTAGTATCTTTGACTAAGCTAATATATACGTAGATTTAAAGATATAATCATGTCGTCAATAATATTAAAAAGACGTGAATCTGACAAAAAAACATAGCATCTTGTACCATGCTAACCCGTTGAATTGTAAAGGGGGTTAGGTTGTCGATGATATTAAGAAAAGAAAAGGAAAAGATGTACCTCCGAGAGAAAATCTTGTATCTTTGACCACGCCAACATGTGGAATTGGAGATGTGAGTTAGGATGTGAATGATATTAAGAAAACCTAGTATTCATGATCATGACAACATTTAGAAGTGGAGATGCACGTACCCCGGTTGTTAATGTTATTAAAAAGATGTGAATCCGACAGAAAACTTAGTATCTTTTATCATGTTAATACTTAGAATGACGATGCATGTACATTCAACTTGTCAATGATATTGAAAAAGATGTAGATGTGACAAAATGTATAATAAGACATGCACTTGGTTAGGTTGTCAATAATATTAGAAAAAAAAAAAGAATATTCAAATTCGATTAAAAATAAATAAACCAGTACTTTTGGAAAAAAATTTCAAAACGTAACATCATAGATACAAAGTATGAATTCTATCCCAACGCATGAAATTAAATGTCAAATGAAAATGGTGAGGCCCACTCCTCAATAAACTCGAAGTAGTTGAGATCGCTATAAAAATTTGATCAAATCAAAAATAAACATGGACTTGCAACTTGCTATATGCTAATATATATCATTGCGCAAGTCTACTTCTCATTTACGCCATCTAAATCATGTACTTGACAAGTGACAACCACCAGCCAATTCTTTATACTTTATGTTTTGTAGATTCAGTCCTTTTTAATTGTAACAAGGGACGGGACATATCATTATTGTTTATTCATCTCAAGATTAAGTTTAAGGAAAAACGATTCTTTACCACTGCTGATAAGAAGTCTCATTTGACAGGTTGTACTACAGACACGTCCACATCTGATTGAATTACTTAACTTTGGAATATTTTGTATTTTTAGAGTAAATTATATAAGTGTGGTGATTTCTTTTCATGACATTAGACGACAAGTAAAATAGACTTCATAAGTCTTTTTTTATTTCTTTTGTCGTGCCAAGTCTTTTTTTACTTTGAATCTAAGAGGGTGTTTAAAGCTTGCTTATTAACAACAGAGTTTACAAACTCAGACAAATAATTATGAAAATATGGAGTTGGTTTTACATTTATTAATCAAATTACCTCAAACTCTATTATTTCCTTTAAACGTCCTTCCACCTTTTTCAAATGGAACAACTTGACAAACTACTTTAAAATCTCTCAAAATTAATTTTAGTTTGAGAAACAATAAAACATTAGCTAGCTTATCGTTACACTTAAGATGAAAAAAAAAAAGAAAAAAGACTTTGTGTTGCTGATTTGTTGTTTGAACTGGATGAGTGAAATAAGCATTCGATGAGTCAAGAGTATGCGAAGGTGTTGTATTTTAAGAGTGAGAGAATCGAAGTGTTAGAGTCGTTAAAAGTAACACATCAGTTTTAATTAGAAATCTTCTTTTTAATGAAAACTCTAGTTTTCTTTTTTGGTTGAAAGTTTTTTCAACAATGAATGTCCAATTTTTGTGAAGATATACATTAAAATAGTCCACCAAATGAAGATCAATAAGCAACATATTCTAAGTGTTACAATTAAACTAAAATTTTACTAACGGTTGCATAATATGAACGTTAGAAACTATACTTAACAAAAAGTACTACACAACATAGATATAACAATTTTAGATAAAAGTCTGTTGCAGCGGCTTTAATTTTAGGATCTACTCTTCTACTTATTTTTTTATCTACTAGAAGAAGTTCATGAAATTTGATCATTTTAAATCTTAATCATCCGTTTTAAATTTCAATTTTAAATGAAAAATGATCAACAATGTTTTATTATGCGTTGTAACTAAACTATAAATTCGCAAACCTTTGCACAAAACGAGATATTATAAGCTATATATATATATATCACAAAAAGTATTACACAATACAGATACTACAATGTTAGATAAACCTATTGTAAAAGGCTTTAAGGTAACATGACAATTATAAAAACTGGCCTGTGCAGGAAGCAATCTATAACAATGGATTGTTTGTCCATTCATTACTATACTGCAGCTAAGAAGTCTCATTTAACAAGTTGTATTACATCCATGTCCACCTCTGTTTGAGTCACCTAACTTCGGAATATTTTGTATTTTTAGAATAAATTACACAAGTGTGGAGCTCCTCCATGACATTAGACGACAAGCGAGGTAGATTTCAAAAGTCTTTCTTTATTTCTTTTTTCTTTTGGTCTTTCTTTATTTCTTTGGCGTGCTAAATCGTCTTTTTTATTTCCAATCAAGAGGGTGTCTAGAACCTGCTTATTAACAACAGAGTTTACAAACTCGAGAAATAATTACGAAGATATGCAGTTGGTTTTACATTTATTTATGAAATTACCTTAAACACTATTATTTCCTCGAAAGTTCTTTCAACCTTTTTTTTTTATAAAAAAATGTTATAAAATTATTAAATGAATAAATATTCATCTTATACGGACATGATTATCCAACTCCCAGAAAGACCATGCTAGATGGTGTCTTGTATTTTTTTTTTTTTTTTGGTTTAGATGGAACGAATCCTAATTGTTTATCCATTACAACCTTAGTTATAGAATTACAATTGCAAGCTGTGTCTCAATCAAAATGTACATTGTCTAAGTTACCAAGTTTATCTTTATATTCTTATTGTGCTTGAATTATCACACGTTGATACCAAGGGTCACCCTAGTAGTAGTGGTCAAACTTTTTTGCTAGGAGGTTCTAGGTTCAAGTATAACTATTACCGTTGGAGATTATATTTTAACTTACCTGATGCATGTCTTGGATAGAGTTGTTGTACCCAAGGGTTTTGGTTCACGTTCAGACGTTAGGCCAACGAGGGGATGCCGGCGTATCCCTTCCGATATTAGTAGGTAGTGGTTAATCTGGTCTATATCTCATGAATTGGTTGAGTGGAAATGTTTTTCCAAGTTAATAAAAAAAAAAAAAAATTATCACATGTTTATGTCTTGACTTTCTTATCACGGAATAAAATGCATCAAGTACAATCTACTGTCAAATTGGCCATGAAAAGCAGATTAGAGACTGCTCTTTTAAAATTGATGATCACTGGTGTATATAGTCCAAAATCATTGAGGCCCAAAGTCTAAAAGAGCGACTGACCCATCTTGCAGGAAAAAACCCCATAGCCAACAGCTATATATGTATCGAGGGATGGTTTTGACCGGCGCTTTATCATGTTAAACCATTTGTCTACTTGCCTCATAGCGAATAAGGATAAGGGACATGCCCTCTTACAACAATGGTGGACTCATCCCAGCACGGGAAGCAGAAGGAACGGAAGCCTATAAAATGTAAAATACAAGCCACGGCAGACACACCAATTCACTCCTAGAAACATATCCGAAGTTGTTAATGTTCAATTAAAAAAAGAAAGAAAAAAAAAAAAGAGTAATAGGTTCTCGGACCCTAAAATCCCGATTGTAGATTATTTGGTCTACAAATGATTATTCTTTTGCGGTTTGCATACGTTTTGAGGTATTATTATAGCAAAATAACTCGTCAATCTGCAAATGTTCAAATGATGAAACCATACGTTTCTATATCAAACACAGCACTCTTAAGGGATAATACACCACATGCAACACCCATGAGAAAGAGTGGAATAGGCAAAAGAAGAAGAATTAAAAAACCAAACAGAAAAACTCAATGGAGGAAAAACAAATGGAATCCTCTGAACATTTCTTGAGAAAAATTACCCTTTTTTCCTTATTGGGCCTAGGACTAAAATAAAAGAATGGTTGGAAGAACAAGCATCTATATCGTTCGAACTTTAGATACCCGTATAACAATTGAAAGTTGTTAAAGTAATTGATTTCTAAAAACCATGAGGCGCTGAAAACAAAGAAATTGTTGAAGTTCTTATTTCTATCTAGACCCAACACCCTTGATGTTAAGAAAACATCTCTTGCAAGAAAGTTGGCTAGATATTTCTTGTAAAAACACTAGTACTAAATCTATTAGCTTCGATTGGGATCTCATTCTTGCAACATTTCCATAAAAACTCTTAATTTTGGCAGGAGCTTTTGTGAGACCAGATGAACTTCCACAAATTTGGGGAATAATTGTATCCACTGGTGTAGCCATAACTGAGTATTATTGGCCATTTGCAATATGAGGCTAAATTAGCTGGTCAAATGAGGATGAAGAGGGATGATAATGCTGTTGATTTTATTCCCAATTGCCCTTGGGAAGATTGAGTTGAGAAGGCCTGCATCCCAGTAGTTTGTACCAAGCAGATCAATAAGCTCATGCACTTTAGTTAAGTTGACTCCAATTGTCTTGAACAACGAATTTTTTTTAAGAAAGCAATTAATACTCCCAAGTGCTCATTCTTTTTGCCATCACCAACAATCCATTTCGGTTGAGCTTGTCATTCAAGAAGAAAATTCGCAAGCTTGTTCGAAATAGATTTTGCGGAAAACCAGTTATATCCCTCTCCCATAAATTCTCAAAATCCATATGATTGGAGCAATTCCTTACCTCTGATCAGGCTTCTCCAGTCTAGTAGGGCCTTCTAACTAATTGAGCTTCAATAGTATCCAATCTTTGAAATACACACTTCTAAAACTGGAGCTGCCAGAGAATGATGATTAGAATGTTGTCACCAAAGTTGATTGGCAAGAAGAAATATATTCACGGCTTAAAAATCTTCGAATTTCAACCCACCACCATTCCATTCATCATTGAGACCGCACTTACTAAGTGCTGCACTATCGGAGCATTTTTTATAATTAAAATATTCCATTTAACCTAGTGTATATGCCTTTATTCACATTCTGGGCCAAAAAAAAAAAATTAAAGATTTATTTGCAAATGAGTTGGCAGGCTTGTCCTGGAAATAGGAGAACAATAACTTAACGGATTAATTTTATGAGGACTTCACTTCCTCCATTTAAAAGCTTAATTTTCCATCCTTCCACTTTTTAAGAGATTTCACCAATGATCCTGTTAATAGCTCGGCCCTCAAAGCTGGTCCAGATTGTTAGCATTCCCAAATATTTTCCACAGCTTGATTGGTGTTCAATATAACCTTTATGGACTCTATCCTCAGTAAGGCAGGTTAGAAATTGTGTAGAATGACAAAAAAAACATTGGGCATAAAGGATCTCCGAGCTTGATTGAGACCCTGTTAAGATATGTCAGATTTTGAAGTTTCCATTAAGTAGGATCACATAAGAGACGAAATTTAAGAATCTCGTGATCCATCATACCTAAATTAGAATGGAATCTCAATTTTAAAATCAAATTTTTACAAAAAAAAAAAGTCACTCTACTTGGTCACAAGCCTTAACCACATCCAATTTAAGAGTTGCATAGCATGTCAAGGACTTTTTTTTTTTTCCATAAAGTGGGAGATCTCTGAGCTATTAGAATGTTGTCTTCAGTTGCTTTTCCCTGAAATGAAGGCATTTTGGTTTGGGAAGATGATGCTATCCATAAACAGCTTGAGTCTTTTCACCAAAACTTAAGAAATTTCTCTTGTCACTACTAATTGGTCCAAATTGACCAAGTGAGGAAGAGGGACTTTTGGGATGAAGGTAATGTGTGTCTGATTCACAGCATTATGTAAAGATCCCCCTTTCATGAAATTAAGCACTACATTATAAACAAAAATTATGTTTTGGCAATCTTATAATCTAATTTTTCAATTTCAAAGTCACCCTTGAGCATAGATCACAAGAATTTATATTTCTGCCTGTCATAACCTTAAAAAAAATACAGGTACTTGTCGAAAGAAGAACCCTGAAATTCATCAGGGCTAGGTGCATTGTTGGGATTGAGGCTCCAAGTAGCATACTGACCTCCTCTTTAGTAATTGGCTTGATAAGCTTAGCATTAATGGCCTATGCGGTGATCGAATAGACACAATTTAGTAGTATGATTTTCACAGTGAGTGAGAGATCTCGAGACTAATCTCATAGGTGACATCGTTTGATTGAAAGATAACATGCATGCCTCAATTGATTGAAAGATATCGTCACTTTTGTCTCAGACATCAGAGGCAATGCAGCTATAAGTGAATTGACAGAGATGAAAAGGAAACATAAAGAATCAAGTAAAAGATACTCATGAATAGTAATAGCCACACCAGAGTGCAAGATTTACATCATAGTAATGAAACAGTACTAGCCTAATCAGTTGGCCTCGTGTCTGAAACCAGAAGGGCTCCATTCAAGTTATTACACGACTATTCTAATTGAGATACGACATTTCACAGTATTAACACCATAGTTCGAACACAGTTGTTCATTCTTAGAATTGAAATAAATGCAAAAGATACATTCTTCAGACTGCAACAAAGTAGGGGGCAACTGAGCATCCATCCGCAAAGCATTCCAGTGCCAAATGGTTAACTTGTAAAACAATAATTGCATAGAAGACACGGTAACCAAAGAGATGAGATCTATCGTATTTGAGGACCAATAAGGGTTGTAATTCTCAACTATAACCTTTTCACAGCAGTTATATATAGCAAAATCAAGCCAATAATGTAGTAAGAATAAACATCTTTCACCGTCTCACCAACCCCAATCACAAAATGTGGATGCTATGTCACTTGAACAATATATTCAGGTCATAAGAGCTCGCATTTTTTGTTATCCTATTGATACATATCACAGAAACAATAAGTTAGATCGAAGATAAGAAAGCTTGGAATTGCAACTTCTCATATGATTCCACTTTCGAACTACGTGCAAGATCGAAAAAGAAAAAAAAAAAAAAAAAAAAAAGAGCTGAGAGAGATGCAACATCACAGTCAGAAAAGGAAAATACTATCTGCTGCTAATTTATATGATGATTGCATGCGTTACATGGATGATGTGAGACCTGGAGGATCATAAAATGCTATGACTTTTTTGTAAAAATTTTGATAGAGAACAACACAGGGTATTTAATAAAGAAGAGTCTATAAAAAGTTCTCTTGATACAGATGAAATGAACAACTGATCATGAGATCATAAGAATGTTTGAATCAGCAGCATTACTTATCTTGAGGTATGGAGTATCTATGTTGCAAGAAACAAGAAAAAAATAACAAAAAGAGCAATACACAATTGTAGGTAAGAATATATCTTAACATTGCTGATTCACTTGGCGCATGTAAAAGATCAATCACCAAAGTCAAATTGGATGGAAGGTAAATGATTTGATTTCTGGTAAACGGCAGACTTCATAATCTTTACCTTGACATTGTAAGCCTTGCTCGAGATAGCATTTTGCAATCCTCACCTTTTGTAGACTTTGGAGGAAATCAAATCCCTCGGGGAGTACTTTGAGTTTGTTGCATTTTTCAATTGCTGAAGTAGATAGATAAGGCATGGCTCCTTTTTCAATTTTCAGGTTCTGCAAATTCTGCAGATTAGAGAGTTTAAGCTGTCTGCGTTCAGGGAATCCTGATGCTGACGAGGATCCCTAATCTAGGAAACTTTTCCAACGTTATATGGCCTTAGACTTTCCCTAAATCAAAAAAAAAATTGTGAACCCTTTTGTCTGTCTCTTGCTTTTCAGCTGAGGAAGCTTTTCATTTTTTTTTGCTAAGCAAGCAAGAGTTAGTATTAATCATAAAAACACGTACAAATGAAGTAATTACAAATGCAATGCAAGGCTGCAAACATGGGATGAGATCACTAGCTGGCTTACCATTGATTGTGACCAACGTTCACTTCAAGTTTTCATCATTAAACTCTTTTTTGGCGCTGCAATTTTTTATGTCTGGAAAGAAAGAAACAACAGACTTCACCAAAATGGAGCGATATGCGAGGAATTTTTGTTTGAACAGATCCATTTCGATATCAAACATCGAATGTATAAAGTTAAAAAAAAATCCATGCAATCGGATAATTTGTAGAGTCTGGGGTTTATACACCATATAGAATAATCAATTCATTGAGCACCAATACTTTTTTAAAATTAAATGAGCAAGTATATCATTAAAACCCAAATACGTAATTACAAAGTCAATTACGAAATAACATGACCATTTAGACTAATATAATAATATCAACATTCCAAGCATTGGAAATGATCCCATTCTAAATATTGTCTAAAAACATACTAACAGAGTTGAAATCAGATCTACTATCGTTTATGGTCTATGGGGTCTTGATCTTAGAATATTAAGTATGCATGTCAACAAGTTTTAATGTTATGTCAATTGTCTAAATCATTTTATCATAATCGCGTTATTACTCTACTATACTCAATTACCTTTATAACGTAATATATGAGAGTGAAAATAATCCATCCTTTTAGAAGATGCTACTAATCTTATTACGTTATAAAAGGGCAAACAATTTTTTTTTGGGAATTTGTTGATTTGGGTTTTAATTTTTTTTTGGGATAGTTAGTTTTTTTTTTTAACCCAAATAACGACATCTTCCCTTCATCAAAATTTTAAATTAACTTAAACCTGCTACATTAGCATCCCTACATACAACACCAAACATCTTGCATGGACCATATAAAAGTTTATATGAAGCCAAATAGTTTAAAGACATCATACAGGCTTGAATCATCTCTTTTACTATTTCAATCATCTAATAGATGGAGGTGCATTATAGGTCATCGAATTTTAAAAAATTAAATCCGATGGCTTATCATGCACCTCATCTATTAGATGAGAAAAAAAAATAGAGAGAATCTGAGACATACAAAGAAAAACGTTTGAGACTGTAAAATATACACAAATCCAAACAGTTCAAAGACATAAACAACTTCATACATACAAATGTGTAAAACAACAAAAAATTTACACAAACCCAAATAGATCAACCACATTATACATAAACAACTTCATACAAGGCCACGAGGGCACAAGTCTCGAACATATAAAGTTTACACAAATCCAAACAATTCCAAGACATAAAAAACTTCACAGAAGGGCAAAAGTTTGGGACGACGTAAAGTTTACATAAATCCAAACAATCCATACAAGGGCAAACATTTTTTTCTTTTTTTCGTTTTTTGTTTTTTGTTTTTTTTGTTTTTTTTTTGGTGAGGATGATATAAAGTTTACACAAATTCAAACCATTCAAAGACAAACGTTCTTCCATCGACCTCGACTTCAATATAAAACAGCAAACTCAGAACTGGGGACTGCAAGAGAACAGTAGAACTTCCAAGACCACAATGGCTAACTTGTCTGGCAACGAAATTGGAGAACTGAATAACTGAGAACCTGCGAAGAGCTCAATGCTATAAATACTTGAACACACTTCGGAAAGTAGCTAAAAGGATTTACTTTATACTTCCCACGAGGGATAAATTCTACTTGACACTAGAGGAACACACCCGTGAAATTGCCTCAATGCAAATGATCAGATCCAACTTGATGATTATAAACCGACAAAGAAATTATGCAAGACCTCTTTCAATGAATTCATGTATTAAGTATCAAATTTCTCGTATATATGATAAAAGTTTTACTATACAAGGAACGATGATGAGGTGATGGGTAATATATATTATTGCTTGTAGAAATTCTACTATATAAGGGAGGGTGATGGGGTGATATATAACATTGCTTCAAAAATTATATTGGCAGAAATGTGGCTGAAATGCATAAAATTAGAGTGATATCTAATTACAATAGAAGGTGAAGCTGTGGTTCAAACTGAAGATTACACTAGGTGATTACTACTTGACCATTCTGTCCATACGTTAATGGGTTTACCAACACATGACACATATTAGAAGTGATGTTTGTTTGTGTGGTTAATCAAATTCTTTTACAAGGTACATGAAAGCTCAAGTATGTTACCTGACATTGATTCTGGTAGGTGTGTACTGTAGGAATGCGTCACCCCTGCCATAAACAGATATAGAGATCATGTACTTTCTAGACCATATATAATTGCTTCAAAATAAAGAAGATTGAAACAAATAGTAATTTTTATACGATCTAGATAGCCAGTTATATTTTTTATGGCTATACAACTGGAATAATGAATTTTCAGGGTTTGTAACAAAAACCGATAATATATTTGTCGCTGATTAGTCAATGCCTCTGTGAAAGTAAAGAAGAAAACTGAAGCTGGTGACAGAATCTTTCCTGTTATAAAGTAACGATATTCATGGTGATGTTCATCAATGCACCTTTTCACCTAATTTGTTTTCAGGTTTTAACAGAAATAGAAATCTAAGGAAGAAAATACAAACCAAATGCTTCATTGGAAATGATCCGAATAACAGGTTTACTGCGTATATCATATTCTCAAGTCCCACACGAATAAAACTGAATATTGATGGAAAGACAAAGATAATCAAATTAATATAGGCGAAGGCATCCAGGGGAGGGGGGATATGGGTTGGGAAAGAGAGAGGGGAAGATATAGGAGCAGCAAGTTTAGAAACTACCTGACAGTTGTTACATAATTTGATTCATTAAGATGACTCGTTATCATCGTCAATTGTCAAATATGACGGATGTCTCAGGTGGTACTTTGTACATCTCTATTTTAAATGTTTCCAGCATTCTTAGGATCTTCAATTCTCGTAGATTTGTCAAAAACTGTAATCCGTCTGGGAGCATCTTCAACTTGCTGCAATTTTCAATCACTAAAGTGGAAAGCTTGGGCATCGCTCTTTCAATCTCTGAAGTGGAAAGCGCAGGCATCGCTCTTCTGATCTCTGAAGTGGAAGCGGGCATCGCTCTTTCATTCACTGAACTGGAAAGCGCAGGCATCGCTGTTTCAACCTTCCAGCTCTCTAAGTCGCGCAAATTTGAGAGCTCTAGATACCTGAGTTCTGGAAATTTTGATGCAGAACAGCTTATTTCCTTCACTACAAAGGCATCATCATACAAGACTAACACCCTTAAATCGGGGAGGTTCTCCAATATGCGCATTGGGTCAAATTTAAGTTGAGAACCACTGAACTTTATTTGAGTTAAGTTCACTGAAATATCACGATGGATGGGTATGTCAAATAAATGCCCCTCCATGTACAAGACACGAAGAGCAGGAGAGGCTAACAATTTTCTGAAAACCAAGTGCCTCTCTTCTGTATAGCAATCAAAGTTTCTGACATCAAGAGATGAATATAGCACACTCGCTGAATTCCTGTTCATGAGGCCGACCAACCTTTTGAGGTCCTCAAGACTTCCTTCAACAATTATAGTAATGTACCAAAGATTGGTCAATTCGACGAGATCTTCAACATCACATACCTTGCTATTGAAGTTTTCAAGTGTCTCAAGCTGTGTCAAGCCATCTAATCTTAACTTAACACTATCACATGTTTTGAATGTTAGTGGAAGATACAGATGCCTCAATCTTCTCATTTTCTGCAAGACATCTGGGATTTCCATTTTATGCCCAGTTCGGACCCGTAAATCAAGAATCTGCAGATACGGCAAGTTGCCTATGGATGCCGGCAATGCCTTTAGCAGACATCCCATGAAACTAAGGTATCTCAGCTGGACCAGGTCTGCAATTCCTTTAGGCAGCCTCTGATTTCCAAAGTTAATTCCATCACAATCCAGAGTTCTAAGAGATGTCGACTGCGTTATACAATTTATAAGATCAGACAGCGTTTCATCTGTAACCATTTCTTGCTTTTGACCATTGCGGACCAGAAGACATCGGAGTGTCTTATTTAAGTGAACAAGGGATTTTAAGTTGTCATGCCTACCAAAATAAATGACAAGGCGCCATGTTCTGTCAGTCCAAGGAAAGGGATCAGATTCCTCATGCTTTAGTAGTTCATTCTTCATCACCACGAAAATTTCTTCTTGCCGCCCCATGAATAAGCAAAAATCATGCATCAGATCATGAAGGGAGCAAGACTTAAACCTTGTAGCGGTTGAGACTTCCTCTTTTTGTAAGTCAACAATGGATTCCACATACAATTCGTTCAAAAGCTTTTCTGCCCTGTGCATCATAGTCTCAGATTGATGATTGCCCGAGGATATTAAACCTTCACCCATCCACAGATGATACAATTTCTCGGGTTTTATCTTTGTCCCTTTTCGAAAAGAGGCTAAGTAAAGAAGACATGACCTTAAGTGATAAGGTAACTTACTGTATATCGAACTTAGAGCTTGTAGCACCTTATCCATTCCTTCAATTAATTTCCCACTTTCGAGCACCATATTCCACTGTTGTGATGTTTTAACTCTGAAAACTTCTCCAAGTGCAACAATGCCTAGAGGCAGGCCTTTGCATTGGCTTACTAGTTTTCTCCCTACATTCTCCATCTCCGAGTCATCATTTGGTTCTACGTAAAGTAAGATGCGAGCAGACTTATCAAAAATGTCAGTTTGATGATAATAAAGTCACCAACAACTAATTGAATAAATTAGTTTAGAATGCGTGTTTGTCTATGATTTCTGCCTTTTCATCCGAAACTCTGACTCTAGCCTTCCAAAAGTTGAATCAGAATATGTAAAATCCACACAAGATTTTTCCGAAAATTATGAGTTCGACATTGAGTAGGTTGGTGTTGAGAGTGACGCGTATTCGAAAAACAAGTTTATGAGAGTAAAAAATGAGAATTACAATCCTCATAGAATTAGCATCAACCTTAATTTACTATCCTAATCATATTAGGATTAGCACTAGAATCTCCTCTATAAATATGTTCTTCTTTTGCAGTTTTTGAGAGAGACAGAGAGTGGTTTTGCAATATTGCCAACCTCATTGCATTATAGTTGAGAGAGATTTAGCATAGGTTTTGAGAGAGTTTCTTTCTCTTTTACATTAGTGAATTTATTCAGTTGCTCTATAGACTTAGGCATAACTGAATCACGTAATTCTTATGTGTTCTCGTATTATTATTATTATTATTTGTTCTCTTTTCTCCTATATCTCTATTGCATTCGTCATCCGAGCAATTAACAATTACTCAACCCATCAGCACAACAAGTGATAGCCAGAGCCACATGTTTCGATTTAGAGAAACATGAGAGACGAAAATTTAAGTTCAGAATCAATAGAGATAACTGTCAAAGTTACTACATCCGGATCCAATGCACAAATACCTAGGATGACAGTCTCTAATGCAAGATCTAAATTTGAGAAGTTCGACAAAAGAAACAACTTTGGCATATGGTAGTGCAAAGTCATGGATGTTCTAGTCCAACAAGGACTAGATTTAACCTTGAAAGACAAGCTTGCACATTGAAGATGCAAAATAGGCGAGTTTGAATCGTATGGCCTACGGATCAATTTGGTTGTGTCTGGCAAAAGACGTCAAGTATTTTGTCATGAAGGAGACTATATCCAAAATGTTGTGGATGAAGTTAGAAGACAAATACATGATGAAAAGATCCAAAATAGATTATACACAAAACAAATACTTTTTCATTTTCAGTATAAAGAAGGTAATCCTGGTTGATCATCTTAATACATTCAATAAATTAATTATAGATTTATTAAACCTTGATGAACAATTAATAGACGAAGATAAAACAATGATTATGCTATGTTCCTTACTTGATGAGTATGATCACTTTGCAACAACCCTACTCTACGCAAAAAAAAAAAATCAATTATATAAGGATGTGTCAAATGCATTGATGAATAATGAACTCCCTGAAAATGATAAAGAAATACAAAATGAGAGATCTGAGGTCATGATAGAAGGGGGCAGATCAAATAATAGAAATCATTCAAAGGGAAATAATTATCGATCTAAGTCGAGAGGAGTTTCAAAAGATGACAGAAAATTTCAACAAAAGATGAATGTTCTTATTGCTTTCAAAAGGGACATTGGAAATAATATTGTCCTAAAATTAAAAATAAGGACAAGTATAATACTGCAAACGTGGTATAAACTAATGAAGATTCTAAATATGCACTTACCTCCATTAATGACTGTGTTTCCGATAAATGGATACTCGATTCAATATGTTCTTATCATATGTGTTCAGATTAAAGTAGTTTTTACAGTTTGAAATTGGTTAGTAGCAGAATAGTGATGATGGACAATAATTATGCATGCGAGAAGAAAGAGGTTGGCACAGTTTTGATAAAATTGCATGATGAGAAAATTCAAAAATTGTCTAATATTTGGTATGTATTCAAGATTACTGTAGAAGCTGGAGTTTTAAAAATCTCGAAAGGTGCCCTTGTCATTATGAAGGGTACTAGGCGCAAAAATTTGTATTTTTTGTAGGAAAAAACCATAGTTGATAGAGTAGAACTTGTTGTTGAAAAGACAAGTGATACAGTTCCTGACATAACAAAGATTTGACACATGACGCTTGCTCATATCGGTGAGAAAGCTATGTAAAGGTTGGTGAAGCAAGGGCTGTTGAAAGGTGTTAAGACTTGTAACATTGATTTAGTTTTTAAGTAGAATATTCATTATGATGATAAGTAGTCGATTAGGAGAACTGTTATGTCACTACAGGGTAGCCTTTCTGGAGGCTTGAGCTAAACCATTGAATCGGTTGGGAAAAGCTACCACTTCGTAGATAACTTTGTTTCTTTGTCGCTTCTTTTTTCGTTTCACCTTTCTCATCAAACAAGTAGGAGAATTCTTATTACTTCAACTATAATGAACATCCTATGGAAATATTAGGTGTTAAGAAACCGAGGCAAAGTGGTTTATGATTGAACTTTGTTGTGTCCCTCAAGGCCAATCTCGGTTGATTCCCTTCAACATTATTGTGAGCCAGAAATGCCTTAGAGACTTTGACCATCCCAACTAAAGAAAAGTATACTTTCTAAGCACTTGTTCTTGAGTTGGCTTTGATCGACAGATAAGGTGACCAAGGCAATCTTGATTTAAGACTAGACTAGGAAATCTTATTATGTAACATCCCGCCTTTTGTGGTGATTAGATTCATTTATTTATGGATTTGAACAAGACATTGTGTGTTGGGAAAATAAACCAAAGTGAAATTTGGCACTGCAACACATTAGATTGAAGGGATTTTAGACTATGTTCACACAGATATTTAAGGTCCTACCAGAATGACATCTTTGGGCGGTAAGCATTGGTTTGTTATTTTTATTGATGACTACTCTAGAAGACTGTAGGTGTATACATGAAACATAAGAATCAAGTACTTGATATTTTTTTGGTCCAAATTTTCTAAGTTATTTATTCAAAAATGAACCTCGTACCTTTATGGAAACTGTGTCAACTCTTGAATCTCCATTTTGGAGAGAGGCTATATATAGTGAAATAGAATCGATCATGCAAAATTATACAAGAGTGTTGGTGGATTTTCCTCCTAGAAATTAACTTTTAGGGTATAAATAGATTTTTAAGAGGAAGATGAATGCTAATGGATTGATTAATAAATACAAGGCTAGACTTACAATTAAAAGGTTATAGGAAAAAGGAAGGTTTTGATTTTTGATATTTATTCACTAGTTACTTGAATACTATCGATTCAAATGTTGATAGCTATTGCAGCTATAAACAATTTGGGAATTCATCAAACAGATGTAAATATTGTCTTCCTAAATGTTTGATTTACATGAAAAATCTATATGGAACAACCTAAGAGGTTTATAGTTTAGCAGATGAAAGAAGGTTTATAAGCTTGTTAAAAATCTTTATGGATTAAAACAAGCTCTACAACAATGACATGAAACATTTCGTAAAGCCAAGATATCGAGTGCTTTTAGATTAATGAATGTGATAGTGTGCCTATGTGAAAAGCACGGGACAAAAATATGTCATTATCTATCTTTACATAGGTGACATACTGATTATTGTGAGTAATAGTGATGAAAAGTCTACCAAGAAAATGTTGTCTAGTAAGTTTGATATGAAAGACTTATGTGTGGCATATGTTATTTTGGGTATTAATTACCCAAACCTTTAATGGGCTAGTCTTGTCTCAATCTCATTATATTGTTTAGATAGTTGACAAATTTATTAGAAATGAAGATTGTCCTATGAAGACACTTATAGATGTAAATGTACATCTAGCTAAGAATACTAGTGAATAAATATCTCAGCTGGAGTATTCGTGTATCACTACAAAAGAAATAGAGGCAGACAACAGATTTTAGCGAAGAAACTTATTCCATTGTTATTTAGCAGTGGAATAGCGACGAAAAATATTCGGCCGCTAAGTAGCTATAGAAGAACAACGGAAATTGGTTGGTGACAATGACGGAAGAGTCTATCGCTATAGGGGTTTAGGGAGGGGTTAAGGGAGGGGTAGGGTGGGGGTGATTTGGCGACAGTATCTTCGGTCACTGTACTGCAATAGATTCAGGATCCATCGCTAAATGGTGACAGAAAGTCAGTAGCAAAAATGTGATGGACGCTAAATTACAACTTCCTTAGGATTCGTCGCCAAACAAATTATGATTGGATTGATTGCCTTAGGGTTCGTCAGTAAATTGTTATGGGAAGTTGATTGCGAAAGTACGACGGATCCTTCGACCATCGCTGAATTGAGACATAATGTCCATCGCAAAATAGCAACAGAACTTTAAAGCTGTCACCAATTTCGTCTTTTCATTTTATAAAAATAAAATATATCAAAAGAAAAAAAATTGAACATATATTTCACGACAGAATTTTAAATCTATCTCCAATTTCATATTCTATTTTAACAAAATAAAATGTTTTAAAAGAAAATATTGGACATATGTCCAGATGGGAAGGGTTTTTACACTTCCCATCTTTTGTTTATTGGATACGACACAAACCCCCACCTCCCAACCGTCGCCACTTCTAGCTCCCTTACTCCTACAACACCCTAATTTTTCCCCAACTGGCCTCCTCCATAGCTAGAAGCCCTCTTCCCCTCGCGACTCCAGCAATGACCATTTTTTTTATTTAGTTATATAATATATATATATATATAGGGTAAATAGCTCCAAACTCCCCTATGGTAGGTCGTAAGTGCGTAGGATCCCTCTGTGGTCACAAAAATGCATAAGACCCCCTGTGGTCTATGCCGCATTGTACACGACCCTCCCTCCATTAAATATTTCGTCACTTTTGATAGGATGTGTAGTACACGCGCATGAAGTGCGATTTTTATTGTTTTTTTACGTTTTTGACAATAAAATAACAGTAGTAATTAAAAAAATTAAAAGAAATGAAAGCAGTCAACGTCTTCTTCTTCTTCTTATTCTCTGACGACGACGACTCATCATCAACATCACCTACGGCGACAACTCATCATCAATAATCAACGTCGTCTTCTTCTTTTTCTAATTCGTGGGTCAATCAAACATACCAATGCCTATAACGACACCGACGGTGGAAAGAAGTGGAGGTGTGCATGTTTTCATGAATTACAATGGTGCCTATGAAAATTGAGTAGTCTGCATGCAATGGGCTGTGCAAGTAGTGTTAATTGGTCAAGTGCTTGTGTCGGTGGTGTAGTCTGCGTGCAATGTTGCATTGCTTGTGCATCCATGGCTTGGCTGGAATCGTGCAATGTTGCATTGCTTGTGCATCCATGGCTTGTGCAGCAACATGTGAAAGATAGTAAAGAAGAAGAGTTTTGGTCATCCATGGCTTGGCTGGAATCGTGAAAGGGAAAAAAACAACGGGCAATAAACACACATTTTTTCCGGCGGGGGGGCCGGGGGGTGGAGTTGGGGAAGATGACATTGTTTATTTTTTTTTTTTTTGTAAAAAATGGTATTTTAGTCAATAAATACACTTATTTTATTGACAAATTATTAAAAACGAATCAAAGTTGCAAAAAGTGCGTATGTGCTACACATCCTATCAAAAGTGAAAGAAAATTTGACAGAGGGGGCGATGTGCACCAACGACTGGACCATAGGGGGGTCTTACGCATTTTTGTGATCACAGGGGGGTTCTACACACTTGCGACCCACCATAGGGGGTTCTGGTGCTATTTACCCTATATATATATATCTGTGTGTGTTATGTGTGTGTGGCTGTGTGTGGACATGAGAAGTCACGTGAGAGTGGTTTTGATTTTGGTGGTAGGTTACGACAAGCTCATCATCACATGTGATTTATGTGAATAAATCTCATGTGACAGACGAGGTTGTTGGTGAAATTTCATTTTTGGGAAAATTATTAATATGCATTTGGTGTTTTAAAGTAGAGATGAGATTTTCTTTGTTAAATTTTCAAGTGTTGGATCTGTTGATGTTAATTTTGTGTTATATTTTGTTCGTTGTGTAGAACTCATCTTTTTCCAAAAATAGGTTTTTACGTTTACACATTGTAGAAATAGAAGTGAAATACAAGATGAATTGCACTACGTCCGATATAGTATATGCTATCAGCAAGTTGAGCTGCTACACTAGTAGTTCAGGGTATAACTTTTGGACTACTATTATAAGAGTTCTCAAGTATCTAAGATGCACTTTGAACTATGAGTTGTATTATGCCATATTTCCACATGTATTAGAAGGAGACAAAGATGCCAACTGAATATTTGATATGAAAGACTCAAAATCCACAAGTAAATATGTTTTCATCTTAGGAGGTACATCTATCTCTTGAAAATCCTGTAAGCAAACTTGTATGGTATCCACAATAGAATACGAGTTTATAGCTTTGGATACAACTAGTGAGGAAGCTAAATGACTTTTTAATTTCTTAGAGGATATTCCAAATTGACCAAAGTATGTGCCAGCTATTGGAAGGGCACATAGTAATATGTATAATGATAAGTTTGGGCATATACGTCAGAGACATAATACTATGAAATAGTTGCTCTATAATAGGATTATCTAGCTCTATTGACTATGTGAAGACAAAAGATAATATCGCGGACCCACTCATGAAAGGTTTATCTAGAGAGCAAATGTACAAATCATTGAGGGGAATGAGACTTAAGCTTTTGTTTAAGGAGTCACCACAATGGAAATCTTACCTAATTGACTAGAGATCCCTGAAAACTAAAGTGTGTGATAACTAAGAGCACTATAGGAATAATAACTCCTTTCTATTCATATGATAAGTAGACATTATTGCCTAACAAAAGGTTAGGTTAAGCTATACTTTTAATGATTCTTATATCGTAGAAAATCCAAGTGGAGTAGTACAAGATATCTTTTAGAAGAGATCACCTATGTGATGAGAATTAGTATGGCTAAATTCTTGAAAGTACTCTTGAATACCGGGGGCTATTTAAGATTGAAATGAATACAACCATGATAACCTCGCAATGTCAAGCAGGATGCTATGTGGGGTCTACTGACTTAGTTTACACAAAAAGATGAACAATTCGAGACATCACGTTCATTGGTTAGCAAGTAAATCGATAGTTCTCATTAGAAAAAAATTCAAGGTGAAATACTACCTAATCGAAGCAGTATAATCCTATTTAAACTTACTCTATATATTGTCTGCATTTGATACAATTTCTAACCAATCAAATTCCATTCATGTAAGGGATTGTTAAATTTAAAATAATATGCATAAGACACTTTGTGACCTAATAATGAGAGCATCTAATACATTAAAATGAGATGGACCAGTGCATTCCTTGTTCTGAGTATAGCCGTAAAATATTCACAAGTTTATTTATTAGAATTGCATGAGAAATTTGATAGCAAAGTTGGAGTATCAACATGGGAATAGAAAGGTGTGAAATGGAAAAGGTATGAAGCGAAGTTTCTCCCATATGGAAATATTATAGTGTGTATATATATGCATATAAGTTTGGCACTTAGGGTTGAGTCACAAACGGTACCAATAGTCTTTAGAAGAGGAAGGACTTACCTATCATTGGGTTTGGTCCAACCCACCACACATGCACATACCCAGCTAGGCTCGATTCGATTCAGGATTCGTGGACGTGGGTACATATGCTAGACCTGGCTTTAATTTTTTGTAACTTTTTTGTTTAAATTTTTTCAGAAAAGTTTTATCACACTTATTTCACAATCTTAATTTCTCATATTTATTGCTGGAAATTTTTTGCTTTATTATTGGAAAATAAGGCAGCATGTTATTAGCATTGAGGGGACTGTTATGTCCCTTGCAGTTACCTTAGTTAAATGGCATATTAAATGGAGGCTTTAATTTGGTTAGAGAATTCGTTCAGTATTTCTCTATATAAACCAACCTCAGCCTTCACTTCAAACACACCGAAAATTCACAATCAATATTCTCTTTCTTGCATAAAGAGTTCTAGCATTTTTAGTCCGTAGGTCTTATAATTTGAAGTGCTCCTAGAGTAAGAAAATTGTTGTTATATCTTGGGATATGATAAGGATTGAATTAATTCTTTAACTCGAGCTCTGTGTTTTTCTGCAAAATAAAGGTGTTATATCCCGTGTTCCCGTCCAACATGAGAATAAATTAGTACGTCCGAACTTAAGTAAATACTGATAGGAGAGAGCAATTAATCAGAGTGAATTACCTTAAATGCGGGCACTATAGAAGGTATTTATACTAATATTTGAAACGGGCAGACATTAATGGTGTAATGCTGCCCATACTGTTGACGCCTGAGCCCAGCCTTTACCCAATGGATAAAGCTATTACCCATTGGACAATCCTTTTATGTCCCAACCGCCATTATTGTGAGGTCGGGAAAGATACACGGGTTGGATTCGAATCGGTTCACACCTGCCTCAGGTCGGGTCAGATTTTATACCCACATCAGGATACTTGGGCCAGGAAACTGTAAGTGCCAAAGCGGGGCAACTAAAGTTTTAAGGACATTGAATATAACTCAAGCCTTAGTGAAATCTGATTTATTTGTAGTTAGTGTATTTCTTTAATGACAAACTCTTTTATTTCTTTTTTTCTAGTCTTTTATGTTAGAATTTTTTAAATTATGGGATACCACTGATTGGATATTTTGTCATTTTCGAAAAACGGGTTGAGGTTAACCGGTAAAACCTATTATATGACTTTTGTGGTTCACTCCAGTTGGTCTGAGGTTCGTCTCATTGGTATTATTTTAATTAAGTGGTGTGGTATGTAAAGTGTAGGGCCTGTATAAAATATTAGGGCACATTGATCGGGGGGCCAATAAAGACTTCTAGGCTAAGCTCTCTCTCTTATCCAGAATACTAGTCTATAAATAAGCTATTAGGGTTAACTTGCCCCATTGAGAGTTACCATACAGAAGTTGGAGAGGGGGAGGGAGTCCATAGTCTAGACACACGTCGCTCAAAGAATTTTCTTGCAAGATTACCAAAGACTCTTTAAGATTGATTGCAAAATAAAGAATTATGGCATGGTCTTCTGGTATGTTTGGATACTATGTTTATTATGTATTTAATGTGGTGTTCTATTTTCTGGTATTAGATTTATAAATTTTAACAAGTAATATTAGAGACACTAATACCAAAATTAGGACCCTAAAGGTAGAATAATTTTTGAAGTTACTGTACTGAAATCTAGATAGACGTGGATGTGCGTTCATAGTTTATTAGATTGTTCCATGCCAGTACAGATAAATTAAAGCTTCTAATGAACTTCAGTCCCTTCATGGGTCGTAGCCGTTCACATCGCAGGACTTGATATGGGTGGTCATCTTGTAATTGAGGTTAATATTATAATATTTAATTGGTGCTAAAACAGATCGTGTGCATAGTCTAATAACAATCAGAAGTTGCACATCCATATGGTTGTGTTCAGTAAGTGTTTTATGAACCAAGAAGACCAATTAGTGAACGAGCCTTCTATATCAGAAATTGAACTAAGTGTTTTATGAACCAAGAAGACCAATTAGTGAACGAGCCTTCTATATCAGAAATTGAACTAGCACTGAATTAAGGAACTTGGCTCGTGATATTGTTCGAATCACGCTGCTGTTGCTCTGTCTTTAATTGTTATTGGAATCATCTTCACAGCTCAATTTTCTATTCTGCTTCCGTCTTTATGTGAGTCAATGCCAACTTAAGAAAATTTAGTATGTCATCCAAAATTTTGCTTTTGGGTCCGTTTGGCATAACTAGTTGATTGCCTTTACATCTCATGACACTTTTCAAGCTAGCTTCTATATACGTCCAAGTCTTGTTAAAGTTTTAGTTTAATCAGGTGTTCACCATTAGAACACAATAAAAATAAATAAATAAAATAAAATAATGATAATCTTTTGATTAGTTAACGCTATTGTGGCACTTAATATGCCACTGGGATGTTTTCACATTAGGTATGTACATGGTTATCAAGTCTTTACAGTTAATTTATATAAAGAAGAAAATAAAGTGGAAAGATGCATAAGTTCCTTAAGTTTTTAGGTTCTATATGAATATGAGATTATAGTTCAAACTGAAGCCTTCAGATAATTTGCCATGCAAGTTCAACTATTGCTATCTATGGGAAGGGTCTTTCATATTGTGAAAATTTTTCCAGTGCCTAGTTCAAGAGCTTTTCTAGGCCCTCTTCTTAAAAGCTCTTTTGATAACTAGATTATCTTTCCAGAGAATGGTAATATGGAGAACGCCGATTTCATATTTCTTTACTTTTTCCTTTTTTTTTTTTTCTAACTAAGACTTGATTGAGCAGCTTATTAATACTTGTCAATGGTTCATGTAGAACCTATATAAGGTCACGATATTATATGGAACTTTTAACATAGTTGCAGCATTTGTTCCAACAAGGAATGGCTGGCCTTTGAATTGTACTACAAGTACATAAGATAATGGTCACCTAATTTGAATCTCGTAAGGTAACCTTTTCACTTTCCACTATAAACTTTTGAGAAGTATCATAGATAAAGATTTGGATCCCCAGACTCGTATGCTGTAACTGTTGGTAAGGGTTTATATTATTATATATGATGGATTTTTTCTTTTTCTATTTTTTATGACGTTACATGCACAAGGTTTTTAAGCGAGCACATTTACAGTTTAAGAAGCTTTATAGGATATATATGCACATATGACTGCTAAAGATGAAAGAGGATTGTTATCTGTCTCTTATGTGCATAGTCAAGAATATAATCTTAAAGATGCATCCTAATGCATATAATTTATGGAACTAGGTGCATCAATAAAGGTTCCATATGCATTTGTAGCATAATTTTATACTCACATCTTTTATTCTTATGCCTCCTGAATGTGCTCATAGTACAATAACTTGAGTTTTTTTTTTGGTGGTTTAAGAACTCAGTTTGGTTTGACTTTCATTATATATTTTAGAGCAACATTTAGTAAAGTTCAATTGTGGTTTTCAGGACTTTCAAGTTGAAGCCAAGTTTATTGTGGACACTTTTGTGATAATGTGTTTTACGTTTCCATTTACAAAAATATTAAAGAACACATTATGAAGTTGCTTTTGGTCATTTGCGGATTCTGTTTGTGCCTACACGTGAATGTAAATTTTAAAATTATTATTTATTCACTATGGCATATAGGTGATATTGTCTCAGTTAAATAATTCTGTGATTGATGTAGATGGTTGCGCTAAAGCGGGTCTCTATGTTAGTCTACAGATTATTTGATAAGGATCCTGGGATGTTTGTTTCTCTGAATTAGTGTATGCAATTGCATGCCTGAAGGGGGTAGTTGTGTGTATTAGTTTAGGAGAAGTGGGAGGGTCAGTAAGGGTTATTTTATTTGACTTTAGAGGGATTTTGTCCCCTCAAAGGGGATAGATTCATTTGGAGTTGTCTCACTGTTTCACTTAAGTGGGAGACTCATACCGTATGCTGTGTGTTCTGCTCGAAGGGGAATATGCAGTATACACTTTGAACTCTCATAAGGATGTTGCTATTACAGTTTATCACCCTTATTTATGTCATTATTTCATAATTCTACTGCAGTTAGCAACATTCTATTATAGATGACCAATTCGTTTTGTTGGTTTCGTCTAGCAAGTTATTATGTATTGATTACAAAATATGACTGTTTCCAGTTTTGCTTTTATTGTAAGTTCTATGTCAAGTTGGTTATACATATAAGTAAAATTGAGATCCTCCAGGGCATTAAGGTTCAAGAATTTTTTTTTTTTAAAAGTTTGCTAAGAGTTGTTACATTCTATTTTCGAAGCGTCCGTAAACTTCTACACAAAACATATATCAAGACTGCAATCTAATTTCGTTTGTGGAATATAAAGTACTTGGTGTCGTAAAATATTAAGTTATTAATTTGGTGCTCTCTTTGAAGCATTTAATTGTTATAGCAAGTTTGTTTGTATGAGATTATTATTTTATGCAATTGTTGTTTTTTGGTTAAGACTGTTGCTTAGATCTTTAAATATCAAGCAACCATAAATCTCCTTGAATATACATAATGGTAACTTTGTTGAATAGAAGTACATACTCAAGATCTATAAAGCACTGCATAGCTAGGTAAGTTTATGATTGTTAAGTTTAGCGTACAAGTTAAATTCTTTCCTGGAGAATCTAACTTCTATTTCAAGAGGATTACAATCATAAAATTTGTTGTAATTTACATCTTATCCAGGGGAATATCAATGTTATCTGCCATTATACTATGATAAAGTAAAGCTTAATTGAAGAAGTGCCCGTCACATAAAATTTGTTATGTTTGCATGATCGTACATACTCCCTCATATTGAAGTTTAATCACACCATCACAATTTTCAAGACTACTTTTTAAAGGCATGGTTTTTATTTATCAGTCTCTTGTATGAGTTTGTCTAATGTGTTTGATAATATTACAAAATTGACATGATACTATATTATATAATTGGCGGCACTACGTGAGCAACATTTGCATGTATGATGAAACTTGTCCAACAAGATAAGGATAATTAACTTATCCTAGTTGGTATCTTCATAACATTAGATTATTCATTAAAGTCTTTCAAGATTTTCAATAAGGATACTAGGGTATCCTATTTTTCCTAGTTGGATGATTTTTGAATTAGGTTGGATAACTTGGTCGAAGCAGGTTATCCATTGTGGTTCATAAGTAATCTCATAAGGATTTTGGGATGACTTACTTCTTGGAGTTATAGTTTACAATTACATACTCAAAAGTGTTATGTTTTTATCTGTCTGACTATTATGTTGTAGAGACTCTAAGATATTATGCAGCTTTGCTTGAAGGTATTTTTATAACATGTTAGAGTCTCCAAAGAGGGCAAGTTTTTAACTAAAATGTCCAAGTCGCAAGTTCATGTTATGTTCATTATTTGTGCTTAATGGTAAAGTTTGAATTTATATTTAAAATTATTATTACTATTATTATTGCACATCTTATTTGCACATTAGGGGGGGTCATGCCAATTGACTGTACATATTTAGGAGTGTCTTCCGTACTTCTGTGCTTTAAAGTTATCTGTGAGATTGTTTTAAGGTGATAATCATGTTTTACATGCATGATATTGCAATCTTTATTAAGCCTTGATTTATATGGCCATTATATAGATTTAAAGTATCAAATGTATTGCTTTTGTGCAATGTTGTTTATTTAAAGCCTTTTATTCAAAAGATATAATGCAGATATTATTTCATACACGTATATTAAGTTACCTTAGTGCTAAGGGCTATTAAAGTTTTCAAAGCATGTACTCGCATTTGCATTTTCAATATATGTTTTCATAATTATAACTGCTACCAGAGGATGCAAGTTAAGTGTTGAGCATTTGAGAAAAGTTTCATTGATGTTTTCATCATAAATGAACCTTATTTCATGTTAGAAATATTTCAGTTGTAAAGTTCCGATTTCAAGTCACAAAGAATATAAAGTTTTAAAGTAACAAGTGAAACTTCAGGGCCAATGGGAGTAACATATGCAATAAGATCATGTTCTCTAACATGTAAATGTGCATGTTTATTGTTAAGAATGGTATAAAGTACATTCTTAAAAGGCAGTTTATGTATATTACAGTTTTAATATGAGCATGACTTATATATCTCATTTTACATTCTACAGAAAAGTCAAGGTTGAAGGTTTATAAAATGACTTGTACGTTCTAACGGCAATTGGTTGATGCAATTTGTTGTACCTTGATATGCTCATATTTTTGAAGTGTCTCTTTATATAGAGATGAAATTTTATAGAGTTTCTCTTTTATGAGAGCTGAAAATTCAACACTTAAAAGTTAAAGATTACAATCAAGCATGTTTAGGATCTTTGATTGTAATGTCACTAACCAAAGAAGTTGTTATTAAGTGCATAGATGTTTTCATGGATTTTAAAGTATCTGGTTAGTGGAAGCATGGTTTGCTTTTACCAAGGTATTGATACGTGATTATTGCTCTCATATTTGGTCATTAAAATATTCATTTATTTATCTGAGATGATGGTGGTGATTGTGAATCAATCACGTGATTATTACCAATTTAATTATTTACACAACATGAATCTATTGATGTGTTATAAAGGCATAAGCTTTATGAATTTATTATCGGCCTCAAGGGTATATAGTACAATTGTGTGCTTGGTATGCTTATGCCAATGTAAACAGATTATCCACTCAAATTACAGTGCACCGAATATTGTATATGCATGCATTTGGGAACTCCTTTTGAAGCTCTGTAATTCTTCAATTGAAATGGCTTCAAGCTAGAAGCGTAAAATGTAAGGTACAGTTTATTATCAGTAATTTACAGTATATTAAAGTTTGGTTCCCATTATATTTAAGTTGTGATCACTGTTTTATGTACACACATATAAAGTTAATGTGAGTTCACACATATCTAAAATTTCATATCTCGAGATATACAGTTAAAGACTTCATTATTGAAGTAGTTTCATTTTAAAAGCATTAAATGGGGTTCATATCCCCAATAAAGTTTAAAGGCTTCTTATGAGGCAAAATGGGATTTAATCCCATAAAAGGTCTTTCAAGACCATAAAATAGACCGATTGTGGATTGACATGCTCATCATTCTAATTGGATCACATGTGCCAAAAATCCACTATACTTTATCACACCATAGACTCCATGTCGATGGGGCATTAATGTTTGTGATCATAGGAGTCTATGCCGATAAATGGTGTAATGACTATTATGGTTTGATATTAGTGTACTTGTTGGATCGAATTCTAGAATGAGACATTTATTTTATGGCCTCTAAAGTTGTTTTCATCCACAGAGTCTTTTTCGTGAAATAAACTATTTTCAAAAATAAAACCAATCAGTGTTGTCCAAGTGGGAGACTATTAGAATTTCAAATACACCTCAAATGAATTTCGAAATTATTGTAAAGAGCAGGGTATTAAGCAGCAGTTCACAACTTCATATACCCCATAACAAAATAGCACCACAGAAAGAAAGAATTGCACCATTCTGGATATGACAAGGACCATGTTGAAAGAGCAAGGCTTGCCCAAGTCTTTCTGGGTTGAAGCAGTAGCTTGTACAACCTATTGTTGAACAGGTGTCCAACCAAAATGAAAGATATGACTGTTAGAGATATGCCCTAATACTACATATTTGGATGACATATATTGGGGCATTTTGACATTAACTTATGGCATTAGTGTTTATATGTTCGTTTACATATTGACATAATTAGGATATTCATATTTTCCTTCTTTACGTGTATGAATAAGTGCCTAGTATTTTCATTAGAGGAATGTATTCTAAAAGCGTTTAGAATATGTTGGCGTATTTCTTTAATATGATAAATACTTAAAGTGTTCATAGTCCTTAGATTATTTGATCGGGACTTTAATAATCAATTACGGACTATCACATGTGTTGTTACCTTTGATTAATATAGAGATGTTAATGATAAATGATGGTGAGCCACGTGCCATAACAGCATAGCGATGCGACTTACAAACATGTGGATGACTATTAGTTGAATAGATCATTGAATGTGACGTGAATAACAAATTACATGACTTTGGATTAATAATTTATTAATCGTTGCGATTGTGCATGTAATCCTTAGACTTGAGACATTACGGTTGTCATATGTATTGGGGTTTGATTCTAGCGTTTGGACAATGATTGTTTCGACAAACGAGATGAGATACGTCCTCTCGCAGTTTCATTCGTCTGGTATAGTGATTGACAAGTAGTGGTCAAGAGAGGATCCGTTAACCTCCGACGTGAGGCGATGTCCTATGCGATCCAAGTTTGGTTGTTGAATGAGGAAGTCCTTGGCCAAGGCATGAATGATGGAAATGGGTTTTTCCATGTGTCATCTCTCATTCCACCATTTGGATCTATGCATCGTTTCGAGTATATGAACTTAATCAGATCATGGTTCTTGCTTGACGGGACAATTAATGGAAGGAGTGGATTGTACGATAATCGGTGACCATAAATAGATTCACTTGAATAAGACTTCATTGATTTATAAACTGTCTTGATACGTTGGTAACTAGAACGTCACTCAAGAACTCTGAGGGTGTTTTGAGAATGACGGGAGACATTCTCTAAACAAATCGAATAGCACGATTAACATTGAAAGTGTTCAACGTTTCCTCAGTGCTATATAGTAGTGAATCTAGAAAGTCACACACAATAGAGCATGGTGAATGTTTTTTCTATTGAGCTTGATTTAGTTTCTCTTAAATTGTTAAAGTGTTAACAATTGCGTTTATTTTCTCTTGAATTGTTAAAGTGTTAACAATTTGTTTAGTTTCTCTTGAATTATCAAATTGTTAATAATTCGTCTAGTTTCTCTTGAATTGTTAAAGTGTTAACAATTCGTTTAGTTTCTCTTGAATTGTTAAAGTGTTAACAATTATATTTTATTTCTCTTATATTGTTAAGGAATTAATAATTGTGTAATTGTTAAGGAGTTAGCAATTGTGTAATTGTTAAGGAGTTAACAATTGTGTAATTGTTAAGGAGTTAACAATGGTGTAATTGACCTGTTAAAAGTTATTGGGGTCAATATACAATTATTATTAAGTGTTGGGGCTAATGTGAAAATATGAAAAGGTTGTTTTCATAATTTTAACTAATTGTGATTAGGTTGAATATTTAAATACATTAGTGGAAAAATACTACAATAAAATAAACAAAAGATGACAAAGGTTTGTCATCTTTTCTTTTCTAACAAAGAGACAACACAACCTTAATTCAAAGAAGGTTGTCTTCTCTTTTATTTCAAAAGGGAGACAAGAATAAGAAAAGAAGGAAAAAAAAGATGACAAGGGCTTGTCATCTTTCCCTTCTCTCCACACGTTGGAGAAAGAAAAAGATGAAGAAAAAGAATTATTTTCATCATCAACCAAGCCATGAGTTGTCTTCATCTATCTCTCTCCTCAAGCCTCCATGGCTGAAAAAAATTAGAGAAAACGCAGCAAGAAGAAAGAGAAGAAAAAGTATCTTCCTCTTCATCATCTTGAGAGAACCATAGCTGAAAAATGAAGATGAACTAGATGAACTTGTCTTCTCTTCTTGTTCATAAAAATGCAGCCAAGGAAAGGGAGAAGAAGAAAATGGTTTTGATCTCTTACTCACAAACAAGCTCATAAATCTTCCATGGTTATCTAGCACAAAACAACCACGGAAATGGAGAACCCATTCTTTGCTCGTGTGGACGGACTAGAGCTCTTGTGTTTTCAAGAGGAGGTATCTTCCATCAAGTGTGCAAAAATTCAGATCTATGGCTTCCATGAGTTGTCTACAAGAAGTATACTCTTCTGCTATCTCTTGTCAATATATATACTTGATATATATATGTTTTTCATATGTTAATCACATGATATCAAGATTAGAGTTTCATATGAACATTTGCTTTGAATTCCTGAAAAATTTTTGAATGTCATGTTTTCGCTTCCGCTCGATTCTTAGCTAGATGATGTTCATAGCTCTAAATATATGAGATCCTTCAATGACAACACAAGAGGCGTGGAATGGCAATAAACCAATCGTCAGCCATTTACAAATTTTTGGTTATATAGCCTATGCTCGTGTTCTAGAGGAGAAAAGGAAGAAGCTGGATAATCGTGGTGAAAAATATATCGTTATTGGCTATAGCAAGGACCCAAAGGCCTACAAGCTCTACAACCCACATACAAATAGAGTAGTGGTAAGTAGAGATGTTGTGTTTTGTAAAGATGAAGCATGACAATGAAATCAAGATAGTTCAAGCAAAGATAACCAACTTGAACTTGAAGAAGAAGAAATGACAAGGCAGGAAAATCAGGAACCTATAATTCCTCCTCGCATGAGAAATCTTCAAAATCAAAGTTCACTACAAACATAATCATCTCAAAGTTCAAGTAGTTGTTCACCATTTCTACCAATCAAGAGTCGAAGTCTTTAAGAAATTTATGAAGAAACTCAAGAGACAAATCTGTTTTGTCTCTATGTCGATCATGAACCTTTGTCATTTGAAGAAGCAATTCAAGAAGATTGTTGGAGGAAATCCATGGTTGAAGAAATTTATGTCATTGAAAAGAATGACACTTGGGATTTGACTTCACTTCCCAAAGGGCAGCAATCAATTGGCGTCAAATGAGTGTATAAAATCAAGAGGACATTTGATGGAAAAATTGATCGTTACAAAGCAAGACTTGTGGCAAAAGGATACAAACAAAAGTATGGAGTTGACTATGAAAAAGTCTTCGCACCAGTTGCTCAACTGTATACTGTAAGAATGTTGATTTCTCTTGTTACTCATCATAATTGAAAATTTTATCAATTGGATGTTAAATCAGCATTTTTAAATGGCATGCTTGAAGAAGAGGTATGTATTGATCAACCCGAAGGCTTCGTTGCAGACGGACATGAAGACAAAATGTACCGTCTCAAGAAAGCTCCTTATAGGTTGAAACAAGCCCCCTGAGCATGGAATTGTTGAATTGACAAATATTTTCAAGAAAAAATAGATTTGTCAAAAGTCCATTAGGACATGCAGCTTATACGAAGAAGAATGCTCAAGGTAATGTGCTTATTGTCTGTCTTTATGTGGATGATTTGTTTTTCTCTGAGAATAATTAAGAAATATTTGATGAGTTCAAGCAAGCCATATTTAAGGAGTTTGAAATGACCGATGCTGGTTTAATGTCTTCTTTCTTGGCATTGAGGTGAATCAAAAGGATGAAGGCATATTCATTTCACAAAAGAGGTATGCCACTGAATTACTTAAAAAATTCATAATGGAAAATTGCAATCTCGTTGAAATTCCAATTCCTCTTGGTTGCGATTAACAAAAGAAGGAGAAGGAAAAGGTGTGGATTTTCATATTCTGGATACGATTAACAAAAGAAGGCATAAGAATTTGAGCAATTTTTCATATTCTGGAAAACAAAGCATATCTTTGTAATTTTTGTGTGAGGATTCGTAAATCCTAAATCATATTCCGTAAATCTTTTGTCACTTTCCATAATCACGAATCTGTT
Organism: Ehretia macrophylla; assembly: GCA_037974665.1. Taxonomy (NCBI): domain Eukaryota; kingdom Viridiplantae; phylum Streptophyta; class Magnoliopsida; order Boraginales; family Ehretiaceae; genus Ehretia; species Ehretia macrophylla. The sequence goes on along the minus strand of CM075764.1, from coordinate 101,198,215 downwards.
TCCAACATTTATTTCATATTTTATATTTTTGAAATAAAAACAATCATGGTAACTTTAGATATCTCTGTTTTTGTTGTTCTAAAAAATAAGTAAATAAAGCGAGGAGTCGTTAAATGAAATGTACCTGCAGCATATTTTCGTCGTAGATATGTCGTAAATAGATCCCAAGCATCGTCTTCAGTTAGAAGACTCATTGTGTGGATTTTTCCGTTCCTTGCAGCAACTCTTTCTGCCACTTCAATTGACCTCGTGGTAATCAACATTCTGCTGAGATTATTCTCCAATGGCAAGGCTGTCCGCATCTTTTCCCAAGTTTCAGTTGATGGGACGTGATCCAGAATTATTAGGCATCTATTTTCCTTCTGGAATCTGCGCAGTTGTTCGATCAACTCCATCTCTTCCATACGAGTACCAATCATGCTGGTGAGCCGATTAAGGGAAAGTTGATCATGAATACTTTCAAAAGCATCTCTGGTTGAAGATTCTTGGGTCATTTCAACCCAAGCGAAGGCCACAAAGTATCCTCGAATCCTATGGTGATGGTATAATTTCCTAGCAAGAGCAGTCTTGCCTAAGCCAACCATTCCGCATATGGAAATTACTTGGTAGTTTTCATTTGGGTCAAATATACTGGAAATAAGCTGGTCAATATCTTTTTCCATACCAACCAGAAGCTTTTCATCATCCATGGGGTAATAACTAGGAAATGTGTCCCTTGGCACGATAGCAGAACTTGAGCTTCCTATGTCAGATATTTGAAAAGTTTCTTTATGCTGCTTAAGATTGGTGAATGTCTTGTTGATGTCCTCAATCTCTGACAGAACGATGTCTACAACTGAGCGTTTAATATATTTTGAGACCAAGGGTTTCTTGAGACTTCTCTTCCTGCTTTCCCGAATGGTCTTCTTATTTCTGGACTCAACATGGATAACAAAAGTTTCAAAGACGTCTTCAATCCTGTAAGCAAGAGCTTCAATTTGGCTGACCCATTGACGGACCCTCTCTTCTTTACTCTGTCTTGCATCTGCAGCAATATCAATTAGGAAAGTCCTCATCATCAGTAACTCTGACTTGATTTCCTCAACTTTTTTCTTCACTATCTCTACCTTAAAATGTTCTTGGATGGATGAGTCGTCGAAGAGCAATTCTCCGACGATATCCTCCACCGCATCTGCAGTGAAAGTGACCACTGCCTCCGTCATTATCTCAGTTGGGTAGGGAAAGAGCAGGTAGGTTTCTTCTTCTTCTTCTTCTTTTTCTTTTTTTTTTTTTTTTTTTTTTTAACACTTTGGCAACTACCAGTTTTGCAAATCAACCGTAGCTCTGTACCTCAAGCACGCCAAAACCTTTCACAAAAAGATGAAGAGAAGAAAACAAGAGAGCCGGTATTTGAGCAGAACATTCCACAGGCCATATAGAGCTGCTTTAGGATCGTTCTTGTTCGGCTCTGCGCTTGATCTCAAGTATTCTCTGACCAAACAAGGAAAAAAACACAAATCTTATTTAACTAATAAAGTATACAAAAGCGCTGAAACAAAAAAAAGTATTCGACCAAAAAAAGAAAAAAAGGTATACGAAAGTTTGGACCCACACATGCTTGGAATGCAGATGAGATTTTCGGATTTCAAGTGGCGTCTGACCATTACTGTTATAACAAAGGGCATCCCCACGACCTTTTTAATTTATCCAGATTCCTCCATATATCTCGACCCAAAAAAAAAAAGAAAAAAAAAATTCCTCCATATACATACACACTGTTAATGTTTCCCTAACAGTCAACTTATTGACTATAGGATTTTATGATTATGCCCATGATAGCCTAAAGAAAATGTTTCCCTCAATTTAACCCGAAAATTCCAACTATCGTTCAAGACGAAAACTTGCACATTTGATTCCCAAATTAATACATACCAAAATCCATCAAAACTAGCCACTGCCATCATCCCAACAAACAATCTATAATTATATACAAAATGAATCATATAAAAGAACATCATATCAAAAAATATATATTCTTTATAAAACTAATACATGCCAAATAGCCATCATCCTAGAACCGGTCCAAAATATACTAATTCTTTCCCAAATTTATTTATTAGATTATTCTAGAATTATATGTTATACGCGGCAGGTGTATAAGAGTCGTGATTATAATTATTTCAATTAGTAATAAAGAATAACATCTGTGGACGTAGGGCTACAGAACCATACAAAAAATAGTTTTATCTTTTTAACTTATCTATGTGCACGATCCTTCCAACAAATACGTCGTAATGATGTGGACTTGTATCGGTACTAGTGTTGGCCATGGAGAGAAAGAGAGAAAGAAAGCTGGCGGAAATAAATGGTGATCAAAATGCAAAAACAAACTAATGAATTCGGTGGCGTGGATATATATACGTGTGTGTGTAAAGAGATAGAGGGAAGGAAAGGAGAAAGAGCATGATAGAGAGACAGAGAGAGGTAGTTAGGACAGTGGACCTTGGGAAGGGTATATCTACGCACATATATAAAGTGATAAAAAAATACAAGATTAAACGTGGTCAATTATCTCAAATCTAAATTCACATCCTATATCTGAAATAATTTATTATAGAATAATGGTTAGCTTTTTGAATGAACAAAAACCTGCAAGGATATCTATCATATATTCAAAACTACTCATTTGCCCAAATTCATCCTCTCTTAAATTCAAAGAATAAAGAGTGATTTAAAGCACCTAACTAAAAACTGTATAGTCCTGTTTATATGGAACTAATATTGTCTCTATTAGGAAAGTATTCTTTATCATTGAATAACTCTATTCTGAATAGGATTTGTATTGTGTTTGATATGGCTTGTGTTTGGTAATTCTTTTACATACAAGTCCTGTTTTGTTGCAGTAGTGCTTGTTAATTTAAGCCTTATCCAATAAAATCTTATCTTTGCAAGAAGTGCTAAGAATCTTCACAACAGGTGAAAATCTTAGCTCCTCTAATTCTTCACAGTAGATTCCTGAAGCTCGTCTTATCCTTCTCTAAACATGGTCTTTCCCTCCGACCAATATGCTTCACATATATATTTACTACACTATAGAACAAACTCATTTGCTCTGGAACTACCAATATAAAGCTTGAGGCAAACTCTACAAATGCTTTCAATACTTAACTTTTAATTAGTTAGTTCTACTAGTTATAGTGCCAAATCTTCCTCTGGTGCACAAAATATTGGAACGATCTCTGTCATGTAGATATGAAAAGAGGTAGCTAAAATCTAACACCTAATCAAGTTTCATAAATCCCTACTGATATGGGTGTAAATCCCGAGCTGAAGCTTACTTCTCCGACCTGGTGTGGTGTGGCCCAACCCGAATCCGACCCGTATGGATTTTTCAGCCTGACATTTATGACCAATGTGACATAAACGCACTACCCTCTATTATCCGCTGGACAATGACTTTATTCGATGGGTATTGAGCACGGGCAGACATGAACAATATCGGACAACATTAAGCATTAATTGCTGCCCAGAATGATTCTTAGTATAAATAGTCTATTCCTCCCACCATTATAGGTAACTCATGCACATTTATTACTCTCAACAGCTATGTTGCATTCGCCTCGGGCATGCTAATCATTCTTGCACCCGAGAGGAAACACGAGCCACCACCCTCGCAATTCTTTCACTTCTTTTGTAGGTCATATAACTAAGGTCGGATTACTGAGCTCGGGTAAACCAATATTTTCCACCCTCATCAGTTGCCTCTTAGCCCTTAAGAAATCTCAATTAGAACACATGCCCACTAAAGAACCATTTCTTTCATCCTTCTCTTTGCCCTTTAACTCCACTTTTAAAGGCTCCTAATGTCATTTCTCAACTTAGGTAATTGAATTCATTATGGTCTCTTGTTTCAAAAGCAATAGCACTCTATCATCATATTCTTGGGCTTGAGAACTCGATCTTCTATTACTTCATGGACAACTCTTCCATCAATTCCTCCCTGAATTTAAACCCTTTTACATCTATTGTTTGCTCACTATTGGATATAGTTTTCTTTCAGAGAAAAGCTAATTTAGTCCCTGAAATTTAGTATAAAGATCAAACAAGTCCCTATAAGGTCATATTTTTTCAAAGCAACAAGGACCTGTTTGGTCTTTATGCTAAACTTTAGGGACTAAATTGACTTATTCCCATTTTCTTTCCTATCATCCTCTCATTCCCACATAGAAATGGTGTCACATTAACTAACATGATATTCTGTTTCCAAACAAGTATAGTTTGTACTAGTAGTGTCTTGCACGACTTGGAAAGAAAGACAACATAAGTAGAGCTTGTTCTTCATTCTCAAGCTTGAACATATTGATGTGATCTTGGATTACAATACCCTTATCCATCTTCAAAGAATAGAGATTCATCTTTGGGCACAATTGTTAGTCATCGCCTTGATACATAAATGCTCTTGAGCTTCATCTGCAAACCCCTCGTTCTGGTGACCTCCTTTATCACATGATACTTAATCTCGAGAGGAAGGGTCAACCTTATTGTGCTCATAGCCCTTGGATGTATTAAACTTTATCAGAGTCATTTAACATTTTAGGTTGTTGTTTATCTAATACTTGATAAAGAGTTTAATCATTGTTAAATCGTAAATCGTATCGAATCGTAAATCATAACGATTCGTTCACATTTAAAAATAGATTTATAACTCTATATTTCTATGAATCTTTAAAGTAGACCAATAAAAAGGTCATCATCACAACAACATTATTAACAACAACAACTACACTTATCTCTTCATCACATTCAACTTCACTGAGGATTTTAGCCAACAACACTAATAGAGGTCTTCGTGACTTCACTTTGGCTTTTTTTTTATTATGGTTGACTAAGTTTTGTATACTTTAGACATAGAAGAAAAAAGAAAGAGAAAACAATATGATTTGACCTATATGTAATATTAAAGTATATCGTATCAAATCGCTGAATCGAATGTTGAATAGTAAGATTCACTATGATTTGATGTGATTCATGTACATTTTCAATTCACATGCTGATTTGTATCATTTTCTCGTGAATTGAACTGAATCGAAATATATGAATCGTGAATCGTGCGATTCTGATAACTATAGTTTAATGCACCAACATATTATGAAATGTGTTTTGTCGAAGAGTAAAGTTCATCTTCAGATCAAATAACTACCATAAACATGTATATTGTCATACATGTGCCGATAAGGCGACTATATAAGGAGTGAGTGAATGAATTCCTACTTCATTACTGTGTGAAACATATAGGTTATTTTTTCAATAACCACCAAGTGTCCTTTGTGACCTTAGACTATGTCATAAAGTAGATATCTAATGTTTGCTACTTTAGCATGTTAGCTATGGTGACAATTGATTCGGTCTAAAATGACATGTCTAGGAAAGTAGTTAGATAGAAAACAAGTGACATGGAGGCGACAGGAAGACATTTTAGTAGCACATCATTAGATGATAGATGGTACCTATTGATGGTTATGACAGTGAATGAAGATAATTTACTTGTATATTAGAGCAGCACACCAAAAAGCAAATCCATTTCAACTTAGAAAGGTTGAAATCAGGCTTAATTTGACTAAGCCCATCATATATAGGTGAACCGAGTTTGATCATGAAATTTTGAGTTCAACCCATTTGAGCCCGACACATTTCTATACAGGATCAGACCAATCCAACTCATCAGCTTAGCCCAACTTAAAGCCTAGCCCAGCTCAAAGAGTAGCCTTGCACGGGCCCAACTAGAGTCCAACTCGAGCCAAACACATGTCGAGCACAACTTGAGCCTACCTATAAATAAAAAAAATTGAAATAGTATATATAAAAAATGTAAATATGCTTAGTTGCAAGTTTGCAACAAACTACAACCTACAACTACTTTAAGAAAATAAAAAATAATAATTACAAGTCTACTTTCTAAAAATATTAAGAAATAAATAAATTTTGAATAATAACTGTTGCATTGAAATTGCACAACTATTTTTAAGAAATAATAATTACAAGCTGTAAATTGCAGTAACTATATATATATATATATATATATATATATATATATATATATATATATATATATATATATATATAAAATAAGTAGCAAAAAAGAATTTTTTTCTAAAATAAGTAGCAAAAAAGAATTTTTTTTTCTTTCTTTGCCTAGTATTTCCAATACTGATCTTAAAAGAGGTAGAGGTGTGAAGTTCTGATGTTTAAAAATTCCATACCCAGGATAAGGAAAAACAACCTGCTAATTGTAATATTTGTAAAAAAAGTATTTCCATTTAAAAAAACTTTTGAATAGGTACTTTAGAATGATATTTAAGAGTATCTACCCGATATATTTAATGATGTAATTCAAATCCAATTATATATTTCTTAATCCTGTGGTGTAAGCATTTTTCGTTATTCACATAAAGTAATAACATCACATTAGCAAATCTTTTTCTTACATCTGAAAAATTATTTAATTTTGGTGAAAATCCTACTTTTGAAGCGTCTGTCAAAAAAACTTTAAAACCTGCTTTTGTAAGATATCCAAGAAATACTTTGAAAAAGGAAATTTACTTTTGAAGCCTATGTCAAAAAAACTTTACAACTTGCTTTTATATGATTTCCAGAGAATACTTTGAAAAAAGAAATTTTGCAAGCAATGTTTTCTTCTCTTTCGACTAAGATTTATTTGATATGCGATTTGCTAGTTTAGTAAAATTGATCTTCTTTTTGTGGGTATACTGATCACTGAATTGGCCCTAATTGGCATTTACAAAAAAAGGAATACTTTCTTTTTCATGTTATATAATGTTTTATGTGTGTGTATATATATATATATGTATGTATGTATGTATGTATGTATTTGTGTGAGTTTGTATATATATGTCAGCATATTAGTCTTGGTATATATATATATATATGTATATATAATCAATTCAAAATATACTCATCACAAAGGAAATGAAAATAAAAAACTGGGCTATGCCAGCTCGTGACCCAGGATGACAGGTTTGTGTGTTGAGTTGGGTCGTGTATTTTGAGAAATAAGCCCAATCCAGATCAACAACTACAGACTTAGCTAAGCTGAACCCAATTCTTTCAACCCCACGACTCGATGAATGGACTGAGTTATCTCAGATGCCAACTCTGCTGTAACCAAAAGTCAAAGTCGATTTCAATAAAATAAAAGCAGATATATATATCTGGGTATGCACAACGCAAATAGATCTCATTCCTAGCATGAACCGTTTTATTATATTCACAATACGCTTCAGTCTTGCTTGAGAACACAACCTTCTGTCTTATCCTGGGACTTATCTATACTGTTTTTTTGTTAATGAAATGTTTCTTTTGTCAAAAGAAAAAAAAAAAAGACCTTGTCAATTACAAGTATGTCGGGATCTTTCATTTTTTTTTTTTTTTTTTTTTTTGCTAATTTAGCAAGTCGGAAGTTGGTGAATAAAGATTTGAACTTGAATACTCATATACTTTATAGCGGCACGAGCGAGATCCAATGCTAATGATATGTTCATGTACAGATTTAATTGTAATGATATGTCCATTTAATTAAGATAAAATAATCTAAATAATTTGTTATCGTTGGGTTTCTGATAATTTTATAGTGGTGGTGATGCTAATAACTGATGAACGATTGGTATGCAACAGTTGCGATTTGAGAGAAGAAAGAGAAAGAAAGGCAAAGGGGTTCCGGGTAGTTCCATATCATTTTCCTGGAACAAGATAGTAATTTTATGTAACCTTACTCCCGGCAGATACATTGCCAACAGCTAAAATCATTATGGAACGTAATTAAACTCATCACAACTTCTCAAGGAATTCATAAAACAAATATATAAAGAGCTCTGTATACTACCTTATTTGTATCACTTATTTTTCACACCCTACATAAATGCTTAATTAGCATTTTAAAACGAGAAAGATTATCTCTTTTTTTTTTTTAAACATATCAACTAAGACGTTATAAATTGGTGATAAAAAGAAGGTGGTATCCAACATTACTCATATATAAATTCCGTTATAAGCTAAGTTTACGCTGGTTAAATGATATAATTGATTCAGATTTCAGTTTTCAATTATAACTAACATTAATGGATTTCACAGATGCACAAGTACTTACACGCCGACGCGGCCTCTTCTGAGAATATTGTTGATGTCTTATCTCCTTCCACAGCCAACCTTGAGACGTAGCACCAAAATGGAGAAAGAAGTCTCTTTTTACAAGTAGTATTTTCACGCCTGCCTATGAACTGGATCTTCTGTATTTATAGAAAATGATTAAGCGATGGGGCCTTTCCTATCATATCATAGAGGCTTTCTATATTTCTCAGCACTTGACACTATTAATAAAAACTAAAAACTGTTGGAATGACTTTAATAATATCATGTCTCGGTACAAATTATCTATTGCAATGATTTTTTTTTTAAATACTGAGCAATGGTAAAAAGAAGTAAAAAATTATAATCTTAAAAATGTTGCGTAAAAAATAAACTTATGAGCAAATTATTAACAAAAAGTAATAACAAATTTTAATCATTACAATAAAATAAAACCGTTTTAAATAATTTTAGTTTGTGCAATGGCTAAAAAAGTGTTGAAAGAGATGTCACTGCAATGGTTTTTTCATTTTACAATTAAAGTGTTACAAAAGAGCTAAAATATCATAGTGATAGAGCTAAATTCAAAAAATTTCTTAATTTATTGGGTAAAATACAAAACACACCTTGTGTTCTAGGTGAAAGTGCATCTTACACTGTAACATCTTAGTTTCTTTTGCAATACTCTAATTGTAAAGTAAAGAAACTATTGTAATATGTCTTATTGCAACAGTTTCCTATAGTTGTATAAACTAAATATTTTTGCAAGCATTTTATTTAATTGCAACAACTAAAAAGAAACCTATACCTTAAGACACATGAGAATCATTTAATAGATTTTTCTCTGTATCTGCTTGTTGATTTAGGGTACAAATATATATCAATGTCAATCAGGTAACATAATTCATTCCTACTACTTGAGGAAAATGTAAAGAATTGGCATACTAGTAATCTCCAATTCTCGCCATAGATAGAAAGTCAAAAGATATGGTATAGAACATTTTATCACTGCCTGTTTATGGTCGCATGAGATTATTTTTTTGCGAAGGTCTTAAAATTATAATGTTGGGCTATGACCCGTATTTGTAATTATTGTACAATTGGCTTATAAGCCACCACTTAGAACCATAAGGATTACCTTTAAATAAATCTTATACTATTGCAATCGGTGTAGCGAAATAATGAGGTATGAGACTTTGTAAGAGAGTGTTTGTAATGAGTTCATCATATAGTGAATTATTCTCCTTTGGCCCATGCACGTAGACTTTAGGCCGAACCACGTAAAAGCTGTGTGTCAATTTCTCACATTCATCTTTGCTTCATATTAAGTTTTTACACACATGGTATCACCCTGATCATAACAAACCGGTATTTAGAGATAGGTTAAGGGCGAAAATTTGTGGTTCTTTGTTTTTGTTGCTTTTGTTGCTAGGTGAAATTGTCGTTAGATTGCTACGACTATCAACTCGCAGAGAAAGAACCAATAGAAAATACACCGTTGCATCTAGCATGAGGAGAAGAATTTGAACATAGTTGACACGACATTCAAAGCTCGCCGAAAAGTTATCGGAGAGGATAAGGAAGGCGTTTTGCATCTGTTCTGAATTTCTGGGAGGTGAACAGAGGTTGTTGATCTGACACCACTAGGATGTTCTACATTCGACAAGAATTCCAACGATATCTTACATGCAAAAATTAGATAGTCGGATCTCAAGTTATGAGCAGGTCAAAAAGAGGACCAAATTTGTGGCTATGATATGGTGTGACGCGGTGCATAAAACTTTGGTGCACCATTGCGTTTGATTGGTGTAGTAGTTGGGTTTTATTTGGTGTAGTGTAGTGCATAGTAGATTAGTGTGTTTTAGTTTTGATTGGATAGCTTAAAGAGGTACAAATCAAGTGTTTTACGCAAGGTGTAGCTATTGTAAGCTTCATTTGATTGTTTACCAAGCCATTGACCATTGACCAATCCCATTGACCGAATGTTGACCATTGACCAGACTGTTGCCCAAGCGTTTGGGTGTTGACTTTGACCAAGGTTGACCAAAAGTTGACTAGGGCAATTCCAAAGTTTTTCAATGTGCTAAGTCTGAATTTGCACTTAGTTTTGTCAAATTTGATCTCAAAGTGCGTGTTTTAGGATCGAGTTGATTAGAGATTGTTGACTAGAGTTGACTAGAGTAGACCGTCGGTGTTTCCAAGATTTTTGATCGTGCTGAATCTAAACTTGCACTCAATTTTTCCAAACTTCACTCTAGATGTATGTGTTTTAGGGTTGTGTTGACCAAATAGGTTGACTTTTGACTTTGACCAGAGTTGACCAAGAGTGTTTCAAGGTTTTTCGACATGTTGAGTTTGAATTTGCAGTCCGTGTTGTAAAATTCTAGCTCAAAGTGTGTGCTTTTTCGTGAACAAATATGGTTTTGATTTATGAAAAGTTTGAGATTAAGAAATTTGACGGGAGAAGTAGTTTCAGTCTTTGGAAAATCAAGTTCAAGGCATTCATATTGATACAAGGTTTATGGAATGTCATTGAAGAAAAGATTCCAGCTGAGATGAAACTACACATGACAGTGACAGATGATGTATTATAGGAGATTGTTAAGAAAACAACATTAGTCGAGTCTTGAAAGGCTCTAAGAGGAGCTCCAACAGCTCCCCAAATGGCCAAAACTATCAAATTTGAGGGAGTGGTTGGTGCTATATAGCTCCCCTAAATGATCTCCTATATTTTAACGAATAAATAATTTGACATTTGGATCTCCCATTGCTGGGGATCAAATCCTTCCCCCATCCTATTCCCCATAAAAAAATGCTGTGTGTGGGAAGCGAATGAGGCGGCCGGACAACCTTCTTATCTGGATGCCTCGTCCAGCCAAAGCAGAAGGGGTCGGCTATGTCATCCGCCTCCTCCAGATGAGTTTTTTTTTTTTGTTCAAACCATATGAGTCGTTAAGAGCTTTTTTTTTAATCACCCTTATTAGAGTCTTTAAGCATTTTTAATTATAGTTAATGTTATTTTTTAAAATAAATATAGATATTTGAGTAAAATAGAAATAGGGATTTTCTAAATAAGGAAACTTGTGGAATAAAACTGAAATAAGAATTATATAAAATAAGGGATTAGTTAAAAATAGGGGAACTGTTAGAGTGAAACTGAAGTAGGGGATCTGTAAAAATGGGTAAAATACTTCAGATCCCCTAAATGTAAGAAAAAAAAATAGGGGAGCTATTGGAGTTAGTCTAACAAATCTTTATGCATCCAAGTCTCTTACAAATTGCCTCTACTTAAAGAAGAAACTGTATAATCTCAAAATGAAAGAATGTAAGCTCATTAAAGAACACCTTGATGTGTTTAATTCCATTGTAATAGAGTTGAAGAACATTAGGGCCACCTTTGATAATGAAGATTAGGCTCTCATATTGTTGTGTCTTTTACCACCCTCATATGAGAATCTTTTAGATGAGCTATTGTTTGATCGAGATAAAATTAGTTTAGATGATGCGAATTCTGCAATGAAATCAAAAATCTTCAGAACCAATTCCGAAAAAATAGAGTGAAAGTTCTATGGGAAAGTTTAGTGAGTAAAGGGGAAAAATAGAGTGGAAGATCTTTGACAAAGTCAAAATCAAAATCAATAGAGAAAAAACACTATTATAAGTGTGGGAAACTGGAGAAATGATTGTTTGAAGAGAGAAAGAGGTAGAAATTCAAGAAATGTGATGAATGCTGCTGAGGGCAAGAGTTATAGTGCTGCAGAGATTTTGTTTGTCAGTACTGAACAGTGGCAAAATTAATTAGTTTCTTTTTTACTTAAGCTAGTTATAGAAGTGAAGTTTGCTTAAAAGCAAGGAGAAAAGTAGTATATTCTAAGCTTAGTTGTCATACCTTAACGCATTGAGAAAGTGCATTTATACTTACTAAGATCTGATCTTCTGTTCACAACGATATGTTTAAATCTCAAGATTCAAGGAAATACGCCACATTACCAACGAATAAGATTGAGGTTTAATAGATAAGGGCCTTATCCAACTCCTAAGATGTTGGGCTCCTTACTTATCATTCTAGTAAAACACGTTATTCGTGTCTACGAGCTCTGGTGGGATCCGATCTGGATATCCTGAATTTGTGTCGCATCATTAGTGTCGAGGTCGAAAATCCTCGCAGCTGAGGTTGGACAGCTATGCTTTGCCAAGCTGAACTTTCAGGTTAGCCTCCGAGCTGAACTTTCAGGTCAGCTACTGAACCTGCACAAGGAAATTAAAGGAAAAGGCAGGGTGATGACCCAAATTTTCCCCTCGAGCGTGCGAATGATTAGTATGTCCGAGTTGGCAAGGTAGCTGAGAGCATTTAATGACGAGTTACCCCTCGAGTGATAGGGGTGGAGCTCTATACACTCGGGTCTGATAGCATTTAATGTGATGCAGCTTTATGTCCTATCAGTACTTTATGTCCCATCGAAACAGCTGGCACTGAGGTCGGGGTTCTTCAGGATCGGGTCAGCATCCAGGTTGGGCATTTAGCTAAATGCGCTGGGCTCGACTCTGATTAGTCCGTCTCAACTCGGGTAGATAACTCACCTCAGCTCGGGGACCCCTCGTCAATCTCTCCTCCCCCCCCCCCCAAAGTCGAGATCGAGGGGGTGAGATCTTGAATTTGGGAGTTACTCCCGAGTTGGAAGTGCCCGACCCCAGCAGAGTAGGGATGGCCACATCAGCGGTGCATGCTCTTTAGATGGCTGACACGTCACCTGGCGGTTCTGACAAGACGCGACGTTTGGGCTCCCCGAGGCAATTTTCAGAAATGCCTATAAATAGGGCCTTGACATCCGAGATTCATTTCATATTTCTCTTTCAACTTTCAAGAGTTTTAGGTCGGATACCAGAGTGGTCGGACGCATTTACCTTGGAAAGAATCTTCTCGGGATTTTCAGCTCGGAGCCAGCAAGGTCGGGTCATATTCCGCAGCCAAGAGCAGTAGGTACGTCCCGACTCTCTTTAGTCATTCCTGTACATTTATATTTAGTCTGTAGACAGGATGGGAGGTTAGAGTCGGAAGATTCCCAGGCAATAGAGGTGAGGTCCTATAGTGGGGATGAGAGTCCGTCGATCTCGGAGTCCACCTCAAATACAGACCAAGGTAGAGAGAGCACCAGTACGTCTCAAGGATCAGCTCGAAAATCTGGGCCTAGGGAGAACGATGATGATTGCCAAGTTATCGGGGTCATACTGGTGCAAGAGGAGGCCGAGGAGGATCCTTTGGCCGACCTGGGAGACTTGGAAGATAGGGAAGATGAGGAGCCGCTGAATCAACTGGAAGGGGTCGAGATGCCACAAGAGTACCTAGCTGGAGTTTCTGCCGCCGAGTTGATCGAAACAGTCCCGGTTAGTGCTGTTCGACCTTGAAGCTCGGCCACAACCAGCGCTTCTTCAACTCGGGGGAAGAGAATTGAGCAGCTGTTCGCCTGTTGCAAGCGTGAGTGCCATTCCACGGTGCAAATGGCCAATGCCAGGCTGAGGAACTGGTCAGTAGATCGTTATCACAAGCTGAAGGTTCCAGGTCAGCACGAATCGGCTTACTATCATCTGGCCGACCACTTTACCATCTACGACCTTGCATTCGACGTTATCCAGCTCCTCCTCCTCGGTTTTGTTGTCAATATCCTGAACTACTTTGAGCTCAGCCCAGGTCAGATGTCGCCGAATAGTTAGGCCGTGATAGTAGCCTTCTATGTGTTCTGCCTTGAGAAGAAAGTGGAGCTGACCTTGCACAGGTTCAGGCATTTCTTTGTGTGCAAACCCAACCAGAAGCAGCCAGGGTGGTTCCACTTCGCAGCTCGGGTCGGCAACTCCATATTCACCAAGTGGCACTCTTCTAGCAAGGGCTGGCATAATGACTATTATTGGGTGGAGCCGGCTGTGAACTCTGGGTGCAGGTTGGTCTGGATTCCAAGTTTGAGGAAGACCGTCAATGATGGCCCCAAGCTCACAGAGGAAGAACTTGAGGAAGTCGCGGTGCTCAGGCCCGCACCCGGGATGCTGATAAATATTGACAGTGTGCTCAAATATGAGCGGATCTGGGATTCCAAGCTATTTGGTAGGGAACCCGACCTCTCGAGGGATCATCCCAACCTGCTTCCCGATCCTGAAGGGGACGCGGGGTCTAGCTCAGAAGAGGGTCAGTTTGCAGGATCGACGCCCGACCTCCCAATTATCCTGTTTGCCAGTCTCTTTAGGTTGGCCTTCGGCTCTTTTTCATTTTTTTTCTCTACCTTTTACAAGTATGGAGGATATAAGAAAACTCGAGTATACCCAGGTGAGAAAGAAGAACGAGGCCAGCGGCGAGGCTTCAGCTCGGTCTAGCTTGCGAAGTACTGCTCAAGGTTAGAGGCAGCGGCCCAGCGGCCAAGTGCGGGAGGTCGGCTCTGAGGTCTCTTCCAAGGGGATGTCGGGGTCTCCCTTACTTAAGAGATCGAGCTTGGGAGTGGCGATCCCAGAGCGCTTATCGTCCCGTCTTGAGAGTAAAAAGCGGCCTCAGGTTGAGTACTCCGAGAAAGGTAAGGCCGCGAAGGTAAGGCCGCGGAGGTGAGCCCTCCCAGCAAGGACTTCATAGAGGCGACCAAGGTGGCCCGCGACCCTAAGCTGGCGATAGTCCCGGTAGAGCAGCTCTCGCTCGACCTGAGGACAGCCATAGTTATGGTGAGTCTTATCCGACTTTTGATATGGTTATGTTTTTTAGCTCGGCTGATCGTTTTGCTCTCTTTTACACAGGTCGAGTCCCATATCCTTTCAGCTTCTAGCTTTCTTGTCAGGGCCTAGACTTATTGCGTTGAGCTCAAGCAGCGACACATAGATGCCCGAGCTGAGTTTGAGACTCTGAGGAAGGAGGTTGCCCAGAGGCGCAAGGCGGACGCGACGGAGATCAACCATCTGAAAAAGGAGCTTGATGTAGAGAAGTCCCGATGCGAAGCCGTGGCCAAGGACGTCGAGTGCTACAAACTAGAGAAACATGAAACCGAGACGAAGCTCCGGGATCTGGTGGACCGGGTCGGCCCCGAAGGAGAGAGGGCAGTGGAAGCCTTCAAGTCTAGCGATGCGGCCGTGGACTGGTTGGCCACAGAAGGTAGGGCCATGGCCAAAGATGCCGAGCTGGAGTTCTACTTCCGGGGTCAAGTCGCAACTCGAGAGTGAGCGAAGACCTTTTTCCTTGCCACCAAGAATGACTATATTAAAATCTTGGAGGCTCCGCCGCCGGAGTTCTGGGAAATTCTTGAGCTTCTGGCCGACCTGTCGTCCCAAGGTAAAGAGGTGATCAAATTTGTCCAAGAAGGCATGGACCAGGTCGGGGACGAGGCTGATGCAACCAACGCCGCTCCTCCAAAATAGATTTTATAAATCGGCCCGGGTCGGGCTTTTGTAGTTTCACCCAAGTTGGGCTCATTGTAATCTTGCCCAGGTCGGGCTTTTGTAATTGCTTTTCAATTCTAATGAAAGTAATATTTTGTGTTTTATTCGAGTTCGTACTTGTGTACCTTTTCCTTCGCAAATTTTTCTCAAGTAAGTGGGATCGGGCTAATATAATGGACCTTTAAAACTTAAGTAGAAAGAACCGAGCTGGATGCGATTAATGAATTATCATCATAATCCAAGTTGGTTAACTGGGCAACTATATAATCATCGCCGACCTGGACTCGTCAGTTCGATTTAAAATTGGTCAAACTAATGTTGACGAATGTTGAGTTCGAGTTTAAACCCAAACTAATATACCGACCTGAAGTCGGATTACACCGAGTTGGACCTTAATCTGAACTGGCAAAGCTAATCAAATTGTTATTGATTATTCCCGAGCTGGAACATAGTCCGAGCTGGTTTGCTTGATCATTAGCTCGTGATTAAGCGTGGCCACCGCGTTAATCCGAGTTGACAGTAGCTTTGTAGCAAAGGCACTTGGGCTCAGGTCGGGCATCGCACTGATTTACAAAATGTATTGTATTGAATTTGTTTTGGCTTGGGGGCCGATTACAAGTAATGTTTTGGCTCAGGGCCTTAACAAGAGATTTCGGCTCGGGGTCGTAACAAAATATTTCAGCTCGGTGCCGTAACAAGAGATTTTGGCTCGGGGCCATTACAAAATATTTTGGCTCGGGGCCTTCAGAAAAAATACCGCTTCAGGTGTTCTGAGTGTCATGCATTCTTCAATAGTTTCCCGTTCTTGTCGCGGAGGTAGAAGGTCCCAGGTCAGACTTCTCTCACGACTTCATACGGTCCCTCCTAGGTTGGGGAGAGCTTGTTACCCGAGCGCGGCAAAAAGATGGCCTTTCTGAATACGAGGTCGCCAACTTTAATAGGCTTAGGCTTGACCTGTTTGGCAAAGGCTTTTTGCATGCATTCTAATTTGAACTTTAGCTTGGAGCTCTTCAGCGAGGTTGAGTTCTTTACGGATCCGTGCTTTGTTTATTTCTAGATTATGGTGGAGGGTTCTACTGGTCGGAGACCCAATCTCCACTGGCAGCACCGCTTGAGTACCGAAGGTCAGCTCGAAGGGCGATTCTCCCGTTGTCGAGCTGGTGGTGGTCCGCTGAGCCCACAACACTGCTTGAATGAATCGATGCCCACTAGCCCTCTGCTTCCTCCAGCTTGGTTTTCAGGCCCTGCAAAATAATTTGGTTAGTCATTTCAACTTGGCCATTACTTTGAGGATGAACAATAGATGAGAATTTAAGGTCGATCCTAATCCTAGCGCATTTGCCTCGAAAGTATGCACTGTCGAATTGCTTGCCATGGTCAGTAATGATGACTTTTGGCACCCCAAATCGACAAATGATGTTTTTCCATACGAAATCCCAAGCTGCCTTTTCTGTTATTCTAGCAACACCTTTAGCCTCGGTGTAACGACCCGCCACGGTTTATCACGGGCACAAGTACGTCACTACCAGAATATTGTCCGCTTTGAGCAAGCCCCGAAGGGAACCAATACTCTCACGGCTTTGTTCCTCACGTGGTCTCCCACGTGAAAACGCGTTATGGCTTATACAAGGAGTCGCCCCCTTATATACAGCTGCATCACTTCCTAATTTTTTGATGAGGGAGCGCCACACTCCCCCCCCCTTAAGAGGCACGCGCCCTCGCGGGCTAATCTCACAAGGCCGCGTCGCCCCAGTAGGCGCTGATACCATTTGTAACGAGCCACCACGGTTTATCACGGGCACGAGTACGTCACTACCAGAATATTGTCCGCTTTGAGCAAGCCCTGAAGGGAACCAATACTCTCACGGCTTTGTTCCTCACGTGGTCTCCCACGTGAAAACGCGTTATGGCTTATACAAGGAGTCGCCCCCTTATATACAGCTGCATCACTTCCTAATTTTTCGATGTGGGAGCGCCACACTCGGGCTATTTGGTGAAGTAATCTACAACTACGAAGGCGTGCTTCTTTTGGCCAACACTGGTCGGCAATGGGCCGATGATATCTAGACCCCACTAATAGAATGGCCACGGGCTTATCATCACCGTGAGGTCTATCGCAGGCTTCTTTTGTACGTTGGCAAACCTTTGGCAGGTGTCGCACTTTTTTACATACTCTTTGCCATCTTGTTCTAAGGTTGGCCAGAAATAGCTTTGTCTCAATGCCTTTCGAGCCAGAGCTTTACCTCCCAAGTGGTTTCCACATACCCCTTCATGGATCTCCCGGAGTACATAGTTTCCCTCCTCGGGTCTAACATATTTCAAGAGAGGCCAAGTGTAGGCTCTCTCATAGAGTTGCCCGACAATTATGACAAACCTTGAGGCCTGATTCATGAGTTTTCGAGCTATTTTTTCATCCTCTGGGGTCATACCCCCTCCAAGTAGTCCACAATTGGTTTGGTCCAATCTGGGCTTCTATTGAGCTCGGCTACAGCTTGCACCCCCAACTGAATACTCGGTTCAGATACTTCTTCCACATAGACCAGGGTAGGTCGGCTCTCACCCAAGGCCAACCTGGACAGGGCGTCATCCTTCATATTCTCCTCCCTCGGAATTTGCTGTATCGTGAACCTTTTGAGCCCTGCAGTCAAATCCTTGACTCCGTTGAGGTAGGCCAGCATAGTACCGTCCTTGGCTTCGAACTCTCCCAATATCTGACTAGAAACCAATTGAGAGTCAGTGCTCAGGTCGACTGTCTGTTCCCTAAGCTGAGTTGCAATTTTCAGCCC
This sequence comes from Ehretia macrophylla, assembly GCA_037974665.1. Lineage (NCBI taxonomy): Eukaryota > Viridiplantae > Streptophyta > Magnoliopsida > Boraginales > Ehretiaceae > Ehretia > Ehretia macrophylla. The sequence continues at coordinate 101,179,901 of CM075764.1, read as the reverse complement.
CGCAATCACCGCTTCGTACTCCGCTTCATTGTTGGACGCCGAAAAGGTATACTTGAGGGAGTATTGGTACTCATGTCGGGTTGGGTCGAGGATAACCATCCTAACTCCGCTCCCAGACTTTCCTGAGGCCCCATCCACATGGACTTTCCACACGTCCACCGGGTCATGCTCGGCTCGACTAGTGCATTCCACCACAAAGTCCGCAATGGCTTGGGCTTTGATGGTTGTTCTGGGCTGGTAGGTGATGTCAAATTGACTTAGCTCAACTGCCCATTTCAGCAGCCTGCCCGACGCCTCCGGCTTGCACATAATGGACTTGAGTGGGGCATTCGTCATGACCTTAATTGGATGAGCATCAAAGTATGACTTCAACTTTCTTGCCGCTGTGATGAGTGCGAGGGCGAGTTTTTTCAAGGATGAGTACCTCACCTCGGCCCCTTGCAGGGTTTTGCTGACATAATAGACCGGCTTCTGTTCCTTCCCTTCTTTTATGACTAGTGCCGCTGCCACTACTGTCCCCGAGCATACTAGGTATAGTACCAGCTCCTCCCCCACCTCAGGTCGGGATAGCAGGGATGGCGAAGTGAGATACCTTTTCAGCTCTTGGAATGCGTTCTAGCATTCTATAGTCCATTCAAAGTTCTTAGGATTCCTCAATATTTTGAACAGATGAGCACACTTGTCCGCCGACCTAGACATGAATCTGCTCAGCACCGCGACCTTGCCTGCTAACACCTGGACGTCTTTCACGCAGATCGGCGGTTCCAGGTCGAGTATCGCCTGAACCTTCTCCGAGTTGGCTTCTATCCCACGGGCTGTGACCATGAAGCTCAGAAACTTTCCTGCCTGGACGCCAAATGCGCATTTTTTCGGGGTCAGCTTTATCCCAAAGTGCTCCATTACGGCGAAGGCTTCAGCCAGGTCGGCTTCATGGTCTTCCGCACTTAAGCTCTTGACCAACATGTCATCTACATAGATCTCTATATTTCGGCCAATCTGATTTTTGAAAACCTTGTTCACCATCCTAGTATAGGTAGCTCCAGCATTCTTGAGGCCAAAAGGCATGACCTCATAGTAGTAGAGACCTTTAACGGTGGTGAAGGCAGTCTTCTTTTTGTCTCCGGGTACCATCCTAATCTGGTTATAGCCTTTGAAGGCGTCCATGAAAGAGAGAAGTTCGAACCCGGATGTGGTATCCACCATCTGATCAATCCGAGGTAAGGGAAAGCAGTCCTTGGGGCAGGCTTTGCTGAGGTCGGTGAAGTCAATACATAGTCTCCATCCACCTGAGGACTTGGTCACCAGGACCACGTTGGATAACCAGTTTGGGTACTGAATTTCCTTTATGTGGCCGGCGTCTACCAATTTGTCCACCTCTTCTGCTATGATTTGTTGCTTACTATAATGGAAGTGCCTGCGCTTCTGCTTCACCGGATAGTGATTCGAGTCGGCATTTAGGTGATGCTCAATCACTCCTGGGTCAATACCTGTCATGTCAGAGGCAGACCATGCAAATATGTGTTCATTTTTCAGAAGAAATTAGCTTATACCTTTCTTGAGGTCATCAGAGAGTTCACTTCCGATCTTTGCTTTCTTTGTTTCATCAAAGAGTTCCACCTCTTGAAGGTTTTCAGCTGGGCTTCCTCTCTTTGCATCCCTCTTCTCTTCGGGCAAATCTGGTCCCCAGCCAACCTGATATTTAGGTCGGAGGGAGTTTTCATAACACTCCCGGGCTGAGAGCTAGGCTCCGCGGATGGTGGCTGTGCTGATCAGGGTCAGGAATTTTAGGGCCTGGTAGTATGTAGAAGGGACGGCCCTAAAATGGTTGAGTGCTACCCGACCTAAAATCCCGTTGTAAGTGGAGTTGCAATCCATCACAATGAAGTTGGCTTGCATTGAAACCCGTTTATCTCCGTCTTCCAGTTTCAGCGAAAGTTTGATGACCCCTTCGGCTCGGTGGGCATGCCCGGTGAATCCAGCCAAGGTGCCCCTCAATGGTCTAAGCTGGCTTCTGTCCAATCCTATTTGCTCAAATTCCTTCAAGAATAGGACTTCTGCCGAGCTCCCGGTGTCCACCATCAATCTCTTCACGGTGAAGTTGGCTATTTTGGCGCTGATCACCAGTGGGTCGGCATGGGGCAATATCACACCCTCCAAGTCTTCTGATAAAAAAATGAGCTCCTCCAACTCTGGGACCGAACCCTGCGCCGGCCCTTCCTCCCTTTCGGCTCGAACATACCCCTTCCTGCCAGCCGAGGTCTCTCCACTTGACGCCAATCCTCTGGCAATGGTCTCAATCACAGCTAAACGTCCGTCCCCGGCTTGGCGTCTGGGTGGACTTCTCTCCCTGTCCCTCTGATCTTGACTTCGGGTCGGCTGATGAGCTACGGACCTCCGGAGGAGACCCCGCGCTATCAGTGCTTCGATCGCCTGTTTCAAGTCTTTGCACTCCTCGGTGGTATGGTCGTAATTCATGTGGTAGCGGCAATACTTGGTTATATTGCGCTTTTCAGGTCGGCCTTTCATTCTCGGTGCTGGAGGTAGGCGGTTCTGGTGCTGGATCTCCATTAAGATCTGCTCCCTTGAAGTGTTAAGTGGAGTGAACATAGTGAACCGGGGGTTTTGCTTAGGCTGCTGAGGCTACTTTCCTCGGTCGTTTTGGATCTTACTCCCAGGTTGAGCTCGGGAGATTTCTCCTTTTTTTTTCCAGCTTCCTTCTCCTTGTCATTATCCCTCTTGGCTTGATGGATTTCCTCCGAGTGTATATACCCTTCTGCCCATACCATCAGCTCGGCTACGGTATCCACGGGGTCGATGGCCAAGGAAGAGGTAAGGGGTCCCGACCTGAGCCCACTTTGGTAAGCCATTAGTGCCATGGAATCCTCCAGGTTGGGGATCCTGAGGGTTTCTTCATTGAATCGGGCGGTGTAAGCCCTCAAACTCTCTCCTTTGTGCTATTTCACCGATAGCAATGACAAGGTGTGACGCGTTGCACGTCGGCTTCTAGCGAAGCAGGACAAGAAAGCCTCAGCCAGCTGATGAAAACTTGCAATAGAGCTGGGACGAAGTTTTTGGAACCAGTCCAAGGCATTGCCAACCAGGGTGGTTGGGAATGTTTTCGTCTTCATGAGGTCGGTCATATCATGTAGAGTAATATGGTGGTCGAAGTTCAGCAGGTGGCTGGCTGGGTCTCTGTCCCTATTATAGATCGCCAGGTTAGGCATCCGGTTGCTGGTGGGCAATTGCGTTGCCAGTACTTCGGGCAAGAGTGGGCTTACACCGAGCTGGTTAATGACCTTGGCTATGGCAGCCGCGATCTTGGCCTGCTCGGGGTCGGCGTGGGCTGCCCTTTTTCCTCTCGCCTCCACTGGTCTCGCCTCCGGCTCCAGGAATCCTTCTCCGTCTTGTGCTCGGGTTCGCCCCGGGGCCAGAATGCAGAACTGTGGGCTCATGGGCAGCGATGTAGTTGCTTGTGGAATTGGGGGTTCCGTAGATAGCTGGGCTACCTGCTCCTTTAGCTCCTGGAACATCCTAAGCATCATCCTCATCTCTGGCGTCAGGCTGGAGTTGAGGTCTCCATCTGTAGAGGGGTTGGTTTATGAGGCTAAGTGTATACGTTGGCTTGTTCCAACGTCGACTTGGGTTTGATCTTGGCTAGGCACCTGCGTGGTTTCGAGGTCCTCGCCCAGGTTGGGTGAGTCCTCTACCAGTGCACTGTGGCTTCTAGTTTGTACTATGATGGTTTCTCAATGAGTGGTGAGAAGAGTGATAGAAAGAACTTCGTTCCCACAGACGGCGCCAAACTGTCGAGGTCGAAAATCCTCGCAGCTGAGGTTGTACGGCTACGCTTTGTCGAGCTGAACTTTCAGGTTGGCCTCCGAGCTGAACTTTCAAGTCGGCAACTGAACTTGTACAAGGAAAGGGAAGGAAATGGCGGGGTAATGACCCGAATTTTCTCATCGGGTGTGCGAATGATTAGTATGTCCGAGCTGGCAAGGTAGGTGAGAGCATTTAATGACGAGTTACCTCTGAAATGAAAGGGGTGAAGCTCTATTTATACTAAATTCGGGTCTGACAGCATTTAATGCCGTGCAACTTTATGTCCCATCAATGCTTTATGTCCCATCGGAACAGCTGGCACTGAGGTCAGAATTTTCTGGGGTCGGGTCAGCATCCAGGTTGGGCATTTAGCTGAATGTACCGAGCTCGGCTCTGATTAACCCGTCTCAACTCGGCGTGGGTAACTCACCTCAGCTCGGGGACCCCTCGTCAATTAGGAACTAAATTTGTAAAACCAAATTCGAACTCATTTAAATTATTTTTTGACAAACCCGTTATAGAAATTCGTTGGGTTTAAATTTTACTTACCAAACTCGAACTCATTTAACATTTAAAGCCTCGTGGATACTTGACCAAACCCGTTAATAAATAGAAAATTATTTTTTAAAAAAAATTAAAATGCTTTTAAAAGTAATTAAAAAAAATACTAAAATAATGATCAACGGAATAAAACTAAAAGTAATAAACTATACTTTTTGTCCATAAACAAACTTAAACTACCTCTAAAGTAATAGAAACATTCAAAAATTAGAAAATAACTTGTCAATAATTATTTTTACCATCCCATCATTTGTTGTGCAATTATCCACATTAGTGATAGATAATTTTGTCTCTAAATTCCATTCATTTAAGCAATTAAGCAAATGTTCAGCAAGTACTTTCATAGCGTGAGGCGCAAACACATAAATAAATCTACACATAATATCATTTATTTAACTAGTCATATTCATGATATAAAATGTAGCACTATGAAATATGAAAATACCTATAGGCCTACAACTAGTAGTTTTGTCCCGATATTATAAAATAAAATAAAATTATTTTCTTAAACAATATATTATATGTCTATGTATATAAATATATAAATATTTTTATTAATTTTTTTTACTAAATTAATAATAGGGTTTTTTTAATTGTTATTATCAAACTTTATCAAACTATCTGTTAGTAACCGTTTGTAAAAACCAAATCTTAGTGGTTACTTCATCGATTTCATAAACAGATTTCTAATCGAGTCAGATACCCATCAAATACGAATTTAAATCCTACCCATTTTCATTCCTATACATCATCATGCCACATCAGCGTAGAACTTTCATTTGGGATCCTCCATTAGATTGAGCAGGTTCGTTTTGTTGCTTCTTTTGTATAGAGTTTTTTTTTTTTGAAACGAAGAAAAATCACTTACTTATGTAGCAACATAAAAGAAATACTACTATGGAATAAATTATAAATAATATAATAAACTTTCTCTAATAGGTTAAGCTTTTATATGAGGTGATCACTTAATATAGTATCATAGTTTAAGTAACAAAAATTCTGAGTTCAAAACTCACAGTCACCCATTTAAAAACATTAGATTTATCCACAAGGTACAAAAATTAACTCTACTTACACTTACAAAAGCGTATTTTAAATAATAAATAATATAATAAATATCTCTTTAATATATGCTCGCTTAACAACTGCAAGTAATCATATCAAAGAAATAATCATCCAATGTGCTACACACCTCAACAACTGCAAGTAATCATATCAAGGAAATAATAATCCAAACTGCTACACATATCATAGGTATTCCCACAACCATTAAATAATCACCAGTCAAGGATAAAATATAGCCACAACCATTAAACAATCACAATCAAGGATAAAATATACCCGTTGCAGCCAAACTATTAACCAGACCGACGAGGTATGGCCAAAAAAACAAAAATCAACATGAATATGCAACCTTTAGATTTATAGTCCAAGCTACAGCCAAAGAGAGTTGAAAATACAAAGACCCGGTTGGGATACTGGATATAGATTATGGACCTAGATGGCTTTTTCCTTCAGTGTAAATGCTTTGTATTTATTCTTTTTATTTTTTCAAATCTTAATAGCTCCGAGATTGTCTGGGTAGTCATTGAAGTGTGAAAAAATAAAGAGTTGTTTTGCTCAAGAACCCTCGAGGGATTTTAGAAACTCAAGGAATCAATTAGAATAATGGATATAGATGAGAGACCTTGCTAGATCGCTTTTTTCCCAATATTGAAGCTAACTTGTACTTTTCTTCTAGTCAGTTTTCCATTTTGCTAAAGATCATAATATCACAAGTAGAAAGGGGAAATTTTATCTACTAAAGGCTCAGTTTGTTTGGTGTAAAATAACTTGCTAGTGAAAAATATTTACATGAAAATATATATTTTTAAAAAATAGATTATTTTTTTGGTGTTTGTTTGTTACACGAGAAATATTTTTTGATGTTTAGATGTAATAGTGAAAATTTGATTAAAATTATTAATTTTTTTCAAAAAACTAATAATGAATCATTATTAATTAATTAATTGATTAAAATTATTAGTTTATTATTTAAAATTATTAATTAATAAAAAACTTAATTAATACATTATAATTAAATAAATTATTAATGGTTTCAGGAATTTATAATAATTATTCAATTAATTATTATTAATTTGTAAAATTATTAATTTAAAATTAAATTATTTAAATAATTAATTAATAGTTAATAATGAGATAGACAAATATTAAATTGATTAAATAATTGTTTAATTATTTAATTTAGTTATTATTTATGAATATTAAATATAATTTATTAATTACTAATTGAATTAATTAATTAGTCATTAAATTAAAATTAATCAATTTTTTATTATTAAATTAATAAATTTGTAATTAATAATCATTAATTGAACATGCGAAGGGAGTGGAATAGGAGTCGGGGTAGGGTGGGGTGGGGTCAGGGGTTGGGTTGGAGTAGGTGAAAGGGGGGTGGAGTGAGTGAAAGTTATTTTTTTTATCATAGAAGACATGAAAATATTTTTCACTCTGTTTAACTAAAATTTTTTTTTTTGACTGAAATATATTTTTTAATTGGCTAATTTTTTTGTGTTACCAAACAGCAAAAAATTAAGAAAATATTTTTCAAAAAATATTTTACGGCAAACAAATGAAGCCTAAAAAGTTTGGTGTACATACATATTTTCTAAAGTTAAAAATATAGTGCCAAAGTAATTTTTTTTTCATTTATTGGGAAGAAGCCCTATGGATAAATGTCAATATTTGACAACATCAATTGTAAGAACTTTTAGTTTTCCGATGAATTATGCTGGTGACCACTAAAATGTACAAAGTTTGTAAAAGTCGTATTAAGTTAAAATCTTTCTCTATTTCAATGTGCTATCAATGAGTCAATATTCGAAATAGGTAAATTCGGAGCAATTAATTGACGGCATAATCAAATAGAAAAACTCTCACTAAGAACTAAGAATAGCTTAAAGTTAGGGCACAAAAGTACTACACTTTTTTTTATGTCGATGTTTACACTGATTTATACTAATCGATGTTTACACTGATTTATACTTTTGTATTCTGTCTCTTATGGGTCCGAGGTACTATTTTTTTTTTCTTTATTTAAAGAAAAGGTGATTTAAAACTTGGCTCTTGTTTAATGGTTTTTGTTATGATTTAATTATCCTGTCTTATAATATTTTTGTGGCGGGGCCGGAGGGTGTTTCCGGCAGTTGGGGGATGTCGAAATTGTATTATAAATCTTCATCACTTCATGCAAGACAGAATAAACCCACAAAACTCTGCAATTCTTGTCTTCTATTTTATTTCCATCCACCTTACTTGTGAACCCCTCAACACCCTCTCACCAAATTTGGAGCTAAGTTGAAACAGCATCATGGATACGATGCCCAGCAACCGGCAGGGATTTGACCTGACACAGACCGAGTCCATCCCACTGGTTGACTACAAGAAAAAGCCTCTTCGTCGGATATACAAGTGTCCGGAGTTGGAGGAGAACTACTTCCAAGAATCTCTTCCCAGATTTGGTCCTTTGTACCAGATAGACCATTCTTCCTTGGAGGAGAATGTCAAAGAAAAGGCTTGGCAACAGGTATTACGAAATTCGCCGGACCGGGAGGCAATAACTACAGAGATTTACTTGTCTGTAATGAGACCAATAGAAGAAAAAGCAAGAGACACATATGCTGAAGGCACTGTGGATCGTATGACTGGATCTGAGTTTAGATGGATGATGATCAAAGACGGTTGTCTCTTTCTTCAGATGGCGTTATATATCCTTGGCCTATCCAAGCAACTAGGCTACCCCCCTGGAGATGAACTCTTCCGGAAAAAGCCTAATCGAAAGGAGATGAAAGCATGGGCCAAGTCTATGTTCTTTGTCGGCAACCAGATTCCTTATCTGGTGCTGAAGGAACTTATGAAGCAAAGCTTCTTCCAACAGGTAATATCACAAGGGAAATGGAATGACTTCTCTTCAAATTTGTCCGAAAGAGTCCTATATGAATTTCTAGTTTTGCCTTCTCTCGAGACCAAACGCCATAAGACATGTTCAAAAGGAGTTCATTGGATGAAGGAGCAGCCGATTGACCTGATTCATGCACTCCAATTGCTGGTACTTGGGCCACAAAATGATGACACAACTGCAGAAGAATACGAGTCAGAAGATGATGAAATCGGAGACCCAAATGAAGGAGGGAGGGTTACTCAACAGGGAGGAGGGAGTGTTACTCAACAGGGACAGGTAGTTATCAACTTAGAAGATATCTCCGACGACGTCAGAACTTGTCCTAGTGCCACAGAGTTGAAGCAACAAGGTATAAATTTTGAGGTTAGTTCTGGTCCCGTAAAAGTGACGCAAGCATGTATGTGTATCAGGAAACTAATAAGAGCATGTAGATATTTGAAGATTGTCAAGGGGATGGGAAGTCGTGGGATCACTTATGTGAATAGTATCCTTTCTTCAGCTCTTTTTTTGCCTCCTCTCTTGGCTGATGATGATATTGAGATCTTGTTCCGGTGTCTCAAAAACTATGAGATAAGTCAGCCAATAGATCAGAAGAAGCGGGAGTTTAGCTCTTATCTACGTTTTATGAGCGAGCTAATTCGTATACCAGAAGATGCAAATCTCCTCTATTCTGAAGGAGTTATCCATGGAAGTCGTAGATATAGGGAAAAATTGCCCAGAATTTTAGGCAAGCTGGCCTCCAAGGACAAATACAATCATAATTTCCGTGCTCTAACATTCAAGATAAGTGATTACAACCGCCCATCATGGAAAAACCTTCGGAACCTCCTTAGCTTCATTACATTCCTGACCCTGGTGCAAACTGTGTATACAGTCCTCTCATATTACAAGAGAAAATGATCTTCAGTATCCTAAGCAACAATAACATGATTGGAAATGCTCTGCAAGCCTATATTTCTGTCGCGTCAAAGAATCAAGTTTCTCATTAATCAATAATTCATTAGGTAAAATTCTAGTGTTTCATGCATTTTAATTTATGTATGAAACAAGCTCTCAGTGTGATAACAGCTATGCATTTAAAATTGAGTTAAGCCTTTGATTTGTTTTGATTCTAATCTTTGTGTATCACTATTCATATCGTCTTTGATATGCCACTGTATTATATAAGATGAGATGTACATTAGCAAAATATACAAAAAATTACAACACACTTATCCTAAATGAATTCTTTCATAGTATCAGAAGTCTCATGACAAAAGTCTTCTAAATACTGCGCTATTAATTCTTCCTTCACCTTTTCTATTTCTTTTCTTCCTCCATTTTTCCTACTTCTAATCTACTTCAATAATGCAAAGTTTAGTTCACAATTTGAAATAAATTAAAATTTAGCAGGAGCACGACTGCCTATATCCACTTATCTCTCAGGAGTATATTTATGCACTTCCTCATGATCATTGTTTAAATTGATCGATTTTGTTGGAAAATCATCTAATGAGTGAGAGTAGGGTGCTATATTTGTATGAGAGAGAAAAATAGGGGTTGGAGTTGTTAAAGGTAACATATTAGTTTTAGGGGTTTCCTTTTTCACGAAAATTCAAGTTTTTGTAGAAATCTTTTCTTTCTAGTTGAAAGTTTTTGCAAGAATGAAAGTCTAATTCTTGCAAGGAAACACCTTAGAATGTTTAGCCAAATGAAAAATGAAAAACAATGTTTTATTCAACCTTGCAACGTAACTAAACCAAATTCTTTATTAATTGAACATTTTTTTTTTGTTTAAAATTACTCACTGAACTTTATAATTGTTCTAAATAAATTACTTCGTCCATTGATAGGGTAAAAAACCATTTCAAAATTTGACATTTAGTTTGTACCAACAAAGGATTATATAGTACAAGCAAAATATTGATATTCCGCTACAAAATTTTTGATGTGTCATAGCACTGGAAACTTGTTGCAGGCAACATACACAACATTAGGTAATAATTTTTTGACCACTGAATGAAGACATGTTGCAAATTCTATTCCACACCCGTTTTTAGCAAATTACTAGTAAGGGTTAAAAGCAATTGCGACTGAGGATATTTGCAAAGGTTTTCTTCAAAAATTACATTATAGATGTTTTCTTATCACTACAAGAAAAACGCTCAAAGGTGACGGTATGTCACCTTTTTGTCGCCAAAAAAGTGACGAAAATGAGACGAAAATTTCGCTACATGAAAAGTGACCATTTTGAGAGGGTTTGGAAACGACTTAAGTATGTCGTCTCCAAATCGTCTCCAAAGGCGTCTATTCGGTGACGGTTTTATAAGTCGTCACCAACAGGGAGACGGTTTTGAGACGCTTTATGTATATCGTCTCCAAACCGTCTCCTTTGTCTCCAAATAATCACCAATAGGGGGGTGGTTTTGAGACACTTTATGTATATCGTCTCCAAACCGTCTCATAATGCAACAATTTGGAGATGATTTTGTTAGTCTTCTCGAAATAGTTGCCAACCAGAGACAGTTTGGAGACGATTCATCTATGTCGTCTCCAAACCGTCTCCAAATGGCGGCAATTTGGAGACAGTTTTATGAGTCGTCTCCAAAACGTCGCTAGGAGACAGTTTAGAGCCGATTTCTCTATATCATCCCAAAGCCATGTCCTATTGGCTAAAACATATTATTTATAGCTTTTTCATAACCTAAAAACACTATAAATTATATTAAAAATTAAAGAAATTAAATCATCCAAAATGTCTAATATTTAGTATGGCATTACGTAATGACAATATAAACAATTGGTCCTTCAAAAAAATCACAAAATAAATGATACCCTATTAAAGGAGGATTATAAATGAGCTTGGAAAAGACAACTTTAATTTTCAATCCATATATTGATAATTAAGGATTACATCTGAGTCGTAACAAAATACGGCATACCAAGTACATAACACCTAACAACGTACATAATCACAACAGGCCGAATACATTCTCACAATAACGAACAAACCACATCATCTAGTTATCGAAAACTAAGTTCATATTCCTAACCTTAATATGCTAAACTTAACCGAAATATTAGGGGAAACACTTGGGAAAATAAATCTTCAGCATTTTTTCAAAAACTAGTTGATGAACTTGAGCTTGTGAAATATAGTCGTCTTCCTTTGGCGGAGCATTAAGATCAATATTCCGTTTCACACCTTTTTTCAAAGTCCATTCAATTTTTTCTTGCGTGTTGTCATTTTCTTTTGTAAGACGAAGATACTGTGACTGTTGTTGTTCCTTCTCACTCATGGTTGATAAAAAAAGGTTGATACTTACAAGATGGAAACCGAGTCATTCAACCCAAATGAAAGCTCTTTATATAGACACCAACACATTGGAAACCTTTCGTTTTCCGTCTCCTTTTCGTCTCCTATAGGAGATGATTCAGAGACAGAAAAAAGGATGTCATCTCCAATTCATCTCCAAATTGTGTATCGATTTGTCTAATCAGTTGGAGATGGCGTGTACGCCACTTCTTGTCAGTGTGAGGGGTTGAGAACCTTCCGTTTTTCATCTCCTTTTCGTCTCTAATCAGAGATGAATTGGTGACGGAATATCATTGTCGTCTCCAATTTGTCTCCAAATTGTGTATCGATTTGTCTAATCAGTTGGAAATGGCGTGCATGCCACTTCTTGTCAGTGTAAGGGGCTGAGAACCTACCATTTTATGTCTCCTTTTCGTCTCTAATCGGAGACGAATTGGTAACGAAATATGATTGTCATCTCCAACTCATCTCCAAATGGTGATATATCGATTTTTCTAATTAGCTAGAGATGGCGTGCACTCCAGTTCTTGTCACTGGGAAGGCTGAGAACCTTTTGTTTTCCGTTTCATTTTCATCTCTAATCAGAGCCGAATTGGTGACAGAATATGATTGTTGTCTCCAAATGGCACGATTTTCTCGGGGAGGGCTGAGAAGATTTCATTTTTTGTCTCTAATCGGAGACAAATTAGTTACGGAATATGATTGTCGTCTCCAATTTGTCTCCCATAAGAGACAGAATGGAGACACGCTTCAAGGTATATAATTGAAACAAATACGAGACATTAAAATCATGTTAAATATATAATATTTAGTTGTTATTAAATTAATGTTGTCATCAACTTATTAAATAAATTAATATTGCTTTTTAATAATAAAGTAATCTAATAATGATACTTATGAATTATATTAAAATTTATAATTACTTGGTAAATAATTTTTTGTACCTAGAATTAAAGTTAATATTAATAATTAAATTATTATTACCAAATTGTTGATGAACTTATAATTAAAGTACTAATTAAATAATAAATATGAGATTACAAAAATTGTAAGAGGTAGGTATCTTAATTACTTTAATTCTCCCATAAACTTTTAAAAATTTATCTTATTAATTCCTTTTTAAAATAAAGGAACATAAATTTTTCAAACAAAGTAAAAAAGCATAGGAGACGGACCAATCTGTCTCCCAAAAGGAGACGGACAGTCTGTCTCTATACTTTTGGGAGACGGACCCAGTGTTTCTGTCTCCACTTCTTTGGGAGACGGCCCAAAAGGTCCGTCTCCTTGGGAAACAAACCAATTGGGTCCGTCTCCAAAAATGGAGACGGACCCAATTGGTATGTGTCCCAAAAGGAGACGAGCCCAAAAGGTCCGTCTCCGGGTTCGTCTCCAAAAAGAAGACGGGAAGGAGACGGACCCTGGTTCGTCTACCGTGTTTTTCAAAAACCCACGGCCAGCATAGCATTTAAAGTGCTGTGCATATATATATTTTTTAATCTACAAGGGAGACGGACCAATTTGGACCAGTCCATAATACCCTACCCCCACCCCTTCCTACCTCTAAACTTTCCTTCTCCACCCCCAACCCCTCCATTTCTCAAACCACATTAAGGTTATATATATGTATATGAAATGTATATGTATATGTAGATGTAGATATAGCTATATATATATATATGAAATGTATATGTATATGTAGATGTATATGTATATGTATATGTAGATGTATATGTAGATGTAGATATATATGTATATGCATTTGTGTATGTGTATGTATATGAGTTTATATATATATATATATATACATATACTTCTATATTTTTGTTTTTTTTTTGTATTTTTTGGGGTTTTTGTCTATATTTTTTTCCAGTTTTTTTTCTTTATTTTTCAGTTTTTTTTTGTAATTTTTTGTTTAATAAATTTTTGGGTTTTTTTTATGTTTCAGTTTTTTTTTTCTATTTTATATTGAATTTTTTCCTTTATTAATTATTTATATATCTATATATATTTTTTTAATTTACGTTTTAGTTTTTTTTTTATTTTCAATTTTTTTTTTTTTCGTTATTTGTTATTGTCATACTATACATTTTAGTATTTAATATTTTTTTCTGTTTTTAATTTTTTTTCTTTATTGTTCATTATTGTTTTTTAATTTTTTTTTAATAATTTTTGTTCTTTATTGATGTTTTAGTTTTTTTTTTCAGTTTTTTATTTTTATTTTTTTTTAGTATTTGTTGTTGTGATATTTTGCATTTTAGTTTTGTATGTTGTTTTCAATTTTTATTTTTCTTCGTTTATTAATTATTTTAATATTTATTAATTTCAGGAATTTGCTATTGGACAAACCGTAATATGTGTCAGGTTAGTATTGTAATGTGTTTAATACCATCATGACTCTGCTTATTCTATATGAATGGTGTTAATCCTATGTTTGGGAATGTGTTTTCATTTATGTCACTTCCTGTTTATAAATGTTTAGTTTCATGAATATGGTTTGATTTAAATAATTGAAAATTTTGAGTTAGTTGATCTTTTGATATTTAATGTTTTATAAAAAAGTTACAAGACTAGTCTAATTAAAAATACAAATTCCTATTAGTGTTGTGTATTATGTTGGTGCCACGTGCCATTAATTAGGAAGTAATGATATTATAACAAATGTATTATAATATATACAAGAAAGGATAAGAGTGATCAATATGATTGTACCGTGTACGAATAATACATCCTGACTGTTAATAGGCACGTCAAGGAAGTCTATAACTTTGCCAAACCTCTAACTTTGATAGACATATATTTATTTATATCAACAATATTTATTTTATTGCATAGGAAGTTATTGGTCAACATAAATTCGCCAGTTCTTGTAACGATATTATACAGTTCTTGTTTTAAATGGAATTTCATTGTCATTGTTTGAGTCCCAAGTGCAAGCTCATCTTGTTAGTTCATTATTAATTCAATTTTCCATTGGCATCATTCTATTGCGACCTAATAATACCCTAATATTGTATCACCTTCAATTCTCCAAAATCTTATCCAAAACTTAGGTGTACTACAGTAAAATATAAAATGGAGTCATCTCGTGCATGGATGGACCATAGACTAACACCCGATAGACAACTTAAAGATGAATTTATCAACGGTGTAAGGGAATTTGTTGCGTTCGCATGTAGTCAAAGGTATTACATGGATGGTGAAAAAATAAGATGCCCATGTGCGAAATGCAAAAATCGTAGATTTGAACTACCTGATGATGTTAAGATCCATCTTTGTAAGAAGGGGTTCATGCCAGATTATTATGAATGGATTGCACACGGGGAATATGTGTCCAATTATCATGGTCCGTCACAACATAATGTTATAGATGAGAATTGTCCAGGGGTAACAGAACTAAATAATTATTTGAGAATGATAATTGATGCTGCTGGATCGGAGTTCTTATTGGATAATAACGAAACATGTGAAGCACCGAATGCTGATGCACAAAAGTTTTTTGATCTGGTTGATACTGCTAACGAGCCATTGTGGGATGGATGTGAACATCGCACTGTGTTATCTACTGTGTGTCATTATATGAATAACAAATCTGAAGAGAATATAAGTGAAAAATGCTTCAACAGACTCATTGCTGAAGTTAGGGAAATGTTGCCAGATACTAATAAGATGCCAAAAAATTTGCACCTGTTCAAGAAGGTAATAAAGCCTTCAGGGTTGGGATATGAGAAGATAGATGTTTGTATAAATGGATGTACATTATTCTACAATGACAGAAGTCGCTTAGAAAATTGTCCCCGTTGTAGTCACCCTCGATTCAAGCCATCAATACGTGGTAATAAATGGGGTTAACTTATAGCCCACCAACAATTAAGGTTTTTTCCATTGACCCCTAGGTTGCAAAGATTATACATGTCAAAGACTACAGCGGAACATATGCAGTGGCACAAGAAATATGTAGTTGAAAATGGTAAACTATATCATCCATCTGACGGTGAGGCATGAAAACACTTTGATAGATCTTATCCTGATTTTGCATCTTAACCAAGAAATGTTCAGCTTGGTTTGTGCTTGGATGGGTTTAACCCTCACAGTTCAAATGTTATACCTTATTCTTACTGGCCCGTGATAATCACACCTTACAACCTCCCACCGTGGATGTGTATGAAAGACCCTGTTATGTTCTTGATACTCCTTATACTTGGTATGAAATGTCCTGTTAAGTACATTGATGTGTATTTAGAGCCTCTAATCGATGTTATGGTTAGAAGGGATATCTTCCTATGATGTGGGAATGCAAAAGAATTTTCAGTTGAGGGCAGCTTTAATGTGGACAATTAATGACTTTCCAGCATATGGTATGTTGTCTAGGTGGAGTACTTATGGTAAGCTGACATGTCTGTATTGTATGGAAAAGACAAAAGCTTTCCAATTGCTAGCCGGTAGGAAGACTAGTTTCTTTGATTGTCATCGTCAATTCTTACCACGACATAGTGTTCTACGGCATGACAAGAAGAATTTTATTAAGGGTTGAGTTGAAATATCTACTCTTCCGTCAAGACTAGATGGTGAACAACTATGGGATAGAGTGAAACGTTACCCTAAAATCAACGAAATGGAAGAAGATAAGCTCCCCAGTTTTGGGGTTATGCACAATTGGACCAAGAGAAGTATTTTTTGGGATTTGCCTTACTGGAAAACACATCTTGTGCGACACAATTTGGACGTCACGCATATTGAGAATAATGTTTTTGATAACGTCTTCAATACCGTGATGGGTGTGAAAGGAAATACAAAGGACAACCTGTCACGCCCCGACCCGACCCTGCAAATGGCCAAGCCCGGACCCGACACACGGACGGAGTCTCCTCTGTACCGCGGACGATCCGAAAACCCTAAAATCAATATAATACTTGCGAACGCCAAATAATAATCAAAACAAGCCAACTTTCTTTAAAACATACATTTCTTATTATCCAACTTTCCAAACCAAAAATGATATGCATACTACACAACTACTTATGCCACTAATCAATTCCATTAGCATGCATTTTCTTACTAGTCACAAGAGTATAAGTTACAACATTACATTCTTCCAACTTATACAACATAAGACCGTAGAGGCCTCAAACTAGAAAATACATACAAGGCTACAAGCCTCAAAACAAAACGACATCCAAGCAATATACATATCATGCAAGGCTCGCACAAAAATCTGGCATCCAACCACCAGCAAAGCAAAGAAGTACAATCATGGGAACACCTCCACCTATTCCTCCTCCTCAATTACCTCGAGAGGGTCTGCTTCAACTACTCCTGTAAAAATATGGTATAAAAAGGAATGAGCAAAAACTATTGCTCAGCGAGGGCAATTGGTCTCAAGAACGGAGATGAGAGGAGTATGCAATGCAATTAGCCAAGCAATGTATACATATATCATACAGAGATATAATAAAGCCATCAACAAAGCATGGCAAGCATTAAAGCTATAAACACTCATTCAAAGGATACGATACTCTTTTCACGAGCAACTTTCATTCAAGAATTCGATGACGACGCGCCGGCCCAAACCACCTTATAACACCAGTTTGGAATACCCCGGAAGTATCCATCAACCTACGACCCAAATCTCCCTGGGAGGCAACCCAAGCGAGAAAGGGAATAGCAGCGGAGCTAGAGCAACCAACACTGGCAACCCGAGGCTACCCAGAGAGGCCCATCACTCACGCGCGAGACACTATGCAATGCAAGACTCGATACAAGGCGATAAACAAGCGATAAAGCCACACGTGGGAGAATAACAAAGTAGGTTACTCTCGCACGCAATAGCAGCAATTGATAAGCAATTCAATCCAAAACAACTCAAACAAGTATTTCAAGTAATTCTAAGCATTTTATAGGCATAAAGACAAAAAAACACACAAAAACACAAATCGGCCCCAACTATCAACACGCTACCATTTCCAAACGAGCCACGAGTTTTGGAAACCGACTTCGCCAACCCTCCTAGGTCACCATAAGGCACGTCTAAAGACCCCGAAACCTTACTTTACCCTAGAACTCGCGCAAGGCCCCGATTTCCCCCTTTCTCGTCTGAACTACATCTATAACAACCAAACACCCAACCAACGCCATAATCGTACCAAAAGTGCTTCCATGGCTACCCGAAGCAATGCCAACACGCAAAACGAGAAAACGCTAAAGTCGACCTAAACGACCCCGACTTTTCCAAAGGCATAATTTTTGTTTTTTCCACTACGCAACCCAAACAAACCACACATTTAAGCATTCTAGCATACCTAGCACGTTTCTACATCAACAGAAAACATAACAGCGCAACTTCAACGTTTCAAGGTTTTACTATTCACAAAACACTATTCATTTAACAATTTAATTTGCAATCACAACATTTAACCGCAGAAAATGTTACAAAGCTATAAATACATGTTCTACAAATGCCAAGGAACATTCTAGAAGCATCAAATCGCTTTAAATAACGATCTACGGATAAATCTCAAAATTGACTAAGTTAACATACATAACGTTTAAATGCGCAAATAACATGCTTCCCTCACCTCAGGTACTCCTAGTTGCTAGGAAAACAACGCTAGTTGCCTCGGAAATCACCCCGCACGAGCTCACGCGAAGATTGATCGATTAGAAGTTGAAAGGTTTTTTTTTTTCTTCTTGGAAACTCACGGCCAGAACTGCTCTGTTTTGCTGCTGTTTTTTTTTTATTTTGCTTAGTTTTAGCTTATAAGGTGTTAAATGGTCAAAGGGTCAAAGGTCCAAGGTCAAACTACTTAAGACTTGGTCAAAGGGCCCTATTTTGTGCATTTTAAAGTCATTTTATCTAAGGTAAGATCAATTAAAGCTAGCAACATTTAAAATATAAAATTTAAGTCATTTAAATACTAGTTTCACTATTTGCTGAGGACTAGAAATCGTTATCTAGCTATCGCTCCTTAAATGCAATGCACGTTGCGACGACGAGAAAGTAACAATTAATTCACAAAGAATTTAAGGAAATATAATTTTCAAAATAAAAAACAAAGAATTTTCACATTCCGGGCTCGGGTATTACACAACCTCAAAGCGAGAATTGATATTGATGAATTTTGTGACCGTCCAGAATTATGTGGTGTGAACCAACTGAAAATGGGTGTTTACACACTCCCTGTGGCAAGTAGAAGAACACTTCTTGAATGGGTTAAGGACCTATGAGTCCCTGATGGGCATTCGTCCAATTTGTCAAGGTGTGTGGATATGAAATACTTGAAGATGTCACACATGAAAAGTCACGATTGTTATGTGTTTATGGAGAGATTGCTTCCTATTGCATTACGTGAACTAATGCCGAAGTACGTTTGGGAAGCCTTTCCCAACTAAGTTTATTCTTCACCAACATATGTTGTACAACTCTTCAAAGATACGAATTGGAAATAATGCAAGAAAATATAGTTGTGATTCTTCGCAACTTGGAACAGATCTTACCTCCTGCCTTCTTCGATTCAATGGAACATTTGCCAATCTATTTGGTGTATAAGGAAATATGTTGTGGTCTTGTACAATATCGATGGATGTATCCATTCGAGAGGTTCTTGCAGCGCTTGAAAAGAAAAGTTAAAAATAAGGCACGTGTCCAGGGATCTATATGTGAAGCATATCACATCCTAGAAACGTCCATTTTTTGTTCATATTATTTCGAACCACACGTGGTAACTAAAACTCGCAGGGTTGGTAGGAATTACCAATATAACGAGGTGAACTACATTGAAGGATGTTTGTCTATATTTATTTGCTCGGGTTGTCCAATTGGAAAGGAAATAGTACGAACATTGGAGGATGAAGAACTACATGCAGCATACTTATATGTATTGATGAATTGCCCAGAGGTTTACCCCTATATCAGGAAAGGTTGCGGCACTTTAGTCTGTCTAGTATAAACTGTTAGTACTCATATGGAATAACCCATTAGAAATTAATTTATTTTGATTGTAGGTTGCTCGAGGAAAATCTTATACACCCCTCCCCCTCATTGACCCCTGCACAGATTCAAGACCAAATTGAGAGTTGCTTTCCGAAATGGTTATATGACCATGTAAGTACATATGCAACTAATGAATATAATCCTCTTAATTTGGATTATACCATTAACGACTTGTGATTTTTCCAACTAATCGGCACTAATGGAATAGACGACCATGTAAAATGCCTTTCTATGTGGCCAAGTTGTGAAGTACGCACATGGTCAAGATACTTGGTGAACGGATACAGATTTCATACCTTTGAATTTAGGAAATTCAAGTCCACAATGAATAGCAGGGTTTGAGTGAAAGGGGTTGCCGCTGGTAGTAATGAGGATGTTGGGTATTGTGGGATGGTAAAGCACATTATTGAACTGGAATTTCATAAACTTACCGTGCACCATGCTAGAGTAGTTCTTTTCAAATGTGACTGGTACGATTCTACAAAGGATAGAGGTGTAAAGTATCATTCTAAGTCCTAACTAGTTGATGTCAACATGAAGAGGAGATATCACAAATATGAACCGTTTGTGTTGGTAGAACAAGCATCTCAAGTGTACTATTGTAAATATCCAAGGGCCAGGAGGGATAGAAATTTTTGGCATTGTGTGGTTAAAATATGAGGTAAGAATTTCTCAGACGTGTCCAGACTGAAAAGAGAAGTAGAGGACCAATCAGCTTTCCAAACAGATGAATTGAATGTACTTGAAGTACAGCCTACTGATACGGTCTTACCTTCACTTTGTCATGAGTTGAGAGACAATGAATTGGAAAAAGATGAGTTAGAAGATGACAATGAAGAAGAAGAATAAGTAGACGAAGAAATACAAAAAGATAATAATGGTGATGATGACCCATTTGATGATAATGATGGTAATGACGATAATGATGATGCCGATGCCGATGATAATGCTGCATATGACACTTAGTTATTTTGTTTTTGTAGTGATATATGTGTTCCAATAATAGACGAATGGTTTTTGAAATTCCAAAATCTTTATTAGTCTATATGTTAAATTGAATATGTCTTTTGCCAAACACAATCATATCAGATGGTGAAGATTGCAACACGCTTAGTCATTTTATTACACTTGGGGCGTTACGGGATGGTGGGAATTCAGGAGGCCAAAGCATGTTGGCTAGCCGTAGCCAGTTAGGAGGGCAGCAATCGGCTGCAAGGGGTTCAACTGCAGGAGCGGCCCCGACTGGCCGTAGAGTAACAATAGGACCTCAATAAGTCGGCCGTGGATTCACGGGAACAAACACGTCTGCTGGTCATGGCTCATTCACATCTTCTATGATGTGAGACTGAGCCAGGGGATGCCTTACTCGCCGATGCCCACAAGAGATGGATCCCTTGCCTCTGCCTCCATATCTGTTTTGCGAAATAAATTAGAGGATACTCTAGTAGAGGATATATATATATATATATGTATATATTGCCATTGTACCAAAATTCACGGATCCATGACTTATTCGGACTTTGTTTGAAAATTGTAGATAGATTCCTTATAGAGCAAAAAAAGAGGTAAAAATGCTATAATTGTCGCGTATACCGAGGCCTAGCCCAGTTGGAAACATGTTCCAAATAATGTCCGAGACAGATGGTTCTCTACATTTAAGGTACGAAGTGCATATTATTATAGCACAACTTTGTAATAATAAAGTTATATCTACGTATTAGCTTTATATTATTGTATTATAGAAAGTATACAAATGGTTCCCTTATGATGAACCTGCCATTCGATACGTGTTCAATGCTAGAGCCCAACACTGCATTCGAAATCTTTTCAACAAGGGTCGTGCCAAAGAGAAGAAACCAAGGACCGGCAATGCTGTATAGGAATCACTGAATGAGAAATGGGGTACTCCGGAATGGATTGCAATTTCTGAGCAAAATTCAAAAATCGCCTCAATTCTCCTTCACCGCACTTTTTAAGTTGTATCCCATATCCGGAGGCTAAGAGGAGATTGGTATGTATTGAATTTTTCTTTATGCATGATAATTTGTCTAATTAGCGAAAAAGGTAGACTTATTTTTCAATTATCAATTGTATGTTTTTGTGCCCCACTAATTCAGGAAGAGGAACGTGGGGAACCTGTGATCCGTTTCGATGTGTTCGTAAAGGCTCATCGCAAGGGTCACGAGGGTTCATTTTCAGACCCCCACGGTGAAACAGACTGCGGTATGTAATTTTGATACGTAATTGGTAGTTAATTAGTTCATCTCTAAAAATGGATGCATTGTTGTTGTTTTTTATATTATTTCTTCTAAAACTTGGTAATTAGGCCGTAGAGAACATTTTTATTGATTCGTAATTAGTTTATATCATATTTTATCGTAGTTGAAAATTTTAGGTTGAATAAAGGCTTATTTTTTTCTGTAGGAAAACCGTGTATCGTAGCTGAACTAAGATATTCATAATCATTATTATGTCATGTTACCATCATGTAGTGGCTTAGAATTGCAATTGGAATGTTTAATTTAGTAGGTGGTGTTGGCTGGAATTTTCTTGACGATTGGATTTTGAAGCCTTTTGGGTGGTTTTGAGTCGAAGTTGGTTGTCTTGCCATGTAATATCATAAGCCTTTTTGCTTTGTATAGTTGGTTAGGCTTATGAATTCCTTTATATTATGTGTATGTATGTTTTTAAGTGTGTTGTTGTATTGTCGTGGACAGCTTAAATTGTGGTTGGTTTGTTTGTGGTTGGTTGGTTTTTGAATGATGATTTGGTTGTATATGGATATTTATAATTGTTGTGCAGGTTTAAATATTTTGGGAAAGTCATATTACAGAGTTATAATACCAAAATTTCATCGCGTATGTAACTTGATTATAAGAGGGGTCGAGTTGGGGCTTCACATTGCCTTATTCCTCTAAATCTTATCAAAACAATTGATGTTCTTTCCCTTTTTATGATAAACTGCAAGCTAGGTATAATAAGTTGGTGGAACAGGCAAAGCAGGCACAGCAGGCGTCTGAGGAAAGTTCAACGAGCATGCCTGTTGATTATGATGCCCTATTTCTCCAGGTTGTTAGAGGGAGCAACAAAGGCCGCGTATACGGGATGGGCTCTCAAGCTTCTGTGGGGTCCATACACAGCGTTCCATCTTCAAGACGCCATATGATAGAGATGGATATTCAACTAGCTGTTGCCAAAGCAACAGACGAGGCGGTGCGTAAACTACGAGAAGATTAGGTGGAGAAGATACGTAAACTTAAGGAAGAGAATAACGTACATCTCCGACGACTTGAAGACCAGATTGCGAAACTCGTGCAACAGTTCAGTACTCCTCTACAACAACAACCTCATGATGGTGATCAAAGGGATGATCAACGCGACTGATAATTGTCCAATCTTTATATTAATGGTTATGTAACATAAAGAATGTTTTATGATGTGTGTACTTTAACTTCTGAACATAAAATGTGTACATTACAATCTAATTACGCGAGTTTCATGTTTGTTTAATAGGTATGTCAAGCCTTATAAAATTTGGGACTGTATAACAGGTTGATTTTGAAATTTTTGTAAAAACAAAAATTTTAAAAAAATTCATAAACTACGACGAAAAAGAGATGATTTGTAAAAATCCAAAAAAGCGACAAAAAGAAGACGACATGGAAACGGAGACGACGTCAAAAATGAGACGAAAAGGAGACGATGTGAAAACTGAGACGAAAAGAAGACGACGTGGAAAAGGAGATGAAACAGAGATGACGTGGAAAAAGAGACGAAACGGAGACGATGTGGAAAAGGAGACGAAACAGAGACGACGTGGAAAGAGAGACGAAACGGAGACGACGTGGAAAAAGAGACGAAAATAAGATGATGTGGAAAAGGAGACGAAAAGGAGACGATTTATAAATGGAGACGACACAATGGAGATGATTTGGAGATGACTTGAAGTCGGAGACCAAGCGGAGATGATTTGGACATGTAGACGAATTAGAGACGAACTAAAAGGGAGACGACTCGGAGATGATTATTATGGAGACGGAATGGAGACGAATATAATTTGCGACGAAAAGGGGACGATTTTGAATTTCGTCTCCATTTGAGACGAAATTCAAAATTGGAGACAGTTTGAAATGTGACGGCACATTTTCGTCTCCTTTTGCAAAAAAAATGACGAAAAGGAGACAAAAATTAGCCGTCTCCATTTCTGAAATTTCTTGTAGTGTATTTGGAATGATTTTGAGTAGTTTTGGCAATAATTTGTAGTACTCTCGCTACTATCTTTGTTAATTTTTACAACCTTTTTATAAAAGCATAAGCATACTTTCTACAATCGCAATTTCACTGTTGTTAAAGATAATTAATGAGTTGATTTAAAAGTTTAAACCGCTAATGAAGGATTTATTTAATTTTTTTAATTGACAACAACACACGACCTAACGTAAAGGAAAGAATTTATTTTTTTTAATTGAACTACACTTGAGAATAACGTTTTAAATGAGTAACGACTAAACTCAAGGATAAAGGGTCAAAGCAAAAGAAACTTTCTTTTTAGTCCAGCAGTCAAAGCAAAAGGGGTTTTCATTTGTAACGCAAGCAGCATTAAGGGACCATCCAAAAGCCCCTTCCAAACTTAAACAAAGGTACATCAGAAGGTGAGTCGTGAGAATGCATCTCTTTATAATAGAGAAATTTTTGAACCTGAAAAAAAAAAAAATCCTTATGATAATGGGTTCTGATATCATGTTATATATGCTGATCATCTCATCTAAAAGTTTGAACTTTCAGCATGAGATTTATTTATTTATTATTTTCAACAAGTATTATTTTTTCACTGCTTTATAAAGACATAGTTCTTATACTTGTAAACTTATCATTTGTTCTTAAAAGACTTATCTTTAACAAAAGTGCAACCATTCTTTAACTAATCGAAATACCTTAACAAAAAATGGTTACATAATACAGATACAACAATGTTAGGGATTAAAAAAAAAAAAAACTATTGTAAAAGGCTTGAATTTAATATGAGAATTGTGAAAACTGGTGCTAGAAGTCATCTAGTATGACAGTTCGTTAAATTTGAGCGTTATAAGAAAACTAGAATGGGACTTTAATAACATATGGCATGCGTCACCATCCAATAATCCACTTGTACACCTGACTTTTAGAAAATTGAGAGTTAATTACTGATATTCAGAGTTACTGGTATTTTAATTGAGTTGAAATGGAAATGAAATGTGAACCTAATCTTCAAATGAAATTTGTTTCCTATTAAACGAGGTGTCGACCTAATCTTAACTTGTCTGTGTAGTAGTGAGATTATTTAACAAGTCAAGTTCCCTAATAAACATAAAGTTAGAGAGAATGTGGTATGATTTTATTCATGAACGATGTGATCCACGTTTATTATTGTTAAAATTTCCTTCTCTTAAGCAATTAATTAGTATACTACATTATTGCCCATTTAAAGAGGAGTGAGTGAACATAGAAGAAATGACGAATTAATTAAGACACTTACAAAAACTTGATCAAGTCAAACATAAACATGGACTTGCAACTTGCCACATGCTATTGTATATCATTGCGCAAGTCGTTTCATTTACTCCATCATCCAATTCTTTATTCTTTTGTTCATCATTGTGTCATATTATATTTTGTAGATTCAGTCCTTTTCAATTGTGGTAAAGGGCATATCATTATTGTTTATCCATTCCTAGCTTAAGTTTAAAATTACATTCAAATCCACCTCTGATTGAGCAACCGAACTTCGAAATATTCTGTATTTTAGAGTAAATTATATAAGTGTGGAGCTCTTCCCATGATATTAGACGACAAGCAAAGGAGACTTCAAAAGTTTTTCTTTATTTCTTTGGCGTGCAAAGTCTTTCTTTAGGATAAAGGTAAAATTTAGTATATTATTTTGGATAAAGGTCTAGTTTAGTCCATTATTTTTTATGTAAATGACACTTTTATCTATTTTCTTTTAAAATGAACTTTTTAGTCCATTATCTTTGGTGTAAATGACATTTTCATCAATTATCTTTCAAAATGAGACTTTAAATCCAAAAAGTTTAACATCAAAGACGATATTAGTCCAATATATATATTCCAATATATTTTGAAGTAGAACTGACAACGTGACTTATGTGAAACATATTAAACTAAAAGGTTCATTTCGAAAGATAATCAATGAAAGTGTCATTTACACAAAAAAATAATGGACTAAAAGGTTCATTTTGAAAGATAATGAATGAAAGTGTTATTTACACCAAACATAATGGACTAAACTAGACCTTTACCCCTTTATTTTTTATGTAATTTTTACTTTCACCTATTATCTTTCAAAATAAATCTTTTAGTGTATTATCTTTTGTGTAAATGACACTTTTATCTATTATTTTTCAAAATTAACATTTTAGTCCAATATATTTTACATCAGTGACGCCGTTAGTCCAATATGTTTCCTCCAATATGTTTTAAAGTTGGAGTAACGGCGTCATTGATGTAAAACATATTGAACTAAGAGGTTTATTTCGAAAAATAATGGATGAAAGTATTATTTACACTAAAAATAATAGACTAAAAAGTTCATTTTTAAAAAATAAAAAATGAAAGTGACAATTACATTAAATATAATAGATTAAATTATACCTTTACGCCCTTTCTTTATTTCGAATCTAAGAGGGTGCTTGGCTCAGCTAACATGGAGAACAATATCTTATAAGCAATTTTAGTGCTTATAAACAACGCAAGTTACAAACTGGAATAATATTCTGAAGATATGCAGGTGGTTGTAATAATCAAATTACCTTAATTAAACTCTATTATTTCTTTGAAACTTAATTCTTATCTTCACGACCAAGTTTCTTGATTTTATTTTATTTTTGTTAGTAAAAAAAGAATTCATCATAACCACGAAGAAAGATCAGAACCAACATATTGTCCATAAAGCAATAAAAAAACTCAATTGACCCATACATTATGTGTTCATACGTTGTTGCTAATTATAATCATGAACTTTTCATCCCAAAGGAACTTCTCTCCCTTCGATCGCTATTGCCAATATGAACACCTCACGTATTTTATTACAACATACAAGAAAAAAATATACAGTTATAAGCAGTAAGTGAAAAATAAACATCTGGTAAGATTAAACAAAAGATAAAGAAAGAAAAGAGATGAGATCGTAATCAAAGGAGATAAAGAAAAATAAAAATAAAGAGAGAAAAATTAATAAAAAAAGAGAAAAATAAAATAAAATTAATAAAGGAAAAGAGAGAAATAAAATAAATTTATTTAGTTGACATGTCACCTAGGGCCATTAGACCAGCTATGTGATATGGTTCTGAGTGTTGGGCGGTGAAATACCAACACGTCCATAAAATGTCAATGGCCGAGATGAGAATGTTGAGATTGATGTGCAAAAAAATTAAGAAGAATAAGACTAGGAACAAGGTAATCCGTGAAAGAGTAGGAGTGGCCCCGATCGAGGATAAGATGAGAAAGAACCGTTTGAGATGGTTTGAGCATGTTAGGAGAGGAACTGTAGATGCGCCAGGTAGACGGTGTGAAGGTTTAGAAACAACACATAAAAAGAGGGGTAGAGAAATACCTAAGTTGACTTGGACAGAGTCACTTAGATGAGACTTTGTGAGTATGGAGCTTACAGAAGAGTTAGCTCTCAACAAAAATGAACGACGTCGTTTAATCCATATAACTGATCCCACCTAGTGGAATAAGGCTCAGTTTGGTTTGGTTTGACATGCCAACTGTTAGCCTAAAGGCTTTGATCTCATATTTTGATAATAACTAAATCTAAATCAAATGATCTATAATGTATAATCATAATTTGTACAAAGTGTATACATCTCAGTTAGTCATAGATAGGAAACCTCTTCAATGGCAAAATCCAATCCAAGCTTCTCAAATGGCAAAATCTAAATTGCTCAAGATTCAAAATAAAATCTCAGAAATCAAAGAGGGAGTCATAAGTGGAGAAGTGGCGACATAAGGGGTACCGACTTTATTTGTTGTTGTTGTTTTCTCTTTTTAATTTCATGATAAAGCTCAATGAAAAATATTTTAAACTCTTGGTTTATAAAATTGTTTTAAATCTTTACAAGAGTTTTGAAAAATATTTTTTGGGCCTTTGAATACTTCAAAACCCCATTCTTAAAGACTCCTAAGTTTATGAGTTTTCGAGAAAATTCTTTTGAACTTTCAAAGCTTCAATCTGTATGCAGAACGAGTCATCCGGTCGAGCATCCAGTCGACCGGGTCCTTGATGACTCGAACGAAAGTAATTTAGGCAAAAAAGAATGCTTTGATCTAGTCAAGCGACCAGATTCCTGATGACTCACCCGACAATGAGTTTGGCAAAAAGAATGCCTTGATTCGGGCGATCATCCGGTCGACCGAATGGTGCAGGTGTTTGAAAAATATAGCCGTTATAAATCCGTTGGCTTTAGTTTCTATATATTTTTAAACATTCGATTTGCCAAAATCAAATCTTCCAACTACAAGCAATTGTTTCAAATCTTTTAGATCATCAAAAACACATTCCTTACACAAATCTTTGAGCTTTAACTTGCAAATCATTGAGCATTCAAGAAGAACATTAAATTGTATTAATTTACTCTTGAAGAGAGATATTGTACTCAACATTTATTTTATTCCTATTGTGAGATAAACACTCTAGATCTATAGCTTTGAGTGATTCATTGTATAGAGTAAGTGAGAAATCTTCTTTGTGGATTCAAAGGAGTGAAGATGTCTGTACTACTTTTGTGGACTCAAGAGAACTGGTATTGTTGGTTTATACTTTTCACCAACTTGTGAAGAGACACTTCTAGTGGAAATCCTAAGGGAAGGTAACCTTGGGTGGTGGATGTAGATTAGCGAACTACCGTAAATCAATGTGTTCGTCTTCTATTCCTTTTATTTTCGTGCTTTCATTATCGTATACTCTACGTATTTGATAATTTGCTTGTTCAATATAAATTGTTTTTATTAAAATTTTAATTGGTAGTCATTAGCTAAATACTTAATTCTCCCCCTCCCCCTCCCCCTCCCCCTCCCCCTCCCCCTTTCCCTTTTTAGGTATATTTGCCTTACACCAATTAAAAGGTGATAATTAAATAATAAAAAAGTGACATCTAACATTACTCATGTTATAAAATAATTAGTTGAATAGACATTTATCTCACGTGGTCATAATTATCTAACGCTGAAAAAGGTAAGGTGAGATGGTATCTTGTATTCTACGTTCTAGCAAACTCTAATAACAAGCAATGTGGTGGAAGTAGAGTTATTCTTTCCCAGTATTACATTGCTATAGATAGGTCTTTCCACATTATTAAAGCTATATCAACAGAAATCAATAGAAATGACTATTCTCATTCTATTTTATTTACTTTCTCTTTATCTCTTTTTATCAATTTCATAAAATATTAGTAGCACGATAGGCCAATTTCTTTTCAAATTTGACCAACTTATTTACTTCAAAATTATTTTTAGTTTTAAAACAATAAAAAATCTGCTTATAGTTTGAATTGTGATGAAAAATATATATATAAATTAACGTCAAATAAGAAGTTTTCATAGATATCATCACGACGTCTGTACCTATATATATATTTTTCATCACAATTCAAACAATAATGATTTAATAAGCTAACTAAAAAGTAATAATTAGATGATTAAAAAAAAATAACATCTAACGTTACTCATGTTATAAAATAATTAATTGAATAGATATTTATCTCACGTGGTCATGATTATCTAACGCCGAAAAAGGTAGTGTTAGATGGTATCTTGTATTCTACGTCCAAGCAAACTCTAAGAGCAAGCAATATGGTGGAAATAGAGTTATGCTTTCCCTGTATTACATTGCTATAGATAGGTCTTTCCACATTATTAAAGCTATATGAACAGAAACCAATAGAAATTACTATTCTCATTCTACTTTATTTTATTTACTTTCTCTTTATCTCTTTTTTATCAATTTCATAAAATATTAGTAGCACGATTGGCCAATTTCTTTTCAAATTTGACCAACTTATTTACTTCAAAATTATTTTTAGTTTTTAAACAATAAAAAATCTGCTTATAGTTTGGATCGTGATGAAAAAAAAAAATAAAAATTAACGTCAAATAAGAAGTTTTCATAGATATCATCACGACGTCTGTCCCTATATAGCTAATGCGAGATAAAAGCTTTGCGTTTTTGATTTGTTGTTCGAACTGGACAATCGAGGGAAACTAAACATTCAATGAGTAAGAGTAATTACATTTTTAAGGAGTAAATTGCTTGGAGTCCACTTAATTTAGTAAAAGTGCATAGAACCTCTTTGTATTGTCAAAAGTAACACATCATTTCTCTCTGGTCAATAGAATGGGTGCATACGCCCCCCAATAAATATTATAAAATTACTAAAGTTCACAAGATATGAATTAGTTTGGTGATTAGACACAAGTATGTTTATTTGGATGACTCAAGTTTGAATCCCCATAGCTACTATTGTAATTTTTTTTCCTAGCACTAACTCAAGGCCCCACCAACCTCCAATAGAAAAAAAAAAAAAAAAAAAAGGGTAGTTGTTGTATTTTTTTTTTGGCTAGTAGTCTACTAACTCAAGGCCCCACCAACCTCCAATACAGGCATACAAAAAACATGAAAATCTTTCAAAAATAAGGATATGTAAACGTTTTCAAATAATAAAGTTAGCCAGTTAGTCAATGACCCCCTTTACTTTTATTTTTATTTTTATCTCCTTTGATGATTAAACCCACTTTAATTTCTTTTAAAAAATTCTAATTTCTTCTTTTGTTTTACTTAGTTCTTCTCGAAACTCATTCCCTTTTTCTTCACCATCTTCCATCCCCAATCCCTTCTTTCTAACCATTTTAAATTCTTAGTTCTTGGATAATAAAACACACTCCAACATAGTCACGTAAACCTAAGGTAATATATCATGAAAAAATTATAATATGCTTATTTACTAATTTTTCTTAGCTATATAATTTTATGAATGCATAATTTTTTATTTTTAGAGTGGGTGAACATCTTAATGCAAGACACCATAGGTGACTAAGGTAAGCAATTTGACTGAAATACTTCTCATAATAATTTTTAGTGTATATATTTTTTTTCTTACTTATATTTAATAGTCAATTTTCTGTAATAAATAGATAATTTTTAGTGTGTTTTTATGTTTGTTTGATTAAATGTAAATATATCATTGTGTTTGATTAAATTTTTTAGTTAATTTCTTATTATTTATTTTTCAATAATAGCTAATTATGAATATTTATTATGAATTAACAATGACCTAGTCAAATTTATTTAGTCTTGCTGTGATACTTAATTTATTTAATTGTTTACATGACTAGCTAGTATAATCATGTTGAATGTTGCTTTAGTACAAAACTGTACAAACTACAAAATACCTTGAAGTAGAATTAACTAAAAAATACTGTACAAAAAACACTCTACACTCTTTTGTACTAACCAAAAAATACTATACAAAAAGCACAATACAAAAAAAAAGAAAAAAACACTCCCCTCCCCCCCCCCCCCAAAAAAAAATTGATTTTCTAGCTCTGCCCTTGACAGTACTTCACACACACTCACACATGCACAACGTGACGTTTGGGTTAGAATTTGGGAGAATACACACACAATCGAACACACTCACACGCATACTTACACTTGAACATACACATACATACAACAAGATTTAGGAGTTTGGGTTTGGGGTTTGGGATTTGGGATTTGGGATTTGGGGGTTAAGGATATAGGATTTGGGGGTTAGGATTTAGGATTTAGGTATAGGGTAGGCTAATAGGTAGAGACAAGGGTGGGGTGGGCTACTAGGGTTGGGGGTTGAGGGTTGGATTTTTCTTCTTTTTATTTTTTAGTAGGGAAAATGATAATAATACCCCTATAGAGGATGAGGTATGGGCCATTTTGTCTTTTTAAATGCAATTTCATTAAAAGGTACAAACAAATTGCAAACAACTTGCGCGAGATTTACTCGTTATTATCTTTAACCTTTTTTTTTACAAAGTACTTTTAACAACATATAGGGTCTCATGAATTTTTAGTAAACTAGAGAGGGGCTCCAAGCAATTTAACATGTTTTTATGAGTGAGAATCGAAGTGTTGGAGTAGTGAGTAGTTAAAGGTAACCAACCAATTTTATGGCTTTCATTTTTAATGCAAACCGAAGTTTTTCTGAAATTGGATGCTCAATTATTGTGAAGATATGCCTTAAAATGATCTCCCAAATATTGAAAATAATAAGCAACACGCCACTAGGACTTTGGTCCAGTGGTATGTTACTCACTGTGTATACAAGAGATTGTGAGTTCAGGTCTTACTAGTAACATTGTACGACACTAGACTTCCCTTGAATTTATAAATAATAATAATGATAAGCAACACATTCTCAAAACTGTTACGGTTAAAACTAGAATTTTATAAACGGTTGCACAAAATGAATATTAGAAGCTATACTTAAGAAAAATTACTGCACAGCATAATAATTGAAATAATAGATAAAACTGTTGCAGAAACTTTAATTTTATATGATAGTTCACAAATCTATAGGAAAAACTACCTAGTTATGGCAATGATTAGTAACTTCAACCATAAATTCGCAATGATCAAAATGAGATATTATAAGTGACGAGGGAGACCCTGAGCTGAGGTAAGATATCCACACCGAGCTGAGACAAGCACACCCGAGCCAAAGCCAGTGTATTCAGCTAATGCCCAACTTGGATGCTGATCCGACCTCACCTTGACCCAGGAAAATCCCCGACCTCTGTGCCAGCTGTTCTGATAAGACATAAAGCTCTGATGAGACATAAAGTGTGTCACATTAAATGCTGTCAGATCCAAATTTAGTATAAATAGAGCTCCACCCCCCATATTTAAGAGGTAACTCGTCATTAATGCTCTCATCTACTTTGTCAGCTCGGACATACTAATCATTCGCATGCCCGATGAGAAAATCTGAGTCGTTACCCCGCCTTTTCCTTCCTTTTCATTGTGCAGGACCAACAGCCAACCCGAAAGTTCAACTTGGAAGCCGACCCGAGAATTCAGCTAGGCAAGGCGAATCAGTCCACCTCAACTGCGAGTTTACTGACCTCGACAGTTTGGCGCCGTCTATGGGAACAGAGTTCTTTCTATTACTCTTCTCACCACTCATTGAGAAACCATCATGGTACAAATTAGAAGCCACAGCTCACCGGTAGAGGACTCACCCAACCTGGATGAGGAACTCAAAACCAACCAAGCGCCTAGCCAAGACCCAACCCAAACCGACGTTGGAATGAGCCAACGTATACACTTAGCCTCACAAATCAACCCCTCTATAGATGGAGACCTTAACTCCGACCTTCTACCAGAGATGAGAATGATGCTCAGGATGTTCGAGAAACTTAAGGAGCAGGTAGCCCGGCTAGTTGCGGAGCTGCGTCGCGGCCCACGCGTCCACAGTTTCACATCCCAGCCCCAAGGCAAAAATGGTCGCAAGACGAAGAAGGCTTCCTCGGGTCGGTGGCGAGACCCGAAGAGGCAAGAAGAAAAAAGGCGGCATATGCCGACCCTGAGCAGGCCAAGACCGTGGTTGCCATAGCCAAGGTCATTAACCAGCTCAGTGTAAGCCCGCTCTCCCCTGAGGTACTAGCCACGCCATTGCCCACCGGTAATCGGATGCCCAATCTAGCACTCTATAATGGCGACGGAGACCCCGCCAGCCACTTGCTCAACTCTGATCACCATATGACTTTACATGATATGACCGACCTCATGAAGATGAAGATATTACCAACCACCCTAGTTGGCAATGCCTTGGACTGGTTCCAAAAACTTTGTCACAGCTCTATTGCAAGTTTTCATTAGCTGGCAGGGGCTTTCTTGTCCTGCTTCGTGGGGAGCCGACGTGAAGCCCATCATACTTCATCATTGTTGTCGGTGAAGCAGCATAAAGGAGAAAGCCTGAGGGCTTACACAACCCGATTCAATGAAGAGTCCCTCAGAATTTCTAACCTAGAGGACTATATCGCATCAATGACTTATCAAAGTGCGCTCAGGTCGGGCCCCTTTACATCCTTCTTGGCCATCGACCCCGTGGATACCATAGCCGAGCTAATGGTATAGGCAGAAAAGTACATACACTAGGAAGAAATCCATCAGGCGAAGAGGGATGATGACAAGGAGAAGGAAGCCAGAAAAAAGGAGGAGGTCTCCCGAGGCCAGCATGGAGGGAAGGCCTAAAACGACCGAGGTAAGCAGCCCCAACAACCAAAGCAGAACCCCCGGTTCACCATGTTCACCCCACTCAACGCCTCGAGGGAACAGATCTTGATGGAGGTCCAGCACCAGAACCAGTTGCCTCCAGCACCGGGGATGAAAGGCCGACCTGAGAAGCGCAATAAGACCAAGTATTGCAGCTACCATATGGATTACGATCACACACCGAGGAGTACCGAGACCTGAAATAGGAGATTGAGGCACTGATAGCCTGAGGTCACCTCCGGAGGTATATAGACCAGCAGCCAACCCGGAATCACGACCAAGTAAGGGAAAAAGAAAGGAATCTGCCCAGGCGCCAGGTCGGGGATGTGCATTTGGCCGTGATTGAGACTATCGTAGGAGGATTGGCGTCGGGTAGGGAGACCTCGGTTGGCAAGAAGGGTTATGTTCGGGCTGGAAGAGAGTACGGGCCAGTGTAGGGACCGGTCCCGGGGATAGAAGAGCTTATTTTCTCCTCAGAAGAGCTGGAGGGGGTGATACTATCTCATGACGACCCATTGGTGATCAACGCTGAAATAGCCAACTTCACTGTGAAGAGGCTGATGGTGGATACCAAGAGTTCGACATAAGTCCTATTCCTGAGGGCATTTGAGCAGATGGGGTTGGACAGGAACCAGCTCAGGCCACTGAGAGGCACCTTGGCTGGTTTCATCGGACATGCTTACCGAGCCGAAGGGGTCATTACTCTTCCACTGAAACTGGAAGATGGAGACAAGCGGGTTTCGATGCAAGCCAACTTCATTATAATGGATTGCAACTCCACTTACAAAAGGATCTTGGGGTAAATGGCACTTAATTATTTCAGGGTCGTTCCTTCAACTTACCACTAGGATTTGAAATTCCCAACCCCAGGCAACATGGCCACCATCCGAGGAGCCCAACTCTTAGCTCGGGAATGCTATGAAAACTCTGTTCGACCGAAATATCAAGTTGGCTGGAGACCAGATTTACCCGAGGAAAAGAGGGATGCCAAGAGAGGGAGCCCGGCTTAAGACATTCAGGAAATGGAGCTTTCCAATGAAACAAAGAGGGCAAAGATCGGGAATGAACTCCCTTCTGAAAAATAAACACATGTTTGCATGGTCTGCTTTTGACATGACATGTATAACCCCAATTTTGATTGAGCATCACCTAAACGCCGATCCAAATCACTATCCGGTAAAGCATAAACGTAGGCACTTCCATTATGATAAGCAACAGATCATAGCAAAAGATGTTGATAAGTTGGTAGACGCCGGCCATATAAGGGAAATGCAATACCCAACCTGGATATCCAACGTGGTGTTAGTAGCCAAACCCTCAGGCAAGTGGAGATTGTGTATTGACTTTACCGACCTCAATAAGGCCTGCCCCAAGGATTGCTTCCCCCTGCCTCCGATGGATCAGATGGTGGATGGTACTTCCGGGTTCGAGCTACTCTCTTTCATGGATGCCTTCAAAGGCTATAACCAGATCAAGATGGCTCCCGGAGACAAGGAGAAAACTGCTTTCACCACCGATAAAGGTCTCTACTACTATGAGGTCATGCATTTTGGCCTCAAGAATACTGGAGCTACCTACACTCAGATGGTGAACAAGGCCTTCAAAAAGCAGATTGGCTGAAATATGAAGATCTATATAAATGACATGTTAGTCAAAAGCAAGAGGACGGAAGACCATGTGACCGACTTGGCTGAAGCCTTCGCTGTAATGAAGCGCTTCGAGATAAAGCTAAACCCGAAAAAGTGCGCATTCGGCATCAAGGTAGGAAAATTTTTGGGATTCATGGTCACAACTCGAGGAATATAGGCCAACCCAGAGAAGGTTCAGGCGATTCTGGACTTGGCACAGCCAACCTATGTGAAAGACGTCTAGGTGCTTGCAGGCAAGGTTGCAGCGCTGAACAGATTCATGTCCAGGTCGGCCGATAGGTGTGCTCCTCTGTTCAAAATATTGAGGAATCCTAAAAATTTTGAATGGACTACGAAGTGCCAGAGCGCCTTCCAAGAGCTGAAAATATATCTAGCTTCCCCACCCTTACTATCCCGACCTGAGGTGGGGGAGAAGCAGGTATTATACTTAGCATGCTCGGGGATAGCAATGGCGGCGACACTACTTCGCGAAGAGGGGAAGGAGCAGAAGCCAGTCTATTATGTCAGCAAAACCTTGCAAGGGGCGGAGGCGAGGTACTCCTCTTTGGAAAAACTCACATTCGCGCTCATCACAGCGCCAAGGAAGCTGAAGCCATACTTTGATGCCTACCCAATTAAGGTCATGACGGATGCCCTGCTTAAGTCCATCATGCACAGGCCGGAGGCGTCGAGTAGACTATTGAAATGGGCAATTGAGCTGAGTCAATTCGGCATCACTTACCAGCCTAGAACAGCCATCAACGCCCAAGCCATCGCGGATTTTATGATGGAATGTACTGGCCAAACCGAGCATGACCCAGAGGATATGTGGAAGGTAAATATGGATGGAGTGACGGGGAAGTCAAGAAGTGGAGTCGGGTTGGTCATCCTCGACCCGACCCGGTATGAGCACCAATATTCCTTCAAATTCGCCTTTTCAGCATCCAACAATGAGGCTGAGTACGAAGCAGTGATCGCGGGGTTGAAAGTTGCGGCTCAACTCGGGGCATAAATAGTTGACCTGAGTACAGACTCTCAATTAGTAGCCAGTCAGCTATCAGATAAATTCGAAGCCAAAGATAATGCTATACTGGCCTACCTCAACAGAGTTAAGGACTTGACCTCAAGGCTCAAGAGGTTTACAATACAGCAAATTCCAATGAAGGAGAATATGAAGGCTGACGCTCTGTCTAGGTTGACCTTGGGTGAGAGTCGACCTGCACTAGTCCATATGAAAGAAGTCTCTGAACCAAGTATTCAGTTGGGAAAACAAATCGTGGTCGAGCTCAATTTAAGCCCAGATTGGACCAAGCCAATCGTGGACTACTTGGAGGGGGAAATGATCCTGGAGGATGAAAATGCAGCTCAGAAGCTTATGAAACAAGTCTCAGGGCTTGTTATAATAGCTGGGCAACTCTACAAAAAAGCCTACACTTGGCCTCTCTTAAAGTGTGTTTGGCCCGAGGAGGGAAACTATATACTTTGAGAGATCCATGAAGGAGTATATGGAAACCACTTGGGTGGCAAGGCTCTGGCTCGGAAAGTATTGAGGCAAGACTATTTCTGTCTAACCTTAGAACAAGATGCCAAAGAATATGTGAAAAAGTGTGACACCTACTAGAGGTTTGCCAATGTATAGAGGAAGCCAGCGGTAGACCTGACAGTGATGATAATCCCATGGCCATTCTATCAATGGGGTCTAGATATCATCGGCCCATTGCCAACCAGTGTTGGCCAAAATAAGCATGTCTTCGTGGCTGTAGACTACTTCACTAAATGGCCAAGGCTGAAGGTGTTACTAGAATAACGGAAAAGACAGCTTGGAATTTCGTATGGAAGAATATCATTTGTCAATTTGGGGTGCAGAAGGCCATCATCACCGACCACGGCAAGCAATTTGACAATGCATACTATCGAAGCAAATGAGCGAGATTGGCATCGACCTCATATTCTCATCTATTGCTTACCCTCAAAGTAATGACCAAGTCGAAAGGACTAACCAAATCATTTTGCAGGGCCTGAAAACCAAGCTGGAGGAAGCAGAAGGCTAGTGGGCATCGATTCTCCCTGAGGTACTGTGGGCTCAACAAACCACCACCAGCTCGGCAACGGGAGAATTGCTCTTCGAGCTGACCTTCGGTACTCAAGCAGTGCTGCCAGTGGAGATCAGGTCTCCGACCAGTAGAACTCTCCTTTATGATCCAGCAATAAACGGAGCCCTAATCTGCGAGAAGCTCGACCTCACTGAAGAGCTCCGAGCTAAAGCTTAGATCGGGATGTTGGCCAGCAAAGCTGCCATGCAAAGAGTCTGTGCCAAGCAGGTCAAGCCTAAGCCTATTAGGGTTGGCGACCTCGTCCTCAGAAAGGCCATCTTTTTGCCGCACTCGGGGAACAACCTCTCCCCAACCTAGGAAGGGCCGTACGAAGTCGTGAAAGAAGTCCGACTGGGACGTTTTACCTCCACAAAAAACACGGGAAACAACTGAAGAATGCATGGAATGCAGAACACCTGAAGATGTATTTTGTCTAACGGCCCGCGAGCCGAAATATTTTGTAAAGGCCCCGAGCCAACTAGTCCATGTACAAACTTCAATACAATGTATTTTATGAATCAGTGTGAAGCCCAACCTAGGCCTAAGTAACTTAGCTACTCAACTCTAGCCAACTCGGATTAACGCGGTGGCCACGCTTAATTACGAGCTAATAATCAAGTAAACCAGCTCGGACTAGGTTCCAGGTCAGTTCTAATCAATAACGATTTAATTCACATTACTAGTTCGGATTAAAGTCCAACTCAGTACTAACCGGCTTCGGGTCAGCATGTTAGTTTGGGTCTAAACTTGAACTCAACATTAGTCAACATTAATTTGACCCATTTCTAATCGGACTGACGAGTCCAGGTCGGTAACGATAATGGTTGTCCAGTTAATCAGCTCGAATTAGGATGATAGTTCATTAATCGCGTCCAGCTCGGTTATTTATATTTAAATTAATTACTTATTTTGGTCCGACCCCACTTACTTGAGAACATTTGCGAATGTAAAAGTACACTTGTTCGAACTCAGTCAAAACGCAGATAAAGATCAATATATTCTTCTCATTAAAATTGAAAATACAAGTTACAAAAGCCTGACCCAGGCGAGATTACAAATCATTTAGGAATAAGGGCAGAGGCAGGGGCATCGACTTCTTCCCCGACCTGATCCATGCCCTTATTGACGAAGTCCATCACCTCCTAGGCCTGGGACTTGAGGTCTGCTGGAAGCTCAGGTACCTCTCAGAATTCTGGCGATGGGGCCTCCAAGATCTCGATGTAATCATTTTTAGAGGCGAGAAGGAAGGTCTTCGCTCGCTCCCGAGCTGTGACTTTGCCTCGAAAGTAGTACTCCAGCTCGGCATACTTGGCTATTATCCCACCTTCCATGGCCACCCAGTCCACAGCCGCCTCGCTGGACTTGTAGGCTTCTATTGCCTTCTCTCTATCTGGTCCGACCCGATCCAAGAACTCTTGGAGCTTCGCCTCGGCCTCGCGCCTCTCCAACTTGTAGCATTCCACATCCTTGGGCGCCAACTGGCATCGGACTTTCTCTGTCTCGAGCTCCTTATCTTTGGTCGCGAGCTCCACCTTCAGCCGGCCGACCTCATTCGCATCCTACTTGTACCTCTTAGAGGCCTCCTCTCTCTGGGCGTTGAGCTCGGCTCGGGCGTCAACCCATCGCTACTCAAGCTCGACACAGTAGGCTTGGGCTTTAGTGAAGAGGCTAGGGATGGTGAGGGTATGGGACTCAGCCTACACAAAAAGGCAACAAATACGATTAGCCGAGCTGAAAGGTATAATCATGTATTAGTAGCTGAGCTCAACTCACCGTGGCCACGGCTGTGCTTAGGTTGAGTGAAAATTGCTCGACCGGAACTTTTGCCAGCTTGAGGTCGCGTTCGACCGAGGCCGCGTCCACATAATCCTTTTTATGTTGGACTACCTCGACGGCTTTGCCCTTTTCGGTGTATTCTGGTCGGGGCCTCTTCCTATTCTCAAGGCGGGACGCCGAACGCTCTTGGACCACCCCCGAGGTTGGCCTCTTTGGCAAAAGAGACTCCGAGGGTCTTCTCGAGGTCACCTCAGCGCCGACCTCCCGGACTTGGCCACTGGGCCGCTGCCTCTGCTCTTGAGGAGCGGTAGAACCCAAACCGGACCTCGTTGCTAGCCTCGGCCCTCCTTCTCTTTTGGGCGTAAGCGAGCTTTCCAGCCTCTGACATAATTGCAAAAGAAAAGAGAAGTAAGGGATAACCGAGAACCAATCCAAAATGGTAACAACAGTCAAGATGATGGGGAGGTCGGGCACTGATCTTGCGAACTGACCCTCTTCTAAACTGGGTTCCGTATCCTCTTCAAGCTCAGGAAGTAAGTGGGGATGATTTTTTTAAAGATTGGATTCTCTCCTGAATAACCTTGATTCCCAGATCCTATCCCACATGAGCACGCTATCAATATTTATTAACACCCCAGGCTCGGGTCTCAATACCCCGATCTCGTTAAGTTCTGCATCTAAAAATTTAGGGTCGTCGTTTACATTCTTCTTCAAAGTGGGATTCCACTCCACTCTGCACCCTAGGTTCACTGCCAGCTCCACCCAATAGTAGTTATTGTGCCAACCCTTATTGGAGGAGTGCCACTTGGTGAATATGGCATTGCCGGCCCGAGCTGCAAAATGAAACCACCCTGGCTGCTTCGGA
Organism: Ehretia macrophylla; assembly: GCA_037974665.1. Classification (NCBI taxonomy): domain Eukaryota; kingdom Viridiplantae; phylum Streptophyta; class Magnoliopsida; order Boraginales; family Ehretiaceae; genus Ehretia; species Ehretia macrophylla. The sequence goes on along the minus strand of CM075764.1, from coordinate 101,139,611 downwards.
TTGGGTTTGCATACAAAGAATTGCCTAAATCAGCGCAGGGTCGGCTCTACTTCCTTTTCGAGGCAAAATACATAGATCGCCACCACTACAGCCCAACCATTGGGTGACATCTGGCTCGGGCTAAGCTCAAAGTAATTCAAGATGCCGGTTATGAAATAAGGAAGCGGGAGTCGGATGACATCGAAGGCGAGGTCGTAGATAGTGAAGTGATCGGGTGGAGGATAGTAAGCGGATTCGTGCCGACCTAGAACCTTCAGCTTGTGGTGTCGGTCTACTGACCAATTCCTTAGCCTGGCATTGGCCAACTACACAGTAGAATAGTACTCGCGCTTACAACAAGCAAACAACTACTCAATCTTCTTTTCCCGAGCTGACGAACCACTGGCCGTAGCTGAGCTCATGGGTCGGACTGCCCTCATCGGGACTGCTTCAATCGGCTCCACCGTGGAGGCTCTAGCCAAGTACTCCTGTGGTATCTCAACTCCCTCCAACCGATTCAAGGGTGACCCATCTTCTTTATCTCCCACTTCTCCCAGGTCGACCAAATGATCATCTTCAGCCTCTTCCTGTACTCGCCTAACCTCGATTACTTGGCAATCATCATCACTCTCCCTGGGCTCAGGTCGCTGGGTAGACCTTTGAGATGCGTCAGTACTACTGTCTCATTGACCTTCATTCGAGGTAGACTCCGAGCTTGACGGACTCTCGTCCCCACCATAGGATTTCACCTCCATCACTTAAGAATCTTCCGACTCCGAACTCCCCATCCTTTTTACAAATTAAAATATATGTACATGAATATCCAAAGGGAGTCGAGACATACCTACGGTCCTAGCTATGGAAGATAACCCGACCTAATTGACTCCGAGCTAGTGGATTCCGAGCTGAATACCCCAAGCAGATTGCTTGCCGAGCTAAAGATGTCCGACCACACTAGTTGCCAACCTAAATCTCTTGAAGTTTTGTAAGCAAAATGTGAAATGAGCTTCGGACATCAGGGCCCTATTTATAGGCAACTCTTGTAACCGACTCGGGAATCCCAAACGTCGCATCTTGTCATAATTGTTAGGCGACGTGTCAGCCATCTGAAGGGCATGTTCCGCTGCCATGGCCATCCTTACCTTGCCGGGGTTGGGTACCTCCAGCTCAGGAACAACTCCCAAATCTAGATCTCACCCTCTCAATCTCGACTTGGGGGAAGGGGGGATTGACGAGGGGTACCTCGAGCTGAGGTAAGATACCCACGCCGAGTTGAGGCAAGCCAACCCGAGCCAAAGCCAGCGTATTTAGCTAATGTCCAACCTAGATGCTGAACCGACCTCACCCCAACCCCAAAAAATCCTCCACATTTGTGCCAGCTGTTCTGATGGGACATAAAGCTCTGATGGGATATAAAGTTGCGCCACATTAAATGCTGTCAGATCTGAATTTATTATAAATAGAGCTACACCCCTACATTCAAGAGATAACTCGTCATTAATGCTCTCAACTACATTGTCAGCTAGGACATACTGATCATTCACACGCCCGAGGAAAAAATTCGGGTCGTCACCCTGCCTTTTCCTTCCTGTTCATTGTGCAGGACCAACAGCCAACTCGAAAGTTCAGCTCGGTAGTCGACCCGAGAATTCAGCTAGGTAAGGCAAATCAGTCCAACCTCAACTGCGAGTTTCCTGACCTCGACAATAAGTTATATATTCTTAGCAAAAAGTATTACACAATGTAGATACAACAATATCAGACAAAACTATTATAAAAAAACTTTAGTTTTATTATGATAGATATGTGTCCTAAGTAAGATATCACTCATGATCAGCTTACATTAACCTATAGCCTATTATCCGGTTGTACAAATCAATTTAACGAAATGGGTAAGAAACCATGGCACTATATAGAAGTCTTCTACTTAGCAATTGAGGCTCCGTTTGTTTGCCGTAAAATAATTTATTGTGAAAAAATAATTTTTTAGAAAATAGAATATTTTTTGACACTTTGTTTGTTTGCCGTAAAATAACTTGCTGGTTGAAAATGATTTCAGGAAAAAATATTTTCTGGTGTTTGGATATACAGTGAAAAATATTTTTCGACATGAGATTTTATAAAAAAATATACACATATAATATATATGTTAACCATAAGAGTGGAGCGTCGAGGGTGGAGGGTAAAGGGTAAAGGGTGGAGGGTAGAGGGTGGGTGGGGGTGGGGGTGGGGGTGGGGGTGGGGTAGGGGTAGGTGGTGGGTGGGCCCAAAGAGGGGGTAGGGTGGGTGAGGGATGGCGTAGGGGTAGGTAAGGTAGGGGGTGGGTAGGTGGGGTAAGGTGGAGGGGAGGGGAGGGGAGGGGGTGGGTGGGGTTAGGGTGAAATGAGTGAATTTCAAAAAATGTTTTCTTTTTTTAAAGAATATAAAAATATTTTTTTAAATTTTGTACTAATCGTAATATTTAATTGAAAAATATTTTTAATTAATCAATTTTTTGCTATTATCAAATATCAAAAAATTGAAAAAAAATAATCACTATTTTTAATTAAAAATATTTTTTAATTGATTAATATTTTAATATTATCAAATATTAAAAAATTTAAAAAATATTTTTTTAAAAAATATTTTACGACAAACAAAGGAGCCTGAGGGCTACTGGTATTTTCTTATACAATTGTGGCCTCAAACTTTGTGATTGAAAAATTAAAAAGAATATACGCACATTTTCTTATTCCCAGGTAGCGACAGATCGTTCAAAAAAAAAAAAAAAAGGTAGCGACAGATATGACATTTGCCATTGTATTTGCATTCAATGAGATGTTTGAGGGAATGTGAAATGGAATTTGTCATAATGGGAAAAGTAGAAAAAGAAGGCATGTGGGGTTGGGATTAGCCATGAGAAAAAGACGTCGACATTGTAAAAAGAATATGATGAAGAATGGAAAAGGAGCATAGGTGGGCCAAGAGAACCATGAAGGAAAGGTCAAGTTTTATTTCCTTCACTGAAGATTTGTACGATGTTGTTCTTATTAGAATCATTAAAATAGGAATTTTAGTATCGCATAATTATTACGTAATATAATTTATTTAATAAAATAAAAATTTATAAAGTAAAGATCAAAATCATCAAAAGTGAACCCGAGTCTTTAAAAAGTATAACAGAGTTTACAAACTCGAGAAATAATTATGAAGATATGCAGTTGGTTTTACATTTATTAATCAAATTACCTCAAACTCTATTATTTCCTTGAAACGTCTTTCCTTCTTTTTAAAATAGACAAACTTGACAAACTACTTTAAAATCTCTCAAAATTAATTTTAGTTTGAGAAACAATAAAACATTAGCTAGCTTATCGTCAAACTTACGATGAAAGAAAAAAAAAAGAATGAAAAAGAAAAAAGACTTTGTGCTGCTGATTTGTTGTTTGAACTGGATGAGTGAAATAAGCATTCGATGAGTCAAGAGTATGCGAAGGTGTTGTATTTTAAGAGTGAGAGAATCGAAGTGTTAGAGTCGTTAAAAGTAACACATCAGTTTTAATTAGAAATCTTCTTTTTAATGAAGACTCTAGTTTTCTTTTTTGGTTGAAAGTTTTTTCGACAATGAATGTCCAATTTTTGTGAAGATATACATTAAAATGGTCCACCAAATGAAGATCAATAAGCAACATATTCTAAGTGTTACAATTAAACTAAAATTTTACTAACGATTGCATAAAATGAACGTTAGAAACTATACTTAACAAAAAGTACTACACAACATAGATATAAAGTACATTTAGATGGAAAACTAAAATAGTCAAAGATTTAAAAGACAATTCGAGATTCATAAGACTTTAAGATGATAGTTGAAATTTCTATCCCATGGAATCCAATTAAGTTCAAATGGAAATGAAGTGTGAAACTAATCTCCAACAGATGAAATGAAGTGTCGCCTAACTTTGTCTATATAGTAACAGTTAACTTATCATATAATCTAAAAATTTAAAGTATTAGAAATTGGTTAATTATATTATTTATTATCTTATTAACATGGTATCAGATGTTAGGTGTCAAAAAATTTTGGGTTCAAAACTCACCCCACTCATTTAAAAACATTAAATTGTTCAAGTGCCAGGCTCAAACTAACTTCGCTTGCACTTGTAGGGGTGTATTGAAAATAATAAATAATATGATTAAGGTTTTGTTTGACATAGTTTTTAGACACTTAAAAGCGCTTCATGTGAGTTTAGAAGCTGAACTAACTTATTTGGTTCATTTTTAAAAGTAGTTTTAGATAAAAACTGAAAGTAAAAAAAGTTAAAAATTGAGTTATTCCAAATTGGAGCTTTTCAAAAAAGACTTCTACGAAGTTGTTTTACATAATGTGAGAAGTTGTTTGTCTTTTTATTTTTTTTAAATATACTCCTTCATATTTTTAAAATTTGATATTATCTTTAAAATTTTTAAAAGTTCAAAGTTGTCTAATACATGCCAAACAGTCAATAGTTTTTAATCAACAACACTTTTAATAAAAACTCTACCTTAAAAGATATACAGTTCAAAAGTTGAAATTTTACAATTAGACCAAACAGAGTCTAACCCCTGTTTAATAATTTAACATTTTAAATAAAAATTAATTATATTATTTATTATTTTTAACGAGACCATTGATTTCATCAACTTTTCTACATTATAGTAATTAAGTGTGAACACTATTATCTTCAACAGATATCTATCGTTGTTAACATCATTGTTGATGATTCCATTCATTCTCATCTAATAATTCCTTCTATTACGGAAATATATTATAGCCAAGCTAAACAGGAACAGAGAAAAAGAAAAAAAAAAAAAAAGACAAGGAAGAAAAGACGAAGTGATTAAGGCTTCGTTTGTTTGCCGAAAAGTAAAATATTTTTCTAGAAAATATTTTTCGGATTTTACGGTGTTTAGTAACATCATAAAATTAGTTAATCGTAAAATATTTTACAGTCAAAAATTGCAGCTGTTTTTTCTAAATTTTACGGTATTTGGTAACACTGTAAAATTAGTCAATCGTAAAATATTTTTCGATCAACAATTACAGTTAGTACAAAATTTTTTAAAATGTTTTATTGGACTTTGGTAAAACATTTTACAGAATTTACAATACATCCAAACACCAGAAAATATTTTTTAGTAATTTATTTTTCGAAAAAATATTTTCTTCTAACAAGTTATTTTACGACAAATAAACAAAACCTTATAAAATATTTTATTTTTTAAAAAAAAATATTTTTTTAAAAAAATATTAAAAAAAAATATTTTTTTAAAAAAATATTTTACACAAGTAAGTTATTTTACGATAAAGAAACGGAGCCTAAGAGTATCAAAAATTTAATCAAATCACAACATGAACATACAAAAATTTAATCAAGTCACAACATGAACATACACTTGCAACTTGACACGTGCTTGACAACCACCACCCATTTGTTTTTTCCCCTCTGCGCATCATGGGGTCATATTTTTTTTCAGTCATTCTACTTAAGTGTGCCAAGACTAGCTCGATTGGTAAGTTGGAGATGTGACTTCATATGATTAAGACCAAGACTAGCCCGTCCTTTTGATTTCCAATCAAGAGGTTGTCTAGAACTGGCTTATTAATTACAGAGTTTACAACTCGAGAAATAATTATGAAGATATGCAGTTGGTTTTACATTTATTAATGAAATTATCTTAAACACTATTATTTCCTGGAAAGTTCTTTCAACTTTTTTTAAAAAAAAATGTTATAAAATTATTAATTGAATAAATATTCATCTTATCTGAACGTCATTATCTAACTCCCAAAACACCTTACTAGATGATGTCTTATATTTTCTTTTTTTCTTTTTTTGGTTTAGATGGAACAAATCCTTATTGTTTCTCCATTACAACCTTAATTATAGAATTACTATTGCAAGCTGTGTCTCAATCAAAATGTACATTGTCAAGTTTATCTTTAGATTCTTATTGTGCTTGAATTCTCACATGTCGATCTCAAGAAACGTCCTGGTAGTAGTTGACAAATGCAATCTTATCGGATTCTCCATCGGTTTTGTAATCAGATTTTTATCGAGCGGTTACCCATTAATTTCAGATAAAGCAGATACCCATTACCATCCTTATCTTTGCGCATCATGGGGTCATATTTTTTTTGATTCAGCCGTTCTATTTAAGTGTGCCAAGGAGTAGCTCGATTGGTAAGTTAGAGATGTGATTTCATGACTAAGGTCGGACAGGTTTCAAATTTCTTGTTAGTTTGGATCACTTTTTTCGGCTGGAGATCAAAGTCTTGACTTATTTGGTTCATACTTTAAGTCGAGTCGTAGCACTCTCGAATGTTAGTTTAAAATCAACTGCTATGCCAAGCAATAGGATTTAAGTAAGAAGGGTGGACTGGTTGAGTGAAAATATTTTTTAATTTTTTTTTAAAAAAAATATGTGTCTCAAGGGACAAATCAAAAACATTAAATCATTCATAATAACTTGCTACAATTAACTCTAAAGGTTCGTTTAGTGGTAAAGACAACTTATTCAGATTTTGAGTTCAAATGGATTAGGAAAATAATTTTTTTAGCGTTAAGTTTTGTAAGCTTTCTATCCGATTAATTTAGATCTTATTTCTTTCAATCAGTATTATGTATTTTAAAATTTAACACATTTAATATAAATCTGAAGAATTTCGAGAGAGAATTTTCCCTTCATTTGAGAGGGAAAAAAAAAAACGAAAAGCAGTTGCCACAATTCTAAGCAAACCTTTAGGAATAATTCATCAAATTAGTTAGATCTAAAATAATAACATACCCTTAATATGATTCCACTATCCATCTAGATTCACCTACTTTTATTTTTTATTTCATCCATCCACCGATCTTGATTGATCCAACCTAAGTAATTTTTTTTTTTTTTCCAAACCCCCACACTCACTTATTCTTTATTTCGATTTTCACGAGATTGGAACCCGATAATAGAGCCACTTTGATTCTAGAAAAAACCATGCCATAAACATATCAGGCTGTTGGTAGGTCATTCTCATTCACCCCCACAAATACCTCCCATCACATAAAATAAAGGAGAGCTCATGTGACCAATAAGACGACGAGCGCTTCACGGTACCCTTAATCGTATAGGCTCTGACAAAATGCACGATGGCATACGCTTTTCATGCCTTTCAAAACCATTGATGGTTCGTCCAAAAAAAAAAAAAAACATTGATGGAACGTGGAGACATCTCCACGTGCAATTGTTCATGTCAACGGATTTAGATCTTCTCATATTAAATTTTTTTTCATAATATTATGAAAAAAAATCTTAACCATTAATATCATTATAAGACATCTCAATCATCTATTTAAGTCATTTATTTAAATTAAACTCTTCTTTTTTTTAGATTTAATTACAAAATATTTTTTCAACCTTTTTTCTCTCTCCCATTACCCATTATTAAGATTTATCGGCAATCTCTCACTTCAAACTTCCTATTTTTCATTAAAAAAAAAATCACTTTCATCTCTATCTTCTCACTCTACCCACTCTCTTAATCATTTTCATCCACTATTATTTTTGCTGGAGAACAAAAGGTTTTAACTAAGAACTTTGGTACTTCACATTTTCTTTTTTCTTTTTTCTTTTTTCAACTCTAAAATAGTTTTTTTTTCCTTCAATTTTTTAAGCTTATTGGTTCTAAATTTTATTTTATTTTTTCATTGTCGTTCTCGTATGTTAGTCTTCTCCAATATATTGTCCATTTAAAATTCTAAAATGTAAGATATTAGAATATTATCTATCAAAATCGTGCGACTTTTTTTTTATTATTATTTTTGTTGGTAACAATTGCTTTGTAGAAGCTAGCAAAATCAAGAAGACCTGTTAACCCAATGATAAAGAAACATGAAAATTAAAGCAAAGTATAGAAGAAACCAAAAAATAAATGAAGTCCTGATGCAACCTGGTCGAAGAAAATTTCGATCCGTCAACTTCGCCGATGAAAATAAACTAGAAAAATCAATGATATAAAAGATCTATCAGCAAATTTCAAACATCTCACTTAGTGAATAATTAATTAGTGTTTTAACTATTATTATTGATTTAAAAGTCGACAACAACAAATTGACATTACATATTTTTAACCATTAGACTAAATATGAAAACAAAGAAAAAAGCAAATATAGAGCTGAAAAAATGAAAAAAAAAAAATATGAAGTATCAAAGTTGTTATTCATTGAGAGTTTTTGTTCTTAGCAAAAATAGTGGATTAAAATAATTGAGAGTGTTGGGTAGAGTGAGAAAGATAGAAATGAGAGTTCTTTTTTGATGAAAAATTGAAAGCGGGAAAGTCAGGGAGAGAAGAGAAAATGTAAGAGTAATATTGGGAGAGAGAAAAAGTTAAAAAAGTATTTTTGGAATTAAATCTAAAAAAGAAAATAATTAATTTAAATTAATGGCTAAGATGAATTATAATAATATAAATAGTTAAGATTCTTATCTCATAATATTATGAGATAGAAGTAAATATAAAAGCATCCAAATCCCATGTCAACTCGTTGATCTCTACTATTAGATCATTATTGAGGGTCCAACTTTACTTTTTTACCCACTTACTTTTGTTTCCACATCTTTTCCATGACCTTTTAATTTTTCACAGACTTTTACAGCAAAGCATATGGATGAAGTCAAAAAAAAAAAAAGCATGCTTGGGCTTCTGTCTCAAAACCTGGAGACATCTCCATGCCCAACCGTTCATGTCAACTCGTTGATCTCTACTATTAGATCATTATTGAGGGTCCAACTTTACTTTTGTCACCACATCTTTTCCATCACCTTTTTATTTTTCACCGACTTTTACAGCAAAGCATATGGATGAAGTCAAAAAAAAAAAAAGCATGCTTGGGCTTCTGTCTCAAAACCTGGAGACATCTCCATGCGCAACCGTTCATGTCAACTCATTGATCTCTACTATTAGTTCATTATTGAGGGTCCAACTTTACTTTTGTCACCACATCTTTTCCATCACCTTTTTATTTTTCACCGACTTTTATAGCAAAGCATATGGATGAAGTCAAAAAAAAAAAAAAAAGCATGCTTGGGCTTCTGTCTCAAAACCTGGAGACATCTCCATGCGCAACCGTTCATGTCAACTCGTTGATCTCTACTATTAGATCATTATTGAGGGTCCAACTTTACTTTTGTCTCCACATCTTTTCCATCACCTTTTTATTTTTCACCGACGGTTATAGAAAAGCATATGGATGAAGCCAAATTCTTGGTTGGGGTATCTCAATTGATCCTCATTGTGTCTTGTGCAATATATGTACGGAGGATAGAAATTACTTGTTTAAACTTTGCTCTTTTACCTGTAGAATTTGAAAGATTGAATGGAAGTGTTGTAAAGGTCCACCGTTGATCAACATTTGGAGCAAGATTGAAGATTGGTTTATCCATATTGCTACTGATTCTTCCATCCAAGCAATCACTATGAAATGCCTTTTTGGTGTTTTTGTTTATCATATTTGGAATGAGCGAAATGGGCGTATCCACAATTATGATGTTCTTTTCGATGAGCAAATTCTGTCAAATATTAATTTTGATGTTTGGACGAAATTGTGTAAAGTTAGAAAAGTTAAATATTCGTTATTGAACCAAGTCATTTGTAGGACTTGAAATTTAAAAGATCACACTTTTTGATAGATTGTAACTATAACAATGTAAATATTTTTGTCTAATATAACCCGCTTAACTTTAACAAAAAAAAAAATGCATCTAACATGAATACTAAGAATCAATAAATCGTAATCCTTTGGGGCATCATGGGATCATATTTTGTAGATTCAGTCCTTTCCAATTATGGCATCGGACATATCATTATTGTTAATCCATTGTTTACTATACTGCATCTAAGAAGTCTCATGTAACAAGTTGTATTACATCCATGTCCACCTCTGCTTGAGTCACCTAACTTCGGAATATTTTGTAATTTTAGAATAAATTATATAAGTGTGGAGCTCCTCCGCCACATCAGACGACAAGCGAAGTAGACTTCAAAAGTCTTTCTTTATTTCTGTTTTTTTTGGTCTTTCTTTATTTCTTTGGCTTGCTAAATCGTCCTTTTGATTTCCAATCAAGGTGTCTAGAACTTGCTTATTAACTACAGAGTTTACAACTCGAGAAATAATTATGAAGATATGCAGTTGGTTTTACATTTATCAATGAATTATCTTAAAACACTATTATTTCCTCGAAAGTTCTTTCAGCCTTTTAAAAAAAATGTTATAAAATTATTTATTGAATAAATATTCATCTTATATGGACATGATTATCCAACTCCCAGAAAGACCATGCTAGATGATGTCTTGTATTTTCTTTTTTTCTTTTTTTGGTTTAGATGGAACAAATCCTAATTGTTTCTCCATTACAACCTTAATTATAGAATTACTATTGCAAGCTGTGTCTCAATCAAAATGTACATTGTCAAGTTTATCTTTAGATTCTTATTGTGCTTGAATTCTCACATGTCGACCTCAAAAAACGCCCTGGTGGTAGTTGTCAAATGCAATCCTAAGAACATTTATTGACAATAATTCCCATTTTTCCTTATTGGCCCTAGAACTAAAATAAAAGAATGATTGGAAGAACAAGTATCTATATTATTCAAACTTTAGATACCCGTATAACAATCAAAAGTTGTTAAAGTAATTGATTTCTAAAAACCATGAGGCGCTGAAAACAAAGAAATTGTTGAAGTTCTTATTTCTATCTAGACCCAACACCCTTGATGTTAAGAAAACATCTCTTGCAAGAAAGTTGGCTAGATATTTCTTGTAAAAACGCTAGTCCTAAATCTATTAGCTTCAATTGGGATCACGTTCTTGCAACATTTCCATAGAAACTCTTAATTTTAGCCATTCGCAATATGAGGGTAAATTAGCTGGTCAAATGAGCATGAATAGGGATGATAATGCTCTTGATTTTATTCCCAATTGCCCTTGAGAAGATTGAGTTGAGAAGGCCTGCTTCCCAATAGTTTGTACCAAGCAGATCAATAAGCTCACGCACTTTAGTTAAGTTGACTCCAATTGTCTTGAACAATGAATTTGTTTTAAGAAAGCAATTAATACTCCCAAAAGCTCTCTTTTTGCCATCACCAACAATTTGAGCTTGTCATTCAAGAAAAAAATTCCCAAGCTTGTTCGAAATAAATTTCGCGGAAAACCTGTTATATTCCTCTCCCATAAATTCTCAAATTCCACACGATTGGAGCAATTCCTTACCTCTGATCAGGGTTCTCCAGTCTAGTAGGGCCTTCTGCCCAATTGAGCTTTTAATAGTATACAATCTTTGAAATACACACTTCTAAAACTTGAGCCGCAAGAAAATGAGGATTAGAATGCTGTCACCAAACTTGATTGGCAAGAAGAGATATATTTTTGAATTTCAATCCACTGCCATTCCATTCGTCATTGGGACCCGCACCCACTAAGTGTTGCACTATCGGGCATTACCGAATCGGAGCATTTTTTATAATTAAAATATTCCATTTAACCTAGTGTATATGCCTTTATTCACATTCTGGGCCAAAAAAAAAATTTAAGATTTATTTGCCATATCTAATTTTAAGAGTTGCATAGCATGTTGATGACTCTTTGTTGATCTTTTTCATAAAGTGGGGGACCTCTGACCTATTAGAATGTTGTCTTCGATTGCTCTCCCCTGAGATGAAAGCATTTTGGATTGTGGAGATGATGCTATCCATGAATGGCTCGAGTCTCTTCACCAAAACTTTAGAAATTTCCCTTGTATATAAAATTTGAACAGCTAATTGGTCTAAATTGACCGAGTGAGGAAGAGGACTTAAAAGGATTAAGGTAATGTGTGTCTGATTCACAGCATTATGTAAAAATCCTCCTTTCATGAAATCAAGCACTACCTTATAAACAAAATTAATGTTTCGTAATCTAATAATCTAATTTTTCAATTTCCAAGTGACCCTTGAATATAAATCACGAGAATTTATATTTTTTTTCCTTGAACCTGTCATAATCCTCAAAAAAATGCAATTAATTGGCTTGGTGTACTGTTAGGAGTGAGGCTCCAAGCAGCATACCTGACCTCTTCTTTAGTAATTGGCTTGATAAGCTCAGCATTAATGGCCTCTGTGATGATCTAATAAACACAATCTAGTAGTATGTTCTTCACTGTGAATACAAGAAATCTCGAGATTAAATCTCGTGATTGACATCCTTTGATTGAAAGATAACATGCATGCCTCAATTGACTGAAAGTTATGGTCACTTTTTTCTCAGACATCAGAAGCAATGTAGCTATAAGTGAATGGACAGAGATGAAAAGGAAACAGAAGGAATCAAACAAAAGATACTCATTAATAGTAATAGCCACACCAGAGTGCAAGATCTACATCATACAAATGATACATTAGTGGCCTAACCGGTTGGCCTCATGTTTGAAGCCAGAAGGGCTCCATTCAAATTATTACACGACCAGTCTAATTGAGATACGATATTTTATAGTATTAACACCATAGTTCGAACACAGTTCTTCATTCTTAGAATTGAAATAAACACAAAAGCTAGATTCTTCAGACTGCAAGAGAGTAGGGGGCAACTGAACATCCATCCCCAAAGCACTCCAGCGCCAAATAGTTAACCTGTAAAACAATAATCAAATAAAAGATACGTAGATGGTTCAGCCACGCCCGGTGCCACGAAATGATTGATAACTACGACAGGGTTGAAATGAAGATGAGATCCATCGTACTTAAGGACCAATAGGGGTTGTGATTCTCAACTATAACCTTTTCAGGGCAGGTATATATAGCTAAATCAAGCCAGTGATGTAGTAAGAACATCTTTCACCGTCTCACCAACCACCAATCACAAAATGTGGATGCTATGTCACTTAACAATACATTCAGGTCACAAGAGCTCGCATATTTTATAACCTATTTATACATATCACAGAAACAGTAAGTTAGATCGAAGATAAGAAAGCTTTGAATTGCAACTTCTCATATGATTCCACTTTCGAACTAAGCGCAAGAGCTCACATTTTTATTTGGAAATTTTTGATAGAGAACAACACAGGATATTTAATAAGAAGAGCCTTTAAAAAAAAAAAAATTGATACAGACGAAATGAACAACTGATCATGAGATCATAAGAATGTTTCAATCAGCAGCGTTACTTATCTTGAGGTGTGGAGTATCTATGTTGCAAGAAACAAGAGAATTATAACAAAAGAGAAATAATCAGTTGTAGGTAAGAATATACCTTTAACACCGCTGATTCACTTGGCGCATGTAACAGATCAATATCCAAAGTCAAATTGGACGGAAGGTAAATGATTTGGTTTCTGGAAAACGCCAGACTTCACGATATTTACCTTGACTTTGTAAGCCTTGCTCGAGATGGCATTTTGCTATCCTCACCTTTTGTAGACTTTGGAGGAAATCAAATCCCTCGGGGAGTACTTTGAGTTTGTTGCATTTTTCAATTGCTAAAGTAGATAGATTAGGCATGGCTCCTTTTTCAATTTTCATGTTCTGCAAATTCTGCAGATTAGAGAGTCTAAGCTGTCTGAGTTCAGGGAATCCTGATGCTGAACAATGCATTTCCTTCCCCACAAATGCATCACCATTTAAGACGAGGATCCCTAATCTGGGAAACTTTTCCAACGTCGCCATTGGATCTTCATGAAGCTGAGAACCCGTAAGGAAGAGCTCCGTAAGGCTTGAAGAAATCATCTGGGAGAACTTACCTATATGTCCCTCTATATGCAAAATATTGAGGGCGGGACATTCAAACAGCTTTTCGAGAAGAGAATGCTTTTTCTCAGGGTAACAATTGAAGCTTCTGATATTTAGGGATGATTGACGTAAGAACTTTGCCATTGTGCTTAATTGGTTAGCTATTGCACTCAGGTCGTCAACATTTCCTTCAGTAGTCACGTCCAGCTGCCGAAGATTGGTCAAATTGATGAGATCATTGGCATTACAGACATTTGTGTCAAAGTTTTGAAGCGTCTCCAAGTTTTTCAAGCTATGCAAGCGCAGTTTATCATCCCCATGGACCTGATATAGATGAGGCAAATAAAGATGTCTCAATCTTTCCATTTTCCACAACATATTGGGTACGTTCAACCTAATTGAAGTTTCTACCCTTAAATCGAGGATTTGTAGGTTGGATAAATTGCCTATGGATGATGGCAATTCTGACAGAGAACATTTGTTCAAACTCAAGTATCTCAAAGAAGTCAATTCTCCTATTCTTTTGAGAAATTTCCCTGCTTCAAACTTCAAGCCACCAATATCTAAGATTTTGAGAGATCTCAAGTGCTTAAAGCTACATACTTCTCGGTGCAATATCATATCTTTTTGTTGGTTTTCACTGACCAATACAAGAGAACGGAGGGCACAAAGTGTATCATGTTTGCTAGGAACTAAATCTCGATCTTCATTTTTATCAAAATACACAGCAAGCCTCCGTATTGCAGGAGAATAAGCTTTTGTTAACAACTGATTCGAACATGCAAAATCCCTCACCTCAAAAAAGTTCTCCTCTTTTCCCTTCAACAAACACAGCTCTCGTATCGTGTCATGAAGATGGAAAGTTCTAAACCTTCTAATGGTTGGTCCCCCTTGTTCTTGCACCTGAACCATGTTTCTACTAACCAGTTCATTCATGTAGCTCTCTGCTATGTCCATTCTCACATGTCTTTTTCCACTTGATGGAACTAAGCCTTCAGCAATCCACAATAAGTATAACTTTTCAACATCTATTTTCGAATCCTCTGGAAAAAGTCCGAGATAAAGAAAACATGGCTTCAAATAATATGGTAAATCATAGTATTGATTCAAAGCTATAACTCGGGCTATCTGGGAAATTTCTTGTAAGCCTGGCTCATTACTAATACGCGAATTAATTCGTTGATTCACCACTTTCCACTCACTCAAATTGTGTTTCCTTCCCAATAAATTCCCAATCAACACAGTTGCTAATGGTAAGCCACCGCATTTCTTTATCAAATCCTTACCAATCTCTTCTTTTTCTCCATTAAATTGATTACTTTTACACGGTGAGGTGCTGGAAGAAAACTTACCTGGACCACCGCCTGAGAATGCTTTCTGCACAAACAACTCCCAGCTTTCATCTATTGTTAAAGTACGCATTGAAACCGTGATTCCCTCTCCTCTGATTCTGTCTGCTACCTCTCTGCAGCGCGTTGTGATCACTAATTTGCTCGCTGTATTCATTGATGGGAAGGCAAGACACAGGCATTTCCATACATCTGCATCCCACACATTGTCGAGAACAACCAACCATTTCTTTGATAGTAGGCATTCAAAGAGCTGCTGAACCAACTCTATGGTCGAAAAGGCCATGATCTCTTCTTCACACTCAGGGACAAGTTGCACGAAGATGTCTTCCAGAACCTGTCTTGTTCGAAATCTCTTGGACACCTTAGTCCACGCACAACCTTCAAATTTGCTCTGCACCTCATGATCATTGTACACCTTCTTAGCAAGAGTGGTCTTTCCAATACCTGCCATGCCATATATAGTGATAATAGGCCTCTTTTGCTCTCCTTCCTTGTCAAGCAAAAAAGATATCAGCTTCTCCTCTTCATCTTTCATTCCCACCAAAGCATTTTCAATTTGACAGCAACCAGATTGCTTTGCCTGGTGATAACAAATGTGGATTAGGAAATAAATTAGTTTTTGTAGTAAATTGATTGTAACAATTACTTATGTAATAAGTTTTAGGCATAATATAGTGAGTTACCATAGATTAGTTTTCAGGTTTTCTTATCACTTGCGGACTTATGTTTGAGTGAGGAGCCTCCACTTACCCAATTTTTTTTGAAATAAAATGCATATTTTTTTGATATCTTTCGGCAAAAAAATTAATTTAGCACATCTTGAATAATATTAAACAAATTATTTATATATGAGTATTAAATGGTGTACTTTTAATCCTTACTAAACAAAAATGGTAATTCATCCACTGTTTCTTATGGTACCATATTCCTAACTAGTCTAATTATTTATTTCTTGGTCACCAACAGTATTGTATTGTATTTAACAATAAGCAATTAATATAGTAGGACCTCTTTAAACTAATACTCGATAAATTAATAATCTCTTTTAAATAATAAAAGTATTTGCTCCCGACTTAGGACTAGTGTAAAAAATTAACAATCTCGATAAAATTATAAGATAATACGCTTAAAAATTTTCTTATGTATTTTATAAGTCCAAATATTTCATAATAAATAATTAACTAATAATCATATAAATAAATAAACTATGAGATTTTTTCAAAATACGATCAATAATAGATTA
Source organism: Ehretia macrophylla (assembly GCA_037974665.1). NCBI lineage: Eukaryota > Viridiplantae > Streptophyta > Magnoliopsida > Boraginales > Ehretiaceae > Ehretia > Ehretia macrophylla. Next base: position 101,123,275 of record CM075764.1, on the reverse strand, counting down.
TCTTTTGTTAAACTTTAAATTTAACTTAATCTCAATTTTATTTGTTCCCAATGCGCCTAAAATTCTAAAGTTGCTTTCTCATATTACAACAAAAAATTTTGGAGTGTCATTAATGCTTTGAGTGCTTCCTTACGTGATACCGGTTCCAAAGATTTTTTTATCATCATCAACTTCAACATCAATTTGATCTTGAGAACGTATTGTCATGTTGTCAATGATTTCATTTATATTCAAAACTTCTGTAATGGTGTCATATTCACCGAAAAATCAAGAGATGGTTGATAGGCTGATATCTAGTTTTTCACAATATTCATACTTGATGGGGGTGTAAATCCGAGCCCAGTAGTTGAGATGGCAATAGGGATAGGGATTGCAGGTACCCGCCCCACCCCCGCTCCAAATAGGACGGGGATTAAGGCGAGAAATAGGGAATGAGACGGGGGATGGGGATCAACATTTAATCCCCGCGCGGGGGCGGGGCGGGGTGCGGGGATAAGCATTTCCCGCCCCGCATACCCCGCTCCGCATACCCCGTTCCGCATATATAGATAGTTATTTTTATTATTTTAGTATTATATATGTATTAAAATTATACAAATAAAAGTATAAAAAATAACATTAAACAAAGTATTATAAAATAGAGAAGAAAAATTAGATTATTCGAAAGGATTTTATAATTATTCTTAAAACCACTGTATGCCGTAACTTGAGATTTGCTATCATTTGACATAAATATCTCAATTTTACAATTGTTCATAGTGAATTAAGAGATTTGTTAGTTATTTCAGTTACACTTCAAAATGTTTCAAATAACATAACTAAAGATGAATTTTAAAGAATTGCAACTAATATTATATGTGACATGCGATAAGAAAAAAAAATTATAATAATCAATGCAATCTCACTAGCACAAATAAATGTTCTTTTTCAATTAGAATTCTCATACACAATGGTTAAGTCAGAATTTATTTTAAATATTTGAAACTCAATTACTATAATATTATTTTTACTATTTAATTGCAAGAATAATTAATATTAAACTTTATTTAAGATCTATATTTATATTTATCATTAGTGTAACTTTAATTTATATTTTAAAGTTGCATGATTCAAATTAATTATAATTCTTAAGGTTTAAAAAGAATAATAAAAACCTCGCGGGTAATCCCCATTCCCCACGGGGGCGGGGGCGGGGGCGGGGAGGGGGCGGGGAACGAGAGTATAGAATGAGAGGATGGGGAAGCTTTTTGAGTGGCGGGGTGGGGCATGGGGATAGTTCCTCCCGCCCTTACCATGCCCAATTTCCATTCCTACCCAATAGGGGTCTTCCCGACCTGGAACCAAACAATCAGATCCTTTCCCGACCCCGCTTCGTTTCCTTTGATTAACTGTTACAGTGTTGTGCAGGTATGAACAGTACCGGGTAAGGAAGAGCATTAAATGTTGTTTGGCATTAGTAGTAAGTATAAATACCCCATCCATTCACTATTATGAGATAACTCATACATATTTATTACTATTAACTACCGACCGTTAAACTCGGACATTCTAACTCACTCTCACACCCGAGGAAAAATACGGATCGTCACCCCCGTGATTCCTTCTCTTGTTTTGCAGGTCAGGTAGTTGAGGTTGGATTACTAATCTCGGGCGAACACTAACTTTTTACCCTCATCAATACTCATTGATTATGACGCTCAATTAAAGCATCTCTATCTAAGTTTTCATCAAAAGTCTAGAATTTATGTTTGCCATGGACTATATCTTATAGGGGAGAAAGTTATAATATGCTTGCTATTAAGTCAAAAAAGGCTAAATATGTTTATAAATTATTAATTATTATTTATTAATAAATTAATATCTCGTTAAATTAATAAATTTAGTTGGTACTAATATTATTGATATGAAGATTATTAATTTAAAAAGATTAGGGTATCTCCAATAGATATTATTATTCACAAAAATTTATTATTTTTGATTATTTTTAGAAATTCAAATCTCTAAAAATTATTATTAATAATTTAAATATACATAAGACCCACTATTTCTGTAAACTTTTGAGTTAAAATAAAATTCCAATTTACTTTTTTGATTCTAAATTTAGAGACCTAAAAAGTGATTGTATCTCTATTTTAATATAAAAGCTAACAAAAAAAGTGGCTCCTATTATTTGCAATATATAAAATGGAATACAAATCTTTCACCTGGTAATGGTACTCGTTTGGTGCAGTTAACACGATGCCCTCCGTTATAGCACTCTTCTTCATGCCGTAAAGTTCCAAATTCTTGTTAAAGGATCGAACCTGATCCATTAGATCAGCTACCTCATTCGGCTTACCACGGCCTAAGCATTCACCAAACTTGCAGAATTTTCCAACACAGCGTTTGATGTATCCTGCTTTGGCCCTGGATTTATAATCCAGGGAGAAAACTTCTAAAACATCCTCAGCTTTATACAAGCAATTCTCCATTTCCATGATGAATTCGCGAACCCTTTTGTCTGTCTCCTGTTTTTCAGCAGCATCGTTGAGGAAGCTTTCCATTGTCTCCAGCTTTGATTTGAGGGATTCCAGTTGTGATCGTATTGGACATGGCTCAGATGCATCCATCAACATCATCAGAAGAAGCTCATCAAGGTTTTCAAACATCAAGTTGAGAACAGCTGACACAGTGCTCATCTTTGGTTGCAAAAAGTAGCACAAGTCTGTTTTGAAGTTTCAAATTGGCGAAATTTTTTTCTGGGTACAAAACGAAGATGACTTGGTATATCAAATACAAATCGTTAGTTTAATGTCATCATAGACATAGGCCCACCACGAAAAAAATGAAAAAATAATAGAGAATATTAAAAAGATAGCATTGTAGATAATAAAAAAAAAAAGTAATAATAAAACAAAAGAAAGTAGGAAGCTTTCTTTTTCTTTGTCGGCTCGGTAAGAAAGTGAGAAGTTTCCTGGTCCTTGGACTCCTTGTTACAAAGTTTCTTGGTACTTGCTTCAAGTTTGTTAACGAATTACAAAATTACGTTGTTTTGATCCAAGTATAAATCAATCGTAAGAGTAAAGTAAAGTCGCCCAGCTCAGATGTAAGTGGGGATGGGAGTTTCATGGTTGGCGCGAGTTCAAAATCTGTTGTTAGTTTGAGTTACTTATCTTTACTTCTATTTTGAAATCAAACTGTTAATTGAATTAATGTATGTTTTAGAACGAATCGTTACACTCTTAAGATTTGATTCATATTTCACCGTTAAATCAGATAAAATAAACCAGATATAACCCATTAAAAAATTAAAGATTCTAATAAAATAATATCTAATCTTAGTTGATATCCCGTAAACTGATTAAAGTAAAAATATTTTCTAAATTACGAAAAAAAGAAAAAAGAGTAAAGTAAAGTCTTATTAATTTTTTTATAAATAAAAAACTTATTTTATACAAAATTATATCGAATCAATCGAGATTCCTACTCGTAATTGGAAAGGATTTAAATTCGTATTTAAGTCGTTTCCGCCTACTTTGGTAGAATTAAATGACCCTTCGGTGGGATAGTAATGAGTCGTTCAACAAGCTTCGATGCAACTTTCTTTACTGTTTCCTTTTGTCCTTTCAGAATAACTTTATATTGACATTGTCAAAAGGTTAGCGTAGAATAAAAGTTTAAAAAATGGGCCCGATTAGACAAATTTTCACTTCTTTTTCCTTGTGACATGAATTGCTGGACCCGAAGTTTTGCGTTTACGCCATTTGCTTTCTCATTATTTTAATAGAAATTTTTTAAAAATGTCCATAAATCTCATATTTTATTTTAGTGTATAAAATTATGCATTAAAGTTTTCAAGTCCAGTACGTCATTTTGCTTTCTCGTGAATGATGATATTTCAAGGAAGTTTCTAGTTTTCATCTTGCAACTTCGTTACATGAAAGTCTGTAAAATAGAGACTTTGAAAAAAAAAAATTCATACAAGGGAGGTCTGTAAAATTTGTTTACAGCCCAATTTCTAAAAAATAGTGATTTTAACCCAAAAAAGTGGAGTCTTTAAATTCATCAATAAATTTGTTGATGAATATAGAAGCTCCAAATAGTGACAAACGAGTCTCTATTTTTTTTTCAGAAAATCTGACATTGTTAGATCGTCAGATCTTATTTAACAAAAAAAAAAAAAAAACTTTTGAAAAGAGCCGTTGAGACTCGGCCAAAAAAAAAAAAAAAAAAAACTTTTCAAAAGAGCCGTTGAGACTCGACCAAAAAAAAAAAAAAAAAAGAGCCGTTGAGATATATCAGATATCTTCAGATCGTCAGATCTGATTTTAAAACAAAAAATCAAAAGTAAAAAAAAATAACAGATCTGAAAAAAAAAAGTAAAAAATTGTTTCAACAGGAAAAAAAAAAAAAAAAATCTGAAACGTCGCTCTGTAGGGATGACGGGAGAGGAGCGGGTTGGGGGAGGGGGTGACGGCGGCAGAGGGGTGGTGTGGGGTGACGGGTGAGGAGGGGGTGGGGGAGGGGTGACGGGAGAGGAGGGGGTGAGGGAGGGGATGAGGTAGGGTGGGGGTTGCAGCGGCAAAGGAGTGGGGTGAGGGGTGGCGGCGGCGGCGGCGGCAAAGGGGTGGTGTGGTGTGGGGTGTGGTCTAGGGTTGAAGGGAATAGGAAGGGGAGTGGCGGCGATAGATGGAAATGAAATGGGTTGGGGGGTTGGGTTTTATTTTATATATTTGGTTTTTTTAGGATATGGAGAATTGCTAAGGAGGTTTTAGGGGTAGCAATTTTATAATTAAACGTCATTTATGTGAATAAATGTTATTGTTGCCCGAATTAATTTATTTTTTAGTCAAAATATTAATAAAAAAAAGTTATAAAATAGCACATAATAAAATTAGTATGTAAAATTAAATTAAATATAATATAAAGACTCAAGTAAATAGAGATCCTCACTGAGGATGAATCTTTTTTAGAGATCTATAAAAACACTTGAGTCATAATCAGAGTCTCTAAAATTGGTAGGATCTCTAAATATAAAGATAAAAACCTTGATTTAGAGCTCTACATTGACGAAGCTCTAAGCTCTTACTTGCCATAGATTCAAATGAACTAAATTGTCAAAATTAATTTTAATATAATTTTTATTATTAATTAAAATTTTAGATCACCTAATACTAACTAGCTTTAGGATAGAACTTTAGATCAATTAACAAGGTACTAGAGTTGGGTTTTCAATTTATGTCGTTAATTATTTACGTGCAATCTATTCGTGTTTTAAGCATTGAGTTTGATTCTCAATTTCGCTGCTTCTTCAATCACGTAAATGAATTAATTATTAATCGCACATGAAAAGAGTGTTGAAGAATTCAATTCTCTTATATTAATAAATCAGAACTTTCAAGATTATTATAAGATATTAGAGTATTCTATTAATTAACAAACGAATCACAACTCACAAGAAAGTATCATATAATAATATAAAAGAAATTCAACAATATAAAATGTTTAAGTTATTTTAATATAATTATACCATCAATTACCACATTCGAATCTTCCTATAATATTAGGAAAAGATTCAAGTATTACAAGTAGCCCACATATGACGTTGTGTCAGTTTTAGTCGCGAATTTTCACCCAAAAAAAAAAAAAAAAATTATTGCGAAGTTTCCGAGTACCTGCAAGGGTTCTTTAATTGCTTTAGTTTTAGTTACAAAAAAAAAAAGAAAAGAAAAATGGCACTATCATTTCCTTTTCATGAGGAACCCATCACTTTTCTTTTTGCTCAATTATGGAGACCCCATCAGTGGGACAGTCAATTTGGTTAGGTAGATGATCAATTTGGTTCAAACTTTCAACAATTAATTCTTTCCAAAGAAAGTTTAAAATGAATTATGTTCAATTCTTTGGCAACGGAAAAGAAAAAAAAAGTGGTTACTCTTCCACATGTAAAATACTTTGAGGAAAGATAAATTCCAATAAAAGCTCGACTAATCATATAAATAAATCAATAAAAAAGTGAATGAACAAAAAGAAAAAAATTATCATAAATTAATTAAATATTGTAAAAAGAAAGTTCAATAACTTCTTCTTGACAAAAGACCTATCAGATCAAGACGTAGCACCCTTGGATTTGCACTGTTGAGAAATCTTTTCTTTTTTATTCAAATGGGAGGTTTAAACAATTTTATATTACTCAGATATTACATACTAAAATTGATCTTGAAAACTTCTCATTTTTAAAACGAGAATCACATTATTAGATCAAAAGGCCAATAACGTTGAGAAATTCTTTTTGACTATAAGAGAGATTGTTAGGTGACACTCCAGAAAATATACAATATTACGTGTGGACATAGTTCGATTTTTCTTTTCAATGTTTTCATAAATTTAAAATATAAGGAAATTTCATATGCCTATTTTACATCGCCAAAAATATTTATTGTCTTATCTTTCGTTCTTTATCATTTTATCTAAGGTAGTTTTGATGTCATTAACTTTGAATACCTTAGCACAAGATTAACACGTCGCCTCCTTTCACATATTTTTTTTTTCTTCTCTAATTTTTTCCACCTTCTTTCCATCCTCCTGGAAACGGTCTTCAGATTAATGATATCGTGAAAGGTACGCTGCGAAAACTTAAGAAATGGTACGCTGCGAAGATTCTTGATACTCGTTTTGATACTAATTAGTTTTAAAATAAAACTTCATAATTTTAATATGAAATCAGAGTTAGACCTTGGTTCGATTCTATCCATCACACATCCATTCACATGTGAGCATTTCTCTCTTGGTCAGACACCTTCTATAGTTGCATCTACAATTTTGATTTATAATCACCCGCAGCTCACTATATCATTAAAAAATGATGCATCATGGAATCAGGTTGCATGTGAAGTAGGGCGTACACTCTATATATACACTTTTTTTTTACATGAAAAACTTATAAACTTTAAAATTACTGTATAAGAATTTTGAGTACTGTTTTTAATATCAGTTTAATTTAGGATAAAATCTCATGACTCATAACGGCAGGTTATGAAGTGTTGTGCTGGGACTTTTTCATTTACTTTTATTTTATTTTTTTAATAACTCTGAGAAATATAGTCAGTCCACAATTTGTTTTTTTTTTTTTGTTATGATACTTCAAGGGAGTTTCTAGCTCTTATCTTTGCAACTTCGTAGCTCACAAGTATCCACTTATGAGTTTCGTGTCACTTTCAATATAATTGTTGTGAAATTTCCCAGTAGCTACATATGGACTTTTAATTGGTTTCAGCAATGGAAAATATCCGCTGGATCCCACCACCAAACTTGATGTATTAAGATGACCGTGGCAAAATGATTTTTAAAATATCCACTGGTAATATTATAATAGGTATGGCGATATAAAAAATTCTTCAAATGATAACCTTCCTACTATATATACTTCTTATCAGAATCTTTGAAGTTCATCTCACAAATAGATCAAAAAATGGAGAAAGCAATTACACACTCAAAAACTGGATGGAATAATTAAACAACGATATGTTATAAAAAAGAAATGAGAAAGCAATTCGTCTTTCTTTTTTTTTCTCTTTTTTTTGTTTGGTTACTATAAATACAAAAACACAGTACAAAGATTATCAGTCTATTTCTTATGCCTCAACATCAGATTGTACACGCAAAAACAATCCTTTCATTTGTACACCAATTCACAATGTTTTAAAAGAAATAAAAGAACGAAAGAAAAATTCAAAATCGACACACAATGAGTGCTAAAACTTAGAAGCTGGCTTCACACAAATTTTGTGGAGAGGATGCTTCTTTGCACAGATTTTCCAGTTCTTTTCTTCTCTAAACATTTTTCTTCTGTTATTGCTTTCTTGTTTCCTTTTGTGAACTCTTTTCATTCTATTTTGACATTCAACGCGCTTTCTGAGGCCTATCTTCTCTTTTCCTTTGGGACCCTCATTGAAAGGGCCATTTTGGTTAGCTAATCCTACACCTTTAGGTATGTAATTTATGCTCAATGAAGGAATGGTACTAGGTGAAGTTTCTAAGCGGTTTCTTGGAATAAAAAGGATTAATTATATTTTGAGTAAATGATCAAAATGGTTCTTTATTTTTTATATTTTTTATATTTTCGTCTCTTATTTATCAAACGCGACATTTCAGTTCGTATCTTTCATTTTGTGACAGCATTAGTCGTTTTTGTTAAATTTGTTAAATATTTAACGGCAAAATTTGTGATGTTAAAATGTTGATTTTGCCCTTGCTAATACAAAGATTATCAGCCTATTTCTTATACCTCAGCATCAGATTGTACACATAAAAATAATCCTTTCATTTGTACATCAATTCACAATGTTTGTATAAGAATAAAAGGAAGAAATAAAAATTCAAAATCGACACACAGTGAGTGCTAAAACTTAGAAGCTGACTTCACACAAATTTTGTGGAGAGGATGCCTCTTTCCACAATTTTCCAGTTCTTTTCTTATCATTTTTCTTCTCTTATTGCCTGCTTGTTTACTTTTGTGACCCTTTTTATATCTATTTCGACATTCAACGCGCTTTCTGGGCCCTATCTTCTCTTTTCCTGACCCTCATTGGAAGGGCCATTTTTGTTAGCTAAATCAGTTTGGTCCTACACCTTTTGGTATGTAATTTCTACTCAATGAAGGTATGGTAGTAGGTGAAGTTTCTAAGCGGTTTCGTGGAATAAAAAGGGTTAATTATGTTTTGCTCTCTTAAGTCTTTATATATGAAAAAATTTCGGTTAGTTCAAACTAATATGAGTCTGTGTGAAAGAAAGTAAGATCCACATATATATGAGACTCATTTTATGTGAAAAAATTGATTTTAGTCTGAATTAATTAAAAATTTTTCCCTTTATATAAGTATCATAACAATTTATCTCGTTATGTATTTTTTGTTTTTTTGTATCATTTAACTCTTGCTTTTTATTTATTAGTAAAAAGTGACTTATAACATTATGTTAGAATTTAATCTACATACTACCTTTGAGAGATTTAATGATACAAACAAATATAAGGAGATAAATCACTATTCTGCATATACATCAGGGTATAGTTTTAATAACCATTATAAAATAAAAATATTTTTGTGTTATTCCTAATCAAGGATAAAAATGAAGAAACTCGTCAGTGTTCTTGGTAATATAAACATAATAACTAAGCAATTTTTGTTCCTTCTCAATCTTTCAAAAATTTATGTTAGTAATTGCTCATCATTTTTTAAACTAATTGCCTTAATGGAATGCATTTCTTTCTATTCTCTATAAAGATAAATATTTTTGTCTAGCAAAGAAAAAGATTTATAATCAAGAGGGGAATAAGCTTATACAATTTCAATGATGTTACACATGTCACTTCACCAACTCATCATTTGAGATCCCATAAATTAGATTATTTTTTTTGAAATGATAGAAATTAGAATATTTGTTTTTCAATAAAAAAATGAATGAACAAAAAGAAAAAAATTATCATAAATTAATTAAATATTGTAAAAAGAAAATTCAATAACTTCTTCTTGACAAAAGACCTATCAGATCAAGACGTAGCACCCTTGGATTTGCGCTGTTGATAAATCTTTTCTTTTTTATTCAAATGAGAGGTTTAAATAATTTTATATTACTTAGATATTACACATGAAAATAGATCTTGAAACTTTTCACATTTAAAACGAGAATCACATTATTAGACCAAATGGCCAATGATGTTGAGAAATCCTTTTTGACTATAAGAGAGATTGTTAGTTGACACTCCAGAAAATATACAATATTATGTGTGGACATAGTTCGATTTTTCCTTTCAATGTTTTCATAAATTTAAAATATAAGGAAATTTCATATGCCTACTTTATATCGCCAAAAATATTTATTGTCTTATCTTTCATTCTTTATCATTTTATCTAAGGTAGTTTTGATGTCATTAATTTTGAATACCTTAGCACGAGATTAACACGTCCCCTCCTTTCACATATTTTTTTTTCTTCTCTAATTTTTTCCACCTTCTTTCCATCCTCCTGGAAACGGTCTTCAGATTAATGATATCGTGAAAGGTACGCTGCGAAAACTTAAGAAATGGCAATGACTAAATTTTAATATAATTATAGAAGATTTTTTATACTCGTTTTGATACTAATTAGTTTTAAAATAAAACTTCATAATTTTAACATGAAATCAGAGTTAAACATTTGTTCGATTCTATTCATCACACATCCATTCACATGTGAGCATTTCTCTCTTGGTCAAACACCTTACTATAGTTGCATCTACAATTTTGATTTCTAATCACTCGCAGCTCACTATACCATTAAAAAATGATGCATCATGGAATCAGGTTGCATGTGAAGTAGGTGTTACACTTTATATATACACTTTTTTTCTACATGAAAAACTTATAAACTCTAAAATTATTGTATAAGAATTTTGAGTACTGTTTTTAATATCCATTTAATTTAGAATAAAATCTCATGACTCATAATGACAGGTTATGAAGTGTTGTGCTCGGACTATTTCATTTACTTTTATATTATTTTTTTAATAACTCTGAGAAATATAGTCAGTCCACAATTTGTTTTTCTTTTCGTTATGATACTTCAAGGGAGTTTCTAGCTCTTACCTTTGCAACTTCGTGGCTCACAAGTATCCACTTATGAGTTTCGTGTCACTTTCAATATAATTGTTGTGAAATTTCCCAGTAGCTACATATGGACTTTTAATTGGTTTCAGCAATGGAAAATATCCGCTGGATCCCACCACCTGACTTGATGTATTAACATGACCACGGCAAAATGATTTTTAAAATATCCACTGGTAATATTATAATAGGTATGGCGATATAAAAAAATCTTCAAATGATAACCTTCCTACTATATATACTTCCTATCAGAATCTTTGAAGTTCATCTCACAAATAGATCAAAAAAATGAGAAAGCAATTACACACTTAAAAACTGGATAAAATAATTGAACAACGATATGTTATAAAAAAAAAAATGAGAAGCAATTCGTCTTTCTTTTTCTTTTCTTTTTTTGTTTGGTTGCTATAGATACAAAAACACAGTACAAAGTTTATGAGTCTATTTCTTGCGTCTTAGCATCAGTTTGTACATTCGAAAATAATCCTTTCGTTTGTACACCAATTCACATTGTTTTAAGAGAAATAAAAGAAGAAAGAAAAATTCAAAATCGACACACAATGAGTGCTAAAACTTAGAAGCTGACTTCACACAAATTTTGTGGAGAGGATGCCTCTTTCCACAATTTTCCAGTTCTTTTCTTATCATTTTTCTTCTCTTATTGCCTGCTTGTTTACTTTTGTGACCCTTTTTCTATCTATTTTGACATTCAACGCGCTTTCTGGGCCCTATCTTCTCTTTTCCTGACCCTCATTGGAAGGGCCATTTTTGTTACCTAAATCAGTTTGGTCCTACACCTTTTGGTATGTAATTTCTACTCAATGAAGGTATGGTAGTAGGTGAAGTTTCTAAGCGGTTTCGTGGAATAAAAAGGGTTAATTATGTTTTGCTCTCTTAAGTCTTTATATATGAAAATATTTCGGTTATATATGAAAAAATTTCGGTTAGTCCAAACTAATATAAGTCTGTGTGAGAGAAAGTAAGATCTACATATATATGAGACTCATTTTATGTGAAAATACTAATATTAGTTTGAATTAATTAAAAAAATTTCCCTTTATATAAGTATCATAACAATTTATCTCGTTATGTATTTTTTGTTTTTTTGTATCATTTAACTCTTGCTTTTTATTTATTAGTAAAAAGACTTAAAACATTATGTTAAAATTTAATCTACATACTACCTTTGAGAGATTAAATGATACAAACAAATATAAGGAGATAAATCACTATTCTGCATATACATTAGGGTATAGTTTTAATAACCATTATAAATAAAAATATTTTTGTGTTATTCCTAATCAAGGATAAAAACAAAGAAACTCATCAGTGTTCTTGGTAATATAAACATAATAACTACGCAATTTTTGTTCCTTCTCAATCTTTCAAAAATTTATGTTAGTAATTGTTTATCATTTTTCAAACTAATTGCCGTAATGGAATGCATTTCTTTCTATTCTCTATAAAGATAAATAGTTTTGTCTAGCAAAAGAAAAAGATTTATAATCAAGAGGGGAATAAGCTTATACAATTTCAATGATGTTACACATGTCACTTCACCAACTCATCATTTGAGATCCCATAAATTGGATTTTTTTTTTTTTTTTTGAAATGATGGAAATTAGAATTTTTTTTTTTCAAATGATGAAAAATTCAATTTTATCATTTACTATTTTTATTATCATGTCTTTTTGGCTTTGCAAGGGAAACAAGCTTATTTATACATTGTTAAGTTTTTTCGGCTAGAGAAAATGTTTATTTTTTTAAAAAAATAAAATTTTCTACTAAATGGAGAAGGTATAATAATCGTATTAGTAATTACATTTTTATGACCAAAGCACAACACAAGCTTCTTCTTCTTAAATTTGGAAGGTATAAAATGCAACAATATCCTTATTTATAAAGGTTAGTAATAACCTACATGATTAATGTGTATAAAACGTAGTAATTTGCCTAATACTATTTATTTTGGATTATGTAAACTCATCATGGGTAGTTATATACATTCATATTTTATAAAATGATAATAAATAATAGTTATAATGATGACAATAATGATAATAAAAAATCGCCCTTTTGTTATTATATATAATAATAACAGTTATAATGATCATAATAATAGTATCACCCTTTTGTTATTATATACATGTCATGTTTTGAAGGCTATTTTGGTCATTGATAAATAATAATATAAAAAGTAATAACTATGATTCATAAATAATAGCAATAGTTTTAACAATAATAACAACAACAGTAATTTAATAATCCTTTTGTTATCTTTTATATATATATACACACACATATATATGTATGTATATATTATTTATATTTTTAAAGAAAATTAATAAATAAGCTCATTCCCACATCATGGGAATGGGTTAATATCATGCGTTTTGTGAGAAATGTTTAATCCTGAAATAGGGTGTATTAGATTACTTAAAGAATGAAATTATCAAATTCGTTATTTCATACCAAGCATGAGAATGAGCATAAAGTCGAGAATGTCATTTCATTCATAATATATTCTAGTATATCAATAACCACCTAACTGATACAATCCAAATTAGAGGATAACCCTTCACACTAAAGTTAGATGTTAGATGTTATTTAGAAAAATGTTAGATGTTATTCCTTTTTCATCACTCATTTTTTATCTCCTATATATATGCTTGACTGACATACTAATTTGTAAACTTTTTTCTTTCTTGGTATGATTCTTATATCCCTTTTTTCTTCCATAAGGTTTAGCTCTCATTGGTCTTGGTCCTTATAACCATTCTGGTCTTGGCATTTCTTCTTTTTTTGTATGTCGTGGTGCTCTCAAGCTATCAGTGTGAATAAAATGTAATTCTAAAAAATAGTTACTCCTGACAATTGGGATAGGTCATTTATTCAATCAATGACCATCCGATCTTTTAATACACAAATATGTCTCACATACATATATTTCTCGCTTTAATATACAAATAGGTCTCACATACATATATGTTATGCCCGAATGAACCACTAACCAAAAGTAAGAATTTTTTTTTCTTTTGCAATTAATACCTACCTATTATATTGGAGCCACTGATAATTGATGATTGTTAATTCTCCTTTTCCCTTTATTCATTGATTTTTTTCTCAAAAATGAGGCTAGACTAACTCAAGACTTGTCTTTAGTAGCGATCATATGTCGAGTTCCGAGTAGCAGCAAACCATAGCATAGCCTCTTTACCATTATTACCTCTTGTATTACTGCTTTTTCTTGTTTACTTCAAGACACTTTTTTTTTTAATTATTATTACCTGTTTGACGCTTATCGCATTTTTAGGGTCCTATCATATTTTTTTCATGTGGACTCTTTTTTTTTTTGCTAGGTAAGCAAACGATTGTATTAAAACAAAAACATGTACAACAAGAGATACAAACAAGAATTAACAGGTCAACCACAAGTGATTGAACCAGAACCTATCTAAGCATAAGATTATCATCAAGTCTCCAAGTTCTACAAATTGCACTGTTCAAAAGACAATATCTAAATCATTTGGTTTTGAACATTCTATTTCTCACATCATAATATATGCGATCAAAAATTTGCTCCTCCGTAGAAGCACCTCTATGGTGGACTCTGTAGTTTCTTTCCTTCCAAACATGAAAAATGCTCACACTAAACAACAACATGATCATAATGAGTTGTAAAGTGTTTGAACTACTATGACGAGCGATCCAATTAGTGATGAGGTTCCAGCTATGTGGGAGTTTACTGCACTTCAAAAGATAAATACCTTTTTTCCAAAGGCGACGAGTAAATCCACAATCGAAAAAAAGGTGATCCCTAGTTTCCAATGAGTGGTAACAGAAAACACAGTGGGGGTTAACATTAAGTCCCCAGCTAAGAAGTCTGAAAAATGCAGGGAACCTATCAAGCCAAGTGCAAAACGCATGTTTAGGGACATGGCCAGTGTACCAAATATTGTAGTTCCATTGAGCTGGCGGGTGTTTAGTTCGAATAGTATTCCAAGCAGTAGAAAAAGAGAACTTTCCCGTGGAAGCATCACTCCATTCAATCCTGTCAGTTTTACTGACATCTGGCACAAGGGAACCAATATTCAAAGCCACAATGTCGAAGAGGGGATCATTTGTAGGCCAAGTCCAAACATTATCCTAAATGTAGTCAGCAACCTTAGCTCTTTTTTTGGGTTAATTATGGGCATCCCGTTGGTAGATTTGAATTTTCTCTTAATCATTAGTATATTTGATTGATTAAGAGGTCAATTTTTAATTATTCATCTCATATTAAATAGTTGACATTGAGAGAGAAGAAAGAGAGATGAGAGCGAACAAAAAGAGAAAACAATATAAGAGAAATTTGAATTTTAAAATACATAATTGACATTGATTCAATATGAAATGAATAATTAAAATTTCACCTCTTAATCACAATCAATCTGTTACAATCGGACATCTCCGATAGACTTTTGTAATGATTAAACTAAGAAATTGCAAAATTTAAAAGTAAAAGTGTGTGTTCATTGATAGAACTTGAAGGAAAAGAAAGAAAAGTAATAGAAAATAACAATACTAGATTCTTTTTAGCTCTTCATACCACTCATGTTGTTATTTGACTAACTCAGCTATCACATTACTTAGCCACGTAATCAATGTCAGCTAAATACTGTGGTTTGAACTTGGGCCTAAGGCTACGTCTTGTGGTTGGATCCACTGATGGAGCTTGGGCTGACTTATCATATTGGACTGCTAGTTTACTACTCATTACATTACCTCCTGCTGCAAAATGAACCTTGTCCTCAAGGTTCCAAGTTGGATAAGCAGTCTTAAAATCATCAGGTCTGTGGCATTTACTTTCAATGTATCAGCAACCTGGCCAAGCAAACCATTTTCTTGTTTGTCAGATGTCAAACTTGCAACAGCAATCAATGCATTCTTCAGTGTAATATTCGCCAAGGAGAGAGAGTTGATTCTGTGAGTGGCACAATAGTAGATAAAACTAGGTTGGTCGCAGAGAACAACAACCATTATATAAAATCGAGAATAATACCTCCTAATGAGAAGGGCACGAAAATGACGACTCCAAGGAATATCATATTGCTTACAAGAACTATTTATGCATTTTCAACCAAGTGGAAAACTGGCCCCTACATGCCAACCACCTCATCAAATGGCACATCAAAACCACCATCAACATTATCAACCAACACCATGCTATATGAAGTTTCGCGAATATCCACTACATTAGCACTAGATGTTGGCCCGTCTATAAGATACAAACAACCATCAAATGATACAGTAACAATAGTGAATCCCTTATTCTTCTTCCTACATTTGCTCAAGTCAACCAGAAGTAATTGATTCATGACTCTACCATGAGTTTTATAAGGATATGATTGTACAATTGACCCATCCTTGTCACTGAGAACATATATGTTCCTTGAAACTGTTGGAACTACAATATCAGTGTGGCCATCCCCATGCAAACCTCTTCAACCAAATCAGTGTAACTCAACTTCTCCTGCAACTCTTTTCTTTCAGATAAAGCCCAAGTCATGAATATTGGCTCTCTGACTCTAAGAACAACCCAAACGAATGAATTATCAGAACCAGCTGGTATAATGCCAATTGGGATTGAAATAGCTTTTTTTTTTTTTTTTATTGTTCCTACTAAACAAACCATCGAGAATCTCATTCACTATTCCATCACCTCCAATACATATAATAACATCAGAGCATGTGATAAATTCAACACTTGATGCAAACTTTATAGCATGATCAGTAGATGCGATCTTCACTACCTTCATCTCAAACCCTGCAAGCTTGAATATCGATTCCACTTTTATATACACTTCAGGAGGTATTTCCCTTGCAACCAATTTTGAAGTCTGCTTCTTTGAAGAATTTAAAGGATGAGGTAGGAAATTATTATAACGTTGTTGATCCGCAAAATAAACATCTATCAAACGTTTTGCTACCTTAGGTTCATCAAACAGGTACTTATCTAAGCTTCCATTAGGCATGAAGTCATAAACAAGTAGCAAATCACCTCCTCTTCGACACCATCCCTGTAATTGAACCAAAATTCTATGCTTAAGTCGACCAATACTATCAATTTTTGAAACAAACTCAGGCTGCCTTTGCTTTGATTCATGGTTTATTCGCTTTACTACGCCTTCGATTTTAGTACTAGGCAAAGTTCCTTTGTCAACTTTTCCAAATCTACCAAATCCAAGTAGCTCTTTATCCCCGAAACCTCTTGTTTCTTGTTTTAGCTCTTTATAGGAGAACCTTTGAGGCGCGATATCAAACTCCCAGGCCTCAACCACATCCATGTTCTTTATTTTCTTGTTGATGTGCAAGGCATTCTTGAGATTGAGATCTTGCCTCGTTGAATTGCCATCAATGTAAAAGCTTGCATTCACAGATGCATTTGAAGCCAAAATGTTAAGGTCTTTGCTAACATGGTTGCTATTAACGTCACCAAATTCAAAATCTTGAACTGTGTCAAATTCCACAGCAAAGATATGGTTTGAGAAGCCCAAATCATTGTTAGTCACATATGCAGTAACCAGCCACTTAGACGAGCCCAAATATTTCTCAGTCATTTCATCAAATACCTTCTTCGCATACTTTATTTCACCCAAAGACCAAAACAAGTACGCTTGGAAACCTAAATCTGGATGCAAAATCAACGAAATAAAGCTGTTTACGGAGCCTGCCAAATGACAACAATAGTCCAACAAGAACTACCTGAGCTCATCCTCTGTCCAGGGCTCGCATTTTTCCCTTATAGGATGAGATGAACGAGCTAATAAACGTCGTTTTCCACTGGGACAAAAGAATCGCTCCAGGCCATCATAGACCTGATCATTCACCTACTCTAGTGTGAAAGAGTTGCTCGTGTCCATAGTTTCCACCTTCAACTTCAATGCTGATTGTGTAAACCTCCTCGATACATCACTTTCTTTATCAATAGCCATCGCCTACTCTTTGAGTTCGACGTCCACCATTTCATTCTTCCCTGTGACTTCTTCATTCTCCTTAATTACCAAATAACCATTAACATATACAGTTTCAGCATTCGATTTCTTCACACCGTCACCATTAATCTCACAGAGCTCCATTAACAAAACGACCTTAGAATTGTCCATATTCACGACTTTGACATCATGCAAAGCATCTGCACTCATCATCAAATCATCCGCTAATGTTACCTTAGCATTTACCATCATCCTCGATTTCTTCGTAGCATCATCATCAGCCTCATACATTTTCCTTGCAAAAATGCTCACAACTTCGCCATCTTGTACAACAACTTCACTCTACAGTGCCGTCGGTAAACCATTCGCTGACGTCACCACAACTTTCCTCTTGTACACACCCTTCATTTCTCCAATAGTTACGCAATTGCCACATTCTAAGTTGTAGATTTGACCTTGATTGTAAAAGTACGTTGTGTACTGACCGTCATGCCACAAGTATACCTGGTTATCGTACATGTTCATCCCCAACACGATCTCCCTCTTCTCCTTCACCTCGGCGCTGATAAATTCCATCAATGCTGCTAGCATAGGTTCCACTAATACCACCATCGTTGGATCAACGTAATCCGACGACACATCCCAAGCCTTTCCGGTTGTAATTCCAACAGCAGAAGAATCGTATTGGGATAATATTGGGCTTGAAACTAGGGCTGTGAGTAAACCTAAGGATAATATTGTGCTTGTGCTTGTTGGTAAGGTTGAGCAATCTGTTGTTGATAGGAATAATATTGTTTATACGTTTGATTGTAAGGGTCGTACCCAGCACACTACGGATAGTATTGTTGATACTGAGAAGCGACAACATCACTCGTAGCACCATAAGATTGCGGATAATATTGCTGATACTGATAATCCATGGCCTGGAATTTGGTAGTGTCGGCCATGGAGTCAACAAGAGCACCAATTGTAATGATTAAACTAAGAAATTACAGAATTTAAAAGTAAAAGTGTTTGTTCATTGATAGAACTTGAAGGAAAAGAAAGAAAAGTAATAGAAAATAACAATAGTAGATTTTTCTTAGCTCCTCACACCACTCATTATGCTATTTAACTAACTCAACTATCACACTACTTGGCCACGTAATTAATCAACGTCAGCTAGATATTGTGGTTTAGACATGGGCCTAAGGCTACGCCTTGTGGTTGGATCCACTAATGGAGCTTGGGCTGACTTATCATATTAGGTTGTTGGTTTACTGCTCGTTACAACTTCCTACTTTTTCTCTGAGTTTCTTTTTTTTCTTTGGCCGGAAGTTCTTGCAATTATACTTCAACAACATTCTTTTTCTTTTTTTTTTTTCAATTAGTTTTTAAACAACAATTCTTATATTAGCTAGCACACTAATATGAACATGAATTAAAGACCATGAATTTTTAATTTTGAATCATAATTTTTAATTTTGATGATTCAAAATTAAAAATTCATGTTCATTTGAAGAATCATAATTTTTTTTAATTGTTATATTCCAACAATCATATAATTTTTACTATTTTACAAATTCTTTTGAAGTTAAAAAAAAAAAAATTAACACTAAAAGAATATGATGATATTAGTCATTTGTCATTGTGTTGTTAACATTCTTTTATATAACATTACTTTTCATTGAAAACCTTGTGGATCAACTTAAATGGAAATAAATCATATTGCAAATAAAATAGAAAAACGTAAAAGACTATATATGAAAAGTAGCTAAAACGATAAGAAATGACAAAGAGAGGGATTCCCTCTTTTTAAATGTAGAGAGCAAGAAGAGAAAATTAATAAGCTCTTCAAAGCAGGGAGTGGGACAGGAAGTATATAAGTTAATGATTGAAAAATATGTATTGGCTCCTTATTTCATTAAACAAAATTGTTAAGTGATTACTTTATGTAATAGTTTAAACTGTCAGAAAGAGTTTGTTGTATTTGTTTATTGTGTTTAATATGTTCCCTCACATGGAGGCTAGTTTTTGATCAATCCTTATACATTTTCATAATTTTACAAATAAGTGGTAGTGAATTGTGAACATTTTGATATCTAGGTTATATACAATGTCAAGTTACTAATTTATCAAAAAACTTAAATTGTTAGAGAATCCTTTCTATATTTATTTATGAGAAAACCTCACAATTAGTCCCCATTGTTTCCTTTTGTCTCAAATTAGTCTCCATTGTTTCAACTGTCCCAAACTAATCCCCAATGTTTTAAAAAAAGTCTCAAGTTAGTCCCTTCTGTTAAATTAGGTGTTAAACTTAACATAAATGAACAGTAAAAAAGGGGTAAAATGGTAAAAACAGCTACCTTTCCCTTATACCACCGCCTCTGCCACCACCAAACACACCACACAAAACACATACAAATTATATACACAAATCACACAACACACCACCATGCATTGCCATTCCCGCCACCACCACCATGCACCGCCGCCACCACCACCATTAACCAATACTACCACCACCACCAACAATGCATAAAACACACACACATATACAAAAATCACACACACACAATACACACAAATCATATACACAATACACACACATACACACAAATCCAACAACAACTGCCACCACCAACAACCACTGCCTACCAACACACACCACTATGCACTGCTATTGCCGCCACCACCATGCACCGCCACCACCACCACCAACCAATACTATCACCACCACCAACAACGCATAAAACACACACACATATACAAAAATCACACACACACAATACACACAAATCACATACACAATACACACACATACACACAAATCCAACAACCACTGCCACCACCAACAGCCACTGCCTACCAACCACCGGTGCCAACCAACTGCCGCCGCATACAACACAGATATATACACACACAACACACATATATACGCACATAAATCATACACATACCTATTTTTTGTTGTTTTTCTTTTTTTGGTCAGTGGGATAGGGGCAGCGGCGTGGGGAGAGGGTGACGGTGGGAGCAGTGGCGTGGGGAGAGGGAGAGGGTGGGGCAGCGACGTGGGAGGGGGTGGTAGTGGGGCGGCGATGTGGGAGGGGGTAGTGGTGGGGCAGCGACGTGGGAAGGGGGGTGGGGCGGCGACATGGGAGGGGGGTGGTAGTGGGGCGGCGACGTGGGAAGCGGGGTAGGGCTGCGACGTGGGAGGGGGGTGGTGGTGGGGCGGCGACGTGGGAGGGGAGGGAGGGGTGGGGCGGCGACGTGGGAGGGGGGTGGGGTGTTTGTTTTGAGTTTGGGAATAGGGGTGGGGATCAGATGGGTGAGGGAGGGTTTTTAGTAATTTTAATTAGGTTTTAAGGGTGTTTTAGTTATTTAATAGGTTATCTGTTATATTTTTAACATAATGGACTAATTTGAGACTTTTTTTGAAATATTGGGGACTAGTTTGGGACAGTTGAAACAATAGGGACTAATTTGAGACAAAAGGAAACAATGGGGACTAATTGTGAGGTTTTCTCTTTATTTATTATATATAACAAAGTCGAATGGTAATAGGGGCAGATTTAAAAATTATTGCCCGTGAGAACTAAAATATATAATTTTTCAACTATATGAGTAATTTTTTTTTCAGTGAATACTAATTAAATTTTTAAGTAAAACTACATTGATATTTAATTTTTTTCCTGAAAAATACATAAATTTTTAACGTTTTCCTATACTAATAAAGGATGCAGCCCCACCTCATGTACCTCCGCTCATGAATGGTAAGGTTGTTCGAGATACTAATGCTCAGTTTGATCCTACACGTTTTAATCTGTAATTTCCACTCAAGCAAGGAGAGGTAGTAGGGAAGTTTCGCAGCATTTTC
Organism: Ehretia macrophylla; assembly: GCA_037974665.1. Lineage (NCBI taxonomy): Eukaryota > Viridiplantae > Streptophyta > Magnoliopsida > Boraginales > Ehretiaceae > Ehretia > Ehretia macrophylla. The sequence goes on along the minus strand of CM075764.1, from coordinate 101,101,824 downwards.
TATTGCGTATGGCTTGGTTCTGCCGCGTAGGGGAACATGAGCAATGGAACTAATGAAGGTAACCCACATCCCTATAAATACGCCATTTCTTTACTTGAGAAATTCAACCCAAAACCTAATAATCCCAAGAGCTCAAACACACTTTGCTGCTTGTACCATAAAAAAAAAAAAAAAAAGGAAAACACACACACACTTTCCTTGGAGTTCTAAGGAAAATCCCAAGGAATAATAAAGTTAAGTCTCAAAACTTGTCTATTGAATTTAACTATGTCTAGATTCAAAGGCAGGGAAGGCAAAGGAATGAAATGTAACGGAAAGGAAAGGAGAGCATGTCAAAGATTTCTTGTTTAAATTAAAGAAGAAAAAGGGACGGGAAAGGAAACGAAAATTTTAGAAGAGAACTTGTAAAATAACTATTCTTTTTGGGTTTAAACAGAGGCCTAACCCATTTCTAAACACATTTGAATTGATAGCTGCCGGGTGATAATACACGGCGATTATTTAACCTCCGTGTCTTTTTCAAGAACTTGCAAAAGTATTTGGGCCAACTCCACATTCATATTGTCAAGGACAGATTCAGGAATTCTTCTCGTTGAGGAATACATAATTTTTCAACTATATAGTACATTTTATTTTCCAGTAGAGCTAAATTAACTTTTTTAACTAAAAATATATAGATGTTTATTTTTATTTTTTTTGAGAAATACATAGTGTTTTTAACATTAAGCACCCAACGGCCCTAATGTACATCCGTCACTACATATTGTCAAAGGTATGAGTCAAGCTAAAACTAGCTAATCAACAATGGCCAAATGTACATCCTCCACTACATTCGCCAATGGCCTTAATTTACATCTGTCACTACATGTTATCAAAGGTAAAAAGGAAATTGAAGAATTTCTTGCCAAAAGAGATGGCCCTTGGAGTAGCGCTGTTAAAAAAAAGCCTTTTCGACCATAAAAGAGATTATTTGGTGACGCTTCTAGAAAATGTAGAATAATATGCGTGAACGTAGTTCGATTTTTCTTTTAAATGTTTTAGTAAATTTAAATTGTCAAGAAATTTCATTGGCCTATGATACATTGCCCAAAATTAGTATTTATTACATTGTTGTTTCCTTCACAATCATTCTACTCTTAGCTAGTTTTGATGCCATTACTTTTGAAGTACTCTATCACGAGACTAACACATTCCAATATTCTTTCACCTTATGTTACTCAGAGTCCGCGCACGGAGGAATTAGAAAAAGGGAAATGTCAATGCATTTGGGATAAAACGATTAATCTCTATCAATAGTGTACTTGGTAATAAGTGCCAGAAAAAGCATCAGAGTCCACGCGAGGAGGAAAAAGCGTCAAGTTTCAAGGTACTCCATATAGCTAAACACAAAGAATTGATTTTTCTTTCTCTGTGTATTTGTATGATCTCTTTTTCTTCCATAAAGTTCAGCTCTTATTATTCGTGGTCTTTATAACCAACCATACTGTTCTCCCATATTAGACTTTGCAATGGAGATCATTAAGTACTTTTAATTATTGATAATGTAAAGATATGTTGTTCTCGAGCTGTTATCTTAGCTGAAAACCTACAAAATGAACAGTGCAGGCTCAAAACTGATGATCAAGTCAGTAATTGATGCCAATCATAGTATAGTTGAGACTTGAGCCATTGCTTGATTGCTGATTCTAATCTGACACCTTCATCGCCGAAATGATGCTAGACTAACTCAAAGACATGACTTTTGCAGCAATCTAATGTCGAGTTCCCAGCAGCATCGGAACATAGCCAGATCTTTGGAGGAAATCTCATTGGATGAGCCGCGTCGTCAGATATGCAAGTGTTTGGAGTCAGACGGCAGCGAGCTCCAAAGGCGCCCAACGTATGGTCCGGCATTCGCCATGGGTGAGAACAAGTTCTGCAAGAAACTTAAGGACGAGGCCTGGAGTCATGTCATAGATACCACGCTGGGCACTGAATTGGGTGTCAGGAACAGGTACATATCAGCTGTAAGATCAATCGAAAGCGAGGCAAGGGCTTCTTATGCTGATGCCGTAATGGAAAATTTTCCAGGAAATGAATTCATACGTATAATGGTAATAGATACCTGTTTCTTCCTACAATTGCTGCTATATTATTTTGGAGCTCAATTAGGCTACCCTCCAGAGCATCCTGTTTTTGGCAGTGAGCACGATCAGAATGTTTTGAGAATGTGGTTGGAATCCATGTTCATTGTTGGCAATCAAATACCACTTTCCGTGATAGAGAAAGTGATGAGCCAAAGTTTCTTTCAACAAGCAATAGCAAGGACGACGCGATGGAAGCAGCCATTGGGGCTGCTAGAGGAAGCCTTATATGAAGTCTTGTTGGTTCCTGCAGTGAATAACCACCACCAACACCAACAGAGAACAATAGGTTCAAATCTCTTCCAAGGACTTGTTGAAAAACCATGTGACTTACTCCATGGTCTATACTTGATCGTGTTGGGGACTAAAAATGATCGGATTGATGAAAATGAAAGAGAAGAAGTTTATACAGCAATGGGGCTAACTGAGGATAACGCGAATGATGAGAAAAGGTTCCCTACTGCCTCCGAATTAAGCCGAGCAGGAATCGGCTTTAGGGGTGTTGATGGAATGGGTAGTAGAGGGATATACTTTAATGAAGGGCTTCTTTACTTGCCTTCTTTCATGGTTGACGACAGCTTAAAACTATTGTTCCAATGTCTCAAAACTTATGAGACAACTCAACAACTCATGAAACACGAGGCAAGTTCTCATCTGAGGTTTTTAAGTGACCTTGTGCGTACGATCGAAGATGCCAAAATTCTTGCATCTCATGGAGTCATTAAAGGTGAAGTTGAGAAGTTTCCAGAACTAGTTATTATGAGTGGATTAGCCGGCAGGGACGCTAGCCTCAGTAGGAACATCTGTGAAGTAAGGCTCCAAATTAATGACTACTCCCGGCAAGGTATAGGAGGACTTTAGATGGCCATTCAGAGTTTCAAATTACACATTTTTATCCTGAAGCATAAAACGTTATGCTGATTAGTTGACTAATTATGAACTTTATTATCCGTTGGAAAGTCATACAGTTGACCGTGGTTTGACACAGTTGAGTTCGCTGTTGGATCGGAACCAATAAAGTCTGACATTTCCTAAGATAATTATGAAAGAGGACCTTCGGCTTCAAACTCCATCTAATCGAAAGACAAATGTCTAAAAAAAGGTTGCATCATGGCCGCATTGCTGCAGATTGTTCTTAATCGTTGGCATCTCTAACTGTGACAAGAAAGTCAAACACTAATACGCAAGTGTTGGGTTGAATTAAACCAATTCAAACCAAGTTTTTTCTCAATAGTTGAGATCGGTTATATGAATCACAATACCACTCGCTTATGTCGAAAGCCGTTGTAATAGCCCTTTTGGAAGTCATATATTTATCCAGAGACGTGTTCTGAGTTTCGTTTTTGCAAGGTCAGATGACCATGTTAGCTTTTGGACTCGATCCCAGATTTGAATGAATTTTTCTATGGATTTCAGTTCGCGAAGCGAAGGGCTGAGCAGATTAGTTGATTCTTTTTTTTTTTTGGCTAAGCAGATTAGTTGATTCTTATGTAACGATGTTAGATGAGTTTTGAAGAAAAAGGTAACCTTTGTGCGAAAAATTCAGATGTAACTTAGGGGATACTACAAATCCCTGTAATCATGATAAATTTCGATGTTTTTTCGGCAAGGGAAAATTGCATAGTCTATATTGTTTCTTTAAAATTTTAATTTTTTTTTCTATTATTTAAAATTAGTCAATTTAGTCCATAGCATTTCTTAAAAATTTTAAATTCGTCCTTATTGTTCAAAATTAGTTAATTTAGTCCTATTATTTTTCAAAAAAATTCAATTTAATCACAACTTTTTTAAACATTGAGGACTAATTTGAATTTTATATGAAAATAATAGAGATTAAATTGATTAATTTTAAACAATAGACACAAATTTAAATTTTTTTTATTTAAAAAAATAGAGACCATTTGCATCATTTTTCCTTTTTCTGAACATGGACGTAGTCTTTGTCATAAAATGTGAATCCTGGATTTTCTTTTTTTCTTTTCCTTCTTAGCTCTTCGTTTAAATTTCTCTCTTTTATGCACATAGTCAATCAATGATTAGATATACCAAATTTTTGCAGTAATCCACTTATTGGGAGAATTTGTCTTCCATTGGTTACCATTCGAATTCGATTGAGGTGGAAATGTGAGGATTATACGTGTGAGATTCAGTTATTGATGCAAGACTTTTCCCTAAAATTTACCATCAATGCTACGAAATAATGATTGAAAGAGTCATTTTCTTTCTTTCTTTTGGTTACTTTCTAGCTATCTTTTCCACCAAAGTGTAACGCATTGAATATCAAATTCTCATAACGTAAAGTTTGGGATGGGACTATATTGCCTGCTGTCTACATGAAAGTAATTTCCCAAGTCAAATGGTTTTAGGATATTATATTTAGCAGTTCAATTGTTAGGCATTTCATTGCTTCTTCCTATGTTGCCAATAAGGCCCCCATTCCAAAACTAAAATAGTTTCCTATAAATAGAATTTTTCAAGTTTAGATGTGAGTTAGAGAGGGTTTTTTTTTTTATATATTTTTGTTCTTCTAAAAATAGGTAATTATATGTGAGATAGTATTTTCATACTTTTGCAAAAAGAAAAAAAAAATTGATTGTGCAAGAGTTTAGACTTTTCTGCGTAGAAAGCTATTGCAGTGTAACCATTATTAAGATATAGTAGATTTTTCCAAAGATTGAGTCATGAAGGTAAGTCAAGCCATATTAAAAATATTGTGTATTTTCACAACTTGTGTAAGTGCGTCTTTGTTGCTAACGTGGCGAACTTTTCATTTTTCTCTTTTCAGAAGCTCTTAAAAAAGGATTAATTTAACCAAGACAATTACTAAGTTATCTTCGACCATTTTCTATAGCTTGTAAGACATATCTTTAAAGTCTTATAAGCCTTTGACCCTAAGGCCTGATCCGACGTATGCATCATCTTTTGCTAGTCAAATATGAGGAAAAAGGACCAAATATTCTTACTGCTGTAACCTTTGCAACATCCATATGTAATACTTTGCAGATTTGAAAGACATATACTAAAATAATGGCTAAGGATGTCTGTGTCTAATTGCAAAGTAGATAAGATTGTGCTTAAGACCGTTAAAAAAAGATAAGTATGACTCAATAAAAAATACGAGACTCATTAAAAAAGACATGTATCTTTATCAGATACTATGATGGTATTACGTGTCACTATCAATTTTAACAAAAAAGGTTAATCAATTCAAAATTTTCGCACAGATCAGTGGGATCGTCAAAGCATGAGATTTTATGTTCAAATTCTTACAATATACAGGTTATCGATCCAATGAATATGTTGGCCTTGCATTGTCATATGTTGGTTTATTGTCCAACATAACTAGACTTCTCTTGGCTTGGTTGCGCATTTGTATTCTTTGCACTCCTGAATCAGTCTTGCTTCATAGTCGGATGGTGCCCGGAAGCCACCAATTGGCTCATGCTGTGATATTAAAAAATCAATTTAATCCCTAATTAAAAAAGATTATTATATATGAGTATTTTATTGTGTAGTTTTAGTTCTTACTGAACATAAATTCTAAATCCGCCCTTAGACGGGCTCCTCTGACCTCGAGCGAAAATGTTCCTTTCTTCCAGGTTTTGTGTCGCCTAGTCGATCGACATTTCCTCTCGCGTGGGCGACAAAGCCAAACTGCTCGTCCCAACCCAAAGTGGATATACCAAATTGGGCAGTTGATTTTCGAAGGATTGGGCTCATTTCTAGTTGATATTGGTAGCCCATCCTTCAATTCTTTAGAGGCCCATATGGACTTTTTTTCTTCCCCCATAAATACGTAGCTCCAACAGTGAGGTTCACCTTTTTTGTTGTTTAGGTTTTGCATTTTCTGAATATCGGAAAATAGCTGTCCGTTTTTTGAAATTTATACTGAACTCTTTTTCTCTTTACCATAATTACCTCTTAAAAAGTGACAACATATGTTGACAAAAGTCAAAGGAAACAGAGAAAATTGAAGGTATAATTTTTATATTTTTAACTCTCGAAATACAATTCTGAGGCATAAAATATAATAATAACAAAAAAAAGAGACATGCTAGTATCCTTAAATTTGTTGAATAGCAAATGGGACAAAGATTTTTTTGGAAAAAGCAAGTGTTTCATCAATTTTTCAGGACGGTAAATAGCATGTATTTTTGTATCAATAGATATTGTTCAAATATCATTCAAATTTTACCTTCTAGTCAATTAATATCTTTTTGATCTTATATGATAAGTATCACCTATATTTAGACTTGTCTATCTAGAAAAAAAAAAAGCAAATAATATGACATTTGTCATATAATAGGTCGAATTTTTTTTTAAAACATCCTAATCGTTCGGGACAACATGAGAGAGGACCGTAAGAACCCCACGACATAATGTATTCATCAGTGTAAGACTGGCCCTAATAGGTAAAGAATGAATTGTTGGGAATAGGACACACACACACACATATAACACAAGCACAACGAAAATCAACACACATAGTTTTAACGTGGTTCAACCCTATGCCTACGTCCACGACCCAAATAAATGGAAAATTCACTAATCAGTAATAAACCATTACAACGCGAATGATATTTGTGATGGGAAAATATTCAAACCCTCCCCTCACTCACACGCTCACAGTTTTTAGAAAAAACTATAAAACTCTCACATCCATTGATTTTATGAACAGAAAAGTCTAAACCCTAATACAAGGACTTTATTTATGACTAAAGTCTAAACTCTCTCCGTATCGGCTTTTTTCTAGTAAAAGCACGAAAAATACTTTCGGCTCTCGGCCCACTCCCTATCACACCCCCTATGGAGTGTGGCTCTTGTGGCAAAGAATTACAAGTTAGAAAATCTTATTCATAGACAACTAATCCTAACTCCACTAGGATTAAAAAATCTATTTTTTCTCATAATGAACTTTGTTTGTCTTCAACTTCTAATTGAGTTTGGACTCAAGCTAATAACCCAACATAAATTATATCACATAAAAGGTGACATACGGTAAGCTTATATAAAAGCGTAGACCTCAGCAACCAAATTAAAGCAACAAGCAACTTCCTGAAACCAAGAGTTGTCCCAAGTAACACTAAATTGACTTCCATAATGGTTATGTATTGACTACTATCATTTGCTTCCACAATCTAAATAAATTACAAAACGTTAACGTCTCAGCCTTTTCCAGAAAATTGTAATATTATCAAGGGCGATAATCATCACTTGTTCATACGAAAATTGTTAGTATGTGAAACTTTTTGAAAATAGAAAATTGTTAGACAAAATAATGCATTATTATATATATATATATACTCAAATGATATTTTACTCCTCTATATGGTTAGCATTCTTACTATATAAAGAACGAAGAACAGGGGGATACAAAAAAATAATAAGAGAGGCACACAAACCAATTAATCGTAGGATTTTTCCATCTATCCACGGCTATTTTATTGTCAATCCTACTTTCGCTCATCTATTCTATTATGAGCGGCTTGGAGACATTAGAGGAAGACCATCATCTCTATCCAGGTACAATCATAACTTCATTCATTCGTTGAACCTTGGAGATAACCATTAGCATTGAGAGATCAATCACCATACCACCTTTATCATACATATGACATGTAGAAATTTAACATTTAATATATAATTTTTTACCGTACAAAAGAGAGGTGTCGTAAGACATTACTCGACACATAATAATAGTAATACTATTTGATTGATGTACACCATAATACTTTTGACATCATTAAAAAAGATTTGCACTTGAAGTGTTCCACTTAAATATAACATGTACAATGACTTTCGATTATAAATATTCGGCTAGGACTCATATGATTAACAACAAAGACGACTTTGTTCCAAACTAGTGCCTCTTGCAAATTTATTCCTAGAGAGTTGCATAAGACTTTGTAAAATATATGTACAAAATTGAGCTATAATTTGATGCACTATATATATAACATAACTATGACACAGTTCTTACAATAGTAACACTTCAATGGCACAATTATTTTCATCTGTCTACTACTTATTTCAAATATTTAATTAATTTATCCTTATGAAACAGGGCCCTGCAAAATTGTGTAAAAAGCTTGACATAGCGAAGCAGATGATCATTATATCCAAGATTGGATAGGGTTCATGGGACTGTTGCATTTGAATGAATTCACACCACTGATGTGTGCAAAAATGTCTGAAGAGTCTACCAAATCTTCTTCTTCTTTCACAACCCCTACTCGATGGTACTGGAAAATAGAAAACAAAGAGAAAAAATGATTAAGGAATTAATGCGTTAGAGAAATGGATTTTGTGCATGCAAACCAAAAAAAAGGGTAGACATTTTTTCTTCTAAAAATGATTCATTAATGTTAATGAATTCACATCCGATGCATTCTTGTTTTAGATGTCGATTTTGGTATTTAATTCTTTCAAATTTTGTTTATTCTTCTATCATGTCATTGTATTTTCATCAATCAATCAGGGATCACCTGAGAATGATACAATCCAATTCTCCTATATAAATAAATCAGTACTTTCAAGATCAGATCCTAGACTACTGTACATATCACTAATTAGTTTTAAAATTAATGAAATCCCGTACTTCTTTTATTTAAACCTCGTTCAGTTCTAGTGATGAGATATTCTAGATCTATCCCCGAAAATAATAATGACAAAAAGAAAAAAAGTATCAAAATCTTACATCTTCATCTGTATCCTCTTCATGTTGGATCATAGCAGCTCTAGCCGCTGCCTCTGCCAATTCATCATTCTTTGCGAACCTTCCTCTAACTCGAGGCCTGCTGTCAGCCAACGTTTTACGGCACGCATACTGCAAAATATGCTTTCAGAATCAGTAAATTTGGACAGTTTTCATCGATATTCTTCACTCATCTTATAATATCCCACATCAGTGAAATATAGTGTGATTGTATAGTTTATAAGTGTGTGTTGTAGGTATAAAGAATGACTTGGGTTAACCATTTTGGTCAGTAGAAAAGAAGCCCAAACAGTTATTTCTTATGCTTACAACACTAGTTGCACCTATAAGTCCGAGGTTCTGGGCTCGGGACGTGACGGAATAGTATTAGAGTAGGTTACTAGTCGGTGCGAGAACTAAGTGTTGAGCCACCTCTAGAATCCTTCACCGCCTAATTGGTCCTGGGTGTGTCCTTAACGGGGGGTATGTGTATTATCCCACATGAGTAAAATATAGTATTTGTAAGTGGTTTATAAGTAAGTGTCGTGGATATAAAGAAAGGCTTGGGTTAACCATTTCAGGTCAATAAAAAATAAGGACTAAGTAGTTATTTCTTATACATACAATACTAATTGCGCATGTGAGTCCAGAATTTTAGACTCGGAGCATGACACATCTGCTGAAGTTTGTGAACCTGATGAAGGCTCAAGTGAAATAGTGATTGGACACATGGAAATAATGGACAATAATAGTACTCGGTTTTTACAAAGCCAACAGTAATTTAGTACATGCATCATTCAAGAGAGTAATAATATTCCCATAACATTATAAGTAGGATTAATAATTATGAATTATTAATAATTTAAAATCGTTAAATTTCATTTAGAATATCATAACGTTATGAACAAATTTATTTTTCACGTGAGAGTAAGAGAATGCAAAAGCAAACCTTGATTTTCTTGCTAAAATTCCTTTCATTTCTTTTCTTCAAGTACCTATGGATCTTCTCTTTTCTTTCTTCAACAGAGAGTTTTCCCACCTTGAAGGTTGAATCATCCAAACTTGTGATATCTGATGTCAAAGGAGTGGAACTTGCACGCCCTTTGATGAGATGTTGACTCTCATTAGTTAGTGCCTTTAAAAGAAACTCAATTAGTTGCAAATAAGAAGTACCATGAATGAAGGTCCCATTCCTTGAGAAATGCAGATTAACTTCAACATTTTTATTAAATGAGACAACAACTGATTTGTTGTGGCGGGTACATATAGACAAGTATAAAGTAACAGAAATACATAATATTTTTGACGTAGTTCAATCTCTCTAATTTATGTATCTTACTTTCAAAGGAGGAGTCATTCTATTGCAAGTGGGGTTGCAAGCCCACTCTACTCTAAAATTCTTTTAAAAATATGTGTATTTTCAAAGTATTTTCAATCTGAAAAATTATTACAGCTCCCACTCACTCCAAAATTCTTTTGAAATATGTGTAATTCCTAAGGTATTTTTAGTGTGAAAAACTAATTTAACCCCACTATAAAAATTACACATATATAAGTATTAAATTGAGTATATTAACTCACATTGAACTAGAATCTTGAATCTGTTCTTGTGCATTTCTATAGGTTAGAAACACCGAATTATGTTAAAAATATCGTATGCTTCCACTAATTTATGCTCGCATGTGTGTCTCCTCCCCATCATAGTTAATGTTTACATGTAATTGAGAACGAAGCCAAACAATTTTATTTCATGTGCACTTTACTTTTCATGGTTATGGATTGTTAGATCAAAGCCTGTACCTGAAGCTCGCTAGTGCAATTATAGACTCGTGGCATAGTGTCTGGACAAAAGAGTCCACCATTATCTCCCTGGAAATCCAAGTCTTGAGATGGCAATTCAGGCCCCAGAAACAAACCACCTCCAGGTAAAATTCCAGGATTTTCAACGGACAAAGCACCTGGCAGGTATGATCCCATCGTGGGATCGATGAGAGAACAAGAAGGTGCTGAAGAAGTAGTCAAACGCATATAAGAAGGAACTGTTGATAAGCATTCTTCTTCATAAACAGGCGGCAACGGAGGCGCCATAAGTGGCACAACAGGAGGGCTTGGGTTGTACTGCGCGAGCGAACCATCAGCAATATCAGACAGGCGGATTCAGAATTTATATTCAGCGGGGACTAAAATCACACAATGTAATACTCGTATATAAATCCGGAATTGTACCTGGATTTGATTATTCAGTGATGAAAGATCAAACTGCTCCTGTTGTGCATTAAGGAACCGAGGAACGGTGAAATTCGGGGAGGGGGTGAAGTCTATGGAAGCTGATATGTCATTTTCGATTATTTCTTCTGGAGAATCGAATATTAGTGACAGATTGCTCGTGTTGTTGGTATTGGTTGTGTTGTTGTTCGGCGTAAGGGTGGAGGAGACGGCCGTAGTGAAGGTGATTGTCGTGGTGGTGGTGGCCGGCACGTTAATATCAACCTTATGATTATCTATACTATTTGAGTAATTATTCATGTCTGAAGTAAGGGAAAGGTTTGTGGGATAGGATGAGTGCTCTTCATAGCAACAATTTGAGTTGGAAGCAACTTCAGAATTTTGTAGAGTCTCTGGAAATAACTCAGACTCACAAAAATCAAAGATTTGAGCATTGAGAGGGCTCGTAATTTCTTCCTGCAAAAATAGACAAAAAAGATTGATTAACGACACGCAAAATTTAGAGAATGATTTTAAATCATGAAAAAAGATCATCAGTTGAAAGAATATATCGTAGCACCTGTCATAACAAAACTAGATCAAATTTTATTCTACTTCGTGGAGTCGATTAAATTATAGAACCTCTGCATTTTTGCATAAATTGTACCATGCCTTTTCGCGTGTTTACACACACTACAAATATATACCATATTTAAATCAGAATTTAGTGACTAGTTGAATGTGTGTTCCTAATCTGAAATACATATAAGCAATGCTTTATGCGATTAGGAATATTTATATGCATGTATGAGAGCTAATGTGAAGACTTTTATCTTGCTAGTCCAACTTCTATGTTTTATACATCAATAAATGAACAAAACAACAAATATTAACTTTTGAGGATGTTCGTTTGAACCAAATTAAGTCTTATTCTATTAGATGAAATCGAGTGAGGAGGATCTTTTTCATCAAAGACATTTTCTAAAACACAAAAAAGAATGTCATAGAGTGCTCCATGTGACCTGTGGGAAGCCAGGTACCAACGAAAGAAAAAACTTGAATGGTATTAGTAAAAAGGGAAAGTTCATGGCATTTAACCAAGTGAAAAATAGATTACTCATCATATCCAAATCTGGGCAAACAACTGGAACCTTGAAGCACTAATAACCCATAATGTTATGCATGTGAAGTGTTCCCTTATGGTTCCTTTCTCATTTGTAACTTGATCAAAGAATCCATATCAGAAAACTTATAGCAATAAGCCTGAAAAGTTAATATTCCACCATAGTCCTTTAGAAAGGGTATTAACTGTAGATTATCTTCAAAACAGAAATGCACTTAGAAAATTTTAAAAATCTTCTGAAAATGGGCGCACGTGCCAGGGCAGTCGGGTGGAATAAATTTTTTGGACTAAAAATATATAGATATTCAAAGAATTCTATTAAGTTAGTGATGAGGGCTGCAACTCTCACTACTCTAATATTGGTGGATGCACCACTGCACGTGCACAATAGTGATCGACTCACGAAGTGATATACATGGATTTATGAGTTATTTAGAGATTTGTAAGCAGCTTATATGAAGATGTGTGTACACATTTGGTTCAATAGCTAGTGTATAATTCAAGAGGATGACAACTAGAGCTTCTTGGCTCAAGAATGAAAACTAGAACTAATATTTCCAGCTAATCTCAATTTTCACTTAAATTCAAGCACACAAGAAAACTTTCTGCAAAAGATATGTTTTTTCTTCAAAACATATGTTTGATTTAATTTGAGAAGAGAAACTATTACACTTGTAGAAAATACATAGACAATAAAAACAAACCCGTCATTATCTAGGTTCGAGATCTCAAATCATCTATAAAAAAAAACAAAAACAAAAACAAAAACAAAACAAAACAAACAAACAAAAGAAGAAGAAGAAGTGGAAACATAAACTTTTTCTTGGAAAATTATTTGACAACAAAATGAGCAAGAAAATTTTGTTGATCAAATAAATCTCGATAGAAAAGGTCATAATTCGAAAATTCATAAATTTTCTCTTTTCTCTTTTCATGCCTCATGATGAACCTGCAAAAACTTGATTAACAAGAAACCTCTAATTAATAAGGTTTGAGGAATTACAATATGAAGTTGTTCCGGAGGAGGATGAACCATGTCCTGCAACATCGTTCTTCCCTCCAAACAATTTTTTTCGACGAAAAACCCTTAATTAACACAACTTTCCTTGTAGCTTAAGCTTCACTAAACTCTACCAATGGATAACACAACATGTTGTTGATGATGATGATGATGACATGCCTCTCAACATTTTCAATCTCCTAATCTTTAAATGCACGTTGGAAAGCAATGGAGGAGAAAACTCCATGAAAGTAACTAACAAGGTTTGGCTTTTTTTTTTTTTTAGAGAGAGGAAGAGAGAAAATTTAGAGCTAAGAGAGATGTAGAAAAGACACTGATATTAAGCATGGCATGGGGTGAATATTAGTTTAGTTGGTTAATATTTGGCATGAGTTAGTTATATAAGGCTTGCGGGGTGTCCGTACATGGAGTCAAACCGATAGTCTCGTTAGACCACTCATTAACCCACCAAATCCTACGTGGCCTTTTTTGTAAATTTTTGTTGTCTGAAGACAAGTGGATATTGTCTGAGAAACGTTGTGCTGACCTGGCGGCATACAACCAGGGTCAAACTCCTTTTTAGCTACTTGTGTGGACCAAGCGGAAATTGGGTTGACCAGGCAACAAACTTTAATTTGACACATATATATTTAGTTAATTTATAGTTGGGATTAAACAACTAACAATCTATGATTATGGTGCTCGTACTGCTATTTTTTATCTGTTGCAATACTTAAAATTATAAAAACTTTAAAAAATGTTACAAATAATATAACTGTTGCATATGGTCAAGTTACAAATTCTATACTACAATTTAATTTATAAATAACAAGTAACGATTCAAAATCCATTATAATTAAACTATAATTTTAAAATTGTTTTAAAAAAAAATCTCATGTACAATTATTAACAAAATGTGATAAAAAGATTTTAACCATTGCAAAAAGTTTTAATTTATGCAACGGTTAAAAAAATCGTTGGAAAAAGACATCTATTAATTAGATTATTGTAAAAGAGTTAAGATGTTGTAGTATTGTTGAACGAAAGGCTAATAGTGTCATTGATTTATTTAGAAAATTTGAAACAAAAAAGATCTTTTCCCTTATATGTGTTGAATTTTTTTGCTTTAATTTCTTTTATTTTTTCACTTGAAGATTATACCAAACCTCCTAATGATTAGTTTCAGATTTAAATTTTTGGGAGCCCTCCTCTAAATTGAGTTATGTTGTGCGTGCAAATCTTAAATTACAAAATAATTTCTTCGGTCAATAAAAACTAAATAATAAACTGCCAAATTTTTCTAAATTCAAATATTTTCTCTTAAAACTAGATCCATTAGAGAGAAAAATTTGAACACTCTAGATCCACCCGCTATTGGAAAAAGATATGAAGAGTAAATCATCTCCTAGATTGATCATAGAATAGCCGTGTGTGGCTATCTCCTATTGTTGATATCTTTCGACTAGGCCTCCTTTCAAAGAAAAAAAAAAAAAAAACTTGAATATTCTAGATCGATCCTATTAAACAAACCAATAGGTTCTCATTAAACACTACCAGATATGAATTGTGTAAACAGTCGTTGGTTGTGCCATATGAAATTGTATATATTTCACTTGATATCAAATTTATTACACACACAAATCAAATTAGAAGCAGTTAGATATGAATAGAATCCAGCAGATATCATCAGTCAACTTGAAAGACTGATAGATGCTTTACGGCTATTTCTAGACAACAAATGTGGATGTTTATGAGGTTTGCCACTTTTGTCGTCCCACTTTCAATGTGAAACACTATATTGTGATCTATAAAATAGCCTCAGAGCCATAAGCTGTCGAAGACTCTAGCTTTAGCCTCTTTTAGACATGTATCAAGAAATTTTCTTTCATGTTGAGCACTTTATTTTATTTTATTTTTTGGTCGAAAAGTTGAACACCATAATTCAGCTAGATTTTATATTAGTAACATGTTGCCACCAACTCATCATAATTAATGTTATAAAAAAGTTTTAAAATTCTTGAAGGTGACCAACTATCGTTTGTTGAAAATAATAAATACGTCTTTTAGTTTAAATTTTTAAATAATATGCCATGAGAGTTGAAGTTAATTACCAAAATTATGTTTTAGGTTTAAATCTCGATGTCACACATTTAAAAAAAAAAAAAAGGTTTCAGGCTCAAAACAATAAATAGAGTAAAATGCACCATACGCCTTTGTGTTTTGTAAAAGTTACATAATAAACTTTGTATTATCAAAAGTGACATATAACTCCCTGTGTTATACATAATGTTGCACACTCTCCTTAATCCAAACATCCGTTAAATTTTATTGGTTAAAAGGTATAAAAGACGAAATTATCCCATTAAATAAAAATACAAAATTATTTTGTTTTAGCTTTTCAAATTTCCTTTACTATTATGAATCACATTAATGATATTTTGATCAAAATAATTTCATAATAAATGTTATTTCTTTTCATTCTATTTGAAATTACGAATCTAATGCTTCAAGTTTCACGCGATTTGAACAAAAATTGAAAAAGATATGAATTTTTGAAGTTTTTTTTTTTCATAGCCTAAGATTCTGCAAATTTAAGGTTGAAGAAGACTCTAAACGACATCGTTTGGATTTAAAATTCCACCAATGAAATAATGTCACGTTGCAAGCTAGAGCTGATGTTAGAGTTTAAAATAAATTTTGCTATTAAGGAGGATCAAATTCAAATCCTTCAACAAACTCACAAGGTACTTAACTACTATGCTAAATGTATTCTCTATTATAGCTGGACATAAAATTTTATTTATCTTCTTTTTCATTACAGCAGCCCACCAATCACTCCATCTCCACCATTCCTCTCATCATCTTCATCAACTTCTTCTGCCACTAGAATCACCTTCACCAGCCAGCAACGAATTTATTAGCACGAAAATGTATTAAACAAATAGACAACAATACCCATTTAAAGTTATGAAACTTTGAAAAAAAAAGTAGGATTTAATTTAAAAGCCAATCTCAAAGTTTAATTCCTATATGAAAATTATAGACTATAAGGATTTTCAAAACATTATTAAGGCTGAGTATCTAAAATAAATTATGGTGGAGATATATAATGGTGAGATGGGCTAGAGGTGAGGAAGGAGAAGGGTGAAAACGAAAAAAAGGAAAAATAAAAGAGAGAGAATTTAGAAAGAATATAAGGGTGTTTTAGTCTATCAATATGAGTTTAAATGCTTTGTGCAATTCTTTGTGCATTAAGTTTAACAGAAAATTGGATGGAAGGGTTATGGTGCAACATTATAAATAACATAAGGGATTCTATGCCACTTTTGAAAATACAAAATTTATTATGTAACTTTTGCAAAACACAAGGGGTGTGGTGCATTTTACTCTAAATATATATAACAATAAAGACATATGTCTCGAGATCAATTATTTGTGTCAACATCCTAAGTTATATAATATTAACTTGTAAGTCTCTCTTTAATTTTAAAAAAAAAAAAAAAGACATGTGTCACGACTTAAATTTTTTGATAAGGTACGGTGGTAATTTAATAGTCTCATTATTTGTGTAAGTCTTTCTATCATTAATTAAGAGATTCATTTTGTAAGATGTTCACCGATCTAGTACGTGATAGCCTTTAATCTTCACTTTATTCCTGAACTTTCAGTCAAGGAAAGGCTTCTAACAAGCTTCAACAACAATATATGTTTATGAAGCTGAAGAATTTCCTTTTTGTCATAGTACAATTAAATTTAAATTCCATAAGGAACAAAAAAAAAAACACTGCTTAGGATTGCCCTCAGCATCTTCATGTTTGCCTGAAGGGACAAAAAAAAAAATATAGGAAAAAAGGGAAAAAGAGTATGCAATGATATTCTTATGGCAAAAATATGTCGAATCTAATCGGTTTCAAGATCTTCATGTACAATACAATGCCATTTATGTGAGTGGGCTTGGCTGATAAAATGATCAGCCTGTTTACACCAAAAATAAATTGGCACCTAGGCTTATAAATGACGACTAAATTAAATGAGGCCATGCGTACGTGCATAAGACCTATTTCTCAAAAAGAGAAGTGGTTTTGTATCTCAGAGGCCTCGAGACTATCCTAGTAAGAGTTAACGCATTAAGTATCCCGCCTGAGGAGTACGTTCGCAAGAATGAAACTCAAAAGAATTGACGGGGGCTCGCACAAGCGGTGGAACATATGGTTTAATTTGATACAAAGCGAAGAACCTTATCAAGATTTGATATGCCACGAATTCTCTTGAAAGGAGAGAAATTGAATCTAGCTAATTCGATTGGATCCGATCATCTCTTTCAATCACTGAAACTCAAGACCATTCTACGAGAAAGATATGAGGACACTATCAATGTCCTTGTATATATATTACTCTCGAAAATAAAGATGTTCTTTGTTTACAAAGTTTGTTCTTGATTATTAACACTATCATTACACTCGAAAATAAACATGTTCTTTATTTACAAAATTTGTTCTTGATTATTAACACTATCAATGTCCTTGTATATTGGTGATTGCACTCGGAAATAAAGATATTTTTTGTTTTCAAAATTTTTCTTAATTTGACTAAAAAAAAAAAAAGTTTTTCTTAATTGTTAACACCATCGATGTTGTTAAGGCTCAATAAGCTAATTCAACTCACTTATATATTATTAACGACCGTACTGATAAACAACAATAGGACAAACACTAACAAATCCAAAGATTTCGAATAAACACAGCCATTTGACTCTAACCTCTTGATACTATGGTAACAAACAATGTCATTCTGTAACTTTTCTCACAGTATTGGCAGAAAGGAAGAATACTATATACATCCAACTTGAAATCTTAAAATATAAGAATTACTCCAAAAAGAGTAGGAATCTTTAAAATATAACTTTTTTCAACACTTTTCCCCTCGTTTATATGTAAAGAATGGAAAAAGCAATTGATAAAAGTGATTGCTCGAATCTATCTCCAAAACAGTATAGGGAACCCCAAATCAAATTACTTACAGTCGTTGGTCTTTATGATGATTTCTAGAGAGCTAGTGACATTCACTAAATTAGTAACCAACATAGTTAATTAGCCTACATGAATTAGGCACTAGACTTGGTCTATTTCAACACCCCGTTCCACATTAATTATGTTATTAAGGTATAAAATCCGTTATCCGAACTTGAGCATGTTATCTACAAAACAAAGGCACCCCCGGTTGATTATTTCCACGAACATCCTCCGACAATCAAGTTAGTTAAA
Organism: Ehretia macrophylla; assembly: GCA_037974665.1. NCBI lineage: Eukaryota > Viridiplantae > Streptophyta > Magnoliopsida > Boraginales > Ehretiaceae > Ehretia > Ehretia macrophylla. Next base: position 101,083,415 of record CM075764.1, on the reverse strand, counting down.
TGTGTCTGAGTACGAACAATGCGCAGTGGAAATTTGAAGAGTAGCTATTTTAAACAAATAATAAGTTATCTTTTTATAACTGTGCTATTTATACTACTTGGTAAGCAGTGGCGGAGTCAGGCACCCGGGATTAGGGGGTGTACTATAGCGACAAGTCAATAATAGAAATTTGATGACGCTCATCTATGCATAAAACAATAGTTAATTTAAGTATATTATAGCATAAATGAGTCTTCAAGTAACTCCCTCTCATTAAGAAATTATTCTCTAGAATAGAAAGATAGAAAACCAACAAAACTCTATATTTAAATTAAAGATAAAATAGTGCTTCTACAAAGTGGCTAGAAATAATTATTCATATCATTACAAGTTGGAATAATTTATTGGTGCTTTAACTATTCATTTTTCTAATAGAAATATACAGATATTAAGTAAGTTTTGCCTTTTGGAGTTTTGTGCTTAGTTTGTTCGTTTGTATTAAATTTCTATTTTTAAAAAAAAGTAATGTTAAATTTTTAATATACCCTCTCAATTTTACAAACAATGAAGGAGAAATTAGATAGAAACAAATAAGAAGCCTCGTAATGCTTGGAGAGATTGGCAGTGAAACGAAACCTTCTTTTGGGGTGCAAAGAGGGAAAAGTGAGGGGGAGCAAGTGCACCCCCTGGAACAAAGGTCCCTCCACCCCTGTTGGTAAGGAATCTTTTAGAATATATAGTGGGTTCTAGAGGTCTGGGAAGATTTCCTAAAAAGGACACGTCACTTGGAAGAGCACTTAAGAATGGTCGGTCTAGTTGGTGTCCTCGGAGTCAATTTGTTTGGACAAGAACTCAACACGCTCTTTTACTCTTCCTCTCAGATCCTTTATGCTTTTAATATGATCAACTACTTATGGCAAGGGATCAGAAATTTACCCATATCATCTGTAAAGAATTTATGTTCAATTTATAATAGATCTTTTACTATTATCGGCAAGAGACTTCATAGTTTTAGGCTAGTTAAATAGATTAAATGTATTATTAGTTGAACTTAGGTCGTTAAACCTTTTAAGCCTAATGAATGGCCACAATTAGTCTGTGGACAAATATCTGGGGTTAAAGTGATCGACTAGCCAATTAAAGTCCTATAAACTCAACTCAAATCTTTCTGCACAAGTATGTTATTTGAAGCAGCCCCTTTTGAATCAGTATATCATATATGCATGCCTAAAATTGACCAATTATCATGGATGCTTCTCCTGGTGGGCCATTGTTTGTCTGAGAATCATAACAATATAATCCATCTTATGTAGCAAGTCGAAACGTTTCACTCTATCAAATGCCAAAAATATATATACTACCCTAATCTATATGTTTTCTTGGTGTAAAGAGCATATATACTTGACAGAAACAGTCCATAAGATTTACCAACTAGCTTTTGTTAGTTCTTCAAGAATTCAACATTCATTGAGATGTATATAAACAAATATCCCAAGAAAGTGGAAATGATCATGATTAAATTGAGCGTATCTCTACCCCAAGGGGTTGCCCCAATGGTTAGTGGGGAGTTAGAATAATCATACAACCCAAGTTCGAAACTCTTCCCTGTCATTGGAGATATATATATATCTTAACTTACATAATACATGCCTTAGAACGGGCTGTTGTACTCCAGAGGTTTTGGTTCATATTCAATCTTTAGGCCAACGAGGGGACGCTGATGTGTCTCATTAGATGTCAGTGGGAGGTGACTAACCCGGTGTATGTCTCATAAACTGATTGAGTGATGATATATCCCATGTTAGCAAAAGAAAAAATAAAAAAATTGAGTGTATCTCATAGTTTCAATTGAGAGAGATTTTTTTTTTTTTTTTTTTGGTCAATCATAGATATTACTCACTATCTTCTTTTTCAATCTTTTTCTTTTCTTTTGTGTGCACGCGTATGCATTGGCGGAGTCTGCACCTCAATATCAGGTTGTGCACTCATATAGTGAAAGTAAGAGAATTCAATATAATGATTTTTTTTAATAAAAAAATATTTTTTTTCAAGTTGAGTGCACATCCTATTTAAAAGGCCAAGCGTGTGTGTTCTATGCGCGGGCCAGGGGTGAAAGAGAAGGGAAGGGTATGAAGAGATTGGTGAAAGTCAGGTGGGATAATGTTTGCACGCTTGATATCAAACAGAAACAAGGTAATTATTATATCCATAAGAAGGTTAATGCATTGAGATAATGAAGCATGAGAATATTGTTTAAATACGAGACACATATTAAACAAAGCAAAAGCTAAAAGAGCCTCCTGGCCCTCCATCTCTGATCCCAAACTTGCTTCAATCAAAGGGCCATCTTTAGAACCCCTTTCAAAGGACCTATTTCCTAGGTTGCTTTGCATCAAAACTTTCTTTAAGAGGTTCCTAGGACTCCCTTTCCAACATGCACGAGCAAATTCACGTGTAGGGTTATGAAAACTGTAATTTTTACTGACTTTATAAATTTTTTTAAAGCTAAATTCTACCAAAATATTTTGATATTTTTTGTTTGACAAACCGCGTAGCACCCATAATGTTTTAGAACTGCTTAGTCCCGATTGATAAATTATATCCTAGATTTGCCCTTGCTCCCGAAGATGGCACGGAAGAAAATCTGCTTTTCCTTCCAGAAGGCATCAGATTGCTTAGGGCTTGTCGATACAGAATCGACAGCCCTTGTGACATTGTATGGAAAAAGATGGATCAACAACCTTTGATCCCTATGCTGATTTGAGACACTGTTTTATGCTAAACTGGTCAATAGTGCACTCATTTGATCAACCATTATACCATAATTGGCAACACTATATCCTTCGAGGATCATCTTCCTTCTAACTTGTTTTAGCAAAAATTCGACAGCATAAATTTTTTTTCCAAAGTGTGATGAAATTCCTCAATTGTGAAAGCTCAGCTTTGGTTGGAACCAGAGATATGAATATATTAGTGTGTTACACGTTTAACTTCCTTGGTGATATATACATGAAACATATTCCAGGCAGTGATGAGATGGTATGAAGGAAGTTCTCAAGCAGAACCACTTATTCCATGGCTGCATTTATGCCAAAAGCAAGGATATGAGCATCACTCAACACTAACGAAAGACAATTATTCCAAGATTAAAGGATTTGATCGTAACATGTTGATAAGATTAATCATGAAGATATCATTTTGGTCAAACCAACATTACCACGTTTTATTCATTGGACCATTTAAATTTGTCGTAAAAAGGCTAGAAAAATGTTGTAAATTAACTCTTTACTGCAGAGATTTTTTTTTTGTACCACCAAGGCTTCGGTCTAGTAGTATGTTACTCACGTTAAATGTGAGAAGTTGCGAGATCGATTTTCGCTGTTATATGTTAATATGTGGTGTAAGGCTTTAAATCTCCTTTAGATAAAAATTAAAAAAAATAAAAAGGAATTTTGTTGTCAATAATAAAAAACGGTTTAAAGAGACATTGCAATTACATTATAATTTTAAAACTGTTTCCAAAAAATAATTTCATGAGAATTAACAAAAAGTGACAAGAAAAAGTTGACTGCTGCAAGTAAATAAAATTTTTGCAAAACATTTTAGGTTATACAAGGATTAAGAGCGTCGTTGCAATAAGACATCTATAGCAATAATTTTTTTTTCCTTTTTATAATTGGAGTATTGAATAAAAGCTAAAATTTTATAGTGTAAAAAAATATATTTTGTTAGGATTTTATCATTTCTACATCATTCTACCTCCTTAAGTAGTCGCAAATACATAACATCTTAGATGCTAACGTGCACTATATAAGATAGAAACTTATCCAAGTGTGGTGGTGTTATACTGACCTCACAGAATGCGTTAAATTACTATGAAAAATACCTAAATATTTTTTGTTAGAAAATTCATTTAGTTCCTACAATACTATTAATTTTGATCTCTAAAATTATTTAACATCCACCAATATAATATCCTAGATCCCTCCTAATATAAGATGCATGCTTTCACTAGTAACAATGACAAAGTTTGTTAGATTTCATGTTACCAGGGAAAAATGTGAGAATATCAGTTGATTGTCGTGCCCCATTGGAAATACCATTAAGGTGCTCTTAAAATACTTAAATATTTTTTGTTAGAAAATTCATTTAGTTCCTACAATACCATTAATTTTGATCTCCAAAACTATTTAACGTCCACCAATATAATATCCTAGATTTACCCCTAATTTAAGATGCATGCTTTCACTAGTAACAATGACAAAGTTTGTTACATTTCATGTTACCAGGGAAAAATGTGAGAATATCAATTGATTGTCGTGCCTCATTGGAAATACTATTAAGGTGCTCTTATAGTTTATGATTTTTCGATATGAGACAAGTATTATATTCTAACACTCCCCCTCATGTGTGACTTGATTTGAAGTAATATAAAATGGGTCACACGCAAATGAATATAACTGGACTAAGGGCCCAACTCTGATACCAAGTGAGGATAACTGAGTTTTCAACTTAAAACTAATTGGTGTCAAGTGGAGTAGTCCAAAATCTTATAAAGTAGTCTTAAAGTTTCTAATTTTTCGATATGAAACAAATGTTATATTCTAATACTTCCAATTGCTGGTTGGCCAGACACCATCGGGTGTTGTTAAATGTCTAGCTGCTGATTCGTGGAGTTTTAGTATGGCCGGCAGCTACATTTTACACCACTCATATATGTGCTGTAAAGGTTTGATTCCTTACAAAAATGAGAAAAGATGTTTATGGAGGGACTTGAAGTCATTTGACCCTAAATCGCATCTTTGAAAGAGTTAGAATGAATCTTTGTAACTTCAGAAAATTTCTGCACCAATTGTATGACCATTTAAAACCACACGAGCAATTGCAAAAAATTACAAGATCAATTCTCATAAATGACATCATTTTATATATGTTGTACGACTTAGCGTCGATCCCTTGAATTTAAAAATTAAAAAAAATTAAAAAAAAACCACATTAACTAATGTTAAGGTCTAATAAGTCTTCGAGTTTAATTTGAAACAGTCCAGCCAGCTGCCATAAGGAGTGTAAGCATGCTTTCATCTAATTTTCTGGGGAAGATGTTTATGTTTGTTTATATATGTCACATAAAGATTGGTTGTGATTGAAGTTTTCACTTCTTTTTTATATCACAACCCAATTTGGGAAATATTGCTCAGTTATTTGATTGCTTGATCGTACGAGTAAGCCTGAGCGTGCACATATGGAACATGTGCTCACATGTCTATGCCATGTTTTGTCTAGCCTAAGTGGGCATCCACACGATGCATGGGCTAGCAGCGCACAAAATAAAATTTGGTTGTATGTCAATATCAGCTTATTTGTCATTTAAAGTGCTAGTTAACAACCGTTCGACTTTATCCTTAAATTAGTAGATATTAGAAGGAGTAACCGAGGATTTTAAATATATTTTAAAATTTATTATTTTTGTATATAGGATAAATATATATTGTTTTCACGTGTGGCTAGGTTAGAATATATAGCTTTTGAATAATATGAGGAGTTGCGTGTTAATGGATCTTGCAAAATAAGGAAAAATTATTTTAGTCAAAAGCTTGTCTTGAGCCCCAAACTATTCAATTTACCTTAATTGTGTATTCCTTTCCTTTATAGAATTAGAAATCCTGTTGTAATTTTTCTATATAAGTGTATCATACCATCAATGAAAAAATAACATTTTCCTGAATATCATTTCACATGGTATCAGAGTTAGGTCATTAATCTAGTCATATTCTTTTGCGTGCGACCCATTTTATATTAGGTCCACTTGATATTCTTTCGCGTGCGACCCATTTTAAATGAGGTTCACTTGTGTTCAATCTTTCGCGTGTGTCATGTTCCACGCATATTCAATCTCTCACGTGTTGTCTACCATGTGTGTTCAATCTTGTATGTGTGACCCATCTCAAAAATTATGTCCACATGTTCTTCAATCTTTCACGTGTAACTCCTCTCCTCTCAAATTAGGTCACATGTGAGGGGGAGTGTTAGAATATAACACTTGTTCCACATCAAAAAATCATAAACTCTAAAATCACCTTATAAGATCCTGAGCTACTCCACTTGACACCAATTAGTTTTAGGATGAAAACTCAGTTATATTCTTAAAACTAATTGCTACCAAATGGAGTAGTTCAAGATCTTATAAGATGGAATTTTTGATATTTCGATGTGGACAAGTGTTATTATATTCTAACAAAAATCATATCACTAGACCAAATGACTAGTGGTAAAATGCTTTATTTTCTTTCTGAGCAACTGCAATTAATTCTCCGATTATTATATGCAATAGATGGAGGCATCTGAAAAAGATTAGATAGTTTACCACTTGAAATTAAAATGTAGAAAAAGACGGATACTAGGAACATAGGAATGGAACTGAATTCATATCTTATTTCATGTATAATTCTCATTATACACATAATGAAGGATTTCGAACTTATGAATGGAGAAATTTTTGAACCTCACACAGAAAAAAATAAGTAAGTTAAACAAAAAGAATAGCAATTTGGACAAAAAAAAACGAAGTGGAAGACAGGAATGAAACTGAATTCACATCTTAAAAATTATATATATTTTTTTCTCTTCGTCATTGCAAAACTCAGCCGAATATGTTTATGGTCTGCGTTTTCTTTGTTTTATGTTATTACGCTAGCAATAAACAATAGCGTAAACTATATTTTTTATCATTCGTCATTACCTAATTCAAGCGTTAGGTAATACTAAAACGAGAGCTGATACGCGGTTGTTGTCAATGTGAATCCTCAAGTTCATTGATTCCATCCAAAATCAATGTGTTTTTGTATTTCACATCTGTAATTTGTCTATATATACGTAAAGGATGATACTAAACAAAGTGCATGCTCATGATCACATCATATTCAATGGAAAGCTATGTACCAAGTAGCTGCTGCCTACCACGTATAAGAGGTGACATCTCGTCTCAGATTGATTTTGAATTAGATTTGTATTAAATTTAAGATGATTTAAGTTCACTGTTACTATCAAACGAATTTAAGTATTTTGAATCAATTAATTAGGTTTAATGTGCTGACATTTCAGTAATCAAGCCTAGGTCAAAGATATTTGACAACTATTCAATTAGTTCTCACATATGGAAAGTACTTCAATGAGTTCGAACTAATGGATGAATCTATCACATAGTAAGTGAAACCTACACATATGAATCCCACAAATATATAAAAAATTGACATCAATCCAAAATGATTAAACAATCTCCCCTCACATATGTCAGAGAGCAGAGTGAATGAGAATTATAATTATGGTAAATTATGCATATATTCTCTATTGTTTACACATTTTTTCAAACTCGTCCTTAATGTTTTAAAAAATCATATTAGTCCCTAATATTTATAAAAGTGATTCAAAATAATCCCTATTGTTCAAAACTAACCAATTTAGTTCATATTATTTCTCAAAAAAATTTAATTTAATTCCTATTATTTCCTAAAAAATTCAATTTAGTCCCTGCATAGGATCCTTATTTGGGGACTAAATTCAATTTTTTTTAAAATAATAAAGACCAAATTGGCTAATTTTGAACAAGAATGACCATTTTAAATTAATTTTATAAACATTAGGAACTACTATCTTTTGGAACATTAGAAATGATATTGAAAAATATGTAAACTATAAGGATTAAATGTGAAATTTACCCTTATAGTTATCACCACACTTTCACTTGAGGTCATCTCTGATGCATCTCTTTGAATACTTATGCACACCACAATGATCATGTTGCTTTCTTCTTTTTTTTTTTTTTTTTTCTATAGCGAGGAATTTATCTTAATCAAAACCATATTAGATTCAACATAAGGCTACAATTATTGTGGGAGTCCAGTATGCCCCGATTCATACACCAAGTCAATAAAAGGTGTAACTTCAACTAAGGATCTTTATTTTAAATTCACTCTAATACTACAAATCCTATAATGTACCGATATGCAATAATAGGCTCGAACTCATGATATTTGGTTCACGAGCCATTACCATTACCATTTTTTCCAACCTTATTTTCCACATAAGGGTTCCTGTCCAGAGAGAATAGATGGTGAAGGACCAATCCATGCAATCTAAACTATAACAAAGCAAATGCAGTTTTTAAACAATTTGGGGCTGTAAAAATGAATGTCGTCTCCTTTTTCTTTTTCTTTTTCTTTTTTTCACGATTCACAACCTCTCCATACGACAAACAATTTTGTCAATATTTCCTGTCAGTCACGTCAAGCTACTATTACATGAGGTTTCTCCCCAATTAATCTCTCCCTTGCCTTAATCGCCTGCAGCACGAAAATAATTCCAAACAATTTGTTTTAGAATACACGAAAATTTTGTAAATGGATCATGTTCATAAGATTATAGCGGCGAAGATGCGTGGCAATACTAGGAAGGATAAGATTAGGAACGAAGTGATACAAAGAAATTAAAGTGGGGTGGTCCCAATTGAGGATAAAATTAGAGAGAATCATCAGAGATTGTATAAACATGTTAGGAGATGATCCACGGAAGCATCTGTTAGTACCACACAAGAGGGATAGATAAATGGTGGCAGAGCTAAGTGGAAAACAGGGTGTGCAACTTGGTGGAAAAAAAAAACATTTTTTTTCTTCTATTTTGGTTTTTTTTTTTTTTTAAATAAGCATTATATTGAACATTTTTATTGTATGAGTACAAACCCTGATCTCTTTCATTATATAAGTACACACCCTGAGTTTGGGTGTCAGGCTCCGCCACTGTAGATGAAGACTTAAAATGAGTTGGACGTAGACACTTAAGCGATACCTCGTTTATATAGAACTAACAGAGAAGATAGTTCTTGACAGAAACGAGTAGAAATCAACAGATCTATAGAACCAAACCCATCTAGTAGAACAGGGCTTGGTTTGGATACCAATGCCGATAGCCAAAAGAAGCAATAACATTTCAGAATCAATGAAAAATTAACTTTAGGATTAGGAAGATGGAAAGAACACCTGTTTTTCCCAATTTGTGCAGCTTGTGATGATTGAGAGAAGGATTTCTTGCAGCGTAGCACCAGAAAGGACTCCAATCCAGAGACCCCTCCCTCTTAATTTTACCCAGAAACCCAATGTAGCAGCAATGGGAATTCCACAGAGATAAAATGCTGCAAGGTTAACATAAGCTCCAATATGCTGCCAGCCACATCCCCTTGCGATGCCTACAAGAAAAATAAGTTCCATGGCTTTATTAAACACTTAAATCCAAGCAGGTCCAATCAGACAAACTCGAGCGAGATGTCTTACCTGAAAGTGTCCCCTGTAGACTATCCATTATAACAGAAAGACAAAGCAGAGGAGCCATGTCTGTAACATAATCAACAACTTCCTTTTCATTGCTGAAAATGTAGCCAAATACATGCCTACTAGCAAACAGGGCTGAATTTACTATTATGATCTCTGTGATTGCAAGAAGCATCACTGCTACTACAGATATTCGAGCCCGATCTGAGTTTCCCGCTCCTAGCTCATTTGAAACTCTAGTGCTGTAGGAAATAGAAGCAACAATTAAAATCAGATATATCAAAATGCAATCAGCACAAGTACCAGATGATCCTGCTTTAAGCTTTATGCATACCTTACAGCTGCAGCAAGTCCATATGGTATCGAGTAGAGTGTAGCAATAGTGTTGAGACTGTTTACAGAGAACCGAATGAATTAGTAATAGAAATCACCAATATCCTTTTAATGTTGCAAGAGCTGATACATTACATATCAAACAGATAGCACTGAAGTTTCAAGCTGAAAATTTGGCAGAAGTCCAGACAGCAAGATAAGTAGCTCAAATGACCACCACTCTAGACTGCACACGTGAAAATCAGAAAGATGGGCTTGTTGTGAGGTATTAGCTCGTAATTAGACCGCAAATTTTAATGACTTGTAGCAAGATGTGTTTAGAACTGGCTTTTTTGCACTTAAGCGTGCATTGCATGAAAAGCTCTATCTCAGCAGATGTCTAATGCACAAACATATATATGTTCAAGCATACGAGAGAGGGGAAGAGAGAGAAGAGAATACCATATCATGACAGCAGAAGGAATAGCAAAGCGGAAGAACTCTTTTATTCCCCGGAAGATCTCCATTGAAATTGGGGCGCGGGTTTTCTCACAGCTTGGGGAGTATTTCATATACAAGCCAAGAATGAGAACATTCAACCACAAAGACAGATCCATGGCTACTGCAGCTCCAAGATTATTTAATCCAAGCTTAAATACAAGGACCCAACAAACAGGTATGTGGAAAAAAATAGTGCAGCAGGAACTAATGAGCATTGGAAGGATCTGTAACGAATCCCACATCGGGATTCCACTCTCACAAGGAGTGATACTTAAGTTCAAGGGGTTCTCCCACCTAAAAGGCTAGTCTTTTGGGATGGGCTCTTCCTTTGGGCTTGAGTGTGTTACATTGGTGCTTTCATTGAGAGTTGAACCCATGGGCGGGGGGACTATAGGCTGGATTAAGGCGTCGTCTGCGGGCGGGCGGGCGCTGAATACTGGTAGGTGGGTGGAGTCGCCTGCGGGCGGGCACCTGGCGGGTCAGTGTTGATAGGGCCAGCCGACGTGGGCGTCGGCTTCTTAAGGGGGGTAGAATGTAACGAATCCCACATTGGGATTCCACTCTCACAAGGAGTGATCCTTAAGTCCAAGGGGTTCTCCCACCTAAAAGGCTAGTCTTTTGGGATGGGCTCTTCCTTTGGGCTTGAGTGTGTTACAGGATCATAGTTTGCATCTGAAAATATCGAACAAGTGGTTGAAGAGCTGCATAAGCAAAGAGGGCGGGAACAAGCCACGTTATGAATTTTCCAGCTTCACGTGAAATTAAAGGATCTTGACCAAGAAAGATAAGTATTCTTCCCATATACACCCATAAGATAGACAGAGGGATGCAAACAATTATGAGACAGAAAATAGCAGTGTATGTTTGTGTTCCAATTTTTTGGTATTGCTGAGCACCATAAGCCTGCCCGCACAGAGTTTCCAGCGCACAAGCCATCCCTAACTGTTTGAACATTCAGAATGTAGTTAGATACTAGGGCTATCAAATCTACAATGTATTTACTAATACATTAACTTATCTTTCAGTAAACTTTGAGACATGAATCTATGCCATGTTTCGGTTTACACCTTATATCTGGGTAATACACTGCGCTAATGCATAATCATGCCATAGTCAGAGAACAAATACTTGCTAAATTTGGCGGCGACATCCTTTTAAACTAGCATCCAGAGGTGCAGATACTAGAGGAGATTGTTCGAAGACACAAAACAACTTCTCAGTCACCAAAGCAGAAGAGAGAAAGAACGAAAGAAAAAATCAACTTGATTCTAGTGAAAGATTTGCCTTTGAAATGTAAAATACTCTGTTTAATGTGCTCTGTTGATACTGATCTTAGCTGAAAAATATTATTTATCAACAAAACTTAGCTGAATGAGATTTTGAGACTGTGATTTTCCTTTTCTTTCCTGTCTCGGAAATTCATGCTAGCTATTTTTATGATTTCTTATGTGCAGTTACTAAATTTTATTTGGTATTTACACAAGGTAAAACATAAACGTGACACAAAACATTACTCAAATTACTAAATTTTTGGGTCGAAATTATCACCAAAATGATACAAAGCATTATAAAGACATCACCAAAAAAAAAAAAAAAAACAAAGAACAACTAAATCAAAATAGTTATATGCTTTTCACATGTAATCACAAAAAGTGAATCTAATCATGTGGGTATCCAAAATTTCTACACTAAAGTTACACAAAAGCTGTTAGTGACCAAAGTGGGCACATAAAGACAAAAAAGAGAGAAAAGAGACTTACAAGAAAGCTGGAACCAGTGACAGTAGCAATGGAGATAGCTATAGCGGTGCTAGATAGGGAAAGCTCACCCAAGTGACCCACCATCATTATTGATATAACTTGTATTAAGTACTGTGATGAAGTCACAGCCACCATAGGCCCTGCTAGATAACCAAGCTTCTTCATCTCCTGACATATAACACGCCATGTTAGCCTTCCTTCTTCATTTTCTTTTCCTTGTTTCAATAACAAACCTTCTTCTACACTCGTTCTCTCCATGTATTGGGGGTGTGTGTGGGAGGGGAGGGATGGTGGATTGGTTATAATGTAGAGAGAACGAAAGATTTTTCTTCAACGCAGTCGGCTGGGTGGACTGAAGACTAACTCGTAGTCCATGGAAAATTCATATATAAACTAGGGAAATTGTCACATTTAGTTCCTATTGTTTTTAAGATGTTTTAAGTTGGTTTTTATTGTTTAAATTTTTTTAATTTATTCTCTATTATTTTTTCAAAAATTTTAATTTCATCTTTGTTATTTCTTTAAAATTTTAAATTAGTTTTTATTATTTAAAATTAGTCAATTTAGTCTTTATTATTTTCAAAAAAAATTCAAGTTCGTCTCTATTATTTCTCAAAAAAAATCAATTTATTCCTTGAATAATATGGACTAATTTGAAACTTTAAAAAAATAATAGGGAAGAAATTAAAATTTTAAGAAAATAATAAGGATAAAAAAGAAACTTTTTAGAAATAATAAGAACGAAATTGAAACTTTTTGAAAAATAATAAGGACGAAATTGAAAAAATTTAAATAACATGGACGAAATTAAAATTTTTAGAAAAATAATAGAGATTAAACTGGATAAAATAAAATAATAAAGACTAAACTAAGATTTTTTGGTAACTATAGGGACTATATGTGGAATTTTTCCTCAAATTTAAAGGGTCTCATTTTAACTGTTTATCAACCACCCAATTTTTGATTGGTGCCACCTTGGACTGATGGTCAGTTTGAGAGGTTCGAAAAAAATTTCATGAACTACACTTTGGTTTGTTATGGAAAAATTCTTCAATTAGTTTGCATTGATATTAATTTTTTACATATTAGTAGATCTCACACGTGTAAGTCTCATCAACTATTTTTTTAAGAACTATACTTTGGTTTGTCATGGAAAAATTATTCAATTAGTCTGCTCTAATATTAATCTCTCACATATTAGTAAATCTCACACGTGTAAGTCTCATCAACTATGTAGGAGACTAACCTATTAATTCGAACTTATGCTAGTATTTTCCTGAGTCCGAGGGGTTATGATAATAGTGAAACTTGTCAAGTACAAATTGAGTCATAATTTGGCCTTGCCTTTTTTTTTTTGGTCAAAATTTGGATTTGTATTTTATACCACTTAAGGTAGCAATTAGTACACTGGAATGGATTTGGGTAGGAATAGAATGAGTCAATGAATGAAATGAAATTGGGAATGGAATGAACTTGGGAATGAGAATGACATGTTTGGTATGCTCTAGGAATTAAGAATAATAATGTGAATGACTTGTATAATATGACAAAATTGTCCTTTTATTATTATAGTATTAAAAATAACAATAAATAACAACATACCTATCAACAATATAAACATAAATAATAATAATAATAATAATAATAATAATAACAACAACAACAATAACAATAATAATAATAACAAAGTAAAAGTAATAAATAATAAATAATAACAACAACAACAACAAGAACAATAAAAAAAAAAAAAAATAAAAAAAATATTATTATTATTATTAACAAAATAAAATAAAAATAATAATAACTACAAAAATTATTATTATTATTATTATTATTATTATTATTATTATTATTATCATTATTAAATTGGTATTCTAATTATTTTTTTATTTAAGTTTTTATTTTTATCATCATTATTATTTTTGTTTTCATTTTTATTTTTATCATTATTATTTTACTTTATTATTATTATGTGTATTTTTTTTTATTTTAATCACTATTATTATTTTTTATTTTTGTTTTTATTATTATTTTATTATTTTATTTATTATTATTATTATTTTTTGTTATTATTATTATTATTATTATTATTATTATTATTATTATTATATTATATTTTTAATAATTATTATTTTTATTATTATTATTTATCACTATTATTATTTTTTATTATTATTTTTATTTTCATTATAATTTTCATAATAATAATTATTAAGGTTATAGTAGTCAAGGTTATTCCCAAAGACATGGGAATGAGCCATTCCCATGTATTTGGTCTGGAATGGCTAGTCCTGTGTATGTGGGAATAGGATTCCATTGGGAATGACATTCTCAAGTTTATTTCTTCATACCAAACATGAGAATTAAAATAGAACTGGGAATGTCATTTCATTCCTAACTCATTCCCACATACCAATCATTGCCTAAGATATTATACACAAAAATAAATCTCTAAACCTCTTATATTTAAAGCAAGAATCTACCACTAGACTGAATGGCCAGCGGTTTGTTTCATTAGAATTTGAAACTTGAATGAATACAAATAGTTTGAGAGGCCGTATTCTAATTTTGTACAAATTTATTTACTATTTTTTATTCAAACAAATTTAGTGTTATTCAAAGTCATGATTTGACTTTAAAATATTTAATTACAGTTAGAGATTATTGAATTATTTCACCCAATTCATAGGTACAATTCAATGTGATCTTTACTTTCTATGTACTTTACCTTCTTTCTCTTTCATGTCAGGGAATTTTCAATTTATGTCACTTTTACTAAGTGTAAAAGACCATTTTTTTAATTATTTTTCCATAGAACTAGATAGATTAAACCTTACAACCATCACTTTTCAATGAGGAAACATGTAAAGAACAACTTTATAAACAACACCAATTTCGCCAAATAATACTCTATTATTCAAAATTAGTGTGTCTTTTAGGAAAAATCAGACTTAGAATTGTGAAATTTATTGATTACTCGTCAACAATCATATGTGATTTTGATGGGTAACTAAATGAGGACAAAATTAGAATTCCATTTAATTTTTCTATTAGTATTCGAAAAGTTGCTCAAACTTTTAGGACTTGTTGGTTTAGATTAGAGTAAACCATTTAACACTTCCTTATGTTTTGTCAAAACTGTACAATATTCAACTGTATTTTATAACTAAGTTGATTATCCCCATGTGTTTTAAAAAAATAGTTGGGTATCCCCTATATTTTATAAATAAACTGATTAACTCATATGTTTTAGTAACATAATTGAATACCCCTTGTATTTTTAAAAATGTAGTTGAACAATTGCCTTCGTTAGAAAATCATTTATTTTAATAGGGGATTCATGTACATTTTTAAAACATAGGGGATATTCAGTTACGTTTTTAAAACATAAGGGGTAATCAACTTATTTATAAAACACAGGGGTATTCATCTACTCTTTTTAAAATAGGGGATAATCAGTTTAGTTATAAAAACATATGGAGTATTGTGCATTTTTGGCAAAACACATGGGCATGTTAAGTCATTTACTCGTTTAGATTATTTTACATGGTGGAATTATTTTTTCTTAATAAATATATTAAATTAAAGTTTTAATTTATAATTTAATTTTAGATTTATTTAACTAAAAAGCAAACCATTTTTTTTCAAGAGAGTCTAAAGTTGTACAACGTAATTAGTGAAACTTAAACTTACAACCTCTCACATACTTGCTTAGGACAATGTGTACAATTATCTCCAACCGCTCCTACTTTCCAAAATAGAATTAAATATCCTACTACTCCCACTTTTTGTTATTTGACCTAATTAAATTACTTTTTCCTATTAAATCCATCATAAAATTTTGATATTTGTGTAAGATAAAGGTTTATGTGGAATAATTAATTATTTATTTCTTGTAACCAAATGATGCCAATTGTAACAAAATCAATTAATTATATAACTGATTTTTGAATAATGATAAATATAATATAATCCAAACGAAACGACTCTTACTTTCCAAAATTGAATAAAGGGTTTTAACTTCAGATTAGATGGAGTATAAACTTCGATATGAAGGTTATATTGCTTAGTGTATTAGATTTAACCTCATTTAGTTTAAACAAACACAAAGTTCGATCAAAAGTTGTCTAAAAAATTTAAATTTAATTTGATGACTTATAATATACGTTCTTTAAAAAATAAAAGAAGATCCAAACTCAAAAAGGTATAATTACTTAGTAGCTTCTAGCCACAAAGATGCTAGGTTTCAGTTGCACTTTCACTAACAATTTGCGTTAATATCCTGGTAGATCTAGTTTCTTGATCTTCCCTACACAGGCTCAATCATAGGGGAAGTTGGAACAAACAAAAAATACTATAGACAAAAACTTGACATTTTTTATCTCATAAGAAAGATTTTCCTTCGACAAATGATTGTTCAGTTGTCTAATATACAAGTAGACTTACTTTTCATTTTATTGTTGGACTATCGTACACTGATGTTGTTACGCCTCAACCCAACCTATAGAGGCTAGACTACTTGGGTATGACTTAAATCATTATCGTTATTTTACGACTTTAACCGTTTAACTATAATTAATACTTATTCGTTAGCCTAGAACTCCAACTGTTTTTCGGAAAACCGGCAGCATAACGACTGTATTTATGATCTTTGGTTTGACCTATTTTCTAGAACACCTCAAAATTCTGAATCCATAATTTGCTTACAACTAAAACTCTTGTTTTATCATCAATTGATATGCCGCCTAGTTTATCTTGAAAGTTTCATTTGGATTAAATAGCCTATCATGATAACTACATTCCATTTATTGTCAACTTCCTATTTATGCAAGTACCTATTATCATTTAGCTTACAAATGAGTACCTTAATGAGTATAGGTGGGCTAACTTAGTTGATTCTTCACCTATTAGTTTAAGTACCTAATGATAACTACTATCCATAACGATGAAAGCAAACAACCGAAATAAAAGAGTTCGTCCAGTTATAGTTCGTACAAACTAAAATTAGACCCCAAATTACAACGGGAGTCATAAACAACAACAAAATAAACAGTCTTCAATTAAACACAAGATCCCTAATAACACCCACATTCATGAAAAACACGTAATGCACATAGTCATTCCAAAGGTTCATCAACTAGCACATTCTCTTCGGGCACCTGTTCCAATTCTGTTTCACCTATAATGACATAAAGAGGGTAAGTCCTTATGAACTCAGCGAGGGGAGAACAAGTAACGGGACCTTTGAAATTCTTTTTCGGTTAACTTGTGAAAATTCTTTTGGAAACATGTCATGTAAAGCAAGTAAGTTCATAACATAGCATGAATATAAATGAACACATTTACCACATCATTTCAAAGGATACATTACGCTTTCACATTCGCTTTCACTTTTGCTTTCGCATTCGCATGTAGTGGTCGGCCTTGAAAATCATACTCCTTATCACTTCCGCATGGGTGTACTCCGGATTGTACACTAAACCTACGACCCAACTCTTCGAGAGTAACAAAGATTCAAGCGAGAGAGGGAATACGGACCATGGTAGTCACAAGAGCACCGGCAAGCCCTATGCCATCCGACGTTCGTGAATCGCTACCATGCCGAAAGAAAGGTTGTAACCTTGTATACAATGCACATTTATGACAATTAACAATTCACATTAGGAGGTCAACAAAGTAGGTTGCCTTCGGATATACGTATGATCACATATTGATATGTAAACATACAAGGCATGGTTTGACATGTAAAACCACTTTGTATAACACTTAGAAGCATATGAACATTTAACGGGCAGCCAAGTAATACCATACAAAACATGTAATATAATTCATTTTAATCCACATACCAAGTGTTGAGGACATACGAACATGCTATGACACTTTACACATGGTCGGGTGCATGAATAGTTAACTTATTAACATGTAATCATCGAGAATCATGCTAACAACTATATAAAAAATTCTGGGCAGTCCATTAACTTCAAATATTTTCCATTATAAATATTACTAGATACACGATTCAAGGCCTAGAGAACCAAGTTAGCAATTAGGGTTTTACATTCGTGCTCGGGTATACTATTAACTCACTGCAAGCTACTAAAAACACTTAAACCAACGTCACACATACTTAACAATTTAAGGGCAGCCTACTACACATACCAATTCCTTCAACTAAGGCCATGCAATACACAATTTAAGCCCCAATTAAGCATTCTAACCCGATAACGACTTCATAAGCAACTACACACAATTTCAACTATCATTCAACCCTAAAATCATCGAGAGTCATGCAATATCATACTAAACATTTCATGGTCAGCCTTGTAACATTTCAAATAAGTTCAAAAACAACATATGCAAGCCATAAAATCAACCCCTACAAGCCCAAAATCATCATTAAACCTTGTATACATCAACAACTCCAAGGTCAACCATATTTTAGCTATATCACCACCTTAAAACATATATTTTCATACCTTAGAAAAACCGGACAGCCTTGAAACATAAAGGAATATAGCAATATATATCATCAATCAACTCAAAAGGGCCTAAATCATACATGCAATGTTCCCAACATAATCAAAAACACACTCCAACACTACCATCATAAAAAATTCAGCCCCTACACCACACGGCCATGAGCCTTTCTTCAACAATCATAAGTCCAATCAACACAAATCATGTATAAATGGGCTTAACAAGCTTCAAAACCCCTAAATCCAACCTCCAACAACACATGCAACTCCTCAAACATCAAATATATGCTATGAAATTTTAAAAACCAGTAGAGAAAAGTTTAAACCCTTACCTTAGTAAATCCTAGCTAGAAATGCAAGAACCGCTTGTGAAATAGAATTGAAAGTGCCAAATCTCTTCCCTTCCAAGCTTGGCCGAATAGAACACTTGTTTTTCCTTAAACCCTAGCTTAGTTAGTAGGTGTAGGAGGTGTGCATGTGTTCAAAACTAAAAGAAGAAGAAGATATAGCTTAAGACCTACCTTGGCCGAAAATGAAGAGCTTAGGAGAGTGCTTGAGTATTCTTAGCAATTTTTCTTGGCTTAGGCAAGATGTTGAGAGCCTTAGGGAGTGTTCTTGAGTCTTGAAGTCAAAATCTTGGTGGTGGAGGAGCTAGGGCTGAGACCAATAGAGAATCAGAGAGTTTAAGTGCCTTTGAGAGAGTTTTAGTGAATTGTTGTGTGGTTTGAGTAGTATGGCCGGCTATAGCTAAGATTTGGTCAAGTTTGTTTTGTTTTTTTTTTGTATTGGCATTCATTTGTCTAATATAGGTTGCTTTGTGTCTTGTGTTAGTCATTAGTTTATAGTGGAATGTTTAGATATTATGAAAAGTGCTTAGGATTTAGGGAATTATAAGAGCATGTGTATAAGAGTATGTTTTGTTGTCTTGAGCATTTGAATTTTTGGCTTAGTATGGTCGGCCATGGCACGATGAGGTGGAATAATTTTGTGTTTTATGTGTATAATGGTATATTATGGTGTTTTGTGATTATAGGTTTTAGTGTGCATATGTTTTAGGAGAGAGAATATAGAATGTTTAGAAGATTGGATTTTTTTTCTTCTAGTGGGTTGAATTAGGATTAAAGTATAATATTTAATAGTTAGTGGGTTTTGTAGTAAAAGATGGGAAAAAGGACATCCAGGGACTTTATCTCTTTTTCTCACATAGGTCCCTGAGTATTTGAAAATGTCTTCCCAAGTCCTTCAATGTTAACACTGTTAAATGGAAGGGCAAAATTGACTTTTACTATATCAAAATAAAAAAATAAAAACTTAGGCCAACCACATCATGACACGTCTTCCTTATCTTCAGTCAAAAGCTAACACACTTAGACAACACACAACGCATATACCTACCTACATACATAAGGTTTCTTGCTTTTATTTTCACAGCTTTATCATTCATGCATAACAAGCAGCTCCTCTTTTATTGTAAGATTACATACCTTTGTTGATGGTAAAACTTATAATCCAATCACCTTCAGTATTTGAATTAAACCTCCTGAAATTATTACCACGCCAAATAATATCATTGGTTCTATTGGAGATTGCCATGAACTTTCTTGTTCCTCAATTTCCAAAGCCACCATACTGTGGCCAAAAAAAAAAACATTACATCTTTCATTTTCCCCATTTTTACTTCACTATTGTGTGGGCGTAAATGGACTATGTGGATGTGTTCGTTGTTTGTGTAGGTATATGCGTTTGCTTCTGTGTTGGCTTTTGACCGGAGATAAGGAAACACATTGCACATGTCATGATGTGATTGGCCTGAGTTTTATTTTTATTTAGCTGTATTAATAGTCCATTTTGCCCTTCTACCATTAAAATATTCTAACGGTGTTAACATTGAAGGACCTGGAAACATTTTCAAATACTCAGAACCTACGTGAGAAAAGGAGATAAAATCAGGGACCTAGATGTCCTTTTCTCGTAAAAGATGATTAGGTATATTATATTGGGAATATATTAGAAGATGATGGAGATTTGTCTTGTAGTGAATCTGAATTAGTATTAAAATAATGTTAGTAGAAGATGTAGGATTAGTTTAGTATTATTTTAATAGTTAGTGGAATGAGTATGAATATTATAATAGATAGTGGATTGTGTAGGAATATTCTATTGCTTAATGTTTTGTGCATGAATCTTTCTAGATTAGTGTGCAGGCACACATTCCAAGGTTTAGGGCATGTACTATGAGAAATGTACATAAATCAATACAAGGCACGAATCCCTACGTAATACACACAATCCAATGCTAATATACCTATTCCTAAGTTAGGGCACATATTACGAGGTAATTCACACACTTCAAGACAAATGCACACAATTCAAGTTAATGCACGTAAATCAAGGGAAAATACTTAAATCTAGGTTAAGACACGCAGCTCAAGGTTAGTGCACACATATCAAGGTATTGCACGTAAATCGAGGTCGGGCCTCACAGATGTAAGAACAATGTCATGGTTATAGTTCTTCCAATGGATAAAAGATTGTGAAAAATAGAAGCGCACACCCGCCCTATGATTGGTAATGTGTCGCAATTGATTATAAACTAAAGCATCTTACTTATAGAAAATAAAAGGTAATCATACTAAGATTAAGGCTTCTATCACTATTGTCATTGAACTTCTACATTTGACTTGGACTAGAATTTTTAGCAAAAAGCCCATCATCTCTAACATTTTGCTTAAATATAAAATGATTCGTGCTTATCGTTTCTTTTGCAAAACTGTGAAGCTTAGGAAGGAGAACATTAGCTTAGTGTATACCTGATGAACATTTCTTTCTTTAATTAGGCTAAATGATCATCCGACCATAAAATAAAATAATAAATCCTACACAGTTTGAGAAGACTCGATGACTGTTGGCCAAATGAAAAACCTAATTTTTAAATAATTTGGTCTTCCATCTGACCATTTATGAACTTCAGCCTAGAATCTTTTGTCTTTTCCCTTGCTGTTTGAATCCTAAACATGTAAAAATACATTTCTAGACTATTTTATACATTAGTGGGAGCCACTCCTGTGCAACAATGTGTGATGTTTCAATGTCCAATAATCAAGCAATGTGTTGACATGTCCATGGCTAATATATTGCTATAGTTATCCGGAGATAGTTTTTCTTTCTTGCAAACACATATTTCACTAAACACTACACACACAAAAAAAAAAAAAAATGGAAACACAAGAGGGAGGCCTTGAATCTCCTCTAATCTTGGACAAAGAAACAGGACATAATAATCATATTAGTCAAGAAAGTTTTTGTCAATGAGAGGTTATTGAAGAATTGAAAAAGCAACTAGGCTTAGCACTTCCTCTTATAGCAGTTAGCACTCTGCGGTATTCTTTACAAGTGATTGCAATAATGTTTGTTGGTCATCTTGGAGAGCTGCCCCTCTCTAGTGCTTCCATGGCTACTTCTTTTGCTGCAGAAACTGGCTTCAGTGTGTTGGTAAGTTTGTGTTTGTGTGTTACAATAAGTATTTAAGTTTATGTGGTACATATATTATCTGCTCAGGTAGATAAGATCATCATGTCCTTTGGCCCGTCCCCCCGATCCTTTTACTAAGATCCAAAGCGCAATATGTTACCAAGATCGGTACCATATGAAATTGCTAGAATATAATACTTGTTTCACATTGAAAAATCAGAAACTCTCAATCTTCCAAGCGTGACCCTTCTAAAAAATTAGGTCCACGCGTGTTCAATCTTCCACGTGTGACTCCTCTCAAATTAGGTCACACGTGAGAGGGAATGTTAGAATATAACATTTGTCCTCTTTCTTGTCTATCACAATTGAGTTTTTTATTCCAATCCTTTCCCAATTCAATTGTTTTGGCATCTTCTGTTTGTCTGCATATATTGCCAATATCTTCCACGAATTGAAAGCTCTCGTTCATGACTAAACCGTGAGCATATTCTTCTAATCTTAAGTTTTTTGTTGCACAATTTCTTCCTATTCTCTCACCATGTCAAAAGCTACTACATTAAACACAACACCGATACTACATCAACCTCATAGCCTTCCGCCAATGAATGCTCTTATCCCTATTACCTTCATAACTCCGATAATCTTGGCACAACCTTGGTCTCTCGCTAATTAACTGGTGATAAATATTCCACCTGGAGTTGAGCTATGCGAATAGCCCTTAGTGCTAAAAACAAACTTGGCTTTATTAACGACACATTCCCACGTCCCAACGCTAAACAAAACCCAACTAATTATGCTTTATGGCAATGTTGTAATGACATGGTGCTTTCCTAGCTTTTAAACTCCATCGATTCTTGTTAGGATCTGATTTTAATTATTTTATTGGCTATGTTTTAGCAAAAATATTGTGTGGATATTTTGTGTGGAAGTTAGACATTGCAGGTATCTTTGAAGAAGTCATGATTAGGAGGGCTTTCAGTTTTGATGAGTTTTATTCCTAGCAGAATTCTTGAAGAGTCCACATGACTATGAAGATATCTTGGAGATAAAGTGATAATGTGATAGGGGTCAAGATTATCAAGAACTCTTGAGCTAATTGGATTATCTTGAAGACTTTTTTGCGTGTACTCAACATCCCTAGCAAATCCTTTAAATAGACGTCTTAATTCTTAGAAAAGCAGCAGCGAGCAGTGAGCGAAAAAGATATAGCAAAATCATGAAATAGCTATAGGCTGTCTGTTTCAGGTCGTGTTGCAACATGTTGTGTAACAGAATGTACTGAATGTTTATTTAGGGTTGCAACACTGTCAGTGCTTTGTCATATGTGACCAATCCATCTAGAGTTTCAAGACTCCTTTATTTATGTTTTAGTATACATTCTTCGGGATAAGAAGGTGTGTTCTCGGGAGAGAACTTTTGTAAGTTGAGGGGGGCTCGCCAAACTAAAGAATCTACTAAGGGAGTCTTACACCTAGGCAACAAGGGTTAAGAGAGAGTCTTCAATTGCGTAAGTTTCCATTGGTGTCTATAATCTCTTGAAATTTAGTGGATTGGTTTGTTGGCCAGAGAGTGGCCACGTGGACGTAGACCAAGTTGGTTGAACCACGTTAAAATTTATGTGTTCTTACTTTTGTTGCAATAAATTTATTTTCATACAAATTTACTTAGTTGATTTGTTTAATTATCATATTAATTAAGAGGCCAGAAACTAACAAGTGGTATTAGAGCAGGTTACTGAACTAACTCAGTTAAATCTTTGGGAAAGTTTTTTTTTTGGTTGTTTTTGCAGATATGGACATAGTTCGTGATAGAAGTTCGATTAACAAATCACCACTATTGAATGGTTCAAACTACTCATACTGGAAGACACGTATGAGGTTTATCAAGTCCATTGATGAGAAAGCTTGAAAAACAGATCTAACAAGTTGGATACATCCTACAATTACCAATGCACAAGGCAATGTTGCACTAAAACCTGAAACACAATGGACCAAAGCTCAAGATCTATTGGCAAATTACAACTCCAAATCATTGAATGTCATCTTCAATGCAGTTGACATAAACCAATTCAAATTGATTTTAACATGTGAATCAACCAAAGATGCATGGGTTATTTTGGAGATGGCATATGAAGGCACTGCAGCTGTAAAGGTATCAAAACTTTAAATTCTTACAACAAGATTTGAAGAATTGAAGATGAAGAAAGATGAAACTATCACGGAGTTTAATGTCAGGCTGTGTGATATTACCAATGAGGCTTTTGCCTTGGGGAAGAAATATTCAGATTCAAAGTTGGTGAGAAAAGTACTAAGATCACTTCTAGACAGGTTTGCTATCAAAGTTGCAGCAATAGAAGAGTCCAAAAATGTTGATGAAATCAAGATTGATGAGTTAATGAGCTCTCTTCAGACGCATAAAATGAAGTTCAAACAAAAGAAGAAAGAAAAGAGCATTGCCTTAAAAACAAGTTTCAAAAATCAAGATGATCAATATTCTTCTAATGATGTCATAGAATCTTTAGCCTCACTCACAAAGAATGTCAACAAAGTGTTGAAAATGTTGGAGAAACAGAATGTCTCATCAAAATCTGAATTATTGAAGAAGAAAAAGGTCATGAACATCACATCGACTGATGAAGACTTGGAAGAGTATACGGAGAGTGATGAAAAGCACACCAACAACATTGTTGCATTAAATGTTGCAATAATCCAACGTGATGATAAGGTAAGCATAGAAGATGGTGTAAACAGTGTTGCAACAGATGAAGAAATATATAGCTTAGAGTCAGAAAGTAATGATGATTTGGATGTAGAAGACATCTTGAAAGCCTACAAAGAGATGTACAAAAAATGGTTGCTCGTGTGCAAGAAAAATCGTGACATGGAAGTGAGGATCACAGAACTCTCAATGCAAAAATATGATCTAAGAAAGGCAACAAAAATTCATCAAGATCTGGCTGCTAAAAGACTACAGGAAACTCAAATGTTGCAACAAGAGTTGAAACAAATTCAGTGAAATGTAAAAATGCTAAATTGTGGGACTGAGAAGTTTGATTACGTGCTATCAATTCAAAAATCAAGTGGTGATCACACGGGATTTGGATTTTCTGGAGGTGAACCATATGGAAAAACAACCTTTGTCAGAGAAAATGGAGGGTCAAAACTGGAATCGAATGTTGCAACAAAACAAAATGACAAGACTACTGATGTTGCAACTGATGTTGCAACAAAAGCTGCAGCAGAGAGTAAAATTCTAGAATTTAAGAAAAAAAAGTTTGTGCTAGTTTGTCATTTTTGTCACACTCCTGGACATATCAGATCATGATACTACAGGTACATTGATATGCTGAAAAGAGGTAAGTTTGTTAAACCATTTGTTCACGATAATTTTAGGATGCCACCACAAATAAAAGCGAATTTGTCGTAGCAAAAAGTGAAACAAATCTGGGTAAGAAAATCAGTTTTACCTTGTCCAGTAGAGTATAAAAAGGTTATTTTAGACTATGTTGCAACAAAAAATCAACTGACATATATTGTTACTAAGGCACCAAATTCTATGAGATTTGAGACTTTGAGAAAAATTTTATGAATTTATAGTTTTTTAATGTTGCATTATAAACTGAAATATGATTGTGAAGAGACTCAAGAGATGTAAAAGTTTAATTATTAAATCAGCTTGTGATTTATTTCTTAAATCATATTAGCTGAGCACGCTATATTTTGGTCTCATTGAAAATCTGATTTTGATGATTTGCAAGTGCAGTCATTTGAACTTCCTAGTGACTTGGGATAAAAAGAGAAGTCTCTTTATGATCCATTCTTGTATTCTATTTACCCTTGGTTTGATAAAGAAAATATGCAGGAAAAAAATATTTTGTGCACTGGAAAGAGCTACCTGATCCAAATTGACAGGTATTAGTGTGAAAGCTACCAGTTGCAACATGAGTTGAAACATCAAAAAAAAAAAAAGGAAAAAATAATGTATGTGGTTTTCCTGCGAGGTGATTAGACGATCAAGTATGTTTGAATAGGTTGGATTAAAATCTGAAACTTGCAAGTCTGATTTTGAAGACTTTTCAAGAAGGACTATTATATAGTTTTTCACACAACATACATGGTTTAAGTTATAAATCCTTGTTTGGTTTAACTATTGAATGAGTAAATTTTCTTGATGTGGAATTCATAAATCATGTACATATCATGCATTTTTTTTCTATTCACGGAAAAAAAAAAATTTATTTTTTGAGTCACAAATTTCTGAGAATGGGTGCTAAAGTTAAAATACTCTATTTAGTTGAATTGTGTTGCAACAGCCATCTGAAACAATCATGTTTATCATAATATTTCTCATATCATTGTGTTGACACTTTATGACAGAAATGCTAGTATGAATTGTCGTGATAACTTGTCAAATAGCTTGCTGAAGTTCTTGCAAGGAGAGTACAAAGTAGATATTCAGGGGGAGAACATTCTCACTAGTTCCTATAATGTACAACAACTTAGAGGGAAGAAAAATATGAAACTTTTTCATTATGAGCTAGTGATTATTGTTATTGATGTTGTTTCCGCTATTTCTGATCTAATTTGGCTTTCTTGCTCTGGGTCCATGTTTTTGTTTGATATTTTATGTTTTGAGATTTGATCTGATACTTTGCTTGATGTTTTTTGCCTTACCACTTTACTGTTTATGTTGCTTTTTCTTTGATACTCTATTATGCTTTTATTGCTCTGATATTCTATGCTACTACTTTGGTTTCCTTTGTCAAAGAGGGAGATAGATCCCACAAGACAATGGTTTGATTTATGCTTTGCTGATGGTTTATAATTGTTTGGTTTATGTTTTGAGCTTTGCTCAATTATGAGTTACCTTGCTAAGGGGAAGATTGTTTATATTACTTATTTTGATGCTAACCATTGCCTGTGCATTTTTGCCAAAACAAAGCCAAAGGGGGAGATTGTTAGGATCTGATTTTAATTATTTTATAGGCTATGTTTTAGCAAAAATATTGTGTGGATATTTTGTGTGGAAGTTTGACATTGCAGGTATCTTTGAAGAAGTCACGATTAGGAGGGCTTTCAGTTTTGATGAGTTTTATTCCTAGCAGAATTATTGAAGAGTCCATATGACTATGAAGATATCTTGGAGATAAAGTGATAATGTGATAGGGGTCAAGATTATCAAGAACTCTTGAGCTAATTTGATTATCTTGAAGACTTTTTTGCGTGCACTCAACATCCCTAGCAAATCCTTTAAATAGGCGTCTCAATTCTTAGAAAAGCAGCAGCGGGCAGTAAGCGAAAAAGATATAGCAGAATCATGAAATAGCTATAGGTTGTCTGTGTCAAGTCGTGTTGCAACATGCTGTGTAACAGAATGTACTGAATGTTTTATTTAAGGTTGCAACACAGTCAGTGTTTTGTCATATGTATTGACCAATCCATCTAGAGTTTCAAGACTCTTTTATTTATGTTTTAGTATACATTCTTCGAGAGAAGAATGTCTATTCTCAGGAGAGAACCTTTGTAAGTCGAGAGGAGCTCGCTAAACTAGAGAATCTACTAAGGGAGTCTTACACCTAGGCGGCAAGGGTTAAGAGGGAGTCTTCAATTGCGTAAGTTTCCATTGGTGTCTGTAAACTCTTGAACTTAGTGGATTGGTTTGTTGGCCAAGGAGTAGCCACGTGGACGTAGACCAAGTTGGTTGAACCACGTTAAAATTTTTTGTGTTCTTACTTTTGTTGCAACAAATTTATTTTCATGCGAATTTACTTAGTTGATTTGTTTAATTATCATATTAATTAAGAGGCCAGAAACTAACAATTCTGATATTGCTCAAAGAGTTATCTACATGGATAGCGCTTCTGAAAGAAAGGTTCTCTCAAAGTAACTTTCCTCGGATCTTCTATATTAGTCGCGATATTTCCTCTCTTCAGCAAAATCAATTATCCGTCGTTGCCTACTTCAACAAACTCAAAGCTTTATAGGATGAATTGAATTTGTACCACCCTATTCCTATTCGTGTAGTGCGTTAAAATCTCTTACTGATCGCACACAAGAGGAGCGTGTAATCCAATTTTTAATGGGCCTCCATGACTCATACTCTGCTGTTCGTGGCCAAATACTTTAATGAATCTCTTGCCCAATATGAACAAGACTTATGCCCTTGTTCTTCAAGAAGAAAAACAACGTGAAGTCTCTCATCTTCCACAATCAACTGATGTCGCAACTCTTGTCACTGCTTTATCACATCCTCTTGTGGCTCCATCATCTAACGGGTCCTTCAAACAATCTGGTTCCAACTCTACCAATTGCGGCTTCGGCAAAACTAAACCTACTTGTAATCATTGTCGCAACCTTGGCCTTTATGGCATTGGTTATTCCACTGCTAAGTGATGGAAATTAATTGGGTATCCTCCTAGCCATACATTTCACAAATCTGTTGCCGCCCCAAGCTCTCATGCTATTTCCAACAACTCACGCGAAGGTTCGCTGCTTCCTACCCCCTCTACAGTTCTAACTTTCACTCACGATCAATATCAACAACTCCTTACGCTGATCAATTTTGGCACGCCACGTCCACTGGCTCATGCCGCAGGTAATCTTCCTTTATTCCCTTTTTCCGTTGCCTCTTTTTCACAACACCAGTCGTCTTGGATCGTTGACACCTATGCCACATACCATATGGTCTATCAATTTGATGTGCTATCATGCTCTTCCACTCGTCACCACCTACCAATAAAACTACCCAATGGCGATTCTGTTCCTGTATCTGCTTCGGGTTCCATACCTCTCACACCAAAAATCACTTTGCATGATGTCTTTCATGTTCCTAATTTTAATGTCAACTTATTATCTGTTAGCAAATTGACAAAATCTTTCAATTGCTCTGTAACCTTTTTTCTTGACTTCTTTCTGTTTCAGGACCTTGCAACGAAGAAGAAGATTGGTTCGGGTAAAGAGGTTGGAGGGCTCTATATTTTCAATCCATCTGGTGCTTCCTCCCTATCACCCCAGCCTGCCTTTACACGTATCTCACCGTCTACCTGGCACTAGCATCTCGGTCATCCATCCCTTACTAGGATACAACACATGTCTTCTTTAGACAATTCTATCACTTTTGCTTTAGATTTTATTTGTGAACATTGTCATTTAGCAAAACAATCTCGAAGTTCTTTTCCCATTAGTTCTATTATGGCTACAACTATTTTTGAATTAATACATTGTGACATTTGGGGCCCTTTCTCCACCCCTTCCTACTCTGGTGCTACATATTTTTTGACAGTAGTTAATGATTTTTTGTGATGTACTTGGGTTTATTTGATGCGCAATAAATCTGACTCATGAAGTTTGCTAATTTCTTTCGTTCATATGGTTCAAAATCAGTTTCACTGCTCTATCAAACGCCTACGCAGCGACAATGGGACTGAGTTCTTTTCTCATAAGTTCTCTGTCTTCTTGCACAATAAAGGTATCCTCCATCAACACAGCTGCGTTGCCACTCCTCAACAAAACGGAGTTGTCGAACATAAACATAGGTATCTCCTTGAGGTAGCACGCGTCTTTCGCTTCTACGCCTCTCACCCGCTTCAATTTTGGTGGGATTGTATTCTGACTGCCTACTACCTCATCAACCGTATGCCTACACCAACTCTTTCTGGCAAATCTCCATATGAGGTACTTCTTAACCAACCTCCCTTTTATTCCCACGTCCGTGTCTTTGGAAGTCTTTGTTTTGCTAAAAAATTTGCTCACAAACACAAATTTGATTCTCGTGCGCGTCGTTGCATTTTCCTTGGATACCCGTTCGGTTAAAAGGCTTATCGTGTCTATGACATGGACTCGAAACATATCTTTACCAGTCATGATGTCGTGTTCTATGAACATATATTTCCATTTGCTGACCATAAATCTCTTCTTTCTATACCCCCCCATTGTTGTCCCCATCTCTGCCCTTGACAATACCCCTTCTCCCCTCACCCTACAAGCGCATGCGCCGGAACCACAACCAACCCTTCAGGACAACACTTTCATACAACCATCCTTCCCACGTTGCTCCACTCGACCCTGTAGTACTCCTGCCCATCTACAGGATTACCACTGTCCCACGCTCTCACCCTCTGCAACCGTGCCATCATCTTCTTCCTTGTAGGCGTCCCGTTTAGGTACTCGCTATCCCCTTTCTAATTTTCTCTCTTATGATAAATTGTTCTCTGCACATCGTTCATTTCTCTCTGCTATTTCAGGCCTTAAGGAACCTGATCGTTTTATTGATGCTAGCAAGGATCCTAAATGGATACAGGCTATGCAAGATGAGCTTTTTGCCTTCGCTGACAATGACACATGGACTCTTGTCCTATTACTACCTAACAAAAAGCCCATTGGTTATAAATAGGTATATAGGATCAAATACAAAGCTAATGGTTCCATTGAGCATTATAAAGCGAAGGGATTGGATTACCATGAAACATTTTCCCCTGTTGCTAAACTAACTACTTTCAGGTGTTTTCTTGCCATTGCAACTGCCAAAAATTGGCACCTCCACTAGATGGACATCCACAATGCCTTCTTCCATGGCGACTTGGATGAAAAGGTATATATGTAGTTACCCCTTGGTCTTGGCAAACAGGGGAAGACGAAGGTCTGTCGCTTGCATAAATCTCTTTATGGTCTCAAGCAAGCCTCCAGAAATTGGTTTGTCAAGCTTTCTTTCGTGCTCCAAGATGTAGGGTAGATACCTTCACGAAAAGACTACTCTTTGTTTACTCATAGCCACGACACCTCTATGACTGTCGTTCTTGTACATGTCGACGACATCTTCATAGGGGGCAATGATCCTAATGTTATCACTCGCCTAAAACAATTTTTGCAGGAACAATTTCGCATCAAAGACCTTGGCTTATTCAAGTATTTTCTTGGGCTGGAAGTGGCCCGTTCTAAACAAGGTATATACATATCTCAGAGAAAATATGTCTTGGATATTCTTAATGATGTAGGTCATTAGGTGCACGTCCATGTGACTTTCCCATGGAACAAAATCTCAAGCTATCCAATGAAGATGAAGCCTCACTTCATGATCCATCCATGTATAGACGACTTATCGGTCGGCTCATATACTTGACTATCACACGACCTGACATCATGTTCTCTGTCCATACACTTAGTCAATTCATGCATGAATTGTGCAAGCCCTACCTTGATGAAGCAATCAGGCTTTTTAGATACATCAAGGGTTCACCTGGCCAAGGGTTGTTCTTCCCATCCAATAATTAACTATTTCTCAAAGGTTACAATGATTCTGATTGGGCAAGTTGTCCACTGACAAGGTGTTCTACCACTGGATTTTGTATATTGCTCATAAATTCTCTTATTTCATGGAAAACAAAGAAGCAACCTACAATTTTTAGATCTTCGACAGAAGCAGAATATCATGCCACGGCAAATACGACATGTGAAATAACTTGGCTGAAATACTTACTTCAGGATTTCAAGATCCTATATTCAGAGCCTGTGACATTGTTTTGCGACAACAAAACAACACTTCACATAGCTTCAAATCCAGTCTTTCACGAAAGAACAAAACATATTGAGCTAGACTGTCACTTAGTACGAGATAAATTACAATCGGGCCTAATCCAAACTGACTACATTCCTACAGCCCATCAGTTAGCAGATGTATTCACCAAACCCTTGGGGCGATCCTAGTTCATTAACTTGTTAGGCAAGTTGGGCGTGCATAACTTGCACATTCTAACTTGAGGGGGAGTGTTAATGGTGTTAGAAATGGGTGAATGAGAAATTCGAAGTTAAAGTTGAAATGAGAATTCAACTTGGGAAATAAAGAATTGGGAAGTGGGTTTCTCTCACATGGAGAAAATAAAGTCATTTAGATCAATTTATATACTCCAAGTTTAAGACTTGGGGCTCCGAACCATTATGTGTGCACGTGAATGTGGGTTCGAGTTTGACTTTATTTTGTATATGTTTGATCCCAATTATTTCCAATCTCACGTCAGACCCATATAGAGGTGGCTTGCAAAAATTATAATGGTTATAAAGTAATGATTGCTTTAAGATGATCTGAAGTGCGTTTAAGGCAATGAGAATTTATTTTGAATAACATTGCAACACGTTTAATGCTAAATGACGTTGCACAATCTTTCATATCATGTGGAGATGCTGTAGCCTTTATACGATTTTCAATTCTCAAACATTGCAAAGCCATTTCAATTTTTTATCCTCCATTATGTTTGAATTTATGGCAGCCATTTATCTTTTTTTTCTCCTACTATAAATACTAGGCAATATTTGCATTTGGTAGAAGACTTTCGAGAGCTTTAGCTTTTTGATAGGCTAGCTTATAATAGGCATCTTATAATTTTGTAATTTTGTAATAGATAGTTTAGCACTGTTCTATTCGCAAGCTTTGTAACTGGAGTGCTACCACTACAAATGAGAAAATGTTGTATCCTGAGAGGTTTTCGCGAAGTTGAAGGTTTAAAACGGTAATCACACGATAAAACCTTAAGGATATCGTGTTTACACGAGTCTCGGTTTCACATATGTTTTTATTTATTTAAATTCAAGTTATTCATTTCAGTTAATTGTTTTTCTTTGTTCAATCTTTAAATTCTGCAATTTCTTTTAATAATTTTATTTCTAGTTTTTAAATTATGTACTCCTTTTAACTGCCATTTGCCAGAATATCAACGGACCTAACAATCTTAATGTTTTAATTGTTGGTATTCTATGAATACTGAATTTAATTTTTGTTAGATTATTTTCTATCAAAATAAAATTCGGTTAATATTTTTATTCTCTGTAACTTTTTTGTGGTTACTTGTGTTTCTTTGATTTTTATTTTTGTTACATACTCTTAATAGAATATTATTGTGGGACTAACTTGACCTTTTAGAAGTGTATTTTTATTGGACTTAATAAAAATTTAACCTATTATCATGAACACCGAAACTGGAAATATGAATTTTGGACATTCTGCTAGACGTTATAACCCAAATGTACCGTTGACTAGAAATGGGTCTAATGGAAAGCCCAATCGTGAGAATGTACCTTTGGCTAGGCCATTGGTGACTGTTGCTTCGGCTATGCCGTTTGTGACATCAACTCTTGTTGGCTGTGGCGAAAGGCCAAATAAATACAACAAGAGAGACTTGAAAAAGGTGGCAGTAGAAAATGTTGACCGACCTAACCACTCTGAACCTTGTAAGGTTCTCGAAAAAGGAGACACCAATATTGAGGGGTAACCCAAACAATCAAGTTGTGATTGCAATCGAAGCATCGAAGAATGCTGACCTTTTATGTAAGAATTATATTCTTAAAGGATTAAGGATTGATAAAGGTAACCATATTTCTCATAAATTTGTTGATAATCCTTATATGAAATCTAAGGCAAATGTCTTAGTAGATAATCTTGTTGAGGTTGGTTCTGACTTTAATCTATATGTTATGGTGTTAGAAGTCAACTTGACGAGTAACTCTATAGAGTGGTGGATAGATACTGGAGCTACTCGACATGTGTATTCGAATAGAAGTATGTTCACCACATATCAAATTATTGATGAAACTCTATATATGGGAAATCTGTCCACCTCAAAGGTGCAAGGGACAGGGAAACTTATCCTGAATATGACTTCAGGAAAGCAACTTACCCTCAATAATGTGTTGCATATTCCAAATATTCGAAAGAATCTAGTGTCTGGATCATTGTTGAGTAAGAATAGATTCAAAATGGAGTTTGAATATAATAAATTTGTACTTTCCAAGAGTGGAATGGATGTAGGCAAAGCTTACTTGTGTGGGGGTTTATTTAAACTTAATGTAACAATTGTTGCCCCTGCTTATGAATCAGCTGGAGAGCTAACAAACAAGAATAAGTTTGTTGCATATTTCTTAGAGTCTCCTAATTTATGGCATGATAGATTAGGACATGTAAATTTTGGTTCATTGCATAGACTTGTGAGTTTAGGTTTAATACCTAAAATCGATTTCAATATAGACCAAAAATGCGAAGTATGTGTAGAATCAAAACTTACAAGAACCTCTATTAAATCAGTGGAAAGAAGTTCAGAACCTCTAGATTTAATTCACAGTGATATTTGTGATTTAAAATTTGTGCAAACTTGAGGTGGAAAAAAGTATTTTATTACTTTTATAGATGATTGCACGAGATTTTGTTATGTTTATTTACTTAGAAGCAAAGATGAGGCTTTAGAAGTATTTAAACTGTACAAAAATGAGGTAGAGAATCAACTAGGCAAAAAGATTAAGATGTTGAGAAGTGATAGATGAGGAGAAGATGTATATCCATTTGAGGGATATTGTGTTGAACATAGAATTGTTCATCAAACGACAACTCCTTACTCTCCTTAACAAAATGGTATTGCTGAACGCAAGAACCGAACTTTGAAATAGATAATGAATGCCATGTTGATCAATTTTGGGTTACCTCAAAACTTGAGGGGGGAGACATTTCTAACTGCAAACCATATTCTGAATAAGGTTTCCCACAAGAAGTTGAGCAAAACTCCATATGAGTTGTGAAAAGGTCAATCACCTTCTTACACATACTTGAAAGTGTGGGGGTGTTTGGCTAAGGTAGGAGTTCCAGCTCCTAAAATGGTCAAAATAAGACCAAAGACTGTGGATTGTGTTTTCATTGGATATACTCAAAATAGTGCACCATATAGATTTCTTGTGTTTAAATCAGAGATAACTGATATACATGTGAATACAGTTATTGAATCAAAGAATGCAGAATTTTTCAAAAAAAAATTTCCTTGGAAAGAAACACAAGAACCAAGTTCTTCTAAAAGAACATATGATAAAAGTCATGAACCAGAAATAGATGAAAATGTTATATCTGGAAATGATGAAAATGAACCGAGACGTAGCAAAAGGGCTAGAACGGTTAAGTCTTTCGGTCCTGATTTTTTAACTTATTTATTAGAAAATGAGCTTCATACTTTTGATGAGGTTATGACAACCCCAAAAGCTCCTTTATGGAGAGAGGCTCTCAATAGTGAAATTGACTCCATCATGCATAATAATATGTGGGAACTGGTGGACTTTCTCTTGGAAATAAGCCTTTAGGGTGTCAATAGATTTTCAAGATGAAGATGAAGGCTGATGGATCAATTGATAAATACAAGGCTAGGCTTGTCATTAAGGGATATAGACAAAAGGAAGACCTTGATTACTTTGATACTTATTCACCACTCACAAGAATTACATCCATTCGAATGTTGATAGCCATAACTGCTATTAATAACCTAGAGATACATCAAATGGATTTAAAGACTGCCTTCGTGAATGGATATTTGGATGAAAAAATCTACATGGAACAACCCGAAGGGTTTGTAGTTCCAGGCAATGAGAAGAAGGTTTGTTGGCTTGTAAAATACCTTTATGGGTTGAAACAAGCACCTAAGTAGTGGCATGAAAAATTTGACAAAGCCATGATGGAAAATGGCTTTAAGATAAACGAATGTGACAAGTGCATTTATGTGAAAGGCACATGTCAGGAATATGTCATTGTTTGTCTTTGTGGATGACATGCTTATTTTGGGGAGTAACAAGAATGTCATTCAGACTAACAAAAAGATGTTATCTAATAACTTTGATATCAAGGATATAGGTGTGACAGATGTTATTATGGGTGTTAAGATCACTAGAACATCTGATGGACTAGTCTTGTCCCAGCCTCATTATATTGAGAATATACTAGACAAGTTTAATAAGGGTGATGATAGTCTAGCAAAAACACCGATCGATGTCAATGGACATTTTGCTAAAAATACTGGAGAAGGAATATCTCAGTTGGCGTATTCACACATAATTGGTAGCTTTATGTATGTTATGAATTGCACAAGGCCTGATATAGCTTTTGTTGTAAGCAAGTTAAGCAGATACACCAGTAACCAAGAACACTGGATAACTGTTGTAAGAGTTCTAAGGTATTTAAGATACACTTTGAACTATAGGCTGCATTATACTAGATATCCATCTATATTAGAAGGGTACATGATGCTAACTGGATATCTGATACTAATGACTCAAAATTCACTAGTGGATATGTCTTTACCTTGGGAGATGCAGTTGTATCTTAGAAATCCACTAAGCAAACGTGTATAGCTAGATCCACGATGGAGTCTGAGTTTATAGCTTTGGATAAAGCCGCTAAAGAAGCTAAATGGCTTTGGCAGTTTTTAGAAGATATTCCAAATTGGCCAAAACTTGTGCCAGCTATCTGCATATACTGTGATAGTCAATCAGCGATTTGAAGGGCACAGATTAGTATGTATAACGGTAAATCTAGACATATTTGTCATAGACATAATACTGTTCAACAATTGCTCTCTAATGGGGTTTTCTTGATTGGTTATATAAAGTCAAAGAATAACATTGATTCGCTTACGAAAGGCTTGAATAGACAACTAGTACATAAATTGTCGATGGGAATGGGTCTTAAGCCTATTTCTTAAGAGTTATCATAATTACAAACCTTACCTTGTTGATAAGAGATCCCTAGATCTAGGTGGTTCAAAGGGAAAAACTAAATTATGTGTAACTCAGTGGGAACACTGTGGGGTACCTATCCCATCTATTCCTATGACGAGTAGATAGTGCTGCCTGTATGTGGTATAGGTTTAGCTATGATTTTAATGATGCTTATATCTTCGAAAATCCAACTGGAGTATTGTAGGAATACTCTTTATAAGCTATCACCTATGTGAATAAGGAGTGAGCCGCTCCTATGAAAATTTTTAAGGCTAAATTCTCTAGAGTACTCATGAATATTGGGAGTTGTTTGGGGCCAAAATTGAACAGTGTTAGTGATTACCTATTGCATTAAGATGATTTGAAGTGTTTTTAATGCAATGAGAATTTATTCTGAATAACGTTGCAACACGTTGAATGCTAAAGGACGTTGCACAACCGTTCATATCATGTGGAGACGTTGCATCCTTTATACCATTTTCAATTCTCAGACGTTGCAAAGCCATTTCAATTTTCTATCCTCCATTATGTTTGAATTTATGGCAGCCAGTTATCTTCCTTTTCTCCTACTATAAACACTAGGCAATATTTGCATTTGGTAGAAGACTTTTCAAGAGCTTTAGCTTTTTGATAGGCTAGCTTATAATAGGCATCTTATAATTTTGTAAGAGATAGTTTAACATTGTTCTATTCGTAAGCTTTGTAACTGGAGTGCTACCACTATAAAGGAGAAATTGTTGTATCCTGTGAGGTTTTCGTGAAGTTGAAGGTTTAGCACGGTAACCATGCGATAAAATCTTAAGAATATCGTGTTTACACGAGCCTCGATTTTGCATATATTTTTATTTATTTAAATTAAAGTTATTCATTTCAGTTAATTGTTATTTTTTGTTCAATCTTTAAATTCTGCAATTTCTTTTAATAATTTTATTTCTAGTCTTTAAATTATGTACTCCTTTTAATTGCCACTTACCAGAATATCAACGGACCTAACAAATAGCTTTTGCAAAATAAGGGAAAATTATTTTA
Organism: Ehretia macrophylla; assembly: GCA_037974665.1. Classification (NCBI taxonomy): domain Eukaryota; kingdom Viridiplantae; phylum Streptophyta; class Magnoliopsida; order Boraginales; family Ehretiaceae; genus Ehretia; species Ehretia macrophylla. Next base: position 101,046,054 of record CM075764.1, on the reverse strand, counting down.
GTCAAAAGCTTGTCTTGAGCCCCAAGCTATTCAATTTACCTTAATTGTGTATTCCTTTCCTTTATAGAATTAGGAATCCTATTGTAAGTGTATCATTCCATCAATGGAAAAATAACCTTTTTCCTAGATATTATTTCGCATTGCGTTTGACAAAGTTTAAAAATATAACTTTTTGGATGATACAGTGAGTTGCATGTGATCAAGAACCATGATCGATCCAATTATAATGTGTCTGTAAGGGACATATTTTCAATAACCAAAGAAATTATATCTTAGATATGAGATATATACTTGATTAGTAGGAGTATGAATTTCCCTTTATTCAGACTTTGTTATTTGATTTATAGCCTTATATGTTGATTGATAAAGTTCGTAAATTTTTTATATCCATTAAACAAATTACTTGCTAGAGACAAATATGAGGCAGTGATATGACATAGCATTTCCTGCTAATGTACACAAATGTAATCGACAATATGTTACAGATACATACTAATATAATAGCTACATACTAATATATGATTAAGCTGTAAGACTTAGGGTCTATCTAGACTAACTTTTAGATAGTTGAAAAGAGCACTGTTTGTGAGTTTAAAAGCTAAAACTAACTAATCACGAGTTGTGGTGCAGATGGTAAATGGACTATCAGTGAGTGGATTTTACCTGCAAGGTCAGGGGTTTGAAATTTACTAGAAGCAGTTCGTGGACAGGGGCATCCTCGAACCCCGAGCGGGGATTAGTCCCACACCTTTGGGTGTGGGGACACCTCATGACTTTAACAAAAAAAAAAAAAAAAATGAAACTAACTTGTTTGACCTACTTTTAAAGAGTTTTTAGGTAAAAGTCAAAGTTAAAAAAAAACTAAAAAGGAAAAAGGCATTTGCAAATCTATTTTTACGTAACACGAGAGCTATTTTTTCTTTTTCTTCTCAAATATATGCCTCCATATTTTTGGATATATAACATTACTCTCAAAATATTTAAAAACTCAACATTATCCAACAGACACCAAACAATCAATGAATTCTATTCAATAACACTTTTAATCAAAAATCTACTGTTAAAAAATCTATAATTCAAAAGTTAAAATTAGGCCAAACGAAACTCATTATGTTTTCCTAGGATATTGAAGTTATTTATAAAGATTCAGATATAAAGGTTTGCTCTGAAGTGGCTTTAGTTTTATTTTCTTCTTTGTCAAGGTAAGTTATATTACCCAACTCCATAAATTAGGCCATAGCTAAGAAATTTACATGTGGTCACAATCAAAAACCCATAATACTCGTAATTTATAATGTCTATTTAACTATTACATTGTATATAAATTACCATGGAAGTAGTATATATTTAATTTTGTATGCAATTTACTTTCACCTTCACATGGAATAAATGGATACGATAAAATTAAATGAATTTTCATATTTTTGTAATCATGACAATCAATCTTTTATACACACACACACAAAACTCAAACATGCATATTTTGTGTGTCCTTTCTACATCTTATCTTTTCTTTCTACTTCCTTGTCGAGATTATTTCATTCAGCAGATTATTTGGAATAAATAAATTACAGTGTAGACTATTTGGAAGTACTTACAGTGTAGATTTATTTAATTTATAAATAAATTACGTGATGATTTATATTTAGAAATGGATTCTCTTATTTAGAATTATAAAACAATATAAGTCAATTTTGTGATTCATAAATATATTTATTGTTGGTATTATTTTTCTATCCCCATATATTGAAGCTTTACTTTTGAAAATTTGAAAGTTTTATATATTACATCAATAGCACTAATTAATTTTTAAATTAAATTTATTTAATTAGTATTGATAAATAGATAACACCAATAAATAATTTGTGATTTTAGATGGTTAAGTATGTAAAGACTACCTAAAAATAAGGATGGATGAATAAATAATTTATGATTTGGCCTTCTAATTAATTTGAAGACGAAAAAGAAGTTTGGATCAAGAAATATAACAAAAAAATTTGTCGTGAATAAACTTGTAACAAAAATAAGAAGAACTAACTACATAGGGGATGAAAGCAAAATAATAAGAGCAGTGAAAAGGAAAGAAAACCTAGAGGGCCGTTTAGTCTTTAAAAGACAAAAAACTAATTGGGTGGCTTAGAATTGCAAATTCTATCTCTTGAGTAAAGATTTGGATAAAACTTGAGAAAATTCAGGTTTTGTAAATCTTAGATTTCTAATTTTTTTAAATATGCTTCCAAACACAAAAAATTAACATAATGTTTGGAAGCAATTCGTGTGTGGAATTCATTTCATTTATAAATGAATTCCATAAAGAATTCATTTACAAATGAATTCTCTTGTTTGGAAATGTAAAACAAGATTAAGTCAATTATGTTATTTATAAATCCAAATTGTGTTTGGAACACATGCGAAATTGAAATTAATATATGTATTTTACTTAAATATCCTTCTTTTATTCAATTGTAATTAGGCTATTATATAACTATTATCTTTTTAACCAATTATTGATTCCTGGTACTATTATAAAAATTCAAAAAAAAAAAGACAAGAAATATTTTCAAAAAATAAAAACATTACAAAATAATTATAATAATTTTAAATTCACCCATAAATTTAACATGAATAAATAACTTTAAGTTCAACTATACACATATACACGGCAAAGTCATGACAAACAGGATACTAATCTTTTTAGCACGGTTGTCATATATAAAAGCATTATCTAGTGTTTATTATGATTGACACATATTGATTATATTAAGATTAACATGTATTCTCAATTTATTCTTTTGGATAACTATAAATTCTTTTACAAGAATACATATTCCCCAAAAGAAAAATCATGAATAAATTTACAAAGAAGATTAAACGAATAAAGAGGAGTGAATGAAAGACATTGAATTTTTTCTTTTTTTGCCGTCAAAGAGATAAGTGTGGGGAAGACGTTTTTTTTTTTTCTTTCTTTCTTGAGTTTTTTACTATTCCAGCAAAGTCAATAACTTAAACTTGAGGGCAATTTTGTCCTCAAAGAATTAGCAGTAAAATTAAAAAACGTGGATTTGTAAATTCCATCTCTTGAGCTCGGATTTGAGTAAGGCTTGTGTAAATCCAAGAATTGCAAATCTTGAATTTGTAACTTTTTAAAAAGATGCAACCAAACAAAAAAAAAATGGATTTATAAATGAATTCTACAAAATTTTGTAGAATTTATTTGTTCCAAACAATCTGTAAGGTTCTGTTTGAAATTGTTTTAAAAATAGTTTTTTAGTTTTTGAAAACAAGAAAACAAAAAAATTGTTTGGAGTAAGTTGTTTTCAGCAATTATTTTTAAAAACTATTTTGAAAATTGTGTTTTCAAGAATAAGAAAACAAGAACACATTTTTTTATGTTTTCTTGCGTTCTTATTCTTTTCCTCTACCCCTCCAGCCCCTTATTCTTTTCCTCAATTTTGATTTAATTATTAATTTTAATACATCAGTTATTATTTTCTATCATTAATTTATTATTTATTTATTGGTTATTAAATTAATTAATAATTTTAAATTACATTATTAATTATAATAATTCATTGTTTTTTTTATTAAATTAATTAATTAGAATTTATTTAAAATTATTAAACAATAAATTAATAATATTAATTAATTAATTTATTAAAGAATTTGTAGTTCGATAAAAGAAAAAGAATTGTTCATATAACTGCAAGGGCGTGTTTATTTTAAAAAACTTGTCAGAAAGCAATTATGCTCAAACAAACTTTCTATTTTTTTTGTTCTTATAAATTGTTTTTGAAAACTGATAACAATTAAAATGTGCTTCCAAATCCAAAAAGTTAGAGGGACTTAGGCAAGTAGATTCTCTTTTAGTTGCCAAGTCAGGATAGGTTTTGGAAGTTATAGTATTAAAAGTTGTGGATCTGGTCGTCTTTCATATCGAGCCATTGAAACAGCGTGTCAGACTATAATCAGACATTTCCATCGTACTATGAGCAGACAATTCCTAACAAATGGTAAGATATGAGTAAGAGTTCTCACAGATCTCCCTATTACCACAAAACCTACAGAAATAAGAATAAGAAGAGGAAAAAAAAAATCCTACAGGTTGGGTTGCTCGTGTGTCCACGAGATAAATCCTATTTAAATTGGATGGTGTGAATTTTTCAAATGCTTGACAAGCTGCTACATTAGTGGCTTATCACAAAATTTTATAAAATTCGTTTATTCCAAATCGTATATAAGTTGAACTTCAATATGCATGAAAAATGCCAAAAAGAAAAAATATAAATTTTATTGTTTTCTTAGTATGGAAAAACAGAGAAAAAATCTGGGTAAAGTCCTTAAAATCATACAAATAAGTGGTTCTGTATTCTTCCCTTTCCATAGAAAGAGTAAATATATTGGTTTTTTTTTTATATTTATCATGGAAAGGCGTAAATATATTGATTTACATACTTAATAACACTCATCTAATAATTTATTTAGAGTATTAACTTCAAATTATAATAACCTAATTCTTCAACTCCAATAATTTAAAGCACATGAATTACGTTTTAAAATCTTTATTTAATTTTGAAGTACATGAATTATCTCAAAAGTCTTATGAGACTTACTAACAAAAAGTGCAAGCACTATTAAGAAACTCAAAACCTAGCTTCAGATTTTAAAAAATTGTAAATTAATTAGATTTTTGTCAATTAGAGAACACAACTACTCTAATGGGGTCCAATAACAACCGGGTCGGATCTTTTCATATTACGATATTCATCGATATTAAATCTCCCTCTTCAGTAATCAAATTCACCTTTTGGCTTCCGAGCTGCACCGTCCTCAGCTAAAACCCTAACTCCCCTTACCCTCTCTCTACAACATGAACTGTTCAAGTAAGTCTCTCTCTCTCTGTATATATACAAATGTGTGTGTGTGTTTATAGTGCGTGTTTTTGTGTGTGTGTATTTATACATTATAATATCTAATGCAATTATTGTATGTATATGTCTGTGTATATATACATATACATGCATACATGTATATAGTAGCTGTATCTGATCTATATGGTTGTTGAATTTGCAATTGCGTCGGTACAGTTTCCGGCGAGGTGCCGGAGGATCCCGTCGTCTCCAAGAAGTCCGGCCTTCTCTTTGAGAAGCGCTTGATTGAGCGCCACATCTCGGTTCGTCTCCTTACAAATCTCTCTCTTTATATCTCTCCCTGTGTTTGTGTGTGAATATTTTGTTTTAGGTTTTTTTTTTTTCATTTTTTTGAAAATGTTTGTGTTCGATTAAAATGTGAAGTTGGAGTGAAGAAGTTAAAAAGGCCTAATCTTGTTAATGTTGTGATAATCACGAGAATAAATATTAAAGATTGGCAATTAATATGCATTTGAATGTGATTTAAAGGAAAAAATAGCTAATTTTATTTAATAAGTTGTGAGTAGTTCATACTTTATATTTCTTATTGTTCATACTTTGTATTTCCCATTGTTCATACTTTATATTTCTCATTGTCTAGAAAAATTGCTTAAACTTCCCAAAAAATTATTAATTGATGAATTTTCATTTATGAAGTTCGAAGTGGATTTGAAAGATACTTGGATAGAACAGATGAAAGTAAAAGCGAGAAAATTAGATAGCGTTGGAACATCAGTGATAGAGCTTTTTCATTTTTTATTTGTTGAATTGGTGAGAGTTAATAGGATAAGCGTTGAATTGCCGCAAGAGCTCAGGGAAAGAAATCTTAATTCCACATTTTACATTGTTTTAGTCGCATAGGAAAGACAGGAAATGAAATTCGAGGAATAAATTATCTTTAGTTGGGTTGTGACTTAGTAGAAAGGATGGTAAATTTGGATTTTTAAGTTTAGTACTGATTCAAACCGTACTCAGTGCACAAGGCTTCTGCAAATAGTGTGAGGGTCTGAGGAAGGTAGATGTACACAGCCTTTTGCCTGTTGCTAAAGAGGCCATTTCCAGTTAGTATTGATTCTGGAACAGGGAAAATTCTTTGCATTTAAACTAATTTTATTCTCAAGCTCTACTCTACTTCACTTTGATAATGGAATATATAGTTTTTTTTTTTAAATTTATTTTTTCCTTTCTTTTTAAAATAGCAGTATATGTTCTTCTTTCATAGTTTTGACTATTATGGTATTTGTTTGTTAATGTTAAATATCTCTTTGACATAATTGCGTCTTTTGTCCTTGGTACTTGTTATCTTTTTCCCATTTTTTCCCCACATTTTAGGATTATGGTAAATGTCCAATTACTGGGGAGCTGCTGACAATGGAAGATATTATTCCAGTCAAAACTGGAAAGGTATGGTTTCTTGTATTTCAGATATTGAAGTTTATGCTCCGTTGTTATCATTTTTAAGGAATTTAAGTATTTCTTTGGTCACACAACAGCTGTTTGGAGCTAACTCTTGTTAGAATTAATTGCAGATAGTGAAGCCTCGACCAGTTCAGGCTGCAAGTATTCCTGGGATGCTGGGAATGTTTCAGATTGTATGTTTTCCTCCCTTGGCTTCTCACTTTTCTCCATTCATAGGCTGTCATGGCATAACCAGACGAACATCTTAACATAGATTCTTATGCATACAATTCCATGACATAAAAAGAAGTTCAATAGTGAATATGAAAGTCTCAATTTGAGCTCATCATCATATCATTATTGTGCGTTTATAAGAAGAATTGTGAACAATGATGTGTGTGTGTATATATATATATATATAGTGCGAAAAGAAGGCCCGGCTCCAATTTGTTCAATCTTTGGTAAACATTTGAAGCTGCTTCTATGTAAGCCTCTGAATCTGTAATCCCCACATCTTGAATGAGTGAATGCTCAAGTGGGATTGAGGGGACAATAGTAATCCCATTACGAGGATTATCATAGAGGAATTGCCCAACATAGGGAAGATGATGGGCTACTGGAATCCCCCATGATTCAAATCTTGTTCCCCCCTAATCACTTGAGATGCTGAAATCGACAGATTTTTACAGTTCTCTCATATTGTGTGTAGTGGTCTCTGTCCTCCCATTGACATGCGCAGGAAGATAGTTGCTGGTCTGTCATCTTGTAGATCTAACATCAGACTTATTCCAACTGTTAGCTGCTTGCTTGGACTACACTTTGACTTCACTCATTTATTAGTGTTGGTTGATGTGGTGTTCATTCATTTGACTATCAGAAGCTTCTTTTCCTACTTAAGTTTCCTAGTTGCAAGCTAATATTCATAGTAAGAAAATGTTTTTTCTAATCTATTGACTGCTGGATGCTCATAATATAAGGGAAATAGATGTTTGCTTTGCAATTTCTCTTAGATTTTGTCTTCTTTTGGTTCTACATGTCTGCTAGTATTTTTGTTTCTGGGTAGAGGTTATATTTCATTGACCTATCTTTATGCTGTCACTTTGTTTGATCAGTTTGCAACTTTTTGCATTTCAAAGCGTTAATCCTTCTCCTCTATGACCCTGAATTTCCAAAAGAATCCTTCTCCTCTATGAAAGAATAAGTTGCATGTCTGTTTTTGCATATAGATAGTTGAGTAGATCACATCCTTTGGTTTAACGTTTGATTTGTCTTATTTATTTATTTATTATTATTATTATTTTATTTTATGCGTTCTTGCTTTGAACAAGGAATGGGATGGGTTGATGCTATCCAATTTTGCATTGGAGCAACAATTACACAAGGCAAGGCAAGAGCTGAGTCATGCCTTATATCAGGTAATAATGTGGATAAAGATAGTTAGTGAACATTTTTCTGAATAAACTTTATACATCTGGAATTATAAATCTTCTATTTCTCCTATGGTTCTGAAACAGAAATTTTAGGGCTCATTTTGGTCCAGAAATTTTTTACCAAAAAGTTTTCATTCTTCACTTTTCCTTTTCCATCCTTTTCCCTTTGCATTGTTCAGGAAATGCGTTTGCTCCAGAAAACAAAATTTATTATCACCATATCACACCCGATTCTCACTGAATGACCCCATACGGGTCGCTAAAGATAATGCATGGCTGAGGAATGGCCAATGTCAGAGGCCACCACTTTTCCATCACCGTAACAGCTCTCCCCCTCATTGTTAAACATTTTTGACTGAGGTTTGATAGTATGTCATCAGATTCATAACACTTGGTATTGTCTTAATTTACAACGGATATTGAAGAAGAAGTTCCCCCATGGATATACAATTGTCTCCATCTCAAAAGATATACAAGTTACTAAAGACAAAGCATGAGTGATGACTGAGAAATGACCAACATCAGAGACTACCACTTCCTCCATCACCATAACAGCTAACCAATCACCTCATTGTTACACATTTTTGACGTTGAGGGTGGTTATTGTAATCAAATTCGTAATGCTTGATATTGTCAAATTTGAAATGGAGATGAAAGGAGAGGTTTTCCATTGATATACAAATATCTACATCTCAAAAAATATCTACATCTCTTACGTTAAAAACAAAAAAACTAATATCTACATGTCAAAAAATATGCATGCATTGGCAATCTGGCTGTGAGGGGTGGCGATATGATTGGTGTCTCTCAAGTATGGTGGTGTGGACCTTATGGTGGTGGTATAAAGGATGAAAGGAATAGCAAAAAAATTCAAAGAGAGACATGTTGAAGGAAGAGTAGCTAGAGGCTGTGTGGTTTTCCTTTTTCCATTTTTATGAAGGGGCGGAGGACTTGTTAGTGGATTTGGGCTTAGGACCAAATTTGGGTATCATCTTCTTCAGTTCTTCGACATTCTAGTTTTCAGGTTTACAACTAAACAAAGTTTTCTGATTTGGACTAAGTTTGAATTCCATCTTTTCAACTTATCTGAAGTTCTAGTTTCATGCTTGAATGGTAGCTGATTTTCCCAAAACTTGAGGAATCTTGTAAACTGAAAAGATCCTTGTGTATATTTTCTCTGTAGTCCTGTTACTTTTGAATCATAATCATATTTAGCTCTGCATCTCCAAAAAATAATTTCCTTGGAACTAATTGTGATTAAGAATTTGTCTGTCAAAGTTTTTTTTTCTTCACTCTATTGTTAAAATAACCTAATTGTGATTTCCTCAGTTCTTTCTGCTGTGACTCTCTTCTCCAAGTCTGTCTCTTTTATTTTAATGAGAATATATGTGCTCCTGTGTGCTGGATTTTCTTGGTCATGCTTCCCTTTGATGTATGATTGGAAGATTCTTCTGTCATGCCTTGGCAGCATGATGCTGCTTGTCGTGTAATTGCAAGGCTAAAAAAGGAAAGAGATGAGGCAAGGGAATTGCTAGCACAGGCCGAAAGGCAAATACCCATGTCAGCAGCACCAGCAGATAATGTTGCTGCTCTAAGCAACGGGAAAAGAGGTTCTCACATTTGTGCTTTTATGATTTATTATGTTTTATTTTAAAATAATGGTGGTTGACTAGTGTTTATTCCTTGCTTTGTAGCTGCTGAGGAGGAGGAGACGGGTCCTGGTAAGAAAATCCGTCCAGGCATCTCATCTAGTATCATCACAGAGCTCAGCGATTGTAATGCTGTACTTTCACAGCAAAGGAAAAAGCGACAGGTAACCTATTTTATGATATTGGTTGATATGATTCAATAAAGAAGAGAAGAGTCTTACGACGGTGTTTTGTGAGCTTAAATAGGTCTTACGTCGTTCTAAACCCTTTTAGTGTTTTTAAGTGTTAGATACCTACAATTGTACATAAGTGGAGGCTTAATAGATAGTTGCTTTTGGTCAAACAAGCTTAGTTTGTGGGTGATTGTAAGCAGAAATAAATTGAATGAGCTCTGAACATAAGCAAAACATGTGCTTATAAGCACTTTCTTGCAAGCAATGTTTATCGACATGTCCACTTCGCTTATTATAAGCTACCAGATTGAAAGGGGTATGACCAGATTGAGAAGGAGTATTTTCTTAGCTTTTCCGCAATATTTATGCTTATCTTCATTATTGACCATGTACAGATACCTCCAACATTGTCTCCGGTTGAGGACTTGGAGCGATACACACAGCTCAATAGTTATCCTCTTCACAAAACAAGCAAACCTGGCATATTATCCATGGATATCCACCATGCTAAGGTATGTGAAAGTTCAATACTATTTAACCTTTGATTGCATCTTATATCTATTGCGTTAGTATCCTAGCTCTCCTAATCAGAAGAAAACAAGTTAACTACGTTACTAAGCCTATTTCACTATTACAATGAATGTGTGACATATATTTACTTTTTCATAAAGTATTTTACATCTACATCTAGAAACTATGCATAATCAGTGATTTACTTATCTTCATTGGTTGATCAGCCTGTTTTAACTATTAGATTATTTCTCCAGGCAAATAATTTATGGTGTTTTTCTCTCTGTTGAGAGCATAATTGTCAAATCGTGAATCCTAACGGTTCAGTCACAAATTTAAAACTAGATGATAACTGATATATATTATTTTGCATCAAGTGTTTTGAGTTAGAATTCTTTATTTGAATAGATATCGATATACGTTGTAATTTTTTTGGTTGTTTCTCCTTCAACATGTCTACAAAGATAACTTGGGTACAAGGACCAACATCTTTATAAGGACAATCTAAATGAGTGAGAACAATGATCCCATGTAGGGTCTTGTCATTTCTGTTCTTTTTGTTTCTTGTTAACCATAGTTGACAGTTTAATAGTAAATGCCAATGTGCCAACCAAATTACAATCTCCAAAGTCCAAACGTCAAAGCTCAACCAAATAAATATTAAACAACCACAATATCATGCAAAGTTCAACCTATTAAAATATACCAGCCAACTGTTTCTTCACTTTTAGCACAAAGTAAAAACAAGAAAAGTTAGTGGACCAACTGTCCAGCACTAAAAGTTCAGTGCTTTACAACTGTTCAGTTTTACCACAATATCATGCAAAGCTCCAAAAAATTACCACCAAAGCAAACCATAAAAGTTAGTCATAGCTCCGTGCCAAGGTGAAGTCACATTCTAGAGCCAAAAAGCCAAGACGTTTGCTCAGTTCCATCACAAAGATGAAGTCGTGCCCTAGTTCTTTGAAGTGGAGCTTCTTCCGTTTAATTTTGTTTGTATTCTAGTGTTTTGGTTTCATGTAAATTAAAGATGGGTTTCTTTTTTTTTTTCTGATTTGTTTGGTGTCAAAAGTGGACTTTTAATTTAAATTTAGAAGATGGACTTTATAATGGGCTAGTAAATTTTTTTTTGGGCTACTTGTATCGATTTGGTGACCGATTCAGCAATATTTCTGATTGAGTACAAGATTCGTATCGATGTTTTAGGGAATTGAATTGAATTGTATGATTCGCAAATCGTACGATATTGATAACTATGGTTGAGAGCATATATACCCAAGATATCTGGTTTACATGAATGATTCTTATTTTAGAACTGGTAATCTATCTCTAACAAGGGATAGAAAAGGGTCTTGACAGCTGGTTGGAGTTCGCAGGTCTCATGTCTTTTAGGTTGGTAGTCATCATACTTAGAACATGTTGATTACTGAAAGTGCTGAAAATGAGTGTGTTCACACCCATGATTCATCTGTTCACGATGTAGTATTATAATAGAGGTTTAAGAAGGTGGGCAAAAGGTGCTTATCATCAGTTTATAATGTAGATCAGGATAGGGTGGTAATAGTGGGGAGGAAGGACCATAAAGAAGGGACATTTCTTTCGAAGATTTGAATGTAACTGCAGGTGTGTTATGCTTGATTCCAAACTTAGGTGTCTTGCAAGGCCTGTTTGCATGATTTTACACATAGTTAAACTTTAACCCTTTAGCTTTTATAATTCGTGGATTGTCACACGGCCTGTGAGTAGTACTTGCATGTGTGGGTAACAATCACTATTCAAGTTAGATTTCTATTTCCTAACCAGATTTTGGTTGGGTGGTCTGTTTTATCAACTTTGTTCCTAGTATTTAAAAAGTTTTCTTTGTTTTTTTTTATTTCACTTGTAAGATTCAACTCTGTTCCTAATATTTCAAAAAAGTTTTTTCTTTTTGGTTGGGTACTTGGGTTCTCTGTTTGTCAACTTTGTTCCTAATATTGGTTAAGATCCCCAGGGTCACAAAGTTGCGTTTGTCGTTTTATTTCTACATCATTCACCGTATTGTACTGTTTGTATTCTTGGATTATCAGGACATTATTGCTACTGGTGGGGTTGATGCAAATGCTGTAGTCTTTGATAGACCTTCAGGACAGATTTTATCTACACTCAGTGGTCACTCAAAGAGGGTCTGTAGACTGTTGACATGTCTAATTTCATTTTATTCTCGCTCTGAAGATTTTTATTTGTGGAGCATCTCAATTTAGTTTCCTGATTTAGATTCCATTTTCCAGGTTACTAGTGTCAAATTTGTCGCTGAAGGTGACCTAGTTGTTACTGGTTCAGCGGATAAGGTAAATCCTATTGATGTCTCTTGATCTTTGAATTCACTATTTAACTATCTCCTACAAATATTTAGTTGTACCTTCTCTTCTTTGCTGATTGTGCCCTTTTATCAATCACATTAAGCGTGTTCTTTTTTCTCTTCCTAGGAAATCTTCCCGAAAGTTTGGTGTAATATATAGTGCCAAAAATGCAGGACCGCAATATGCAATTGAATGAGCAGTAATCACTTTCTTTTCAGATTTGTTATCTTTCTAATTGGACGCTATTAGGAAAATCAAAATGTGAATTGAAGTTATTTCGGCAAAGAAAATCAAAATGTGCATTAAACTTATTTCCGCAAATTGTTGTGTAAGGGGTGTCAATTTGCTACTTTTTGAACTGGGAATGTGCTGGATTGTGACGCTTGTTTTTATGCAGTAAATCAATCCTTACAATTTTCTTTTTATGGGGACAGTAACCTCTTTGAGTCGATTACATTGTATTGATCTGCAGTTTAGTGATCCAATAACCTAGTAGAGAAAATATATTCAGTAGTGAGTTCAAGTAACTAATGTATGAGATCACTCTGGGTACAGTTCAGAGCCTTTGCCATTCCTCAGAGTAGTAGCTGACTAGCAAACTAAGTTAGCACATAAACCTCATTGCCTTGTTAAGTTGAACTATTTTGGCTGAATGGACTTGTAAAATTGAACACGGTTTTGACTTTTGATATATGGCTAATGCTTATTTTGCTGGATTAGACCTCTGCATGTTGGAGGAGGAGATGGACCCATACATGCTGGGTTTCCCAATAAGGTGTTCTAGAGAAGTCTTGTTAGAGGAGAAAGATGTCGAGTTTTTGCACAATTCAAATTCTCTTTGGGGAGGACAGTTTTGTCCTTTATCTATGACTAACAAGAGATGCATCTGTAATCGTGTAATTGATGAATTTCCAATCACCTATGGCACTCGTCTTTTTCTGTCGGTGCTATGGCTTTATATCCAGTTTTTGAGTAATTTATGTGTGCTACTATTGCAGACAGTTCGCATTTGGCAAGGATCTGAAAATGGCAACTTTGACTGTAGGCACGTCTTGAAGGATCATACTGCAGAGGTGACCCAACTTTTCCTTTCTTTCTTTCTTCTTTTTTTTTTTTTTTGTTGTTGTTGTTGTGTTTTTCTTATGATTTGGTTGGTAATATTTGGCTAGTAGTTATGTATGACTTGGCTTGTGGGATGTGGCATGCTGGAAGCCATTGAGCTGTTTGGAAGCTGGGAGGGGGGGGGGATCAGTGAGTGAGAGCACTTGAAGAATTTATTACATAAGGTGGCTGTTCTCATGGAACTGGACACCTCTGCTTTTCTCGAGGCTTGTCACTTAATAAATCCCTTTGTAGCGATTGGTATACTGGAATGGATTTGGACAGGAATGGAATGGGCCAAGGAATGAAATAAAACTGGGAATGGAATGAGTTTGGGAATGCGAATTACATGCTTGGTATGTTCTAGGAATGAAGAGTAGTAATGGGTCCAAACACATGGGAATGGCCCATTCCCATGTGTTTGCTCTGGAATGGCTATTTCCATATATGTGGGAATGAGATTACCTTGAAAATGAGATTCCCAAGTTCATTTCTCCATACCAAGCATGAGAATCGAAAAGAGTTGGGAATGTCATTCTATTCTAAACCCCATTCCAGTAGACCAATCTCTACCTTTATAGTACATTTTCACTTTTCCATAATAGTTGAGTTTGCATCTTTGCAGCTGATGAAATATTAGCTAGGACCAACCATATTACTTTAAGTTGTATGCATTGTGTTAGTCTATAGCTAGAAGTTACACCTCTTTTTTGTTTCATTTTTTATCCAAAGGAGAAGTCTATAGCTACCAGTTACTCCAGATCTTGCATTAGTGGTCTGCTTCTGACTTGTAAAGGCCGAGATTGTAGGGTGGTTTTAGAGCGTTGGGTGTTTGAAATTTGGTATTTTAGGTCCCTTTACTGGGATGCTGTCTCGAAATATTAGATCAGTTTGCTTTGTGCTATTTCATTGGCTTTCCCTGAGCTTCATGCTTCGTAGTGTTAGCTGTCACCTTTCCTTCCTCAGCGAACCCACATTGTTACAGATGAAGTGATGGAAGCTCTTGAGTATGTATATACATACACAATAGAAAAGGGAGGGAGGGACAGCTTGTCACACAATAACCTTTTCTTGTTTTCCTTTTTCTAGGTGTTCTTATTGTGTATATAAACAGAAAATTGAAGGTTAGGTTTTCATTGGGATTTTTGAGCATGTCTATTGTGATTGCCGTTTTGATTACTTCCAGCTTATGCACTTTCAGATTTATTATTCTTTCATCAGTGGCCAAATGTAATTTTTGACTTTGGCAGGTTCAAGCTGTCACTGTTCATGCAACCAATAACTACTTTGTGACTGCCTCTCTTGACAATACATGGTGCTTTTATGAACTTGCTTCCGGTTTATGCCTAACTCAGGTTTGGCCCTCTACTCTCCCCGACTCTATATAAGCTGACATTATTTTGGTGATCATGCTTCTGCTACTTCCGGGCTAGATTATGAATTAAATATTTTGCAGGTTGATGACACCTCAGGATCGGATGGTTATACTTCTGCAGCTTTTCACCCTGATGGTCTCATCCTTGGAACAGGCACGTCAGGGGCTGTTGTTAAGATTTGGGATGTTAAGACTCAGGTGTGATTCTTTTATTTTGCTTAGCAGATTTAGCTACAGTTTCTTTTCATCCATCAAGTGGTCTTAATTTCTTTATTGGTATTTTAGGCGAATGTTGCGAAATTTGATGGGCATGTTGGGGCTGTAACTGCCGTGTCTTTTTCAGAAAACGGTTACTTCCTGGCGGTACGAGTTCCTTCAACTTAAAATAGTGCGAGTAGGTGTGATATATGTAGATGTGCTATGCCCTTACTTGTGTCTTAACTTGTCAGACTGCCGCTCAAGATGGTGTTAAGCTTTGGGATCTGCGTAAACTGAGGAACTTCAGGAACTTTACTCCTTATGAAGAGAATACGCCGACACAAGATGGTATTGCATTCTATCAAGGCATAGTTAATGGCTGCACGTCTAAATTGTTAGGTCCAACTCTTTAGGAAGTTGTGTATTCATACTCATTTTCATATATGGTACTTTCAGGACACATTGAGAGACTATCCTTTAGGCTATAATTCAAACTAGCACATCTTGGTACTTTTGGTCATATATATAAAATTCAATCATGAATAAAGAAATTTAGCTAGGCACACCAAGTATCCACGTTATTTGTAAACTGCACATTAAAACAGATTTTGGAAAGGAATGTCCATACCTCTGCATATTGGGTCCAGGCAATATTCACAAAATTTAGAAATGTAAGCGGCTCATTTAATTGAGTCTACGGAGATATGCACATGAGACGTGCATCTTTCTTGCAGGCTTGGCTATGCATCCCATTTTATGATGTGAATTTCCAAAAATCTAATTTCTCAAGTAGCTTCCCAGTCTTTGGCATTTGTTTAGAGTTTGACAAATTATAAAAAGCTCCTTCATCCAAATTAAGATAACCAATTAAATATTAAGGAAAATCTCACCATGGAGTTAAACGTGATAATCTTGTGCTATTTATGCAGTCATATGACAGTGCATAACTTTTATCTGTGTAGAACTGTAAATAATACTTCTCTGTTATTGCAGTGGAGTTTGACCATAGTGGAAGTTACCTTGCAATGGCTGGCGCAGATATAAGGTATATTTTCTGGACAAACTCTGTGGTGTTCAGTCTCCTTTTTGTATGGAACTTTGCAGAATGCATCTATCTCCATATCACTTTTTGTTCATAAGCGTTTCTTCTCAAAAGTTTTCTTCTTTAGTTATAATCTGTCTTTCAGTGGCATAGCTTCAGCGATTCAACATGCAAAGTTACCCTTCATAGTTCCTAGTTTTATTCCTCACCTTTTTTCCTTGTTTCTCTTTAACTTGAAACTTATCAGAACTGCAGCGATTTCAAACATTTATAATCATGTTGTTGCCTTAATCTTGTTGTTAAATCAATTTTCAATTAATGGAGTTGGCACTCTGTTGCTCTGGTTGGGTACTAATGTGTTTGTTTTGCAGAGTATATCAAGTCGCTAGTGTGAAGTCTGAATGGAACCTTATCAAAACCTTCCCAGATCTGTCAGGCACAGGTTTGTCGTCTTCCTTCATCCCCCTTCCCCCCTTCCGGGACACATTCTTGCACAAACACGTATGTGGATCAATGTACTGTTTATTCATATTTTTGGCGGCCCATTCAATTTTATTTTTCTATGATCTTAAGTAAATTCAATGTAGTTTTTATCTTTATAATGTAGAAAGCTCTAATGCTAAATGGTGATGTTTTAAACATTTTAACTTAACATAAACGTGATAACCAGGAATAAAAATCACTTATTATGTTGGTGCAGGCAAGGCAACTTGTGTAAAGTTTGGACCCGATGCAAAATATATTGCTGTTGGGTCAATGGATCGGAACCTGAGAATATTTGGTCTGCCTGGGGAGGATGGTCCATCGGAGTCTTGAAAATCATCTTTGCCTGCCTTTGCCGAATCTTGCACCATTTGCAGCAGGAGCAGCAGCAGCAGCAGCAGCAGCAGCACCATCATCTAGTATTGTTCTTGCAGGAACGGGTTGCATAGCCGGGCTGCAGAATGGAGGTGGTGGACTCGCGGTATATGGTCATGCAATATAATACAGATTTTGTGGTGAAAGGACTGAAAGGGGAATAGAGCTGTAATGTGTAGCATTTGTAATGAAAGAAAAAGTCTAGGTAATCAATTTGTATCATTTTACTCGTTGGGATAGATTTGTTCAACCCGAAAAAACCCAAAAAAAAGAAAAAGATCTCGAGAGTTCATTTTGTGAATTGCTTTTAGATTGAACCTTTTGGCCTAACACTTGGATGTTCGCAGTACTCTTAGATTTTATGAACATGCTTCACGTATGTAGGAAGAGATGGTCTTTGACAGTGCTGTCGTGAAATTTATAACGGACCTTGCTTAATGAGATAAGGTTTGTTTTGGTTGCGTTTGAGGCTGATTTGGTTGAATGCCTCCCTAGGAAATTAATTCCTTTCTTGAATTATATAACTTGCAAGTCAATCTCTAGTAAAGACAATAGTGGATTACTTCCATATAGGTTTTTAAATCGAACAACGTTGAATATCACCCACCACTCACGAAATTAAGCTTAATTGTAATGCGATCGAGCGTTGCTTGGCATGCATACCTCAAGAAGCTAAATAAATGGACATTAGCTATATATATTACAATTTCCACCATGGATAAATAAATACCCTTCAGGATCAGAAACGAGGCTGATCCTTTTTCAATGGCATCAATAAATAAAGAATAAGATTCTCCACAATGTAGAAACATATCTGAAACCTTGCATATCAGGATAGGTATTTAGATGCATGCATGAACCCCCACAACTGCAACAAGGGAAAAGAAGGGTGTAAGACTTAGGCTGACAAAATAGTCGTGTTATCAAACTATTTTGGGGAACATTACTAAGGGGATTGCATTTACTTATCATGTTATAATGTTGTGAGTTAAATATAATGGCTATGAAGTGTTGATACAGTTATGATGAAATAATGAGAAAAGTTCACAATCGTTTGATCTCGCTCATAGCATTATGATGTTACGAGAGGATCTTACTCCATCACTAAGATATGAGAATTCACATCATATAACATATTATATTCTTCTGTCTTCACTTCTCAAAAACTTCCCAATTAATTGTTTTGAAAGTATAGTAGATAGTAAATGTAGATTAGTTTGGCTTTCTGAAACAAATTGCATCATGAATATGAAGAGTCCATATTCAAATTTCTGAAAATCCAAAGAAGGAAATTTCTCCTCATAAATAAAAGATGCAACAGAAGTTCATTGAGGACTCGGGTCATAATGAGTGCACTAAGTGACCCATAAGCTGAATCTCATGGGAAACAAATTCACAAATAACTCCTACAAGAACAAGCAAATATATAGAGCTTAAGAAACGAGCATTACCTCTACATTCTTTAACTCAAACTCTTCGTTGTGCGCCAAACACGAGTTCCCAAATGTTTCACAAGGTCCACTAGTTCCACTTAACCTATTCCAGCAAAAATTGTATCATTTACGTGAGAAGTGACAATTTAAACTCAAAGACAAAATGCTCAAGAAAGAATCTTACAGGTCTCCATCCAAGCTCAAGGCAAAATTTCCTCCTCCTCCAAGTGCTAGTGAGTCATTCAAACACAAATAAAAATATCTGTTGGCACCTAGTAAAATGAACAAGGCAGAACATCAGCTAGCTTGGTAATTTTCCGCATATTATGCAACAACATCAGTGACACTTTGAACGATCTAAAAAAAAAACACTAGTGACACTGTCATGATCATCCCTCAATCCCTGCAAACCAAAAGGTCTAATGTTCCTAAATCCCCTTTCTATCCTCACTTCATTTTGCTTTCATTTCCTTATTTGTAGGCCTTGTGTTATTAGCAGCTCCTAGGAGCAAGCCCAAGCATGAGGCTTGCTGGCCATGCTTTATGCGCATCCCATTCAACCTTTCAAGAAACCAAGATCAAAGTTGTTATCATGCCCCCCGCCCCAAACCTGAGCCATAGGGGCATGGGCTTCTATTTTGCGGACTCTACATATTCCATCGATATTGCAATATATTTATCGAACTATGCTAAAAGGTAGAATGCCAAGTTTTATCATAATCACGTTACATTTCATGACTTAGATTCAAGACTCCAGTGAATGAGGTACACAATTTGTGTGCAGATTTGGGAATTGAGATATCATAGACAATTACAATAAATACACAAGGAAAACTCAACCTGCTCACATCAGATTTCAAACCACCATCCCCTACTTCCAATTTCTCTAGCACTTCAACATCAAATCAAATATAAGTTTGCATGTAGTATATGATGCCCTTACCAGTTGGTCTAAACAGCATTGGTTCGCCATACAAAGTTGTGAATACAAATGTTTGATTTGTCCCCTGTGAAAGAAATTTCAAAAGAGGTACATTCATAAGGTGTAAAATTTGAAGTGTCATGATTTTGTGTAATTGATTCTATAATCAATATACATTTTTCCCGCAAGATCCTTACTTGATATTTTCTTTTCACAGTAGGTTTCAGTGGGCATTCAAGCAAACCACCAAATATAGCACCTTGCTTGTCACCAGCAATCTGCATTGGAAAAAGTTGTAATTATCAGATAGGTAAGTCTGCCATCTTGCAGATATGAATGTTGTTTAGGGTTTCAAACGGAAGAGCTTTGACAGTGGTGTAGATATGAATATACCAGCAAGCAAGGACCAGCAAGCTCGGCACTCTTGCGGATGAGTGTACGAAGTGATATACCATGTTTCGCCGTACTGCCCTTCATTCAAATGATTCAATCCCATTTAGAGTCCATGAGTAAGAAACAAGGTGTTTGATCGTTAGAAAGGCAAAAGAATTTACCTATACAACAATACCCACTGGCAACCTTTCACTAGATTGGGAAGGGATGAGTCAAAAAATTCATACAACTCTGGATAAATAAAAAGAGAATCTTCAGTGAGATTGGACATGTATTTCTCAAAGCTTTGTCCTTCCGAAGCATCTTCAAAGATTTTGGAACCACTAGCATTGCTTTCTGCAGAGTCTCGTTCTCCATTTTCCAGATGAGAATGTAACGATTCCTTTCTCTCATAGCCTGAGTCCCTAACAAGTCCATATTCTTCATGATGACTCCCAGCTGCTTTATTATCGTTTTCATGATCAAGTTCTGCATGTCCATCCAAGGGTTTATCTTGCCAGGAGAATGTCTTACTTCTCCAATTATAAGAAAGAGATTGAATTGGTTTAATATCATCTGTGTAAGTATTTGATGTGGAACTATCAAAGCTCACAGATGGGAGAATGAAAGGGAATGCAGAAGACAAAGACTTTCCCTCATTAGAATAGGGCCTGGCCTACACATACAGAAATCAAGTGTTACAAAATATGTTCACTGAAAGGTAACAACCTATATAATGTAAACAAAAACGACAATGCAACTATCCAATATAGATCATATTTCCACATTCTTTTGCTTGAATTCTTACTTAAGCAAGTCAACCTCATGCAGACATCAGATGTACTTAGCAGAATCACTCTTTTTGGAATACTATTGATTTGAATAAAACCATTTGACATCGTATATCGATCTGTAATCTTCCGATAGACTTGCCACATTTATCATTCCATCTAAGCCCATAACAAGTTAGGAAAAAGAAAGCAACTTTTCCTTTACCTTCAGAGTGTGTGGGTGTTTTGTTCGTATCAAAATTTTCAACCACTTTTGACAATAATTTAAGTTGAACTTGATAGAAAAAAAAAAAAAAAGCAAATCAAAACAAAATTTCATTTTCAGTTTACTAATCTATCCATAGAAAATTGCAGATTATTCAGAACCCAAAAGAGATTCTATCTGGACCCGCATAGCAGCAGATTCGTGCAACAGACTACCATTTATTTAGAACTTAAAGGAGATTAAATCCGAACGTGAAGGAGATTAAATCTGAACACAACTGAAATTATTAGCTACACTTAGTCACTGAATTCAACCATCATTGGTATCTAAGCAAACAATCAAAATTCACATCCCGACCCATTACCCAACACCACATTGCTTGAATTAAATATAAAAAATAAAAACACCCCACAAAAGATCTAGCTTTACGTAGTAAGAATCAGCTCCAGCTACCTCTACATATGTGCACCCACATCACACACACACATATGCAGAATGCACACGTATCTATATGTATATAAGTAAAAACCCAATCTTGAAAAAGATTCTGCAGTACAAAAGGTAATCTTGTGCACGAATCTACCGATTGGGGAAGTGTCCGGCCCACATGTACAGACACACACATATATATGTAAAAATCTACACATATCTCTATGTATGTAAGTAACAATGCAATCTTGAAAAAGAATTCAAAAGTATAAAAGAAGAGGTTAGTGCACGAAACTTCCGTTACAAATAATTACGCAAAAGACTACCTGAAGGTGTTGATCTACAACATGAGCGGGTGAATCAGAGAAGAGGCGTGAGAGTTTCTCTGAGATTCTATCTTTCAATGCATGCATTGCTGTATTTTTTTTCCCCCTCTGAAGAAAATAGAGAAGCTTTTTGGGTTGTAATTATAATTGATAAAACGGAAAAAGTAAGCAAAAAAAAAAAAAAAGAATGTAGATGAGATTGGAGAGTCTACAAAATATAGGTGTTTAGCTATATGTGAAAATCAAAATGGGTTATCAATGGTTTAAAGCGAAAGGGAAAAGGAGAGAAAAAGAAAAAGGCTTGAGCTTGCTTACGGTGGCATTCTTGTAGTTGTTAAGTTACTTATGGCTGCCACCGACTGTCTGCAATGGTAAAGTAGGAAGAAATTGAGCTCTTTTTTTTTTTTTTTTTAATTAAGCAAATAAACAAGAGGTTATATTTAGTAAATACCAGATCGGGCTATGTCCTCAGAAATTAAATGAATAAGGCCGGGAGGGGGGTAGGACACCCAATCAAGAGGGAGCTCATTACAATATTTTGCTTTTGCAATCCAATCATTATAACAATTAGCCGTTCTCCTAATGTTACGAATCTTAACACGAGTGGATCTAGCCACAATCTTTTGAATATCCTTCACTATTAGTCTTGCATTCCAACTAAGGGCAAGGTCTGGAGAATTGATTGCTTTGAGAATGGACTTTGCATCACTTTTGATGGTGATGTTATGGCACGCGAATTGGGTTGCAAAGTGACAGGCGCTCCTAATAGCCGCTGCTTTGGCTTCGAAGGCCGACACACTTCTGATCGCATCTGCTTGGCCTGCAATGATTATTCCTCTTGAGTCCTGTACAATAAAAACTGATGTTGCACGGTTATCCTCATTTTTGAAAGATGCATCTGTATTGATCTTGATAGCTCCTATCAGAGGGAGGGTCCAGGTGGAAAGGGCACTTGATAGAGGTTGAAGTTGTGTCTCAGACTCTCTTCGGGAAACGTCATTAGCCGCGACATAGTCACTGAAAAAACTGAAAGCAAGAGCCGCTGCATGAGGAATGTCAATAGATTTATTTTCCAAGCAGAACTAGCATCTCTCCTTCCAAATTTGCCAAACGGTAAACGTGATATTGATAGATGCTTCTTTCTTGCAGTAGCCTGCTGACTGGCACCTATGAACCATTGAAAGGAACTAACCGCCAAATCTAGAGATCCGACAAGGGTTGATAGAGCATTGCAGAGGAGAAGCACACCACATTCTTTGACAATGCTCGACAATCTCCACTTCTTCATCACAGATTGAGCAAACTGGACTTGTCGTACACTTCTTTTTGTAACGATTTTCATTCGTCAGCAAACAGTTTCTACATGTTTTCCACAAGAATGTTCTAATTTTCGAGGGAGCTTTAACGTTCCACACCATCTTCCAAAGCTCCTCAGGAAGTTGGAAAGAGCTTTCTGCAACGGGGGACAGAGTTGCCACCATTTCACATGCCACATGATAACTTGATTTGACATTGCACCTCCCATTACGACTAAGAGGCCAAATAAGGGCATCCTCCCTAGCCGTCCATGGAATGGGGATGGTAAGGATAGCTTCCACGATGTGGTCTAGAAATATGTCTCGAACCGATTGTTTTTCCACCTTCTCGAATTATGATCAATCAATTCAGCAACACAGGAGATGCTAGTATTGTTCACATTCCGAAGCACCAGATAGTTACGAATCCAAGGGTCCTACCAGATGTTGATGGATTGATCGTTATCAATGGCCCAGATTGCTTTCTTTTTAATGTGATCACGTCACTTGAGGATGCTTTTCCAAGACTAGGATGAAGCTTTTCCTGGTTTAGCATTCTAAAAATCCCCATTGGTGAAATAAATACCCTTCAGGATCCGAGCAGTAAGAGAATCAGGGTTGGACAAGATCTTCCAAGCTTGTCTCATAATCATAGCCAGGTTGAAAGAGTAGAGGTTTCTGAAATCGAACCCTTCTTGATTTTTGATTTGGTCAGTTCTTCCCATCTAAGCTAGTGGATAGCCTGTTTTCCATTCTTCCCCCACCAAAAGCGTGAGCCTATTACAAACATGCTTTGGAAGGAGGAAAAATGACATATTGTAAGAAGGCAGGGAGTTGATAACAGCTTTGATAAGGGTATCTTTTCCACCATCTGAAAGAAGGAGACTCTTCCACCCTTCGAGCCTTTTTGCACACCTCTCTTGAAGTCAACTAAGAGCTTCCATTTTTTACCTTCCCCATTCAGTAGGAAGTCCCAGATAATTCCCCAGGTTGGTGACTTGGCGCACTCTGAACACATTTGCCACACTGTTTCTGATTTTCTCTGGTGAGCCACTGCTGAACATAATAGAAGATTTTTCAATGTTGATACATTATCCAGAAGCGAAGCAGTATTTGTAAATACATTCTTGGAGGGTCATTGCTTCTCTGATGTTGGCTTTCAGGAAAAAGATGGAATCATCTGCAAAGAGCAAATGAGACAGGGGTGGATATGATTTTTTTATCCTAAGTCATTTCAGGAGGCCAAGTTCAAACTGTCTGTTAATCAAATAGGAGAGAACCTGAGTCAAGATAGAGAATAAGTAGGGGAAGAGAGGGTCACCCTGTCGAATCCCCTAGTAAGGGTGATTGTTTGCAGTGGTTATCCATTTACCATCATATTGAAAGACACAAAAGTAACACAACCTACAATCCATTTGGTCCACATATTGTGGAAGCCCATCTTTTCAAGAACCCCTGCCAGGAAATCCCATTCCACCCTATTATCTGCCTTGCTCATGTCAGCTTTGAAAACGGCATGTCCTCTGTTTGATTTTTTCTTTTTCTTGAGCCAGTAGACCGCTTCTTGGGCAATGATAGTATTATCTTGAATTGATCTACCAGGAATGAAAGCAGTTTGTGTTGGGAAAATGATTTTTTCCATCAGGGGTTGCAGTCTCAGAACTAAGACTTTGGACAAGATTTTGTACACAAAGTTTGCAACACTAATTGGGCGAAAGTCATGCACTTTTTGCGGGATCTTCTTCTTCGGAACAAGTTCAATATTGGTTCTATTGAATGGAAAAAAGGATATGGTATCATTCAAAAAGCCTTGAAAACAGGAGAAAATATCATTCTTGAGAATGTGCCAGTATTTTTTGAAAAAATTGCCAGAAAAACCATCAGGGCCGGGTGTTTTACTGAGATCCAAGCTCCAAGCTGCTTTCTTGATTTCTACTTCGAGATGAGTCAGATAAGTCTCAAGTTCTCTTCTTTGCTCACCACAGGCTCAATAACCTCGAGTATAGGATTAATGTTTCTCTGCCCAACAGTGGTGAAAAGATCTGTGAAATAAGACTGGATCAAATTCTTGATGGCAACAGGATTATTGGTCCATGAGTCGTCCTCCTGTTGAAGCCCGAGGATATTGTTTCTAGCCCTCCTGATTTTGGTAGTTGCATGAAAGAATCTTGTGTTTTGGTCACCAACTTGTAACCATTTGACACGGGTTCGGGATTTCCAATACAATTCTTCACATTTCCACAAGTTTTCAACTTCGCTTGAAATGGTTTTGAATTCTTCCAGGTTGAACTCTTCCTGCGGTAATCCCATAAGTCTTTCTAATTGACTTAGGAGTTGGTCAATCCTCTTACGGTTATTCCCATATTTCCGCTTGCTCCATTGTCTCAGTTTCTCACTAACTCTATGGAGTTTCCTATTGATGATTGATGGGTACCGATGGGAAGGTTGACTCCATGAGTCTTGAACAATCCTGTCACATTCGAGGTATTCCAACCAATAGTGTTCAAATTGAAATCTTTTTCTCTTGGTCTTTCCCTAGTTCAAATCACAATGGAGATTAATGGAGTGTGATCCGACCATAAAGTTGACAA
The DNA here is from genome assembly GCA_037974665.1 of Ehretia macrophylla. NCBI lineage: Eukaryota > Viridiplantae > Streptophyta > Magnoliopsida > Boraginales > Ehretiaceae > Ehretia > Ehretia macrophylla. The sequence goes on along the minus strand of CM075764.1, from coordinate 101,020,710 downwards.
CAAATGCATCAGGAAAATTTTTGAACCACTGAATGTTGGCAAATGCACGGTCAAGCTTTTGAAGTATAAGGTCTTGCCCGTCACGTTGGTTGATCCAGGTGAAGCCACACCCTTTCGATGCGACCTCCAAGAGACCAACTTCATTAATCTATTGATTAAACATGTCAATTTTTCTTTGAGATTTTCTATTGCTACCGGATTTCTCGTCTTGACCCTTGACACAACTAAAATCCCCCAGAGTACAGATGAGGGATGTTCTCAGTTGACTGAGTGTTTTCAATAAATTCTCAAACCTTGGCCATACAACTTTGATTTGGGTAAGCATAAATAAAAGAACAGTCCCACTTAAACGAAGAGAAAGGATAAAATCTCACACGGATGAAAAAATCATTATAATTCCATATCCAAGTCATCAACACACAAAAGAACCATTCCCCCAAATAGACCAACAGGGTCTACTGCAAGGATGGGCTTCAAATTAATTCACCTAGCGACATTGACAATTTTATTTGCTTTCATTTTTGTTTCCATAAGTCCTACTACAGAGGGTCTTTCCCGGGAGATAAGCTCCCTTAGTGTTTGAACTGTCAGGGATGGACCCAATCCCTGATAGTTCCATGCTAGGATTTTTATTGTTCCAGGGGGGCCTGCTTGCTAGCAGAACCCACATTTGAAGCAGAATTTTTTATGGAGCTTGAACCAGGGGTGCAGTCATCCTTCTTGGGTTTCTTCGCAAATCTCACAGAGTTGCCATTCTGGCCAGTTTTATTGTCTCCTTCCAACTTTTGAAGCACAGGGATGTCCACAAGGGAGCTCGCTGGGGGAGCTGACCGAGGTGTTATCGAGTCAGGTAAGAAGCCCAAAAGGTTGATAGCTTCGTCAGTGAGAGAGTTTTCCTTCCTTTTACTTATGCGTTGCTGATAGCTGAGAGTGGTTTGATTTTTATTGTCTGAGCTGACATTTAAAGTTGCAGACCTAAGACCAAACGGATTATGTGGGTCTATGATGTGGGTAGGTAGCTTAGAAGCTAAGTGGACTGATGGTAGAGATGTCTCATCCGATGGTGAGCTAAGTGGGCCAGCTTGGGAAATTGCGTTATGGGCAGGCTTAGTGTTACGAGTTGTTACATCTTGGTATGGTACAAGGTTATATTTTTGACTAGGAGTAGGCAAACTTTGCCTAACGCATTTTCCAACATTTGACTTTATACTAAAAAGCTAGTCATACAAGTCAGATTCTTTTTTATATGATGTTATGTCATTTTCAACTAAAAGGGTATTATCTTGTTTAGTCTTTTTTCCACCAGAGTTGTTTCCTTCATCAAAAAAGGAAGATTCCTTGCAGGGATTTGAAAAATTGTCAGCATCCTCATGCTAAAATCCAAAACAACCTTCCTCCTTGGTCTTCACGTGTTCATGAACTTGCTCGTTGGAATTCTCCTTGGACCTAGCTTGGCTTGCCCGACGACCTTTCATTGGAGGGGCTCTGATCCAAGGTCCAAGTTTAATGACATCAACTGTTCTTGTGTCAATAATTTCCCCTCTCATTCGTTAGGGGCAAAACTTCACATCATGGTCAAGCTTCTCACATTTTACGCAAAAATCACTAAGCTTTTCAAACTTGAATCTTATCCACGCATTTGGGAGACCTTCTCGAGGCATGGGAAATCCAGGAACAATAGGCTTGTGTATGTTCCACTGAACTCTCACTCGAAGCTGCTTGAACATTCCACCAGGGTTACTGATTTTGATTTCCTCAACAGGGCCCAAATGAGCACAAATCCTTCCCGCGTTAACTTCAGTGACATAGTTTGAGGGGAGTCCAAGTACTTGGATCCAAAACACTGATGTTTCCAAATCCACATCATCTAGGGTAATGTTATTTCCCCATGGTTGAAGGAGCAGGTGGCATCCTTGAATCGCCCACGGACGATAATGCCAAGCTTTAGCTTTATCTTTTTCGTTTTGGAATGAGATATATAACACATTTGGTTTGGCATAGATTACCTTGACTGGTTCTTTGAGATTCCAACTCTTGCTAATTGCTGTTTTAATAGCCCAAGGGAAAATAAGCCTTTCAGAGACTATCTTGCCAACTAACGTGAGGTTAGCGTCTTCAATGGCTTGAGGGTCCTCGTAAGGGATAATGACAATATGTGGTAGTTCAATTGAGTTATCTATATCGCTGCTGAGACAGAGAGGAAAGTAGTCCTCAGATTCGCGAGAGTTGTTACAAGAAATAGTATGGTGGCAAATTGAGCTCGACTCAACTGAGTTTTGTCAGCTAAATTTTTATATTAACAAAAATAAAATAATTTTTTTTCTTTCGATAAGTGATAATTCCATTAATATAAAAATAATGGGCAAAAATAAAATTTTTGCATTGTGACTTGTATTCTAAACCTAATTAAATATTGAAGGTAAATAGAATTTTAATAAAAGTTGGGCTACTATATAATATAGGATTTTAGATTCTAATAAGATTAGCACTTTATATGCTCTATATAATATAGGATTTTAGATTCTAATAAGATTAGCACTTTGTATGCTCTAAATATGATTTTTTAACTTGTATTTATTTTTCCCAAATGTATCATATTTGACTTACACTAGAACCCTATGCCATATGACTCTAGGACCCGACCAAAAAAAAAAAAAATTATGACTCTAGGACTATGTGTGAAAAAGTCATGATTGTATTCATGTTAGTAATAAAAAAAAATGCTCTGTGGATGTAGCTTAAATTATGTTAAATTGCGTTAAAAATATTATGTCCTTAGCATATCTTTATGCACAATTCTTCTAACATAAATGTGAGTGAAAAATAAATAATAGTTTGATTTTAATTATTTAAAGTAGTCAGTCCTGTTGTCTATCATTAAAATTCGATAGAAAATGGCATATGGTCACAAATGTATCTTTTGGGAATCAATTTGAAAATTCGAGTAAATATTAGATCAACTTAAAATTGTGAAAGATAATTTTTCGAGAATATTGTATTTGAATTTGGTACAAAGCTCACAATTTTAAAAGCTTAATATGTTCCATTTAAAGTATTGTTATTTCATCCAATATGATTATAAAAAAAGTACGTTTATCATATGCTGAGCTAGAGGTGGCATTTGGACTGGGCCGACATAGGCCCAATTCAGTCTAGCACGAGAAAATTCGAGCCCAGCCCAACTCATTTAAAAGTAGACTCGACTCGACCCAACTCATCGTACATATAGGTGGGCCAAGTTAAGTCATATAGTTTTGACCCAACCCATTTGAGTCCAGGCCCATTTCGACATAGGCCCAACTCAGCTAAGCCCATGAGCCCAGCCCAGCTCAACCCATGAACCCAGCCCAACTCAGACCCAACTCGAGCCCAGCACAGGCCCAACTCAAGCCTAAATAAGGCTTAACGCAAGCCCAATCTTATATTTAAAGTTTAAAATTAAAAGGAAAAAAAAAAGAAAGCTTCTAGTTGGCAATCTTACAATATACATAAATATATATAGATATATATAGATACACTTATATATAATAATAAATACATAAACTTTAAAATAAACCATACAATATTTTATTAAATATTAAGAAAGTACACAAAATAAAGTCAAAAGTACAACAACAACATTACAACAATATTATTCTTTAAACTTGAGAATGCATGGTATTTTTATTTTATTTTAATAAAGACTATGATCACACTTGACGATGTGTAACACAATCAAAAGGTAAATGATGAGCATGATTCCAAATGTGAGTAGCACAATAGCAAGTTGATCTTCTGACTTCTCCCTAAACATTCTCATATTTTTTTTTTATGCAGCAAGGTGGTAGTAGAAGAGAAGAAAAGAAATTTTTTTTAAGAGAGGTGAGAATGAAGGTGGCGGTGAAGAAGAAAGAAAATAAGGGAAAAAAAAGAAAAGAAAATGAGGGAAAAAAAGAAGTAGAGTTTTAAAACCCTTATGCTAGGGTTGACTGCGCTTAAGTGGGGGGTTAGGAGCGCTTGAACGTGGTCTTCCCAGCTCTTTTTTTTATTATATATATATATATGTATATGGGTTAGCCCAACCCAGCCCAGCCTATCTCAGCTCACGACTCGTAATAGCGGGCTCGTAAGCGGAGCTGAGTTATATATTCTAAAGAATGAGCCCAGTTCAATTTGGCTCACCAAACATATATATAGAGTCGGACTCAATTTTCTTAACACACAATTCGATCAGATCATATTAGACTAACCCAAATACCACCTCTATGCCGAGCCACACGGACATTAGCAGCTGAAGCTAGGAAGGTGTCCAATTTGTTGGACTAGTGCATTACCGTGTTCTATTTACATAGTTTTTTTTTTTTTGTACGAAAAAACCGCCAACTTTCATTAAAAGAAAATAGACATCAACCAAGGGGATCGATCTGGTCTAGTTTTTCCTAATGAATTAATAGATCCTAGTCTAGTTCTTCTAATCAATCAAGGGGGTTCTTCTAATCAATCAAGGGAGTAAACTAATATTAACACTTATTTATTTTAAGGATCTTTTGGGATATTATAATTTTTATTAGAAATCTCATTTTCATCCATAAACAGTTAAGGTAATCATTGATGAATTACTATAATATGAATATCACTTGAATAATATGATATTATCGACATTATTCAAAGTTTTCTTTTTCTTTTTATTTAAGAAAAATAGCGGTGAAGGGACCAAAGGAACCATTTAGTCAAATTGTTCGTAGAATTTGAACCCTACCACGTATATTATTAAATGTGGAAAGAGCTGGTGCATTGCTTGATCGCCGCATAGATCAGATAAATTAACACTTACAATTTTCATACTAATAGTTTGAGGGAATTCGTTTTCAAACGACCAGTCATTTTTATTATGTATTTAGATTCTGAGACATATTACCATCACGTACAGTGATGATAGCAATGATAAAATGTGTCATTTTTAATAAAATTTACACATTTTTTATGTACTCTTTAATTCAAGTATTTTTTGAATGTGAACTCAAGTTTGGAGAGCATCCGCTTAAGTTAAAAGATCAAATTAAACCAAATAAATTAATAATTTCAACTTTTTCATCACTTTTAGGTAGATTAACTCCAAAGTCTTCACGCTCACTATCCTTAATTTGACTAAATGAAACAAGATCCTGTCATGCACTTCCTGTTAGTCAGTGTGTTAAATTTAAGGCAAATCTCACAATTAGTTCTTATTGTTTATCTGTTTTAGATAATTTGTTTTTATTGTTTTACAAATCACGCGGTTAGTCTCTACTGTTTGTAAAAATCTCTCCATTAATCCCTATTGTTTCAGAAGTCACGCGACTAGTCTAAATTATTTGCGAAAGTCTCTATTGTTTGTAAATGTCTCACAATTAGTCCCTATTGTTTGCAAACATTGGGGACTAATGGAGAGATTTTTACAAACAATAAAGACTAAATGTGTGACTTTTGAAACAAAAGGGACTACACACATCATAAAAAGATTACCCGTTGATTGCATGTTCTAGTGCAAATTTTTGGAGGACTGAAAGGTCTCACTTTTGAAGATAAATGACCAAAGTGTCAATAAAGTCAAAAATAAGGGACTAAAAATAGTATTAACCATGAAGTTTTTCTTCTAACATGGCAAGGTTGTTATGTGTTTGAGTAGGGGATACTACAACACTCGATTGTTTCATATTAGACAATTATTATAAAATAAGTGATCACTTTATAACTAGATGATCTGGGCTTGCATAACACCTTGGCAATCGCTTTTCACATATTTGATTGGAGGCATACTGTAGGACCCCCATTGTACCATAGTAGACAAGTATAAGATAAGTGGTTACTTTATAACGAGATGGTAGGGACTTATGTAATAACTCATCAACTGCTTTTGACCAATAGATTAAGGCAAAATATAGTTTTCTCGAGGTTATGGCACTAGTCTCATCTTTTGGGCCTGAGGTTTTAGGAATGGGGCATGACAAGGTAATATCAAAATAGACTACTAGCAATAAGTGTAAACTCCATAATGCTTGGTGGTGTTGAACTGTAATTATGACGTGTTTGACATAACGATGACATCAATTATTCAATACGACGAAGATATCATCAGAGAGAAGTAACACTTTATTGTTCCATATTGTCCCATTAAAAGGTAAGTGGTCTATTCAAGAGTAGGTCTTAATTACAAGCCTGTGTAATAAATCCAATTATTTTTTAACCTGTCTATATATTTGAAGTCTAAAATAGTTACTTAGATACCTGTCTCCCTTTCAGTCTTGGCTTGACATATCATTTCAATTTAGAGTCAATTACAGCATTGCTTGACTTCTCCAAAGGCTAGAATTTCTTTGTAAACACTGGCGAGGTGGTGTGTTACTTTCTGGGAGCCAATCTGCACCGTGATTAGTTGAAGTTGGAGAGAGCGAGCTACAATGAAAGTGCACGAGTAAATTTGCCAAGAATGTCACAATTTGTTCAGTATAAGCAATTATTTATATAGCAGTTGACTCATAATGGGAGAGAAATTGCATTGGATCGTATAGAATTCATTCAAGATTGTAAAATTCTATTTTTTCTTTGAGTAATGCTAGACGTCACTATTTTTTTATCACCTAATTGTCACTTCTTAGTTGGCATGCCAACTAAATAGATTTATTTTCGTTCTCTCTCCAATCTTATTAATTCTATTTAATTTCTCTCTCTCTTTTTGTTGATTTTTCTCTCTCTTGTTTTTCCTTTTTTCTTTCTTTAATCAACATTTCCTTTCTTATCTTCTCTCTCTTTTGTTTAACCCTACACGTTTACTGCATTTTTTTGCTTTAGATTTTTCTCCTCTTCTTGTGGAATTGATAATTACTACCTTATGGAAGAAATTGTTGTTTTAGGCACATCAAATAGTTTGGAGGAAATCCTAGACCTATATCCTTTTGCTTTCAATAATATTGGTTAGCTCTTTTCATTCTTCTCCCTTTTATCATGCCCTCTTAACTTTTGTATTAATCTGCATACTGAACCAGAGTAATAATCGTTGGAAGCTTTCTTAACCAGATAGAGAAACTAAATTGTTCTTCAAAATATAATAGGTAAAAAGAAAATGAAATTTTTTTGTACGCATGACATAAAATTTAATGTTAATTAAGAAAACTAATGTTTCGTATATGATTGCCTAATATTATCAAAGAATTCTTGTTAACTAAGTTTAATTCTCGCAACTGTGATAATAATTTATATACCCCTATTCTTCAGGTGGAATCCACTCAACTTCTACCTCCATTTCTTTGGATTCTACATTCTGGAGCTTGAGTGACATAGCTTGCTTAATCTTTCCATCAACAATGTTTATGGCGCTATGGACCAGTAAGGCATTGTCAGGTGATTTCAGCCATTTTCCTATACGCATGTTAAGAGGGCATGAATAAAAGGGAGAAGAATGAAAATTAAAGAGCTTACCTATATAATTGAAAGCAAAGGGATATGGGTCATAGATTTCCTCTAAGTTATTTGATGTGCCTAAAACAACAATTTCTTCCATAAGGTAGCAGTTATCAATTCCTTAAGAAGAGAAAAATCTGAAAAAATGCAATAAACGTGTGGTGTGAAACAAAAGAGAGAGAAGAGAAGAAAGAAAACATTGATTAAGGAAAGAAACAAGGAAAAATAAGAGAGAGAAAAATTAATAAAAGGAGATAAAGAAAATAAATAAAATTAATAAGATTAGAGAGAAAATAAAAATAAATCTATCTAGTTAGAATGCTAAGTAAACATACCAACTGAGAAGTAACAATAACAAAAAAAGAGTAATGTCTAACATTACTCTTTTTCTTTTTAATTAAATATAAGTTTTTAAAGTTGAGGTGTTACATAAGCTTTTTTTTTTGTTAATTTATCAAGTGTTTCCATTAAGCTCAATAAACACAATACAACAAGTTTCAAAAATAAATTGACACCAAACCACAATCGGACAAGCTCTTATTTTTTTCTATATTTGAAACACCGTTAATTTTTTTTTTAATTTCTCTATTATTTACGTACATAAGTTTATTTTAGGGACTTATATTAAATTCTAAAGTGTCTCAAACACAGAAAAAACTTTTAGTACAAACAAATTAAAGAGATAATAGAATTAGAAAACTTACTGGAAAGACCAACTCAATCCATAAGAAATACTATGAATACAAAACGTTCAAATTTAGTAGGGTTTACAACATAGAAATTAGCAGATTTCACGCAGAGCAATGCTCCTCTCTCCAAATGGGCTGAGTTGTTTTTATTTCAGAAAATAGAGTGTGGACTGGAGACCAATCGCGGATGGAAAGAGAGAGAGAGAGAGAGAGAGAGAGAGAGAGAGAGAGAAATACAGGGAGACACAACACACACACACACACAGACATTCTAATAAATAATGTTACAGATAAGGATCGGAAGCCATCAGAGTGGTTCCTCTTTCTGCTGAGTCAGTGCACTGGGTGATTACTTTGGCTCAGAATTATTTTTACGTATTGTGAATTTTTGCAGATGCAAGTGATGGTCGCTCCAGATTCATCCCAGACAGCATGAAAATTGGATCAGAAACAAAGGTCTGTTTGAGTTGAATAAAAGGTTTCAAATGGATCCTCCAAGTTTTTTTATATACTCTTCCATGAAAAGCTTCAGGATATTACACTATCTATGGAGCACTATCTATGGAGCACTTTGTTCCTGCGGAGCCGAATTTCATCAATAGAAAATGTTTGTTGCCACTATGTATATATATAATTCATCGAATTGCGGATGAATTTAAGTTACCTTGTGGCTGTCGTCAAGAACCTTGATGGAAAGCTCTGGCAGGTCCAAGGATCTCTTTTCTTGCAATATTCGAAGCCCATCTCCGAACTCTTTAGGCATCCTTGCAATCTTCAATTCTTGGAGGCGGAGGAGGTGTCTCAAGCCTTCGGGTACTTGAAGGCTCTTGCATCTTTTAATTTCTAAACTAGTAAGATTAGGCATTGCTCCATTTTCAATTGTCAACTTTTGTATGTTGTGCAGACCAGAGAGTTGTAGTTCTCTGAGCTCAGGAAATATTAATCCTGACCCTGAAGAGACGACCATTTCCTTCCCTACAAAGGCGGCCTCACTTAATACTAGGAGCCATAAATTACGAAGCTTCCCCAGTGTCGGCATTGGGTCTGCAACAAGTTGAGAACCACGCAAGGATAACTTGGTAAGGCCTGAACAAGTTATCTCGGGTAACTTCTCTATATGCCCATCTATACTTAAACTGTGAAAGCGGCTACAACGGAATGAGTCCCAACTGAATAGGTCAGTAATGATGGCTCGCCGTTCGCTCGAGTAGCAATCAAAGTTTCTGACATTAAGGGTTAATTCATGCATATTTCTGTTGGAGAATTTCCGGGTGTACTTTTTCATGAACACAATCATCTCCATCAAGGCCTCATTATTCCCTGACGTGGTTGCATCTAGAATCCGAATATTCGTCAATTCAACGAGATCTCGAGCATGGCACACTCGTGGGTCAAAATTCTTAAGAATTTGCAGCTCTCTCAAGCCTGCAAAACGCAGCTTATCGTCATCTCCTTTGGTTTGAAATGCAACAGGCAAATAGAGATGCCTCAACCTTTCCAACATCCATAGAATATCGGGTATGGTGATGTTACACGAAGTTGTCACCCGCAAATCAAGGGTTTGCAAATACGACAAATTGCCTATGTATGATGGCAATTCCTCGACGTAACATCCTCTAAGACTAAGATATCTCAAGAGAAGCAGTTTTTCAATTCCTTTGGGTAATGTTCTAGTTTGAAAGCTGCAGCCATCAAAACCTAAGACTCTAAGCAATTTGAACTGCTCGAGATTGAGTAACTCTTCGGGACAGAAAATATATCGCTCATGGTGGTCGTCTGCATTGATGAACAGAAGAGATCGAAGATGATATGCGTTCCCCATCACACTTGATATCTTCCTTTTAAGTTCAATATCAATATTAGCATATCCAGCTTGATCATAATCATAGAGATCGAGATACACAGCAAGTCTACGTGTCGCCCAATTTAAACAAGGGAAACAATCGCCCTCACTTGGATTAAGATTAATTATATTTGAATGCCTAAGGTCCATGACTTCAAATAAGCTGACTTCAAAAAAGCAGCTACCCTCATCTACCTTTGATAAGCAGAACTGGTGTGTTATGTTCCGGAGACTGCAAGACTTATATTTCCTGCTGGTTGGCACCTCATCAATTTCGACGTGGACCATTCTTTTTGAAGCCAATGCATCCAAACAGCGGCTTCCTATTTCCATCACTGTTTCTTTTCCTTCTCCCACTGATATGATACCTTCGGCCATCCACAACGAGTATAGTGTCTCTGCTTCTATCTCTGAGTTCTTCGGAAAAGTTCCCAGATAGCTAAAACATGACCTCACATGATATGGTAAGTCATCGTAGCTCATAGACAAGAATTTCATCATGCCAGAACCTTCACCACTTTTAAGATATGATCCAATATTTTTATGCACTACCTTCCACTCCCTCAATGACTTCGATGCCAAAAAGTTTCCCAGCGTAATAACAACAAATGGCAGACCTCCACATTCGGTTATTATTTGCCGACCCAAAATTGGTTTAACACTTCTTTCCAAGTAATCAATAATGTCTGCATGCATGGTATTACAAGAAGCAGAAAAATCAAGTAGATAGATTGAATCAACCATATACAAATATACTCAATCATTCTCTAGCACTTAAACTTTAAGTGGGGCTGGTTCTCCACTAGCAAAAATTAAAATAATTTAAACTTCTAGTAAGGTGGTAATTTAATAACATCTACAAGCAAAAGTTAAAGGGTGAAATAAACTATTCTTTAATAACTTAAATTTTTAATGAGGTGGTGTTTAATAATCTCCACAATACAAAATTAAAGAGTGAACTTAATATTCACTATCAAATCCTTTGCAAAATATGATGGGATTCCCTTATGTTGTGAAAATATGCTGCTCTTGTGCTTATACAAGTCATGCTAACTATTACTTTACTATTAATTTTTTGAGAGTAGGGTGCACAAGCCAAATTTCTAGTCTAAAAATGAGAATAAAAAAATAGCAAACTTACCCTTAATTCGATTTGATTACAAGTCACTACTACAATTTTTATTTATGACAACTTTTATGGCTACTTAAAACTATCACAGAAATGGTAAAATTCATTGTAAACAACTTTAACCGTTATATATGATCCAATTTGCAAATTCATTATTTCAACTTTTTTTAAAATAATAAGTAATAGTTTAAAATTGTTGCCAAAAGGTAATTTAATTATTGGCAAAAAATGATTAAAACAATTTTAACCATTGCAAATACAATGATATTTAAAAACCATTGCAATAATACAACCTATCACAATGGTTTTTTTTTTTTCTAATATTTTTTGCAACGATTTTTTTCTATTTTCCAATTTGAGTGTTGCAAAAGATCTAAAATGTTATAGTGAGTATAGCAATTGGTCACATTGCATAGTATAAATGAGGATAAATGGGTCTTTCAAAGGAAAAATATTATTTCTTTCTACTAAAATAATGAGAGGGGCAATTGGGCATGTTTTCGGAAACACTAGGAGATTAGTCCAACCAGGGATACTAAAAAACAAGAAGGTACCACTTGAATGCCTCAAGAATAGGTGATAGTTAATACCTTAAGCTAGCGATTGTTACATAAGAATGGGATTGGGAATGAAATGACATTCCCAACTATATCCGATTCTCATGCTTGGTTTGAGGGAATGAACTTGAGAATCTCATTTTCAAGGTAATCTCAATTCCACATACATGGGATTAGACATTCTAGAGCAAATACATGGGATTAATCTATTCTCATGTGCTTGAGAATAGACTTATTTCTAAAATGACTAGTATACCCACATAATAACATAACTTTTATATAGTTTCTTTTCCAATATTTTCTTTCTTAATAGTCTTAATAACAATAATAATAACAAAATTTATTATTATTATTATTATTAAAAAATAATAATAATAAAGTAAAAATAAAAATAAACGAATAATAATAAAAATCAATATAAAAATAAAATAAAAAAAATAATTAAATAACAATAACATTAATAATCATAAAATTATTATTATTATTATTGATTATAAAAATAGTAATAAATAAAAAAATAATATTAAAAAAATAAAATGATAAAAAGTTAATAATAATAATTAATATAACATAATAATAATTACATTAATAAATAATATTATTATATAAATTATAATAATAGAAATATAAATAATAAATAATAAAAATAAAATAAAAATACTAATAATTAAAAATAATCTTAATAATAATTATTACAATAAAAATAAAAAGTAACAACAACAACAACAACAACAATAATAAAAATAATAACTAAATAAAAAAAATAGTAATAATTAAAATAATCTTAATAATAATAATAATAATAATAATAATAATAATAAAATGTAACAACAACAACAACAACCATAATAATAATAATAACAACTGTTTATTATTATTATTATTATTATTATTATTATTTTTTATGTTTTTGTTATTTACTGTTATGTTCATTTTTGTTCTTATTTTAATACTATAATAATAAAAGGGTAATGTTGTCATATTATATAAGTTATTCACATTACTATTCTTGTATACTGACTACCAAACATAGGTTTGGAATCAATATATGTATTCCTATCTTTATTTTTAAAGCATACCAAACATGTCATTTTCATTTTCAAGTTCATTCCATTCCATTTCTTAACTCATTCCATTCCTGTTCAAATTTATTCCTGTATACCGATCACTACCTAAATAACTTGTTAATGATCAAAAATATCTCAAAAGTAACTTCTACAATTAACTTTAGTTCTTGAACTTATTAAGATTTAGATTTTTTAGTTTTTGTTGTAGTTTTGGCAATTACATGATACAAACTTCTACCCTTGTAGAACTTCTCCAATAAAATTATGGGTAAATAGCGTATTACCTCCCTGTATTTTGCTAAAAATGCATAATACCCCCCTGTGTTTTAAAAATTAGCTGATTATCCCCCTTGTATTTTGCTAAAAGTGCACAATACCTCCTTGTGTTTTAAAAATTAGCTGATTATCCCCATGTGATTTGCTAAAAGTAGCTGATTATCCCTTGTGTTTTATAAAAATAGCTGATTGCCCCTTTATATTTTCTAACAAAAGTGCTAATTTTTAAAAAGCACAGGGGGGGTAATTAGATAAAACATAGAGGGGTAATCAGCTAAATTTTAAAATACAAGGGGGTATTGTGCACTTTTAGCAAAATACATGGGGGTAATTAGCTAATTTTTAAAACACAGGGGGGTATTGTGCATTTTTAGCAAAACATAGGGGGGTAATATGATATTTACCCTAAAATTAAATGGAATAACTATCGTTGCTTTTGTATACTTCTTGAATATTCTTTGATATCTTTCTAGTTAGACTTGTATGGGGCAATCTAAAACAATTTTAAGACTATAAGTTAAATAACTGAAACTATGAATCACTAAATGGTTTTCCAAGGATCATACACAAGACATGCAATATGTACAATGTAAACAAAACTATATTAAAAATTAATAAAAATAATTTAATGAGAAAAACAAATCTGAGGTAATAATTTACCCTAATTAATACGTCGATAATTTTTACAAACGTTTCAGAAAACCACATGTTGAAAACTTAAAGATAGAATGAGTCACCTCGATTTTCATTTCGGAATGCTATGTCCGTTAATAGTTCGCAAATCTTCTCAATGGATGGTCTTTTTGTAGAGTGAGTGTAACCGTCTTTTCCTACCATCAGGTGTGTTAAATCGCGGTTAGAAGTCGTGACTAGTACTTTACTGTTTGTCTTCCGTTACACGAAGGCAAAGCGCAAGGTTTACCAGAGATGAGATGACGAAACTGTTAGTGATATGCCCTAATGCTATGTGGTTAGATGACCTACTTTTTGGCATTTTATGTTAACTTGTATATTTATCAATGACAGTTTATGGATGTTCATATTCTCCGCTTTTATATTATATGAATGTGTCCCCTGATATTCTTGTAAAAGAATTGTATTCCAAAATGCGTTAGAATATCTTGGCATGTTTCTTTCATATATAGAATATCTAAAACTATTCGTAGTCCTTAGATTATTTGACCGAGACTAGAATAATCTATTATGGACTATCACGTGAATTGTTACCTTTGATTGATATTAGATATTAATGGTAAAGGATGGTGAGCCATGAGCCACAACAACATATGATGCAATTAACAATCACGTGAAGGATTTTTAGTAGAATAGATCATTGAATGTGATATGAGTAACAAACTACATGACTTCGGATTAATAGTTCGTTATTCGTTGCGAATGTACATGTAATCCTTAGACTTGAGAAATTACGGCTGTAACATATATTGAAATTTAATATTAGCACTTGGACAACACTTGTCTTTGACTTGTCAAGATAAGTTACGATCTCTTGCATATTATCTTTCTAGTATAATAGTAGACAGGTAATTGTCGAGAAAAAGATCTATTAACCTCCGGTGTGAGGCGATATCCTATGCAATCTAATTTCGGTTGTACAATGAGGAAGTCCTTGGCCAAGGCATGGATGATGGAAAAGTGTTTCCATGAATGTCATCTCTCATTCTACCCTATTAGATGTTTGCATCGTTATCGAGTTTATAAACTTAATCTTTTCATGGTTTTTGCTGGATCGGGACGTATTAATAGAAGGATTAAATTGTATGATTATTCGCGACTATAAATAGATTCACCTGTTTGACTTCATTGCTATATAAATTATCTTGATACGTTGCTAGAGGTCACTCTAGAACGTGAGGGTATTTTAGGAATGGCGGAGATATTCCCAAAATATATTAAAGTCGTTTAATGTTCCCTTATTGCTATATGGCGGTGAATCTAGAGAGTCACACATAATAAAGCGTAATTGAATGAGTTTCGGATAAGCTTGAATTTAGTTTTGGAACGTTAAAGTGTTAACGTTGGTGATGCTCGGCCATTAAGTAGTAATGGGTCGAATGTGTAATTATTTATATGTGTTGGGGCAAAAGTACAAATACGAAAAGTTAGTTTCCTTAATTTAAATTAATAATGATTAGATTAAATTAAATGTACAAATACAAGATTAATAAAGTATATATATACATGTATATGATATGTATATATACATATTAGTCTTGAAAAATGAAGATGCCAAATAGATGGCTAAGATTGTTCCAAATCATCAAGTTGACCATTATTTTTGAAATCAATGGTGAAGATAAAAGAAGACAAAGCACATGTTTTGATGCATTATTGTCTTCTAAATAAACTACATACAATGCATAAAACAACGAGCACATTACACAAGGAATGCATAGAAAAACACAATGCATTGAGAAGAACAATTTGGTCTTCTCTTTTATGTGTGCAATTTTCGTCCATTGCATGGGCAGCCCAAGAAAAGGTTTCAATTTTTCAGAAAAAACTCTTATTCTAGCTTAAAAACATCTCAAAGAAGACTAACACAAAAGCTTTGGTGATTAAGGAACTCATTCAAGCTTGTGTGGACAACCTAGAGCTCTTGCATTTGTGGAAGGACTTGTCAAAGCTTGTTCATCATCATCTTCATCATCTTTGCAAGATCTACAAGATGTATAACTAAATCTACCTCTTTACTATATAGATATATGGCTGAATATATGCTTACCATATGTTAACCACATGAAATCAAGAGTAGAGTTTTTGAATGAATATAGACTTTGTCATATAAATTTTTGAAATTCTAGCCATGGATTCTTCTTGGTTTTAATCTATATGATTCCATAACTCTAAAAGAAAGATTCTTTCAAGTGGTATCAGAGCAATGCTTGATGATTCATGTGATTACATATGTGTTTGCTTAAAGTTTCTAGAGTCTTGAGCACAAAAGAACAAGAAAAATGTTTTCAGCAACTTTGCAAGTTTTCTGCGTACTGATTTTGCATGGCTGTTTTGACACATCAAATGTTGTTTTTTAGGGCTGATTTTTGGTCATGTTATGCTATAGAGATAGTAGAACATTTCATCTTCTAATATGCATCCTCTAATTTCGTGGTTAAGGGTCTCATTTAGAACCATTTCAGTAGGTTCACTGATTCTTGCGCAAATCTGGACAGTTTGCGTAGTTGTGTTCTAAGAGGCATAACTCAGTGAATTTAACTCTGAATTGAGTTCCGTTTGATTCTAAAACTATCTACACTCAATGAACTTTCTCTCTGCAAAATTTTATAATTTTTGGAGAACTTTAGATAGGTTAAACGAGTCAAAACAGTTAGTACATATGCAGCAGATTTATGATGGGTCATAAATTAAAAGTCATGGCTAATTGATTGGATTTTGTTTAAGCCTAATGGGCCTAAAATCAGTGGGCTTAAGTCTAATAAGATTAGATCAGATTAATATAAGCCTAAGAACTCAAATTGGGCCATGAAATTAACAAAGGATTTGTATTGGGCCTTGTTCAACATGGATGTACTAAAAGTTGGTTTTTATTGAGTGCTTTTGTGTGTTGTTTAACATGAGATGTTATAAGATCAAGATATGAAACTTGTTGCAAAGTGTTCATTTAGTTTTCTTGAATGTATGTATTTGATGCATATTCAATACTTTATGAATTTGTGATGAATGGTGATTAATGGTTGGATCATGGACTTAGCTTAGTGGATGATGAATGGTTGTAATTTATTAGATGGCTTGGTAATAATTATTCATTCATTCATTGGCTTGTAAATGAGGCATAAGTCTCACTTTATTATTTTTGCAAGAGAGAGCTTATTGTAGTGAGACATATTGATGTAATCTACCAAGTAGTTTTGCAAAGGAGTTGAAGACTTTCAAGGAGTTTGAGGCTTTTCAAATGAAGGTGAAACCAATAAGTCAAGGCCATTGAAGACATTCACGATGTGCTTATTTTGTTTTTCTAGGCTTGGTTTTATTACACTAAGTCCATGATCCACCTTACTTTATTTTGATGCATATATGCTTGTTTAATTGCTTATATGTGATATTGGATTTTAAATGGACTTGTATGCATAACCGAGATCTTTAAAATCAAAAGCTCCTTATGTGCAAACTAAGATTAGATTGTAAAACGGTAAAATGAGTTTTATCGTAGCCCTCCACTATCCTAAGACTATAATGGCTTAAAATAAATATAGCTTGTCTAACCCAAAGGTAGAAAGATATAGTTCATGATAAGTCCTTTGTATGTCTAGTTCACATACAGATGTTGTAATACTCCAAAATCATATGTGCCAAGAATACACTAAAGTTGAGGTCATAGGATTCAACTTGTCGCATTCACTTAGATGGTGGGCTTAATCTAACTAGATCACTAGATCAATAATGCACCAAAGCTGAGATTAATGTGATTTAGGGGCTAAAAATTGACCAAGTCTTATATGATGATATAGATAGCAATAGTTGTTTACTCTTAAAGTAATATTTCAATAGTGCATGAAAGTTGAGAGATATTAGCCTTAAGAGAATTTGGTCATCCTACTAAGGAGTCTTTATTAGATTCACGTTTCTCATTTAGGGAGTGTGAGATCCGATAAGATTAGTGGGAGGTACTATTTAATTGAAGTCCAAAATTAAATAGTCTTACTTGTTTACATTACTTGCAATCTTACTTTCTGCATTATTTTACTTTTCTGCAGTTTATATCATGGCTTCAATTACAAACCCCTTAGCCCGTATCCTCGATAAAAATTGCTTAACTGGACCGAATTTCAATGATTGGGCACGCAACCTTAGAATCATTCTACGTATGGAAAAGATTGAGTATGTTTTAGACAATGCCCCTCTGGCTAATCTGCCTGAGACAGCCACTGAGGCTGAACATGAAACTTATGATCAATGGGTTGAACATGATTTACGTGCTAAGAGTTACATACTTGCATCGATGAATAATGAGTTGCAACGTCATCATGATAAGATGCCTGATGCTGCAAGCATGATTTGAAACTTGCAAGAGCTATATGGTGAACAGAGTCGTACTGTTAGATACGAGATATTTAAAGAATTATTCAAGGCTTGTATGGATGAAGGTTTAGATGTGAACGAGCACACCCTCAGGATGATTAATTTGATTACTCAGCTTGAGGCGTTTGACTTCACAATGGACTATCAACTCTAGACTGACTTAATTCTACAATCTCTACCACCATCGTTCAACCAATTCACCATAAACTTTCACATGAACAAGCTTGAGTGTTCCTTGCCTGAGTTACTAAACATGCTGACCACTGTACAAGGTCAAATGAAGGGTAAAGGAAAGGAGCATGTTCTTGCAATTGCTTCTACTTCTGGCACCAAGCCAAAGAAGAAGAAGAACAACAACAAGAAGAAATGCTCGCCTCCTAAAGCTTCAGGTGGTGTGGCTAAAGCAAAGGGGAAGATGAAAGCACCTAAGGGTGTTTGCTTTCATTGTCAGAAGAATGGCCACTGGAAAAGAAGTTGTCCTTTATACCTTCAGGAGCTGAAGGAACAAAAGGCTAAGGAAGCCGCTGATAAAAGTAATATTTCTTTTATGTTTGTGATTGAGACTAATTTGTCAATTGGTCATCATAATACTTCGTGGATTTTAGATTCTGGTGCAACTTCTCACATTTGTGTTTTTGAACAGAATCTAAGTGATCGGAGTCCGCTTCAGAAGCGTGAAGTCATTTTGAAGGTTGGCAACGGGGCAAATGTTGCGGCTTTAGCCAGGGGTAGTTTTGATGTGCATATGCCTACTGGACATGTATTAAATCTTAAAGATGTTTTGTATGTACCAAATGCAATTAGGAATATCATGTCTATTCCTAAGCTTGCATCGAAAAATTATGAATTTTCATTTGTAAACAATTGCTGTAATATTCGTTATAGTAATGCATATGTTGGCAAGGCTTTTTTGGTAAACGGTCTTTATCATTTAGATACAAGTCATAGCATAAATGTTACATCTACATCAACTACTACTTCAAAAGGAAAGCGTCCTCAAGATAACCAAATTAATCCAAGACAATTATGGCACTTAAGGCTTGGTCATATCAATGATAAAAGATTGGCATGGATGGTTCAAAATGAACTCATTAGTTCATTGGGATGTGAACCCAACCCTACATACGAATCTTGCATTCTTGGTAAGATGACCAAGTCACCTTTTATTGGACAAGGTATACGAGCTACAGAATTGTTAGGATTAATACATAGTGATGTTTGTGGACCATTTAGGGAAATGGCTCGCAGTGGTTATTACTACTTCATAACTTTTACTGATGATTATTCACGATATGGTTATGTATACTTGTTGAAGTATAAGTCTGAAGCTTTTGAAAAATTCAAAGAGTTTAAGGCTAAAGTAGAAAACCAATTGGGAAAAAGAATCAAAACTCTACGATCAGATCGTGGAGGTGAATACTTGAGTACCGAGTTTCTTGATTATCTCAAAGAGACTGGTATTACCTCACAAACAACGCCACCAGCTACACCACAATTAAATGGGGTATCTGAACGTAGGAATCGTACATTAATGGATATGGTACGATCTATGATCAGTTATACGGATTTCCCTATTTCATTGTGGGGTTATGCACTTCTTACGACCATTATCTATTGAACAGACTACCATCTAAAGCTGTTCCTACTACACCGTATGAGTTATGGGTTGGTAGGAAACTAAGTCTTAATCACATTAAGATTTGGGGCTGTCCCGTTTTTGTTAAAAAACTCAAGATGGACAAATTGGAAGCTAGATCTGATAAAGGTCATTTTGTGGGATATCTTAAGGAAACTAAAGGATATTATTTCTATTTTCCTAGTAATCAAAGGATTTTGATCAGCCGTGATGCTATCTTTCTTGAAAAGGAGTTTATTCAAGAAGGTGGCTCAGAAAGAAAAGTAGAAATAGAGGAATCGTCCTCTGAACCACAAAATGACCCAAATCAAGATTCTGAAACTGTTCAAGACAGTCTAGAACAAGTCACAACACAGATTCCTCGTACGTCTAGTAGGATATCCCATCCTCCTGAAAGATATGGATATCTTCTTGAGGAAGCGCAAAAATTGTTTGTTGTTGGGGATAACGATCAAATTGATGATCCTGCTACTTATGAGGAAGCGATACGTGATATCGATTCTGAGAAATGGAAACAAGCAATGCAAGTTGAAATAGACTCCATGTACTCTAACGATGTTTGGACCTTGGTAGACATACCTAAAGGTATCGTACCTATTGGTTGCAAATGGGTCTTCAAGAGAAAACTGGGAGCAGATGGAAAAGTTGAAACTTTTAAAGCTAGACTCATTGCAAAAGGTTATCGTCAGAAACAAGGTGTTGACTATGACGAGACTTTTTCACCGGTTGCTATGCTTAAGTCTATTCGCATAATGCTTGCAATTGCCGCATACTATGATTATGATATATGGCAAATGGATGTTAAAACCGTGTTTCTTAATGGATATCTTGAGGAAGATATCTATATGGAACAACCTGTTGGTTTTGAATCCAAACATCATAAAGTATGCAAGCTTAAGAGATCAATTTATTGTCTCAAACAAGCTTCCCGATCTTGGAATATCAGATTTAATAATGAGATCAAGGAGTTTGGTTTCATTAGAAATGATGATGATTTGATCATGGGAAATGACACAAGTCATATGATGTCCGCAAAGGTTTGGTTGAGCAATAAATTCTCCATGAAAGGTTTGGGAGAAGCTACTTATATCTTAGGAATTCGTGTCTATAGGGATAGAACGAAAAGATTAATTGGTTTATCCCAAAGCATATACATAGAAAGGATCTTGAAGAAATTCAAGATGGAGGGTTCTAAGAAAGGTCTCTTGCCTATGAGGCACGATGTGCATCTCTCTAAAGAAATATCTCCTAAAACCGATGAGGAACGACAACGCATGGAAAAAATACCATATGCTTCCGCCATAAGTAGTCTCATGTATGCCATGCTATGTACACGACCCGATCTTGCTTATGCAGTAAGTGTTACGAGCAGATATCAATCCGATCCAGGTGATGGTCACTGGATAGCTGTAAAATACATCCTTAAGTACTTGAGAAGAACTAAGGATTTGGTTTTAATCTATAGAGGCGGTGAACTCCGTATTGAAGGATACACTGATTCAAATTTTCAATCTGATAGAAAGTCTACATCAGGATTCATTTTTGTATGTAATGGAAGAGCAGTCAGTTGGAAGAGTTCCAAACAACCTGTGACTGCTGATTCCACTACTGAAGCCTAGTACATTGCTGCATGTGATGCTGCAAAAGAAGCAGTTTGGATGAAGAAATTCTTAAAAGAGTTTGAAGTTGTTCCGTCCATTGAAATGTCGATACCTTTGTCTTGTGATAACAATGGAGAGATTGCACAAGCCAAGGAACCGAGATCTCACCAAAAATCCAAACATATTGAAAGGAGGTTTCATATCATTCGAGAGATTGTTGCTCGAAAAGATATAAGTTTGCAGAAAGTTCCAACCCTAGATAATGTAGCTGACCCACTCACGAAAGCTTTGAGTCAGTCACAACTGGATCGTCATCTTGAGAAGATGGGTATGCGATACCATAGTATGATGCGTTAGCCTTTTGTAATACTACATTAGTGCAAGTGAGAGATTGTTAGTGATATACCCTAATGCTATGTGGTTAGATGACCTACTTTTTGGCATTTTATGTTAACTTGTATATTTATCAATGGCAGTTTATGGATGTTCATATTCTCCACTTTTATATTATATGAATGTGTCCCCTGATATTCTTGTAAAAGAAATATATTCCAAAATGTGTTGGAATATCTTGACATGTTTCTTTCATATATAGAATATCTAAAACTATTCGTAGTCCTTAGATTATTTGACCGGGACTAGAATAATCTATTATGGACTATCACGTGAATTGTTACCTTTGATTGATATTAGATATTAATGGTAAATGATGGTGAGCCATGAGCCACAACAACATATGATGCAATTAACAATCACGTGAAGGATTTTTAGTAGAATAGATCATTGAATGTGATATGAGTAACAAACTACATGACTTCGGATTAATAGTTCGTTATTCGTTGTGAATGTACATGTAATCCTTAGACTTGAGAAATTACGGCTGTAACATATATTGAAATTTAATATTAGCACTTGGACAACACTTGTCTTTGACTTGTCAAGATAAGTTACGATCTCTTGCATATTATCTTTCTAGTATAATAGTAGACAGGTAATTGCTGAGAAAGGATCTATCAACCTCCGATGTGAGGCGATGTCCTATGCAATCTAATTTCGGTTGTACAATGAGGAAGTCCTTGGCCAAGGCATGGATGATGGAAAAGTGTTTCCATGAATGTTATCTCTCATTCTACCCTATTAGATGTTTGCATCGTTATCGAGTTTATAGACTTAATCTTTTCATGGTCTTTACTCGATCGGGACATATTAATAGAAGGCTTAAACTGTACTATTATTCGCGACTATAAATAGATTCACCTGTTTGACTTCATTGCTATATAAATTGTCTTGATACGTTACTAGACGTCACTCTAGAACGTGAGGGTATTTTGGGAATGGCGGAGATATTCCCAAAATATATTAAAGTCGTTTAATGTTCCCTTATTGCTATATGGCGGTGAATCTAGAGAGTCATACACAATAAAACATAATTGAATGAGTTTTGGATAAGCTTGAATTTAGTTTTGAAACGTTAAAGTGTTAACGTTGGCGATGCTCGGCCATTAAGTAGTAATGGGTTGAATGTGTAATTATTTATATGTGTTTGGGCAAAAGTGCAAATATGGAAAGTTAGTTTCCTTAATTTAAACTAATAATGATTAGATTAAATTAAATGTACAAATACAAGATTAATAAAGTATATATATACATGTATATGATATGTATATATACATATTAGTCCTGAAAAATGAAGATGTCAAATAGATGGCTAAGATTGTTCCAAATCATCAAGTTGACCATTATTTTTGAAATCAATGGTGAAGATAAATGAAGACAAAGCACATGTTTTGATGCATTGAGAAGTGCAATTGTTTTCTTCTAAATAAACTACATACAATGCATAAAACAATGAGCACATTACACAAGGAATGCATAGAAAAACACAATGCATTGAGAAGAACAATTTGGCCTTCTCTTTTATGTGTGCAATTTTCATCCATTGCATGGGCAGCCCAAGAAAAGGTTTCAAATTTTCAGAAAAAACTCTTATTCTAGCTTAAAAACATCCCAAAGAAGACTAACACAAAACCTTTGGTGATTAAGGAACTCATTTAAGCTTGTGTGGACAACCTAGAGCTCTTGCATTTGTGGGAGGACTTGTCAAAGCTTGTTCATCATCATCTTCATCATCTTTGCAAGATCTACAAGAGGTATAACTAAATTTACCTCTTTACTATATAGATATATGGCTGAATATATGCTTACCATATGTTAACCACATGAAATCAAGAGTAGAGTTTTTGGATGAATATAGACTTTGTTATAGAAAATTTTGAAATTATATCCATGGATTCCTCTTGGTTTTAATCTATATGATTCCATAACTCTAAAAGAAAGATTCTTTCAGAAACGTCGTCAAGTACTATTTTGACTATTGTAAAAAGTTTCAATTTATACAACGGCTAAAACCGTTGCAAGAAGACATCTATCACAATGGTGTGTTTTTTTATTTTTCACAACGATTTTTTTTCTATTTTCCAAAATGAGTGTTGCAAAAGATTTAAAACATTATAGTAATTACGTATGGTGTAATTGATCACATTACAAAGTACAAATTTTACGATATGTATATGTTTGTATATATTTTTTTGTAATATTAGCCATAAATAGGAGATATGTTCTGTTGTGATTAAGAGCTAATTAATTGTGATTAGAAACCAATTAACAAATATGCTCTACTATGATTAGGGGCCAATTAAGGAGATTTGTCTCTCCTTCATACTTCTTACTACTGTATACATAGATGCAAATGTAATTTATATACATTATGCAAGAGGGAGTCAAGAACGCATATGTGCTTTATTGTTCTAGATATCACTATCATGGTACATGATGTATTAATTGCATAATGCGAAGGAGAGTTTGGCCTTGAAAACTTTATGTTTGTGCTATAATGTGCTTCACTTGAATATTATCTTGGTAATAGCATATTGTGATTTGTTATCATCAAAAAGGGAGAAATTGTTAACCTTATGTTTAAAGGCATGATTTTGATGATAATTAATCAAGCAAATGCAGAATATAAAGTGTGTTTGTGCTAATGTGTTTTTATACTTATATACACACTTATTGGGCTTTTGTGCTAAAATGTATGCATCATTCTAAACCAAAATGTATTACAAAAAGAAAGTGCGACTGAATTAATATAGTTATATATCTAATTTTCATTGCATAGAGAAGAGAATAGTGTTGATCCAATGAAATGTAAGTTTGAATAATTGAAATTATCAAGTGTGTGAAATTAAATATGTATAAATGATTAAGAACACACTTGTTGGCTTTGTGCATTAAATGTACATGTTATAAAGCCAAATTGTTCTCGAGTATTTTGGCTTGTACGATTATGTTGTAGTAATATTTTTGTAAGCCAAAATATCATGTGAGTGTTTGAGATCAAAAGAAGAAAAGGATCTTGCTTGAAAGAAGAAGATGTGATTATTCAAAAGTTGTTGCAAGATCAAGAAAATACAAATCTTTTGTCGGCCATTGAAGAATATAATAATCAAGCTCACCACATGCTTTATCAATGAAGTATTGAAAAATTAAAGAAATAAAGATCTTGGAATATCAAGATTTGAGGACTTGAAAAAGATGTGGTGACATAAGACGAAGATGTGGCGATATAAGGGTAATGGCTTGAATATTGTCGTTTGCCTTGGATTTGCATTTGTGTGGCAAAAGCTCTTAATGATCTTTCAAATAGTCTTAAATCTTTTCTAAAGAGATTTTTGAGGTCAAATACCTTTTGAATATAACCGGAGTTCTACAATTTTGAAAACTAGTTGTTTTATGATCGTTGAAATATTTTTTATAAACTCAAAAACAAACCCATTTCATCCTAGACCTCTTCCACATCATTTTCATTGATGCTAAACTTATATTGTTAATCCAAAACATTAAAATGCATCAAGGTTGAGCTTACGACGTGCAAATCTTATAAGCATTCAAAAGAGCTTTCAATTGTATTTATCAACTCATTGATGAGTTATGTTGTGCTTCATTGTAATGTCAATTATTTGTATTGTATACATTTATGGGGCTTTAGAATGGGATTGAGAGAAATCTTGTAAAGAGATGAGTGTGAAAAAATCCTATGTGGATTCAAAGAGTAGAGATTGTAGGCAGGGGTGGAACCAAAAATTTTTATCAGTGGCTAAAATAAATAATTTTTAACTATATGATATCATTTTTTCTTTCAGTGGGGGCTATTAATTTTTTTAACTAAAAATATATAGATATTTTAATTTTTTTTCCTAAAAAATACATAAAATTTTATAATTTTTCAACATATGACTTCATTTTTTTCTTTTAGTGGGGGTTACTTAATTTTTTTAACTAAAAATATATAGATATTTTAATTTTTTTCCTAAAAAATACATAAAATTTTTAATGTTATTCTAAGTCAATGGCTGCAACCCCCACTTGCCCTAGTGTGGCTTGGCCACTGGTTGTAAGTTTGAGGTCTTACCTACATTTAAAAATACCTTGGTTGACTTTTGTAGATTCAAGGGTTGTATATATTTGTATATGTTCTTTTGTAATATTAGCCATAAATAAGAGATATACTCTGCTGTGATTAGGAGCTAATTAACTGTGATTAGTAAGCAATTACCAAATATGCTTTGTTGTGATTAGGAGCCAATTAAAGAGATTTGTCTCTCCTACATAGTTCTTACTAATGTATATATAGACCCATATGTAATCAACAAAATATCAAGCTTTCACCTTCATTTGCAACAAAGAGGATAAGTGGGTCTTTCAAAGGAAAAATAATAATTTCTTTCTGCTAAAATAATGATAGGGGCAATTATTGAGCATGTTTTTGAAAATATTAAGTGGCGTTTGATTCGCAGAATGTTTCAAAATTTATGTGAATGTGAAGTCTGGAGTATGATATTTTCATATTTGATTCGGGAAATAAAAAAATATTCATTGGAATGCAATATTCCCATGATTTAGTCCACTCCTATTCCCATGTAAGGGGGTAGTAATATCACATTCCCAAGTTGTGGAATGTTTTCGAAAAAATAAAAGATACAAATACCCATCTTAAAATAGCCAAAGTTAAAATAAAATAAAAATAATTTATAAAGTTGTGGAATATTTTCGAAAAAACAAAAGATACAAATACCCATCTTAAAATTTGCAAAGTTAAAATAAATTAAAAATAATAATTTATAAATTAAAATAAAAAAGGATAAAAATAAAAATAAAATAAAGTAAAAATAAGACAAAAAAATAAACTAAAAAATAGGAAAATAAGAAATAAAAATAAAGAATAAAAATAAAATAAAATAAAATAAAAAGGATAAAATGAGAAAATAAAATAAAATAAAAGAAAACTAAAATAAGATAAAATAAAATAAAAAGTATAAAATAAAAAAATATATAAAAACTAAAATAATACAACTAAATATAAAAAATAAAAGGAAATTAATAAAAAATATTTATTTTTTTAAGTTAATCTAAAATTTTATAATTTAAATTATATTTAAAATTATTTTTTATTGCTAAATTATAAATTTTAAAATTTTAAATTAATTTTAGATTTAAAATTGAAAATAAAAAATAAAAATAAATAAAATAATATTAAAATTTTACAATTTCAAAATCTTTTAAAATAAGAAATCTAAGTTTCTAAATTTTGCTCGCATATTAGCAAAATTATTCAAAATGTAGCGTTATTTATACACATTATATGATATTTTGTTTTCAGAGTTAGGGTATTGTTGAAAAATTGCTCAAAATTCCTAGGATTGTTGTGTTTAAACCAAAAATAGCAAAATAAACCTTTTAGGATCTTGACAAAATATTCTTAGAAATATTTTTAATGTACCAAACAGTTTTAATAATATTTCTAGGAATAACATTCTTGGGAATGAAAGGGAATTAATAACTATCTTTGCTTCTGTATATTTTCTTCAATATCCTTTCATATCTTTCTTAGAGTTACTTGTGTGGGGCAATCTAAAACAATTTTAAGATTATAAGTTAAATAACTAAAACTACGAATCACTAAATGATTTTTTTCCCAAGATCATACTCAACTATATAAGGCATGGAATACGTACCATGTAAATAAAATTATTTTGAAAATTAATAATAATAATAATTTAATGAGCAAAAGAAATCTAATGAAAAAATTTACCCTAACTAAAGAAAACTTGAGATGGGCCAAAGATCTTAGTAACGGCCTTTGGAAAGGTGACAAAAACTTTTTCTTCACTAATTATCAACGGATTAGTCATAGAAACGTGACGAATAGATTTATTATTAAATTTCGTCACTGTTTTGTTGTTATTTAATGAAAGATTAGTGACGACCGATAAATTTTTGAAAAAATAGTAATAGTCACATAAGTATTTATCGCTAATTCATCACAAAATAACAACAAAATTTTGAAAATCATAATTTCATCACTAAAGAATGATGGATTAGCGAGGAACTTTCATAATTCTTAATGTCACGCTCTACCAATTAGCCGAGTATGTCAACTTATAGGGCTATGTTTAAAATCAGATATCTAGTGGCTATAATATGACGTAATTATATTCCTTTTACAGGTGTTTAGTGGCTATAATATGTAATAGAATCAAATAAAGTGCTGATAAGTACTGAACTCCACTTAGATCTTAAACAGCTATGTTGAGAGATAAAGGACTACATCTAAATTGTTTCAAAGGTTGGTTACATTATGTCAAAAGTCTAATTTAAGCTGTGAAATTGATGTGTCTAAGAGCATACGTCTGTAGTGAGAAGGCATGAATTCGGAAGTTTTGTCCAGTGTGAGACCTTTTTATTGTGGGTGTGGGTTATTTTGGGGCCTGGGTTGGGGGGACCCTATTCCTGTTTACTGAAGATGGCTGAGGTTATTAACAACAATGGCTATTATATGCTCTATAACACTGCCTACAGTTCTGAATGCTGCTAATTTAAGTCATAATGTGCTTGTATGTGCTAAATAAATCCCTTACGTCCTCAAGACAAAAGGGAACATAATATATCTTCAACTTTCAAGATCAATAACAATGCTTCATGTTCCTTAGAGATAGGATCAAAGGTTCAACACCATATGTGGCGGAAGTGAAAACTCTGAAAGTTAACATAGGAACTCCTTTAGCTTTAGTAGGTCTTATCAATTTCTAGTTATTGGTCTCATATAATAGGCTGCACTAAGAGAAGCACATGAAATTGTTGTACAAAAGGCAGTGGCTGCATTTAATGTGACTGTTGTAGTTGCTGGTTCGACTAGGCAGAAGTATGAAAACCGTATGCAGAACTTTGTAAAAAAGGCATCTGAGGTATGCTTTTCCTTCTTGCTTGTTGGCTAATTTGATAAGGCATGCTGTCTTTTGTATTTTATTTTGAAGCTTATGCTACATATTTTTAATAAGTAGTTGTCGCCTGAGGAAACAGCTCTGCCTTCTATAATTTAATAATTCTCTTCTTCTTGGGCTAGTTGGGATCTGGGCTTCTGTCATAATGGAAGCTTGATGCCCTCAATATATTTAACAAAAGTATTTAATCTATCTTGATACCCAACATATACTTGAGGTTTCTTTTGCCTTTAGATTTTTGTAATATTTTGAAGAGAAGAGACATATTAATTATAACTTATGAGCTATTAATATTTTGTTTTCTGGTACCTAATGAATGTAATGGGCTAATTTGGCTGGGTCTGTTGCGTGTAGGGCTGGCCCAAGGATAAGTATTTGGAGTCCAACCTGCATAGGGTTCGGCCCAAATGACAGGGAATCTTTATTAAAGCGGACAAAATAAGAATGGAAGGAGGGAAATCAACGATAGTGTTGTCAATTAAGAGGATATGATTTATAGTTTTTTATGGTAAGTCTTGGCCACGAAGTCATGGAGAAGGTTATTTAGGGGAAGGAAGGCAATCGCTTGAGGACACGACATTCTAGACCTAAGCACGACCCATACCCATCACTATATGAAGCCAAGAGAGCCATCTCACGTTCTCGTTTTCTTCTTACTTGTCAGGACCTTACTAACAAAAGAGGTTGAGAATTTCCTTGATCTTAATTGAAGATTTCGAGGGTCTACAATGAATAGTGGAGTTTCTAGATTATAAAGTTGATGACTGGTCTTTCTGTTAACATCGTTGGGTGCTGATGCAGGATATTAAAAGGAATGCTTTTAGGGAGGCTTGTCTGCAATGTACAAATGCCACACAAAATATAAAAAAAGGAGGTGAGAGCAGCATGTCATACCCCTGATGCAAAAGTAGATAATGTGCTTAAGGTAAGCCTTCTTTTCCATATGTTGTTTACCTAAAATGTTACTTCTTTTTCTTGAAGTTTTATATTAATAGTTATACCAAAATTTTAGGAGTTTTAGATGAAACGTCATACAATTATTTTCTTTTCTTGGAGAAGTATTTTAAGAGAGAGAGATGAGAGCTTATCATATGTGCTTCTGTGTTGCATTCTTTGTCGTTGTTGTATCTATCCTAAAGTCTTAGACAAGGGTTGTTTTGCATTAATAGTTGCGATTTATGATGAAATTAAGTGTCTCGGGACCATGTCTTGGGTGTTACTGGACATGATAGGGTGGAATTTAATAAACTCATCATACTTTAGGAAAATAACTAAAATTTTAATAAATTATTTTTTTAAACAGATTATTATAGATTTAATTATGGATTAGTAGTGGGTAAATTTGTTTACTACTTTGTGATGAATTTATTTACAAACAAAAGTCCAGTACTATTTTGCGATTGATTTAACAACGGATACTTTCTATCGTTTTTTAGCGACGAACGCTTCTCGCTGCCATTTAGTGACAACTTTTGCCATTGTATTATTTTCGTCACTGGCAACAAACCTTTGTGGTCATCATTTAGCAATAGATTTAGTGATTGTATTATTTCCGTCGCATTCAATCGATAAATAGTGACACTTTTGTTGTAATTTAGCGACTGAAATAATATTTGGCGACGAATTAGTTTGTGACTGTTATTTTGTGACAAATTTTCCACGCTAATTAAATTTAGCGACGGGTCGCCTGCTCCTATTTTCCTTGTACTGATAGTTTTTGCCAACGTTTCACAAAATCACATGTTGAAAACTTAAAAAGATAGAATGAGTCACCTTGAATTTCGTTTGGGAATGCTCTGTCCTCTAACAGTTCTTTTTTGGCTCTGCTCTCTAACAGTCGGCAAATCTCCTCCATGGATAAAAGATTCGTAACGCGAACGTAGCCGCCGTTTCCTGCAATCAGATGTGATAAATCGCTGTTAGAAGTCGTGACTAGTACTTTGCTATCTTCTGGCACGCGAAGGCAAAGCACAAGGTTTCCCCAACATACGTCGTCAAGTACAGTTTTGATAATTGTAAAAAATTTTAGGTTATACAACAAACTAAAACGGTTGTAATAAAACACCTATCACTATAATGTAAACGTAGTTTTTTGCAAACGTAGGTTTCACAAAATTAAGCACATATGTAATTGAGAACTTAATTAATTAATTTAAAGGATAAGAGAATGAGTGCTCACCTTGATTAATGTCATTTGGGAATGCTCTCTTGGCAAACAGTTGCCAACTCTCCTCCGAGGATAAAGAACTCATACGGTAAACGTGGTGGTCATTTCCTACCATCAGACGTGCTAAATCGCGGTTACGAGTCGTGACTAGTACTTTGCTATCTGTCTTCTGGTACGCGAAGGCAAAGCGCAAGGTTTCCCAAACATGAGATGACGAAACGTCGTCCAGTACAATCAGGCATTTCTTTGATTTCAGGACTTGGAAAAGCTTCTCAGCTATTGTTATATCTTCACACTGCATAATTTCTTTATTCAGATCTGGGACAAGCTGCACCAAAGTATCCCCTAAAACGGATATTATTGTTCGGTACGTCTCGCTGACCGTAACCCAAGCAAAGCCCTGAAAAGAGCCCCGGATTTCTTGGTGGTTGTATACAAGTTTAGCCAGCGTGGTCTTGCCCGAAGCCGGCAACCCCCATATTCCAATTACTGCTGGGACCACTAGACGATCTCTTCTTCCTCCAGCTTCTTCTTCATTATTGACATTGAGCAAAAGTACTGATACGAGTTGAACAAGATCCCCTTTAAAGCCGAAAATCCAGTCGTCCTCTTTCACCAAGTGATGGGCGTTGCTGCTGAGCTGCAGACGTTGATATGCCTCCATTAAAGCTTCATTTTCAGTGGGTTCATGGACTTGGTAACCGTAACGTTTAAGGTGAATTTTGAGATTACTCAAGGATCCTCCAGTGAGACTTTTCACCTCCCACGCTACCCTTCGTCGGGCTACCAATTCACCAATGCTACAATATCGTTTCAGAACATCTGTGAAGCCCTCTCTCCTCCTCGTCCTCCACCTATATGCATATTCGACGGCTAAATAATCCAGCGCATCTTCAATTTGATACACCAAACCTCTTAATATTTCAACCCACAGGCGGACCCAGCCTATATGTATTCTCCGGTCTGCATCTACTATCAAAGAGTGTGCAGACTCTAGATCTGATAAAAAATCCCTGACTTGCTCCTTTAAACCCATACATGTCATTGCTTCTTCAGTCAAAGGTTCTCGGAGTCTGCTCGACAGAGCGGATATAAAAACCCAAGAAGTAGCCATTTTTATTTTTTATTTTTTAAATTTTCGGGCTTTTGTAAGATCTCAGACCTCAAAATTACTCCAGTCCCCATTCATAATGAGCAGCTCTCAACCTCATTAATAACCTCTTGTTCTTGTACATCCACTTTTTAACAATTAATACCAGATACGACGACGGGCCAATATAATATAATGTAAAGTTTCACTTGTAAGTCCTGAACAATTTCAATGTTTCCTATCTAGCCCCTAAAGTTCCATAGCATACTCTTTTAGACGCCCAAGTACTCAATATATATATATATATATATATACATGTACCATGCTTGCCCTTATTATGTAGTTTGCTGTTTGTGGGTCACTTTCCAGTTAGTTTTAATGAATCTTTATTTTTAACTCAACATAATCCTCATTTACCACATTGTTAATATACTAAAGTTTCAAATCACTCACTAAACTTTTCTTTTTCATTTTAATTCACATTGAACAAATCTTTTTTTTTCAGTTTACTACTCTTTTAGTCTTTCGCTTGCATTAATAGATTTCCACTTTAATTTAGGCAAAATTATCATTTGTCACACCATTTTAATTAAGGCCCAGAATTGATTCAGATAATGGAAAGATTTCATTTAGTTGATATGTTATTTTAGTGATTCTTAATCATAGTTACAAGGCTAGTGTTGAAAAAATTAGTTTGATCAGCAGATTGTATCAAGTGACACATGACATTAATTTAGATGTGTATTGCGTGAAATTATAGATAATAAAATCGTAAAAGAGCCAAATCCAAAATGAGTAAAGCGTGACGTGCTTATAGTGCATACAAGAGTAAATAGCACATTTAGTCACTATTATTTCCAAAATGTTTCAATTTCGTCTCTATTGTTTAAAATTTCTCAATTTAGTTCTTATTATTTTCTAAATTTTTTTAATTTCTTCCCTATTGTTTCTCAAAAATTTTAAATTCGTCCATGCTATTCAAGGACTAAATTGAAATTTTTGAGAAATAATAGGGACAATTTTGAATTTTTTTAGAAAATAATAGAGACTAAATTGACTAATTTTGAATAATAGAGACGGATTTGAAATTTTTTAGAAATAATAGGGACGAAATTGAAACTTTTGGAGAAACAATAAGGATAAAATTGATAAATTTTACACAATAAGAACCAAATTGAAATATTTTTGAAACAATTGGGACTAAACGTGACATTTGTCTGATTTACTCTAAACTTGTAAATAACACATTTAGGTTACAGATTGTACATGTATATGAAACCAAAACTCAGGTCTGTTTAACTTGTCTAGGCTCCAGAAGTACCGTTTGGACGGAAGGCCAAGCATCCATCTATATGTGGTTTCTTCTATTGTCTGTTTTACTCTGGTCCCCTTCCTTCTATTTGTAAGATTTCTGTCTTCTTTTGTCTGATTTACTCTCCCCTTCCTCGGATGTGTTTCTAGATTTCTGCTCCGGTTCTATATATGTCAAGAATCAACTTGATTGACAGATGGAAGAGTTAGAAGCTGAACCAATTGATAGATAGATGAAGGTACGAAAATGGTTGTATAAACAAGTTAGTTACTAACAAATTATCTGCGCAGCGCCTAATTTTAATTAATACTTGTGTCGACGTTTTCATGTCATATATATATATTAGGTGACAAGTTGTTCAAATATATGCAATGCAGGTGAATTATAAGTTGCCAACTTTTATAGCTCTAATTAAGTCTGTCGCGTCGTCACGATGACTAAATTCATCAGGCAAGATAGAAGCAATGCAAAACCACTATTGGGGCAGAGCCAGACACCGGGGTCAATATAAGTACCCGGTGCTTGACTAATAACCAAAGGTTCATAATACTATTTATGCATAATCCAAACCTAAAAGATAAGTACTTGCACTCCTAAAATGATTAATTTGCAATACACTGATCCTATGTTGTCCACATTTTCAAATAAGACCCTAACCAATTAAATTAGACTGCTTCTTAATGAAAAAATACGACTGTAAATTATAATAAATGTTTCAGTGTACACCTGTGTCTACACTCATCTCGCTCCGTCCAGCCTAAGGCTATTCCTCTGGTGGTTCAGGAAGACAAGCCACAGCGCCGGATACGTAAATCTGGTACGAATCACATTGGTGAGTTGGAAAGGTTTCCAAGATTTGGTCCGTTGTACTCTGAAGACGAGGCCCCGGTCTTCAAAGGTTTAAAGGAGGCAGCTTGGGAGCATGTACTAGAGAAAACGAGAGGTGACAAGTTAGTTACCACTGAAAAGTACTTGACAGCAATAAGAGATGTAGAGAGAGAAGCAATGGATTGTTATGAAGATGTTGCGGAGATTGTATCTGAAACTGAGTTTCGATGGATGATGCTAAAGGATGGTTGCCTTCTACTTCAATTAGCCATATTAATTCTTGGAGGTTGCTCGTTGTTGGGATACCGTGAAGATCATATATTATTTGGCAGATCTAGCAAGAGAATTGACATGAAAAGATGGCTCAATTCAATATTATATGTTGGCAACCAGATTCCACTTGTAGTACTATGGAAACTTAAGGAGCAATCATTTTACAATGAATTGCTAAACAAGAAAACATGGGAGGAGCCATCAGATTTGTTCAAGAGAACATTGTATGAGTTGTTGTCATTCCCTTCTTTTAAAGGAACAGGAACAGGAAAGGCTACGATGAAGTACTCCTCCTCCGCTTGGCAATTACTCGCATTTCCATCTGCACTGCAGGGTCGTCTACTTCCAGCTAGAAATTACCAATCGCACAAGATACCACCACCACCTTCCGACTTACTCCACGGCTTGCACTCCTTTTTGATTTCCACATTAATGAAGAATCCAACTGGAGCCGACAAAACAAAGGATGATATTGACTCGGATGTAGGCGAGGGAAAAGAGTTCCCTAGTGCCACAGAATTGAGCCAAGCAGGCATCCGCTTCAAGAATGTGCAGGGAGAAATTTATTTCAAATCGGGCACATTTTGGGCTGTTCTTTTCATGCCTACTTTCACAGTTGATGACCAAACATTACTGATTTTCGATTACTTAAAAAGTTACGAGAGGGCACAACAACAACAACAACAACAACAACAACAACCACCACCTCCTAACACAAGGAACAAAGGAGAGGTGTGCGCCTACCTCAAGTTCATGAGTGAGCTTGTTCGAACTAAAGATGATGTCAAGCTTCTTGCAGATAAAGGAATCATTAAGGCCGATCCTGCTCACAAAGAAAATTTGCCAACAATTCTACGTCGCTTAGCTCAAGGTGAATCTAGTCAGAATTTCCGGCACTTAAGACTTCAAATCAATGAACATTCCCGACCAACCTGGTGGAAATACAAAGAAATTCTCAGTGCTGCTTTCTTTTTTACAGTGGTGCAAACGGTCCTCGCCACCCTTAGCTATCTCCATGACCTCAAGTCGTCCTCACAAAAATAGAAGATGCCGGATGTTATTGTTTGGAATAATATTTTATGTCACCTCTTCACTTCTTTACTCATTCTTTGTATGGTTAGAATTTATCAATTAAATATTAAATCTCCCGTGTATATGGTAAAAATTTTACTAAATAAGGAACCACTCGTTTGTTTGTCTTATGTACTTAAGTGATGCGTTTGTAGTTATTTTTTTTTTTCCATTTATATGGTAACCCTTTCGGTCACATATTTAGATTTCGTTGTGTGACATTCAACGTCTTTATTCAGGATTGTGTTTGTAGTTACTCAATTATCCTACTCGATCTCAGTTTCCTTTTGCGCCAATTGTTAGGAGTGATATGAGGGCTGAGTTTCAACATGCATTACAGCATTCTAACATGTGACTTGCATCGGTGACCCAATTAACTTCGGTTCGGACAATTGGAATTGAAGATGTAAGTTTCACATGTATTTATGTGAAGTCTGTCCAAATCGAAGAGTTTCTTCTTATGTAGGAAGTAAGATAGACACATGATGGTAGAATACCATAAAATACAAGTATTGATTATTGTTATATGTCAACAATCATAGTCAATGGACTAAATAAATTAATGTTTTTGCACTAGACTTGTAATCATGACTAAGGAGCATTAATTACTCAAATATCAACTAAATCAAAAATTTTAATTAGCTGTACATAAAAAGGAAAGAATCATAGGAAACCATAACTCTTAAATGTTATCATAAAGATCCAACACTGTGATTCAATAAGATTTAAATATTATCTTAATAACTCAAATCATTATCAAATGGATCTTCAGTAGTGTGCTTATTAATTATGGATTTGAAATCTGTCATTGTCTGCATCATGCTAGCAAAATGGCGATAGCAAACCCTACAAATATTTAAAATTCAATAACGTGATTGATGCAACTAATTGAAAGATGATGTTTATAGCAATTAAGGGGGATCTGACTTGTAATTATAAACATTATAGATTTGATAATTTATGTTGAAATTCGAAAGGCGATTGTTAGTGGCAAGCATGTTGATTATAGGCTATGTCTTTTGCGAATTCTCTAAATGAGTATAGCTTTTCAGACGATAATTACGTATAGCTTTTCATGATTTTATTTATATCAAATAATGATGAAAGGATGTTGGTTTCTTAATGATTTGGGTATGTTTAAAAATTAATATTTGCTTGTGATTCTTTCCTTTCCATGTATAGGTAATTAAAAGATTAATTTAGTTGATATTTTAGTATTTAACACTTTTTAAATATAGTTAAAATGCTAGTGTATAAGGACTAATTTAGTCCTCAGATTATGATTGTTTTTAGATTGTCGAGGACACAGAAGAATGTTGCTAGGGTTGTCCCAAGTTTGAGACTTCATTGTTTTAGGAGAACTATTAACAAGACATGTGATTGGGTAGTTAAGAGTATGAATAAGCGTTGCTTGTCCCATAATTGGATGTCTAACATTCCACTTCATTTGTATGGGCTCCTCACCTTGGATTTTCATCCAATGGGTGTAGGATGAACTTTTTGTTTTGCTTCAATGATATTTAATTTTCTCTTTGTCCAAAAAAAAAAACGAAAGCAGATTATGGTTGTTGACACATGGCGTTAGTACGTATACTACAATGTAAAGAAAAATATTGTAGATGAGCCAAATACAAAAAGTGGTGGCTAGCTTAAATATTATGTGGGAGAGCAGGAGCGCGCTTTCCAGTAATTTGATTGCTATTTGCTAAACGCTTCCTCACGAAGAAATATGATGGTAAGCAAGGAATAGATGGACAAGAGCTTGGTGGATTTTTTTCTTTTTTGTCTTTTTGGTGAACATTGATGGATTGTTTGCGTATGTTTTTCAATTCTAAAATGACAAACAATTCGTTTTCTACAAAATCGTATTGAATTAATTACTCTAAAGTTAGTGATGTAATTGTGTAAGAAATGCATGTTTTAAATTAGTCAATGATCAGACACATATTCAAATTTAAGACATTTGATCACAACAAGTTGTTATCTGACCATTCTACCTAACCTTTGAACCATTCTTTCCATTTGCTTATGGTTGTTTTATATTTATTTTTCTTTTTATTATATTGTGGTTATGATATGTTTTCTTTTTTTGTTGATTTTTTGTGGGAGAAAATGAATTTTCTAAAGCCAAGTTTTTTCAGACAAATCTTTATTTCCTAACAACTTTTAACTTCGTAGAGTTGGAGAGATTTTCCTAGAGAGAAACAAAAAAAAAAAAAAAAAAAGATAAGAAAGGTAGATGTATAATGTAATTAGAAATTTTGAGTTCGAACCATGTACAATTTAAGCTTTTATTGTATCAAAATAAAATTAGATGTGACATTATTGTTATTAGATAAGAAAATGATTGTTCGGAGAAAATTTTGGGGCGTCAAAAACTGATGGGGTGAATGGTCATAAAGATAGAAGGGATAAAATAAGAATTTATGCTCCTACTTATCTTTTGTAAGAAGAATATACTTTACCCAATTGTGAAGAAAGATGGGGAGAGTACTAGTGAAATTTGTCTTTTTCTTGTTGCCATGTGATAATATCTCTCTTTACCTCCTGTTTCCAATTATGCTCCTTGATTTTATCCAAGCTTTTTCTGCTTTTCAAAAATCTCTCTCTCAAAAAAAAAAAAAAAAAAGGACCTAGAATTTCTGTCTCGGGGTTCAAGTGCAATAAATTAAAACCTTGGGAGTTGTTCCTAGAATAACTAAAAATTAGAGCCCTATGTTGGAAAATGAGATTTACGTTACGTCATGCTTACATGCACTCTCCGACCACAACAAAAAAAAAAAAAAAAAAAACCCTTAGGGCACACTTCCACCAAGAGGTGGCATTTGAGCAGGGCCGACACAGGCACAACTTAACCCAACACAAAAAAATTCAAGCCCAACCCAACTCGATTGAAAGTGGGTTCGATTTGACCCAACTCACCACATATAGGTGAGTCGAGCTGGGTCATATATTTTTTGACCCAACCCATTTGTGTCCAAGCCCAGCCCATAAGCTCAACCAAGCCTAACTCGAACCCAGCACAGGCCCAGCTCTAACCCAGCTCAGCCCATAAGCTCAGATGTTTGGAACCATTTTGCTTACTTTGAAGAACATGGGTATGTAATGTGTAACTATTGTGAACGTAAATATTTATTTTGTTATTAATTTGGAACTGGAACGCTTGTAAGACATCTTGTATCTCAACACTCAAATGTTCCAAACTATATCAATTCTCAACCACCACCACCACCGCTACCACCACCAGGCCCAGCACCCCCACAAGTAATATAATAAAATGGAGAACTTCTCCACCGACTTTCTTCAAACATTTATGTAATGTTCTTTTTTTATGTTTATTAGTAACATATCCGTGTCTTGTGAACTTGTGGTTTGTTAAGTAATGTTTTATCATTTATATTAATATTATCAATCGACTTATGTCTTGTTAATCGTTAAATTAACTTTTTAATAAAAAAGGTTAAGCTTAAGTTTTTTTTATTATTAATCCAACTATCAAAATTCAGAATACACTAATCAAAAAAAAAAAAAAGGGCTGGCCCAGCCCAGCTCGCGACTCGTGGTAGCGGGTTTGTGGGCCGAGTTGGGTCCTATATTTCAAGAATTGAATCCAGCCCAACTTAGCCCACGAAATATATGTGCCGAGCCAGACTCATTTTTCTTAACCCACAATTCGGTCGGGTCGTGCCAGGCTGACCCATTTGCCAACTCTACTTCCACCCCCCACGAATTAGAAATACGGGTAGTTACTTGAAGCAATTCATGATTGAAATTTGAAAAATTTGTCGATCAAATAAGTAAAATACATAAAAAATAAAAAATAAAAAACTTCAACCAATTTTGCTACACACAAATTAAGATTTCTTGAAGCTCCCTAGGAATATTTGACAATAGTATATCTAGGTTTACGTTATTTGCCCAGAAAAATCTTTCATATATCAGCCAATCCATCTAACTTTCTACATGGAGTGAAACCCACCCCATATTTACAGCCGGATAGCTCGGTGAGTTGCCCTTTTTATCCATTCATACAATGATGGCTTCAAGTTGATAAGTGTTATAAAATTACTTGCATAATATCCGTGTATTTCACGGTGACTTAACTTTTATAACCATAATGATAAACTATGTGTTGCATGTCAAGTCCAAGCAAAAACTGATGCTAATTAAGTAACTTTTCATATATTATTTTGCTATAAATAAAGTCATCATAAAAGTTATATTAAAAGAAAATAATAATATTATATTAGGCTATTTGTAGGGTCTAGAACATCGATTTCCATACTTATTGGTATTCTACTGTAATTATGTAAATTTTTTTGCCAAAATTTTATATACATACGCTTGCCTTTAACAAAAAAATAATATTATTGTGGTTTGAAAGTCATCGTAAAAGTGATATTTATTTGTTTTTCTCTATGATATTCTTCTCTTTATTGCTTTTGACTCTTTTTAATTATTTTTCTGAAGCGTTATAAGAAGTCTCTAGCAAGAAAGACGAACATTCCGATTTTTAATAACTTCTTCGTTTGATCTTTCATCAACTTCTGGTATTGAATATTCTGTTAGATATACTTTGATTTGCACTTATAATAATTTTGTCTTTTTTTTTTTTTTTGGTGTCTGGATTTTCACTTCTAATGAAGTAAGAACTATTAAAAAAAGTAAAAGAGTCGAGAGCATATTATATTAGCTCTTTTGCTTTCTGAAGTTATTTTATACCTTACTCCATTCAAGAAAAAATGTTACTCTTGCCCAACAACCTAAAGAATTAACAGCATATAGTAGTTCTTTCTACCTTTTCGAAAGTTAATCTTTTTCAATCTAGAAGATATGTTACTCCTTCAACTGAAAACGTAAAGAATCAACAGTATGTTTTAGCTCCATATTTTTTCAAAAGTTACTTAATAATCAAGATTGTGGTTTTTCTAAAGTTATTTTATACGTTCCCCATTCAAGAAGAAATGTACTCTTTCGACAAAAAAACGTAAAGAACCAAGAGAATGTATTAGCTCTTTCTGTTTTTTTTTTTTTTTTTTTAAAGTCAATGCCTTCTTATTTTTTTGATGAATAAAGTCAAAACCTTCTTCAAACAACAATATATATTACTCTTTTCATTAAAAACGTAAAGAATTAAGAACATGTATTAGCTATTTCTATTTTTCCAAAAGTTACTTAATATTTTTTTCCAAACAACAAGATATGTTACTTTTTAAGCTAAAAACGTAAAGAATCAAGATTGTATATTGGGCCAATTGGCTCTTTTGCTTCTTATTTTATACCTTCCCCATTCAAGAATTAAGAAATGTACTCTTTGGACTAAAAACGTAACGAATCAAGAGAATGTATTAGCTCTTTTTGCTAAAAATTCAATACCTTCTTCATTCAACAAGATATATTACTCTTTCAACTAAAAATGTAAAGAACTAAAAGGATGTATTAGCTATTCCGATTTTCCAAGTTACTTAATACTTTCTCTAAACAACAAGATATGTTATTCTTTCGACTAAAAACGTAAAGAATCAAGATTGTATATTTAACTCTTTTTGCTTTTTCTAAAGTTATTTTATACTTTTCCCCTTCAAGAAGAAATGTACTCTTTTGACTAAAAACGTAAAGAATTAAGAGAATATATTAGCTCTTTTTGCTTTTTTTTAAAGTCAATATATACCTTTTTAATCAACAAGATATATTACCCTTTCAACTAAAAATGTAAAGAATCAAGAGCATGTATTAGCTATTTCTATTTTTCCAAAAGTTACTTAATACTTTCTCCAAATAACAAGATATATTACTCTTTCGACTAAAAACGTAAAGAATCAAGATTGTATATTAGCTCTTTCTGGTTTTTCTAAAATTATACCTTCTCCAATCTACTTTTTTCTAAAGTTATTTAATATTTTCTCCAATCAACAAGATATGTTATTATCGTTCTCGTTTGAGATACTTACGTATAATCTCAAGAATAGTATTTCTCTGTGAATCTCTCTCTTTCTCCTTACCCAAGACATGAGTAAAAGTTGCCTTAGTGATCGACATTGTTTTCGCATGGGGTAGGGCAATCAATAATATCAACGTTATTATGTGAGGGCTCGGAGTTACGTATTATTTTTTTCCATTCTTATGTGCAGCATTATGTGACTTAAGACTTGCCGTTTTCCACTTCTAAGTGTCTTTACCGCATTTAACTGTTCGTGTTCTACTTCAACGATGTTGAAATTAGAAGTGCTAAATTCAAATCACAATTTTGACCTTTATTGTAAAAAAAAAAAAAAAATGCAATAGCACGTCCTTCATCTCTTTCGGTTAGGGCATTTGCAAGTTGTCTTATTTGCAACTTCTAACAAATTGTAGAGAATGTTG
The DNA here is from genome assembly GCA_037974665.1 of Ehretia macrophylla. Lineage (NCBI taxonomy): Eukaryota > Viridiplantae > Streptophyta > Magnoliopsida > Boraginales > Ehretiaceae > Ehretia > Ehretia macrophylla. The sequence continues at coordinate 100,978,994 of CM075764.1, read as the reverse complement.
ATGGTTCGGTTTGATGTCATCAATTGAAGTAAATATATATATATATATATATATATATATATATATATAAACACAACAAGATTAGGCTACAAAGACTAATCTTATGTTCTAACATTTCAAAAAATTCATTTTACAATTATGATTTTCAGCCGGCGAAGTACGACCACTGAATTATCTTGTGGAGCTAGACCATTAATTGGTAAACTCTCAGGTGTAGCGGTGCGTCCCTACACATGCATCAAGTCAGTAAAATGCAAAACTTCAAAGTAGTGGAGAGTGTCGAGTCCATGATCTCGCAGGAGTTATTTCAACCCACTACCATTAAACCATGCCTCTGAGGGCAACTATCTGTTGCAACATAACCAATCTCAACACAATGAAGATTATCGCACTCAATGTAATGTATCTCAGTTTGTCTTTAATTCATAATAAGTCCAAAATAGAATTCATTTAATCATATATCTACAAGATCATGATAATAAAATATAATTCTTAAATAACAAAAAAAAAAAAAAATTACATAACTCAAAAGTTAATCACAAGCGGGCAAGAGTAAGAGTGCAAAATAATATTAATCCAGCTCCGTAATAATCATTAGAAAAAATATTTTCACATCACTATTATCCTAATCAAGGGCCTTGTGTTCCATAATTATTGTTATGAAATTAGAAATGACAAGATTAAACAAGAGGTAAGAAGAATGAAAACTTATCAATTTTTCAGAGTTTCGACACTTCTTGCTAATCCCGATGGATTTCTTCAATTCTGTGAATTTTTTAGCATATTTTCACCCTATTTTTTAGCCAACTAAAAACATTCAACAAATCGATTAGTAAAAAAAATCTAGGAGAATTCTCTCCAAATTGTGTGATTTCGAGTTGAAATGGAAAGGGTATTTACAAGCTAAATTTTGGACCTGAGATGGATTTCAAATCATCTTAATTGGACTTGAGATCGATTGCAAATCATCTTAATTGGACCTGAGATCGATTTCTCCTAAATTTCTCCAAAACTAGAAAAAGACATTGAAGCCCTTGATTAGACCTTCAAAGAATCAAAAGAAAGTACAAATTGTGTATGTTCTTTTTCTCTTTTATTTTTTTTGGGTTTTTTGTATTGAGATAAATAGATGTTCTTTTGAATTAAATAAATTTACCACCACACATTATAAATAGAAATTTCACTTACTTTCACATGGAAAGTAATTTTTTTTTGGCTTAACAATGATATATGAACATCTTTGAACTATAATATTTTCTATTTGAAAATAATATTTACATATACACGCACGTAATATAAATATATAATTTAATTCTTCTCAATTCAATCTATGTTCATTTAGTAATTATAGATTTGTGCATGGGGATCTAGCAAAACTTTTAATCCTCAAGTTTTGAGGTATGGTTCCTCTCCAATTTCACTCTCTACATGCAATTACACACAATACTCATTTGGATTAATGTCACGTGTTACTAAATATCATCTACGAATTATATTAATCTTGTTAAACTAACTTTCAACCATGGTTAAAAAACATTAATTAGCAAAATCTAAACTAGCATATTTGATTATCAAAATAAATATGAAAGCCATATTTAGCTTTCCAACCCATACATTTCTTTTTGGAAAGTTTCCTTTCATCGCGCTCAAGTAGGTACACCAAATAAAAAAAGGATTTTCGCCTCATACGGCTTCTCGTTCAATTATTTTATTTAAGCTTTGAGTCTTAGTTTTAGTTAATTTAAGTTAGGACTTTTATGTATTTTGTGTTCTCCTTAAATTGGAATTGAATTCTTCTAACTCAATAGTTCTGTCCTCAATCAAGGAATATAATTCAATATATATATATTTTTTCATTTGAACTATTTCTCATTGATTTGATTTCATCGATATAAAACAAAAAATGCATTTTTAGCAATGAACACAAAAAAGAAAGGACCATTTTGTGAAGCTATAAGGTATCATACCCCGGGGATTACGAAATAACAAAAAAGTAAAAGTGACTGAGATACAAGACAAATCTCACAAATGGTACCCATAGTTTACATGTTTCGCAAATTCGTCCTTGTTGTTTCAAATATCACATTAGTCCTTAATATTTCTAAAAGTCATACTTTTAATCCCCATTGTTTCCAAATATTATGCAAATGGTCCTTGGCGTTAACTAAACATTAAAATGTAACTGAAAATGACCTTATGTGTGAAATTACCATATTACCCAAAAGTCACAAATGGTACCCAAGGTTAATTTAGATGTTGTGGGTCTTTCTCACGTGAACATTTTGATGCTCAAGTTAGTAATTTTTTTTAGCTGAGTAAATGTATGTAGTTGAGAGTGTTTAGAGGGAAAATGAGTTACTTTTTTCTGTCGACAAATGAGATTTATACTACTTTAGGGAATATTTTTATGGATTTTGCGGCTCCTCGACCTGCCCTTTCCCGAGCTGAATTATGTCCCAAATGTGGTTGGATGGTCACTCATTGTCTTATCAGGTCGATTTTATCCGACCTACTTTAATTAATGCAAGTCCCATAATCCGTTCAAGAGTAAAGTCAGTACTTTACATCAGGCCGGATATTTATCTCTCATCAACTATAGATTTGAATAACCATTTTCATCATATACCGCTATGTAATCTTCCAATATACTAGCCACATTATCATTCCGTCTTTGTACTTGTGTGAGGGTATATTAAGGAGATTGTATAATTATTTTACCACTATTAATCTCTCTTACAACGTTACTATATTATAACGAGCTCGAAATCATGGATAATGTGTTGTATTAATGAAGTTACAACTTTAGCAAGATAAGTGGCCTATTTTTTAGTAGGTGTTAGAAGCTTGTGTAATAAATCCGATTAATTTTGAGCCCGTCTATATATTTGAAGTCAAATAGTTATTTCTCAAACCAGTCTCCCTTAAAGTATTGGCTTGACATATCATTTTAATTTAGAGTCAATTAGTGCATTGCTTGTCTTCTTCCAAGCCATACCCGAAGAAGCTACAGCCCTTAATGAAGTCCTTTATCTTTATTGTTTCTCTTCGAGTAAAAAAATCAACCATGACAAATCATCCCTTTTCTTCAGCTCCCATACACCTAATCACTTAAAAGCACAAATATTCACTATCTTCTATGTTAAGGCATAGAATCACATTGGCAAATACCTTGGGCTTCCCACTGAATGGGGAAGATCCAAAAATCAAGCCCTTCAATGGCTTTTGGATCGAGTCTCCAATAAACTCTCTGATTGGAAAAACTCTTTCCTTTCTAGTGGAGGTAAAGAAATCCTTATCAAAGCAATCCTCCAGTCAATACCTACATATGTTATGTCCATCCTGTTGCTCCCAAAAAGAATTTGCAAACTTTTATGCTCAAGAATTGCAAACTTTTGGTAGGGTCACCCAAAAGAAAAAGGTGTTCACTGGCTCAATTGGAAAATCCTCACCTCAAAAAAATATGAACGTGGACTGCGATTGAAAGATTTCCAAGCCCTCAATCACGCCCTCCTTGCTAAGCAAGCTTGGCGAATCCTTATTAACCCCAACTTGTTCTGTGCCAAAGTTCTTAAAAGTGTTTACTTTAAAGATAACAATTTTCTGAAAGCTTCCCTTGGATGCAACCCCTCTTGGGCCTGGCGCAGCCTTCTTCGAGGAAGAGACCTTCTCCTTTCTGAGATAAAATGGAGTGTCGGCAATGGTCATGACATCAACATCTGGACTGATTCATGGCTCCTTAATCACTCTACCCTATTGAACCCTTTGGAGGTCAACCTCACAACTGTTCAGGATCTTTTTATCCCAGGTACTAAAACTTTGAACTCTGATCTCATCCGATCAACCATTTCGCCAACAATAGCCATACAAATTCTTGGGCCCTATGTACCAGACACAAATATCCAAGATACTCCCTACTGGTCTCACACCTATAATGGAACTTATTGAAGGATCGATATCCGGGATTGCACATATAGAATAAAATTTTTTTGCAGCGGAAGATAGCATGAAATACAATTTTTCATAGCATATATGACATTCATATGTGTAGTCAATCCCAATACTTGATATTTATGAAATATACATCTCAAATCAAAGGTAATACAAGAAGAGAACAATACATCTTGAAGACCAAAGGTTAGAATCATTTGGTGAAGCTTTGAGAACTCCTTGAACCTTCCACAAGTGTAGAAGTCCTAGATTTTCCACCTAGCATTTTGAAGAAGCCTTTCCTCTTCCTTGAGTTGTAGTGCTAACAAACTCCTTGGAAGATTCATGAACAAGAACACTTCTCTTATTTGAAAGATTACTTAAAACTACTCTTAGTTTGTTTATCTTCCATAGTCTCAATTTAATTCAAGATGACAAAAGCAAAAATGAAGAACAAACACTTGTGTTCTTGCAACCATCTATGGTGTATGTTGCTGATTTTTTAGAATGTAGAAGAAGAGAAAAACTTTCGCTTGTTCTCAATTTTGGTCGTGCATTAGCTTAAGAAAGAGAAGAATACATTGTCTTTATTTTATCTTCTTTTCTTTGACCAAGAAAAACACAAGACACAAGGTCCATGTTTTGTGTTCTTTTTCTCTTGCTTTGACCGACCAAGACCACTTGAAAACAAACAACAAACAAAATGCTTTTGTCTTATTTTGCATGGCATACCCGAGAAAGACTACACATACAAATGCATTTGTCTTGCAAGTTGTCATTACAAGACAAGTTGCTATTATTTAACTCTTAAATAAAGCCTACAATTGTTGACCAATTTCAACACTTGGATTAATAGATGGATGGCTAGGATTTTGATCTTGGTGCTTTGTGTTTATTGGCTAATATTTTTGCCACATCAACATGTTGGCAACCAATAGGAAGAAATCAGATTTTACTTGTTTGCACTAAGCACCCGAAACTTTCCCAAGCTTACAAATTTGCCCCATTAACTTTTAATGGTTGAGACTATAATTATTAATTCTTAATAATTTCTTAGAGAAGATGATTCAAGTCTAAGCAAGACTTAATCCCTTTGCTAATATGGTGCGACTTTCTAGGTTCATAGCCAAATAGCACTAAGGAAACATTAAACACCTTTAATGTCAATCAGGTTCTTGATTTGTTTCAAGAATTTCTCCTTTAATTCTTGAAACACCCTTAAGGTCTTGAGTGACGTCTAGCAACATATCAAGACAATTTATAAGGCAATGAAGTAATCAAATAATGAACCTATTTATAGTCGCCGATTACCGTGCAATCCAATCCTTCCATTAATTGTCCCGTCGAGTAAGAACCATGATTCGATTAAGTTCATAAACTCGATACTATGCATAGATCTAATTGGTGTAATGAGAGATGACACATGGAAAACCCTTTCTCCATCATTTATACCTTGGCCAAGGATTTTCTCATTAAACAATCAAGCTTAGATCACATAGGACATCGCCTCACGACGGAAGTTAATGGATCCTATCTTGACCACTACCTGTCAATCACTATACTAGACGAATGAAACTGCGAGATGACGTATCTCATCTTGTTTGTCGAGACAGGCATTATCCAAATGCTTGAATCAAACCCTAATACATATGACAGCTGTAATGCCTCAAGTCTAAGGATTACATGCACAATCGCAACGGATTAACAAATTATTAATCCAAAGTTATGTAATTTGTTATTCACGTCACATTCAGAGAACTATTCAACTAATAGTCACCCACATGTTTGTTAGTCGCATCACTATGCTATTATGGCACGTGGCTCACCATCCTTTATCATCAATATCCTTATGTTGATCAAAGGTAACAACACATGTGATAGTCCGTAATAGATTATTGAAGTCCCGATCAAATAATCTAAGGACTATGAACGCTTTAAGTATTTATCATATTAAGGAAATACGCCAACATATTCTAAATGCTTTTAGAATACATTCCTCTAATAAAAATACTAGGGACTCATTCATACACGTAAAGAAGGAGAATATGAATGTCCTAATTATGTCAATATGTAAACGAACATATAAACACTAATGCCATAAGTAAATGTCAAAATGCTCCAATATATGTCATCCAGATATGTAGCATTAGGGCATATCTCTAACACTTACATAGTCCGTAGTGGGTACACTAGTGCCCTTGTCGCCATAAATTGCTCACCATACCCAACCGGACAAACAACTAGAGCTAGTTCTTCTCATTCATTCCCCTCCAAACTTTGGAACCTTATTTGGACTGCTCAATTCCCCCGAAGATCAAAATCTTCATTTGGAAAGCTTGTCGCAATGGCCTCCCCACAGAAAGCAACCGATATCAGAGAAAATGTTCTCAAGACCTTGATTGCAAAATTTGCTACTCAATGCCTGAAACTATAAAGCATACACTTCTCCTCTATCCGTGGGCACAAAGAGCTTGGTTTGCTTCCCCTTTTCAATATATTGTTTTGCCCAATCAAGCAAACCGCTTTTCCAAATGTTTGGACATACTGTGATACCTGGGTTCCACAAGCTTGTGCAGTAGCTCTGTATAGTTGTAACATAAAAGTATCACAACTTAACGGTAGGAACCATAACCAACTCGTATGATTTCCTCGATCCAAACAACTTATTTCGTAATATTACATATCACAAAAGACATGAGTTATGTAATGAAATCTACAGTTTGGTCAGAACCTTTCTAACTTACTGAGCACTCACTACAAATAAATATGAACCCTAACATAGACTTTCTATTATAAGATTCAGATAAAGAATCTGAACTTGTAAATCCGTCACTACGGAATTTGCCTCCTCCATAAACCAAAATATATCTTTGGTGCTTCCCAAGTACTTAAGAATATATTTTAATTTTATCCACCGTTCCCAAACCTAGATTGGATTGATATCTACTCGTAACACTTTACAATTTGCCCAATATTAGGCTTGGTACATAGTATAGCAAATATGAAGTTACTATAACTTTAACATAAATTTGTTATGCATCTAGAGTTTCTTGAACACCTTAAAAAATACTCTATGTACAATCTAATGAATATGTCGAGTAATCTCTTCGTCTTCTCACCATAACAACGAATTCATAAGATACGAACGACATGTTCCATATGGAGAACATTTAATATGACTAGACTTTAATTAATATCATAACACACATATCATCATCCATGATATCCAAGTCATCATTATTGCAGTCATAGAAAAGTGGATGCGTTCCCACTATTTTTTTTCGCAATCACAAGGTTCATCCACATTTTAAATGAAATCTAACTCTTTAATCTCATTTGAATTGGACGAAACAATTCCAATAAATTTACGGAAAAATCCACAAGTGGATTTATCAAGTACGCACATATTACTCATATTAATATATCAGAACCATCAATAAAGTAATACAATGTGCTATAATGACTAGCATAATACAACGAGACTAAAGCATAATAATTGGTAAAAAGACTTCATCATAGCCAACATTTTTGCATTTGATGATATCTTTTAAAAAAACCAATCTAGCTATAAAAGGTCACCAACCTTTTTCATTAACTTCAACATTTATCTCGAAAATCAATATCCAGATTAAGTTAAAGTATATGGAGTCTAATTAATATCCTTTACATTATCTAGTTTCTTGGAGTCGATATCACATATCTCATTTCTTTGTAAATCATAGGATCAACTAATTGATCATTATCTCAAATACACAAACAACTTTCGTGCATCCTAAAAAGATATCCATATATATTCCTTTTAAGGATAAGATACATTACTAGATTTAAAAAGATCTTGTGTGATGACACGTTCCGGACCTTATTGAATAGATTCATTACTTTGGTCTAGGTGATTTTATAATTTTAGAGGATACTTCCTCAATTTCTATTTTATTATAAAGTAACATTTTCTTGAACAAAACCTTTTCTTCAAGAAAGGTTACAATATAATAAATCAATAGAGATTAATCATTAAGTAGAAATTATATCCTACAAAACTAGGATATACTTTAAAATTACCTTTAACCAAAACTCGCACTAGTCCTTTAAAAACTTTTTAATAAAAGTAGGAGAAACCAAAAATTAACACATTTAATCCTTGATTGTTGTCCAACTTATATTAAATATAAAGTTTTAGCAATAGTAGGAATTCACTATTCAACATAAAATTAAATTGAGGAAAGTATGACCCACAAATAAATATATTGATTAGTCAAACTAATCAACAATTGTACTATGTCCAACAAAACACGTTTTCTTCACTAAGAAAACCCCATTTAGTTGTGGTACTCCGTGCATTGTTAATTTTGATACTATATCAAAATTTGGGATACTCAAACAAAATAGTACTTAAGTATTTTACCTTCATGATCTAATCATAAGGTACTAATACATTTTTCTATAAGAGTCTATTCACAAATAGCTCTAAAATACATCAGCATGTACTAATCCAAATAGCCTTGTAGTTTTAATCCTTTATCAAACAAAGGATGACTTGGTTACCATTCCAATAAATAAGATGTATAAGTTGATCAAACCAACCTAATCATCATCTTATTATTAGAAAAACCTAATCATGTAGAAACTACAATTAATTTGGATTATTTGAGCAATCTTTTAAAATTTGGTGGATGGTTATAACGGTTGACAATATGTTTGCAATACATTCTTTCGTTCATATCAAGATAATAAAGACTACACCATAATACGCTTTTACAAGCTTTAGGAATATACATTTTATTCCTAATATCATTTAAGTATAATCTTTAAAATACAAAATATGTCCAGAAGATATCCAAACAAATTGTCTTTAGCTAACGCAACAACCTTTATTTCATTTGCTAACACTGAAAAATATTCCACGCTTCCAAAAGTGCACTACTGTGATTAAAATTCTATCCATGAACACATTCACTAATGTTTCATTAGAATAAAAAACACTAAGTAGTACCAATCATAATAAAAAGAATATTTATAATTCATAGTAGTTTTACAACCTTGACATTCAAGCTATAAAGATACTTTGGATTAAAACCTTTTTTAATGTCCGGTTTTAAGGCTATGAAAACATCATTTACACATGCCTATACAATCCTTAATTTTCTTCTTAGATATGCTCCCCTTGGCAGATAGAAATTATTTATCTTTGTCTTTCTTCTTTGCATTACCACTAACCAAAGAGGAAATACAATTATGAAAATGAATTCTATTTATATCTAATATCATGCTATTAAATATGCTTACAACACAACCATTTGCTAGTTTAGAATCATATTCTTTACATCTTGCATTCTCATATGCAAACTATGAAAAAATACAATTCCTTAGCATATTTAACTTGTTTTACTTATCAACCATAAGTACTACAATTTTCCGTTTTGATACATTATCAAGATGAAAAATAATGGAGCATTTATTTCTAAGACTTGATTAAGTTTCTAAGAACCATTCTTAGACAAAATCGTTAATTCAAAAAATTTGGTCCGGTTACGCGATATATAGTGTATTTAATAAAAACGGGTTCACTGTTGTAGCTATAAACGTATGCAGAAAATAAGATTGCAAGTTGACATAAAACTTGTTCAAACATTTAATTTGGCCTTTAATTAAATGATACCTCCCACTAATTTTATCGAGTCACACACTTCCTAAATGAGATCGTGAATCTAATTAAAGACTCATTAGTAGGTGACCATTATTCTTTTTAATATGAATACCCCTCAATTTTGGTGCATTATTGGAATATACATACAAAGAGTTAGCAACGATTACTATCTATATCACTATATAGGATATGGCCATTTTGCCCCTAAATCACCATAACCTCAGCTTTGGTGCATTATTGGAAACGTGATCTAGTTAGATTACACCCACTGTCACAGTGTTGCGATAATTTAAATCCCGGACCTCAACTTTGGTGCGTTATTGGCCTCGTGATATTGGAACAACACAACATCACTACGCTTGCTAGGCAAATATAATACTTTCATGGAATATGTCTTCCTACCTTTGGGTTAGCCAAGACATACCCAATCGAGCAAATATAACCTAGGATAGTGGAGGGCAACGATAAACACTTTTACCGCTTTACAATCTAATATGTTTGCACGTAGGAATATTTTGAATTTATTTAGGTCTCACTTTGCACATTAGTTTATTTAGCATGCATCTCACACAAAATAACTAAATAAACATATATGCAATAATATAAATATGGTGGATCATGGACTTAGTGGTTGATCAAATTTGAGCCATATAAATTTGATCAATCACAAAACCTAAGCAAGCACATCTCATGTCTTCAAAGGGTCTTGGCACCTTAAACTCTTCAACACCTCCAAGTCCATCAACTCCTTGATTGATCTTGAACTCCTTTGCAAGCTTGATTTGTAGAATAATTACATCACATGTCTCACTATAATTTTCTCTCTTGCAATATATGTAACTATGAGACTTATGTCTCAATTACAAATCAAATGAATGAAAGAATATAATTACAAAGGCATCAAATGAATTTACAACCATTCAACCATTCATCTATAAGTCCATGATCCATCCATCATGCCAAGATATAAATAATATAATTATGAATCACATCCATAAAAGAAATTAAAGACATGGTTGCAATAAGTTTGATATCTTGAGCTTTTAACATCTAATGTTAAATAAAAGAACTCTACTTGTTGAATAAGACCCAATGCAAATTCTTAGTCTATTTCGTGGTCCAATTTGAGTTCCTAGGCTTGAATTAATCTTCTCCAAGAAAAATTCATCTAATCCTATCAAATTTAAGCCCATGAATATTTGGGCCCTTTGGGCTTTACCAAAATCCAATTAATTAGTCATAGCATTCAACTTGTAATTCTACTATTACAAACTTGCTGCACATGCACAAAATGTTTTGATTCGTTTCACCTATCTATAGTCTTTGAAAAATTCTAAAATTTTGCAGGAACGTAGCTCTTCGAGTGTAGATAGTTTTAGAATCAAACAGAACTCAATTCGGATTTAAATTGACTGAGTTATGCCCCTTGGAACAGACACTGCGCAATCTATCCAGAAAAGTACGAGAATCAGTAACTCACTGTAATTGATTTATTTGGAATCCTTAGCCACGAAATTTGGAGATTCCTATTAGAGGATGAAATGTTCTACTATCTCTATAGCATGACGTGTCCAAAAATCAGCCCCAAACAACAAGTTTTACTATGTCAAATCAGTGTTGCAATTTCAGTGCGCAGAATATTTGCTTAACAAATCTAAACATCAAACATGCATAGACTATAAAACTCTTTCCAAGTTCTTTTTAGTGCTCAAGACTCACGAAACTAAATGCAAACATAGATGTAATTACATGAATATCAAGTCATGGCTCTGATACCAATTGAAGGATCGATATCCGGGATTGCACATATAGAATAAAATTTTTTGCAGCGGAAGATAGCATGAAATACAATTTTTCATAGCATATATGACATTCATATGTGTAGTCAATCCCAATACTTGATATTTATGAAATATACATCTCAAATCAAAGGTAATACAAGAAGAGAACAATACCTCTTGAAGACCAAATGTTAGAATCATTTGGTGAAACTTTGAGAACTCCTTGAACCTTCCACAAGTGTAGAAGTCCTAGATTGTCCACCTAGCATTTTGAAGAAGCCTTTCCTCCTCCTTGAGTTGTAGTGCTAGCAAACTCCTTGGAAGATTCATGAACAAGAACACTTCTCTTATTTGAAAGATTACTTAAAACTACTCTTAGTTTGTTTATCTTCCATAGTCTCAATTTAATCCAAGATGACAAAAGCAAAAATGAAGAACAAACACTTGTGTTCTTGCAACCATCTATGGTGTATGTTGCTGATTTTTCAGAATGTAGAAGAAGAGAAAAACTTTCTCTTGTTCTCAATTTTGGTCGTGCACTAGCTTAAGAAAGAGAATAATACATTGTCTTTATTTTATCTTCTTTTCTTTGACCAAGAAAAACACAAGACACAAGGTCCATGTTTTGTGTTCTTTTTCTCTTGCTTTGACCGACCAAGACCACTTGAAAACAAATAACAAACAAAATGCTTTTGTCTTATTTTGCATGGCATACCCGAGAAAGACTACACATACAAATGCATTTGTCTTGCAAGTTGTCATCACAAGACAAGTTGCTATTATTTAACTCTTAAATAAAGCCTACAATTGTTAACCAATTTCAACCCTTGGATTAATAGATAGATGGCTAGGATTTTGATCTTGGTGCTTTGTGTTTATTGGCTAATATTTTTGCCACATCAACATGTTGGCAACCAATAGGAAGAAATTAGATTTTACCTGTTTGCACTAAGCACCCAAAACTTTCCCAAGCTTACAAATTTGCCCTATTAACTTTTAATGGTTGAGACTATAATTATTAACTCTTAATAATTTTTTAGAGAAGATGATTCAAGTCTAAGCAAGACTTAATCTCCTTGCTAATATGGTGCGACTTTCTACGTTCATAGCCAAATAGCACTAAGGAAACATTAAACACCTTTAATGTCAATCAGGTTCTTGATTTGTTTCAAGAATTTCTCCTTTAATTCTTGAAACACCCTTAAGGTCTTGAGTGACGTCTAGCAACATATCAAGACAATTTATAAGGCAATGAAGTAATCAAATAATGAACCTATTTATAGTCGCCGATTACCGTGCAATCCAATCCTTCCATTAATTGTCTCGTCGAGCAAGAACCATGATTCGATTAAGTTCATAAACTCGATACTATGCATAGATCTAATTGGTGTAATGAGAGATGACACATGGAAAACCCTTTCTCCATCATTCATACATTGGCCAAGGATTTTCTCATTAAACAACCAAGCTTAGATCACATAGGACATCGCCTCACGACGGAAGTTAATGGATCCTATCTTGACCACTACCTGTCAATCACTATACTAGACGAATGAAACTGCGAGAGGAAGTATCTCATCTCGTTTGTCAAGACAGATATTATCCAAACGCTTGAATCAAACCCCAATACATATGACAGCTGTAATGCCTCAAGTCTAAGGATTACATGCACAATCGCAACAAATAACAAATTATTAATCCAAAGTCATGTAATTTGTTATTCACGTCACATTCAGAGAACTATTCAACTAATAGTCACCCACATGTTTGTTAGTCGCATCACTATGCTATTATGGCACGTGGCTCACCATCCTTTATCATCAATATCCTTATGTTGATCAAAGGTAACAACACATGTGATAGTCCGTAATAGATTATTGAAGTCCCGATCAAATAATCTAAGGACTATGAACGCTTTAAGTATTTATCATATTAAGGAAATATGTCAATATATTCTAAACGCTTTTAGAATACATTCCTCTAATAAAAATACTAGGGACTCATTCATACACGTAAAGAAGGAGAATATGAATGTCCTAATTATGTCAATATGTAAACGAACATATAAACACTAATGCCATAAGTAAATGTCAAAATGCTCCAATATATGTCATCCAAATATGTAGCATTAGGGCATATCTCTAACACTTACATAGTCCGTAGTGGGTACACTAGTTCCCTTGTCGCCATAAGTTGCTCACCATACCCAACCGGACAAACAACTAGAGCCAGTTCTTCTCATTCATTCCCCTCCAAACTTTGGAACCTTATCTGGACTGCTCAAATTCCCCCGAAGATCAAAATCTTCATTTGGAAAGCTTGTCGCAATGGCCTCCCCACAGAAAGCAACCGATATCGGAGAAAATGTTCTCAAGACCTTGATTGCAAAATTTGCTACTCAATGCCTGAAACTATAAAGCATACACTTCTCCTCTATCCGTGGGCACAAAGAGCTTGATTTGCTTCCCCTTTTCAATATATTGTCTTGCCCAATCAAGCAAACCGCTTTGACTTCTGGCTCATTTTCTTCCTTGATCGGTGTCTTTCAGCCGGATACTCAAAAGAAGAAGCCTTTCCACATATTGCTTTTATATGTTAGTTCATTTGGAAAACCAGATGTGTGTTCCTCTTGGATGAAACTCCAATACAAATTGATCAGGTAATCTCAGCCGCTATATCCCAGCTCTCTGAATATAAAAATGCTCATCACAGCTCTCTCCAGCAACCCACCCCTCCAAGAGAACCTCTTATCAAACCACCAAGTCGCTGGATCGTGCCCCCTGAAGGATTTCTCAAGATCAGTGTTGATGCGGCTTTTTCACTTTCGTCTAAGGCTGTTGTTGCTTGTATTGTTCGCAATCATCTAGGACAACTGATCAACAGACTTGCTGTGACTTTTCACTGTTCTTCTACCACTCCCGTGGAAGCCTTTGTAGTGAAGCTTGCTTGCTCTTTCGCTATCAAAGCTGATTTCTCATGCATTGTTGTTGAAACCCTTGTCCATATTATCTTTGAAGCCCTTAATGATTCATGTCATCACTGGAAGCTCTCCCCCATAATCCGTGACATTCGGACACTTATCACTGCAATCCTAAACAAGCACATCTTCATGTCTTCTTTGGTATTGTCTTCTTGATTTTCCTCAATGATTCAAAGCACCTTCAACTCCTTGAAAGTCTCCAATGGTTTTATTGCAAAATTCTTGTACAAATTACATATATTATGCCTCACTACAAATTTCTCTCAATTGCAAGAAAATAAAATGAGACTTATGCCTCAATTACATACTAATGAATAATAGAATTAGTTACAACGCCATTTAATGAAATTACAACCAATTAACCATTCATTAACCAAGTCCATGATCAAATTCACCATTTATCATCCAACATCACAATGTAAGATAAAAACTCATAAAGCATAGGATATGCATCATATACATAAATAATGAAGCTAAACAAGTAAGCTAACACAAACTAATGTATCCTATACATAAAATAAATGATAACATGTTTGCAATAAGTTTCATATCTTGAGATTTTAACATCTCATGTTAAACAACACAAAAGAACTAGATAAAACTAATTTTAAGTCCATACTTGTTGAATAAGGCCTAATGCAAATCCTTTATTAATTTCATGGCCCAATTTGAGACCAAGGCTCATTTTAATCTTCACTAAGAAAAACAACATCATCTAATCTTATTAGACTAAAGCCCATTGATTTTTAAGCTGATTGGACTTAACCAAAATCAAACCAATTAGTCATGGCTTTCAATTTATGACCCATCATAAATCTGCTGCACATATATCAACTGTTTTGACTCGTTTAGCCTATCCACAGTTCTCAAAAAATTCTGAAATTTTACAGAGACGTAGGTCTTCGAGTGTAGATAGTTTTAGAATCAAACAGAACTCAATTCGAAGTTAAAATGACTGAGTTATGCCTCTCAAAATACAACTGTACAAACTGTCCAGCTTTACACGAGAATCAGTGAACTTACTGATTTTGCTAAAAATGAAAATCTTAACCACGAAATTAGGAGATTTATATTAGAGGATGAAATATTCTACTATCTCTATAGCATAATATACCCAAAAAATCAGCCCCAAACAACAACATTTGATCTCTTAAAACAGTCACGCAAAATCAGTGCGCATAAATTTTTTCAGAAATATTGAAACTTTTTCTTTGTTCTTTTGTGTTCAAGACTTTAGAAACTTTAAGCAAACACATATGTAATCACATGAACATCAAGTCCTTGCTCTGATACCACTTGAAGGATCTCATATATTTAGAGCTATGAACATCATCTAGCTAAGAATCGAGCGATAGCAAAACATGAAGTTCAAAACT
The DNA here is from genome assembly GCA_037974665.1 of Ehretia macrophylla. Lineage (NCBI taxonomy): Eukaryota > Viridiplantae > Streptophyta > Magnoliopsida > Boraginales > Ehretiaceae > Ehretia > Ehretia macrophylla. Next base: position 100,963,286 of record CM075764.1, on the reverse strand, counting down.
TTCTGGAATTTCAAAGCATAATGTTCATATGAAACTCTAATCTTGATATCATGTGATTAACATATGTAAAACATATATATAGCAAATATATATATTGACAAGAGATAGGAGAAGAAGACATCTCTTGTAGACAACTCATGGAAGTCATAATCTGAAATTTCTTATCACTTGATGAAAAACACCATCCCTTGAAAACACAAAAGCTCTAGTCCATCCACACGAGCAAAGAATGACTTCTCCATCTTCGTGGTTGTTTTGTGCTAGATAACCATGGAAGATTAGTGAGTTTGTTTGTGAAGAATAGAGCAAAACCATTTCCTTCTTCTCTCTAGTTTTTGGCTGTGTTTTATGAAGAAGAAGAGAAGACAAGTTCATCTAGTTCATCTTCATTTTTAGCCATGGTGTATGATGAATATGATGAAGAAGATAAGACTTCTTCATTTCATTTTTTTGCTGCGTTTTTCCTCTGATTTTTTAGCCATGGAGGCTTCTCTCTTTTGTGTTTTCATCTGTGTAGGAGCTTGGAGAGAGAGAGATGACGACTACTCTTAGCTCATATGAAAACAAAAAACAAGCCTTGTTATCTTTTGTTTCTTTTCCCTACTTTCCTCATTGTTGTTCTCTCTTTTAAACAAAAGAGAAGACAACCTTTCTTAAATCTTGGTTGTGTTCTCTAGCTTTTGTTGAAAGAAAAAACATATATATATATATATATATATATATATATATTGTGTAGTATTCTTCCACTAAGGCATTTAAATATTCAACCTAATCACCATTAGTTGAAATTATGAAAACAACCTTTTTTATATTTTCACATTGGCCCCAACACTTAATAATAATTGCATATTGACCACAATAACTTTTAAAGGTCAATCACACCATTGTTAACTCCTTAACAATTCAAGAGAAACAAAATACTATTGTTAAGACTTTAACAATTCAAGAGAAAACTAATTACAATTGTTAACACTTTAACAACTCAATAAAAACTAAATCAAGCTTAATAGGAAAAACATTCGTCGTGCTCTATTGTGTGTGACTTTCTAGATTCACCGCTATATAGCACTGAAGAAACGTTGAACACTTTTAATGTTAATCAAACTATTCGATTTGTTTAGAGAATATCTCCCGTCATTCTTAAAATACATTCAGAGTTCTTGAGTGACGTTCTAGCTACCAACGTATCAAGACAGTTTATAAAGCAATGAAGTCTTATTTAAGTGAATCTATTTATGGTCGTCGATTATCATGCAATCCAATCCTTCCATTAATTGTCCCATCGAGCAAGAACCATGATTCGATTAAGTTCATAAACTCGATACCATGCATAGATCTAATTGGTGTAATGAGAAATGACACATGGAAAACTCATTCTCCATTATTCACACCTCGGCCAAGGATTTTCTCATTAAACAACCAAGTTTAGATCACATAAGGCATCGCCTCACGTCGGAGGTTAATGGATCATATCTTGACCGCTACCTGTCAATCACTATACCGAACGAATAAAACTGTGAGAGGACGCATCTCATCTCGTTTGTCGAAACAAGCCTTATCCAAACGCTAGAATCAAACCCCAATACATATGACAACCGTAATGTCTCAAGTCTAAGAATTACATGCACAATCGCAACGAATAACAAATTATTAATCTGAAGTCATGCAATTTGTTATTCACGTCATATTCAGTGATCTATTCAACTAATAATCACCCACATGTTAGTTAATTGCTTCCCTATACTGTTATGACACGTGGCTCGCCATCATTTATCATTAACATTCATATGTTAATCAAAGGAAACAACACATGTGATAGTCTGTAATAGATTATAGAAGTCCCGATCAAATAATCTAAGGACTATGAATACTTTAAGTATTTATCATATTAAGGAAATACGCCAACATATTATAAACGCTTTTAGAATACATTCCTATAATGAAAATACTAGGGACTCATTCATACACTTAAAAGAATGAGAATATGAATGTGCTAATTATGTCAATATGAAAACACACATATATAGACATAGATGCTATAATGTACAAGTTAATGTCAAAATGCCCCAATATATGTCATCCAAATATGTAGCATTAAGACATATCTCTAACACCCCTCTCCCTGAATTGTATCTTACAATCTAACCTTTCTGCATCTGGGATTGGTTGATGTAAGTTTTTCATTTTAATGAAAGTTTACTTCATGACCAAAAAAAAAAAAAATGCAGGAATTTCTTTGTAAACTCTGGTGAGGTTGTGTGTTACTTCTTGGAAACTGAGTTGAAGAGAATGAGCTACATTTGAGTGCACGAGTGAATTGTGCCAAAATTTGTTACGTAGAAGTTATTATTTATATAGCAGTTCACTTATAATGGGAGAGGTTTCCTACAATGAGAATTAAGTACCGTACTCTTTATAAATTCTATATCAGTACATCTAGTAGGAGAAATACCAATTATATATATTCGGATTAATACTCACATTGTTGGTTATGATGATGATTATTATCATGCTCAAAATTGATTACAAAATATCATAATTTGGTACTCATAAATGAACGACGTCTCCGAGCACATATGCCAAATCCACGAAACAATTAAACAATGTAGCGATTTATTGAAAAAACATGTCATAAAACATGTAAAATTTATCAAAAACAAAGTTTATGGGTTATATAATTTCTGGGTACACTATATTCAAATCAACCTACTCTAACAAAAGGCTCTGATCTAACCGAAATTAATCTAATTGGTCTCTAGTACATATTTAGCGATAGATATGCAGCACTCAAAGTCACGAGAAGTCTAAACTTTGACCTTGGGTGTGCTGTTTAAATGGGTACAGTCCTTTCGGGTCCAAGTGTGATGCTGATTACAAGCTTCGAGTTGCTTGTCTGATATTAATCACTTTGTATGAATCGTATAAATTCCCCATGAATGGTAAATGTTTTACATACCTAACTTAAGTGATTCATCAATCTTTGGCAGCTTGGATCATAATCATTAGAATTGTGAATTGGATTGTATAGATTCATATAGAATCATGATCCAGAAATATTGCTTAATCGATCCCATGTACAATATCCATATATGTTTTTATCGCCAACTCATATTTGATCCGATTTCATTTTATTGGAATAATTGAGAGAATACTCCAAATTCAGAATCGTACTTTATATAGCGTTGATGTAGGATCATTTAGAATTTCAGATCATGCAAATTGCATACGATCGTATAGAATTGTACATGATCATTCAGGATTGTAAAATTATGCTTTTTCTTTTAATTAAATATAAGTTTCTAAAGTCGAGGTGTTACATAATCTCTTATCATTTTTATATTTGAAACACCATTAATTATTTTATTATTATTATTATTATTTCTCTATTATTTGCATAAGTTTATAATTAGGGACTTCTACTAAATTCTAAAGTGTCTTAAACCAAGAAAAAACTTTTAGAACAAACAAATTAAAGAGTTAATAGAATTAGAACACTCACTGGAAAGACCAAACTCAATCCATGAGAAATACTACGAATACAAAACGTTCAAATTTATTAGGGTTTACAACATAGAAATTAGCAGATTTCACGCAGAGCAATGCTCCTCTCTCTAAATGGGCTACGTGTATTGTTTGTATTTCAGAAAATAGAGTGTGGACTGGAAAGCAATCGCAGATGGAAAGAGAGAGAGAGAGAGAGAGAGAGAGAGAGAGAGAAATATACGAAGAACCAACACACACATACACACAGAGACATTCTAATAATGTTACAGATAAGGATCGGAAGCCATCAGAGTTGTTCCTCTTTCTGCTGATTCAGTGCAATGGGTGATTAGTTTGGCTAAGAATTACCTATTGTGAATTTTTGCAGATGCAAGTGATGGTCGCTCCAGATTCATCCCAGACATCATGAAAATTGGATCAGAAACAAAGGTCTGTTTGTGTTGAATAAAGGGTTTCAAATGGATCCTCTAAGTTTTATACACTTCTCCGTGATAGCTTCAGAATATCACACTAACCATGGAGAAATTTGTTCCTGCAGAGCCAAATTCATCAACAGTTAATCATTGTCGTCAACAGAGGTGATATAAGAACCACACAAAGCAAAAGCACATTTGAAGAAAGAGATGGTAGGTTTTGGTGTTTTCTAGAGGTATATTAACAACAGATGGAAAATAAAATAAAAATTAACGTCGCAAAAAAAAAAAAAAAAGAGATTATCGAATTGCAGATGAAGTTACCTTGGTGCTATCATCAAGAAATTTGATGGTGATGCCCGCGTTGAGTTGATACAACTGTTGTTGTACTTGTCGAAGCCCATTTTCGAACTCTATAGGCATCATTGCAATCGTCAATTCTTGGAGTCTGGCACGGGAACACAAGCCATCAAAGGGTACTTCAAGGCTCTTGCATCTTTCAATTGCTAAATTGTTAAGATTAGGCATTGCTTCCTTTTCAATTGCCAACCTCTGTAGTTTGTGCAGACCACAGAGTTGTAGTTGTCTGAGTTCAGGAAAACCTAAGTCTGACAAAACCATGTCCTCCCCAACGTACGTGCCATCACGTAAAACTAGGACCCATAACTTAGGAACCTTCCCCAGTGTAGCCATTGCATCTTCAAGAAGTTGAGAACCACTCAAGGATAACTTTGTGCAGCCTGAAGAATTTATCTGGGATAATTCGCCTATATGCCTACCTATATGTAAACTGTGAAGGCTGCTACAGCTGAACAGTTCAGTAACAATGGATCGCCTTTTTGTCGAGTAAGAATCAAAGTTCCTGACTTGAAGAATTACTTCACGCACCGAGGTCATTTTCATAAGCTCAATGATCTTCTTCAAGTCCTCATCATTCCCTGAAGTGGTTGCCTCCAAAATCCGAATATTTGTCAACTTAAGGAGATGTTGAGCATCGCATACTCTTGTGTCAAAGTTTTTAAGCATCTTGTAATGCAACAGGCAAATAGAGATGCTTCAACCTTTCCAGCTTCCATAGAATATTGGGTATGATCATCTTACATGAAGTTGCCACCCGTAAATCAAGGGTCTGCAAATTCAACAAGTTTCCTATGTATGATTCCAATTATTTCAGATAGCATCCCCGGAAACTAAGATATCTCAAGTGAACCAACAAGTAAGGTTCCCGATTGAAAGTCGAAGCCATCAAAATCCAAGACTCTAAGGAATCTGAGCTCCTCGAGAGTAGTTGATATTTCTTGAGGCCACAATATAAGTTGGTCATGGTGATATGCATTGAAGAACATGAGAGATCGAAGATGATTTGCTTTTTCCATAACCCGTGATACTGTCTGTTTCAGGTCAATGGAATATCCATCGTCTTCATACTTGTCGAGATACATAGCAAGTCTACGTATCTTGCGGCCAGTTGAAGAAGGAAAAAGGTAATCCTTGTCTATAACCTCAAAAGAGTTATCCGCTTTTGCCTTTCCCATGCAAAAACTGCGTAGCAGTCCATGGAACTTAAATTTACTCATTGTTGGCACCTCATGATCATCTTGAGCTATGACGAAACTTCTAGCAACCAAATCATCCAAAAGGGAGCTGCCCATTTCCATAACTGTTTCTTCTCCTTGTCCTAGTGGTATGATGCCCTCAGCCATCCACAATAAATATAATTTCTCTGCTACTAACTCTGAATCCTCCGGGAACTGCCCCAAATACAGAAAACACGGCTTCAAATGATATGGCAAGTGCTTGTAGCTAAGATTTATCGTTCCTGTTACGTTAACAGATTCTTCATAACCAAAATTCTTGTCTTGATTCGATGATTCAAGTTTGTTACGCACTACCGCCCACTCCCTAATTCCTTTTCCAACCAATAAACTCCCTACCACCTGAATAGCTAATGGCAGGCCTCGGCAATTTCTTAGGATATCCTTGGCTAACTCTTCTAGTTCTGGGTCAGCTTCAATTTCTGCATTGTGACAAAGAAGCAGAAGAGTCCAATAGATTACACCAGCCATATATTCATCTAGTGAAAAGTTTTCAAAAGACACAAACGGCCCCACCCATTGCGTGGGTTCACACGCTAGAGTGAAATAATAAAACTTACCAATATTTGTTAGACAAACCCGTCTCATCACAGACTATATATGTTCATAATTTTACTGCAAGTTTAAGACATCTACGCTATATGTTCTCTTTTGCATGTTTTTTACACAAATACTTAATTAATATGCTAAAAGAAAAAAGACAAGCAAAATAATTTATTATTTTGCCTTTCTTACTAAGCATTCACTTTCGAACTTATCAATAAATGATAAAAATAAATTACAAAAAGAGTCGTGCTTCTCTTTTTCTCCTGGGCATGTTAATAAAGTGTAAATGTGCATGTTCTGAAACGCCAACCATTAGCTTTTGACTTTTGGACAGGAAACACTAAAACCAGTAATTACGGCGCATACTTAAAAGCCATGTAATGTAAAATATTAAGTACTAAAATCAAACTTTTAACATGTTTTAAGAAACCATGTATGGTATTTACCAAATTTTCAATGAATATTCTTTTTTTTTTTCTTTCAGAAATTGGATAAGGACCAGCATGACGATGCAATTAGCTAGACTAATCTATTTTTTTCCCAATAAGTTCAACATATAGGACTTGCCATTTTCTGCTGATACATCAGAGGACAATTTAAGGCACTATGGTTGATTGTCATATAGGATAGCTAAGTTTAAAGCAACTATTACACGTAAACACACACTAGTTCATATAGATGGCCATTGCTCGTGAAAGTTTAGACATATATAGGTACGTGATAATTATTCTTTTATGTAATGGTCAAAACATGATTTCTTCTGAATTTTGCAAAAGCTGACAAGGGACAATTTATAAGCAAATGAAAAATGCAGAATTATTTCCATTTTTCTACAGTAACCCTGTGATAAAATAGAAAGGTCAAAAGTAAACTGATTGACCAAATTTTCTTTAAAGCATTGATGATTAGTATAACCTAAAGCAGCATAAAATATTTTACACTCTTTATAATTACTTCTGTACATTGTCTGAAAATATTTTTATTTTTTAATTTAATTTATTTTACGATTACATAAAAACTTAATAAATTTTTTTTTCTAAATAAAATTTTACGACAAACAAACGAAACCTAAATTGAATAAATGCCTCGATGAAAAATAGAAACCACTATGGAGAGCATTTTATAATAAAATTCTTAACACTTTTAACCGTAAGTTGGAAACTTCTTGGGTTGACTCAGAGCTGGACCGAGCTATGGTGTGAGTTCACCTAAGAATTTTCTGCATAAGGGCATTCTCAGTGGAGTCTCTAAACAGCAATGATTGCTGTTTTAGAGACTCCATTAATCAAAATTCATCACCAATGGAGGTCTCTAAAATACTATTTGATAATTTTTGGCAAAATCATGACATCACTCAAACTTTGAGTCTTCAAAATAGCACCTAGTCTCAATTTTCTTCAACAATTTGTTGAAGAAAATTGAGACTATACAAGAAGACAAAAACGAGTCTCCAAAAAAAATAATGTCAGATTGTCTGAGATCGTCAGATCTGAAAAAAAAAAGTACAAAAAAGAGCACAAACAGCAACAAAAAAATTTAACAAACAGCAAAAAAATTACAAAACAATTGTTTCTTTCAACAAACAACAAAAAAAAGAAAACACAGAAAAAAAAACATAAAGTTTGTGTTGGTGGTTTCGCCGGTGGTGGGGGTGGCAACGGAGAAGGGGTGGGTGGGTTGGGGGGGGGGGGGGGGCTTTTATAGTTAGGGTTTTTAATTAAGTTTTTTAATATATTTATTTATGGTTTTGTATTTTATTTTTTAATGTTATTTTAGTTTAGGTTATTTTTTTAATTATATTTTTTAATTAAGTTTTTTAATATATTTAATTATGGTTTTGTATTTTATTTTTTAATGTTATTTTAGTTTAGGTTATTTTTTTATGTTTTTTTAGTTTAGGTTATTTTCTAATTAAGTTTTTTAATATATTTAATTAGGGTTTTGTATTTTATTTTTTAATGTTATTTTAGTTTAGGTTATTTTTTATGTTTTTTTAGTTTAGGTTATTTTTTTAATTAAGTTCTTTAATATATTTAATTAGGGTTTTGTATTTTTTTTAATGGTATTTTAGTTTAGGTCATTTTTTTAATTAAGTTTTTTAATATATTTAATTAGGGTTTTGTATTTTAATTTTTTAGTTTAGTTTTTTGGTTTGGTAAATTTTTTAGTGAAGAATATTTTTTTTATTTGTAATTAGGATTTTTTTTAAAAATTAGGCACTTATATTTTTTTTTAAATATAGTTTTATTTATTAGTTTTTATTAGTATATGTTTAAATAAATCAACCTAACTATCTTTTTTCCTAATTTTTAAATGTTATCTTTGTCGCAATTTATTTATTTTTTGGTTAAAATATTCATTAAAAAAGTTGATATAATCTAAATAACAATTAATTAAAAAAGGTAACACACGACAAAAAATAACACATAATCTAATTATTATGTAAAATTAAAATTAACAAAATATAGAGACTTAATTTTATAGAGATCGTCATTGAGGATATTTTTTTTTTATCTTTGTCTCTAAATGGGTCTCTAAAACAGTTTTTTTGCCTTGGTATCTAAGTGAGTCTCTAAAATTGATCTTCGTCTCTATATGAGTCTCTAAAATGATGGATAGAGACCCATTATAGAGACTCTATTGAGGATAGCCTAAGTTAGCAGAGAGAAAACTCACTTGGACCATCATTTGGGAATGCTCTCGTCTTCAAAAGAGCCCAACTCTCGTATATGTTTAAAGGTGTAATTTCGTGAACATAGCCATGTCCTACTATTTGATGAGCCAAATCACGGTTACGAATCGTGACTATTACTTTGCTATTGTTCCCGTCTTGCGGGAAGGCACGGCGTAAGTCTTGTTGTGATAGGCCTAGACTACTTTGGAGAAGTAGAACTTATGTAGGAAATATTTAGGAAGTGGAAGAGGATAATTTTGGAGAAACTAGAGAACTTGTATTGAATCCTGGGCCGGGCAGCTTCGCTTCCCAGAGGGGCTGGGCCCGAAAATCGAGGGCGTGGGGCCGATTACCAGGTCCCCGTCGCTTCAGTGCCCATAACTTTTGGTCCATAGGAAGTTATGTGGCACACAACATATCGTTAGAAAGCTCTTCGGGAGCTTTATGATGAGGGCAACTAGCTTGCTCAGCGGCGCCTATTTTCGGGGCCCAAAATCGTACGTTTTAATCAGTTTCGGGCAACTTTTCTTCTTTTTGCGCTGTTTTTTCATCCTGGGTCTGTCGTCGTAAGCCGCGAAAAGGTCGACAACCTAACTCGCGGGATAGTAGACCGCCCTACAACCAGTAGATATCACGTCTTGTGAGGATGCTGTATTATTGAAGCCGATGGGCTGTCGATAAGTCCATTGGGCCGTTTGAATGGGCCATCTTTCTGGACTGGGACTGTGAACCGTCAACACATAATGGCTTTGCACCCACAACATGACGGGTGCGATCATACCAGCACTAATGCACTGAATCCCATCAGAACTCCGAAGTTAAGCGTGCTTGGGCGAGAGTAGTACTAGGATGGGTGACTACAACTTTGGCTTGTTTACAAATGCTTGAAGTTGCCCCCTATTTATAGGTGTTTAAGGAGCATTTTACACACAAGATATTTTGAAGATTCTTTAGAATATGCTATATAATATTCCTAGATCTTTCTAGCTAGTCAAATAAAATATTTATCTCTAGATGCTTTTTAGAAAATATCTCAACTTCAAGATTTCTCTAGATATAGGGTTTGGGCTTATAATTGGGCAATGCTCTTATTCTTTTGGGCAAAGTGAGTAAATATTTTAGCTAGCCCAAAGGCTTTAGTGTTAATACTTAGCCCAAATACTTGATGTTCAATCCTTAGCCCAAATTTACCTTAGCCCAAATTCAAGTTTACTTTCCAACACCCCCTCTTAAACTTGAATTTGTCATTCCAAGGCAAGATCTCAGCTTGAGAAAAACTTCAGTCGAGAGAGGCATGGTGAAGATATCCGCTACTTGGTCTTGCGACTTCACGTACTTTATCTAGACATCCTTCTTTGTCACACATTCCTTGATAAAGTGATATCTGGTATCAATGTGCTTGCTTCTATCATGGAAGACAGGATTCTTTGCCAACGCAATTGCTGATTTGTTGTCCACGAATATTTATGTTGCTTCATCTTGAGAAAAGTTAAGCTCCTTAAACAAATTCTATAACCATATCGCATGACACACAGTTGTAGTAGCGGCTACATACTTAGCTTCACATGTTGATAATGTGACTATTGGTTGTTTTTTCGAAGTCCATGTGAATGTTGTGTCTCCAAAGTAAAACACAAACCCAGTTGTACTTTTTTGATCATCCATGTCTCCAGCCCAATCACTATCACTGTATCCCACTAACTTGAAGTTACTTGTAGAGGGATAGAAGATACCGTAATCAATAGTGCCTTTTATGTATCGAAAGATTCTTTTTGCAACCTTGAAGTGATGAGTTGTTGGAGTCTCCATGAACCTGCTGATGAGTCCTACTCCAAATAGGATGTCCGGTCTTATGCATGTCAAATATTGTAGGCTCCCGATCAGGCTCTTGTACAATGTATGATCCACCTTCTCAGCTTCATCATATCTTGACAATTTTACTCCATATTCTACTGGGGTGCTTATCGGCTGGCAGTTGTCCATATTGAACTTCTTAAGAATTTCCTTTGCATATCCTTCTTGGGATATAGAGATGACATCATCCATTTGCTTCACTTCAGTTCCGAGATAGTATGCCATGAGCCCGATGTCTGTCATTTCGAATTCTCGTGCCATTGCCTTCTTGAAGTCTTTGAACATTTTTGGATTACTTCCAGTGAAGATCAAGTCATCCATGTACAGACAGACAATCATAATATCTCTTTTTTCATCCACCTTTATGTATAGTGCGTGCTCGTGAGGACATTTCTTGAAATTATTCTCTTTGAAATACTTGTCGATTTTGGTATTCCATGCCCGAGGAGCTTGCTTCAACCCATACAAAGCCTTTTTTAACTTCAAGACTTTGTCTTCATGTCCTCGAATGATGTACCCCTCGGGTTACTCAAGGTATACTTCTTCTTCGAGAAATCCATTCAAGAATGTTGATTTAACATCCATCTGATAGATCTTCCACTTTTTCTGTGCTGCTATTGAGATAAGCAATCTTATTGTTTCTAAACGAGCAACCAGAGCAAAGACTTCATCATAGTCAATACCAACTCTTTGTTTGTATCCTTTGGCCACCAACCTTGCTTTGTATCTTTCAACTTCTCCTTTGGCATTTTTCTTAGCTTTGTAGACCTATTTTACTCTAATTGTCTTGTGTCCCTTTGGTAAGGTTATCAGCTCCCATGTGTCGTTCTTCTTGATTGCTTTAATCTCCTCATCCATAGCCTTTCTTCATTCTTTGCTTTTTGCTGCTTCTTCATAGTTAAGAGGCTCGTAATCAGCGAAGAGACAGAATAGAGTGAGGCCATTCTGATTCTCAGTGACCTCGTAAATTTCTTGTAGAGTCTTCATTCGGTAAGGCCTTTCATTTGAGCTCTCTGTTGATGATGATGTTGCTTCTTGTGGTGTTATTGGTGATGAAGGCGGAGTCTCGTGATTGGTTGCTTCTTCAATTCTTGGCGGTTCTTCTTCGTGCATTAGAAAGAACTAGTACTGCTCATTTTTTTCTTTACTCTAATCCCATGAGTTCTTCTCATCAAACTCCACGTCTCTGCTTACGGTGGACTTCCTTGTACTTGGATTGTATAACTTGTATCCGTTTGAGTTTTGGTCATAGCCGATGAGGATGTACTTCTCGCTTTTATCATCGAGCTTTGTTCTTCTTTGGTTTGGAATATGTACATAGGCTATGCTTCCAAATACTCGTAGGTGTGCAACACTTGGCTTGTGCCCGCTCCACGTTTCTAGGGGTGTTTTGTTCCACACGCTTCTTGTGGGAGAAAGATTTGATAGATACACTGCACAATCCACAACTTCAGCCCAGAATTCCTTTGGCAGCATCTTACTCTTGAGCATATTTCTTGCCATGTCGAGAATGGATCTGTTATTCCTCTCTGCGACTCCATTTTGTTGTGGTGAGTAAGGAAGAGTGAGTGGACGTTTGATTCCATTTTCTTCACAATATGCCTTGAACTCTTGTGAGTTGAATTCTCCTCCTCTGTCGGATCTCATCGCCTTTATTGTATATCCACTTTGTTTCTCCACAAGAGCCTTGAATTTCTTGAAAGCATTGAAGACCTCTGATTTTTCTCTTAGGAAATATACCCATGTCTTTCTGCTGAAATCATCAATGAAGATAAGGAAGTACCTATTTTTTGCCAAATGATGCTGGGTTAATTGGGCCGCACACATCGGTGTGAACTAACTCCAATGGCCTCCTTATTCTTGATGATGCCTCTTATAGGAAGCTTTTCTGAAACTGCTTTCCAAGTAGACATCCTTCACATAGTTGATCAGGGTGATCGATGGAAGGTAGCCCCTTGACCATATGCTTCTTTGATAGTAGCTTTAGTCCTCCAAAATTGAGATGGCCCAGCCTCAAGTGCCATAGCCAAGAAGTGTCTTCCAAGCATGCTTTCAAACATTTGAGGCTATCATTTTGAATGTTCAATAGAAACATTCTGTTGTTGGTCATGGGCACTTGGGCAATTAAGTTTCCTTTATGATTTCTTAGGAAGAGACTGTGATTTTTCATGTGGATATCGTAGCCTTTTTCTAAGAGTTGGCCCATGCTCAAGATATTAGCCTTCATGTTGGGCTCGTAGTATACATTGGAGATGAATTGGTGTCTACCATCTTTTAGACAGATGAGTATTTTACCTTTGCCCTTGACTGGAGTCTTAGATAGGTCTCCAAACGTGACATTTCCATTCATTGATTTATCAATCTCGACAAACATATTCTTGTTGCCGCACATGTGGTTGCTTGCACCTGTGTCGAGGTACTATGTATCTTGTTCTCCATCTCCGTATCCCTTGTATGCTAGCAAGAGGGTGGAGTCTACCTCATCATTCTTTTGCTCAGCATAATTGGATCTCTCTTCTACATTCTTGGTTGAACTTCGGCATTCTGAGGAATAATGACCGAATTTGTGGCAATTGTAACATTCAATTTCAGACTTTCCATACCTTGGTCTTTGAGCTCCTCCTATTCCATATCTACTTGATGATCTATTGTTGTCATCTTCCTCATTGTTGGGTGTGTTGTATCCTCCTCTTCTTCGGCTATGACCGCGACTGCGTCCACGTCCATATCCACATCCTTGTACACGTCCTCATCCTCTTTGGCTTCTTCTATCACCAAGGTCTTGATCTCATCGATTGAGGTTGAGTTTGGCTTGTAAGACTTGGTCTAGTGATTCTTTGTTCATTCTCTTGATATTCTCTTCATGTACTTGAAGTTTACCAGTGAGTTCATCAATGGTCATTTTCTCTAGATCATTAGATTCTTCAATTGCTACTACTATATGGTCAAATTTTGAATCTAATGATCGGAGAATTTTTTCAATGACCCGAATATCACCCATGCTTTCACCATTTGTTTGTAGTTGATTAACTGTGGATTGAACTCTTGAAATATAATCGGAGATTGACTCGGATTCTTTCATTTGTAAATTTTCAAACTCAACTCTAAGAGCTTGAAGACGGACATTTCTTACCTTATCAACTCCTTGGTATGTTTTCTCAAGAATCTCCCATGCTTTCTTAGTTGTTGAAGCTTGGGCAATCTTCTCAAACATGGCATCATCTATAGCTTGTTGGATGATTGAAAGAGCCTTTTGATCTTTCATCTTAGACTCCTTCAAAGCCTTCTTTTGTGCTTGAGTAAGGGTGGCCTCATCTTCGGGTACTTCATAGCCTTCTTCAACAACATCCCATATATCTTGGCCGCCAAGATATGTCTTCATTTGGATGTTCCACCTTCTATAGTTGTCATTGGAGAGCCTTGGAAATGGGAATGCTACACTTGATGTCGCCATAACCTAGCTCTTGATACCACTTTGTTGTGATAGGCCTAGACTACTTTGGAGAACTAGAACTTATGTAGGAAATATTTAGAAAATGGAAAAGGATAATTTTGGAGAAACTAGAGAACTTGTATTGAAGAGAAGATTACAACTTTGGCTTGCTTACAAATGCTTGAAGTTGTCCCTTATTTATAGATGTTTAAGGAGCATTCTACACACAAGATATTTTGAAGATTCTTTAGAATATGCTAGATAATATTCCTAGATCTTTCTAGCTAGATAATATTCCTAGATCTTTCTAGCTAGTCAAATAAAATATTTCTCTCTAGATGCTTTCTAAAAAATATCTCAACTTCAAGATTTCTTTAGATATAGGGTTTGGGCTTATAATTGGGCAATGCTCTTATTCTTTTGGGCCAAGTGAGTAAATATTTTAGCTAGCCCAAATGCTTTAGTATTAATACTTAGCCCAAATACTTGATGTCCAATCCTTAGCCCAAATTTACCTTAACCCAAATTCAAGTTTACTTTCCAACAAGTCTTTCCAAACATCAAATGACCAAACATCGTCCAGTACCACCAGGTACCTTCTACCTTTCAAGATTTTGTAAAACATCTCGAGTAATGCCATATCGTCAAACTGCTGAATTCTTTCATGATGTTTTGATATTTGAGACAATATCTCTAGCAGAACCGATTGTATTTTGTACACCTGGCTGATCGTAACCCAAGCACGGACATGAAAATACTCCACTGTTTCGACCCTTCCATACAAGAGTTTAGCAAGCGTGGTCTTTCCCCCACCACCCATCCCGCATATTGCAATTACTAGGTCTTTTGTATTTCCAAATAACAAATGTAATAGAAATTGCTTACTTTCTGCTTCCAAGTCAACAATGTTCCCTTCCTTGAAGGGACTAGGGACCCTATGGGACAAATGTCGACATGGTTCATTTGAACTTTCACCTTCTGCTGGACTGACTACACGGTCGTCGTGTGGTCATAAGAGATCCATGAGGTTCTTTATCCTTCCATTGAGATTTGCCATCTCCACTTTGTTTCCGCCTACTATTTCACAAGAATTGCAGAAATATCTTTTGACAATATCTTTTAAGCCCCCTCTCCTCCTCATAGCTGCAACTTTGAGGGCATGGTCATTGAGCATATCTTCAACTTTATAACATATATCACTTATTTTCGAAACCCACCCACGGATCTGCTTGTCCTTATCTAGTCTCTCATCTGCATCTACCATAAACGACTGCAAGTTCCCTAGATTTGATAGAAGCACCTCGATTTGCTCCTTTACACCGAGAAATGCTATTGTTTCTTGTATCTAAGATTCTCAGAGCCTGCTAAACAAAGCAGATATAGCAAATGAGTCAGACATCTTTCTTTCGCTAGATCAGCAAACGAGTTGTAAGATTTCGGAGGTCAAAACTTCACTTATTGGTTCTCAACCTTTGGCATCCTTTTAAACGTAACAGGGATAAGACACACCCAATGAAAAATGCAACTTAACCAAGAACAAAAGTTAGAGTTCGAAAACGATCAGATACCGTTCTAATCTCAACTATAAACGGTACCGACCAAGATTGGTTAGAATAGTTAAATTGTAACATGTTAAGAAAAAGGTTTTGTGTTTGAATAAAGATTTTAACTTTTATTATATTAAAATGGGAGAATTTTGCAAATAGTCTGAATTATTTTATTTTTTCAAAGTTAGTTTCTAATATTTGTATAAGAATTATTAAAAAAATTGTTTTAGATTTAACAGATATGCGCAGTATTACTAGGACAAAATTAGAAATTAATATAATATTTTAATTAGTTCTTATTATTTTTAAAAAAGTTCAATTTAGCTTCCAAACTTACAAAACTTTTTAATTTCATCCCAATCCATTTCATCATCTTCCTCATTCACCTCTATCAATATATACTCATCACCACCACAATCACACACAAGAAGCGCACACATATATATACATACACCACGTGTGCACACACATACACATACCACGCACAAGAAGCACACACACATACGAATGATCAATGTTAAGGTAGAAAAATGTTGAGTCGTAAGTGGCCTTCACGCACTGCCTTGATGCCTGCAAAACAAAGAGAACTTGACGGGTCTTGCCCGTATTAGCACTCCGATGCTTAAATTAGTGTGGTGCTTTTGCAGAGAAAGAAATATATATGTGTGTATTAATGTGAGTATCAAATGTACCTGCCCTTTCCTTGCTGAATCATCTGTTTGTTATAGGCACCATGACTTCTGATCCAAAAGAGAAGTCACATGGTTGCTGAGTCATAAAGGAGAAGTCATCATTGTAGCTGAGTCAAAAGATTAAAAGTACAGTAGTGGATCATTATTACAAGCATGGTGGAGAATTATTAAAGGGCTAGTGGACAATTGTTTAAATGAATTAGTGGGAGATTAGCTGGAGATTCTCTGAATTTATGGAGCAATATTTACTAGTGTCTCTTGGCTTGAGGTCTTAAAAAGTGACTTTCAGATGGCCATATGCCTCGTCCGAGCTCATGAAGTTTTTCCATGCATGATGACCGAGGTCCAGCGATTACTCCCGAAGGGTTGGATTAATTCGACTATCCGTATGAGGTTTGCAGGACCTCGGAGAAAGTATATCCGAGGTCCGTAGACCTCGAACCTCAACGTCCAAGGTCCTATGGACCACGGATACTATGTCCGAGGTCCCTAAGACCTCGGACTCCATGTCCGAGGTCCATAGGACTTCAGACCTCTTTGGTCCGAGGTCCTTAGGACCTCGGACGAGATTATCAACCCTTGTCCGAGGTCTGTAGGACCTCGGATAAGGCCTCTCCCTTCTAACTGAGGGGTTAGTTCGCAAAATCGAGAAAATTCAAGGGTTTTACCCATATCATGATGCCCTCTCAATTCTTGGAGGTATAAAATAGGTTCGGGAACTGATTGTGATGCCTTGGCAACGTCGAATCTAGTTGATACATCATTTTAGTGCTGCTTTGCCTTCTGTGTAATTTGTCACCTACCACCATTAATGTAGCCTTGCCACTTATCAAGATCTGGTGTAGTAACTTTTGAATTAATGGTGAGGATTTGAAACTCTTGGTTTTCCCTCCCATTTTCACTCCTATAAATACCCATTTCTATCATTCAAACATTTCACCTTCTTTTCAAACACTCATCTCTCTCACTTTCTCCTCTCTCTCTCTCTCTCTCCTCTTTCTCTCAAAGGCTCATACACCTCGAGCAAGCTTTAACATTCTCGGTACAATACCTCGGCGCCACCACCTCGTCGGCACCAAGCACCTCGGCGCCGCCACCAACACCTCGGTGCCACCACCTCGTCCGCGCCAACCATCTTGGTACCTTATCCTCTTTCCTTTGACCCTTTTTTATATTCATCATTTATATATATATATATATATATATATATATATATATATATATATATATAATTTGATGGCGTCTTCTTCTTCGACTTCTTCTTCGAAAATTATGGAGGTTATTGTTGTTTTTCCCGCTGCAACTCAGGGCCTCGGTCTTCAGGGGGCTATCCATACTGACCATTCAGTCACAGCTATTCCTCCGTCTTCTTCATCTCTACCCCTCGAGGTTCCTCTTCTAACTCAACCATTTAGGTCAATTATGACTGACGAAGTCGGGCCTTCGGAGTCTGGTCCTTCTAATCCTACTGAGTCTGAGGCATCTCAAACAATTCCTCAATGTGATCCGAACCCTAATCTTCTACACATTACTCTAGAGATGATTCCTAGGATACCCGAGTCTTCTCATCCTCCTTCTAGGGCCGTAACACCTGATCTTGACCCCGAGGCCCATAAAGATTTTTTCGCCTTGTATTACAACTGCACCTTTGGCGAAGCTGAGTTGCTCGAGCTTCGCAACGAATGTGTCTTTCCGCATGGTTATGAATTTTGAATTCCTCGCCATCAGGATGTGGCCTATCGACCCGAGGTAGGGGAAGTAGCATTACCCTATCTCACTATTCGGTTTCTGCACCTTCCTCTCCCTGCCTTTATCATCCGCATCCTTAATTTTCTCGAAATTGCTCCTTGCCAACTTGCTCCTAACAGCTGAAGAGAGGTAGTAGCTTTTTATGTATGGGTCAAGTCGCTTGGTCTTACCCCGACCCTTAATTTCTTCTGCCAATATCATCAATTGGTTCATGACCCTAAAAATTTTGGTGTACACTCCTTCTTTGCTAGGCCCAGTCATCGTTTATTTTTTAATTGGCCTTCTAGCAATCGAGGATGACACAACTAGTTTGTATTCATCATTCATCCTTTCAGATGCCCAATCAGAAGGCTTTACAGGTATTTACCACGCATTGAGCTTGATGCTTATCGTGAGCCTTATCTCCTGACCTCAGCCGAGAGGCTTATGACTTCTTATATTCTTCGTCGAGCTCGGCCCATGCGCGGTGTCCTCTATTTGACACGTGAAGCTATTCTAGCCTCCGAAATTTATGATCAGTCGAGGTGTGTTAATGCCGAGGCGGGACCTTCGACCACTACTCGCTTTCCATTACGTGGATCCCTTGTTGCTGTAGTTTCATCTCTTCCAGTTGCTAGGTTCTAGGCTGATGTTCCGATCCCTAAAGGTAATGAAAATTTTCATACATGTATTTTCATTTTAAGCTTCTCTTTTTGCCTAGCTGACTCTTATTTCGTTGTTACAGGTACCACTGTCCCTGAGGTTCAGCAGCAGATGCCTCATGGTACTTCTGAGGCTACTAAGGCTCGAACCACCGGTGCTGGAAGACTTGATCCGGTTAAAGTAGCTGCTCAGGAAGCTCGGGATGAGGCACAACAAGCTCGTGCCGAGATACAAAGAGCCCGCGCTGCTAAACGAACTGGAAAGAAGAAGGTTAAAGGTGGTCCCAACAAGAAACGAAAGAGGGCTGCGCGGCTATGAAGAAATGTAGTTAAGTCAGATAGTTCGTTCGAGCCCATCTGGACTTAGCCCTTTGTCCTGCAGAATCTCTTTTTGCCAACTCTTAGAAGAAATGCTCTAAGATTTGAAGCCTTCAAAGAAGTTGCCGCTAGTCGTGAAGCTCCTTCTTATGAAGAGGTACTTGGTGTCATGCCCGAGGACAGTGGTTTGGCTAAGGATGCATCTCTTTCTACTGCCAGATCTTCTGACCCGCTTCGTTTGAGACCTCGGCTTGCTCCTGAGGTTTCGGCCCAGTCTCGTCCGAGGTCTCCCCCTGCTCTTGAGGGTCCTGATAATATGGTGAGTTCTCTAGATGAACTTTCGAGGGATCGGTACTTTTCCTTTTAATTCTTCCTTTATTTTTATATGAGTTGTGCTTTTTAGATCCTATTTAATTGTTGTACATGTCTGTGGGTCTTACCATGGCCTACCGCTTTGTGGAAGAATATGAGCAGCGACTTGCTGAGGCTGAGGCTTCTTTTAAAGAATTTGAGGTGCGTTCCAGGAGCTCGGAGGCTGTAATCCAAGTCGAGCTTATTGCCACCCGTAAGACAACTAGAATGGCTCGAGAAGACGCCGCTTCAGCAAATTCTGAGCATCGTCAACTCCGGACTGACTGGATGACCTCTCTGAGGGCTCAAGAGGAGGCCAGGGCTGAGTGTGAGAGGCTTCAGTCTGAGTTAGAGGTATCACAGACAACTCGTAGTTCCATGGAAGCTCAATTCAGAGATCTGCAAGCTTCACTGGAAGATATGAAGGTCCAGGCAGTACAGGATTTCCGTTGTGGGCAGGGATACAAGGATGATTTGAAGAAACTTTATGCTCAATCTGCTGCTGACACCACGGATGACGTCACTACTGCGCTTCAAGCGAAGCTTGATCATTATGCCAAAAGGCATGGTTTAACCATTAGGGAGAATGTGCTTATTGGTGATTCTTTGAGCTCTGAGGATGAGTCCGAGGATAGCGAGGATGAGGGATAGGCATTGTATTTAAAGCATTGTATTTACCTTTTACTTTTCCCTTTGTAATGAAGACTTTTGTCTTTAATGAAAGAGTTTTTCTTCTCCTTGATTTATTGTTTTTCCTTTCGTACTTGGTTTCTTTTGTTGGCTCATGCCTTTTCGAAACTCTTTACTTGTTGAATGATAATTTGATGGCTTCGGGGGGTCGTTCCCCCAGCCTTGAACCTTAGGGGTCATGCCACCTGGCCTAGATCTTGGGGGTTGTGCCCCCTTGTTTTGATCCTCGGGGGTCGTGCCCCATTGTCTTGATCATCGGCTTCCCTTTTTTTTGGGATTTGGCTTTCTACTACAATCATTAATGGAAACTTTGGATGGAAATCTGTTATAAGGACATAATAATAAACAGTATTTAAATATTCAAGGAGAAGGATTACATGTAGTATTTTCTTAGATGCTCTACATGCCATGCATTTTTTAGCTCCTTGCAATTGAGGTATCTGAGTCTGTAAGTTCTGGGTTTGACCTCTTTAATTATCTTGTACGGGCCTTCCCAGTTTGGTCCGAGTTTTCCTTAATTTAGATCAAGTTTGAAGATTGCCCTTCTGAGGACTAGATCTCCCTCTCTAAGTTCTCTGTTTTTTACTCTCTTTTTGAAATACCTTGCCATAGCCTTCTTGCCTTCGAGCATCTTTATTCTAGCCTTATATCTTCTTCCACCAAATCCAGGTCTTCCCGCAGGGCCTGGTTATTAACTTCTTCTTCATACTCAGCGACTCTGTCTTGTTGAGCCAATTTCTACAGGTAGGACAGCATCTACCCCGAATGTCAGGCTGAAAGGGGTTTCGCTTGTCGACTCGTTTGGCGTTGTTCTGTATCCCCATAGCACTTCTAAAAAAACTTCGGCCCAGAGGCTTTTGGCTGCTGCCAGCTTCTTTTTCAGACCCTGCAAAATAGATCTGTTAGCATTCTCTACTTGGCCATTAGTTTGCAGATGTGCTACAAAAGCAAATCTAAGGGAAACGCTTAACTCTGAGCATTGTTTCTTGAAATAGTGGAAATCGAACTAGGTCCCGTGATCTATCACTATCACTCTTGGAATCCCAAATATGCATACGATAGTTTTCCACACAAAATTCTAAGCATTCCTATCTGTAGTTTGGCGACAGGCTTAGCCTCCACCCATTTAGTAAAATAATCTATCGTCACAAAACACTTGACCCTCTGGCCTGTGCTCATCGGGAAAGGTCCTAATATATCCATACCCCATTGAGCAAATGGGCAGGGGCTCATCATCACAGTCAACTCCACTGCAGGTTACCGTGGGATTCTTGAGAATCTCTGGCATGTATCATATTTTTGCACCAAGCGCCGAGCATCTTCATTCAGGGTTGGCCAAAAATACCCATATCTCAATATCTTTTGAGCCAATGCTCTGTGGCCTATGTGATTACCGCAGATCCCCTCGCGCATTTCCCTGAATATATAATCGCCCTTACCCTTGTCTACACACTTCAACATAGGCCAAGTAAATGCTTTTTGATACAACTGTTTTCCCTGCATTGCATACTCAGGGGCTCGAATTTTCACCTTCCTTGCTTCTTCACTGTTTTCTGGTAAGATTCCCCTTATAAGGAAATCAACCATAGGTTGCATCCAAGATTCACTGTGCTCCACCTGGGCTACCTCTTTGCGCTCCCGAACTATGCTTGGCTCGGGCACCTCTTCCACTTCTATCGTCACTGGCCCTGTCACCCCTACTGCAAGTTTTGAGAGGACATCGGCTCTCTCATTTTCCATTCGCGGAATTTGTTTGATTGTGAAACCATCTAATTCAGCCACTGCTTCTTTTGCCTTGGCTAAATATGCAGCCATGGTTTCATCTTTGGCCTCATACTCTCCACTTATCTGATTTGCCACCAGCTGTAAATCTGTGTAGGCTTCTATTGAATTCGCCCCTATCACCCGAGCCGTTTTGATACTTGCAATGAGTGCTTCATACTCGACCTCGTTATTCGAGGCTGAGAAACGGAACGTCAAAGCGAACTGCAACTCATCACCCTTTGGATCTTGCAGTATGATCCCAGTTCCGCTGCCGCTTTTGCCCGAGGCCCCATCTACCCAAATCTTCCACAACCTCGGACTATCATCTGATGACCTCGGACAACCCTTCAACGGCCCTCTCGTGAACTCCACAATAAAATCCGCTACAACTTGAGCCTTTATTACCGTCCTTGGTCTGAAAGTGATGTCAAACTGACTCAACTCCACAGACCATTTTAAGAGTCTTCCAAATGCCTCTGGCTTCTGCAGTATTTGTCTGAACAGCATATCCATCATCACTGATACAGGATGTGCTTCAAAGTAATGTTTGAGTTTTCTCGAGGCCATAAGTAAGGCCAATGTCATTCGCTCTATGGGCGGATATCTCAGCTTTGCACCTTTAAGTATCTGGCTGACATAATAAACTGGCCTTTGCTGTTTCCCATCTTACCGCACTAGTGCTACAGCCACGGTCACTGAAGATACCGCCAGATATACGTACAAGACTTCACCGGGCTCTGGTTTAGACATCAAAGGTGCCAAGGTCAGGTACTCCTTCAACATCTCAAAGGCCTTTTGATATTCTTCCGTCCACTGAAAATCCTTTGGTTTGCGTAGGATTTTGAATAGGGAAGCACATCTGTCTGCTGACCTAGCCATGAATCTGTTCAATGCAACATCTTCCCTGTCAATTTCTGAACATCTTTGACACTTTTGGGCGGCTCGAGGTCCAAAATGGCTTGCACTTTTTCTAGGTTAGCCTCGATGCCTCTTTGAGTAACCATGAACCCCAAGAATTTTCCTACTTGAACCCCAAAAGCACATTTTTTGGGATTCAACTTGATGCCAACCCTTCTCATTATCGAGAATGCCTCAGACATATTCTCAACGTGAGTCTCTGCCTTCTTACTCTTCACCAACATGTCATCAACATAAACTTCCATATTCTGCCCTAACTGTCCCTTGAACACCTTTTCCACTATGCGCTGGTAACAAGCCCCTGCGTTTTTCAAACCGAATGGCATCACCATGTAGCAAAACACCCTTCGGTTTGTTATGAACGCCGTCTTCTCCTCATCTTCTGGTGCCATCTGAATCTGGTTGTACCCCTTGAAGGCATCCATGAATGACAGCATCTCAAAACCTGAGGTGGCATCCACCATTTGATCTATTCTAAGCAATGGGTATCAGTTTTTCGGGCAGCTCATGTTCAAATTTGTAAAGTCTACACACATCCGCCAAGCCCCAGATGTCTTTGGAACCATCACCATATTTGCCAACCAGGTAGGGTACTCCACTTCTCGTATTTTCCCAGTCCTCAGCAATTTACTTACTTCTTCTCTGATTGCTTGATTCTTTTCTGCATAAAAGACCCGCCTTTTCTGCTTTATCGACCTGAATGCTAGATCTACGTTTAGCCGATGTACGGCTATTTGTGGGTCTATTCATGTCATATCATGTACAAACCAAGCAAATACATCTTTATTACAAGATAGGAAAGGGTTATACTTTCCACTAGGTTTTGAGGAAGCTCTGTTCTGAGCTGAACCTCATTTCTAGTTGTTAGTTCAACTTTCTGTAATTTCTCTACGGAATCTGCTTTCTTTAGCTCATGTCCCTTTTTAGCTTTCCTGTTTGGGATCTCAACTAATTCTTTTTCTTCCTTTTGCAGTCTCAGACAAACTGCATAGCATTCCTAGGTTTTCCACTGGTCTCCTCTTACTGTCACTATTTCAGCCTCAGATGGGAACTTCATGGCCAGGTGATAGGTAGATACCACCGCTTTGAATTTTTCCAATGATACTCTCCCCAATATCCCATTATATGGGGACTCACAATCTATCACAACAAAATCAAGCATCTTACTATGGCTCTGCTCATTTCGCCTAAGGATCATCTTCAACGTTATCATACCCCCGGGCCTTACTTCCCTGCCATTGAAACCTGACAAGGTTCCCTTCATCATCCTCAAGTGTTCCTTTTTCAACCCCATTTTTTCAAATGTGCTCAGGAATAGGACTTCCGCCGAACTTCCCGTATCAACCTTGATCTTGCGCACCATAATCCCAGCAATGTCTGCCGCTATCACCAGTGGGTCGTCATGCGGCAACACCAGACCATTCAAATCTTCATCTCTAAAGGTGTTATTTTCTTCTACCTTTGATCTCTTCATCGGGGGATCCCCGCGACCTGCTCTGCGGTATCCCTGCCTGGCCTGGAGGTTTTCCCCTCTTGAGGCCAAGCCTCCTGTTATCATGTCAACCTCTACTTGGGCGCGTGCTGCCTGAGCTTGTCTCGGGCTTCTCTCCCTCTATCTTTCCTCCTGATTAACCCACCTGACATAGGCTTGTAGGTGCCCACGCTTGATCAGGGCTTCAATCTCATCTTTTAAGTTCCTGCAGGCCACAGTATTGTGCCCAAAATCTTTATGATACCTGTAATATTTCCCTTTGCCCTTACGACGCTCATTTTTTGTCTTCATTTTTGGCGGATCTGGGAGGTTCATCCGTGTTCGGATTTCAGCCAATATTTGAGATCTGGGTTTCATCAAAGAAGTATAGTTATTGAACCCCTGCCATCTAGGTGGTCCTCTTCTTTCCCTTCCCCTATGTTCTTGTCGGCCCTCTTCGGCCTTTCTTTCTTTCTGGGTTATATGAGCTTGACTACACTGCCCTTTTCTCCTAGGGTCTTTCTCTTTCTCTGCCATCACCACCTCTTCTACTTTGATATACTTCTCTGCCCTGGTCATTAATTCTGTCATATTTTGTGGAGTCTTCTTAGCTAAAGAAGCTTGGAGAAACTCGTTTGTTACCCATTTTGTGAATGCCTGTATCGTGAATTTCTGATCAAATTACGTACACTGTAGGATAGCCTCATTAAAATGGGTTGCATACTGTCGGAGAGTTTTTCCCCTCCTCTGCTTTAGACCAAGTAATGAGGCAGTATGATAAGTCGGCTTAATAGCCGAAGAAAATCTTCCTACAAATAATTCTACAAATCGTGCATAAGAATCAATTGATCCTTCTTTCAATTCATTGTACCACACTTTAGCCGCCTCCACTAAAGTTCTAGCAAAAACCCTACATACCCAGGCCTCTGGCAACTCCATGAACTCCATGAACTCCATCTTGTGCCTGAAAACTGCCAAGTGATCATTAGGGTCTCCATGCCCATCATAGGTGGGAAAATATGACAATTTGTATTGTGCGGGCTTCGAAACTTCGTTGATAGTACGATTGAATGGATTTGGGCCTTTGAAAGCTCCCGCAAACGAGACAATACAAGTAGTACTTTCTCTTTAGAAACTTTGAGAGGGGCCTCGCTCTGTTGTATCTGAGCCTTGTGAAGATCCTGTGGAGTTTATCGTCTTTTTGCATTGCCCTCCAGTATGAATATGCTGCACAGATTCTCTTGGGTTAGCTGTATTTCTGGTTTATTGGGTTTTTTGGCGTATGGGATTTTGCTGAGATACTTGACGTGGTTGGTTTTTTTAGAGGTGCTGTGCTGGTTGAAGTGTTGGGTTATTAATAGTTTTTTTTCAACTCCTTTAGTGTTTGTAGGATATATCTATGATCTACTGGCTGGTTAGTTTGTGGAACTTGCGTTGTAGCAGTAGGATATCGCCACCCTGGGTACCAAGTAGGTCATTGTGGATAGTTTTGCGGGTATGTAGGAAGATAGCTTGGGTATGGTTTTGTGTATAGATTGGTGTATGTGTTTGTGTATGGTGAATGATTTCCTATAGGTATTTCTACCCTTGGAGGCGGTAGATCAGTCTGTTTGAGGTTGGAGGTCTCTCTTGGACAAAATTGCACATTTGGTTATTCTACGGCCTCTTCTTCATGTACGCTTGCAACATTCTGACTCCAGGTAGTTACCATGGTGTAATCTTGTGAAATCTCAGTGGGGGACTTAGAATCTTCCCCACAGTAGGCGCCAACCTGTTAAGGTAGAAAAATGTCGAGTTGCAAGTGGCCTTCACGCATTACCTTGATGCTTGCAAAACAAAGAGAGCTTGACGAGTCTTGCCCGTATTAGCACTCCGATACTTAAATTAGTTTGGTGCTTTTGCAGAGAAAGAAATATATATGTGTGTATTAATGTGAGTATCAAATGTACCTACCCTTTCCTTGCTGAATCATCTGCCTTTTATAGTCACCATGACTTCTGATCCAAAAAAGAAGTCACATTTGCTGAGTCACAAAGGAGAAGTCGTCATTGTAGCTAAGTCAAAAGATTAAAGGTGCAGTAGTGGATCATCATTACAAGCATGGTGGAGAATTATTAAAGGACTAGTGGACAATTGTTTAAATGGACTAGTGGGAGATTAGCTGGAGTTTCCCTGAATTTATGGAGCAATGTTTACTAGTATCTCTTGGTTTGAGGTCTTAAAAAGCGACTTTCAGATGGCCTTATGCCTCGTCCGAGCTCATGAAATTTCTCAATGCATGATGACTGAGGTCCAGCTATTACTCCCGAAGGGTTGGATTAATTCGACTATCCGTCCAAGGTCTGCAGGACCTCGGAGAAAGTATATCCAAGGTTTGCAGACCTCGGACCTCAACGTCTGAGGTCCCTAGGACCTCGGACAAGATTATCAACCCTCGTTCGAGGCCTGTAGGACCTCGGACGAGGCCTCTCCCTTCTAATTGAGGGGTCAGTTCGCAAAATCGAGAAAATTCAAGGGTTTTACCCATATCAATCAACATGATGCTCTCATTCATAGAAGAATGCTTGTTTTGTGTAAATTCTAGAGCAAGCTTCAATGTACGTATAATGAAGATAAAAGTAACGATATGTATTGGCAAAAATACAAATACAAGATTACTCCTTGCTGCTAACCATAGGGAGGTTTGTTAAGAGTATCTGCTAAGAAGGACTCTATCATAATATGCCCCTGCAAGAGGGTGGTGCCATTCGCGACACCTATCTTGGACCGAAGAAGAATGAACCGTGGCCTAGACAAGGGCTTTGTAAGAGCATCAGCAAGTTGATTTTCTGTGGAAACATGAGACACTTCAAGTGAACCATCGGCAACTTTGTCACGCACGAAATGAAAATCTAATACCAAATGTTTCATTCTGAAGTGAAAAACAGGATTAGAACACAAATATGTCGCCTACAACATGTAAGGCCATCTCATATCCCTTATGTCTCTAAAACTGAGCTGAACAAAGAATTTTCATATTCTCTCAATACAAAACTTGATCTAAGATCTAACTCTAGAAACACAGCTTCTGGCGGTACAGTACACAGTATAAGATATTTCTGTCTCTCTCACACAATCACTTACTGGTTCAAAAACATATACAAAAATAATCCTATGCTACAATCCTGCGTTCCGCCGGGTGCATCAAGAGTCCTCACAGACGCTTGCAATATATCCCTGAATCCATATATCTTCTCCTTTCTTGTTTGATTTTTTTGTCTCTCATATTTGTATGTGTTTCTATATTTCTGCCCAGGTATATGGTAAGGTCAACATGATTGATAGATGCAAGAGGTTAGAAGCTGAACAAAGATAAAGGTAAAAGATTGTATAGACAAAGAATATGATTAGCGGAGAGCTTTTATTATTATTATTCTTTTTGTGTCATAAGAGCTTTTGTTACTCTTTTCAACACTTTCTCCTTCTTTTATGTCATATTAGATGTTCTTAGAGAATGCTGTTTGTCTTTTTGATTTTTGGTTTCTTTCACCAGAAAATTTGCTCCTTTTAACAAATCAGTGTTAGAAACTCTCAACCAAAATGAGCAAAATGTTCATTTATCATAATCTGTTGATTTCATTTTTAATTTTTCTGTGTCATTTTATATTTCTCTTTTTATTTCTCTTTTGTCTTTGGAGAAACTATCATTACCTCGTTCAAATGCAATACAGGTGAATAAGTTGCAAACTTGTCTAGCTTTAGAGCTCGCTCAGCGAGTCCTGTCATCACAATGTTCAATTTCTTCAGGCAAGGTAGAACTTATGCAAGATTACCCGACGTTGTACCTCTGGTAGTTAGGGAAGAAGGGCGACGACACCGTATCTGCAGATTTGCTGGACCTAACGAAATAGAGTTACTAAAATGTGGCTGAGAATAGAAGAGCACAAGAGTATCAGTGGTTAATCAAGAGAACTTTTCACTATGTTATTATTGAATCCGATTGCTTTGAAGTAATTATAATGAATTTCACTCGCCATCTATCTCTAGCTAGACCATTAAAACTTTTAGAAAGATGCAACCTTAATGGGGTAAGTTTTGGATCCTTCAAACTTGAATTTGTTTTGGTCTTCTATATGTAGCTAAGTTTGCATTTTCTGACATGGAAAAAGGAATAAAAGGTGTTACAAAATAAATTTAACTAACTTTCTATTTACATTTTATTTATTTTAACGATCCATCGGTATATTTTAATTTTTAATAATATAATAATATTCTATGTCATAAATTATTTTCATCATAACCAGCTAAGATAACTATTGATGAATTACTACAATGTAAAATCACTTGAATAATATGATATTATCGACATATTCAAAGATTCTTTAAGAGAAATAAAAAAAAGAAAAAAGAAAAAAAGTAAATGTTTCCTTGCAATATCCTAGAGGACTTAATTTTCATTGATTTTTCTTTCAAATCTTTTGATCTATCTTTATTCTCCGCTATACTAGTATGAAAAATTGGGCTAAATAAATTGAGCCAAAAAAGATAATAAATCGGTTGGGTTAAAGTAATAAGTCATATCTAACACATATTGAAGGCCCAAGATGTTCAACCCAGCACGGCCCAAATCAAGCCTAACGGGCATGACCTATTCAAACACATGTCAACTAACCTCCTAAAGATCATGGACCACGATTCACTCCACAATCCATGAACTAACATCCCTACTAAAGGGGATGTAAATTAGTGCAACAACATATATGTTTATCTATATGTAGATGACAACCCTACAATCAAAACCAATAACAAAATAAGTGCGTATTTAGATAACTATCAACTACTAAATCTCCATAAGCCATCCGTCCAACATATGTAAAGAACTACGTCAATGGGAGACATAATATGAATGTCGTTTATATCTTGTATATGAGCTTAAGTAATAATCTGCTTTTGAGTTTTAGGCATAGTTGATATCAGCCCGAGACACGAAAGTTGTGTGTCTGGGATTCAGGGATTTGGATCTGGGTAAGAACAACATACATGCCTACTAACAAATATAGCAATGAATCTCCTTAATCTCCATAAGCCATCCATCCAAAATTACACATGTAACATCTTTTATTAGTGAAAGACATAATATACATGTAATCTTCGATAAGTTGTATCGTGAACTTAAGTTATAACTCATTTTAACCCTTTGAGTTTCAAGCATAGTAAATGTTAGCCCAAGACAGAGGCTCTCTCTCACGTGCCCGAGGTCCGGGGTTCTTGGTTCTAGCGTTCTAGATCTGACCGTGACAACATACATGCCTACTAACAAACATAGCAATGAATCTCCATAAGTTGTATTGTGAACTTAAGTAATAAGTCGTTTTTACTTTTTTAGTCTAAGGCATAGTAAATGTTAGCCCAAGAACTCTCTCTCACGTGCCCGGGGTTCAAGGTTCTAGTTTCTAGATCTGGCCGTCACAACATGCCTAAAGTTGGTATCAATTCGCATGTCAGGGTTCTAGGCTTTTCGAGTTTTGGGCATAGTTGATATTAGCCCACGACAATACTATAGTGTGTTTGGAGTTTAGGATTTAGGGTTTTAGATCCAGGCACGGCAACATACATGACTACTAACCAAAACAACAATGCGGGCGTCATTTTATCTCTTTATACATCTTATAAATTCGATTCACATAACCCCAAAATGAGATCTACATATTACATCACTAGACATTACAAAAACACTATGAGATCTAAATGAATAGGCTCAACATAGAATAGAGTTTGGGACCCTCACTAGAGTGACCAACCCAATCCAGGGTCTTTTTGGATTGAAGGGAATGTGGGCAAAGGGAGGTAAGTGGAGAGATTTATAAGTTCTCTCCTTTGTTTACTTTGGAAGCTTTCCAAAAGGGAAGGAAGTGGCGGGGTCAAAGCAACCCTTCCCAAATTCACTTTTTCTTTCCCTCCAATTTGGAATAAAATGGAGGGAAGGGAGAGTCTATATCCTCTATAAAGGTCATTTACACAAAATTTATCACTCCTTCCATATTTTTTTTAATACAAACAAAAGACACTCATAATCCTTTATATATGATAATCTCATTTCCTCAAAATTTTTAATTCAAACATAACTTAATCCTCTCATCTCATTTTCTTTATGATTATATCATTTCCTCTTCTTCATTAAACTCTCTCCCCTCAATCCAAACACATTGGAGTATATATCAGAAAAGAGAGAATGCCATTTTCCTCTATGAGTTTGTACCTGTGGGATTTGGATCCTGGGTCGCCCTAGATGGGCTGACCCAACCCATTTGACCCAAGTGTGGGAAGTTGGGTAACTTCCCATCACTGGGCATTTAAGTCCAATAACTAATAGAATAACGCACGTTCTATTAGTATCAGACACAAGAAACAGAAGTAAAATACTCTCTTAAAAAGTATATCTACATAAAAGATATTTAGGCTGTGAATTTATCAGAGCACAAGACTGTATTGTGCACTTCAATTCACGACACACGCAGTGGAACAAGCACATTCAACGATCAAACATATTACGCTACATAAAAGGTTAGTATTCTTTTATGGCATTAAACAGTATATGAAGATACTGTATTTAGTATTAAAGTTATTCATTGGTATCAGAGCCATAGATGTTTGTTCTATGTTGTATATATGTGTATATGCATATAAATTGATGAATTATCGCGATTTGAGTATTTTTTAACGTATTAATTGTGAATTTACGTTTCTGAAAAGTATCATAATTTTGTGTATTTTGGTACTGATTTAAATTGCTCGTCGCAAGGATTCTAATGGCATAGATTTCGTAATTTTTAGTTAAGTAATGAATTAATTACAAATTTTTAAAGTTTGAATGTAAAAAAATTGTTTAGTACTTTTTTCTGCGTTTTTGCTACTGTTTTGGCCTTTATTATGTCCGTATCATACTTAAAAAAATGTGTACTTGGCACTATTAGAAAAGACTCGTCGAGAGCTTTTCATAGACATGTGATACGTTAACTTTGGCCTTATAACGAATTAGATATGATTTTTTGAAGATTTTAGTGAAAATCTTATTTTTAATCATTAGTGCGTGTTCTTGGTGTTTGTGCGTGCGTGCGTCAGTTTTTCTCTCAATCAATAGTGGGGCTGAACATGGGGACACGTGGCATAGTGGGAGTGGTGCCACATGGCCACGTTTTGGTGGTTTTATAGTTTAATAATTAGTTTATTATTTCTATTTAATTTTTGAATTTTGTATTTCAAAAATTTAAAATAATTTAACTGTTTTATTAACCTCCCACAACCGGCGCCACGTAGCACAATAGGGCCTTGCCACATGGTGTCATATGTGCCCCATGTGTCACCGCCTTGTGGTGACACGTGGCTGTCGCTGCCACGTGGCCACCGCTCCGGCCGGAGGCAGCGGTCCGACCGGCCCGTCAAAAAAAAAAAATACACATTAGTTGTGTTATTTTTGTTTTGGCTCTATATCTATGTGATATTTACTCCATGAACCCTATGTACACAAAACTTTGTGATATTTGTGATTTAGCCCCAATGTTATCTATTTGGGCATTTTATCTTTGTGATATGCTTATTTAGGATTCTTAATTTTAAAATTAGGTCACAAAACTTAGATTAAACTCTATTGAGTCTTAAAAATTTTAAATAATTTCTAATTGTGGTATGAATTTGTGTAATTTACGTTGTAAAACATCATTTTAGGAATGAAATTTAATGAAATTTCAAATGACCACCTAGAAAATTATGTAATTATTTTGTTTTACAACTAATTGCATGAAATTTATGTAATTTCATTGCGATAAATAAAATTTATGTAATTTTATTATAATTGTTGGTATGTACAACATTCAATGTGCTATGTGCATTAATCTCTTTAAGAATTTAATCTAGGAAGTTTTCGTGTCTTATTTTTAAACCAGGACTTTTGTAGTCATAATCACATGGCGAGAGTTAGACACACTGCAAGGAAGTTTGTTGCGGCGGCATATATTAATAGATTTCATCGTGGTCCCGGTTGTAATTGTAGACATCGTCTCCTAACTAAGTACATGAGTCTACAATTCACTGATAAGAAGACTTTTCGTGAGCACCTTAATGAATTTAAAGACTTTGTTCTTGAAATGCGCATTAAAAAAAAAGTTCCATCTACCTTGGAGGAGGAAATTAAGGGATTGCTAAACTCTCTTCCTAGCATGTATGACCATGTAAAAAATAAGATCAACGAGTCGGGAGTGTCTTTTGAGGATGCTCTATGTGAGATAGAACAATTTGAGAAAAAAAGAGTACTTCAAGGGGTTAGACGCACTGCTTGTTTGTCTCTGTTTCCTAACATGTCCAAAGCTAAGGGAACTCGTAGAGACTCTTTTCTCATTAATCGGTTTGCTCCGAAAATAGTTAAGGACTATGAGATAACTTATGAATCAGATCAAACCAGATATGGGTGTTAGGATGATGAAGAGAATGCATAATATGTCTTACATTCTATTGTTGAACTTTTATGTTTATTAATTTCCGCTATCATCGTTCTTTTTCATATGTAAACAGTGCTGTTTATATATAGATATATATCTATTTCCTTACTTGATCATTTTTTTAATTCTTTTAATAATGTTGTTAAGAGAATATTCTATCTAAGTGGGAGTTCTATAAATGCTAAACTTAGTGATTAACATTTAGAGCTTACTTTTCATAAAAATATGAATTTGGGTAATTCAATTTTTTTTGGAAATATAGTTTTTGCTAGAATGAGTTTAATTGTATTTTTAAGACACATGAACTATAGAGGATGACAGATCGTACTACGATCTGTTGATTTTATGTCTTGTGTCTTTTCAATACAATTTAATACTCGATCGAACAAAATTACTTAGTGTATGTATGTGCTAAGTATCTCTTATTACTGTCTATGTAGAGTTACAAATGGCATCGAAAAATATCATAGCATATCTTAATAAGGGTGACAAGTTGAATGGGGACAACTATGATGTGTGGCATCGTAAGGTCCATTACATTCTAGAAGAACAAGAAGTAATTGAAACCCTTAACCATGTAATGAATGAACCCGAGATTGGTATTGGAGCTCAGTATCGAAGGGATATGGATGCTTATCAGATCTGGAAGAAAAAGAATGCGACTGCTCGCATTACATTGTTAAGTACAATGCATGATGATCTGATTGCTGAATTCGAGGCTTACCCTACCGCTGAGGGCATGTGGATAGACCTAAAAGAGAAGTTCGGTGGAACTTCTGTGTCAAAACTACGTCGGCTTACTATCAAATTTGACACCGATAAAAAAAAACCTAATGTCAGCATGAGGCAACACATTAGGGAAATGTCAAATATGATACGAGCAACAGGTGCAAGCTGTTATTTGATCTCTCCCTGCTAGTTGGGAACACATGATTGTTAATATGACACACAATGAGAGCGTGAAAACGCTTGAGGACATTGCGCGCCACCTAGAGCTCGAAGAAGAGCGTCTCTTTGCTATCAAGGCCACTGGACAAGCCTATGTGGCTGAATCCAGCAAGTCATCTGGCTCTAAACGCAAAAGAGGCAAACAATCTGGTGAGAAGGGGAAGGGTAAGCAAAACAAGCAAGGCAAGAAGGAGAAGAAGAAAGGCAAACGCAATGGGAAGAAGAACATTGCAAAAATTAAGTGCTATAATTGCCGAAAGAAGGGTCACTACGCTCGGGATTGCCCTGAGCCCAAGACCCAGGTAATGCGTTTTACCAAACCTTCTTGTAATGCATATGTTTCTAGTTGTGTGTTACTGATTGAATATTTACCTATGTAGACTCTTGACTCAACAGCGTATGTGGAATACCGACGTGTTCCGGCTGAGTCCTGATGGATATACGTTGGCAATAACACTAGGGTCGAAGTTAAAGGCATTGGCACTTGCAAACTTCAGTTGCGTGGCGGCCGTACCCTCCTTCTCCATGATGTCCTCTATGCTCTGGACTTTAAACAGAATCTGGTCTCCGTATTAGTCCTCTTGCGTTTGGGTTTTCAAATTTACATGTCTGGTGTTTCAGTTGAACTACTTTTTAATTCTATTTCTTTTGGTTTTGGATACCTGTTGGATGATTTTTTAGTTTTGGATATCGAACATATTAGTTATGGTTTTAATGATGAATGCTTTCCATATTATACATCTTCTAACACTATAGATGTAGATGTGAATGTATGGCATAGCAGGTTAGGGCATATTGGAAAAAATCGTATGAATAGACTGGCTAGAGAAGGTCTTTTGGGACCACTAGCGAAAGTCAACTTGCCCGTTTGTAAAAGTTTTCTTGCTGGTAAATCCACTAGAAAACCATTTGGCAAAGGCTTACGAGCAGAATTTTCATTACAGTTAATCCATTATGACATATGTGGTCCAATGAATATTAGGGCAAGGCATGGAGCCTCTTACTTCTTCACTTTTATAGATGATTTTACTAGATATGGTCATGTCTATCTGATATCACATAAATCTGATGCATTAGATTGTTTTAAAAAATATGTGAGTTTGGTAGAAAATCAGTTAGACAAGAAAGTAAAATCATTACGAACCGACTGTGGTCGAGAATATCTCTCTGATCAGTTCAGAAGTATATGTGATGAAAAAGGTATAGCTAGACAGCTTACTATCCCTAGAACTCCGCAACAGAATGGTGTTGCAGAAAGAAGGAATAGAACCTTACTTGACATGGTTAGGTCTATGATGGCTCAAGCTAATCTTCCTATTTCGTATTGGGGTGATACATTACTAACAGGCATATATGTACTTAACCGTGTGCCCACTAAGTCAGTCAATTCCACTCCTTATGAGTTATGGACAGGTAGACGACCTGAACTTTATAACTTACGGCCCTAGGGGGTAACTGCTTATGTTCATGATAGTTTCCATAGGCATGGCAAATTGGGACCGAGAGGAAAAAAGTGTATTTTCATTCGTTATTGTGAACACTCCAAGGGATATGTTTTCATTAGAGAACAAGCAGATGAGAGTGTATCCAAAATTGAATCTCGTGATGTAACATTCTTGGAAATAGAATTCCTACGTCGGGGTGAAGTAGATAAGGATGTTCAGTTAATTGAATTGAATAACCCTGACAATCCTATTACTTCCACATCATCAGTTGGAATAGAGGTAGTGTTTCCATTCCCTGATCCAAGTGGGAGAAATACTCTGGTTAGTCATTTTGAATCTGAATCAGTTTCAGAACCGGTTAGTGGATCTAGCTCATTCCATACCCCTACACGGAAAAGTAACCGCCAAAGCATTCCTCGACGTCGTTTTGAGATTGAAGGGGAATTTTTAATGGTTACCACTCAGGATGATGATGAGCCAAAAAATGTGTCTGAAGCACTCTCATCCTCTGCACGAGAAAGTTGTATTAAAGCAATAGAAGAAGAAATGGATTCCATGAAGAAAAATCAAGTCTGGGTACTGGTTGATCTTCCGCCTAAAGGAGAGCTATTAGGAACAAGTGGGTTCTCAAAATTAAATGAAAGGCAGATGGATCCATTGAGAGATACAAAGCTCGCCTAGTGGCTAAGGGCTATACCTAGATGAAGGGTATAGATTATGAGGAAACCTTCTCTCCGGTGGTTAGGTTTGCCTCAATCCAACTAATTTTAGCCATAGTCGCTCATCAAGACCTGGAATTACATCAGATGGATCTAAAATCGGCATTTCTCAATGGAGAACTGGATGAAGAGATCTACATGCAACAACCTGTAAGGTTCATAGAAAAAGTTCAGGAGAACAAAGTGTGCAAGCTCCAAAGATCTATTTACGGGTTGAAGCAATCATCCAGACAGTGGTATCTAAGGTTCCATCGAGAAATCATTTCGTATGGTTTTGTTATGGTTCAAGAAGACCACTGTGTATATGTCAAGAGGTCTCAGAATAGATATGTAATTCTATCTTTGTATGTTGACGATATTTTATTGGCTGGGAATAGTAAGGATTATATAATCACCGTTAAAAAGTGGTTATATTCAACTTTCGAGATGAAAGATATGGGTGAGGCAGCATATGTACTTGGAGTCAAGATTCAGAGGGATCGATCAAAAAGACTTCTTGCTTTGTCGCAAGAATCTTACATCAAGAAAGTTCTTGAACGATTCCAAATGCATAACTGCAAACCTATTGACACTCCTATAGCCAAAGGTGAAAGCCTGAACCCAGGGATGTGTCCCAAAACTCCAGAAGAGATAGAAGACATGAATATTGTTCTTTATGCTAGTGCTATAGGTAGCATGATGTATGCCATGTTATGTACAAGGCTGGATATATGCTTTGTCGTGGGATTGGTAAGTCATTATTAATCCAACCCTGGACGAGCTCATTGGCAAGTTGTTAAGAGGATTCTGAGATATTTGAAGGGCATTTTGGATTATTGCTTATGCTATCAAGGAGTTGACTTAAATCTGAAGGGATTTACAAACGCTGACTGGGGTGGTGATCCAGATGAGCGTAAATCAACTTCTAGATATGCCTTCTTGCTGAATAGTGGGGCTATTTCTTGGTGTAGCAAGAAGCAAACCTACATAGCATTATCTACCATGAAGGCTGAGTTTATGGCTTGCTTAGCGGCTGTACAAGAAGCGGTATGGCTTAAAAGGTTCATGTTGGATTTAGGAGTATTCACAAATGCTGAAAAACCTGTGACAGTCTATTGTGATAATCAAACAGCCATTGCCTACACGAAGGATCCAAAATACCATGGCAAGACAAAACACATAGACATTAAGTATAATTTTGTAAGAGATATGCTGTCAAAGAAAGAAGTGATCATTGAACATATCTCTACGCATGAGATGGTAGCCGACCCACCCACTCACTAAGCCAATTCCTAGAGATATATATTTGTCTCATGTAAAATCTCCAGGATTGCGCAGAATTTGATGTATGTTCCATATGTTGTAAAATGATCACTTATGTACTCATACAATTGTGTATTTCAGATGCCAAATAAATAAATAAATGAAATATTTTGATACACTTAAGTAGTGTTAAATCTTTGTGATATATATGAATGAGACTGTGTAAGCACTTAAGTAGTGTTAGATATTTGTGATATATGTAAATTAGATTGTGTATGAGTATGTTAACACATAGGATTAACATCGAATTGTATGTCGACAGGTTAGAGAGATTGGCTTTCTCACACGAGCAATCGCCTCTGGCGCAATGTGAGCGTGCAGAGATGAGACAATATAGGTTAGTTAGTATTTGTTGAAAATACTATACTTATATCAGTGTCGCTTTGAAAATTGGTCAGGGATTAGTTCTAACAACAATTATTAAGATGAGACCTCTTATTGTATGTGTTACACTTAACATTAATATGAGATCGATATGGATTCTCACAATCCATACAACCTGTATATAGCCAGATATGAAACTTCGATTACTGTGAGTATTAAGTTCGAGGATTTAGGTTAGTTATTTGAGTGATAACTAAATCAGAATCTGTACGGTGTTAGAATTAAATAAAGACGTACTCCCTTTTCTAAAGGAAGTCACACCGTAACACACATTTCATACCGTGTGTGCTCTAGTGACTATATAAGAAAATTGATGAATGAATCCCTGCTTCATCACTGTGTGAGACCATGAAGCAATAAATGCTTCTTTTAATATACCCTTTATGACCTACGCTCATATTCTTATAAGTCAAGTTTAATGTTAGCTACTTTGGTATGTTGTCTAAAGATTACGTAAGATTCGATCATATGGGACATGTCCGGGAAAGCAATTAACTTGATTTAAAGGGGTATTGAGTGAAGGGAAGATTGTTTCACATCAAGCGCTACATGTGTTCATTGGTCGACCAGTTATATAATCTATGTGATTGAACAATCTTTGTGATCAAATATAACTATGAATACATGATTGAGATTTTAAAGGTCATGCATAGCCTAAGAGGGATTAGGTGTGCACTGACTGATATGAACTTAATTTGGTCTAGGGTATAATGAGACTCTATATTCTTTTGAAGATAGTGGCTCCCATGTTATCCTTAACAGGTGCATGGTCTTTGAGCCTCTACTTGTTGTGTGCTCGCGAGTCGCACAATCTATTTACCTGTATGGAGTTTGATTATGCTTTGAAATCAGTTTCTTGAAAGATAATGGTGGATATTGTTCTGCCCATCTTGTGCGAGTGGGAGATGTTAGATTTGGATTCTGGGTCGCCCTAGATGGGCTGACCCAACCCATTAGACCCAAGTGTGGGAAGTTGGGTAACTTCCCATCACTGGGTATTTAAGTCCAATAACTAATAGAACAACGTACGTTCTATTAGTATCAGACACAAGAAACAGAAGTAAAATACTATCTTAAAAAGCATATCTACATAAAAGATATTTAGGCTGTGAATTTATCAAAGCACAAGACTGTATTGTGCACTTCAATTCACGACACACGTAGTGGAACAAGCACATTCAACGATCAAACATATTACACTATATAAAAGGTTAGTATTCTTTTATGACATTAAACAGTGTATGAAGATACTATATTTAGTATTAAAGTTCTTCAGTACCTAAATCCCAAACTCCTCCACTAGGTTTTAGGTTTGCCCACCTTCCACCATGACATCAAATTTAATTTAGATATATATATATATATATATATATATATGTATAAAAAAAGGATAGATTTTAAAGTAAATATTATTTTTCTTTAATTTCGTGCATAAGACAAATATTGTAGAATAAGCCATTTTTATCTATTTTTTATTTTTTAAATTAAATTTTTATGATTTTCTATTTGAATGTAGACCTTTCTATTGAATGATTTTTTTTTATCAAATTATTTTGTCTATTATTTTATTTTTTGTTTCTTTTGCCTTTGTTTTGAAATATAAAAAGTTGAAAATGACTTTCAACATAAGGCTTTGTTTGACAAAGTTTGATGTTAAAGGGTAATATGGGTAAAACTAAAACCTCTAGGCTAAAATTCATGGGAAAAATGGCATTCTCTCATATAATGTAAAGCATTATTTGTGTTCCTTGACCAATCATAAGGGGAAAGCAAATACAATGGGCACGTATAAGCACTTGATTGTTTGGTAAAAGAAGCGCTTAAATTTTGTAGGTGTCATTTTTTGTGGTATGAAAAGCTCAAGGCCACCTTTTTTTTTCATAAATTTGAATGTTTTTAAAGAAATTTGCAATAACGCCATATTGTCTAAATTTGAGAAAGAGGAGCATATTTTTGAATGTTTCTTTTATGAGTCTCGTAAAAATACTTTGAATAGCAATTGCTATATATTCCAACAATTGACAAAATAAATGAATAGATCAATATGAATAATGACGTAATTCCACGCTGAAATACATTCATTTAAACAGAAAATATAAGATTATCAAATAAAGTACAGGAACAAAAATAGAAAATATCATCAATAAAAAAGTTCAAACATATTAGGGTTTACAACATATGAAATTAGCATATTTCAATCACAACAAAGACAATATGCCTTACTCTCTCTGACGACAGGGCGAGAGTAACGTTTTACAGATAAGGAACCACACCGGGCACATTCCTCTTTATTTTATACAAATTAAACAAATTTATTAAGGCAACACGACACACACACAGAGATTCTAATACGTTACAAATAAGGAAGCACGCAATGTTCTTTGCTCTTTCTTTTACACAACAATTTTCTTCAGGCAGATGCAAATGATGGTAGCTCTCAGATTCATCCCTGACAGCATGACTATAGATACCAAGGTGGGTTTGGATTGAGTGAAAGCTTTCCAGTGAATCCTCCGAGTTCTATATACTCATGCATGATAGCTTCAGGATATGAGTGTCGCCAAGTAGCAATTTTTTCCTGTGGATCGGAGCCAAATTTCATAATCATTAGTTATCAATGCCGTCAACAAGGTGATTTAAGAACCAGACAAGCTCGGAAGTATCACATTAATTGAAGAAGAAAATGAAACAAGGATTCACATATGGAGCACAAGTTGTCCAAGGTCAAGCTTCTCTCCCCGGCAATAGTTTTTGTTCGATATAATGAAGAAGTTTCTGTATAAGCATGCACATTGTGCTTTTCTGATATCTTGGCTTTACATAGAGGTTTCAAAATATCTTGAATGACTAATAATCTAATACTATTTGTAATTGGGTAAATACTTCTTGTATTATTTTTCTAATGTACAGTTTTTAGATTTGTTTTAATGGTCAATTTTTTGTAATAGATAGGTAATTTTAGTGGATAAATTTTAATAATTCCTTTTTTATTTATTTGGCTAGGTAATTTTTTTTTTTTTTTGGCTAAAGATATTCCTATTATAAGATCTATTAATGAATTCTATTTGAGAAGGAGAGACAAATTCGATTTTATTAATTGAACTGGTAAACTTTAATTTACATAATCCTATTGTTAGTGGCAAATAATTTTAAGAGTGTGCGGGGGGGGGGGGGGGGGGGGGGGGGGGGGGGAGGAGGATCAAGATTATAGATAAGTATTGCTATTTAAATGTTTCTACAACCTATAAAAACCTCTTTGAGACAACCTATGATCTGTGGGTGCGTGAACAGAGTGTATGTGCTTTCCTTACCCTCCATCTCATTTTCTTGATTATTTTGGGATATTTTGTTGATTTTTGGTGTTTTTGCTATGATGATTTTGGATAATAGGTTTTGATTATTAAGTCATACATATCGGACTAAGATGTAATTGAAGAATGCATGAAAGAGATTCTTATATAGACTTAATATTTCCTGTATTTTCCATTTGGATCCTATTAAATCCTAAGTTGAAGCTTTGTGTCAATGTGCAGTAGGATTTGTTTGTCTGGATGAAGGAGCAAGAGATTGATGTCGTATTATCTTTTGATTCCTCTGTATCCATGGTATGTCTTTAATGTGGAACCGATCCACACCAACTCTTCCTTTTTTATACACATTAATTGATATATGCTTTTTGTGATCACTCTCCTTTACATCTCCTTCATGCGATTTGTATGACAGCTACATAAGATTACTGTCTAATCTTCTGCGACTAGCAGGTATATCAAGCCACTGGGAAAATTAGTTCCAGCTCTCCAGAATAGCCCTTGCCGATTTGCCCGAATCCTTCTACCTGTAAGCTACTATGTTGGTTATATTTCTTTTGAGGTTTTAGATTTGTTTTAAATGTCCATATATATGAATTGTTGCATTTATGTTACTTTATGATGCTTCAATACGCAAATATGATTTTCAGAGCAGAAGATAGAACCTAGGTAGTCCTTTATAATTTCCATATGTTAAAGTGCTATGATTGATTCAGAACGAACTAAGCTTCTGATGGCAGTTCTCTAATTGTGAGGTGTTTTAGACATTACAAACTTATGAGCTTATATTGGTAATGAAACAACAGTTGTCCTAAGCAGTAGAATTTGGAAGTTCTACATACTTCCTTTATCGTAATTTATTGTGTGTTAAAGTTTTTCAATGAAATGAAACATCCAGAAATCTTTTGGCATTGTTTCTCTGCAATTTTAGCTTTAGTGCTGGATGGTTATTATTTCATTGTGAAAGATAGTGCTCAATAATTATTGAATGACCAGCATAATTAACGATGAATATAGTGATTTAAACAGTTAGATACAATTGGAAGCACAAATCCATGATCTTTTTGATGATATATCTTCATTTTGAATTCTTGAATTTAGTTTTTAAGTATAGTTCTGGCTCCCGAATGCTTGCAGCAGTGTAGAGACTTGTCCTTTTGCTCCCTCTCTGAATATTTACAGAGTTGGTCCTTCCTGCTACGTGGACTATTACTATACTTTAAAACTAAATTCAAGATGTGGTGAGTCGGAGTTTTAGAGGCTCTATTTTGCAGAATGTGATAGTTGTATATAATGTGAATCATATCTTATTGATTTGTATATTATCTTTTATGTGTTTGAAAACATGCAGTATGGTTATGTAGTCTGACT
Organism: Ehretia macrophylla; assembly: GCA_037974665.1. Taxonomy (NCBI): domain Eukaryota; kingdom Viridiplantae; phylum Streptophyta; class Magnoliopsida; order Boraginales; family Ehretiaceae; genus Ehretia; species Ehretia macrophylla. The sequence continues at coordinate 100,921,175 of CM075764.1, read as the reverse complement.
TGAGGGAGTTGAGTTATTTGTGATTTGAACATGGTTGGCACATCTTATGAATGCTTTTATAGTCAAGGTGGGTTCCTTTGCCTTCTGTTGATACGTTGCGAAAACTGAAGATTTCCTTTTCTCGGTGTTTTTTATGTGTGGTTGATAGGGAGGCATGTACATCTGCTCCTATTGCGAAAGAGCAAGTCAATGAAGTTTCTCTTACTATTGCAAGATTCATCATTGCCTGTTCTGCGTATCAAATTCGTTTGTCTCCTGACAAGTGTACTGACCCTCACATGAATGATTTTTTGTATGAATTTTTGTAGCTGTTACCTGAACTTTTTTCATGAATTTGGTGTTGATTTGAAATTTTGCTGTTATATCTGTTTGTAAAAGGTTTAAGGATCAAATAATGTTCTTAATGCTCCCATGCGAGGAGTGGCTCTGATGCTGGCGGCTGTGGGGAAACTGCAGTTTTCCTCTGACCAATTGACAACTCTCCATCCAGATTTTCTTCTTCTTTGTTTGCTGGCTAAGTGTTATAAAACTAGTCTCTCTGTTTTGGAGGATGACATATTTGAGGTTGATCAAGCAAGGGATTTTTTTCCTCTGTTGTTATTATGGGTGAGCATTTCAGCTCTAACTACTTTGGCCAGATTGTTGTTAGATCCCTAGCAGCTTTATGCTACAGTTTGCTGCTTTCGTCCAGTTCGATGAATTTATATTTTCAAGAATTATATAATGAAGTGTTATATACACCAGCATTGGCTACTTAATTGAGTCGATATTAGATAATGTTGGCTACTTAATTGAGTCGATGTTAGATAATGTTTCCCATTAAACTAAGTGTGGTGATTTTTCTTTATTACAGTGGTCTTTGATACATAATTGTTAAATAGTATAATGCAGCTTTCCAACAAGTTCTTCAATTTGAATGCTTCCCATTCTAGCTAAGCAGTTTTTTGTGGCTTTATCAGATCCTTTTAATTTTAGGATACTATATCATGATTCTGCTGGCTTGTAGTTATATTGCCATAAACTTGCTGGCCGTGCATTAGCAATGTACTTTACTGTTCTCTTTTCATGTTCAATATGATTGTAGGGGCATGATTTGCATAGGATCGAAATTGTCTGGCGAACTTCAAATATCTATTTACCACTAAACAATATGATTAACATTCAAACATAATTATCTTTGAGAATTTTGATATTTACTTTTTAGTTTAAATCAAAATTTAGACAATAGTACTATAGAGTGTATTCATAGTAAAGGTGGAAAATCTAGCGGCTTTGGCCAGAGGACTATAGTTAATCTTATATGAAGTTCCTTTCAGTTTAGCAAATAGTTAATATAGTGAGCTCTGTACTTTTCATATCCGAAAATATTATCACATTCACGCATCATGTGCTGGATATGGATTGGCATTATGTTGTCTATCCACAACACAATAACAAAGAGTTTCAGGAAAAGGAACCACTTAGAAAAAGGACTGAGCAGGCTTGGATTTGAAGAAGATTTTTACTTGAAACAATTATAGTTAACTACATCATAATCTGTTATATGCTAAAAAGAATAAATAGTTAGGCACAATCCCCCTTCATTCTGAGGGGCAGTTTCCATGTTTTCCCAGAAATAATCATGGAAATGAGTATTTCAGGCTTTAGTCATCTTAAGCATGTATAGAATACAACTTATGAGACTAAAGAAACAAATACTACGTAGACTGTACAGCCTCCAGAAGTATCCATTCACAGTCCTAAATTCCAATGTAGTGTCTGACAGGTTAGTAAATAATCAAATGGCCTGAAATGCTTTTTATGTTAAAAATGAGGTATGTATGAGATTGGAAACTCTAAGAGAGAAGTAGACATCATCTATGAACTCTTTCCGATCTACTTCTATTGATGAACAAAATGTATTTCGGGGGAAAAGAAGTTACGACTATATAGGCTTAGATATCCGGTTATCCTTATTTCCTTCTAAATATTTTGGTAGGTTGCGAAAGCCATGCTTCCTAAATTGATTGTAGAAATGAAATTAATTTCATTTTCTTTCTCTTGAATGAAATTGATGCCTAACACTGTTCTTTATTATCTTTAGGATGATTTTGAGTGTTGTCGACTGAGGAGCTATCTGGAGTTGGTGACCTTATTGAGTGTACGTGCTATGCTGAATTTTCTTCTGATTGTCTATTTAGATTCAACATTTTAAACTCCGTATGATTCCATGTTGGTTTACCATCTGAAATGTGAATGATAAACACGTGTCGCATGTACATTTTTCAAACTTGCTAACTCAGATGATCCCTGCTTTGTGTCGCAGTGTATATCTTCAAATTATAAGTTGTGAATTCTATTTTCTAGGCCATATTAAAACTATAAATTTGCATCTGTTTACATTTTTCTAAAGCCTGCATCTGTTTACATTTATATGGGAGTTACTCAAAATTGACCTTTTGAAAGTTCCACAACCTTTTAAAGTAAAAATCTCTGGCTAATATGCTCATATGGAAGTGCCCAATTTTTTAAGGATCTTTAGTATTTGGCTATTGAATTTAAGTTTAAAGAAATAAACACCTTAATCTAATCTCTATTATGCTTGAGCACTCTGAGTATAAGTTGGTTATTTTATGAGGACTTGTAAGTTAACTGATATTGTTGTAATTCTTCTTGGCAAAATCTGGTATGATTTTTCGTTTTGGTTAATAACGCTCGTTGTTATTATTGTCTTTATTGTTGATCCTTCAATCACATCTGAAATTTACTTGGAACTAATAAAAACTATTGAAATTTAACACAATCATGCATCCTACAATTGGGGTGGACCAACAAGAAGATTATCATTCCAGTTTTACTTTTTTCCTTTGGATTTATATCCAGAAGAAAAATTGTTACTATTTATGTGCAGGCAAATCAATTCCTGAACTCCAGAATGAAAGAATAGGAAGCATTATGATGAATAAGAGAGTTTAATAGTGGTTGCATAGAATGAATGAACCAGGTCGTGTTACAAGTAAACAAAGAGGAGGATAGTAAGTAATCTGCATATAGTATAGATATCCCTCATTAGGTTTTTGTAGCCTTTGGTGTGACTTCCATATGGAATTGCTCTGTGCATCTTGTAAAGTTTTCAGTTTTCCATGGGGATCCAATAATATTGACCATACCATTCTAATGAATTGTCCTTTATGATTGATTTTATCAACTGGTGTATCTTCTTACTGGGACTCCTTTTCAATTTTCAGTTTGTTTTAAAAATGTAATCATAATTAAAAAGCTTGCAACCAACAATGTATATATATCATTTAATAATTTTATTTATGATATTTTTTTAATATACATTGGGTTGAGCCTGTGTTCAACTAATATTAGGCTAAGAAAAAGTACTTGATACGGCCATCTTAACTAAAGATTGACTTGTGAATATGAACAACGTAATTTTACAAACGAATATACATTATATATCCAATTCACATTCTGTATAATATATTCAATTCAAATTTAAATACAGTTAACACTTGACTTTTAATATATATGGACAAAGTATACCTATATAAATTAAAGGAACATATTATATATCCAATTCACATGCAATTAGCGTACCTGACCACGTAAACAACGGCGTCGAAATGAAATTTGCATTTGTTCTAATGATATAATTTTTATTTCAAGTGTAAAAAATTTTAAAATCAATTATTAAAATATGTAACATTCTTATAATGTAATATTAATTTTAAACCTTCCTTCAAAAAAAAAAGGGTGAAGTGCATCAGACCCCCTTGTACTTTAGCGAAAGTGCACAATACCCCCCTATAGTTTAAAAACCCCCTGAGTTAGTCCTTGTAGTTTTTCAAAAGTGCACAACACCCCCCTACCGTCAAAAAATCCGTTAAATTTAACGGAGAGTGTACTTCACACGCGTTAAGTGAGATTTTTTTTTAACGAATTTATTCATTAAATAATTATATGAATTGACCAAATTACCTTTTTTTTTTGCCTAAACAAAAGAAGAAATGGCAAAAGAGAGAAATGAAAAAAAAAATGAGAGTATTTACGTCTTTTTTACAAAATCCGTTAAATATAACGGATTTTATAACTGTAAGGGAATGTTGTGCACTTTTAAAAAACATAGGGACTAGTTAAGGGGGTTTTTAAATTATAGGGGGGTGTTGTACACTTTTACTAAAATATAAGGGGGTTTAGTGCACTTCACCCAAAAAAAAAAAAAAACCTGCTCGAACGAAATAAAGAACTGGCCAGAACAAAAAGTGGGTCCATAGCTATTCCACTTCGTCATGTGCTATGTAATTCATTACGTCATGTCTAGGTCACATTCTATTAAACATATCCAATGTGTTGTTACAGTTTTATGTAGGTCAAGTTATATATATATATATATATATCCTATGTGTTATTACAGTTTTACGTAGGTCAAGTCTCCTTTCTTGCCCGATTTCTCTCTCTCTCTCCTTTCTCGTACGTGTTCCAAAATTTCTGTCCCGGTTCTATGTTATGATGATATGATTGATTGATGCAAGAGCATCGAAGCTGAACAAAGATATAGGTAAAAGCATGTAAAGATTTATTTAGCGAAAAGAAGAAATTAGAATGTATAGAGAGGGTTTTGTATTAAATACTTTGTGTCAGGCTAACTCTAACTATTTTTCTATTTTTTGTTTTCTTATATTTAGTGAATTTGAAACATTCTTTTTATTTTTACAACTTTTTTATTTCAGTCTTACTCAAACTAACTAATCCATTTTTACAGATACCACTGGAGGTATGGGAGATCGGATGGGGAGCAAATATGCTTCCCAAACTTTGTGGGATAGAATCCATATTCATGCCTTCCCAAAATATTAGGGATGAAATAAGAGAGTTGTTGGAGTAATTTAGCCTCAAGAGTTCCCCTCAATGTAAAGATTTAGGGGATTTGGGGGAGTTATCTAAGACACCCTTACTAATTCTGTCAATACTTTGGGGAAGAAGTGTAGATTTGATGGAGTTATAGATGCATATAGATTTGTATGTGGAGTTGTTTTATGGATTAAAGTTTGATTTGTGGAGGGGGGAGTGTGAATGAGTGTCTGCGGGGGCGGGGGCGGGGGACGGGAAGAGGGGGGGGGGGGTGGTTTGTGAGATTTCGATCAAGCAAAAATATCTATGGAGGTCCAATAATATTTGTTATTTCTTTTTTGGGTTACAAGAAGGCTTTAGCCGAGAAAATTATACAATCATCTTATGCAATTTCTCACTCCTTTTATCCGTCTCATTTTGTAGCCCCATGCCTTTCGACCCCACTCTTTTTTCCTTCCTAAGTCTTTTACCTGTTTGCTAAGCCTAAAGCTTGATCTTTCTTTTGAAGGTTTTGAGAAGCAGAGGTCTAGATGTCATTCAGCAGATGGGCATAGTTTCATTCTGCAAAGAGGCCTGGATGGCATTCAGCAGGGTCGGGCTGGAACTAGGAAGAGATTAATGTTAAAGCGCATTGTTGAGTCTTTGTCGGTTTGAAGGACAAGGAACTACAAGCAAAAAAAAAGTTAGTCAGCTTAAGTGTAAAAGTGTGATCTTTAGTGTTTTGAACAAACCTGATTGGTAATGGCTGGTTCTATGAAGAACAAGAAGTAATGTATGTGGTTGATGTAAGTTATTGTTAAATGTAATCGTAACTTATGAAAATTGCAGTGTTCTGTTACCTTTAATTTTGTAAAAGAGCTAAACTGTTTATAAACTATTGAAATATTTAGAGGCAAAAACTCTACTAAGAATAGGTAGCAGTTTTGGCTAACTGTCTCCTATTAATACATCTATAATAGGTAGCAGTTCAAGAGAGTTGTGCTTGTGGTAACATAGACAACATTTATTATAACTGTTATCTATGTTAGTTGTAACTATAGGTAGCAGTTTTTATAAACTGTCACTTATGCATAGGCAACACGAGCATAGGTAGTGGTGTTAGTGACGGTTTTGCAAAGTGCTACCTTTTAATAGGTAGCAATTAAACACAAGTACTTTTAAAGCCATAAACCGTCACCTATACTTCAAATTCTTGTAGTGAAATTACCACATTATATAATATCTTAAACTGTTAGAGATGGATTTGTTGTATTTATTTATCGTGTTTAATACTTTATTCTACTTTTTTCATGTCATATTTGGTTTCCAAGATATTCTAAGTTTTTGTTTTCTTTTTTATTTATTTTTCCAGTAAGCTTGCTCCTCTAAGAAATCAATGTTAGAAACTAGGTCTGAACCAAACTCAGCAAACTGTCCTTTCAACTTACCTTGTCCAAATGTAATGCAGGTGAATAAGTTGCAAACATTTCTAGCTCTAGATCTCCCTCGGCCAGTTGTGTCATCACAATGTTCATGACTTGCTTCAGGCAAGATAGAGAAAATGCAAGACAATCTGAGGCCACTTCTCTGGTGGGACAAGAAGAGAGGCCACGGAGCCAGATACGCAGACCTGAAGGACCTGAAGGACCTGAAGTAAAAGAGTTCCCTAGATTTCCAACATTTGGTCCTTTGTACTCTACAAAAGAGGACCCAATCTATAAAGGTTATAAAAACGCAGCTTGGGAGCATGTATTAGAGAAAACACCAGGGAACAAGTCGGAAATCAAAGAAACCTACTTGTCAGCAATAAGACAAGTCGAAGCAGAAGCAAAACGCACTTATGTTGATGGCACGGTGGATCAATCTGATCCCGATTTTCGATGGATGATGTTGATGGACGGTTGTTTTCTACTTCAATTGGTCATATTGCTTCTTGGAGGTTCCTCTGTATTGGGATATCCAGAAAATCATGCCATTTTTGGTAGGAAGAAAATTGACAAGAAAACATGGCTCAAGTCTATTTTCCGTGTTGGCAACCAACTTCCACTTGTAGTTCTGGACAAACTTAAGGAGCAATCATTTTTTAAAGATTTGCTTCAAAAAGTAAAGTTCGAGGAACCAGAAGATATGTGCATGAGAGCATTGTTTCACTTGTTGTCGGAAAGATCCAAGGAACGACCTTCCGACTTGCTCCACGGCCTCCATTCCCTTGTGATTGGAAAAGAGAACCCAACTAAAGACAATGAGGAAGACATTGACAGCCCAACTAAAGACAATGAGGAAGACATTGACATAGAACTAGGCGACGACCAGGATGCCGACAAAGATGACAAGTTCCTGAGTGCCAAAGAGGTGCACCAAGCAGGCATCTACTTCAACAAGGCAAAAGGGATGGCATGTAGAAACATTCATTTTAAATCGTACAAAATTTTCTCTCTTCTTTCCATACCTATTTTCACGGTTGACGAGAACACGGAGCTGCTGTTCCAGTTTCTACAAGCGTATGAGAAGGTACAACGATGTAAAGGTCACAAACAAGAGGTGTGTGCCTACCTGAAGTTCATGAGTCTGTTGGTTCAAACAAAAGAAGATGTCAAACTTCTTGCCTCCAAAGGAATTATTGAGGGAGATCTTATTCACAGAGAAAAATTGCCAACAGTTCTAAGCAGGTTGGCTGGCGGTGAATCAAGTCGGAATCTCCGATACTTGAGACTTCAGATTAATGAATATTCCCAACCAGATTGGCAAAAGTACGTAAAATTTTTTAGTGTTGTTGTGTTTCTCATCACCTTGGTGCAAACAGTCTTGGCCCTCCTTAGCTATCTCCATGATCTCAAGTGCAAAAACTAAAAGGCAACCTCACCAGTCTAGGATTGTGGATTCGGCATCCTTCCAGTCCCCCTGATACGAGAAAAGAGAAGATGGCCAATGTTCTTGTTTGTTTTGTTAAGTGATGCCCATTAATGACATGTTATAAGCCTCCATATATGATAATTAAAGAAGAAAACTTCAACTCAAGAAAAAGGAGAAAGCCTCAACGCAGCCACCTTTGTCATTGTTCTGTGAGGTTGACACTAGATATATTTTACATTTTGCCTACAATTAAATGACTTGCCATAAAAGTGGTCATTTGATATGCATTTTTTTTTTAAGGAATTGTATGTTCTAAACAATGGCAAGCTTAAAAAAAAAAAAAAAAGTTTCAATGGTGAAGTTGGAACAGAATTGTACGTCTTGTTTTTTTTTTTTTTTTTTTCTTTCTTTTGAGAACCGTTTGTTCTTGAAGCAGAATGGATTCTCTTTTTTTCTTTCAAAATTATATGGCTTCTATATTTGTTTTGTTAAATATGGTAATTTATTTTTAGTATTTAATGATTTTTAACTATGGTTGAAAAGTTAATTTATCAAGATTAATGTAATCCATAGATGATAGTTGGTGACACATAACACTAATCAAGATGAGTATTACGTAAAATTGTAGAGAAACCAAATACTAAAAGTTCACTTGTTAAATCTAAATCTCTTTCCCATCCTTGTAAGAGTAAATTATAACATTGGTCCCAATGTTCTACGTTATTGTTAAGTTAGTTCGTAATGTTTTAGAAAATATAAATAAATCCTCAGTATTTCTAAATAATTGCTAATGTAGTCCTTATTATTAAATATTTAACATAAAATGGATTAAATAAGTTAACTATTGAAAAAAAATACAGCATTAGTTCCCATTATTTCACCAAAAATCAATATAGTTTTTATTATTTTAAATGCTTAAAAAAATCCTTAATATTTACAAAAAAAAATTCTAATTAATCCTTACCTTTAAATATTTAGTTAGTTTTAACATAAATAAATAGTATTTCAAAAGTATACTTGAAAATTCACAAAAAACACATAATCTCAAGCAAACACACCAAAAAACACATACTACACACCCAAAAACTCACACACCTATACACCCAAAAATTCACACTACACACCCAAAAACACTAACACACCCAAAAATACACACGCAAACATACTGACACACCCAATTACACACAATAACACACACAAACACAAAAAACACACACACTCACACTAAAAAACACACACAAACATACCCACTTACATACATACACACATAAACACACCCACTTACAAGCATACACACAGAAACACCCACAAACACGCAGCGGGAGGCTAGGTTCACGGGTTAACGTGGGTGGGTTCGCGGCGTGTGGGTTCAATCTCTCTGCTGTTTTGTGGTAGTTTAACTTATTGATGATTTCGAAACATGCTTAAGGTTTTTTTTTTTTTTTCATGATAAATATGACATATAATTGATCAGTTAACCATTTTATGAGTTCAATCAATTTTATGTGCAGTTGTATTGTTGGTTGAGAGCGTGGTGCCATGCTCCACCATATATTTTGGCTTCTAATTTTATTAGTACAATATAATGCATACAAGCCAAAACATAATTTTGCTTACAATCATATATACGTTTAATGCACATAAGCCAACAAGTGTGTATTTTAAGCATATAAATACATTAGCACAAACACACTTACAAATTCAATTTTTCTTGATTTGTTATCATCAAAATCATATATATAGGCATAAGGCTAACAGTTTGCTTAACACAATAATTTCAAATGTGTTTAATAGAAGTAAAAATGAGTTCAATCACTCTGGTGGTTGACGGCTTGGATGGGGGATGGTGGCTGGCAGTTTGCGGGGTGGGTTCGGTTTGATTGGAAGAGGAAGAAGAAGAGTCGGTGTGTAATTTTTTTGTTTTAATGTCAAACTTCTAATTATCCCTGCTGATTTAAAGAAGAGAAAAGGGATATCGGCAAGCAATGAGACTTTGGTTGTCTTCCATAATTAAAGATGAATTTTTAGAAAAAGCCTACGCAAATACAAAGCTGCTGACAATGTAGTTCCCATTTAACTAAATTTCTTACTTCTAAGAAATTTCTAGCAAACCCTAAATCTGGTTTAGAGGTGAGGATGAACCTTAGCGGCGAAGACAAGCATTAGATGTCAAGGGACATTACACACAAACTTACTATATAGGTGATTAAAATTCATTCTTCGCCTTTTAATTCCTACAACTTCAATGTAACTAAGTATATTAATGGCTTTTTTCTCAAATCAATAGCCATTGTCATTCACTTTTAATTACTTAAAGACTTTTTCCTTTTTTTTTTCTTTTTATTTAATTTAACAGTAAATGTCCATTTTGGTATTCTATTCTTGACTTCATTGACACTTTGGTCCTTATTTTTAAAAGTTGTATGTTTCAGTCCCTTATCTTTTATCCGAATGACACCGTTAGTCCTTTTCAATAATTCTGTTAAAAAATGACTAATGATGTCACTAAAACAAAAAATAAGAGACCGAAATGTTTTAATATTTACCCTTAAAAATTTGAGATTTTTAGTATCACGTGAAAGGTTCTGTTAATATTTCAAAGGAATCCCTAAAAAGGATTAATGATATCACTCGAATAAAAAATAAGAGACTTAAACATATCACTTTTAAAGATAAGAGATCAAAGTATCAATGATGTTAAAGATAGAGAACCAAAATGGATATTTACCCTTAATTTAAAATATATATTTTTTTTTACTTTTGTTTGTTATTGTTTCTAAATAAGAATCTAAGGTTTTTTTTAATAGAATTTGCTCTCATAAATAAGAATAGAAATAAGAAATAAAAGTGTACTGTTAAATTAAAAGAAATGTTATCTAAACTATTTTACTATTTTATTGATATAGATCCAGTATCATATATGTGCATATGTACTATATATGAGAGAGAGAGAGAGAGAGAGACACAAAATCTTGAAGATGGGATCATGAAAGTCATAAATGGTATTATTGTTGGGGTAGTGAATACAATTGACCATAGGTTTAAATACGTCTCAGAATAACCAAATTAGAGCAAAGTTGGTTCCGCAAAAGTGTGTATCATGTCAGAACTTGATGTCTAACGAAAGGAAAAATTTCACATTTAGTTTTTATTATTCATAAAATGTCTTAATTTAATTTTTATTATTTAAAATGTCTTATTTTAGTCTTTATTATTTTATTAAAAGTTTCAATTTTATTTTTATTATTAAAAATGTCTCAATTTAGTCTTTATTATTTTTCAAAAAATTTCAATTTCGTCCATATTATTTTAAAAAAAAATTAATTTCATTCATATTATTTTTTAAAGATTTCAAATTCATCTCTATTATTCAATGACTAAATTAAAATTTTTTTGAGAAACAATAGGGACGAATTTGAAACTTTTTAAAAATAATAGGGATAAAATTGAAATTTTTGAAAAATAATAAGGATGAAATTAAAAAAATTTAAATTAAAAATTTTAGAGAAATAATAGGAACTAAATTAAAATATTTTAAATAATAAGAAATAAATTGAAATTTTTTGTAAATAATAGGAATTAAATGTGAGATTTTTTCTCTAACTAAACAGCCTCTTGTTTATTGCTCCATTAATTTTTTTTTTTGGGTCATATTGCTCCATTAATGAGTTTATGACAATTGTACCCCTTGACTAGGTCAACCACACGTCAACGGTACTATGTATTTTGTCGCATCCATATTTATCCTAGTAAAATTCACCCGCAGTAGGAAAGGACGGGCCCAAACATGCACTGAGCCGAGTAAACTCATCAGTCTTATCTTTTGTCATCTAAGAGGAAATTTCACATCTAGTCTTTACATTCTTTTTAAATTAATTTTTAATATTTTAAAAAAATTATATTAATTCTTTTTTTTAAAAAATAATTTAAAATAATTTCTATTATTTAAAATTAATTAATTAAATTCATATTATTTTTTATAAAATTTATTTTTAATTCTCAAATATGAGTAATGTAGAGGATTGAATTAAATTTTTTTTAAAATAATATAAATTAAATTAATTTTTTTTAAATAATAAAAATTAAATTAATTAAGTTTAAATAATAAAAATTATTTTAAATAATTTTTATAAATATTAAATATCACTATGATTGTAAAATTTATTCTTCATCTACCTCACCAGTCCTATCTTTTCTCATTTAACTCGTCAGTCCTATTCGACCCAAAAAAAAAACCACTCGTCAGTCCAATCAGCGAACGTATTTATTAACTCACCAGTCCTATCTTTTCTCTTCTAACTCGTCAGTCCTATTCGACCAAAAAAAAAAAAAAAACACTCGTCAGTCCCATCAGCGAACGTATTTATTGCAAGTTTCGCGGTCATATTTCCGAGTTTGAACGCGACATTGATTAACATTTCCACCCAACTTATTAAAGACGTCGTCTGAAAGTTAGTCAACTTTGTTTTCGGCCATCCACTTGTTGGCCATTGGCTTGTACAGACGGGGCTCATGGAGGCGACATAAGTAAAGGTGCAGTCCCGGACATTGACTTTGTATTGAATTTAGGGGGCCCTTATGTGAAAACGTTTAAATTGCACTTGTGGAACTAAAAGTCTAATATTTGAGAGAAATTGTGAGTTTAAATTTTGTTAGTTTTACTTGTATATTTATATATGATTTTATGTCTATTTTTGAATTAAAAAAAAACAGTTGTGGGGCTTATAATTAAAGGTCAGGATTGACTAATAATAATCTAAAAAAGAAAAATGTCACAAATAGCCTTTATTGTTTTACAAATTTTAAATTCATTCATATTATTTAAAATTTATTGATTTAATCGCTATTATTTCATAAAAAAATTAATTACATTTTTATCATTCAAAATTAGCTTATGTAGTCCCTATTATTTTACCAAAAAAAATCAATTTAGTCCCTCTTGAATTAGCTAAATTGAAACTTTTGAAAAATATAAGGGACTAAATTGAATTTTTTTCATAAATAACATGAATTAAATTGACTAATTTTGAATAATAAAGACGAAATTGAAACTTTTGAAAAAAAAAAAACTAAATTGACTAAATTTAAATAATAAAAATGAAATTAAAAATTTTAAGATACAAGAAGGACTCTATGTACTATTTTCTCATCTAAAAACATTAGTCTCGATCATTTAGCATTTTAAATTTATTTATTTCTTTTGCATTCTTCGAGTGTACATTCAATGTTTCGACTGTTGTGTGAATTCTAACGCAAGTGTACGTATCACAACAAGTAATAAAGTGATAAGTAAATATTGTTCTCACGAAGACTGTGATTACTAACTACCGAAATTAATTTAGCTTTAACTTTATTCGGACAATCAAATATGAGAGATTGTGAGTAAAAATTAATAAATAAAGTACTTTTGAAATTAACAACTAAAGCGAATAAGAAATTACTAAAGAGGATAAATCAAGAATTAAAAAACTCTAAGGGTTCCAATTTCACCAAGATTAATCCTACTTGAAACTATTTATCTAAATCAATTGATGTATATTCCCTACGTTGCTAGGAATTTCGCTAAGGTAGATATTAATCTTTCTCAAGCATCAATAACCTATCCCAATAAGCAAGCTAACTACATCTCTATGATACTTGTGACCTTGTGGAACGCATTAAGCCCTAGAAATTCAAATGCTGCACTAGATCTCATAACTATCTCTAGCTTATGACGATTTAATGGTATTTCATACGTGGTCTAGTTTAGTTATCACTTCTTAGTTTCAAACCAAACCACGAATCATGCAATTGTTGATCAGAAAATCACAAGCATTAAACTCAGCATGAAATACTCAATGCTTATATGGAATAGTTCATCAATTAACTCAAACCAAAAGTATCAAATATTTATAATCCGGCTACATCGTAGCCCTAGAAAAGTAACTTAAAACATCATAAATAAATTAAATAAAAGCTCAATTGTAATGGAAAACATGATGAGAGAGATAGGGAAAACTAGGAATTGGGGGAGAATTGGCGAAGAAGTTCGTCTCCAGATCGTTCATCATTCTTCAACTCGCGAATCCCCTTTTTTTTCCCTCTGGAACGTTTCTTTTTCTGCCTTCTTGATGGTTGCCTCCAAAAGCTCCCTCTCTCTACCGTCTGATGCCTTCTTTTTAACATAGGGTTTCTTCTTTTCGCGCCTTTTACAAAATTGCCCTTAAAAATCCTGCGACACTGCGCAACTGCGCTATGACTGTGCTACTCTATATGTTCTTCAATTTCTCCACAAATTGCATAAAATCCAATCCTTCGTAATTCATCTTCAATCTTTGCCTCAAAACTTATGCTTCTTCATATAATTAACCTATATTGCAAAACAAACACAAAACTAATCAAATTGCTCAAAAACTAACAAAGTTTAAGTGAAAAAATGTTGAAATACTATATCAATAATACACCCAACAAACACTCACAAATTTAAGCTTTGCTTGTACTCAAGCAAAATACACAACTAAAGAAATAACAACCTAAAAACTAAAGACTCGACACAAGACAATTCATGAAAACAATGCTGTAGGATAGTAAATTTTCACGGCCTCAGTAGCTTTATTTCACAACTCAAGAGGTGACTTTCAATCACAAGCATGAGAGATAATAACTTCACATAAGTCTTATTTTACTTCAAATTTCCCAAGTGAGTATGTGAATAGCCTCTATCCTAATCATTTGTACCTGGATGAGTTTATCCAAGTTAAGTGAATCATCAATATGGATATTTTATTTTCAATCACTTAGGACTTCATAGGCTTACTTTTCATGTCACTCTCCACTAATGTAGGTTAATCATAGCATTAAAGATCAGTAGGACTTTACATTTGGTTGTAACGTATGGCTAGGGTCAAGGTAGGATAATGGATATAATATAAGGCCCAACTACCTGTAAGCACACAACTATTCGAGGATGTTCAATGGAGCACATGCCAACTCTACTTCTTACCACCAAAATTATTCAACATATCTCTTTTCTTTCATCTTTAATTTCACTTCCTCAACAATCATTCACAACATTTAAAAACACATAAAGAGTCCACACTCCCCCAAACTTGAATTTTGATATTAACTACAAGGAGTGTGGTTGTTCTCTTTTTCTTTTTATTATTCTTCTTTTTTCTGATGCTTTTTTTTTCAAAGCAAAACAGCACATCACCCAACCATTATACTTCCCATCATTCAATACGCAACATGTCCATATAATTATCCTAAAACAATCATATGTTACAAGTAGGAAGGTCATGAAGTGGGGTAATCAATTTCACAAGTTAAGGAAGAATTTGTAAGTTGCACATGAAAGATTAGGCTAATTAGCCTCAAATTGTTAGACTAGTGGTATTCAATTAATACAAGAGTTAGTTTGAAGGGCTCAAACGATCCAAATATGGCCTAAATCATTTCTCAAATGCTATGCAACCTAGAATTTCGCTTCGAGTGACAATCAAGCAAGTTCTAAAGTCCTCTACTCATTTTTATGTTAACTTAAGCTCACATAAACCTTCTCTAAGCAACAACATAATTAGGTGAGGCTAAGTGCGCATTAGGTGGTGATTTTCCGTAAAACAAAACTATGCTTCAGTCAATTATCCTCATTACTATCATGTCATTCACACGCTACTCATCATTGGCCTATTTCTTATCATTTCAGCATTACTTTCATTTTTTTTTTCCAGTTTTTTCACTTTTTCAGGTTTTTTTTTTGTTTTTTTGTTTTATTTTTTAGAATAATTAAAACATGAACATAACTAAAACACCTAATACAAAAACAATACATAACATAAAACTCAAATAAGACAAGTTCACAAAAACAAGTAAAGAGACGCCACCCCCAAACTTTAAACGAGACATTATCCACAATGTTAAAAGTAAAGAAAAGAAAGTAGAGGACTTCCCTGAATATCCGTGTCGTTCATTGTCCGAAGGCTCCTCAAATATTTCAACTCCAATTAGGCAAAACAACTTGTTCCAGTAGATGGCATTGACATGTTGATAAGCTAAACAAATTACTCCAGTTGACACCACCCAACAAATACAATTTTAACCCCAATCACCGTGTACTCTAACCAATATCACAGAGACATTTAAGTAAACACCTTGCAGGCACTCAATTGTAGAACCCTCACTTACGAGTGTCACAAGGCAGCCACCACTGTAAGTCAGTCAACAAAAACACACCACGCATGCACAAAGTACCCAATCTACATCTAGATGCACAGTCACAAACTAACCAATCGATCAAGTACCTTGGAGATTCATAATATAAATAGTCTTGCATGTAATAGTAGTTCTACTATACACTACCAATAGTCCCCAACATACCCAGCACCAACAAATTTCACCACCAACATAGCAATTTGTACGAAATAGAATCTGAAGGTTGAAAGGCAACAGTGGTCGCTTATTCTTCCAGCTTTTTGAACACCAAGAGTCAACAATTAAAATAGCATCAAGTGTCCTCAACTATGCTTCCACGTTAAGGAGGGCTCTCCGCCGCTATCCGTGAGTCTATCGTTGGCGTCGTTGAAGGGCTATCGTCGACAACGGTGAAGGGTGGGGTTAGTTATAGGCATGTGTAGAGGAAGGGCGCAGAGATGGTGTAAGCGAGAGAGAGATCACCAATGGGGTACTGTCGTCTTGAAAATCTCGTCGGCGTAGGATGTGAGAGATGTGCCGTCGACGAGAGAGCGTGAAGCGTCGTGGGTGTGTAGTGTTTGTTCGGAGCTGATGAGAGTGTAGGATTTGTTTTGATTGTGTATTTAGGTGGTGGGGTTGTATTGATGGGTATGGGTTTATTATAGTTGGGTTTTGGATCTGGGTATGGATCAAGGTGTAGTTTAGGGTCTGTGATGTGGGTCACGGGTTTGGTAGATGGATAAGAATTTTTTTTCAAACGTCAAAGGGAATGACGCCAATGCAGTAGCGCTATTTTTTAGCGCAACAGTGCTACTGTTTTTTTTTTGAACTTCAAAGAGAAAGACGCCACCGCAGCTGCGCTACTTTTTGACGCAACAGCGCTACCTCACAACTTCATTTTTTTCTTGCTTTTCTCTTCCACACACGTATCCCCTTCAATCCAAACACCAATTTCTCCATATTTTGTCCCTTAATTAACTTGGTAGAACTTCTCTTTACCTCGACTTCTCCCAAACTTGTTCGTGAACCTAACATGACATTAAAAAAAATATAAAATTAGCTACGACAATTATAACTAAAAAATTAACTAAAAACAACTAACTATTAAATCAAGAAAAAAAAAGTAAGAAACTTCGGGTTGCCTCCCGAAAAGTGCTTGTTTTAACGTCGACAGCTCGACAGAGCAATTTCTCAAGCCGAGTTAAGGTGGACAACAGACTTGTGCTTATCAAACTCATCATCCCAATAAGTCTTCAATTGTTGTCCGTTAACCTTGAACGTCCCTCTCTCTGGATGATTTTCTTCAACAGCTCCATAGGGCAAAACCTTAGTCACAACAAAGGGGCCTAACCATCTTGCCTTGTGTTTTTCAGGAATTTGTGGGTTATAAAGAAGTATTTGTTGCCCAAGAGAGAAATCTTTTCCCGAAACGGGTTTGTCATACCACTCTTTTGTCATCTCCTTCTAACTTCTTGAATTCTCATCTTTTTCATCACCTAATTCTTCTAACTCATTCAATTGCAACAATTCTTTCTCACCCGTTGCTTGCACACCCATGTTTTGTTGTTTAGTCGCTCAATATTCTTTGCGGTCCAATCCCACCCGAACAAAAGAGCCATAATGTAACAAGTTAGCCTCCAAAGGATCCAATTGACCCCCATGGTTAGACACTATAGCTTTAACGACATCAATGCGAAAACAACTATCACTCACTTCTGGGTACTTGTAAGCTTTGAACACATTAAAGGTTACCTCTTCGTCTTGTACTTTCAACCGAAGCTCACCCTTTCGAACATCAATAAGTGTTCCCCCAGTTGCAAGGAAAGGTCTTCCAAGAATGATAGGAATTTCCTTGTCTTCCTCCATATCAAGTACTATGAAATCTACATGAAAAATGAATTTATCAACTTTGACAAGCACATCCTCAATTACTCCTCTAGGGTACTTTAGCTAACGATCAACTAACTGTAGTGTTACAGTAGTAGGTCTTGCCTCTCCCAATCCAAGCTTCCTGAAAATAGACAAAGGCATTAAATTAACACTAGCACCTAAATCACACAAAGCTTGCTCAAAAATAACATTGCCAATTTCACAAGGAATAGTAAAATTCCCTGGATCCTTGAGCTTTTGTGGTAGCTTTTTTTGTAGGAGAGCGCTACACTCCTCAGTTAGTGAAACTGTCTCGTAATCTCCAAGCCCCCTCTTATTTGAGAGGATGTCCTTCATGAACTTCACATAACTCGGCATTTGTTCAAGCGCATCTACAAATAGAATATTGATGTGAAGCTTCTTAAAAACTTCAAGAAATTTTGCAAATTGTTTGTCAAACTTTTTCTTCTGCAATCGTTGAGGGAATGACACCACCACAGGTGGTTCCTGTGTAGGTTGTGGTTGAGCTTTTACTTTTTCTTCGTCTTTCGCCTAATTCTTTGCTTCAGCTTTCTCAACCTTTGTGGTTTTCACTGGCTCCTCTAACTCATTTCCGCTTTCAAAGTTATCGCTTTGCAATGTTCCATGCCATCTTTTCTAGGATTCACCTCAGAAGTACTAGGTAAACTTCCTTGTTGCCTTTCAGAGAACATCGTAGCCATTTGGCTCAACTGCATCTCTAAATTTCTGATTTGTGCGGATTGATTCTGGAAGTTTGTCCTTGTTTCATTCATGAATTGAGTTTGGGAAGTCGCCAACTGAGCCAATGCATCCTCCAAGTTTACCTTCTTCTATGGTGGTGGGTTATTCTACTCAGGCTGCAACACATTCTGATTATTTCTCTAGGAGAAATTCGGATGATTACACCATGCTGGATTATATCTGTTAGAGTACGGATTGTGCTGCTGCCCATTAAAATTCCCCACGTACTGTGCTTATTCTGTTGTGCCTTGCTCAAATGGATTTCCAACCTGACATTCTGTACTATGATGTGGACCACAACAAAACTCGCACACTATTGCCGCTTGGACAACATTAGCAGTTGTTTGACTATTCTGCAACTGTTTCGCGAGATTGTTCATTTTCGCTGTCAAGGTAGTTATGGCATCAATCTCATGAATCCCAACTGTATTCTTTGGTATGACTCCTTCGCTTGACCACTGCTGGTAGTTCAATACAATCTCCTCTAGCATTCCATAAGCTTCATCTGCTGTCTTGTTCATTAAAGCTCATCATGCTGATGCATCAATCAAGGTTCTTGTGGAGCTAATTAACCCATTGTAAAAATTATGAACTTGCATCCACCTAGGTATTCCATAATTAGGACACTTCCTCATCAATGCCTTATACCTTTCCCACGCTTCACATAGAGTTTCTCCTTCATGTTGAGCAAAGTTATTGATTTCTATGCGCAGCTTCGCTGTCTTTCTAGGTGGAAAGAATCTTGATAGGAATTTGTGCACCAAATCCTCCCAAGTAGTGATTGAATCCGAAGGCAGCGAGTTCAATCATTCCTTAGCTATCTCCATGATCTCAAGTGAAAAAACTAAAAGGCAACCTCACCAGTCTAGGATTGTGGATTCGGCATCCTTCCAGTCCCCCTGATACGAGAAAAGAGAAGATGGCCAATGTTCTTGTTTGTTTTGTTAAGTGATGCCCATTAATGACATATTATAAGCCTCCATATATGATAATTAAAGAAGAAAAACTCAAGAAAAAGGAGAAAGCCTCAACGCAGCCACCTTTGTTAGTGTTCTGTGAGGTTGACACTAGATATATTTTACATTTTGCCTACAATTAAATGACTTGCCATAAAAGTGGTCATTTGATATGCATTTTTTTTAAGGAATTGTATGTTCTAAACAATGGCAAGCTTAAAAAAAAAAAAAGTTTCAATGGTGAAGTTGGAACAGAATTGTACGTCTTGTTTTTTTTTTTTTTTCTTTCTTTTGAGAACCGTATGTTCTTGAAGCAGAATGGATTCTCTTTTTTTCTTTCAAAATTATATGGCTTCTATATTTGTTTTGTTAAATATGGTAGTTTATTTTTGGTATTTAATGATTTTTAACTATGGTTGAAAAGTTAATTTATCAAGATTAATGTAGTTCATAGATGATAGTTGGTGACACAGAACAGTAATCAAGATGAGTATTACGTAAAATTGTAGAGAAACCAAATACTAAAAGTTCACTTGTTAAATATAATTCTCTTCCCCATCCTTGTAAGAGTAATTTATAACATTGGCCCCAATGTTCTACGTTATTGTTAAGTTAGTTCGTAATGTTTTAGAAAATATAAATAAATCCTCAGTGTTTCTAAATAATTGCTAATGTAGTCCTTATTATTAAATATTTAACATAAAATGGATTAAATAAGTTAACTATTGAAAAAAAATGTAGCATTAGTTCCCATTATTTCACCAAAAATAAATATAGTTTTTATTATTTTAAATGCTTAAAAAAATCCTTAATATTTACAAAAAAAATTCTAATTAATCCTTACCTTTAAATATTTAGTTAGTTTTAACATAAATAAATAGTATTTCAAAAGTATACTTGAAAATTCACAAAAAACACATAATCTCAAACAAACACACCAAAAAACACACACTACACACCCAAAAACTCACACACCTATAGACCCAAAAACTCACACTACACACCCAAAAACATTAACACACCCAAAAATACACACGCAAACATACTGACACACCCAATTACACACAATAACACACACAAACACAAAAAACACACACACTCACACTAAAAAACACACACAAACATACCCACTTACATACATACACACATAAACACACCCACTTACAAGCATACACACAGAAACACCCACAAACACGCAGCGGGAGGCTAGGTTCACGGGTTAACGTGGGTGGGTTCGCGGCGTGTGGGTTCAATCTCTCTGCTGTTTTGTGGTAGTTTAACTTATTGATGATTTCGAAACATGCTTAAGGTTTTTTTTTTTTTTTTCATGATAAATATGACATATAATTGATCAGTTAACCATTTTATGAGTTCAATCAATTTTATGTGCAGTTGTATTGGTGGTTGAGAGCGTGGTGCCATGCTCCACCATATATTTTGGCTTCTAATTTTATTAGTACAATATAATGCATACAAGCCAAAACATAATTTTGCTTACAATCATATATACGTTTAATGCACATAAGCCAACAAGTGTGTATTTTAAGCATATAAATACATTAGCACAAACACACTTACAAATTCAATTTTTCTTGATTTGTTATCATCAAAATCATATATATAGGCATAAGGCTAACAGTTTGCTTAACACAATAATTTCAAATGTGTTTAATAGAAGTAAAAATGAGTTCAATCACTCTGGTGGTTGACGGCTTGGATGGGGGATGGTGGCTGGCAGTTTGCGGGGTAGGTTGGGTTTGATTAGAAGAGGAAGAAGAAGAGTCGGTGTGTAATTTTTTTGTTTTAATGTCAAACTTCTAATTATCCCTGCTGATTTAAAGAAGAGAAAAGGGATATCGGCAAGCAATGAGACTTTGGTTGTCTTCCATAATTAAAGATGAATTTTTAGAAAAAGCCTACGCAAATACAAAGCTGCTGACAATGTAGTTCCCATTTAACTAAATTTCTTACTTCTAAGAAAATTCCAGCAAACCCTAAATCTGGTTTAGAGGTGAGGATGAACCTTAGCAGCGAAGACAAGCATTAGATGTCAAGGGACATTACACACAAACTTACTATATAGGCGATTAAAATTCATTCTTCGCCTTTTAATTCCTACAACTTCAATGTAACTAAGTATATTAATGGTTTTTTTCTCAAATCAATAGCCATTGTCATCCACTTTTAATTAATTAAAGACATTTTCCTTTTCTTTTTCCTTTTATTTAATTTAACAGTAAATGTTCATTTTGGTATTCTATTCTTGACTTCATTGACACTTTGGTCCTTATTTTTAAAAGTTGTATGTTTCAGTCCCTTATCTTTTATCCGAATGACACCGTTAGTCCTTTTCAATAATTCTGTTAAAAAATGACTAATGATGTCACTAAAACAAAAAATAAGAGACCGAAATGTTTTAATATTTACCCTTAAAAATTTGAGATTTTTAGTATCACGTGAAAGGTTCTGTTAATATTTCAAAGGAATCCCTAAAAAGGATTAATGATATCACTCGAATAAAAAATAAGAGACTTAAACATATCACTTTTAAAGATAAGAGATCAAAGTATCAATGATGTTAAAGATAGAGAACCAAAATGGATATTTACCCTTAATTTAAAATATATATTTTTTTTTACTTTTGTTTGTTATTGTTTCTAAATAAGAATCTAAGGTTTTTTTTAATAGAATTTGCTCTCATAAATAAGAATAGAAATAAGAAATAAAAGTGTACTGTTAAATTAAAAGAAATGTTATCTAAACTATTTTACTATTTTATTGATATAGATCCAGTATCATATATGTGCATATGTACTATATATGAGAGAGAGAGAGAGAGAGAGACACAAAATCTTGAAGATGGGATCATGAAAGTCATAAATGGTATTATTGTTGGGGTAGTGAATACAATTGACCATAGGTTTAAAAACGTCTCAGAATAACCAAATTAGAGCAAAGTTGGTTCCGCAAAAGTGTGTATCATGTCAGAACTTGATGTCTAACGAAAGGAAAAATTTCACATTTAGTTTTTATTATTCATAAAATGTCTTAATTTAATTTTTATTATTTAAAATGTCTTATTTTAGTCTTTCTTATTTTATTAAAAGTTTCAATTTTATTTTTATTATTAAAAATGTCTCAATTTAGTCTTTATTATTTTTCAAAAAATTTCAATTTCGTCCATATTATTTTTCAAAAATTTTAATTTTATCCCTATTATTTTTAAAAAGTTTCAAATTCATCTCTATTATTCAATGACTAAATTAAAATTTTTTTTAGAAACAATAAGGACGAAATTGAAACTTTTTAAAAATAATAGGGATAAAATTGAAATTTTTGAAAAATAATAAGGATGAAATTAAAAAAATTTAAATTAAAAATTTTAGAGAAATAATAGGAACTAAATTAAAATATTTTAAATAATAAGAAATAAATTGAAATTTTTTGTAAATAATAGGAATTAAATGTGAGATTTTTTCTCTAACTAAACAGCCTCTTGTTTATTGCTCCATTAATTTTTTTTTTTGGGTCATATTGCTCCATTAATGAGTTTATGACAATTGTACCCCTTGACTAGGTCAACCACACGTCAACGGTACTATGTATTTTGTCGCATCCATATTTATCCTAGTAAAATTCACCCGCAGTAGGAAAGGACGGGCCCAAACATGCACTGAGCCAAGTAAACTCATCAGTCTTATCTTTTGTCATCTAAAAGGAAAGTTCACATCTAGTATTTACATTCTTTTTAAATTAATTTTTAATATTTTAAAAAAATTATATTAATTCTTTTTTTAAAAAAATAATTTTAAATAATTTCTATTATTTAAAATTAATTAATTAAATTCATATTATTTTTTATAAAATTTAATTTAATTCTCAAATATGAGTAATGTAGAGGATTGAATTAAATTTTTTTTAAAATAATATAAATTAAATTAATTTTTTTTAAATAATAAAAATTAAATTAATTAAGTTTAAATAATAAAAATTATTTTAAATAATTTTTATAAATATTAAATATCACTATGATTGTAAAATTTATTCTTCATCTACCTCACCAGTCCTATCTTTTCTCATTTAACTCGTCAGTCCTATTCGACCCAAAAAAAAAAACCACTCGTCAATCCAATCAGCGAACGTATTTATTAACTCACCAGTCCTATCTTTTCTCTTCTAACTCGTCAGTCCTATTCGACCAAAAAAAAAAAAAAAAAACACTCGTCAGTCCCATCAGCGAACGTATTTATTGCAAGTTTCGCGGTCATATTTCCGAGTTTGAACGCGACATTGATTAACATTTCCACCCAACTTATTAATGACGTCGTCTGAAAGTCAGTCAACTTTGTTTTCGGCCATCCACTTGTTGGCCATTGGCTTGTACTGACGGGGCTCATGGAGGCGACATAAGTCAAGGTGCAGTCCCGGACATTGACTTTGTATTGAATTTAGGGGGCCCTTATGTGAAAACGTTTAAATTGCACTTGTGGAACTAAAAGTCTAATATTTGAGAGAAATTGTGAGTTTAAATTTTGTTAGTTTTACTTGTATATTTATATATGATTTTATGTCTATTTTTGAATTAAAAAAAAACAGTTGTGGGGCTTATAATTAAAGGTCAGGATTGACTAATAATAATCTAAAAAAGAAAAATGTCACAAATAGCCTTTATTGTTTTACAAATTTTAAATTCATTCATATTATTTAAAACTTATTGATTTAATCGCTATTATTTCATAAAAAAATTAATTACATTTTTATTATTCAAAATTAGCTTATGTAGTCCCTATTATTTTACCCAAAAAAATCAATTTAGTCCCTCTTGAATTAGCTAAATTGAAACTTTTGAAAAATATAAGGGACTAAATTGAATTTTTTTGCATAAATACCATGAATTAAATTGATTAATTTTGATAAATAAAGACGAAATTGAAACTTTTGAAAAAAAAAACTAAATTGACTAAATTTAAATAATAAAAATGAAATTAAAAATTTTAAGATACAAGAAGGACTCTATGTACTATTTTCTCATCTAAAAACATTAGTCTCGATCATTTAGCATTTTAAATTTATTTATTTCTTTTGCAGTCTTCGAGTGTACATTCAATGTTTCGACTGTTGTGTGAATTCTAACGCAAATGTACGTATCACAACAAGTAATAAAGTGATAAGTAAATATTGTCCTCACGAAGACTGTGATTACTAACTACCGAAATTAATTTAGCTTTAACTTTATTCGGACAATCAAATATGAGAGATTGTGAGTAAAAATTAATAAATAAAGTACTTTTGAAATTAACAACTAAAGCGAATAAGAAATTACTAAAGAGGATAAATCAAGAATTAAAAAACTCTAAGGGTTCCAATTTCACCAAGATTAATCCTACTTGAAACTATTTATCTAAATCAATTGATGTATATTCCCTACGTTGCTAGCAATTTCGCTAAGGTAGATATTAATCTTTCTCAAGTATCAATAACCTATCCCAATAAGCAAGCTAACTACATCTCTATGATACCTGTGAACTTGTGGAACGCATTAAGCCCTAGAAATTCAAATGCTGCACTAGATCTCATAACTATCTCTAGCTTATGACGATTTAATGGTATTTCATACGTGGTCTAATTTAGTTATCACTTCTTAGTTTCAAACCAAACCACGAATCATGCAATTGTTGATCAGAAAATCACAAGCATTAAACTCAGCATGAAATACTCAACACTTATATGGAATAGTTCATCAATTAATTCAAATTAAAAGCATCAAATATTTATAATCCGGCTACATCGTAGCCCTAGAAAAATAACTTAAAACATCATAAAGAAATTAAATAAAATCTCAATTGTAATGTAAAACATGATAAGAGAGATAAAGAAAACTAGGATTTGGAGAAGAATTGGGGCAGAAGTTCGTCTCCAGATCGTTCATCATTCTTCAACTCGCGAATCCCCTTTTTTCTCCCTCTGGAACGTTTCTTTTTCTGCCTTCTTGATGGTTGCCTCCAAAAGCTCCCTCTCTCTAATGTCTGATGCCTTCTTTTTAACATAGGGTTTCTTCTTTTCGCGCCTTTTACAAAATTGCCCTTAAAAATCCTGCGACACTGCGCAACTGCGCTATGACTGTGCTACTCTATATGTTCTTCAATTTCTCCACAAATTGCATAAAATCCAATCCTTCGTAATTCATCTTCAATCTTTGCCTCAAAACTTATGCTTCTTCATATAATTAACCTATATTGCAAAACAAACACAAAACTAATCAAATTGCTCAAAAACTAACAAAGTTTAAGTGAAAAAATGTTGAAATACTATATCAATAATACACCCAACAAACACTCACAAATTTAAGCTTTGCTTGTACTCAAGCAAAATACACAACTAAAGAAATAACAACCTAAAAACTAAAGACTCGACACAAGACAATTCATGTAAACAATGCAGTAGGATAGGAAATTTTCACGACCTCAGTAGCTTTATTTCACAACTCAAGAGGTGACTTTCAATCACAAGCATGAGAGATAATAACTTCACATAAGTCTTATTTTACTTCAAATTTCCCAAGTGAGTATGTGAATAGCCTCTATCCTAATCATTTGTACCTGGATGAGTTTATCCAAGTTAAGTGAATCATCAATATGGATATTTTATTTTCAATCACTTAGGACTTCATAGGCTTACTTTTCATGTCACTCTCCACTAATGTAGGTTAATCATAGCATTAAAGATCAGTAGGACTTTACATTTGGTTGTAACGTATGGCTAGGGTCAAGGTAGGATAATGGATATAATATAAGGCCCAACTACCTGTAAGCACACAACTATTCGAGGATGTTCAATGGAGCACATGCCAACTCTACTTCTTACCACCAAAATTATTCAACATATCTCTTTTCTTTCATCTTTAATTTCACTTCCTCAACAATCATTCACAACATTTAAAAACACATAAAGAGTCCACACTCCCCCAAACTTGAATTTTGATATTAACTACAAGGAGTGTGGTTGTTCTCTTTTTCTTTTTATTCTTCTTCTTTTTTCTGATGCTTTTTTTTTTCAAAGCAAAACAGCACATCACCCAACCATTATACTTCCCATCATTCAATACGCAACATGTCCATATAATTATCCTAAAACAATCATATGTTACAAGTAGGAAGGTCATGAAGTGGGGTAATCAATTTGACAAGTTAAGGAAGAATTTGTAAGTTGCACATGAAAGATTAGGCTAATTAGGCTCAAATTGGTAGACTAGTGGTATTCAATTATTACAAGGGTTGGTTTGAAAGGCTCAAACGATCCAAAGATGGCCTAAATCATTTCTCAAATGCTATGCAACCTAGAATTTCGCCTCGAGTGACAATCAAGCAAGTTCTAAAGTCCTCTACTCATTTTTATGTTAACTTAAGCTCACATAAACCTTCTCTAAGCAACAACATAATTAGGCGAGGCTAAGTGCGCATTAGATGGGGATTTTCCGTAAAACAAAACTATGCTTCAGTCAATTATCCTCATTACTATCATGTCATTCGTACGCTACTCATTATCGGCCTAATTCTTATCATTTCAACATTACTTTCAATTTTTTTTTTTGTTTTTTTTTTCAGTTTTTTTTTTTTGTTTTTTTGTTTTTCTTTTTAGAATAATTAAAACATGAACATAACTAAAATACCTAATACAAAAACAATACATAACATAAAACTCAAATAACACAAGTTCACAAAAACAAGTAAAGAGACGCCACCCCCAAACTTTAAACGAGACATTGTCTGCAATGTTAAAAGTAAAAAAAAGAAAGTAGAGGACTTCCCTAAATATCCATGTCGTTCATTGTCCGAAGGCTCCTCAAATATTTCAACTCCAATTAGGCAAAACAACTTGTTCCAGTAGATGGCATTGACATGTTGATAAGCTAAACAAATTACTCCAGTTGACACCACCCAACAAACACAATTTTAACCCCAATCACCGTGTACTCTAACCAATATCACAGAGACATTTAAGCAAACACCTTGCAGGCACTCAATTGTAGAACCCTCACTTACGAGTGTCACAAGGCAGCCACCACTGTAAGTCAGTCAACAAAAACACACCACGCATGCACAAAGTACCCAATCTACATCTAGATGCACAGTCACAAACTAACCAATCGATCAAGTACCTTGGAGATTAATAATATAAATAGTCTTGCATGTAATAGTAGTTCTACTATACACTACCAATAGTCCCCAATATACCCAGCACCAACAAATTTCACCACCAACATAGCAATTTGTACGAAATAGAATCTGAAGGTTGAAAGGCAACAGTGGTCGCTTATGCTTCCAGCTTTTTGAACACCAAGAGTCAACAATTAAAATAGCATCAAGTGTCCTCAACTATGCTTCCACGCTAAGGAGGGCTCTCCGCCGCTATCCGTGAGTCTGTCGTTGGCGTCGTTGAAGGGCTGT
This sequence comes from Ehretia macrophylla, assembly GCA_037974665.1. Classification (NCBI taxonomy): domain Eukaryota; kingdom Viridiplantae; phylum Streptophyta; class Magnoliopsida; order Boraginales; family Ehretiaceae; genus Ehretia; species Ehretia macrophylla. The sequence continues at coordinate 100,893,301 of CM075764.1, read as the reverse complement.
CGTCGACAACGGTGAAGGGTGGGGTTAGTTATAGGCTTGTGTAGAGGAAGGGCGCAGAAATGGTGTAAGCGAGAGAGAGATCACCGATGGGGTACTGTCGTCTTGAAAATCTCGTCGGCGTAGGATGTGAGAGATGTGCCGTCGACGAGAAAGCGTGAAGCGTCGTGGGTGTGTAATGTTTGTTTGGAGCTAATAAGAGTGTAGGATTTGTTTTGATTGTGGATTTAGGTGGTGGGTTTGTATTGATGGGTATGGGTTTATTATAGTTGGGTTTTGGATCTGCGTATGGATCAAGGTGTAGTTTAGGGTCTGTGATGTGGGTCGCGGGTTTGGTAGATGGATAAGAATTTTTTTTTCAAACGTCAAAGGGAATGACGCCAGCGCAGCAGCGCTATTTTTTAGCGCAACAGTGCTACTATTTTTTTTTCGAACTTCAAAGAGAAAGACGCCACCGCAGCTGCGCTACCTCACAACTTCATTTTTTTCTTGCTTTTCTCTTCCACACACGTATCCCCTTCAATCCAAACACCAATTTCTCCATATTTTGTCCCTTAATTAACTTGGTAGAACTTCTCTTTACCTCGACTTCTCCCAAACTTGTTCGTGAACCTAACATGACATTAAAAAAAATATAAAATTAGCTACGACAATTATAACTCAAAAATTAACTAAAAACAACTAACTATTAAATCAAGAAAAAAAAAGTAAGAAACTTCGGGTTGCCTCCCGAAAAGTGCTTGTTTTAACGTCGACATCTCGATAGAGCAATTTCTCAAGAATAGTTAAGGTGGACAACAGACTTGGGCTTATCAAACTCATCATCCCAATAAGTCTTCAATTGTTGTCCGTTAACCTTGAACGTCCCTCTCTCTGGATGATTTACTTCAACAGCTCCATAGGGCAAAACCTTAGTCACAACAAAGGGGCCTAACCATCATGACTTGCGTTTTCCAGGAATTTGTGGGTTATAAAGAAGTATTTGTTGCCCAAGAGAGAAATCTTTTCCCGAAACGGGTTTGTCATACCACTCTTTTGTCATCTCCTTCTAACTTCTTGAATTCTCATCTTTTTCATCACCTAATTCTTCTAACTCATTCAATTGCAACAATTCTTTCTCACCCGTTGCTTGCACACCCATGTTTTGTTGTTTAGTCACTCAATATTCTTTGCGCTCCAATCCCACCGGAATAAAAGAACCATATTGTAACAAGTTAGCCTCCAAAGGATCCAATTGACCCCCATGGTTAGACACTATAGCTTTAACGACATCAATGCGAAAACAACTATCACTCGCTTCTGGGTACTTGTAAGCTTTGAACACATTAAAGGTTACCTCTTCGTCTTGTACTTTCAACCGAAGCTCACCCTTTCGAACATCAATAAGTGCTCCCCCAGTTGCAAGGAAAGGTCTTCCAAGAATGATAGGAATTTCCTTGTCTTCCTCCATATCAAGTACTATGAAATCTACATGAAAAATGAATTTATCAACTTTGACGAGCACATCCTCAATTACTCCTCTAGGGTGCTTTAGCGAACGATCAACTAACTGTAGTGTTACAGTAGTAGGTCTTGCCTCTCCCAATCCAAGCTTCCTGAAAATAGACAAAAGCATTAAATTAACATTAGCACCTAAATCACACAAAGCTTGCTAAAAAATAACATTGCCAATTTCACAAGGAATAGTAAAATTCCCTGGATCCTTGAGCTTTTATAGTAGCTTTTTTTGTAAGATGGCGCTACACTCCTCAGTTAGTCCAACCGTCTCGTAATCTCCAAGCCCCCTCTTATTTGAGAGGATGTCCTTCATGAACTTCACATAACTCGGCATTTGTTCAAGCGCATCTGCAAATGGAATATTGATGTGAAACTTCTTAAAAACTTCAAGAAATTTTGCAAATTGTTTGTCAAACTTTTTCTTCTACAATCGTTGAGGGAATGGCACCACCACAGGTGGTTCCTGTGTAGGTTGTGGTTGAGCTTTTACTTTTTCTTTGTCTTTCGCCTCATTCTTTGCTTCAGCTTTCTCAACTTTTGTGGTTTTCACTGGCTCCTCTAACTCCTTTTCGCTTTCAAAGTTATCGCTTTGCAATGTTCCATGCCATCTTTTCTAGGATTCACCTCAGAAGTACTAGGTAAACTTCCTTGTTGCCTTTCAGAGAACATCGTAGCCATTTGGCTCAACTGCATCTCTAAATTTCTGATTTGTGTAGATTGATTCTGGAAGTTTGTCCTTGTTTCATTCATGAATTGAGTTTGGGAAGTCGCCAACTGAGCCAATGCATCCTCCAAGTTTACCTTCTTCTATGGTGGTGGGTTATTCTACTCAGGCTGCAACACATTCTGATTATTTCTCCAGGAGAAATTCGGATGATTACACCATGCTGGATTATATCTGTTAGAGTACGGATTGTGCTGCTGCCCATTAAAATTCTCCATGTACTGTGCTTGTTCTGTTGTGCCTTGCTCAAATGGATTTCCAACCTGACATTCTGTACTATGATGTGGACCACAACAAAACTCGCACACTATTGCCGCTTGGACAACATTAGCAGTTGTTTGACTATTCTGCAACTGTTTCGCGATATTGTTAATTTTCGCTGTCAAGGTAGTTATGACATCAATCTCATGAATCCCAACTGTATTCTTTGGTATGACTCTTTCGCTTGACCACTGCTGGTGGTTCAAAACAATATCCTCTAGCAATCCATAAGCTTCATCCGCTGTCTTGTTCATTAAAGCTCATCATGCTGATGCATCAATCAAGGTTCTTGTGGAGCTAATTAACCCATTGTAAAAATTATGAACTTGCATCCACCTAGGTACTCCATGATTAGGACACTTCCTCATCAATGCCTTATACCTTTCCCACGCTACACATAGAGTTTCTCCTTCATGTTGAGCAAAGTTATTGATTTCTATGCGCAGCTTCGCTGTCTTTCTAGGTGGAAAGAATCTTGATAGGAATTTGTGCACCAAATCCTCCCAAGTAGTAATTGAATCCGAAGGCAGCGAGTTCAACCATTCCTTAGCTTGATCCCTTAAAGAGAAAGGAAACAAGCGAAGATGTAGAGCTTCATCAGTGACTCCATTGTACTTAACAGTTCCACAGACTTCTAGAAAGTTCACAATATGCTGGTTAGGATCTTCAGAAGGCAGTCCATGAAACTGAATATTCTGAATCAACTGTAGTGTCACTGTTTTCAAATCAAAATCGTGCACCTGAATTGCTAGCCTTTTAATCACAGGTTGAATTCCAATGGGTGGTAATGCATACTCTCGTAGTGTTTTAGGTGGATTTTCCTGATTAACTGCTTGATTATTTTCGTCCTGTACTACCACGATATCAGCCATATTCTTTTGCAATTGATGGGTAGTTGTAGTAGCTCTTTTTTCCTTTCTGTTCTTCTGACAGGTTCGTTCTATCTGAGGATCGAAAAGTAACAAATTACTACTTCCTGACTTTCGCATGCACTTAAAGGAATATGTTCCTGAAACACACGTAATAAAAATAAGATAACAACACAAAACTAAATAAAATCCAAAGTAAAATTAAAGCTATTTGGTATCGATATTAATAATTGACACAGTCCCCAGCAACGACGCCAAAAACTTCTTGTGTGAATTTTAACGCAAGTGCACGTATCGCAACAAGTAATAAAGTGATAAGTAAAGATCGTTCCCACGAGGACTGTGATTACTAACTACCGAAATTAATTTAGCTTTAACTTTATTCGAACAATCAAATATAAGAGATTGTGAGTAAAAACTAATAAATAAAGTACTTTTGGAATTCACAACTAAAGCGAATAAGAAATTACTAAAGAGGATAAACTAAGAATTAAAATGCTCTAGGGGTTCCGATTTTATCAAGATTAATCCTATTTGAAACTATTGATCTAAATCAATTGATGTCTATTCCCTACGTTGCTAGCAATTTCGCTAAGGTAGATATTAATCTTTCTCAAGCATCAATAACCTATCCTAATAAGCAAGCTAACTACATCTCTGTGATACCTGTGAACTTATGGAACGCATTAAGACCTAGAAATTCAAATGCTGCACTAGATCTCATAACTATCTCTAGCTTATGACGATTTAATGGTATTTCATACGTAGTTTAATTTAGTTATCACTTCTTAGTCTCAAACCAAACCACAAATCATGCAATTGTTGATTAGGCAATCACAAGCATTAAATTCAGCATGAAATACTCAACGCATATATAGAATAGTGCATCAATTAATTCAAATCAAAAGCATCAAATATTCATAATCCGATGACATCATAAAGAAATTAAATAAAATCCCAATTATAACGTAAAACATGATAAGAGAGATAAAGAAAACTAGGATTTGAAGAAAAATTTGGGCAGAAGTCCGTCTCCGGATCGTTCCTCCGTCTTCAACTCACGAATCCCCTTTTTTCTCCCTCTGGAACATTTCTTTTTCTGCCCTCTTGATGGCTACCTCCAAAAGCTCCTTCTCTCTAACGTCTGATGCCTTCTTTTTAACATAGGGTTTCTTCTTTTCATGCCTTTTACAAAATTGCCCTTAAAAATCATGCGACACTGCGCAGCTGCGCTATGACTGCGCTACTCTATTTGTTTTTCAATTTCTCCACAAATTGCATAAAATCCAATCATTCGCAATTCATCTTCAATCTTCGCCTCAAAACTCATGTTTCTTCATATAATTAACCTATATTGCAAAACAAACATGAAACCAATCAAATTGCTCAAAAATTACTCAAAAACTAACAAAATTTAAGTGAAAAGGTGTTAAAATACCATATCAATAATACACCCAACATCGACCAAAAAAAAAAAAGGTGTAAGTTCAATGTTGAATTTTCATTTTGTTTTTTTTTTTTGATTCAAAGGGAGGCTTAAAATCATAAATATATACAGATGTAACTAATAAGACTTGAGTTCGTAACCTCTTACAAACATTGAAAGTGTCATGCCTTTAGAGCAAGAGGGTCTTTGGTTGAATTTTCAATTTCAAAAGCAATTGCTTTCAGCGTACTTGACTCTGCGTTAATTTCTCCAAAAATCTTAGCAAGAAGAAAAAGTTTTAAGAAAAAAAAGTCGTCCATACTATTCAAAGTTAGTTTATTTAGTCTTTATTATTTTTTAAAAATTAAATTCAGTCCTGATTATTTTACAAAAAAAAAAAAATTAAAATTTAGTTTCTGCCTGAATTAGCTAAATTGAAACTTTTTTGAAAAACAATAAAGATTAAATTGATTTTTTTTCAAAAATAATAGAGACTAAATTGACTAATTTTGAACAATAAAGATAAATTTAAAACTTTTAAAAAAATAATAGAGACTAAATTAACTAAATTTAAATAATAGGGGGAAATTAAAAATTTAAAGAAACAATAAGCACATATATGTGCTATTTTTCCATCTAAAAACATTAATCTCGATCATTTAGCATTTGCAATTTATTTCTTTTGAATTTTCAATGATGAATTTTCAATTTCGAAAACGATTGCTTTCAGCGTACTTGACTTTGTGTCATACGAAAGTATCCTGTGGGACCCTACTGTGAATTAATTTCTCCAAAAATCTTAGCAAGAAGAAAAATTTTAAGGAAAAAACAAAAAGAAAGAAAGAGAAAATTCCCTAATGCCTAAACATTTGAGTCAAGTCCATTTTATCCCCTTATATTTGTACCCTGGATGCTTAATTGAGTTCCAGAGTTGTAAGAACGAAATAACATTAATGCCATTGGAAATGACTATTCTTTTACTTTTATTTTCTTTTTTCTCTTTTTCATTTTTAACATAACAATAAGAAAAGTAAATTAAAGTAATTTTTGGCTTAAAATTATGCCTTTTTCTTTCTTTCTCTAAACCAAATGATGGATCATGAAATTATTTCCTTTCCTTCTTTTAATTATTAATTTTCAATTCATACCAGAAACCCCATTTCTTTTCCTTTTCTTTATTATTTTTCTTCTATCTTGCCTTTCTTTCCAACTATTAATTAATGATTCATTTAACATTCTAATATTATATTCCAACTATTTATTTTATTTTTAAATTACAAAAAATGGGGAAAATGTTAAATATTTTGAGTGAAATGAGTAACTAAAATGTATTGTTAAGAATGTCTAAAAAAAGTATTAGTTATTACGCCACTATTTTTGCATACGAAAAGCTATTTAAATGCGGTCTTTTTCTTGTACATTTCATTCAGGAAAGCAGCAATACAACTTATATGGTTTTATCTCTTGAAAGGAAAAGATTAGATAAAGCTAATATATTAGCGGAATAAAACATGAAATATTATAAATACCAAACTGTCAAATGTATTAGGGTTTACAACATATGAAGTTAACAAATTTCATTCGGAGCAATGCTATTCTCCGATAAAAGAGAGAGGAGATCTGCCGTGGACTGAAGAGCATATGCAGCGAGAAAGGGAGAGAGAGCGAGAGTCGCACTCAAGCCCCCACACACACACACAGTTACACTAAAAAACACGAGTACATAAACACAGACAAGAGAGAGAGAGAGAGAGACGGACTCTGATAATGTTACAATCTGGAAGCATTCCAGGCCAGTTATTCAAACGCACGCGAACGGCTAGGAGGCAGGCAAATGCAAATGATGGTAGCTTTAGGATATCATTAGTGACCATGTAGCACTTTGTTCCTGCAAAGCCAAATTTCATCGGTATTATCACTGTCGGCAACAAGATCAGTTAAGAACCAGACAAGCTTGGCAATATTACATAGGAGAAAAAATGATATCACAGCATGGGCGCTTTGCGCCAATCCGATGTCTTTGCTTTCGTAATAGTTTTGGGAGAGTTACTTATGGTGGATTTTGTTGTAGACATGAGAAGCAATTTAGCTCATTAGAGGGTATGCACTAAGCAGTTAAGCTAATTTTGAAAAACTTAGAATGGAGAGACAGATGTTTGTCAAAAGTATAGTGTTTAGAGTTGGGAAAATGTGACATTTAGTTTCTATTATTTTTCTAAAGTTTCAATTTCATTTTTATTATTTAAAATTTTTCAATCTCTTCCTTATTATTTGTAAAAAAAGTTTCAATTTTGTATCAAGTATTTTCAAAAAGTTTTAATTTCATCCCTATTGTTTCTCTAAAGTTTTAAATTTGTGTCTATTATTCAAAATTAGCAATTTAGTCCTATTATTTTTTAAAAAATACTTAAGGACTAAATTGACTAATTTTGAACAATAATGACAAAATTGAACTCTTAAGGAAATTATAAGGTCGAAATTGAAACTTTCGAAAAATAATATGGACAAAATTTAAACTTTTGGAAAAATAATAGAGACAAATTGAGAAATTTTAAACGATAAGGACAAAATTGAAACTTTTAAAGAACAATAGGGACAAAATTAAAAAAATTTAAATAATAAAAATGAAATTGAACCTTTTTAAAAATAATAGCAATTAAATGCGCTATTTTCCCTTTAGGGCTCATGACCAGAAAATCAACATGGTGCATTTATGAGTTTTCTTGAGGAATATCAGCAAAGAAGGAAAATTAATTAAATATTAGCACGATGAATGATATCATCAAAATTCAGGATGAAATTACCTTGTGGCTATCATCAGCGGGGGAATGGACTTGGTTTTCCTTCACTTGTCGAATTTTATCTTCAAACTCCGTAGGCATCCTTGCAATCTTCAATTCTTGGAGTTTGGCGAGGCAGTTCAAGCTGTCAAGGGGTGCTTCAAGGCTCTTGCATTTTTCAATTGATAAAATAGTAAGATTGGGCATTGCTCCGTTTTCAATTTTCAACTTCTGTAAGTTGTGCAGACCAGAGAGTTCTAGCTGTCTCAGTTCAAGAAAACTTGATGTCCCTGAACAAACCATTTCCTTCCCAACATAGGCAGCATCACCTAATACTAAGACCCATAGATTAGGAAGATTCCCCAGTGTCTTCATTTGGTCTTCAACAAGTTCAGAACCATTAAAGGATAACTTAGTGAGTTTTGAAGAATTTATCTGGGGTAATGTGCCTATATGCCCATCTAGATGTAAATTATGAAGGCTACTACAATTGAGCAGACTTGTAAGAATGAAGATCCGTTCTTCCGAGTAACAATCAAAGTTTCTGACGTCAATGGTTGATTGAAGCATTGAGGTCCTTTTTATGAGAGCAATGATCGCCTCCAAATCTTGGTTATTCCCCGAAGTTGTTGCAACCAGAATCCGAATATTGGTCAGTCCAAGAAGATGATCAGCCTCACATAATCTTGTGTCAAAATTTTCAAGTATTTGCAGCTCTCCCATGCCTTTTTTTTTTTTGTCCGACTTTCCCATGTCTTCAAAACGCAGCTTATGAACGGCTTTGGGTTTAAATGCAACAGGCAAATAGAGATGCCTCAACCTTTCCAGCTTCCACAGAATATCGGGTATGATCATCATACACGAAGTTGCCACCCGTAAATCAAGAGTCTGCAAATTGAACAAATTGCCTATCTCTGATTGCAGTTCATTCAAGTGACATCCTCTAAGGCTAAGATATCTCAACTTAAGCAGGTTTCCAATTCCTTTGGGTAACATTCCCGTTTGAAAGCTGCAGCCATCAAAATGTAGGACTCTTAGAATTCTCAACTCAGTGACATTAAATATTTCCTCAGCCCACAATATATATTCTTCATGATGGTCTGCATTGAGGAACAAAAGAGATCGAAGATTTCCTGCTGCTTTAAGACTAGAATATCCATCTTTATACTTGTCGAGATACATAGCAAGTCGACGAGGCAACTGATCTTGGCCCGACGTTTGATTTGTTTGAGTAGAGCGAGAACCATCCTTGTTTAGCTTATTTGAACTCCTAAAGTCCACGACCTTAAAAATTTCACCCGCTTCCGCCTTCTCTAAGCAAACCTGGCGCATCAGATCATGGAGGTGGCAAGACTTATATCTTCTGATTGTTGGCACCTCATCAGTTTGGACGTTCACCATGCCTTTACCAGCCAATTTATCCAAACAACAGAGTCCCATTTCCATCACTGTTTCTTTTTCTACTCCCAAAGATATGACGCCTTCAGCCATCCACAACAAATATAATTTCTCTGCTTCTATCTCTGAATCCTCCAGTAAATACCCCAAATAGAGAAAACATGGCTTCAAATCATGTGGTAAGTCATCGTAGCTAATTGAAAAGGCTTCCTTTATGTCAATAGATTTTCGAGAATCAATATTTGCTTTCACTTTTTCCCACTCACTAATTAACGACTTTGACGCCAATAAGTTTCCCAGCGTAACCACAGCTAATGGCAGGCCTCCGCATTTGTTTACCATAGACTTCCCCATTTCTATTCTTGAATCTCCAATTTCTGCATTGTAGCAAGAAGCAAAAGAGTTAAAAGATTAAATCAACAATATATTCATCTAAATACAAAGGCCTGAAACATGGACTAGTAGGTAACGTTTTTATTACAACAACAGAAAGAGCATTAGCTAAAGCTATCAAAATTTGAAAGATAGAAAGATAATCTCTAAGGTTTACTTTTAAGTTCTAATATGTTTCGTCATTAATCATTTTAGCATCTTAATTCCGGTATGGTATTAATCATTTTGGCATTTCTCAATCCAAAAAAGAAAAAAAAAAAGAAAATGTGTTTGCTTTTGTCCGAGCACAGGCTTTACTCGTTATTGCAGAATGCGCATTTACGTCATTACCAAAATAAGTACGAGTTACTATGGAATGTGCATCTCGATTCTCCAAGCCAAGAAAAATTTCAATACGAAGAAAAATTATTAGGCCACTAGTCAAGATTCCACTAGCCTTGCATTGATTACATAGTGTGAGACCTCGACTATTTATCATATACCCAAAAGGGAGCAAGTTAGTGATATAGTAGAAATTGACAGATTATTCTCTTTTCACTCAATTATGTATTGTTTATTTATTTATTTATCAAAAACAATCTCGTTATAAATACATGAACGAATGATTTGAAGAATGGTAAATGATAAGAATCCAAATTGTTGCTAGATCAACAATAAAAACTATAGATAATCTGCAATGTTTGAACACTGCGTTTTAGGGCCTTCTTTGACCTAGGGTTTTGAAAATAAAAAATACTCTTGTATCACATAGTTTTGACGACCTCAATTGCATTTGTATTTGAAGTGAACACATGATTTATATGTATGTTGCAAAAACATACATTAATATAAATTGGTACAAAATTCTAGTAAATGATTTCATTTCCTTTGAGAGAAGAAAATATTTTACGGAACTCACGGTACATCCAAACACTAAAAAATATTTTTTAATATTCTATTTTTCAGAAAAATATTATCCTCCAACAAGTTATTTTACGACAAACAAACAGAGCGCTATAAAATATTTTCTACAAGCAAATTATTTTACGACAAACAAACGGAGCCTTAAGTTGGCATAGTTATTTCCGTTCCAAAACTCAATTAGCCGCACTAGTGCACGAGTTATTTTAGAACTCATGTTTAGTTTGTCTGAAAACTCATTAGTCCCTACAATAATACAAATTTTAGCCGCAAAATCGCTTAGCCGCAAACGTCAATTAACTGTAGTGCATCCCAAATAAAAGTTTAATTTCATCTCATGGCCCTCAATGTTTACTCGTTTCCATTTAGTCCTCAATTTTACAAAAATTACATAATTAGTTCTCAATATTCCCAGAATTGTCACAATTGCCTTAGACCATTTCCCTCCTCTCACACCCCACCCAACCAATCACCCCTACCTCCCGCAACCTGTAACTCTTTCCCATCCATAACGCATTCCATTTCTCACCCCCATTCCTACCTGTTACCCTCACCCCTCTCTGTCCCCGTCACTCCTACCCTACCCAGCCAAACCTTTCCCTTCCCTTCTTCACCACCACCCCACCGTGCACACCCCCCCCCCCCCCCCCCCCCCCCCCACAGTTTCCTCTCCGTACCCCAGCCCGACCTTAAATCTATAATCCCAACCTTACTCCATAAACCCTACCCGAAACCACTCCACCCACACACCTCATATGTGTGTGTGCATCTTTATGTATATTATTCATTTATGATTCATATATTGTTTATCTGTGTCTATATGTTGTATATTTAATGCATTCATTTTTGTACATTATGTACATATATACATACATATGTGGGTCTTGTGCGAGTTAATCTGTATGTGGGTTGTGTGTGTGATGAAGGAACATAAGGGAAAGGAGAGGAAATAGGAGGAGAAAAAGAAAAACTAAATGCTCAAGGTTAGATAAGTCATTTTATGTTTAAAAAAAAACGTGTGGATGTTTGCTTAATTAATCAAGGCTCCGATTGTTTGCCGTAATATAACTTGCTGGAGAAAAATATTTTCAGAGAAAAATATTTTTTTAAAAAATACACCAAAAAATATTTTTCGATATGAGATTTTATAAAAAAAGAATACACATATAATATATATATTAACCATACAGGTGGAGGGTGAGGTAGGGGTGAGGGGTAGGGTATTGGGGTGTGTGTTCCTGGGGAGAGGAGAGGGTAGGGTAGGTGGGGTGGGGTGAACTAGGTAAGCTCCGGAAAATGTTTTTTTCTTCTAAATGACAAGAAAATATTTTTCACCCTTTTGAACTAAAATTTTTCCTTGATTGGAAAATATTTTTCAAATGACCAAATTTTTCCTACTACCAAACATTAAAGAATTAAAAAAATAATAATTTTCAGGAAAATATTTTACTGCAACCAAACGGAGCCCGAGTGAATAATGGTCATTATGCATGAACAATAGTGCATCGCATCCTTTTATAACGTCAACTTTATGGGAAGGACCAATTCTGCCACTTTTTGATAATATTGAAAATTAATTGTGTAACTTTTATAACATAAAGACTATAATTAAAAGATGAGTAAATACTGGAAACAATTTGTGAAATTTATCCTTAAATATGACAAAAGTAAGTTATTTTCTTTCTTTTTGCTAAGTAAAGTAAATTTCTTTTCTACAAGGCTTGCATAACCAAAAAATAAAAATAAATAAAGAAAAGAACCATGGTAGAAAATAGCGTACTTGCATGAAATGCTAACTATAGTCATTGATTCCATAAAAATCCTTAGGACTCCATTTTAGAAATTTGTCCCCTGGCCTTTATAAACTCAAATAGTGTGTCGCATTTTTTTAGCAAATTATAGAGAATTAGATCATGCCATCATGTATTATGTTTTGTCTGGGCTCGCCTCTTCCGGAACCCATATCATCCGATTATGTCATGAGGTCTTTTGAAACTTAATAAGATAAAAATACCTTAAATTTTATTCTTACGTTTTATTCTTTCTTTTTTCTTTCCTATCTTTCTTAATTTTGTTTTTGAGAGCTCACGTAATAATTTATCTAAATCTTCAGGTCCGTCTCATATATGTTAAACAACAAAATTCTAAAATTTGTTCTTTACTTTGTGATTTTTTTTTTGTTTTTTTCACTCTCTTTGTATTCATTCTGGAAAATACGGTTCTTTATCCTTTTTGGTGCTAACTTTTCAATCACCAATCATCTAAAATTAAAATAAGTTACATGTGGCCTCAGTTTAAACTTAACTTTTCTTATATTCTCCCCATCCTAATATTAGAGATATAATTAATTTGAGTTTTTCAAGGTGATATTACTTTTTTTTTCCTCTTTAATGTTTTACATATTCACTTTATACTATCTTTTAATCTAATTTTTTATTTCGTTTAGATTTTTCACTAAAATTATTAAAAATATTGAAATTTTCTTTCAAAAAAAAAATTCAATTAGACAACAAAAATCCAATAGAGATTCTAGTTTTTAGAAAAATATATTACTAATCTATATTTTAAACTATTGAATAGTCTAACTTATTTTGTAAAGGTTAAATTTTCGATTTGAAATGCTAAAATTATATACATGTACAATCTGATCGAAAAAAAAAGACCAAAATAATATTACAAGGCAAATATAGCTCCCACTGACAAAAACACCTTAGATCCACCAAAATACTAATTTGATCATCACAACCCTAATAATTCTTCTATCTTGTTGTTGGTTGTGAAAGATCTTACTAGTGTAACAAGAGAAATCTTACTAGTTTACTAACTGATTTTTCGATACTTCATTGGAGATCATATTTGTTTTTCTGTTTTGGGTCTGATTTGGAAATAGGAACGGGAGCCTAATTACTCTGGGTGGCATGTTGAAGTAGATGGTGAGAAATTTACCTGGATTGCCAATTGCGAATGCTTTCTTCGTAAACAGATTCCAACTTTCTTCATCAGTTAGAGGGTTTATCTCGCAAACGTTGTCTGCTGCCATCTTTTGTGCGAAATCACGGTTACGAGTCGTGACTAGTACTTTGCTACCGATCTCCTGGTCTGCTAAGGCGTAGTGTAAGCTCTCCCAAGCTTCAGGCGACCAAACATCGTCCAGTACAACCAGACATTTCTTTGATTGCACGCCTTGGGAAAACATCTGGGCTAATGCTAGATCTTCAAGTTGCTTAATTTCCTCTTTACTATGCTCTGGGATATCAAGTTGCACCAAAGTATCTTGCAAAACATATTTTGTTGGGCATGTCTGGCCGACGGTAACCCAAGAAAAGCCCTGAAAATATTTCCGGATTTCTGCGTCTTTATATATAAGCTTAGCAAGCGCGGTCTTGCCCGAACCTGCCGCTCCCTCTATTGCGATTACTGGGGTTTTGTTTTTCTCGTCGAGCAAAAGTGATGAAATTTTCTTCCTTTCTTCTTTCAAGCCGACAATATCCTGATCTTCTTTTAAGAGAGTAGAGGTTTTGCATCCCTCCGCAGGCTCATGCCCTCCCGCTGAACTTACACCTTCCGTCGTCGCTTTTCCTACACCGCGATCTTTTAAGCTTTCAGTGATTTTCTTGATTTTATCCCCGAAAGCTTTCATCTTCTTTTCTACCGGCTTGTGCGGGGCTGACGACGTCGGATCACCCAAGGTAAGTAGTAACTTTTTTATGCTCGTTCTCTCCTTAGCAACAACTTTGATGGTGTATTCGTCGAGCACATCTTCCGCCTCATAGATGATACCTCGTATATCCGCCACCAGGTTGCGGATATCCTCGTCCTTATCTTGCTTCTGTTCTGCATCTGGCATATACTTCTGTATCTCCTCTAGTTCTGATACTAGGATATTGACTTCATTCACGCTTACTTCGGAAGAAGGTATTGTTTCTCGGAGCCTGCTCAACGCAGCGGATATAGCAAATGATGTGGCGGCCATCTTTCTTTTATTGGATTAGCAAAAGCTGTTAAGACGTCGAACGTCAAAAATTTTCCACTTTCAAGATCTCAACATCTTTTCCCATCCCTGGGGAATTTCAATTAGTCTTCTCTCTCTACCTGGTAGCCTTTCCTTCCTTTTTTTTATCTTTCTATTTTTTTTTTTCTTCTTTTTTTTTTTTCTCTTTTTCTTTTTTGGGGTCCGACAAGCTGGCACCTAAAGAAGCTTCACAGGCTGATAGTAAGCTCTTTTAGAGCCTTAAATTGAATTAGACATACTATGCTAGTCCCTTTTACGTCGCTTTCCGTTTATCTTTCGAGGAAAGCACGCATTGTGCCATTTTGTCAACCACCTCCACCAATTAATCAAATACTATACATCCTTCAAAACTAGAAATATTTAAGTCCTCAGCATGACTACATCGAAAATTCGAATAACTTCTAAACCCATGTATATATATATATATATATATATACACACACGTTATTCTCTAAATTAATACATCTTCATATCTTTACTTTTTGTTAAAAATAATAAATAAATATAATAAATTCCTATTTACCAGCTTAAAACTTTTAAATAAGAGTCCAAGTCTTGCCGTCATCTGTTAGAAATATTAAAATTGTAATATCCGAGCCCGATCATGCATTTATAAATATTTATTTATATTTATTTCTTTCATTATTCTTGAAAAACGTGCCTTTGTGACTATTTACTTGTATTTAATTTATAATTAATTGTCTCATTATTTAAGTTCAATTTATATTTTGGTTAATAGTAATCTATTAGGTGTTCTTGACTCTCATAGCATGAATTAAAATTAAGCTTAGAAAATATAAAAATCCTAATATTTCAAACTAAGCATTCGTTTCAATTTCAAATAAAAAGATTAACTTGGTAAGTACAATGGATAATTTAAGTTAAAAAATATTCAATTTACTATTCTACTTTTCATTAGATCATGAATAAGTGTGATTCATTGCCTTAGGACTATTAGGAATGTTGTAGTAAATCTAACTTGTGTGATAAAAGAAAGGAATTAGAATATTAGTCGAATAACTTAAGCCTATAGAATGCACTTTGGATTTAGTAGGAGGTACATTGGATCATATTAGGAGAATATGTTACTACTTTCTATTAGACTAATATAGTAATCTTAATTAATTTGACAGAAGGTTGAGATACTAGTTAGGAGTTACTAGAAGATAATATGGTTATAATAGAACATATGGATAGTTTTTAAATTTGCTCGACAAAGTAATTTAGATTGGAATATTTGGGTTGGTTACCGGATCTTAATTAGGGAAGCTAACTTTTATTAAGTTAATAGATTAATTCTAAAATGAAAATAAAGATGTTAATTAGGTGGAATGGAAATATTGTTATATGATCTTAAATTATGAAAATGCAAGGAGTAATAATATCAATGAGTTTAAATTAACAAAATATATTTAGAGTTGTATTGAAAAGATTTTGTAAGAATTAAATCTTATTTAAAAGTTTAGGCTTATCATTTGAAGTTGATTCATCAATTTTTTTTTTTAACTATTAAACCAAACTAGTCTACTACCAATGTGAAACGCTGTAATTTAAAATAGGAAAACAACATGTGCCTTCTTATTAAGTTGTCTGCTCATCATCCAAATAAATTAACAAGCCTGCTTCACCTAGCTGTTTCATTCACTATGAGAATTAATGTTAGCCACGTGTACTAGCTATTTCCACAACTAAATTTAAGCTTAGGTTAGTCACCACTTAAGCTCCTCTCCTAAACTGCCACCGCAAAATCAATAGCAATAGTCACCACCTAAGCTTGCTTGCTGCTGCCACCGAGTCATTCTCATTAATAAGATGTCACAAATCTAATTCTTACATTGTAACTATCAAGGCTATATTCTCTCAACACCTCCTGCTTCTATCTTCCACCAATAGGAACCGAGCAGTAAACTCTATATAAAGCCTTGTATCTTCGGCAAGAAAAACGCACCACCCAAGGTAAACACCACTGCTTCGTCTATCATCACTGCTTCGCCTACTATCAACCTTCTTCTAGCATTCTCAATCTGCCTCCCCATACCATTATCATTTTCCGTCACCATAAGCATTCATCAGCACAACCTGGCTAAACATAACAGCTTACACAATTCTCTTAGTCATCACTCATTAAATCATCACTCCTAGAATCTGCCATGCACCACAACTAAAAACCGTCATCATCATCATCATCACCAACCTAATAAAATCACACTTCACCGAACCGCCACCATCATGCACCAATCTCACGCTGTAGCAGAGCAACCATTTTATTTGTTTTCACCTCATGAGGAAGGGAAACCAAGTTTCACATAAATCAGTTCACACTTAGAAGCAGATTCACCTCATTGTAGTCCTATTTTACCACCGTCAGTCAAGCATTAAGTAGATTCGCAAGTTTAAAACTTTGGTTATAAGACCAGCTTAATTCTCATCACCACCAAAAGATCTTACTACTTCATTTCTTCACATATATCAATCTGCTCACCTACACACACACACACATATATATATATATATATATATATATATATATATATATATATATAAACAGAATAGAGCTTAGCTTTTAACACTTGAGTTACTGATCATAAACCGTCGACCACAAGAAAGCTATCAGGTTAGCAATTAAGTCTCACCATCTCTCCACACACGTAAAATAAATAAAACAAACAAGTTTATTTCTAATCTTTTCTTCGCCCTAGCCGACGACAGATGCAAAACAATTATTCCTAGTTTTTGTTTATTGCCTTAGTCGACGGCAAGTAAAGGAAGAAGTGAATTATCGGGTCTAGCTTAAACCGAAAGGAAGATTAGGAGTTTAACTTGATGTTGCTTGAAGGCACTTTGCATGCAAATTAGAGATCGCGAATTCAGGTGAGGAGATTTAATACAAGCTGCATATCTATATACATATAACGTGTAAGCTTATGTGAGAAATGTTTATGTTACTAGCCGCATGCAAGTTTGAATTCGTGTACGTACATGGTATGGCGTTGAGCTTGGTAGTGTGTATAGGACAGCAATATATGAAGTAGTAGTGAATGATAACTATGTTATGACATGAAATCATAGTTGGTGTAATGTTAAGTTAGACAAGTTTTACTATTAATTTTGGTGTAAAATAAATTAAACTAGTAGAGCTTATATTCTGTGAAATGGCGTGATTCAAGATTTGCTTTATTTACATCTATAGGACGTAAGCAGTACTGGGTATTAATTGGGAAGTATATAAATGTAGGTATCATAATGTTGTGGATCTGTAAGCTTGATTAGAAGTTTGACATAGGAATTGAATAAATTATTGATATATGCTTAATGGGTCTCATTAGGTGAAAGGAAGTGTTACCAATAGGTTTAGTTATCGAATTTAGAATTTAGAAGTTAAATAAAGTCAAGACTTGGTTAATAAGATAAATGACTTTGAAAATGAGAAATTTAATGATAAAGGTACTGAAAAGGCATTTTAAAAGATACGAATTGTTTGAATTGGTTAACATGATGGAATTTACAGGAAACATGACTCTTGTTTCCACTTGAGTTTACTTAATCTATAATTATCTACTTGTAACATGTGTGTATTGTTATTTACTTTTACTATTAAGTATCCATTAATTGTTATTTTAAGTGACAATAATGAGTTATTTTTATAAGGGAAACAAGTTACTTTAAAGGCTCTTGATGGTATGTGCTTGTTCAGGACAACCTCTTTTGTTGATTCCTATCTACGTGCATATCGAAATACTATCTGCTGTGTGTTATGCGACTATTTGTGCATGCTTGTGTGCTACTTGGGGGTTGTAACTTCAGGCGCGATAGTTGGCACGAACGTCGGACGGCATAGGGCTTGCCGGTGCTCCCGTGCCTATCGTGGTCCTATTCCCTCTTTCGCTTGGCGATCTCCACCCTCGAGGAGTTGGGTTGTAGATTTTGGATACAATTCGGAGTATCTTATTGGAAGAGATAAGAAGTTGAAAATTGTGATCAAGTTGGCCATCTCATGAAATGATCGACTTGTTCCTACTCTCGCTTGGCATTCTACCCTCGGAGAGTAGGCTGCTATGTGTTGTGGATATATGCCATTAAATTGATTATCTATCTAAAATTTATTACCGTTATTTGATATGTGACTCGAATGGAATAGTAATACGTATCTTCTATGGATAATTTATTATGCTACCGTACGTGAATTGCATCATGATTTGCAAAAGAGACCGACTAGAAATGTTTTCAAAACTCTTCTATTCCATTCTCACTGAGCTTCCCAGAGCTCACCCTCTTTTCTCCCCTCCCACTCCCCCTCTCTCCCCCAAGTGCAGGTGCAGCTTAGCTTGCGATGGGAATTGACTTTATATGCTGAGTGTTTACAAGCTCGAAGCTCTTTGCCTGTCAGAGTCTGTTTGTATTACTCTCGGGTAGAAGAGTAGTTGTGCTGAAACCCTAGTTTGTATGATAGCCGGGTAGCTATTGGAACTCAGATGTTATAACACCCTTTTGTACTTAAATTATTGTATAAAGGCTTGTTATTAGATAATTCTTTATTTATTATTCCTTTTTAAGTTATAGAAAATTATATCCGCAAAACCACAACCAAAATAAAAGAGGACTTTGACCTAGTCTTGAGAAGGGCCGGGTTGGGGTCGTTACAAAAATTATTCATGGACAAGGTTCAAAAACAAATCTCGCCTTCACGTGCCGGGATGTCTTGAAGACAATAAATGAATATATAATAAAACTCATTTTTAACAAGTTAAACTTTTAAATGGGGTGATAAATTGACACTTACATCGTATGTGCTCTCGTGTTTCAAATGCAAACATTTTTTATTATTTGCTTATTCTTTTCATCTTTCAAATAGCCATGACTGCGTTTGTGTGATGTCTCAAATTAGAATTTAGCTGTCTAGGTTTTCGTAATATGAGACATATGACTATAATTTTGAAGATTTCAAATATGTTAATAACTTTATTCCTTTCAAGAGAAACAATGGTTTATATGTCGGCAAATTAGTGGGATGTGTAGTGTTTGTTTGGAGCTGAGAGTGTAGGATTTGATTTGATTGTGGATTTAGGTGGTGGGTTTGTGTTGGTGGGTATGGGTTTATTAGAGTTGGGTTTTGGATCTGGGTATGGATCAAGGTGTAGTTTAGGGTCTGTGATGTGGGTCGCATGTTTGGTAGATGGATAAGAATTTTTTTTTTCAAACGTCAAAGGGAATGACTCCAGCGCAGCAGCGCTATTTTTTAGTGCAACAGCGCTACTGTTTTTTTTTCGAACGTCAAAGAGAAAGACGCCACCGTAGCTGCGCTACCTTTTGGCGCAACAGCGCTACCTCACAACTTCATTTTTTTCTTGCTTTTCTCTTCCACACTTGTATCCCCTTCAATCCAAACACCAATTTCTCCATATTTTCTCCTTTAATGACTTGGTAGAACTTCTCTTTGCCTCGGCTTCCCCCAAACTTGTTCTTGAACCTAACATGACATTAAAAAAAATATAAAATTAGCTACAACAACTATAACTCAAAAATTAACTAAAAACAACAAACTATTAAATCAACAAAAAAAAAGTAAAAAACTTCAGGTTGCCTCCCGAAAAGCGCTTGTTTTAATGTCAACAGCTCGACAGAGCAATTTCTCAAGCCGAATTGAGGTGGACAACGGACTTGTGCTTATCAAACTCATCATCCCAAGAAGTCTTCAATTGTTGTCCGTTAACGTTGAACGTCCCTTTCTCTGGATGATTTACTTCAACAGCTCCATAGGGCAAAACCTTAATCACAACAAAGGGGCCTAACCATCTTGACTTGCATTTTCCAGGAATTCGTGGGTTATAAAGAAGTATTTGTTGCCCAGGAGAGAAATCTTTTCCCGAAACGGGTTTGTCATGCCACTATTTTGTTATCTCCTTGTAACTTCTTGAATTCTCATCTTTTTCATCGCCTAATTCTTCTAACTCATTCAATTGCAACAATTCTTTCTCACCCGTTGCTTACACACCCATGTTTTGTTGTTTAGTCGCCCAATATTCTTTGTGCTCCAATCCCACCGGAACAAAAGAATCATCTTGTAACAAGTTAGCCTCCAAAGGATCTAATTGACCCCCATGATTAGACACTATAGCTTTAACGACATCAATGCGAAAACAGCTATCACTCGCTTTTGGGTACTTGTAAGCTTTGAACACATTAAAGGTTACCTCTTCGTCTTGTACTCGCAACCGAAGCTCACCCTTTCGAACATCAATAAGTGATCCCCCAGTTGCAAGGAAAGGTCTTCTAAGAATGATAGGAATTTCCTTGTCTTCCTCCATATCAAGTACTATGAAATCTACAGGAAAAATAAATTTATCAACTTTGACGAGCACATCCTCAATTATTCCTCTAGGGTATTTTAGTGAATGATTAGCTAACTGTAGTGTTACAGTAGTAGGTCTTGCCTCTCCGAATCCAAGCTTCCTGAAAATAGACAAAGGCATTAAATTAATACTAGCACCTAAATCACACAAAGCTCGCTCAAAAATAACATTGTCAATATCACAAGGAATAGTAAAACTCCCTGGATCCTTGAGCTTTTGTGGTAGCTTTTTCTGTAGGATGGCTCTACACTCCTCAGTTAGTGCAACCGTCTCGTAATCTCCAAGCCTTCTCTTATTTGAGAGGATGTCCTTCATGAACTTCATATAACTCGGCATTTGTTCAAGCGCATCTGCAAATGGAATATTGATGTGAAGCTTCTTAAAAACTTCAAGAAATTTTGCAAATTGTTTGTCAAGCTTGTTCTTTTGCAGTCGTTGAGGGAATGGCACCACCACAGGTGGTTCCTATGTAGGCCGTGGTTGAACTTTTACTTTTTCTTCGTCTTTCGCCTCATTCTTTGCTTCAGCTTTCTCAACCTTTGTGATTTTCACTGGCTCCTCTAACTCCTTGCCGCTTCTCAAAGTTATCGCTTTGCAATGCTCCATGCCATCTTTTCTAGAATTCACCTCAGAAGTACTAGGTAAACTTCTTTGTTGCCTTTCAGAGAACATTGTAGCCATTTGGCTAAACTGCATCTCTAAATTTTTGATTTGTGCGGATTGATTCTGGAAGTTTGTCCTTGTTTCATTCATGAATTGAGTTTGGGAAGTCGCCAACTAAGCCAATGCATCCTCCAAGTTTACCTTCTTCTCTGGTGGTAGGTTATTCTACTCTGGCTGCAACACATTCTGATTATTTTTTCAGGAGAAATTCAAATGATTACTCCATGCTGGATTATATATGTTAGAGTACGGATTGTACTGTTACCCATTAAAATTCCTCACGTACTGTGCTTGTTCTGCTGTGCCTTGCTCAAATGGATTTCCAACCTAACATTTTGTACTATGATGTGGACCACAATAAAACTCGCACACCACTGCCGCTTGGACAACATTAGCAGTTGTCTGACTATTCTGCAACTGTTTCGCGAGATTGTCAATTTTCGCTGTCAAGGCAGTTATGGCATCAATCTCATGGATCCCAACTGTCTTCTTTGGTATGACTTTTTCGCTTGACTACTGCTGGTGGTTCAAAACAATATCCTCTAGCAATGCATAAGCTTCATCCGCTATCTTGTTCATTAAAGTTCCTTCTGCTGATGCATCAATCAAGGTTCTTGTGGAGCTAATTAACCCATTATAAAAATTATGAACTTGCATCCACCTAGGTACTCCATAATTAGGACACTTCCTCAGCAATGCCTTATACATTTCTCACGCTTCACATAGAGTTTCTCCTTCATGTTGAACAAAGTTATTGATTTCTATGCGCAGCTTCGCTGTCTTTCCAGGTGGAAAGAATTTTGATAGAAATTTTTTGCACCAAATCCTCCCAAATAGTGATTGAATCCGAAGGCAGCGAGTTCAACCATTCCTTAGTTTGATCCCTTAAAGAGAAAGGAAACAAGCGAAGGCGTAGAGCTTCATCAGTGACTCCATTGTACTTAACAGTTCCACAGACTTCTAAAAAGTTCACAATATACTGGTTAGGATCTTCAGAAGGCAGTCCATGAAACTGAATATTCTGAATCAACTGCAGTGTCACTGTCTTCAAATCAAAATCATGTGCCTGAATCGCTGGCCTTCTAATCACAGGTTGAATTCCAATGGGTGGTAATGCATACTCTTGCAGTGTTCTAGGTGGATTTTCTTGATTAACTGCTTGATTATTTCCGTCCTGTGCTACCACGATATCAGCCATATTCCCTTGCAATTGATGGGTAGTTGTAGTAGCTCTTTTTTCCTTTCTGTTCTTCTGACAGGTTTGTTCTATCTCAGGATCAAAAAGTAACAAATTACTACTTCTTAACTTTCGCATGCACTTAAAGGAATATGTTCCTGAAACACACGTAACGAAAATAAGATAACAACACAAAACTAAATAAAATTCAAAGTAAAATTAAAGCTATTTGGTATCGATATTAATAATTGACACAGTCCCCGACAATGGCGCCAAAAACTTGTTGTGTGAATTCTAACGCAAGTGCACGTATCGCAACAAGTAATAAAGTGATAAGTAAAGTTCGTTCCCATAAGGACTGTGATTACTAACTACCGAAATTAATTTAGCTTTAACTTTATTCGGACAATCAAATATGAGAGATTGTGAGTAAAAACTAACAAATAAAATACTTTTAGAATTAACAACTAAAGCGAATAAGAAATTACTAAAGAGGATAAATCAAGAATTAAAATGCTCTAGGGGTTTCGATTTCACCAAGATTAATCCTACTTGAAACTATTGATCTGAATCAATTGATGTTTATTCCCTACGTTGCCAGCAATTTCGCTAAGGTAGATATTAATCGTTCTCAAGCATCAATAACTTATCCCAATAAGCAAGTTAACTACATCTCTGTGATAGCTGTGAACTTATGGAACGCATTAAGCCCTAGAAATTCAAATGATGCACTAGATCTCATAACTATCTCTAGCTTATGACGATTTAATGGTATTTCATACGTGGTCTAATTTAGTTATCACTTCTCAGTCTCAAACTAAACCACGAATCATGCAATTGTTGATCAGGCAATCACAAGCATTAAACTCAGCATGAAATACTCAACTCATATATGGAATAGTTCATCAATTAATTCAAATCAAAAGCATCAAATATTCATAATCCAGCTACATCGTAGCCCTAGAAAAATAACTTAAAACATCATAAAGAAATTAAATAAAATCCAATTGTTACGTAAAACATGATAAGAGAGATAGAGAAAACTAGGATTTAGAGAAGAATTGGGCCAGAAGTCCGTCTCCGGATCGTTCCTCCGTCTTCAACTCGCGAATCGCCTTTTTTCTTCCCTCTGGAACGTTTCTTTTTCTGCCCTCTTGATGGCTGCCTCCAAAATCTCCCTCTCTCTAACGTCTGATGCATTCTTTTTAACATAGGGTTTCTTCTTTTCGCGCCTTTTTACAAAATTTCCCTTAAAAATCCTACGACACTACGCATCTGCGCTATGACTACGTTACTCTATTTGTTCTTCAATTTCTCCACAAATTGCATAAAATCCAATCCTTCGCAATTCATCTTCAATCTTTGCCTCAAAACTCATGCTTCTTCATATAATTAACCTATATTGCAAAACAAACACGAAACTAATCAAATTGCTCAAAAATTACTCAAAAACTAACAAAGTTTAAGTGAAAAGGTGTTGAAATACCATATGGTATGTGCTTGTTCAGGACAACCTCTTTTGTTGATTCCTATCTATGTGCATATCGAAATACTATCTGTTGTGTGTTATGCGACTATTTGTGCATGCTTGTGTGCTACTTGGGGGTTGTAACTTCAGGCGCGATAGCTGGCACGAACGTCGGACGACATAGGGCTTGCTGGTGCTCCCGTGCCTATTGTGGTCCTATTCCCTCTTTCGCTTGGCGATCTCCACCCTCGAGGAGTTGGGTTGTAGATTTTGGATACAATTCGGAGTATCTTCTTGGAAGAGATAAGAAGTTGGAAATTGTGATCAAGCTGGCCATCTCATGAAATGATCGACTTGTTCCTACTCTCGCTTGGCATTCCACCCTCGGAGAGTAGGCTGCTATGTGTTGTGGATATATGCCATTAAATTGATTATCTATCTAAAATTTATTACTCTTATTTGATATGTGACTCGAATGGAATAGTAATACTATCTTCTATGGATAATTTATTATGCTACCGTACGTGAATTGCATCATGATTTGCAAAAGAGACCGACTAGAAATGTTTTCAAAACTCTTCTATTCCATTCTCACTGAGCTTCCCAGAGCTCACCCTCTTTTCTCCCCTCCCACCCCCCCCCCCCCCTCTCTCCCCCAAGTGCAGGTGCAGCTTAGCTTGCGATGGGAATTGACTTTATATGCTGAGTGTTTACAAGCTTGAAGCTCTTTGCCTGTCAGAGTCTATTTGTATTATTCTCGGGTAGAAGAGTAGTTGTGCTGAAACCCTAGTTTGTATGATAGCCGGGTAGTTATTGGAACTCAGATGTTATAACACCCTTTTGTACTTAAATTATTATATAAAGGCTTGTTATTAGATAATTCTTTATTTATTATTCTTTTTTAAGTTATAGAAAATTATATCCGCAAAACCGCAACCAAAATAAAAGAGGACTTTGACCTAGTCTTGAGAAGGGCCAGGTTGGGGTCGTTACAAAAATTATTCATGGACAAGGTTCAAAAACAAATCTCGCCTTCACGTGCCGGGATGTCTTGAAGACAATAAATGAATATATAATAAAACTCATTTTTAACAAGTTAAACTTTTAAATGAGGTGATAAATTGACATTTACATCGTATGTGCTCTCGTGTTTCAAATGCAAACATTTTTTATTATTTGCTTATTCTTTTCATCTTTCAAATAGCCATGACTGCGTTTGTGTGATGTCTCAAATTAGAATTTAGCTGTCTAGGTTTTCGTAATATGAGACATATGACTATAATTTTGAAGATTTCAAATATGTTAATAACTTTATTCCTTTCAAGAGAAACAATGGTTTATATGTCGGCAAATTAGTGGGGAAAAAAATAAAACTCATTCAGAACACTCATAAAGATATTAACATATTACACAATAATCTACATTAACAAATTTGAAATATGTTAATATCTTTATTCTTCTACTAATTTTTAGGCCTTAACAGTAAACGTATTATAAGCGACCAAGGTTTGTAGTACTATAAGATTCTAAGTACTATCTATACTTATTTAACCAATTAAGAGTTCATTAACTTGTACATAACTAGCATAAAGATTCAGTGTACTCAACATTATGAAACAAGTGCATATATAATGTGTATTGAATTAAAACAAACACTATTTAAACTAACACAATCTCTTATTATTTATGCCATCTCCAGTTTTAAATAGCAAAAATGACTTTCCATCTCAAAAGTATTTAAAAAAAAAAAAAGAATCACGAAAGAAGAAATGCAAAAAAAATGATGTGGCTATAGCAAAAAGCATCCTTCATGCACACAAAAAGAATTTGCAAGTCATTCAATCAATGGCGGAGTCAGACACCGGGGGTTAGGGGGTACACTATAATGGCGAAGACACTAATCAGATGTTAAAATATTCATTTACGCTTTATATAGCCTCCAGATCTAACATACATGTATGATAAACCTTCATAAACTTTCTATTTAGGTAATTAAAATTCATTCTTCATTGTTTAATTCCCACAACTTCATTGTAACTAAGTATACAATTGGCTTTTTTTTTTCTTCTAAATCAATAACCATTATCGTTGAATACTTATAATTAACTAATGACATTTTCCTTTTCTTTTTCCTTTTATATAAGTTAAATGCTTTTTCTTTTGTTTTTACTTTTGTTTGTTATTATTTCTAAATAAGAGTCTAAGGTTTTGTTAATGAGATTTGCTCTCATAAATAAGAATAAAAGAAGAAAATTAGAAATAAGAAATAAGCAATAAGAGTCCACAATCAAATAAAAAGAAATGTTATTTAAAGTAAACCCAGTATTATACATGTATGCCTATGTGTTGTACTACATATGCTTTGAGTAACCATATATTATCAAAATTGAATTGGATTTTTTTTTTAAATCTATTTTTTGAAATATTGCAAGAAAAATCTTGCAGACAATGAATCAGTTATAGAGAGCGTGGGTGACCTATACAATATGTAAAATGTCTCATTGAGCCACATTGATATACCCATTGTTATTACCAATCTCATATTCCTTGTTGCTTTTTCTTCTTTTCAATATATAATTTTTATTTTTTACTATGTATATATATATAATTGCCTCAACCATGGCACCCCCTGGTCATAAGCTGGCTCCACCAGTGCATTCAATTGTAACATGTCACAATTCAACATAAGAAAGTTCAAAAAATTTTAAAGTGAAAAACTATAAAACATGGTAAAGAGAAAATATTAATTCACTAGTGCACAATCATGAAAAATGAATGTATCTTTTAGCTAAGTATTAACTTATATATATTTGAGATGTATAAAATACAAAGAAAATGTCAGGCCCAAACTCAATCCCTTCGAAAACCAAGCCGGTCGCTACGATACACAGACATTATAACGCCTATAACATGAACAACCAACACAACAAAGAATACACAACATACATTCTCAAAGGCTTGCGTCATTCATATACAACAACATTTCATCATTCACTTGCGGAATACACTAATCTTACATTAATTCATTTGCTTGGCAAAAAGTAGACAACATCTCCTACCAAGTTAAAGCATACTTTGAACATAACATATGACAAGATATAAAACTAACTAGTTGTGATCATGAAACCAAATTGACCAACCATATGGATACATCAAAAGAAGTTAGGCTTCACAATACTTTGAACTATCCAAGTACTACATCGTACATTAACAACTACTAAGCAAGTTAAATACATCAACTACTCATGCACTACATGATCAAACTCATTAGTCAACCTTCAAATCAAAAAAATGGATGGAATTGGTATCCGGGACTAATAACATTTCACTGATATAATTTCAGGGACTAAAAGATTTATTTTAAAATTGAAGGATCTAAAAGTTCTCAACGACCATGGTTCAAGGACTAAAAAAGTTCATTTAAAAAATTAAAGGACTGAAAAATTGTAACAACCATATATAGTTCAGATGACAAGTATTAACCCTTAATTTTATTGATGTAAGATAATTAAATTCTCAAACAAAGTCATGCACATGATTGTGTTTGAAATTTTTATGCTTTTTATGTGACGATGTAAGACGACAAAATGAAATTGTCTTGTATTTCCGTCTTCAAAATAATTGAACATAAAAGAATAAAATAAACCATCCTCGAGAGCATCGGCCGGTTGCCAATTTCAGCTGTATCTGGCCATTGTCGAAGAGATGCGACAACAATTTTTTCTTCCTTCTTTCCAACAAAGCGAAGTCATTTGTCAAATTCTTGGTTGGTCTAAGATTATATGTGAGGATATAATCTTAGTCAATAAAATTTTGCCAAATCATCATAATATTAGTAATTTCACTTTTTATTATCCCAAAGCTGAATAAACTAACTATGGTTAGATATAATAAATAAAAAAACATTCTAACCAGTCCACGTAATAAATTCTAACCAATGGTTAGATATAATAAAATTTTAAAAAAAAATTCTAACCAACCCACATAATAAATTCTAACCAACAAAAAGCATGAAACTTGTTGGTTCTCTTCCCTCTCACTACAAATAAACACTTCTTTCCTCATATTTGGGTGATGAAGAAATTAAAACTAGGTGTTGAAGCTTGAAGCAGAGTTAAGATATCATGTCTCGTCCTAGGATTTTTTTTTTTTTTACAATGTTGTAAGTTAATTTCTCAATTCTCTACTTCTTTTGAAGCACGAGAAACATTACCCATATTATCAATGTTAGAAAATTTTCAGTTTCAAGTTATACTTGTTTTTCATCTCAATCTAGTTTTGGTGTTCTACTGAGACCCTTTTCTTACTAACGGCTCCAATGTAGGCGGAAGCTCGTTCCATATTCTCAGATGCCACTAAGTGATCATTCAAAAGAACACCAAACACAGATTGAACTGGAATTTTTCTCAATATAATACAACAATAGAAGTTAATATAATTAGACTTAAAATTTCTAGAAAAATACTTGTTGTAGAATACGAAACTTTTGAAGCACTATTAATTATTCAAATTATAAACTTCCCCTAGCATCTCCATTGATATTTGAACTCCTACAAAAAGAAAAAATAACAAAAGTTACTCAATGAACGATAGAATGATTTTCCCATTGGTTTCAAATGGGAAAACAAATATTAAGCAAGCAACTCAATTGTGCAGATTTTTACGAGAATTTCAACGAACACATAGCTTGTAGTCCACAATTTTGAGAAAGGAAACGTAAAAAGTAAATTTAACAACTACATCCCACATTGTCCCCGTAGGCTTGCTTAGAATTTTTTTTAAAAAAATTGAATCATCGGGTGCTAAGATGTTCTTCTTAGGGTGTGGAGCTATCATTCCACGAAACTGCTTCATCTAAGCTAAAAGGGTAAATACCTAATTTAGTCCTTTATCTTTAGAATTTGTACCAATTTAGTTAATATCTTTCAAAATGTACCATTTTAGTCATATATCTTTAAAGTTTGTGCCAATTTAGTCCATAACTTTCAGAATGTACCCTCTTAGTAATGCATCTTTACCATTTTGTCCTAATTTAGTTCTTACCTTTCAAAATAGTTGAGAACTAACATGAATCATCATGACAAAGATATGGACTAAATTGTGACAAATGATAAAGATACAGAACTAAAATGATACATTTTGAAAGATATGGACTAAATTAGGACAAATGATAAAGATACAAGACTAAAAGAGTATATTTTGAAAGATATGGACTAAATTAGCATAAACCTTAAAAATAATGGACTAAATTAAGTATTTACCCAAGCTAAAATGCCATGGTTTTTGTAGCCGGCAACTTTGGGGGTTGAACTGGGCGAAGCATGGAGGCCAAGAGAAATTGAGAGATAGAATCAGTTAATAGTGCTAGTTGATATCTGAATATTGAAATTGCGTTTCAAACCTTTGGTTGCCATTTTGACGAAAATTCAAAACTGAAAATTAGCTTCGTGTTGTATGATGCTTTCCTAATCATGGTTAAACAAGGGTAAAGCTGAATCATCTTTAAGCACTGAAAAACAACCTACGGCATGTGGCAAAATTTTATTGAGTAAGACTATATTCTCACATATAGTCTTAGACAAGCCAAGAATTTGCAAAGTCATTAGGTTGGAAATTCAACTATTTTGTCTTCCTTGTCATCAAAGGGGCGAAGTCATGCTTAGCAAAAAAAAAAAAGGGGCGAAGTCATTAGGGCTCCGTCTGTTTGTCGTAAAATAATTTATTTATGGAAAATATTGTTCGTAAAAAATATTTTGTTGAAAAATAAAATATTTTACAGACTTTTGTTTGTTTGTCGTAAAATAACTTGTTGAGAAAAATATTTTTTTAGAAAATAGAATATTAGAAAATATTTTCTGGTATTTGGATATACTGTGAGTTCCGTAAAATATTTTCTTCTCCCAAAGGAAATGAAAACATTTTTCAGATGTTTGTACTAGCCGCAATTGTTGACCGAAAAATATTTTACAGTTGACCAATTTTTTGGTGTTACCAAATACCGTAAAATTAAGAAAAATTAGCCGCAATTGTTGACCGAAAAATATTTTACAATTGACCAATTTTCTGGTGTTATCAAATATCCTAAAATTAGAAAACTCTTTTTAGGGAAAATATTTTACGACAAACAAACGGAGCCTAGATTACAAAATCAACACAAATCTGAGCTCAATCTCCCATTGATATGAAGATGAAAAGATTCTTAGGATTTAATTAGACACTCGAACAACCAACCCCAGATACAGCTCCCATGTGCTTTTTGTCAAGTAATTAGAAACTCCTACGAAGAATGAGAGAGAGAAAAATTGGTCAAGTAAGGAGACGAAAAATGTACTGATGAGGGGGACCCCGAGATGAGGTAAGCCACCTTCACCGAGCCGAGGCAGGCCAACCCGAGCCAAGGCCAGCACATTTAGCTAATGCCCAACCTAGATGCTGACCCAATTTCACCCCGACCCAAGAAAACCCCGACCTAGGTGCCAGCTGCTCTGATGGGACATAAAGCTGCACCACATTAAATGCTGTCATAACCGAATTTAGTATAAATAGAGCTACACCCCTTCATTCAAAGGGAGACTCGTCATTAATGCTTTCAGCTACTTTGCCAACTCGGATATACTAATCATTCGCACGTCCGATGGGAAAATCCGGGTCATCACCCCGCCTTTTTCCTTCCCTTTCCTTGTGCAAGTTAAGCAGTCAACCTAAAAGTTCAGCTCGAAGGCCAACCTGAAACTCTAGCTTGGCAGGAGTAGTCATCCAACCTCAACTACGAGATTTTCGACCTCGACAGTTTGGCACCGTTTGTGGGAAACAGAGTACTTTCTATCACTCTTCTCACCACCCATTGAGGAACCATCATGGTACAAACTAGAAGCCACAACGCACCGGTAGAGGACTCTCCCAACCAGGATGGTGACCTAGAAACCACACAGGTGCCAAGCCAAGACCCAACCCAAACTGATATTGGAGCGAGCCAACGTATACACTTAGCCTCAGAAACCAACCCCTCTTCAGATGGAGACCTCAACTCCAGCCTGTTACCAGAGATAAAGATGATGCTCGTGATGTTTGATGAACTAAAGGAGCAAGTAGCCCGGCTAGTTGCAAACCCCTCAGTTCTGCAAGTAGCTATGCCGTAGCCCGCGTTTCCCTAGTTCTGCATTCCAGCCCCGGGGTGAACCCGAGCGCAAGACGGAGAGGGCTTCTTGGAGCCGGTGGAGAGGTCCGTAGAGGCGAGAGGCAAAGGGGCGGCCTATGTCGACCCCAAGCAG
This sequence comes from Ehretia macrophylla, assembly GCA_037974665.1. Classification (NCBI taxonomy): domain Eukaryota; kingdom Viridiplantae; phylum Streptophyta; class Magnoliopsida; order Boraginales; family Ehretiaceae; genus Ehretia; species Ehretia macrophylla. The sequence continues at coordinate 100,862,115 of CM075764.1, read as the reverse complement.
GCCAAGACCTTGGTTGCCATAGCCAAAGTCATTAACCAGCTCGGTGTAAGCCCACTCTCACCCGAGGTACTGGCAATGCCATTGCCAATCGGCAACCGAATGCCCAACCTGACAGTCTATAATGGGGACGGAGACCTAGTCAGCCACTTGCTCAACTTTGATCACCATATGACTCTGCATGTATGACCGACCTTATGAAGACGAAGACATTCCCGACCACCCTGGTTGGCAATGTCTTGGATTGGTTCCAAACACTTCGCCCTGGCTCTATCGCAAGTTTTCATCAGCTGGCAGAGGCTTTCATGTCCTGCTTCGCGGGGAGCCGACGTGCAACCCGTCACACTTCATCATTGCTGTCTGTGAAGCAACATAAAGGAGAAAGTCTGAGGGCCTACACAACCCGATTCAATGAAGAGTCCCTCAGAATTCTCAACCTCGAGGACTCCATGGCATTAATGGCTTACCAAAGTGGGCTCAGGTCGGGCCCCCTTATATCCTCCTTGGCCATCGACCCCGTGGATACCTTAGCCGAGCTGATAGTACGGGCAGAAGGGTACATACACTTGGAAAAAATCCATTAGGTGAAGAGGGATGATGACAAGAAGAAGGAAGCCGGCAAGAAGGGAGAGATCTCCCGAGGCCAACCTAGAAGTAAGGTCCAAAATGACCGAGGCAAGCAACCTCAGCAGTAGAAGCAGAACCCCCGGTTCACCATGTTCACTCCCCTCAACACCTCAAGAGAGCAAATCTTAATTGAGATCCAGCACCAGAACTACCTACCTTTAGCTCCGAGGATGAAAGGCCGAACTGAGAGGCACAATAGGACCAAGTATTGTCGCTACCATATGGATTAAGGCCATACCACTGAGGAGTGCAAAGACTTGAAACAGGAGATTGAAGCACTAATAGCCCGAGGTCACCTCCGGAGGTACGTAGATCAACAGCCGACCTGGAGTCAAGATCAGAGAGAAAGAGAGAGAAGTCCACCCAGGTGCCAGGTTGGGGGCGAACGTTTGGCTGTGATTGAGACCATCGCCGAAGGATTGACATCGGGTGAGGAAATTTTGGTTGGCAGAAAGGGTTATATTTGGGCTGGAATGAAGTATGGGCCGATGCGAGGCTCGACCCCAGAGATGGAGGAGCTCACTTTCTCCTCAGAAGACTTGGAGGGAGAGATACTGCCCCATGACGACCCATTGGTGATCAGCGCGAAAATAGCCAACTTCACCGTGAAGAGGTTGATGGTGGACACCGGGAGCTTGGCAGAAGTCCTATTCCTAAGCGCATTTAAGCAGATAGGGTTGGACAGGAGCCGGCTTAGACCATTGAGGGGCACCTTAGCTGGATTCATCGGACATGCCTACCGAGCTGAAGGTTTTATCAACCTTCCATTAAAGCTGGAAGACAGAGACAAGTTGGTTTTGATGCAGGCCAACTTCATTGTAATGGATTGCAACTCCACTTACAATGGGATCTTGGGTTGGGTGGCACTCAATTATTTCAAGGCCATTCCTTCAACTTACTACCAGGCCTTGAAATTCCCGACCCCGGGCAGCACGGCTACCATCCGAGGAGCCCAACTCTCAGCTCGGGAATGTTATGTAAACTCCCTATGCCCTAAATATCAGGTTGGCTGGGGACCAGATTTGCCCGAGGAGAAGAGGGATACAAAAAGAGGGAGCCCGGCTGAAGACCTTCAAGAGGTGCAGCTCTCCGATGAAACAAAGAGAGCAAAGATCAGAAGTGAACTCCCTGATGACCTTAAGAAAGGTATAAGCCAATTCCTTCTAAAAAACGAACACATATTTGCATGGTCTGCTTTTGACATGACAGGTATCGACCCGAGTGTGATTGAGCATCACCTGAATGCCCACCCAAATCACTATCCGGTAAAGCAGAAGCACAGGCACTTCTATTATGATAAGCAACAGATCATAGCAGAAGAGGTTGGTAAGTTGGTGGACGCCGACCACATAAAGGAAATTCAATACCCAACCTGGTTATCCAACGTGGTACTAGTGGCTAAGTCCTCAAGTGGATGGAGATTGTGCATTGACTTCACCGACCTCAATAAGGCCTGCCCCAAGGACTGCTTTCCCCTACCTCGGATCAATGAAATGGTGGATGCCACCTCCGGGTTCAAACTACTCTCTTTTATGGATGCCTTCAAAGGCTACAACCAGATTAAGATGGCTCTCGGAGACAAAGAGAAAACTTCCTTCACCACCGATAAAGGTCTCTACTACTATGAGGTCATGTCCTTTGGCCTCAAGAATGCTTGAGCTACCTATACTCGGATGGTGAACAAGGCTTTCAAAAATCAGATTGGCCGAAATATAGATATCTATGTAGATGACATGTTGGTCAAAAGCAAGAGGGCGGAAGACCACGTAACTGACCTCGCTGAAACCTTCGTTGTAATGGAGCACTTTGAGATAAAACTGAACCCGAAAAAGTGCATATTCGGCGTCAAGGTAGGAAAGTTTTTAGGTTTCATTGTCACAGCCCGGGGAATAGAAGCCAACCCAGAGAAGGTTTAGGCGATACTTGACTTGGCACCGCCGACCTATGTAAAAGACGTCCAGGTGCTCGCGGGTAAGGTTGCGGCATTGAACAGATTCATGTCCAGGTTGGCCGACAAGTGTGCTCTTATGTTGAAAATATTAAGAAATCCTAAGAATTTTGAATAGACTAGGGAATGCCAGGATGTCTTCCAAGAGTTGAAAACGTACCTAGCTTCACCACCCCTGCTATCCTGACTTGAAGTGAGAGAGGAGCTGGTACTATACTTGGTATGCTTAGAGATAGCAGTGGAGGCGACGCTGGTCCGCGAAGAAGGGAAGGAGCAGAAGCAGTCTATTATGTCAGCAAAATGTTACAGGGGGTCGAGTCGAGGTACTCCTCCTTGAAAAAACTTGCCCTCGCACTCATCACGGCAGCAAGAAAGCTAAAGCCATACTTTGATGCTCATCCAATTAAGGTCATGACAGATGCTCCGCTCAAGTCCATCATGCACAAGCCGGAGGCGTCGGGTAGGCTGTTGAAGTGGGCAGTTGAGCTGAGTCAATTTGACATCACCTACTAACCCAGAACGGCCATCAAAGCTTAAGCTATCGCAGACTTTGTGCTGGAATGCACTGGCCGAGCCGAGCAGAGCATAACCCAGAGGATGTGTGGAAGGTCCATATGGATGGGGTATCAGGGAAGTCTGGAAGCGGAGCCGAGGTGGTCATCCTCGACCTGACCCGGCATGAGCACCAATACTCCCTCAAGTTTGCCTTTCTGGCATCCAACAATAAGGCTGAGTACGAAGCAGTGATCGCGGGATTGAAAATTGCAGCTTAACTTGGGGCACAAACAGTTGACCTGTGTACCGACTTTCAATTGGTTGCCAGTCAGATATCAGGAGAGTTCGAAGCCAAGGACAATGTTATGCTGGCCTATGTCACGCCCCAACTCGACCCCTTCTACAATCAGTCAGGACGCAACGGAATTTCGACAGTATAACGACAGTAATACGGACACCAGGGCTCTAAACTAACCCTTTATAACTCATACAACCAACTCCACAAATCAACAACCAACTTCACAGTCAAATTGACAACATACAATGCAACCATAATATACATTAAACATTTTTTTACCATTTTATCCATAGTTATACGCTTCCGTTCCAACATCATATATTTTCAAAATAGATTATAACCAACCTAGCAACCTAATCATGTTCCAAAACAAGACTACTAATCTAGCAACATTTAATCCATTATCTTTACAATATCTTATACATCATAAACTTCTAAGTAAATACAAACCAACTAGTTTTAATATACAAGATAACATAAGAATACAACATCTCAGATATCAAGGACAAGACTCTGGCATATAGGACTCGTCCACATATGGCACATTTTCCTTTTCAAGAGGCACGTACCCATAGTCAGGTTCAATAACACCTGAACGCATGCAATAATTGAAAATGAGCTTATATAAAACAAGCTCAGTGAAGATTCGACAATCTCTTTACAGTATTTACTATACTCCTTGGAAATCATCTTTTGAGCAGTAAACACATAATAAACATCAATAACAATATAAGCACATTAATTATAATGACCAATCAATAAAGGATACTCTAGTTGGTGTAGCTCCAAATGCCACCACGATCTCAACCATTCTTCTTGTAACTCCCCATTACTCACGCACCCGAGGTACCTCTCTAGCCCCTCCCTCCATGACACATCCGCCCATGCGAGCTGGGGGTAGTATTTGGTAGTCATGCAGGTTTCAACCCGACAGCCTGACGCTGCCCGAGAGGTGACACACACATACTAAGACTCATGACAATAATAATAATCATTCATAATTCAGGAGGACAACTAGCAGATTGCCTATCTCCCAGCTTATCAATAATCAATTATCACAGAAGGACAACAAAGTAGGTTGCCTATCTCCCAGCTTATCAATAATCATCATTTCAACAACATAACAACAATTAACCAAATAAACAACAAACAACTAAGTTAGATGACAAAGTAGGCCACCCAACTTAACATGCATTAAACCATACAATCAAACCCTAGTCTAACCATCAACAACTTACAATTCAATCACTCAAACACCACCCAAACAACAAAAGGTATAATTCAATATTTTAAAGAAAGACAACCCAAACTTCTAATAATCACATCTTACATTCTACTAATCCAATAACCTCCAAACCAGTTTCTATCACTCACCCACTCAATCAACAACATAAGCCCACTGGGAAACCAACCAAAATCCATCCAAATCTAGCCCAACAACCCTAAAACCCTAATGCGACATGGCCGAAATTTTTGGTCTTTCACACCGACATCACAATCAAAATTTCGGCATTACAACATTACTACCACGTATTTAACAAACTTTTACAAGCTAACGACAATCGATTCCAACCACTACAACTCCAAATATTCAACAAATAGCCAACAACTCAATTTTAATACCCGAAAAATAAAAATTCATGCTACAACGGTTCAAATCTTATATAAACACATATAAACGATCCTTAGCATGCACTAAGCAATAATATAATATCAATTCAAAATTCTAACGGTTCAAAATTCAATTATACGCAAAAGCATAAAAATGACATTTTGAGATCTAGAATTTTTTTCTCACTTTTGATGTTTTATGAAGCTAGAAAGATGTGCAATGGATGCTCAACAAGTAGAATCAAGCCTTGGATGAAGATGTTTGGACTTTAAATGAGTTTTCTATTGATAATTTGCTTTGAAAAAATGTTGAAAATGCTCACAAAAAAGCTATGGAGTTTCAGCCACCTTGTGTGTGTTGATGAGTGTGTTTGCTTTGTTTTAATTGTGTGTAACCACCTTATAAGAAAAAGTCAACAAATAATGCAAAGTCAAAGGTAGAAACTAATTAGTTTATTTAGTATTTTAGTCTTTTAATTCTATTTCTTAGACTATTTTGCTCAAAAAAATTATGCAACACTTAGACTATTTTAAGTGGCTTATTTTAGGTGACAAGAAGTTTCACATTCAAACATTTTCACCCGACTCGGTTTAAAACTCGATTTTCGCAAAAGAATGTGTAAAAACCCTTTTAAATTCCTAAGTCGATTTAAAATCCGTTTAAACCAAACACAAGTCTTTTAATAACCAAGGACTAGGTTTTCAAACACTAGGAAGACCAGTTTCAAAATTATAGACGTGTTTCAAAAATACTATTCACAAAAGATGACAATAAAATTTGTGATTTCGTTTTTTTTGAAAATTTCATGAATGCACACTTAGCATGTATTAGAAATATAAATCACATAATTAACACATTCTAACTCATCTAACACATAAATAGGTCAAAACACGCAAAATGAGGCAAAACACGCAAATCGAGATAAAGACAAAAACTGGGGTTTCACAGCCTACCTCAACAGAGTCAAGGATTTGACCTCAGGGCTCAAGAGGTTCACGGTACAACAAATTCCGAGGGAGGAGAATATGAAGGCAGACACCCTATCTAGGTTGGCCTTGGGCGAGATCTGACCTGCTCTGGTCCATGTGGAAGAAGTCTCTGAACCAAGTATCCAGTTAGGAAGGCAAGCCGTAGCTGAGCTCAATTTAAGCCCAAATTGGACCTAACCAATCGTGGACTACTTGGAGGGGGGTATGACCTTGGAGGATGAAAAAACAACTCAGAAACTCATGAAACAGGCCTCAAGGTTTGTCATAATAGCCGGGTAACTCTACAAAAGAGCTTACACTTGGCCTCTCTTAAAGTGTGTTGGGCCCGACGAGGGAAACTATGTACTCCGGAAGATTTATGAAGGGGTATGTGAAAACCACTTGGGAGGCAAGGCTTTGGCTCGGAAGGCATTGAGGTAAGGCTATTTTTGGCCAACCTTAGAACAAGATGCCAAAGAATATGTGAAAAAGTATGACACCTGCCAAAGGTTCGTCAATGTACAGAGGAAGCAAACGGTAGACCTCACGGTGATGATAAGCCCATGGCTATTCTATCAGTGGGGTCTAGATATTATCGGCCCATTGCTAACAAGTGTTGGCCAAAAGAAGCATGCCTTCGTAGCTGTAGACTACTTCACCAAATGGCCTGAGGCTGAAGGTGTTGCTAGAATAACAGAAAAGGCAGCTTGGGATTTCGTATGGAAAAATATCATTTGCCGATTTGGGGTGCCGAAGGTCATCATCATCGACCACGGCAAGCAATTTGACAGTGCATACTTTCGAGGCAAATGTTCTGAGATTGGGATCGACCTCAAATTCTCATCTATTGTTCACCCTCAAAGTAATGGCCAAGTTGAAAGGACTAACCAAATCATTTTGCAAAGCCTGAAAACCAAGCTGGAGGAAGTAGAAGGCCAGTGGGCATTAATTCTTCCCGAGGTACTGTGGGCTCAGCGGACTACCACAAGCTCTGCAACGGGAGAATCGCCCTTCGAGTTGACCTTCGGTACTCAAGCGGTGCTGCCGGTGGAGATCGGGTCTCCTACCAGTAGGACCCTCCACCATGATCTAGGAATAAATGGAGCCCTGATCCGTGAGGAGCTCGACCTCGCTGAAGAGCTCCAAGCTAAAGCCCAAATCAGGATGTTAGCAATCAAAGCTACCATGCAAAGAGCCTTTGCCAAGCAGGTCAAGCCTAAGCCTATTAAGGTTGGCGACCTCGTACTCAGAAAGGCCATCTTTTTGCCATGCACGGGCAACAAGCTCTCTTCAACTTGGGAGGGACCATACGAAGTCGTGAAAGAAGTCCGACCTAGGACCTTCTACCTCAACGACCAGTATGGGAAACCACTAAAAAATGCATGGCACTTAGAACACCTGAAGCGGTATTTTATCTAAGGCCCCCGAGCTGAAATATCTTGTAACAGCCCCCGAGCCAAAATATTTTGAAATGGCCCTTGAGCCGAAATATTTTGTTAAGGCCCCGAGCCAAAACATTACCTGTAATTGGCTCCCGAGCCTAAGTACTCCATGTACAACTTTAATACAATGCATTTTGTAAATCAGTGTGAAGCCCGACCTGGGCCCAAGCACCTCAGCTACTTAGCTACTGCGAACTCGAATTAACGCGGTAGCCACGCTTAATTACGAGATAAAATAAACCAGCTCGGACAAGGTTCCAGCTCGGGTATAATCAAAAGTAATTTGATTCGCTTTACCAGTTTGTATTAGGGTCCAACTCGATATAATCCGGCCTCAGGTCGACATGTTAGTTTGGATCTAAACTCGAGCTTAACATTACATTAGTTTGACCAATCCCGAATTAGACTGACGAGTCCAGGTCGACAACGATAAAGTCTTCCAATTAACCAGCTCGGATTAGGATGGTAATTCATTAATCGCATCTAGCTCAATTTTTATATTTATTTAAGCTAATTACTTAATTTTGAAAGGTCCATTATGCTGGACCAACCCCACTTACTTAAGAAGAATTTGCGAAGGGAAAAGTACACTTGTACGAACTTGAATAAAACGCAAATAACATTCATTTCATTAAAGTGAAAATACAAATTACAAAGCCCGACCCAGGTGAGGCTACAAAATTCATTTAGGCACGGCGGTAGAGGTGGTAGCAACAACTTCATCCCCGACCTGATCCATGCCCTTCTTGACAAAGTCGATCACCTCTTGAGCTTGGGACGTCAGGTTGGCTCCCAGAATTTCGACGATGGAACTCCCAAGATCTCGATGTAATCGTTCTTGGAGACAGGAAGAAAGGTATTCGCTCGCTCCTGAGCTGCAACTTGGCCCCGGAAGTAATACTCCAGCTCAGCGTACTTGGCCATTGCCCCACCTTCTGTGGCCACCTAGTCCACAGCCGCTTCGCTGGACTTGAAGGCTTCCACCGCCTTCTCTCCTTGGGGGCCGACCCGATCCATAAGCTCCCAGAGCTTCACCTCGGCTTCGCGCCTTGGCTTCACGCCTCTCCCACTTGTAGCGCTCGACGTCCTTAGTCGCAGCCTCACGTAGGGCTTTCTCTATCTCGAGCTCCCTCTCCTTGGCTATGAGCTCCATCTTCAGCCGACCGACCTTCTCTGCGTCCTCCTTGTACCTCTTGGTGGCCTCCACTCTTTAAGTATCAAGCTCAGCTCAGGCATCAGCCCATCGCTGCTCGAGCTCAATACAGTGGGCTTAGACCTTGGTGAGGAGGCTAGGGATGGTCAAAGCGTGAGATTCGGCCTGCGTGAAAAGTCAACAAAAGTAGTTAGCCGAGCTGAAAGGCATAGTTATGCACGAGTAAGTTAGCTTGACTCATTGTCGCCATGGCCATCCTCAAGTTGAGGGAAAGTCACTCTGCCAGGACCTTTGCCAGCTTGGGGTCGCGGGTGACCTTGGCTGCCTCTAGTAAATCCTTGTCAAGAGGGCTCGCCTCTGTGGCCTTGCCTTTCCTAGAGTACTCTGTCCGAGGCCGTTTCCTATTGTCGGTACGGATTGCCGAGCGCTCTGGGAACGCCACACCTGAGCTCGGCCTCTAGGGCAAAGGCGACCCCGAAGTCCCCTTGGAAGAGACCTCGGTACCGACTTCTTGTACATGGCCACTGGGCCGCTGCTTCTGCTCTTGAGGAACGCTAGAGCCCAAACCAGACCTAGTCGAGACTTCGCCGCTGGCCTCGGCCCTTCTCCTCTGTTGTGTATACGCGAGCTTTCTAGTATCCGCCATATCTACAAAAGAAAAAAGGAAAGAAGTGAGAGATGACCGAGGGCTGACTTAAGAAGGCAATTATAGTCAGAATAATGGAGAGGTCAGGCGCTGATCTTGCGAACTGACCCTTTTCTAAACTCGGCTCCGCGTCCCCTTCAGGCTCGGGAAGTAAGTTGGGATGATCCCTCGAAAGGTCGGGTTCTCTACTGAACAACTTGGACTCCCAAATCTTGTCCCACCTGAGCACGCTATCAATATTTATCAACATTCCCGGCTCTGGTCTCAACACCCTAACCTCGACGAGCTCTGCATCTGAAAGCTTGGGGTCGTCATTCATATTCTTCTTTAAAGTGGAATTCCAATCCATTCTGGGTTTATAACTGGCTCCACCCAATAGTAATCGTTGTGTCAATCCTTGTTGGAGGAATGCCACTTGGTGAATATGGAATTACCGACCCGAGCTGCGAAATAGAACCACCCTAGCTATTTTGGGTTGGACTTGCACACAAAGAACTGCCTAAATCGGTGCAGGGTCGGCTCTACTTCCTTCTCGAGGCAGAACACATAAAACGCCATTACTACAGCCCAACCATTGGGTGACATCTGACCTGGGCTCAACTCAAAGTAGTTCAAGATGTCGGTGACGAAATCGTGAAGTGGGAGCCAAATAATATCGAAGGCAAGATCGTAAATGGTAAAGTGGTCGGGTGGAGGATAGCAGGCAGATTCGTGCTGACCTGGAACCTTCAACTTGTGGTGACGGTCCACTGACCAGTTCTTCAGCCTGGCATTAGCCATCTGAACGGTAGAATAACACTCACGCTTGCAACAGGCGAACAGCTGTTCAATCCTCTTTTCCCGAGCTGACAAACCACTGGTCGTAGCCGAGCTCCGGGGTCAGACTGCCCTAACCAGGATTACTTCAATCAGCTCCGCCATAGAGCCCTAGCTAAGTACTCCCGTGGTATCTTGACCCCCTCCAACTGATTCAAAAGGGACCCATCCTCTTTATCTCCCAGGTCTCCCAGGTCGGCCAAAGGGTCCGCCCCAGCTTCTTCTTGCACTCGCTTGACCCCTATGACTTGGTAGTCTTCATTATTGTCTCTGGGCTCGGGTCGGCGGGAGGATCTCTAGGACATGCTCGACCTGTCGTCACCTTGCCCCCTGTTTGAGGTAGATTCCGAGCTCGACGGACTCTCGTCCCTACCATAGGATCTCACATCCATCACTTGGGAATCTTCCGACTCCGACCTCCCCATCTTGTTTACAAATTCAAATATGTGTAGGAATATCTAAAGGGAGTCGGGACATACCTACGGCTCTAGCTGTTGAAGATGACTCGACCTAAATCGACTCCGAGCTAATGGGTTCCAAGCTGAATACCCCGAGAAAATTGCTTGCCGAGCTAAAAATGTCCGACCACTCTGGTTGTCGACCTAAAGCTCTCAAAAATTCGTAAGCAAAGTATGAAATAAATCTCAGGCACCAGGGCCCTATTTATAGGCAACTCTTGTAACTGCCTCGAAAATCCCAAATGTCGCATCTCATCATAATTGCTAGGTAACATGTTAGCCATCTGAAGGGCATACAACGCTAACATGGCCATCCTCACTCTGACAAGGTCGGGCACCTCTAGCTCGGGAACAACTCCCAAATCTAGATCTCACCCCCTCAATCTCGACTTGGGGAGGAAAGGATTGACGAGAGGGAACCCGAGCTGAGGTAAGCCACCTTTACCGAGCCAAGGCAGGCCAACCCGAGCCAAGGCTAGCATATTCAGCTAATGCCCAACCTGGATGCTGACCCGACTTCACCCCAACCCAGGAAAACCCCGACCTCGGTGCTAGTTGTTCTAATGGGATATAAAGCCCTGATGGGACATAAGGTTGCACCGCATTAAATGCTGTAAGAACCGAATTTAGTATAAATAGAGCTCCACCCCTTCATTCAAAGGAAGACTCGTCATTAATGCTTTCCATCTACTTTGCCAACTAGGACATACTAATCATTTGCACGCTCGAGGGGAAAATTCGGGTCATCACCTCGCCTTTTCCTTCCCTTTCCTTGTGCAGGTTAAGCATGTAACACCCGAGATTTCATCACATATTTTGAAATAACTGTTGCATAAACTACTTGAGCATTTTATGTGCATTACTTTTTTTGTTTAATTGATTTACTATTGAGCACTATTCACAAGGAAATTTGAATGTTTTAAATGCTTGATTTGATATTTTTGCTAGACCATATGACATATAAAAGGAATCGGGAGATGGTAGTTTTGAGCCTTTGGGGTCGGAGATATACGTTTGAAAAATATTTTTCACGTCACTTGAATAGTGTTATGAAAGAATAGTAACTTTTTGTAGAATTTTTATTTGGTCTTCTAGTGAATTAACTAGACTTTAGACTTTTATTAGACCCTTAAATATGTTTAATTAGACCCAATTTACTAACCTAACCTATTATTTCCTTAGTCTATTACTTATATAATATAATAAGAACCAAAACAAAAAAAAAGAGGAGAAAACTTGAAAACACTGTAACAAATCCGAAAATAGCATATGAGGAGAATTTCTTCATCAAACCTTGGAGTTGAGCTCTTGGCTTGCTTAGGGAGGATTCTAGAGCACCTAGGAGCTTCACCACCTTGCCTACATCTTCATACAAGTGAGGGAGTTGTATTTTTATAACTATCAAAGTTTATGTTCATATATTAAAATTTTTGATTTGTTGATTATTGCTATAATACTTGTTATAAATGCTTAATATGTGTTTATTAGAGCCTATAGAGTAGACTTTTAAAGCTTGTTAGCAAATTCTATGGTAGAATGCACAAATTGAATGAAAGAGATGATAAATAGTGCTCATTTTAGGGTTTTGAATAAAATTTGCTAATTAGCTTGAATTAAGACTTCAAATAGATGCTATAGGCCCTAGTGAAGCTAGTAGGAAGGCCACGTGAGGTTGAATCACTCAAATCCGAGCTAAATTGCAAAATTAGTCGACTTTAAAAAGATGAATTTTCTCGTTGTGTAATCTGGGTGCGTTTGGGCTATGGTTTGGGTATTCTTGGGGTAAGGAAGCACTATTTGTGCTTTCGTTACGCGAAATGGGGGTTCGGTTTGGGTATTCTTGGGGTAAGGAAGCACTACAACAATTCTGCGAAAAGAAGACAATCCAAAACCGTCGCCTTTTTGTTGCCTTTTTCAATTGGTGACAGCTAAGAAACGAATCTTAGTCGTTGCAAAAATTGAAGTTCATGACCAATTTGTCGCTATTAGCGATGGTATAAAAAACATCACTAAATCCTCGTCAAATTGTCACTACACCATTGCTAGAAATTCGTCTCCAAAATATCATTGAAAAAATCATCTCCAAGCCGTCGCTAATTAAGTTCCTCTCCAAACCTTCTCTAATTAAATTAGTTGGAAAATCGTCGTTAATAAGTGTCGTTACCAAATCGTCGCTAATTAGGGTTATCACCAAATCATTGATAATAAGGGTCGTAGCCAAATTGTCACTAATAAGGTTGTCTCCAAACCGTCGCTATTTTTTTATTTCTTAATAATGTAAAAAATAGTTAATAAATGTTTAAAAATTGCTAAATAATTTTTTAAAAAAAGAACTAAAAACTAGCTAATTTATGTAAATAAAAATATTTACAATTAAAAATTCAAAATTAAATTACAAAATAGTCATAGAATCTAAATTTAGTTTACAATCTAAATTAGAAATTAGATTAGAAAAGACTATATAATTGGAACTTTCATAATTTGGCCACCAATATCCGGCAAATTACAAAATCTATCCTGAGATTGGTCCTCTGCCAAAAGCATAAAACCATTGTTCCAGTCAAACAAGAAATACGAAGCACTCCGCAATACTGTAGAAAGAAAATCATTATATATTCTAAGAGAACAACTATCTTGCCACGTGTCAACAAAAGAGCATCCCTCCAATAAATTCACTATCATGCCATGTGTAATTTTTTTTTTTCAACTAAAATTTTCCAAATAAAATCAATAATTTTATTTTTCAACCATTTTATATGTTTGTTACATATTGAAACTTTTATATTTATCTACTAAAATTATAAAAAGTTAGCTGAAAGTAATCATTTTTATTTCTCACCCATCTTATCTGTTTATTACATATTCAAACTTCTATATTTATCTACTAGAATCATAAAAAATTTAATTGAATAATTTGATTTTCAACACATTTCTACAAAATTTAGCTAAATTATGAACTAAACTTTTGGCATAGACATCTACATAAAAATCAATATATTTCTATATGAATTTTGGAATACCAAAATTGTTAAATTACGACTTAATTTTTTACATTTTTCTACAAAACTTAGCTAAATTATGGATTGAATTTTTGGCACTTTTTTTTGATTGAATTTTTTTGACATCCATATAAAAACCAATATACTTCTATATGAATTTTGGAAAAAAAAGATTGTTGAATTATGACTTAGTCTTTGATATACTTTTACAAAACTAAGATACATTATGGACTTAGTTTTTGGCACATTTTTTGTCAAAATTTTTTTGGCACCTTCATACGTATTTGAAACCAATACATTTATACAAAAAAATTGAAAATAAAATTAGCAATATTTTTTCTATTAATTTTTAATTAACATGGAAATTTTTATTACATTAGAGTTTCTCTAAACCTATCTCAATTATTAAGATCTTAGATTTATTAAATTATAACTATTATGCCACGTATAAGCAAATAAGCATCCCTCAAGTAATAATCATCATGTTATGTGTAAGCAAATAACCACTCTTTCTAAAAAATAATATTATTCTTGAATAAGTGATGCAAAAAAAAAATTGTTTTTACTATCTTGAATATATTTGATAGAACTTAATACATATTCAAAACTATATCTAATAAAACCTAATCCATATTTAAAACTAACTTGCATATTTATTAAATCAAATTCTATCTTTAGTTTGTATCCTATGTATCTTAGAAATAGATTTTATCTTTATTTAAACTCATTTTTCTGTATAGATCACATGTCCCTAATGTGTATATATATATGATTTGCAATTTTTTTTCTTCTGCATTTGTAAAATTGATGATAGTTGTTCATAAAATAAATCTTAGTGTCTTTTTATTCAATGACTCCAAGTTATTATTATTTAATTTATAATTAATTTATTTGCTCAGTTTGGTTTTTATTTTTTGTCAAATTATTTGATGTTATTGCAATTGGATTAAGTTTTGCAAACATTGCTAACAAGATGATTGTTGATATAACAATAGTTGAATCGATTTCATAATTATTACTAATACTAATTTTGTTTGCTTATTATTTTTACTCATCACTGCTAATTTTATTTTATGCTGCAAGAAATTGGTGTAATATCCTAGTGCTCTGAAAATGATGTCGAGGGGTTCAAGTTTTTACATCACATCCTCGAAGAGGGTTTGGGATATGCAATAGATAGAGAGATTGATAAAATTGAATTTAAGACGTACCTTACTAAAACGAGGAAAATGATTAAGGAAGAGAAATATTTGTATTCAAGAGTCATTCATAAATTTTGTTCAATTTTTATTGTTTGATGGTTTATATATCATGTGATATTTATGATCTACTACAAAGTTATTTATGTACTTTATTTTGATATTATACTTTATTTTTGATATTTTTCAGTATAATATTACAAATTGTTTTTGTTGATCTTTCTGGAGACTGTTTTTTTAAATAAACTTTCCAGAAAGCTAATAAACTTTCCACGAAATAGAAAAAAAGAAAAAAAATAGCAATAATTATTTCCTATATAGATATTAATTTTTAATTATCAGAATAATTTTGGATACCATATATCGTCATCAATTGAATGATGCAATTAGCTCAGTGTTTCCTAGGATATTATGTTCATTCTTTTCTTTTTTTTGGTCAATGTTTTTTTGTCACCTTCCTATGTATTGAAACCAATATATTTCTACAAAAATATTGAAAAAATGAACAATTTTTTTCCTTATCGATATTAATTTTTAGTTATGGAATCATTCGAGAGATCATATTGTCATAAATCAAATGATATAATTGGCTCGATATTTTCTAGGATACTATGTTCATTCTTTTTTTTTTTTGGTCATAATATCTTCATTTTAGACCATGCAGTTTTGGTCTTAATTTGATAGAGGTTTAACATGATTTTTTTTTTGTTGGAGTTTGTTTAAAATCCTAATTTATTAAATTATATATCTATCAATATTATAAAGTAACAATCACCTTGTCACGTATAAGCAAAAGAACATCCCTCCAGAAAAAGCCATCATGCGACATGTAAGTAAATAAATTAGCACCCTTAAAAAAATTAATATTTATAATTTTGAATTTATTTGATTGACAAAATCCAAACATACAACCAACCATTAGATTAAATTTAAACAAATTAATACCCCTACTAAAAAAATAAAAATGCTATCCGATTGTGTGAAAATTTTCAATTTTGTACTATCTCGATCTTAAATACATCTGATAAAACAAAATTCATAGACAAAACTAACCAACAAATTTATTAAATTAGATTATATCTAAAGTTTGTATTCTAAGTATAGTAGGAATGTATCTTATTTTCATTTAAACTTCTTTTATCTCTATCTGTAGAAATTTATTTAACAAAACCTATACACACAACTTTTTTATATTTTTGAATAAAATTATTGTGAATTTGTATGAGTTGTAGTCTTTTTCTCTCTTTTTTGCTTCTCATTCAAGTGTTACTATGCATTAGTCACTTGAACATGAGATTATTTACCTTCCTTTGTTTAATTGTTCTCTAATGAGGCGCTGTTATTGTTATTGTTATTATATTTTTTTTTGGTCCAAAATGAAATTGCATTAAAAAAGAAGTTAGATGTTGAACTTTTCTTCTTTTTTTATCAAAAATAAAATTTCATCAAGAAAAATGTCCATTTTCTTTCTTTTTACTTTTATCTAAAAAAATTACACATTCGACTCATATATTGAAATTTAAATTTAAAATCATATATAATCAAAAAAAATCTGTCTTTATTGTTTAAATGACAAAATCTCCCTCATAAAATTACTTTATTTTTCAATTAAAAGCTTGATTAATTTAGAAAATTCAATTTTATATAGTAAAAATTACATAAAAGAGCCATAAATAAGTGGAAAAAATTGACATTCATTTTTTCAATGACAAAGCCTCCCTCGTAAAAATTGATTTATGCTTTAATTAAAAGATTCATTAATTTAAAAATTAAGCTCACCAAAAAAAAAAAAAAAAAGCTTACTGTATCCAAAAGATTAAATATTTGATACATATTTGTCTTTACCTATCATTTTCTGTGTTAAATGGCATGTAGATAAAATTGAAATGAAAACAAATTTAGGTGACATATATTATCAGTAAAATCAAATTAAGGAATTATATTTATCTTCATCTGTTATGTTTTCTTACTTATTTATGATTTTCTTTGTCATCTCTTTAGCTTCGTAGCAATGATTAGGTTTGGTCCAATGTGGAACTTTTTTGTTTTTCCAAAAATAAAATTTGATTGAAAAAGAGATTTAACATTGAACTCGTCCTTTTTTTGATAAAAAATGGAATTGCATTAAAAAAAGAGGTCCAAGTTGAACTTCCTTTTAATTTTCTTGATAAAAAATAAAATTATACTGAAAAGAGGTGCAACATGGAACTTTTTTTTTTTGGTTAAAAATGAAACTGTATTGACAAAGAAGTTAGACATGAATTTTTTGTTTTGGGTAAAAAAAATGAAACCGCTCAAGAAAAAGTCTAATGTGAAAATTTTATTTTCTTTTTAGTCAAAAAAAAAAATTGCATGGAAAAAATGGTCTAATGTGGAAGTTCTTTTATTGATAAACAATGAAATTTGTATTGAAAAAGAAGTCCAACATTTGACTTTTTTTTCTTTTTTTGGGGGTAAAAAATAAAATTGCATTGAAAAAAGGTCTAAAGTTGATTTTTTTTTTTTTTTTGGTAAAAATAAAATTGCATTGAGAAGAGGTCCAACAAGGAACTTTCATTACATTGGACCTTGCTTAAATGACTTTCAACTAGAATCTTGATAAGTTAAATTAGATTATGATTATATCTTAAGGTTCTATTCTATTTATTTTAGGACTCTATCTGATCTTCATTTAAACTCAATTATTTCTATTTGAAAAAAAAATTAAAAAAGAACAAAACAAAAAAACTTAGGATACAACAACCTGAGGAAAGGAGATACATACATGTATCTTTTGAAAGCGTGATCTATGTAAAATAGTGCTTACTGTAACATTTTTTTTAAAAAAAAGGTGCTTATATTTGTTTTTCCTTTTCTTTTGGTAATGATATAGTATTTAAAATACCTATACATTATACTCTCTCAATAATGTAATTAAAAAATTGAATTAATTAATTGTATATTCCATATTTTAGAATATTTATATCACACATGTGCATCGCACGGGTATAAGACTAGTAATAAAATTATTTTTCATCACTTTACCATGAGAATAGCTTAACCAAATCCAAAAAGTAACAAAGAAAAGGCAAAAGACTGAAGCCTGTAAAGGACATTGTAATACCCGTAATTTATGAACAAATCCCACCAGCCTAGAGCACCAACATCCCCTGCAATAAGTGACACAACAATGGTGCATAATTGAATTTGAATTTTCACCTGATAAGAAACTATTAGGGGTATGAATATGAAAGTAAAAAGGACGAGTACACCATTTCTAGCATGTAGAAGGCAAAGTGGAATGTTAAATTCTCAAGTAAAAATCCAATTAAAACCTTGAGAAAGAAATTTTGAACTACATATATAATGACATTGATCCCAATTGGAAAGAATGAAATCTTGTTTGAATGTTAGAAGGAAAGAGAGTAACGTGAAGAAATTGTTGCAAAACCCCTGGTAGTGGTGCCTGCCACAAATGGCCTTTATTTGTGGACGCCAAATCAAATGTTAAGTTGATAAAAAAGAACAAGAATTATCTTCTAGTAATGCATCCCATTTCAATCATTATTATTCTACAGTTTCCATCTCAGTATAGCTATCTTCTAAGCCATATATATATGATATATGAAACAAGCTAAGTTTTTCATATCAGACTATAATTAAGTTACAAAGAGTTTAGCACAAAAAAGAAATGGTATAAAGACCGGCATACCCTTTTCTTTTATGTTTCTTTTATCTTCATTTGATTTCTTTGGTGAGATCTCCTCAAAAATATTTAAAAGTTCATATCCAATAGCTATCTAATAACTTGTCTATTTTACATTTTGTAGAGCATAATGGTATGGAACACCATCAATGTGAAACAATCTTCGTACAGGCTTCGGAGCCTCTTAATTATGGCCATTAAATGTAATTTGTGTCTTAATTAATATTTATCTTCTCAAAAGACACCATCTATTTGATGTGTAACAATAGACCAATATTCAAAGTTATGTGATGTATGAGAACCTAAAATTCTTATGAACTGAAGAATAGAAAGTCTCCGTGCAGTATTTATCAATTATTGGGAAGAGATTCTTATCAACGGAAGGCTATGCCACATGGCAATTGGGAAGAAAAATTCCAAAGCAAATAAAAAAGACAACAGGTATTGTAACATTCAAGTTGTTGCAATATATAAATCTTGTATAGATCAACATTTAAACTAGCAAAATATACAAATCAACATTTAAGCTAGCAACACACATCTGTGTACGTGTTGTATAAATGAATATATAACTTATTTGACAAAGTTATCATTGTATATACAAGTGGATTCAAACACACAAGCGCGCACACACACACACACACACACACACACATATATATATATATATATATATATATATATATATATATATATATATATATATATATATATGCATATAATTACAGAAATACATACATACAAGTGCATATACTGTAACGCCCCGATCCCTCTCAAGATCAAAGTTCCCGAACCCAATACCCAAATCACGAAAAATGAGGGAAAACAGACGGAGTCTCCCCTGTTTATAGGACTAATCAAAATCGTGCAAGCTGCAAGTATAACTACAATGCAACACTCCAACTCCAACCGTCCCACTTTTCCCAGTCTCAAGGCCATCTGAGCCTTAGACAACAACATAATCACTCGAGCCCGCAATGACACAACCTTTGAAATTCTAGGTTACAAGATAGCTTACCATACCACTTTAACTATGTTCACAAGCTTTACTGATGATAAGTCCACCTACTTGTCACACAAGCACGCAATCAAAAGACAACAAAATTTATCTTTAACTATTACATGCCAACTACTCTACCAAAGCACATAAGTCTTTAATTTAATTTACAATCCAACAAGCCGTACAAAATACATACAAGACTTTAAGGGCTTCAAAATAGAACAAAAATACATCAAGTCCCATATTCACAAACAGTTTCCAACCATAGCAAGATAAACAACCAACAACACAGCACACAAGGTAGTTATTCTAATTGCACCTGAAATATGTTAAAACGAGGAATGAGTAACCAAAGTTACTCAGTGAAGGAGGTGATACAACATACCAAGGAATGCTTTCGTGAGATGCAACAAGGATAATAACATATATAGCACAAAATAACAAAGCTAATTAGACAAGTATTTAACCACGTATTAAAAAGATATGATTCAACTCCAAGTCTTCAATCACGAACCACGAGTCACGATCTTCAAGCAAATGCCGACAATCACTTATTCTTCCATAACGGGGTACTTCGGATGTACCCCGATCCTATGACCCATAATCTCCCGAGATAGGTTCGTATGCCCCAACGAGGTGAACCACGCCTCTGGGGTAGGGGAGTATGCCTCAGTGAGATAGGGACTGGAAAACCATGGTAGTCGAGAGAGCACGACAATCCTGATGCCGCCCGTGTTACTCGACACTACTATGCCAGAATAGGTTGCGCAACCCCGAAACAAGTTCACGAGAGCCAAGATTTTTAAGTATCACATTAGAGGAACGACAAAGTAGGCCACCTTCGCAATTAATTACAATATAAGCCAATATACACGAAATAGCTATATAATCACAAAATAGGCAAATATCATATTTTTCCACAAAAATCTATGGATAGCTTAAATATATCTTTAGCATGCATATAAACACCTAACAAGCATCTACAAGTTCATATAAACACAAAAGCATCCAATTCTCACTTTATCCCCTTTAATCGTTAGACAATTCTTCTTCTAAACGAAAATCAAGGCCTTAAATCTATAAAGAAATCTTACTACATTCCTAACGATACCAAAAGACACATATCCAAGTCCTGAAAATCCGTTTTGGAGACAAAAGCTTGTGAATGCCCCGAGTAGATTTTAACTACAACTACCTTAATCGGCCCCCAATTTAACGCAACGAAGTACCAATAGTGCTTTCATGCCCCATGGATACCTAATCTAAAGTCCAAATGTGCCCGGATTACATTATGTGAAAAATTGCCTTTTTAAAGTTAGCCAATTTTGCATTTTAACTCATTTTCAAGTAATTCAACCTCACGTGAGCTTTCAATTAATTACCTTAATGTCTAGAGCACTTAAAGGAAGCATCAATTCACTCTAAATAGCAAGATATATCAAAACCCTAATTTTCGTCACCATTCATTATCTCTTTCATGCAATCTCAAGCTTCAACCATGGAATCTACCAACAAGCTACTCAAGCATTGTCCAAACAACATATAAATCACATTTAACATCATATTTAAGCATTTCAATAGCTAACTCCAACAAATCACAAAATTTAAAAAGATGACATAAACTTTAAATTCAAACAAATGTAACACCCTCACCTTGTTGTGGTTAAAAGACACTAGGTAGAAGCTAGAACCACTTGTATTTGACCTTGATCTTGCCAAAATCATAAAAGCCCTAAAGTTTTCTTCTTGTTTTTTGTCTCCAAGAACCCATCGGGTTCTATAGCTTTTTCTTTTCTTTTCTTTTGTGTTTTTTGTGCTATTTGGTAGATATTATGCATATATATAGGATAAAGATAATGGTCAATAAGTGGTTTGACTTCCCTTGGATTATTTTGGCAAGACTAGTAAGCAAAACAAACAAGACAAAGCTAAAACTCAAATAGGCTAATAAATAAATACTAGTTACTATTCACTCGGGGACACTAGTTTTCTATTTTTATCTCGCACTCGGGACATGCAATACACATTTCGCCAATGAATGAATATATTAAATACATTATTACTTAAGGAAAAAATATCAAATTCGAAAAATAAAGCAATTTAAAATTTTATCTGGGCTCAAGTTCAATTTGAAAATTAAATCATATAAAAGAAAATAAGGCCAAACGAAGGGCAAATAAGTCAAATATGCACACAGAATAATTAAATATAATAAATTAAAAGTATCTCTAAGCTCGGACTGTTTGAATTAATTAAATATAAATAAATAATAAACATAAAATAATCATTTCTAATAACTTTTTTAAATCTAATTTAAATAATTATAATTAATATTGAAAATAATCCAGCTCGTTCGGGTCCGGGAAACATAAATAAATATAATTATTAAAATAATAAACTAACTCGTTCATATCCAAATAGTAAGATAAATTAATTTAAAGACATGTAAAACAATTTTAAATAATTAAAATAATAGAATAAGTGGCCCGGTAAATCATTTAAATATAAATTAAATAAATACAAATAATGAAAGTAATGAATTAATGACTGTATGTAAATCAATTAAATATAATTTAAATAAATACAAATGGTGATAATAATAAAAATAATTATTCTCGGGTTCGAGGCTTCACATTCAAATAGTAAAATTAAATCATTTTAAATTGTTAGTAAAATAAATTCTAATAAATAAAATAATGAAATAATTATTTCAGAAAAACCAATTTAATATAATTTAAGTGGATGCAACAGTTATCGTGGCACGTTTTTCAAGAATGATGCAATTTAATAAAATGAATATATGCAAATTAATAAAATGTATATATGCTAGGTCCGGGTTATCACACTCTCCCCTCCTTACAAAAATTGCGTCCTCGCAATTTCTTAGACTCAAAAGAACCTCTCGATGACTGCAACAATTCTTGTCGAACTTGAAGTTAAGAAGTGTAACATCCAAGAAGACTAGCAAGAATATCCACCATACTACCACCAAGAAATCCAGCTAGAATATCAGTAATCTCCACCGCTGAAATCCTAGCAAGGTAGCCAAATAAAGACTCCTATGAAAATACCAAAATAGAAGCCCAAATAGGAATATCATACGAGAAGATCTTTTAGTAATACTAAGAGAATACCATAAGGGATTCCATATTTAAATACCAATGACGGAGTTGAATAGAAACCCCAATAGTAGTTCTTGTATACATATAAGATAATACCAAGAAATACCCAGATAATACCGAGAAATGCCCAATAAGAATACCGACGTGATGCCATATGTGAAATCCCAAATAAGGCCCCAGATAAGAATCCAGGTCAGGGATGTTGTCTGATACCTTTGAATATAAACTTTCTTAAATAGAAATACCCGATAAGAAGTTCATATATGATACCAAATAAAGATTCTATCCGAGATTCCTAAGCAATACTACTGATGGAAATGCCACTAAAATCCATTGTCAACAGTTAACCTCCGACAAGAATATTGCCAAAGTGAATACCTCTCAAGAAGTCCAACTGTATAGTATATAAGATCTTGCTCTGATGTCTGCCTAACTGCCCCTTCTTCTGATTAGTTTACATCTCTAGTAGGTTTGTTACCGACCATCATGCAAGAGAGGGGAAAGACCACTTACCAGTTCAAAGGGTAATATGTATGCATGCAATCAAAATCATATAAAATATACATGTATATCACATGCTCAACTTATTGAATTTAATGCTCACGTAACAGGTATTTATCACATAGACATAGTTAGCTTCTGAAACAATTATGTATCCATTAGTTAGACTAAGATGTATTGTCACCTACCTTTACATAACAAGTTATATGAACACAAATGACAGTTTTTTTTTTTTTTTTTAACTTCATGAAATTAAATCACACATGTTAGTATTAATAAACAAGATAAGTATTTCTCCGAGAATTAGCTAAATGCACACATAATCTCATATTGGCATATATCACCCTTTTCTTTTCCAGGTACTGCACAATTAAATCACATAGATGTACACATAGCCACATAATTACATATAGTGCATATCTTTCACATTTCATACAAGTTTGACACATAAGTACACATTTTCATTCAAAAACCTACCAGTTCCACATACATACACATACATTCAAGATTAACTATTTCTAGCATGTAAATCTAATTTGAATGTTATACTTCATTCACCACCGTACTAGTAGAAGCAGTGATATAATATAAGTAATCATATAACACATATAGACAAAACCTTTACACTCAAATTATATTTCTCACATAGTCACATATGATGCACTAAGCTTACAAGACAATCTAGACATTTCATAAACACACATATTCAAGTAATAAACCTTTCGCATTTTATTTCCATGCTAGCATGTTATTCACTTAGACAATTATATACTTAGACAAGTAACTATTACATGATCATATAATCACACAAGGTCACTTAAACTACAACCTGGACACAAGTACATAAATTAATTATTAATATACAGCTTATCACATTCCGAGCACACAAGACATTTATATACCTAGCACACAAATCACAAATATTACTCTATCCACGTAACACGCTTTACAAGCATACAATTCGAGGGCATTACCCAACAGGCTGAAGACCCTATCCCGGCTGAGAGCTATATAAGCTCTGATACCACTTCTGTAACGCCCCGATCCCTCTTGAGACTTGAGTTCCCGAACCTAATACCCAAGTCATAAAAAATGAAGGGAAATGGACGGAGTCTCCCCTATTTATAAGAGTAATCAAAATCCTGCAAGCAGCAAGTATAACCACAATACAACACCCTAACTCCAACCGTCCCACTTTTCCTAGTCTCAAGGCCATCTGAGCCTTAGACAACAACATAATCACTTGAGCCCGCAATGACACAACCTTTGAAATTCTAGGTTACAAAATAGCTTATCATACCACTCTAACTATGTTCACAAGCTTTACTTATGATAAGTCCACCTACTTGTCACACAAGCACGCAATCAATAGACAAAATTAATCTATCACAATTACATGCCAACTACTCTACCAAACCACATAAGTCCTTAATTTAATTTACAATCCAACAAGACGTACAAAATACATACAAGACTTCAAGGGCTTCAAAATAGAACAAAAATACATCAAGTCCCATATTCACAAACAGCTTCTAACCACAGCAAGATAAACAACCAACAACACGGTACACAAGGTAGTTATTCTAATTGCAATTGAAACATGTTAAAACGAGGAATGAGTAACCAAAGTTACTTAGTGAGAGAGGTGATGCAGCATACCAAGGAATGCTTTCGTGAGATGTAACAAGGATAATAACATATATAACACAAAATAACAAAGCTAATTAGACAAGTATTTAACCACGTATAAAAACGATACGATTTAACTCCAAGTCTTCAATCACGAACCACGAGTCATGATCTTCAAGCAAATGCCGGCAATCCCTTATTCTTCCATAATGGGGTACTTCGGATGTACCCCAATCCTACGACCCATAATCTCCCGAGATAGGTTCGTATGCTCCAACGAGGTGAACCACGCCTCTAGGGTAAGGGAGTATGCCTCAGCGAGATAGAGACTGATAAACCATGGTAGTCGAGGGAGCACGGCAAGCCCGATGCCACCCGTGTTACTCGACGCTACCATGCCCGAATAGGTTGTGTAACCCCGAAACAAGTTCACGAGAGCCAAGATTTTCAAATATCACATTAGAGGAACGACAAAGTAGACCGCCTTCGCAATTAGTTACAATATAAGCCAATACACACGAAATAGCTATATAATCACAAAAGAGGCAAATATCATATTTTTCCACAAAACTCTATAGATAGCTTAAATATATCTTTAGCATGCATATAAACACCTAACAAGCATCTACAAGTTCATATAAACACAAAAGCATCCAATTCTCACTTTTTCCCCTTTAATCGTTAGACAATTCTTCTTCTAAACGAAAATCAAGGCCTCAAATCTATAAAGCAATCTTACTACATTCCTAAGGATACCAAAAGACACATATCCAAGCCTTTAAAACCCGCTTTGGAGACAATAGCTCGTAAAGGTCCCGAGTGGATTTTAACTACAACTACCTTAATCGAGCCCCAATTTAACGCAACGAAAGCACCAATAGTGCTTTCATGTCCCATGGATACCTAATCTAAAGTCCAAATGTGCCCGGATTACATTACGTGAAAAAACCCTTTTTTCAAGTTAGCCAATTTTGTATTTTAACTCATTTTCAAGTAATTCAACCTCACGTGAGCTTTCAATTAATTACCTTAACATCTAGAACACCTAAAGGAAGCATCAATTCACTATAAATAGCAAGATATATCAAAACCCTAATTTTTGTCACTATTCATCATCTCCTTCATGCAATCT
Source organism: Ehretia macrophylla (assembly GCA_037974665.1). Lineage (NCBI taxonomy): Eukaryota > Viridiplantae > Streptophyta > Magnoliopsida > Boraginales > Ehretiaceae > Ehretia > Ehretia macrophylla. Next base: position 100,836,388 of record CM075764.1, on the reverse strand, counting down.
CAAGTTTCAACCATGGAATCTACCAACAAGCTACTCAAGCATTGTCCAAACAACATATAAATAATATTTAACATCATATTTAATCATTTCAATAGCTAACTCCAACAAATCACAAAATTTAAAAAGGTGACATAAACTTTAAATTCAAACAAATGCAACTCCCTCACCTTGCTATGGTTAAAAGACACTAGGTAGAAGCTAGAACCACTTGTATTTGACCTTGATCTTGCCAAAATCATAAAAGCCCTAAAGTTTTCTTCTTGTTTTTTGCCTCCAAGAACCCATCGGGTTCTATAGCTTTTTCTTTTCTTTTCTTTTGTGTTTTTTGTGCTATTTGGTAGATATTATGCATATATATAGGATAAAGATAATGGTCAATAAGTGGTTTGACTTCCCTTGAATTATTTTGGCAAGACTAGTAAGCAAAATAAACAAGACAAAACTAAAACTCAAATAGGCTAATAAATAAATACTAGTTACTATTCACTCAGGGACACTAGTTTTCTATTTTTATCTCGCACTCGGGACTTGCAATACACATTCTGCCAATGAACGAATATATTAAATACATTATTACTTAAGGGAAAAATATCAAATTCGAAAAATAAAATAGTTTAAAATTTTATTCAGGCCCAAGTTCAATTTGAAAATTAAATCATATAAAAGCAAATAAGGCCAAAGGAAGGGCAAATAAGTCAAATATGCACACAGAATAATTAAATATAATAAAGTAAAAGTCTCTCTGAGCTCGGACAATTTAAATTAATTAAATATAAATAAATAATAAACATAAAATAATCATTTCTAATAACTCTTTTGAATCTAATTTAAATAATTATAATTAATATTGAAAACAATCTAGCTCGTTCGGGTCCGAAAAACATAAATAAATATAATTATTAAAATAATAAACTAACTCGTTCAGATCTGGGCCCGAGCTTCCTGTTCGAACAATAAGATAAATTAATTTAAAGACATGTAAAATAATTTTAAATAATTAAAATAACAGAATAAGTGTCCCAGAAAATCATTTAAATATAAATTAAATAAATACAAATAATGAAAATAATGAATTAATGACTTTATGTAAATCAATTAAATATAATTTAAATAAATACAAATAATGATAATAATAAAAATAATTATTCTCGGGTTCAAGACTTCACATTCAAATGGTGAAATTAAATTATTTTAAATTGTTAGTAAAATAAATTCTAATAAATAAAATAATGAAACAATTATTTCAGAAAAGCCAATTGAATATAATTTAAGTGAATGCAATAGTTATCGTGACACGTTTTTCAAAAATGGTACAATTTAATAAAATGAATATATGCAAATTAATAAAATGTATATATACTAGGTCCAGGTCATCACATATACACATGTTATATTAAATCTAGACAGACGTATGTGTACAACAACATAGACAAATCAAAAATTAAGCTAGCAACACATACAAATCAACATTCAAGCTAGCAACACACATAAATCGATATTTAAACTAGCAACATATATATATCAACATAAAAAATCAAAAAAATAAACTATATATTAAAATACAATGAGAATTGTGAAACTGACCATTGAAAAGTTGAAGAAGAGAGATCTCTCACCCCGCTGATTGAAGAGATCCTAAAAAAAACCGAAATGACAATAATGTATATAAGCTATATATTACAATATAAACACATACACTCGTACACACACAAATATGTACATGTATATAAAATTAAAAAACTTAAAATAATTTAAAAGAATTAGAAATAATAAAAATTGAAAAACTTAAAAAAAAAAAACAAAATTAAAACAAAACTGAAAAATTAAAAAAATTAAAAAAGAAAATCGAAAATAAAAGAAAACATAATTTTTTAAAAATAAAATAAAAATACACATACACATACACATATATACACATATATTTAAATAAAAAACAAAAAAACAAATATTTATTAGGAATGACAGCGGTTCGGTTAATCACGATTTTTGACAAAATCAAAACCGAAACTGAAAACCAATAGTTTTTAAAACCATCATCCAAAACCGAAACCGACAAGTATAAAAAAAATCACGGATAATCGAAATCGAAACTAATAATTAAAAAAAATTAATTTAAATAGAAAAGAGTCCAAAAATATGAAAAAATGTTAATTTAAATGTATAACAATCTAAAAATACAATAAATCACAATACATACATAATAAAATAATAAAATAATAAAATATACTACATCATTGCAAATATTCAATTCTAAAAAAAATAAAAACGAGAGCTGAACTTTAATGGACATCTAAAAATACAATAAATCACAAGGAATCTACTGAAACATTAATGAAAAAAAAGGTATTTAACAAAAATTAAAATAGAAAAATAAAAAAAAAGACTTTTATGAGTTTGAACCTTTGAGGACTGAGGTACGACGCAAGAAGAGAGATGTTTCAACTTTTAAGACTAGGGCAAGTATATTAGTATTTTATATCTTTTATCTTTATAGTCCTTAGAGTCTTTGACTTGTTGACCTCTTTTAGTCTAAATGAGCCTTTGAGTCTTTTTTAATAAATTAATAATCAAGTTTTGGGTTTCAGTTTTTTAACGTATAAAATCAAAATCTATCGATTTACTCATTAATTTTTGTTATCGGGTTTTTATCGGACAGAAACCCGTCGGTTTTCGTTACAACGGTTACCCGTTGTCATCACTAATATATAGGACGGAGTTTAGGGGAAAACGGACGGAGTTTCCTCTATATATAGGACTATCTAAAAACCTGCAAACATCAACATACAACCACAATCCATTTCATCCTTACAAGCATGCAAGACAACTAGACAACAAAGTAAGGATTACAAGTTATTACAACATTACAAGTCATTCATAACTATTAATACATTCTAACTTAACTTTACAATTACAAAACTGAATTCATTGACAATCCACGTAAGCCAGCATAATCAACACGAAACTCTCAAGCCTTCTTTCCTACCTCTGATAGCACTGATCCTGAAAGGTGTTAGAAACGAGGGTGAGTATACAACATGTATACTCAGTGAGGGAGGTGATGGTTTCATGAGATGCAACAAGAATAATAACATATACAACACAAAATAACAAAGTTAATTAGACAAGTATTTAACCACGTATAAAAAGGATACGGTTCCACGTTTGTCTTCAATCATGAGCCATGAGCCAAGATCTTCAAACAAGTGCCGGCAAAACCCTTATTCCTTCAAAAATGGGGTACTCCGGATGTACCCCAATCCTACGACCCATATCTCCCGAGGTAGGTTCGTATGCCCCAACGAGGTGAACCACGCCTCTAGGCGAAGAGAATAGGGCTTAGCGAGAAAGGGACTGGGAAACCATGGTAGCTAAGGGAGCACGGCAAGCCCGATGCCACCTATGTTACTCGACACTACCATACCCGAAAAGGTTGCGCAACCCCGAGTAACGAATCACAAGTCACATTTTCAAATCAACTGGAGAGGTAGCAAAGTAGGCTAGACTCACCCCATATATAACATATAACACATTTGATAATCAAATAGAGCAACTATAGCAATATAAACAATTACTCCTGTAACTAATTCAAGTAACTCACAAGATAACAAGTAGATAGTATATATAGACTTTATCCATTTAAACAAAATTATACAATCTAAAAACAATAAAATAAGATAAAATGCACAAAAGGAATGAAGACTCCCTCACCTGCAATTAAGCCAAGCATACAAAACTTAGCGAAACACCCATTTGAACCTTCTCCCATGGCATCAATTCTCTTCAATTCCTAGTTAAGCAGTTATGGAATAAAATCATTCCACATTATCCGATTAACCATACACAAATAACATGAGTTAAGAATGCTAATCATGCAATTAACTAGTTAGTTCTACAAGTTCATATTACAATATCAAACTCTAAAATATCTAGACATGTACTATCTTAACTAACTTAGAGGATATGACAAAAAGCATTCTTTGCTTTTAGCATTAGCGTGCACAAGGCCCTAATTTCATTTAATTAGTTAAATGACAGCCAATCACCTTTAGTTCCCAATTCAACTTATATGTTCAACAAGCTAACCACTTTGTCTAAACTCAACTCTAGCTAATTACAAGATAATCCAAGTTATTATACTCATTTCCCAATTTACATTTTATAACTCAATCAATAGACAAATATAGCAATTATAGCAAGTATAGTAATTCAAATAGCTACTTATGCAATAAGCTTAACTAATTCACATAAGCTTCAATTAGACACTTTTCACATGCTTGGTATTTAGATCATAAACTACACACTTATGTAACATATAACTCTATCATGATCAATTAGAGCAAATATAACAATATAATAACTACTAATGCAACTAATTCAAGTAATTCACAAGAAATCCAACAAATCTCCTTTTAAATGCTTACAAAACAAGCTCTAAACTTCACACAAGATAACAAACCTCAAATCTAACTATACTACATCTCTAATGACACTTTATGGAACCATTTAAGCCATTGACATCTCACTTTAAAGTACAATTACTCGACAAGTCCGAATTTGCCTCTTTATGCATTACACTACAAGTACTCTAATCGGAGCTCAACTAAGCGAAGCGAATACATTTCTAGCACATCCTCACTTACTAAACACTAGCCCTAATGCCCTAACGCACCCGGATTCACTTTCAACCCGAAACCCCTTTGTCAATCTTTGCTATTAAGCTCCAAACCGAAATGCAAGGTTCAAGATTCCCAAACGAGTTATCTTGTCCTTCAAACTACACCTTATGGCACCCCAAGGACCCTCGAGTTCACCCATTAAACCTCGTTTACCATTAAATCTCCGATTTCCTCTTTGTGTGTTTACACTACAAGTACCAATTTCGGAACCCAAACAAGCGAAACGAAGACACTTATAAGGCTTCAATACTTAATAAAGACTAGCCATAACCTCAAAACGTGCCCGGATTCGAGTTAACCCCGAAATTCCTAATTAAATTAGCCTATTTTGATCAAAATTTCTAAATTTTTCACATGAAAAGTATAACGAATATTTTTCTCATTCTCAAGGACCTAATTAGCAACTACTAGATGCCTCGAATTGAATTAAATTATAACTTTTTTTTCGGAACCCTAGTTTTGGTACTATTCATCATCTTCCTTAAGTGATTTATGATAAAAACTTGGTTCTAAGTTATACCAATACATAAGGATGTTCTCTAGCATTTAATAACACTATATCTAGCAAGAATCAAGCAATTTATGGCATGAAATAGCAAAATCCAAAAATTCAAAAAAAACTTGACATAAACTTAAATTTAGCTAAAATGATGCACTCTCTTACCTAGGAGCTTTGAAGACACAATGAGAAGACTTTGGAGCGGTGGAAGACACTAACTTGAGCCTTGGATGATCACACAAGAGGGATTTGCAAGCAAAATTTTCCCTCTTTTCTCTCCTGCTGCTCACGAGTTTAGGGGGACTTATAGGGCATTTTTTGCTTTGTTTTTTATGAGTATTATGCTTGTATGTGTTTATAATATGTATATAATTTATATATATATATATATATATATATATATATATATATATATATATATATTATGATATCCTAGGTCAATGTTTAATATTACATGGTCAAACTTGCTAAAATTGAGCTCAAATGGCAACTAGTTGAAAACAATGTTATTTCTTACATAACACTATTCAATCAAAGCGAAAAATATATTTCAATCGCATATTCCCGGCCCCCAAAGCTCAAAACTACCACTTCCCGACTCTTTTTATGTGTTATGTGGTCTAGCAAAAATATTAAATTGAGCATTTAAAACATTCAAATTTCCTTATGAATAGTGACCATCAAATAAACATATTTAAACTAGAAATAAAACACATTAAAATGCACAAAAGATATGCTACAGTTATTTATGTCTATGATGCAAATTCTTGGGCGTCACAGCCCCTTGTTTTAATTGGGCTATGCAACGATGGTTTATGCGATGGTTGGGTTATTCAAATTTTTTCAATTTTTTTTGTGACGAATTATCGACGGTTTTCTTTTGCCGTCTCCAATTTGTCGACATTTAGTCTTTAAGTCTCACACCAATTTTTTTTCTGAAACTTGGTCATAATATTATCGCAAAATTATGTCGATTAGCGACGGTCGCCGAATTTTATCGCTAATTACAGTTTTTCTTGTAGTGGAAGTTGAATTTTGTAAAGAACTTTATTAATGTCTTTAATGTGGACAAAAAAATTAATTTTAAATGACTAATAATCTAATACTATTCGTAATTGGGTAAATGTTTCTCGTATTATTTTTGTAGTGTACAGTTTTTGGATTTGTTTTAATGGTTAATTTTACATATTAGATAGGTAATTTTAAAGGAGAAATTTTAATAATTTTTTAAAATTTTGCTAGGTATTTTTATGTATTATTTTTTTGTCTAAAGATATTCATGTTATATGATAAATTAATGAAATCTATTTCATGAAAGAAAGACAAACTCAATTTCATTAATTGAATTGGTAAACTTTAGTTTACATAATCTTATATTATTTTTTCTAAATAATACTCTTTATACTTATTTGTCGTTAAATGCTTAATATCATTAATCTTCTTAGTTGAACTTCGACCTTACGTTATAAATATCGTGTTGATTTTCGTTCTATTTATGTGCTTGTGTCCTATTCCCAACAAAAGAAAGGGGGAAGAAGCGGGAAAAAGGTAAAGAAAGAGGAAAGGAAAAACGAAAATATTAAAATAAAATCGTGAAAACTCAAACTCTAATGACATTTAGGCTCTGTTTGGCCTAATTGTGAAATTTTAGTTTTTGAGCTGTAGATTTTTTAGCAGTAGAGCTTTGGTTAGAAGTGCTGTTGAATAAAAGTTGTTCATTGTTTGGCCTATGTTCGACAATATTGAGCTTTTAAAAAATTTGAGGATTAAAAAATATGAAGGGGTATATTTGAGAAAGAAAAAGAAAAAAGCTTCCCGATTATGTAAAAACAGATTCGCAAAAGCCTATTTTGAAAAGCTCTAATTTGGAGTTTCTTGTTTTTTAACTTTTTTCATCTTTAGCTTTTACTTAAAAATACTTTTGAAAATTTTCCAAACAGGATAACCTCAGCTTCTAACTTACAAGAAGTACTTTTGAGTGTCAAAACATTAGGTCAAACAGAGCCTTAGGTCTCTTCATCTATTAAGTGACCACTTCATCTAAAAACTTAATCTATTAGTGAATGATTTATCATATTCTTTTTTATATTCAAAACGCCCCCGTAAGTGTAAATGGAGTTTAGTTTTTTTAGCCTTACACTTGGACAATTTTTGTGTTTTTAAATGGGTGGCGATGAGTTTTGAACATAGGACCTTTTGGTACCTAGTCTTCAATATCATGTTAAGTGACCATCTCATCTGAAATTTTAAGTTGTTAGAGAGGGGTTTATCATATTATTTATTATCTTCAACACACCTCCGCAAGTGTAGGTAGAGTTAGTTTTTTAGCCTTACACTTGAATAATTTTTAATAATGGGTGGCAATGAGTTTTGAACCCAAGATCTTTTGGTACCTTGACTCTAATACTATATTAAGTAATCATCTCATATAAAAGATTAAGTTATTTTAGAATGATTTATTATATTATATATTATATTCAACATCATCCTTTAATTACGAGCCATATTGGACCGGGTAGCTGATGAAATTCGACCACTTAGTGGTAGATAGAAGAGAGATTTTCTAACTGGTGAGCTGTTTAATAAACAATAAGGCCATGGATTCTTATTCTTTTACAAAATGTTTTAAGGTTTTTCAGGTTATGGAATTGGGGATGTCTTATATCCTATCTTATATCCTATCCACATGCAAATACAACTAAAGGTCGACTTGTAAATATGGACAACGCAATTATACAAACGAATATATATTATATATCCAATTCACATGCTGTATAATATATTCAATTCACATGCTGTATAATATATATTACGTGGTGAGGTACGCTAATTGCATGTGAATTGGATATATAATATGTTCCTTTAATTTAAATAGGTACCTTGTCCAATTCTCTAGTGATATGATTTTCACTTTGAGTGCAAGAGGTCTCGAGATCGATTCTGAATATATATAATATTTTTCTAATGTAATATTGGCCTTAGGCCTTCCTTTGAATATAAAGCCAAACCAAACTAAGCCTTGTCCTACTAGGTGGGGTCGGCTATATGGATCTTGCGACGCCATTCCTTCTTGTCGAGATTCATCTTCTTTATAAGATCCATACACGCGAGGTCTCGTTTGATTGTCTTCGTCCAAGTAATCTTAGGTCTACCTCTACCCTCTTCTGATGTATTATTTCTAAACCTTCGTACCTTATAATAGGCACCTCAACAGGTCGTCTCCTTACGTGGCCAAACCATCTTAGACGATTTTTTCTCATCTTATCCTCAATCAGAGCCACTTCTACTCTTTCACGTATCACCTCATTCCTAATTTTGTCCTTCCTAGTTTTGCCACACATCTATCTCAACATTCTCATCTCAGCCACTTACATTTTATGAACATGTTGATATTTCATCGCCCAACATTCTGAACCATATAACATAACAGGCCTAATGGCTATCTTATAGAACTTCCATTTTAGCTTAAGTGGTATTTTTCGATCATATAAGATTCTTGAAGCATTTCTCCACTTCGTCTATCCTGCTTTGATTCTATGATCAACGTCCGCATTAATCTCCCCATCTTGTTGAACCATAGAGCCCAAGTATCTAAAACTCTATTTTTCTTGTATTCTTTTTGAGTCTAATCTTACCTTTATCTCATTTGTCGACTTATTTTTGCTAAATATACATTTCATATACTCTGTCTTTGATCTACTTAGCTTAAAGCCTTTAGATTCTAAAGTAGATCTCCATAATTCTAACTTAGTATTTACACATTCTCTAAACTCATCTATCAAAACAATATCATCCGTAAATAACATGCACCATGGTACTGCATCTTGGATTTGACTAGTGAGTTCATCTATGACTAGTACGAAAAGGTATGGGCTCAAAGCAGATCCTTGGTGTAATCCTATTATAATCGGGAAAAGACTAGACTCTCCTCCCCTCGTCCTTACGCTAGTCATCGCTCTATCGTACATATCTTTTATCACCACAATGTATGCTACACATACATTTTTTTCTCCAACACTCTCCACAGAACTTCCCTAAGAACTCGGCCATATGCTTTATCCAAGTCAATAGATACCATGTGTAAGTCTTTCTGGTTCCCTTAATATTGTTTTATTAATCTCCTTAGTAAAAAGATAGCTTCCCTTGTTGATCTTCCATGCATAAAACCAAATTGATTTTCTGACACCCGTGTATTGCTCTTTATTCTCATTTCAATCACTCTTTCCCAAAGTTTCATAGTGTGGCTCATTAATTTAATTCCTCGGTAATTGGCACAATTTTGGATATCTCATTTATTTTTGTATATTGGAACTAAGGAGCTCTTCCGCCAAACATCAGGCATCTTCTTGCCCCTCAAAATTACGTTAAAAAGTCTTGTTAGCCATGTTATACCCTCATCGCCCATGCATCTCCATACTTCGATTGGGATACCATCTGGACGTACAACATTTTCAACATTCATCTTTTTGAGTGCCCTTTAACCTATTCTCTTCCTATCCGCCAGTAAAATGTGCGGTTTAATTTATCTTATGATCTTTCTAATTGTCCCCAGTTTATGTTACTAGAATGATCCTCGTTAAAAAGCTTGTAAAATTAGTTTTTCCACTGCTCTTTTATCTCATCTTCTTTGACTAGTACCTTATCATCTTCATCCTTAATACATTTCACCTGACTTAGGTCCCTAGTTTTCCTTTCCCTAACTTTTGCAAGCTTAAATACCTTTTTTATCCTTCTTTTGTATCAAGTCGCTTATAAAGTTCCTCATATGCTTTTGTTTTAGCCTCGTTAACTGTCTTCTTTGCTTCCTTTATTGATTATTCCTCCCTATTAGCTAACTTATAATCCCACTCATTTAGCATGCAATACCTACTAAAATTCTATCTTTCACAAGATGCCACCTTATATGCTTTAACTTAACATGTTCCAAGTAAGCATTCTAGTAGTCTAATGTACAAGTCTTAAGCATAGATTCATTCATGCAACACTAAATACAAGCAATATGAACTTCATAACAAGATATAAACATTAAACATGAGAATAACTATATATGTGCACAAAGAGGTCATTAACACATTTTTCACAAAACTCTACAAATAGCTTGAATCTACATTAGACATGCATATAGACACATAACAAGCAACTACAAGCTCATACAAGCACAAAGATATCCATTTATCACTTTTTTCCCTTTTATAGCTATGCAATTCTTCTTTTATATGAAATCCAAGGCCCCGAATCCACAATTTAACCATTCTATATTCCTAAGGAAGCCAAAAGATACTTACCAAGGGCCTGAAAACCTGCTTTGGAGACAAAAGCTCGGGAAGGCCCCGAGCAGATTTTAACTACACCTACCCTATTCGGAACCCAATTTAACGCAACGAAAGTACTAAAAGTGCTTCCATGCCCCAAGGATACATAATCTAAAGTCCAAACGTACCCAAATTACATTTCACTAAAGTCCAAACGTGCCCGGATTACATTTCGCAAAAAACCCCCTTTTTAATTCGCTAAAATCCAAACGTGCCCGGATTACATTTCGTGAAAAACCCCCTTTTTAAAAGTTAGCTAATTTGCATTTTAACTCAAATTTGGGCAAACTAACTACACGTGAGCATTTAATTAGTTCCAAATACATCTAAAGCACCTAAATGAAGCATCAATTCGTTCCAAATACCAACCTAAAGCCAAACCCTAATTTTTGTCACTATTCATCATCTCTTTTGTGATCTCAAGCTTTTAACCATGGAGTTAGCTATTTAACTACTCAAACATAGTCTATACAACATGTAAAGCATGTATAATACAACATTTAAACATTTCTATAGCCATAATCAATAAATCACAAAATTATAAAAGTTGATACAAACTTTAAACTAAATTAAATGCAAACTCCCTCACCTTGGTAAAGCTAGGAAAGGAAGGAGAAAATAGCTAGAACCACCTTTAATCCAAGCTAGAATGGAAGAAAAATGAAGAAATAAGTCAACCCTAAGCTCAAAGGCCTTCACTTTTTTTTTCTTTGCTGCTGCTGCTGTGACGCCTGAGATTTTTTTCCATACTTCGAGCTTACTATTGCATCCACTAATTGCGCATTTCTTTTGTGCTTTGCTTGTTGTCTTCTTTAATCACTATTTATTCTATTTTTCAACTACTAAATTACCATGAATTAGCATTTTTCTTAAATCATAATAATTGTTTTAGGAATGAGAAAAATGTGCATTTGAGCTAGGAGCAATAGAAGCCTTCATCTAGAAAATGGTTTAGTGAAATAATGAATAGTGTTACGTAACTTAACTAAGTGTTTTAATTAGCTAGCACCTTAGACTCGTTTTTAAGCTATTTATGCTCATTTTAATAACCTATATATGCACCCAACATGACCCACGCTAATATAACCTCACACAACACACAACATAAGCTTATAACTAACAAAAAAAAAACAGAAATCACTGTAGCAATACTGAATAGCTTTGTGCAGCCAAGGAGGAGAGTTTTAGCTCATCAAATCTCCATTCCAAGCCAAGCCAAGCTAGGTCCAAGTAGTTTAGGGTATCTACTAGCCTTTGGCAAGCTCCTACGCGCTTTAGGTGAGGGATTTGCATGCTATTTTTGCATTTGAAATATATGTCAACTTTCTTGAATTTCTTGATTTGTTATATTATGATCATGCAATGCTTAGATATGCTAATGTATGGTGTATACAAGTAGTAGAGATGACATTTATGCTATTATTTCATATTTTAAACGGTAGAAATCAATGGTTGATTCGTAGGGGTAAATAGTGACAGAATTTCTAGGGTTTTATGAAATCGGACTTTTTAGCTTGAATTAATAGTTCTAATAGATGTTTTAGATGTTAATGAAAGTAATGTAAAGACCATGTAAGGTTTAATTGCTCATAACCTAGCAAAAGAATGAAATAGTCGACTTTTAGAAAGGGGTTTCGGGGTTATAGCGAATCTGGGTTGAATTGGCCTCCACATTTAGTAATCCTAGGCTATTTAGGACCTAACCAAGCTTTGCTAGCTCCCATTTGAGTCCCGGTTGAGGTACGTGTAATATAAAGTCAAAAGAGGGAATTTGGGGCTTTCGGGCTAAAGGCAGGTGTTTGCTTGATTTCGAGGGCCCTAAAGGTGTCCAAGGGGTTAAATAGAAGCATGGTATATGCCGTTTGTTAATCTAGAACCATAACATGAGTTTGGAAGGAAAACGGGTTGGGTTACAAAGGGGTTTAAGTACAAATTCGATTGTCTCATGCTTCTAAGACTTTGGCATGACTCCTTGTGTGTTTAAATGTGGTTTCAAGTTGTTTTGGAGCTTTTGGTAAAGTTCTATGTGTATCGTGAATATGCTCCTTTGTAAATTTCTTAATTGCTTACATGAAACTACTTCTTTTCTAACTGTTTCGAGGTCAACCTACTTTGTTGATCCTCTCACATGTTCTTGCTTATTATTTTGATATTGTCTTACCATTGATAAAGTGCATTGCATAGTGGTTGCGCAACCATAGTGTCAGGGGCGGTTGTATTGAATACTGGCTGGGCAGTGGCGGGCTTGCCAGTGGATATTCAATCTTCGTACCCTATTCCCTCATTCGCCTAGTCTGGAGATTGTCAAGGGGTATTGGGTCGAAGGATTATCGGGGTACATCCGGAGTACACCCACTGGAGTGATTGGGGATTTGCCGGCACATTGATCGTGGTTCGTGGATCGTGGTTCGTGATCAAGATAAGATAATCATGGAGTGTTGGAGTTAAGTGTATCGTATCTTTTGATATGTGTGGTTATTTACTATTTCAAATGTACTTTACTAGATTTTCTTGTTAACTGTTATATTTGTTGCATTGCACGTCCCGATTGGCCTTTGTCCCTCACTGGGCAATAGTGGTTGCTCATACCTCGCTAATATGTTTCAGAAGACGGTGTGGGTGATCCCCAGCTAGATTTGGTTGAGGGATAAGAACCGGAGGTTCAGACTGAACCATTGCCTTAGTTGTTGTGTCTAGTTGCCTGAGGTGGTTTATATTCTTGTTGATTAATGAAGAACTCGTTTGTTTACTTTATGTTCTATTTTGTAGCTTAAGTGCTATGTTTATGTTATGTAATTGCAAGATTGCAAGATGGATGGTTGTAATAGTAGACTTGGAACCATGGCATGTAATAACTTATGTTTCTACTTCTAGCTACTTTGCATGCTTGGGTATGATTGTTTTCAACTTCCAAGAATGTTTCAATGCTATCATGGAGTGGCATGATAAGCGGTTTTGTAAAGAAGTTAAGTTGGATGCATGCTTGTGTGAATCTAAACTATTGTATGTCTTAAGGCTCGGATGACCTTGAAGCTTTGAATTTTAGTTATAAATGCTTGTCTTGTTATGTTGTGGCTTTATTGAGCGTTTACAAGTTTTCAGAATATCCACGGTACAGGGGAGACTCTGTTCGTTTGTGGGGTCCGGACTTAACATTTAACGTGGGATTGGGTCGAGGCGTGACAACTGCTCACGAGTTCCATTTTTTTCTTTTGCTAATTTTGACCATTGTTTGCTTAGTTAACAACTAATAATATATATATATATACATAAAGTTATCTAGTTGGCAAAAGAAAACCTAGTTCAAATAGGATCTCATGATTTTTGCTGCTGATCCGATTTTATTTTCTTTTTCTTCTTCTTTTTTTTCCTTATCTAAGCTTGGGTTATATTTCTTTGGCTAATTATACAAGTAGACTAAATAAATGACTAAGGTAACTAATGGATTGGGCTTATTAAAAAAAATACTAATGGCTAGTTCAGCGTAGTAGAAATTAGTTAGAAAGCTAAATGGCCAAATTAACTAAATATTACTTATTCACTCGAGAACACTACAAACATTTATTTTCTTCACGCTCGAGACATAAAATGCACAATTTAGCAATGAACGAATATATTAAATACAATATTGTTCATGGGAAAAATATCAAATTTAAAAAATAAAGTAGTTTAAAATTTTATCCAGGCTCAAGTTAAACCTAAAATTATAACATATAAAAGAAAATAAGACCAAACATAAGACAACTAAACCAAATATGCACACAGAATAATTAAATATAATAAATTAAAAGTCTATTTGGGCTCAGAAAAACTAAGTCAATTAATTATAAACAAGTAATAAATATAAGATAATCATTTCTAGTAATTAGATAAAATTCACATAAATACATTTATTACTAAAAATATTAAGATAGCCCGTTTAGGTCCGGACCAAATAAATAAATATTTTTACTAAAAATAATAAGCCAGTTCTTTTGGGTCCGGGAAACATAAATAAATATAATTATTAAAATAATAAACTAGCTCGTTTAGGTCCGAGTCCGCGCGTCCCATTCGAACAGTAAGATAAATTAATTTAAAGACATGTAAAATAATTTTAAATAATTAAAATAATAGAATAAGTGTCCCGGACAAATAATTTAAATATAAATTAAATAAATACAAATAATAAAAATAATAAATTAATGACTTTATGTAAATCAATTAAATATAATTTAAATAAATACCAATGGTGATAATAATAAAAATAATTATTCCCGAGTTCGAGGCTTCATATTCAAATAGTGAAATTAAATCATTTTAAATTGTTAGTAAAATAAATTCTAATAAATAAAATAATAAAATAATAATTTCGGGAAAGCTAATTGAATATAATTTAAGTGAATGCAACAGTTATCATAACACGTTTTTCAAGCATGGTGCAATTTAATAAGATGAATATATGCAAATTAATAAAATGTCTATATGCTAAGTCTGGGTCATCACAGTAGGTCTCTTCTCTCTTGCCACCTCGGGACGACTAACAGGTCCTGAGGATCCCCTATCATCCTCCGCATGATCTTGGAATCTAACCTGCTCGATCCTTTCCTGAGCTACATAGGGCCGACCATTATGCTGAGTGGTCGAGCCTTGTTTCGTAGGGATAACTATTTGGCGTGGTGTCTGGTTGTTGGTTAATCTGGTCATTGCCTCTCTCATCTCCATTATCATGAGGTACATCGTGTTCATGTCTAGTGTTGGGGGTTTTGGGCTGTTTGAAGGGGTATTCGTTGGTTGGTTTGCGGTTGGGTAAAATTTGGAGTGCTGCTCGAGGCGAGGTTAGTTTGAGTGGTGTTATTTGCTGTGTTTGGAGGTGGTACCATTGGGTTTGGTGGTTGGGCATTTGATTCTATAGGCCCTGGTGGTTGCAAATCCGCCGCTGGGTTGTTGTGGCTTCTTGTACTAACCATTGTGGATCTCAATGAGTTTGGATGTGGTTTCCCACAGACGGCGCCAATTGTTGAGTATGAAATTTTTTGAGCTGAGGACTTTGTGTAACTCCCTTATCGGGGCTGAGGACTGCACAAAGAAATGAAAAGAAACAATGGGGTAATCTCCCGCATTCCTCCTCGAGTGAGAGAATTAGTATTTGGCTCAGATATATCTTGATTGACGAATTTATAAATAATAAAAGATTAGTCAGTTACCTTTTTCTTACTTTCCTTATGCTATTTATAGTAGTATGATTGCCTTTTTTTGGAGTGGTCTCCATTTGTCCTTGCATGCTATCTTCTTGACAAGTGTCTTGTAATGTGGACTACTTTTCTCATTTTGGGCTTTGGACCTCGAAGACACATGGGCTGTTTTTTATCCATATAATTACTTTTGTTAGTTATTGTTTCTAAATAAGAGTCTAAGGTTTTTTTTAATAGAATTTACTCATAAATAAGAATAGAAACAAGAAATAAAAGTTTACCGTTAAATTTGAAGAAATGTTATCTAAAATAGATCCAGTATCATTTATGTGCATATGTACTACATACGAGAGAGAGAGAGAGAGAGAGAGAGAGAGAGAGAGAGAGAGATAGAGAGAGAGAGAATAAATCTTAAAGATATGATCATGACAGTCATAAATGATATTGTTGGGAAGATGAATACAATTGATCGTAGGTTTGAAAACATCTCAGAATAACTAAATATTATCAGAACTGAATTAGAGCAAAGTTGGTTCCGCCAAAGTGTGTATCATGTAAGAGCTTGATATCTAACTAAACAGCCTCTTGTTTATTGATCCATTAATGAGTTTATGACAATTGTACCCGTTGATTGGGTCAATCGCACGTCAACGGTACTATGTATTTTGTCGCATCCATATTTATCCTAGTAAAATTTAGGGAAAAATGCAGCAGTAGTCCCCATTGTTTACTCAAAAATTAATTTAGTCCCCATTGTTTCAAAATACTCAAAAAGGTTCCCAATGTTTGTAAACATGCTCATTGTGGTCCCCACCGTTAAAATTTTGGTTAGTTTTAACATATGTGAATAGTATTTCAATGGTAAATTTGAAAAATCACAAAAAACACAAAATCTTACACAAAAATACCAAAAAACACACACTAACACACCTACAAGCACATGCACTCACCAAAAAACACACACTAACACACCCACAAACACACACACTCACAGAAATACCAAAAAATACACTAATACACACATTAACACACCCACAAACACACATTAACACCAAAAAATATACACTAATACACACCCATAAACACACACTAATACCAAAACACACACTAATATACACCCACAAACACAAACTCACATAAAAACATAAAAAATTGTTCGCGCAGGGGGAGGGGGGACTGTTCTCGTGCAGGGAGGGTGGGGGGCACTGTTCGCGCAGGGGGGCTGTTCACTCGCAAGGGGGGGTGGGGGGGCGCTGTTCGAGCAGGGAGGGGGGCGCTATTCGCACGCAGGGCGGGAGGGGGGGGGAGGCGCTGTTCACGGGCAGGGGAGGGGCTATTAGCGCCCGCAGGGGGGGTGGTGGGTGGTGGTGGTGCTTGGTGGTGCTTGGTGGTGCTTGGTGGTGCTTATGGTGGTGGGTTGAGGGGTTGGAAGAGGAAGAAGAAGATAGGGATATTTTGGGTATTTTATTTTTAAGTAAGGGTAGTTTAGTCATTTTATAAATTTTCTGTTAGATTTTTAACGGTGGGGACCACAATGAGCATGTTTACAAATATTGGGGACCTTTTTAAACATTTTGAAACAATGAGGACTAAATTAATTTTTGAGTAAACAATGGGGACTACTGCTGCATTTTTCCCTAAAATTTACCCGCGGTAGGAAAGGACGGGCCCAACCATGCACTAAGCCGAGTAAACTCATCAGTCTTACCTTTTGTCATAAAATTTCACATTTAGTCTTTATTTTTTACATTCTTTTTAAATTAATTTTTAATATTTTAAAATATATATATTAGTTCTTAATATTTAAAAAATAATTTAAAATAATTTCTATTATTTAAAACTAATCAATTTAATCTATATTATTTTCTATAAAATTTAATTTAATCCTGAAATAGAAATCATGTACAGGGCTGAATTAATTTTTTTTAAATAATATAAACTAAATTAAATTTTTAAAAGAATAATAAAAAATAAATTAATTAAATTTGAATAATAAAAATTATTTTAAATAATTTTTATAAATATTAAATACCACTATAAATGTAAAATTTATTATTCATCTAACTCATCAGTCCTATCTTTTCTCATCTAACTCGTCAGTCCTATCAGCGAACGTAATTATTGCAAGTTTCGTGTTCATATTTCCGAGTTTGAACGCGACATTGATTAACATTTCCACCCAACTTATTAATGACGTCGTCTGAAAGTCAGTCAACTTTGTTTTCGGCCATCCACCGGTTGGCCATTGGTTTGTACAGACGGGACTTATGGAGGCGACATAAGTAAAGGTGGAGCCCCGGACATTAACTTTGTATTGTATTTAGGGGGTCCGATTATTTTTTAAAAATTTAATTCAGTCCCAATTATTTTATAAAAAAAAATTAAATTTTAGTTTCTGCTTGAATTAGCTAAATCAACATCATCATAAATCGCTTTCTGTACTACAGGGTGGGCCCTAAGTCTAGTGGGCTTGGCATCACCAGTCCAAAACAGAAAAGAAAACATGAGAATAAATCTGTGGGCTCACCCCTCCTCTTAATTTTCCCCAAAAAAAAAAAAATCACTTCTCTTAATAATAATTGTTGCCAGCGATCTGTTGACCCTTCACCGGACGTGTCAGATATCGGCCTGTGAGTCATCATTGGACATGGACGTTTCTTAAAATATTAGCCACTGACAAGTGACATTTTTATAAGGATTATTATTCAATCAGTATAAATTAACATTAGTTTATTCATCAATATCTAATTTATATACATGTAAAGTTTATTTTTTATCTCATAAACTCTTTAGACTGACATCAGTCTAGACTAACTGAAGAATTTTTTTTATATATATAAATTAGCTTTCGAATCCAATTTAACAATAGAATAAAGTGATTCAATTATTGCACAGGGTCGATTACAGTGGTCTTGTAACAGGTTATTGTAATTAAATATTTTGATTTGAACTTATAATTTTATTGTTAATATTTTTTTTATTTTTTGACTAACTTAAAAATTATTCAAGCTATTTTATTCAAAAATTTATAATATTTGGATGAATTCAATGTGATTCAAACTTGCATAAACAATGTAAAATATCGGTGGATAGATCCACAATGTAAAATATCGGTTGGATACTCAATAAATAAGTTGGGTGTTCGTTCATTGACAACGTCACGTTATCGATCCTTGGAACTCACGTTGCCGGCGAATGTCTGTGGATAGATCCACATGTCATGTTATCTGGCTAAATAAAATTTAGGAACTCTTCGATTACTACAAACTATTGTCGGTATTTCATGTATTAGTAGTTTGGGAGATTGATCCGTTAATTTAAATTGATGCAAAAAATATTTATTAAATTTATTTGTTACAATTTTCACAATTATTTGTTTTTTCTTATAATTGTTAGAGTTGAAACAAAACACACCATCATCGACAGTCCTAAATTGTTTTCATTGTGAGATATTGCTGAGAGAGGTAACCTTAAAAAATGGAAAGGAAATATTGGGTGACTTATTTATGTCTCAAATTAAAAATAATTTTAATTATTTCTTTTTTCTTCGATCAATACTTTATTATTTCACTTTTGGATAGTTTTGGCAAGTCTTATATTTAACTAAACTAAATTATAATTTTTCTAAATAGGGTTATGATATTGGTTTTTATTAATTTGGGATATGTTGGGTGACTTACTCATGTTTCAAATTAAATTTCGTTGGTTATATCTGTATATATGTATGACTTACGTTTCTCTTTAAATAAATAAAAAAATATTACAGTTGTGGGGTTATAATTAAAGGTCAAGACTGACTAATAATAATCTAAAAATGGAAAATGTCACAAATAGCCTTTATTGTTTTACGAATTTTAAATTCATTCATATTATTTAAAAATTGTCAATTTAATCGCTATTATTTCATGAAAAAATTAATTACGTTCTTATTATTCAAAATTAGCTTATTTAGTCCCTATTATTTTACCAAAAAAAATTCAAATTTCATCCCTCCTGAATTAGCTAAATTGAAACTTTTGAGAAATATAAGGGACTAAATTAATTTTTTTTCAAAAACAATATGAATTAAATTGATTAATTTTGAATAACAAAGAAGAATTGGAAACTTTTGAAAAAAAAAAAAAAAAGAACTAAATTCACTAAATTTAATTAATAAGAATGAAATAAAAAATTTAAAGAAACAACAAGGACTCTCATCTAAAAACATTAGTCTCGATCATTTAGTGTTAGCCTAAGGGTGTCAATCTCATATTTTGATGATAACTAAATCTTAATCTAATGCTTACTAATTGACTAATCATGCTTGTTAAGTTATATATGGTTAAAATTAGTCATAGAATGGGAGATGATCATGCATGAAGAAATGGTTAACACATTCTTATTCAAATGCAAGAGACGAAGTCTTGAAGTGCCAAAGAAGTAAGAATTGATCTTGGCCAAGACTTGAAGATTCGAAGTTGAAGAGGGAGTTATAAGAGGAGATGTGGCGACATAAGATGTACCAACAAATGAAATGTTGAGTGCCTTTGATGTGCTCGATAAAGCTCAAAGAAACATTGTTTTAAACTCTTGATTTATAAATTCGGTTTTAAATCTTTACAATAGTTTTTAAAAAATGTTTTTACTTGAAAACCTCGTCCTTAAAAGACTGTTATGTTTATGGGTTTTTGAAAAAATTGTTTTGAACTTTCGAAGTTTCAATCTGCACGCAAAACGAGTCATCCGGTCAAGCATTGGGTCGACCGAACCTTTGGTGATTCACCCGGCAGTGAGTTTGACAAAAGGGGTTGGTTGATCCGGTTGAGCATTCGGTCGGCCGGACCCTTGGTGACTCGCTCGGTAGTGTAATTCGGGAGACCATCCGGGCGACTACCTGGTCGACCGGATAGAGCATGTGTTTGAAAAATATAGCCGTTACAAACCATTGGCTTTTGTTTCTATATATTTTCAAACACCCCATTTGTAAAAATCACCTTTTCTAACTGTAAGCAATTTTGACAACAAAAAAAAAAAAAAAACTGTAAACAATTGTTCCAAATCTTTTAGATCATCAAAAAACACATTTCTTACACAAATCTTGAGTTTTAACTTGCAAATCATTGAGCATTCAAGAAGAACATTAAATTGTATTCATTTACTCTTGAAGAGAGATATTGTATGCAACATTTATTCTATTCCTATTGTGAGATAAACACTCTAGATCATAACTTTGAGTGATTTATTGTATAATGTAAGTGAGAAATCTTCTCTTTAGATTCAAAGGAGTGAAGAGGTTTGTACTACTCTTGTGGACTCAATAGAACTAGTATTGTTGGTTTGTGTGTCACCAACTTGTGAAGAAGCACATCTAGTAGAGCTAGTGAAAATCTTAAGGGGAAGTAACCTTGGGTGGTAGATGTAAATTAGCGAACCACCGTAAATCATTGTGTTCGTGTTCAATCCCTTTTATTTCCGTGCTTTTATTATTGTATACTCTACGTGTTTGATAAGTTGCGTGCTCAATATAAATTGTTTATACTGAATTTTTAATTGGTAGTCATTAGCTAAATACTTAATTCACCCCCCCTCCCCCCCCCCCCCTTCTCTTAAGTATATTTGCCTAACATTTAGCATTTGCAATATATTTATTTCTTTCGAAGTCTTCGAGTGTACGTTCAATGTTTCGACCAAAAAAAAAAAGTATAAGTTCAATGTTGAATTTTTTTTTCTTTGATTCAAAGGGAGACTTAAGACCATAAATATATATAGATATAACTAATAAGACTCGAGTTTATAACCTCTCGCAAATACTGCGAGTGTCATGCCTCTAAAGCATAGGGTCTTTGGCTGAATTTTCAATTTCAAAAGCAATTGCTTTCAGTGTACTTGACTCTGCGTTAATTTCTCTAAAAATCTTAGCAAGAAGAAAAAGTTTTAAGAAAAAAAGTCGTCCATACTATTCAAAATTAGTTTATTTAGTCTTTATTATTTTTTTAAAATTCAATTCAGTCCCGATTATTTTATAAAATAAAATTTTAGTTTCTGTCTGAATTAGCTAAATTGAAACTTTTTTAAAAACAATAAAGACTAAATTGAATTTTTTTTTTCAAAAATAAATAGACTAAATTGACTAATTTTGAATAATAAAGACAAATTTAAAACTTTTGAAAAAATAATATAGACTAAATTGACTAAATCTAAATAATAGGGCGAAATTAAAATTTTCAAGAAACAATAAACACATATTTGTGCTATTTTCCCATCTAAAAACATTAGTCTCGATCATTTAGCATTTGCAATTTATTTGTTTTGAATTTTCTATTTCGAAAGCAATTGATTTCAGCGTACTTGACTTTGTGTCATACGAAAAGATCCTGTGCGAGCTACTGTGAAATAATTTTTCCAAAAATCTTAGCAAGAAGAAAAAATTTTAAAGAACGAAAGGAAGAGAAAATTCCCTAATCCCTAAACATTTGAGTCAAGTCCACTTTATCTCCTTAAATTTGTACCCTGGATACTTAATTGAAACTTCTATTAGATCCAAAGTTGTAAGAACGAAATAACATTAATGCCATTGGAAATGACTATTCTTTTACTTTTCTTTTTCTTTTTCTCTTTTTCATTTTTAACATAACAACAAGAAAAGTGTATTTAAGTAATTTTTGCCTTAAAATTATGCTTTTTTTCTTTCTTTCTCTAAACCAATTGATGGATCATGAAAATATTTCCTTTCCTTCTTTTAATTATTAATTTTCAATTCATACCAGAAACCCCATTTATTTTCCTTTTCTTTATTATTTTTCCTCAATCTTGCCTTTCTTTCCTTTTTTTTTTTAATTCAAGGGAGACCTATAATAGTACAACACATATATAATCAACGAAAATTAATTCCGCGACTTCTCAAAATAAGTAAGTAATTTTACTACCAAACCAAAGCCTTGGTGATTGCTTTTCTTTCCTTTCCCTCATACAATCCAAACATAGTCTTGAGGGTTGAACTAGGCCAGCTTGGACTCAAAACAGGCCAAGTAGACACAATCTTGAGATATAAGAAGTATGTTGGTCTGGACATGTGAATACTGGACCTTGGCAAAACTTAGGCCCAGTGTTCTATTAGGCTCAAATCTTATTCATTTCCCACTTCTTTAGAGCAAACTTGGCCCGAACCATCAATCAACTTAAAAGATATAACATGTTATGAAATATCGATCGGTGGATATTCATAATAGATGTAAGCAGCTTGCAAGTAGTAGCGTAAGCAGCTTACAATCAGCTAGCTTGCAACTAGCCTGCATCAGCAACTTGCATCAACAATTTCTTATTTGTAGCAGCTTATGCAGCAGCCAGCAACCAGCTTTTGATTTGCAGCTGCTTATACTACATCAGCGCTTGCACAACTAGGAGCTTATGAAACTCTATAAATAGAGAAGTACAATTAAAATGTAAATAATTCAGAAATGAAAAAGAGTTTCAGTTTTCTCTTGATACTATTTGTTGTCTTTTGTAATTATTTTATGACGCGTTATCAGCACGAGTCTCTGTCAATGAGTTACTCATTAGAAGAATGAAGAAACGAACGTTTCGAATGTCGGTAACTTCTCGATTTGCTTTTATTATTCTTCAATATTGTATACTCTATTGCATCTGGTAAATATGTTATACCTTGCAACTCATTCACTATCACAATTGAAATTAGATTCCCCGAAGTGAATAGAAAATTGCATTCCTTGAAGTGAATGAAATTAAAGTGAGTAGAACTACATTCCTTGTAATTAATAAAATAGAAATTCTCTAAAATAATATAATTTAAAATTTTCTAAAGTGAGTGGAATTAAATTCCCTAAAGCGAATGGAATTGAAATCCCCCGAAGTGGATAATACTTATTTTTCTAAAGAAAATAAAATTATATTCTCTATAGCGAATGAAACTATATTTCCCGGGGTGAATAGAGTTGTGTTCTTCAAAGTGAATGATATTGTATTTCTTGAAGTAAATGTAATATCTACATATTAGATTGGTCATAGTCATGACCATGGTTAAGATAATATGTCTAGTTGTGATCCAAGTAATGCTAAGATTGATAATCCTCACCCCATAAGTGGAATAATGAGGGAAAACATGAGAAAGCATAAACAACTATGACATTGACATTTGTGGTCTGAATGCACATTAAATGTGTACCTGTCGTACACTTGGCCCAAGGCATATGTACTAATTATTTGACTTTACTAATCTAATTTGCTCCAGAAGAGCTAATATGATATAACTTTGTGGCACATAGTTTAGAATCGTGGATTCATTATATTTTAGCAAGTCCAGAAGATTTTTGCTAAGATTAAAGATATTTGCCGAAATGAATATCTTATTAAGACCACAAATGAAAGTGATAAAGAATATCTTTGCGTTTTCCTTTGAGTCCATGCTAGAAGCATGTATTTCAAAATTCTTGTTCTTTCTTATGTGAATTGTATCATACAATCATACAAGTATTAATTGAATCACCCATTGTGCAAAAGCAAAGATATCATAATCCAATTGTTCTCATAGTTTGGCATAATCAACTTGGCTACCTAAGGGTGTAATGATATCTTGAACCCTTAGTTGATGACCACGTTATAGCACGCTTTGGTGCTTGTTGTTCCTTTCATTAAAGGGAAAAAAAAATCGCTACCTGAAGTTAGTGTGAGATATCTTAGGAGAACCTGAAGTTCACTGTGATACATCTTTGATATCTCAATATAATGTATGTTGGAGGATCATATTATTATCTCATTTGAATCTAAGGAATTAGCTCAATGAACCTGAAGTTCAAGAGATTTTTCATTTGCAGAGTATTACAAATAATTTATTAGATGCAAAGAATATTGTGAAATTACAAATATTTGCTATGAATGTATCGACACAAATTGTTATCCCAGAAAGACATATAGTGAGCGTGAGTGCCATAACATATGCATCTGAGGCATGCTAGAAACGTGGTGTTTCTGTCAGTGCAAATAAATTATACCTTTGAAAAGGGAGAACACATAGGGACAAATATTGGAATTATGAATTCTGCAGATTCTATATGTAACGCTTCGATCCCTCACGAGACCGGGACTCCTATTTATCATGCTATTCTCACCCAATTCCAAATCACGGGGCACGAAATTTAGGGGAAAACGGATGGAGTTTCCCCTATATATAGGACTATTTGGAAACCTGCAAACAACAACATATAACCACAAGAGCATAATCCATAACTTCAATCTGTTTCATCCCTATTAGCATACAAGTCAACTAAATCGAAGAGTAAACGATTGAAGTTATTATCAACCACTAGTTCCCAACTATCACTCAAGACTAAAACTTTAATATTACATTTCTTAAGATATCACAAATACATATATGACCATAAGGTCTCAAATAGTATACAGGCACATAATGTACACATTATTCCTTGTTCTTCATACTGATAGAACAAGCAGGCCACACAGAAGGCAATCCTATTTCCAGCTTATAGCACTGATCCTGAAAGGTGTTAGAAACGAGGGTGAGTATACACCATGTATACTCAGTAAGGGAGGTGATGCGGCATAGCGAGGCATGCAATATGATATGCAATCACAAGAAGTCATATATATAAAACATAAAATATCAAGATCAAATAGCCAAGTAATTAACCACATTAAAAAGGATATGGTTCCACTTCAAGCCTTCTATCTCGAACCACGAGCCTCGAACTTCTCGCAAGTGCCGACAAACCCATACACCAACAAGTTGGGATACTCCGGATGTATCCCGATCCTACAACCCTTTCTCCTGAGGTAGGTCCATGCCCAGCAGGTGAACCACGCCTCTGGGGTAGTGGAGTATGCCTCAGCGAGAAGGGAAGGAATAGGCACCATGGTAGTCGAGGGAGCACGGCAAGCTCGATGCTGCCTGTGTTTCTCGATGCTAAGGTTGCGCAACCCCAAGTCAAGTCATGAGAGCTAAGATTATCAAATAACACGTAAGAGGGACGACAAAGTAGGCCGCCCTCACAATTAGTCTCAATAACACGAAAAGACTCAAGAGAACAAGTAAAATAATACATATAAACTTTAACAATTACTAAATAATTCAATTTAGAAATAATAAATCAAGTTAAGATGCACAAACGGATTAAAGACCCCCTCACTTGTATGAAGATGTAGGCAATGTGGTGAAGCTCCTAGGTGCTCTAGAATCCTCCCTAAGCAAGCCAAGAGCTCAACTTCAAGGTTTGATGAAGAAATTCTCCTCCTATGCCATTTTCGGATTTGCTACAGTGTTTTCAGCTTTTCTCTTCTTTTTTTTTTTGTTTTGGCTCTTATTATGTTATATAAATAATAGACTAAGGAAATAATGGGTTGAGTTAGTAAATTGGGTCTAATTAAACATATTTAAGGGTCTAATAAAAGTCCAAAGTCTAGCTAATTCACTAGAAACCCAAATAAAAATTCTACAAAAAGTTACTATTCTTTCGTAACACTATTCATTCAGGACAAAAACTATTTTCTAAATGCACACTCCCAACATTAAATACACAAAATAATATTTTTCACATTCCTCCTACATGATATGTGATAGGAGAAAAATACAGTTTCAGAAAAATTAAACAGTAAATTTTCTTTATGAATGGTGCCTTATGCTAAAAATTAAATAAATGCACATTTAATGCTCAAATAAGACATTCAACAATTTAAAATGAATATGAAGAGGTTCTCGGTCGTCACACTCTCCCCTCCTTACAAAAATTGCGTCCTCGCAATTTTTTAGGCTCCAAAATAATCATTCAATAACTATAGCAACCCTAGTCAGACTTGAAACCAATAAGTGTACAAGTTTACCAAGAGAAATACCCATACCATTGCCACCGATAATTCCACTGAGAATACCAAAAGCTCTTCAGAAGGAATCCCGATTAATATAGCCAAATAAAGGCTTTTATGGAAGTACCGTTTAGAAAATCAAATAGAAGCACCACATAAGAATCTCATCTATTAGTATCGGAAGTTAATAATAAGAAATCTGTATGTGAATACCAAGATAATACCATGCCATAGGTGAGGCCCCGAATAAGAATTCCAACAAGAAACTGTATAAAGAATACTGATGGAGTATCTTTGAGTGCAATTCCTCCAATAGAAGTATATTACGAGTATTCCATGTACGATACCAAATAAGAGATGCATCCAAGATCCACAGGAGATGTTAGCTATGAAAATTGTGGTTTAAAGATCAACTGCCACCAATTAACTCCCAACTAGAAGGCAAAGAGAATACCCTATTAGAAGTACAACTGTGAACAACATTTCTCCGCAGGACATAAGTTGTATATATATATGTAGAAAATGTTAGATGTTCCCCTTCTTGTTGGTTCTCGCCTCCAAATATGCCGCTACTGATCATCTCTTATAGGGGATAGTTTACTTACCATATGTGAGGGGTAATGCATGTATGCAAACAATGATGAATATATAAGATACTAATATTAATAAATATACCATATAAAAGTACACAAGGTCACATAATTGTTCAGCTAACACATTATTCATATTTCACATAAGCAAATCACGTAACATACATTTCTCATTCGAGTCACACATGATCACATAGTTATACGTATCACACAATCTTCATATTTCATGCAAATATAACACATAGGAGCACATTTAACTCAAACAGGCACAAGCCCACATCAATACACATTTTACATATTCTGAAGACATGACATATTAACCTACTTAGTACACAAGTCACGCATGGTACTCTATCCATGTAACACACTTTACAAACACACGATCAAGATCACTACCCAATAGGCCGAAGACCCTTTCCCGGCTGTGAGCTATCTAAGCTCTGATACCACTTTTGTAACGCCCCAGTCCCTCATGAGACCGGGACTCCTATTTATCATGCTATTCTCACCCAATTCTAAACCCCGGGGCACGAAATTTAGGGGAAAATGGATGGAGTTTTCCCTCTATATAGGACTATTTAGAAACCTGCAAACAACAACATACAACCACAAGAGCATAATCCACAACTTCAATCTGTTTCATCCCTATCAGCATGCAAGTCAACTAAACCGAAGAGTAAATGATTGAAGTTATTACCAACCACTAGCTCCCAACTATCACCCAAGACTAAAACTTTAATATTACATTTCTTAAGATATCACAAATACATATATGACCATAAGGTCTCAAATAGTATACAGGCACATAATGCACACATTCTTCCTTGTTCTTCATACTGATAGAGCAGACAGGCCACACAGAAGACAATCCTATTTCCAGCTTATAGCACTGATCTTGAAAGGTGTTAGAAACGAGGGTGAGTATACACCATGTATACTCAGTGAGGGAGGTGATGCAGCATAACGAGGCGTGCAATATGATATGCAATAAGTCATATATATATAACATAAAATATTAAGATCAAATAGCCAAGTAATTAACCACATTAAAAAGGATATGGTTCCACTTCAAGTCTTCAATCTTGAACCACGAGCCTCGAACTTCACGCAAGTGCCGACAAACCCATACACCAACAAGTTGGGATACTCCAGATGTATCCCAATCCTATGACCCTTTCTCCTGAGGTAAGTCCATGCCTAGCAAGTGAACCACGCTTCTGGGGTAGTGGAGTATGCCTCAGCGATAAGGGAATAGGCACCATGGTAGTCGAGGGAGCACGGCAAGCCCGATGCTGGCTGTGTTTCTCGACGCTACCATGTTCGAAAAGGTTGCGCAACCCCAAGTCAAGTCATGAGAGCTAAGATTATCAAATAACACGTAAGAGGGACGACAAAGTAGGCCGCCCTCACAATTAGTCACAATAACACGAAAAGACTCAAGAGAACAAGTAAAATAATACATATAAACTTTAACAATTACTAAATAATTCAATTTAGAAATAATAAATCAAGTTAAAATGTACAAACAGATTAAAGACTCCCTCACTTGTATGAAGATGTAGGCAAAGTGGTGAAGCTCCTAAGTGCTCTAGAATCCTCCCTAAGTAAGCCAAGAGCTCAACTCCAAGGTTTGATGAAGAAATTCTCCTCCTATGCCATTTTCGGATTTGCTACAGTGTTTTCAGCTTTTCACCTCTTTTTTTTTTTGTTTTGGCTCTTATTATGTTATATAAATAATAGACTAAGGAAATAATGGGTTGAGTTAGTAAATTGGGTCTAATTAAACATATTTAAGGGTCTAATAAAAGTCCAAAGTCTAGCTAATTCACTAGAAACCCAAATAAAAATTCTACAAAAAGTTACTATTCTTTCGTAACACTATTTATTCAGGACAAAAACTATTTTCTAAATGCACACTCCCAACATTAAATACACAAAATAATATTTTTCACATTCCTCCTACATGATATGTGATAGGAGAAAAATACAATTTCAGAAAAATTAAACAGTAAATTTTCCTTATGAATAGTATCTTATGCTAAAAATTAAATAAATGCACATTTAATGCTCAAATAAGACATTCAACAATTTAAAATGAATATGAAGAGGTTCTCGGTCATTACACTATATCTTTAAGGAGCACGACAGAACTAGCAAAACCAACTGATGTTGGTGAATGCACAATCCCTACAGCGATTGAAGAACAATTGGTCCATAGAAAGACCAAGCGCTTGGAATAAAGCGATGAGGACCCTAAAATGTAATTGAAAATGATCCTACGTGTGAAATTACAATATTACCCAAAAGTCGCAAATGGTACCCATGGTTTAGATGTTGTAGGTCTTTCTCGTGCGAACATTTTGATGCTCAAGTTAGTAATTTGTTTTAGCTAAGTAAATGTACGTAAGCTAATAGTGTTTAGAGGGAAAATGAGTTACATTTTTTTGTCGACAAATGAGATTTATACTACTTTAGGGAATATTTTTCTGGATTTTGCGACTCCTCGACCTGCCCCTTCCCGAGCTGAATTATGTCCCAAATGTGGTCAGATGATAAATCATTGTCTCGTTAGGTCAATCTTATTTGACCTACTTTAATTAATGCGAATCCCATAATTTGTTCAAGAGTAAAGTCGGTACTTTACATCAGGCCAGATATTTATCTTTCATCAACTATAGATTTGAATAACTATTTTCATCATATACCGCTGCATAATCTTCCAATATACTAGCCACATTATCATTCCATCTTTGTACTTGTGTGAGGGTATATTAAGGAGATTGTATAATTATTTTACCATTATTAATCTCTCTTACAACGTTACTATATTATAAGGAGCTCCAAATCATAGATAATGTGCTATTTTAGTGAAGTCACAACTTTAGCAAGATAAGTGGTCTATTTTTGTGTAGGTGTTAGAAGCTTGTGTAATAAATCCGATTAATTTTGAACCCGTCTATATATTTGAAGTCAAACAGTTATTTCTCAAACCAGTCTTCCTTAAAGTATTGGCTTGATAGATCATTTTAATTTAGAGTCAATTAGTGCATTGCTTGTCTTCTCCAAATGCAGGAATTTCTTTGTAAACTCTGATGAGGTTGTGCGTTACTTCTTGGGAACTGAGTTGAAGAGAATGAGCTACATTTGACTACACGAGTGAATTTGCCAATTGTGCCACAATTTGTTACATAGAAGCAATTATTTATATAGCAGTTCACTTATAATCGGAGAGGTTTCATACAATGAGAATTAACTGTTGTACTAGTAGCAGAAATACCAATTATATATATTCGGATTAATACTCACATTGTTGGTTATGATGATGATTATTATCATGCTCAAAATTCATTACAAAATGTCATAATTTGGTGCTCATAAATAAACGACGTCTCCAAGGAGTGTCTTGGAGTGCATATGCCAAAATCACGAAACAAGTAAACAATGTAGCCATTTATTGAAAAAGCATATATATCATAAAACATGTAAAATTTATCAAAAACAAAGTTTATGGGTTATATAATTTCTGGGTATACTATTCAAATCAACCTACTCTAACAAAAGGCTCCAATCTAATTGAAATTAATCTAATCGGTCTCTAGTACATATTTAGCCACAGATATGCAGCAGTCAAAGTCACGAGCGTCTAAACTTTGACCTTGGTGTGCATGCTGTTTAAATGGGTACAGTCCTTTCGGGTCCAAGTGTGATGCTGAATCGTATAAATTCCACCATGAATGGTGAATGTTTTACAGACCTAACTTAAATGATTCATCAATCTTTGGCAGCTTGGATCATAATCATTAGAATTGTGAATTGGATTGTATAGGTTCATATAGAATCATGATCCAGAAATATTGCTTAATCGATCCCACGCAGAATATCCATATATGTTTTGATCGCCAACTCATACTTGAGCCGATTTCATTTTTTTGGAATTGAGAGAATACCCCAAATTCAGAATTGCAGTTTATATAGCGTTGATGTAGGATCATTTAGGATTTCAGATCATACAAATTGCATAGGATCGTATAGAATTGTACATGATCATTCAGGATTGCAAAATTCTGCTTTTTCTTTTTAATTAAATATAAGTTTCTAAAATCGAGGTGTTTCATAAACTCTTATTTTTTCTATATTTGAAACACCGTTAATTTTTTTTACAAATTTCTCTATTATTTACATAAGTTTATAATTAGTATCTCAAACCAAGAAAAAACTTTTACAATAAACAAATTAAAGAGATAATAGAATTAGAACACTCACTGGAAAGACCAAACTCAATCCATAAGAAATACTACGAATACAAAACGTTCAAATTTATTAGGGTTTACAACATAGAAATTATCAGATTTCACGCAGAGCAACGCTCCTCTCTCCAAATGGGCTACGTGTATTGTTTTTATTTCAGAAAATAGAGTGTGGACTGGAGAGCAATCGCAGATGGAGAGAGAGAGAGAGAGACAAATACACGGAGACAACACACACACACAAACACACACAGAGATATTCTAATAATGTGACAGACAAGGATCGGAAGCCATCAGAGTTCTTCCTCTTTCTGCTGATTCAGTGCAATGGGTGATTAGTTTGGCTGAGAATTTACCTATTGTGAATTTTTGCAGATGCAAGTGATGGTCGCTCCAGATTCATCCCAGACCGCATGAAAATTGGATCAGAAACAAAGGTGTGTTTGAGTTGAAAAAAAGGTTTCAAATGGATCCTCCAAGTTTTATATACTTCTCCGTGATAGCTTCAGAATATCACACTAACCATGGAGCAATTTGTTCCTGCAGAGCCAAATTCATCAATAGTTATCACTGTCGTCAACAGAGGTGATTTAAGAACCACACAAAGCAAAAGCACATTTGAAGAAAGAGATGGTAGGTTTTGGTGTTTTCTGGAGGTATATTAACAACAGAAGGAAAATAAAAAAAAAATTAAAGTCGCAAAAAAAAAAAAAAAAGATTATCGAATTGCAGATGAAGTTACCTTGGTGCTATCATCAAGAAATTTGATGGTGAGGCCTGCGTTGAGTTGATACAACTCTTGTTGTACTTGTCGAAGCCCATTTTCGAACTCTAGAGGCATCATTGCAATCGTCAATTCTTGGAGTCTGGCAAGGGAACTCAAGCCATCAAAGGGTACTTCAAGGCTCTTGCACCTTTCAATTGCTAAATTGTTAAGATTAGGCATTGCTCCCTTTTCAATTGCCAACCTCTGTAGTTTGTGCAGACCACAGAGATGTAGTTGTCTGAGTTCAGGAAAACCTGAGTCTGACAAAACCATGTCCTCCCCAACGTACGTGCCATCACGTAAAACTAGGACCCATAACTTAGGAACCTTCCCCAGTGTAGCCATTGCATCTTCAAGAAGTTGAGAACCACTCAACGATAACCTAGTGAGGCCTGAAGTATTTATCTGGGGTAATTCGCCTATATGCCCACCTATATGTAAACTGTGAAGGCTGCTACAGCTGAACAGTTCAGTAACAATGGATCGCCTTTTTGTCGAGTAACAATCGAAGTTCCTGACTTGAAGAATTACTTCACGCACTGAGGTCATTCTCATAAGCTCAATGATCTTCTTCAGGTCCTCATCATTCCCTGAAGTGGTTGCCTCCAAAATCCGAATATTTGTCAACTTAAGGAGATGTTGAGCATCGCATACTCTTGTGTCAAAGTTTTTAAGCATCTTGTAATGCAACAGGCAAATAGAGATGCTTCAACCTTTCCAGCTTCCATAGAATATTGGGTATGATCATCTTACATGAAGTTGCCACCCGTAAATAAAGGGTCTGCAAATTCAACAAGTTTCCTATGTATGATTCCAGTTCTTTCAGATAGCATCCCCGGAAACTAAGATATCTCAAGTGAACCAGCAAGTAAGGTTCCCGATTGAAAGTCGAAGCCATCAAAATCTAAGACTCTAAGGAATCTGAGCTCCTCGAGAGTAGTTGATATTTCTTGAGGACACAATATATGTTGGTCATGGTGATATGCATTGAAGAACATGAGAGATCGAAGATGATTACTTTTTCCATAACCCGTGATACTGTCTGTTTCAGGTCAATGGAATAACCATCGTCTTCATAGTTGTCGAGATACATAGCAAGTCTACGTATCTTGCGGCCAGTTGAAGAAGGAAAAAGGCAATCCTTGTCTATCACCTCAAAAGAGTTATCCGCTTTTGCCTTTCCTATGCAAAAACTGCGTAGCAGTCCATGGAACTTAAGTTTACTCATCGTTGGCACCTCATGATCATCTTGAGCTATGACCAAACTTCTATCAACCAAATCATCCAAAAGGGACCTGCCC
Organism: Ehretia macrophylla; assembly: GCA_037974665.1. Lineage (NCBI taxonomy): Eukaryota > Viridiplantae > Streptophyta > Magnoliopsida > Boraginales > Ehretiaceae > Ehretia > Ehretia macrophylla. The sequence continues at coordinate 100,803,011 of CM075764.1, read as the reverse complement.
ATTCCCATAACTGTTTCTTCTCCTTGTCCTAGTGGTATGATGCCCTCAGCCATCCACAATAAATATAATTTCTCTGCTTCTAACTCCGAATCCTCCGGGAACTGCCCAAATAGAGAAAACACGGCTTCAAATGATATGGCAAGTGCTTGTAGCTAAGATTTATCGTTCCTGTTACGTTAACAGATTCTTCATAACCAAAATTCTTGTCTTGATTCGATGATTCAAGTTTGTTACGCACTACCACCCACTCCCTAATTCCTTTTCCAACCAATAAACTCCCTACCACCTGAATAGCCAATGGCAGGCCTCGGCAATTTCTTAAGATATCCTTGGCTATCTCTTCTAGTTCTGGGTCAGCTTCCATTTTTGCATTGTCACAAAGAAGCACAATAGTCCAATAGATTACACCAACCATATATTCATCTAGTGAAAAGTAACACAAACGGGCCCCATTCCAGTGCGTGAGTTCACACGCTAGAGTGAGTAAAATGGTAGAACCTACGAACATTTGTTAGACAAACCCATCTCATCTAGTTACAAAATAGAAAACACAGACTATATATGTTCATAATTTTACTGCAAGTTTAAGACAATTATCTACGCTATATGTTCTCTTTTGCATGTTTTCTACGTAGATGTTTAATTGGTATGCTAAAAAAAAGAGAAAAATAAAATAATTTGTTATTTTGACATACTAACTAAGCATTCTTGACCCAAAAAAAAAAAAAAACTAAGCATTGACTTTCGAAGTTATCAATAAGTGATAAAAATAAATTACAAAAAGAGTCGTGCTTTTCTTTTTCTTCCGGGCATGTTAATAAACTGTAAATGTACATGTTTTGAAACGCCAACCATTAGCTTTTTGACTTTGGACAGGAAACACTAAAACCATTAATTACGGCGCATACTTAAAAGCCATGTAAAGTAAAATATTAAGGACTAAAATCAAACTTTTAATATGTTTTAAGAAACCATGTATGGTATTTACCAAATTTTCAATGAATATTCTTTTTTTTTTTCTTTCAGAAATTGGATAAGGACCAGCATGACGATACAATTAGCTAGACTAATCTATTTTTTCCCAATAAGTTCAACATATAGGACTTGCCATTTTCTGCTGATACATCAGATGACAATCTAAGGCAGTATGGTTACTCGTCATATAGGATAGCTAAGTTTCTGAACGAGATTATGCAAATTGTCAATAATCTCGTTAGTAGAAAGCAACTATTACACGTAAATACACACTAGTTCATATATATAGATGGCCATTGCTCGTGAAAGTTAAGACATATATATGTACGTGATAATTATTCTTTTATGTAATGGTCAAAACATGATTTCTTCTGAATTTTGCAAAAGCTGACAAGGGACAATTTATAAGCAAATGAAAAATGCAGAATTATTTCCAATTTTCTACAGTAACCCTGTGATAAAATAGAAAGGTCAAAAGTAAACTGATTGACCAAATTTTCTCTAAAGCATTGATGATTAGTATAACCTAAAGCAGCATAAAATATTTTACACTCTTTATAATTACTTCTGTACATTGTCTGAAAATATTTTTATTTTTTAATTTAATTTATTTTACGATTACATAAAAACTTAATAATTTTTTTTTTCTAAATAAAATTTTACGACAAACAAACGGAACCTAAATTGAATAAATGCCTCGATGAAAAATAGAAACCACTATGGAGAGCATTTTATAATAAAATTCTTAACACTTTTAACTGTAAGTTGGAAACTTCTTGGGTTGACTCAGAGCTGGACCGAGCTATAGTGTGAATCCACCTAAGAATTTTATGCATAAGAGCATCCTCAATCAAGTCTCTAAGGAGTCTCTAAACAGCAATGATTGCTGTTTTAGAGACTCCATTGATCAAAATTCATCACCAATGGAGGTCTCTAAAACACTATTTGATAATTTTTGGTAAAATCATGACATCACTCAAACTTTGAGTCTTCAAAATAGCACCTAGTCTCCATTTTCTTCAACAAATTTGTTGAAGAAAATTGAGACTATACAAGAAGACAAAAACGAGTCTCCAAAAAAAATAATGTCAGATCTGACGATGTCAGATTGTCTGAGATCATCAGGTCTGAAAAAAAAAAGTACAAAAAAAGAGCACAAACATCAACAAAAAAACTTAACAAACAGCAAAAAAATTACAAAACAACTGTCTTTTTCAACAAACAACAAAAAAAAGGTAAACACAAAAGAAAAAAAAAACATAAAGTTTGTGTTGGTGGTTTTGCCGGTGGTGGGGTGGCAGCGGAGAAGTGGGTGGGTGGGTGGGGGGGGCTTTTATAGTTAGGGTTTTTAATTATATTTTTTAATTAAGTTTTTTAATATATTTATTTAGGGTTTTGTATTTTATTTTTTAATGTTATTTTAGTTTAGGTTATTTTTTTAATTATATTTTTTAATTAAGTTTTTTAATATATTTAATTATGGTTTTGTATTTTATTTTTTAATGTTATTTTAGTTTAGGTTATTTTTTTATGTTTTTTTAGTTTAGGTTATTTTCTAATTAAGTTTTTTAATATATTTAATTAGGGTTTTATATTTTATTTTTTAATGTTATTTTAGTTTACGTTATTTTTTTTATGTTTTTTTAGTTTAGGTTATTTTTTTAATTAAGTTTTTTAATATATTTAATTAGGGTTTTGTATTTTTTTAATGGTATTTTAGTTTAGGTTATTTTTTTAATTAAGTTTTTTAATATATTTAATTAGGGTTTTTTATTTTATTTTTTTAGTTTAGTTTTTTTGTTTGGTAAATTTTTTTTGTGAAAAATATATTTTTTTTTTTTAATTTGGATTTTTTTTTAAAAATTAGGCACTTATATTTTTTTTAAATATAGTTTTATTTATTAGTTTTTATTAGTATATGTTTAAATAAATCAACCTAACTATCTTTTTTCCTAATTTTTTAAATGTTATCTTTGTCGCAATTTATTTATTTTTTGGTTAAAATATTCGTTAAAAAAGTTGATATAATCTAAATAACAATTAATTTAAAAAGGTAACACATGACAAAAAATAACATATAATCAAATTATTATGTAAAATTAAAATTAACACAATATAGAGACTCAATTTTATAAAGACCATCATTGGGGATATTTTTTTTTTATCTTTGTCTCTAAATGGGTCTCTAAAACAGTTTTTTTACCTTGGTCTCTAAGTGAGTCTCTAAAATTGATCTTCATCTCTATATGAGTCTCTAAAATGATGGATAGAGACCCATTATAGAGACTCTATTGAGGATAGCCTAAGTTAGCAGAGAGAAAAACTCACCTGGACCACCATTTGGGAATGCTCTCGTCTTCAAAAGAGCCCAACTCTCGTATATGTTTAAAGGTCTAATTTTGTGAACATAGCCATGTCCTACTATTTGATGATCCAAATCACGGTTACGAATCGTGACTATTACTTTGCTATTGTTCCCGTCTTGCGGGAGGGCACAGCGTAAGTCTTGTTGTGATAGGCCTAGACTACTTTGGAGAAGTAGAACTTATGTAGGAAATATTTAGGAAATAGAATAGGATAATTTTGGAGAAACTAGAGAACTTGTATTGAACCATGGGCCGGCCAGCTTCGCTTCCCAGAGGGGCTGGGCCTGAAAACCGAGGGCGTGGGGCCGATTACCAGGTCATCGCCGCTCCAGTGCCCATAACTTTTGGTCCGTAAGGAGTTATGTGGCGCACAGCATATCGTTGGAAAGTTCTCTGGGAGCTTTATGATGAGGGCAACCAGCCTGCTCGGCGACGCCTATTTTCGGGGTCCAAAATCGAACGTTTTAATCAGTTTCGGGCAACTTTTCTTCTTTTTGCGTTGTGTTTTTGTCCCGGGTCTGTCGCCGTAAGCCGCGAAAAGGTCGACAACCTAACTCGCGGGATAGTAGACCGCCCTACAACCAGCAGATATCACGTCTTGGGTGGATGCTACATTGTTGAAGCCGATGGGCTGTCGATAAGCCCATTGGGCCGTTTGAATGGGCCATCTTTCTAGACTGGGACTGTGAACCGTCAACACATAATGACTTTGCACCCACAACATGACGGGTGCGATCATACTAGCACTAATGCACCGGATCCCATCAGAACTCCGAAGTTAAGCGTGCTTAAGCGAGAGTAGTACTAGGATGGGTGACTACAACTTTGGCTTACTTACAAATGCTTGAAGTTGCCCCCTATTTATAGGTGTTTAAGGAGCATTCTATACACAAGATTTTTTGAAGATTTTTTAGAATATGCTAGATAATATTCCTAGATCTTTCTAGCTAGTCAAATAAAATATTTCTCTCTAGATGCTTTCTAGAAAATATCTCAACTTCAAGATTTCTCTAGATTTAAGGTTTAGGCTTATAATTGGGCAATGCTCTTATTCTTTTGGGCCAAGTGAGTAAATATTTTAGCTAGCCCAAATACTTTAGTGTTAATACTTAGCCCAAATACTTGATGTCCAATCCTTAGCCCAAATTTACCTTAGCCCAAATTCAAGTTTACTTTCCAACACCCCCTCTTAAACTTGAATTTGTCATTCCAAGGCAAGATCTCAGCTTGAGAAAAACTTTAGTCGAGAGAGGCATGGTAAAGATATCTGCTACCTGGTCTTGCGACTTCACGTACTTTATCTGGACATCCTTCTTTGTCACATATTCCCTGATAAAGTGATATCTGGTATCAATGTGCTTGCTTCTATCATGGAAGACAGGATTCTTTGCCAACGCAATTGCTGATTTGTTGTCCACGAATATTTATGTTGCTTTATCTTGAGAAAAGTTAAGCTCCTTAAACAAATTCTGTAGCCATAGTGCATGACACACAGTTGTAGTAGCGGCTACATACTTAGCTTCACATGTTGATAATGTGACTATTGGTTGTTTTTTTGAAGTCCATGTGAATGTTGTGTCTCCAAAGTAAAACACGAACCCAGTTGTACTTTTTGATCATCCATGTCTCCAGCCCAATCACTATCACTGTATCCCACTAACTTGAAGTTACTTGTAGAGGGATAGAAGATACTGTAATCAATAGTGCCTTTTATGTATCGAAAGATTCTTTTTGCAACCTTGAAGTGATAAGTTGTTGGAGTCTCCATGAACCTGCTGATGAGTCCTACTCCAAATAGGATGTCCGATCTTGTGCATGTCAAATATCGTATGCTCCCGATTAGGCTCTTGTACAATGTAGGATCCACCTTCTTAGCTTCATCATATCTTGACAGTTTTACTCCATATTCTACTGGGGTGCTTATCGGCTTGCAGTTGTCCATATTGAACTTATTAAGAATTTCCTCTGCATATCCTTCTTGGGATATAAATACGCCATCATCCATCTGTTTTACTTCAATTCCGAGATAGTATGCCATGAGCCCAATGTCCATCATTTCAAATTCTTATGCCATTGCCTTCTTGAAGTCTTCGAACATTTTTGAATTGCTTCCAGTGAAGATCAAGTCATCCACGTACAAACAGACAATCATAATATCTCTTTTTTCATCCACCTTTATGTATAGTGCGTGCTCGTGAGGATATTTCTTGAAATTATTCTCTTCGAAATACTTGTCGATTCTGGTATTCCATGCCCGAGGAGCTTGCTTCAACCCATACAAAGCCTTTTTTAACTTCAAGACTTTGTCTTCATGTCCTCGAATGATATAGCCCTCGGGTTACTCAATGTATACTTCTTATTCGAGAAATCTATTCAAGAATGCTGATTTAACATCCATCTGATAGATTTTCCACTTCTTCTGTGTTGCTATTGAGATAAGCAATCTTATTGTTTCTAAACGAGCAACCGGAGCAAAGACTTCATCATAGTCAATACCAACTCTTTGTTTGTATCCTTTGGCCACCAACCTTGTTTTGTATCTTTCAACTTCTCCTTTGACATTCTTCTTAGCTTTGTAGACCCATTTTACTCTAATTGCCTTGTGTCCCTTTGGTAAGGTTGTCAGCTCCCATGTGTCGTTCTTCTTGATTGCTTTAATCTCCTCATCTATAGCCTTTCTCCATTCTTTGTTTTTTGCTACTTCTTCATAGTTAAGAGGCTCGTAATTAGCGAAGAGACATAATAGAGTGAGGTCATTTTGATTCTCAGTGACCTCATAAATTTCTTGTAGAGTCTTCATTCGGTAAGGCCTTTCATTTGAGCTCTTTGTTGATGATGATGTTGCTTCTTGTGGTGTTATTGGTGATGAAGGCGGAATCTCGTGATTGGTTGCTTCTTCAATTCTTGGCAGTTCTTCTTCGTGCATTGGAAAGAACTGGTACTGCTCATTTTTTTCTTTACTCTAATCCCATGAGCTCTTCTCATCAAACTCCACGTCTCTACTTACGGTGGACTTCCTTGTACTTGGATTGTATAACTTGTATCATTTTGAGTTTTGGTCATAGCCGATGAGGATGTACTTCTCGCTTTTATCATCGAGCTTTGTTCTTCTTTGGTTTGGAACATGTACATAGGCTATGCTTCCAAATACTCATAGGTGTGCAACACTTGGCTTGTGCCCGCTCCATGTTTCTAGGGGTGTTTTGTTCCACACGCTCCTTGTGGGAGAAAGATTTGATAGATACACTGCACAATCCACAACTTCAGCCCAGAATTCCTTTGGCAGCATCTTACTCTTGAGCATGCTTCTTGCCATGTCGAGAATGGATCTGTTCTTCCTCTCTGCGACTCCATTTTGTTGGGGTGAGTAAGGAAGAGTGAGTGGACGTTTGATTTCATTTTCTTCATAATATGCCTTGAACTCTTGTGAGTTGAATTCTCCTCCTCTGTCGGATTTCATCGCCTTTATTGTATATCCACTTTGTTTCTCCATAAGAGCGTTGAATTTCTTGAAAGCATTGAAGTCCTCTGATTTTTCTCTTAGGAAATACACCCATGTCTTTCTGCTGAAATCATCAATGAAGATAAGGAAGTACCTGTTTTTTGCCAAATGATGCTGGGTTAATTGGGCCGCACACATCGGTGTGAACTAACTCCAATGGCCTCCTTGTTCTTGATGATGCCTCTTATGGGAAGCTTTTCTGAAACTGCTTTCCAAGTAGACATCCTTCACATAGTTGATCAGGGTGATCGATGGAAGGTAGCCCCTTGACCATATGCTTATTTGATAGTAGCTTTAGTCCTCCGAAATTGAGCTGGCCCAGCCTCAAGTGCCATAGCCAAGAAGTGTCTTCCAAGCATGCTTTCAAACATTTGAGGCTATCATTTTGAATGTTCAATAGAAACATTCTGTTGTTGGTCATGGGCACTTGGGCAATTAAGTTTCCTTTATGATTTCTTAGGAAGAGACTATGATTTTTCATGTGGATATCGTAGCCTTTTTCTAAGAGTTGGCCCATGCTCAAGATATTAGCCTTCATGTTGGGCACGTAGTATACATTGGAGATGAGTTGGTGTCTACCATCTTTTAGACAGATGAGTATTTTACCTTTGCCCTTGACTGGAGTCTTAGATACGTCTCCAAACGTGACATTTCCATTCAATGATTTATCAATCTCGACAAACATGTTCTTGTTATTGCACATGTGGTTGCTTGCACCTGTGTCGAGGTACCATGTATCTTGTTCTCCATCTCCGTATCCCTTGTATACAAGCAAGAGGGTGGAGTCTACCTCATCATTCTTTTGCTTAGCATAATTGGATCTCTCTTCTACATTCTTGGTTGAACTTCGGCATTCTGAGGAATAATGACCGAATTTGTGGCAATTGTAACATTCAACTTCAGACTTTCCATACCATGGTCTTTGAGCTCCTCCTCTTCCATATCTACTTGATGATCTATTGTTGTCCTCCTTCTCGTTGTTGGGTGTGTTGTATCATCCTCTTCTTCGGCTATGACCACGACTGCGTCCATGTCCACATCCACATCCTTGTCCTTGTCCACGTCCTCATCCTCTTTGGCTTATTCCATCGCCAAGGTCTCGATCTCCTCGATTGAGGTTGAGTTTGGCTTGTAAGACTTGGTCTAGTGATTCCTTATTCCTTCTCTTGATCTTCTCTTCATGTAGTTGATGCTTACCAGTGAGTTCATCAATGGTCATTTTCTCTAGATCATTAGATTCTTCAATTGCTACTACTATATGGTCAAATTTTGAATATAATGATCGGAGAATTTTTTCAATGACCCGAATATCACCCATGCTTTCACCATTTGTTTGTAGTTGATTAACTATGGATTGAACTCTTGAAATATAATTGGAGATTGACTCGGATTCTTTCATTTGTAAATTTTCAAACTCAACTCTAAGAGCTTGAATACGGACTTTTCTAACCTTATCAACTCCTTGGTATGTTTTCTCAAGAATCTCCCATGCTTTCTTAGTTGTTGAAGCTTGGGCAATTTTCTCAAATGTGGCATCATCTACAGCTTGTTGGATGATTGAAAGAGCCTTTTGATCTTTCATCTTAGACTCCTTCAAAGCCTTCTTTTGTGCTTGAGTAAGGGTGGCCTCATCTTCGGGTACTTCATAGCCTTCTTCAACAACATCCCATATATCTTGGCCGCCAAGATATGTCTTCATTTGGATGTTCCACCTTCTATAGTTGTCGTTGGAGAGCCTTGGAAATGGGAATGCTACACTTGATGTCGCCATAACCTAGATCTTGATACCACTTTGTTGTGATAGGCCTAGACTACTTTGGAGAACTAGAACTTATGTAGGAAATATTTAGGAAATGGAAAAGGATAATTTTGGAGAAACTAGAGAACTTGTATTGAAGAGAAGATTACAACTTTGGCTTGTTTACAAATGCTTGAAGTTGCCCCATATTTATAGGTATTTAAGAGCATTCTACACACAAGATATTTTGAAGATTCTTTAGAATATGCTAGATAATATTCCTAGATTTTTCTACCTAGTCAAATAAAATATTTCTCTCTAGATGCTTTCTAGAAAATATTTCAACTTCAAGATTTCTCTAGATATAGGGTTTGGGCTTATAATTGGGCAATGCTCTTATTCTTTTGGGCCAAGTGAGTAAATATTTTAGCTAGCCCAAATGCTTTAGTATTAATACTTAGCCCAAATACTTGATGTCCAATCCTTAGCCCAAATTTACCTTAGCCCAAATTCAAGTTTACTTTCCAACAAGTCTTGCCAAACATCAAATGACCAAACGTCGTCCAGTACCACCAGGTACCTTCTACCTTTCTATATTTTGTAAAGCATCTCGAGTAATGCCATATCGTCAAACTGCTGAATGCTTTCACGATGTTTTGGTATTTGAGACAATATCTCTAGCAGAACCGATTGTATTTCGTACGCCTGGCTGATCGTAACCCAAGCACGGACATGGAAATACTCCACCGTTTCGACCCTTCCATACAAGAGTTTAGCAAGCGTGGTCTTGCCCCCACCACCCATCCCGCATATTGCAATTACTAGGTCTTTTGCATTTCCAAATAACAAATGTGATAGAAATTGCTTATTTTCTACTTCCAAGTCAACAATGTTCTCTTCCTTGAAGGGACTAGGGACCCTACTCTGGGACAAATGTCGACATGGTTCGTTTGAACTTTCACCTTCTGCTGCACTGACTACACAGTCGTCGTGTAGTCGTAAAAGATCCATAAGGTTCTTTATCCTTCCATTGAGAGTTGTTATCTCCACTTTGTTTCCGCCTACTATTTCACAAGAATTGCACAAGTATCTTTTGACAACATCTTTTAAGCCCTCTCTCTTCCTCATAGTTGTAACTTTGAGGGCGTGGTCATCGAGCATATCTTCAACTTTATAACATATATCACTTATTTTCGAAACCCACCCACGGATCTGCTTGTCCTTATCTAGTCTCTCATCTGCATCTACCATAAACGACTGCAAGTTCCCTAGATTTGATAGAAGCACATCGACTTGCTCCTTTACACCGACAAATGCTATTGTTTCTTGTATCGAAGATTCTCGGAGCCTGCTAAACAAAGCAGATATAGCAAATGAGTCAGACATCTTTCTTTTGCTAGATCAGCAAACGAGTTGTAAGATTTCGGAGGTCAAAACTTCACTTATTAGATCTCAACCTTTGGCATCCTTTTAAACGTAACAGGGATAAGACACACCATTGAAAAATAAAACTTACCCAAGAACAAAAGTTAGGGTTCGAAAACGATCAGATACCGTTCTAATCTCAACTATAAACAGTACCGACCAAGATTGGTTGGAATAGTTAAATTGTAACATGTTAAGAAAAAGGTTTTGAGTTTGAATAAAGATTTTAACTTTTATTATATTAAAATGGGAGAATTTTGCAAATAGTCTTAATTATTTTATTTTTTTAAAGTTAGTTTCTAATATTTGTATAAGAATTATTAAAAAAATTGTTTTAGATTTAACAGATATGCGCAGTATTACTAGGACAAAATTAGAAATTAATATAATATTTTAATTAGTTCTTATTATTTTTAAAAAAGTTCAATTTAGTTTCCAAACTTACAGAACTTTTTAATTTCGTCCCAATCCATTTCATCATCTTCCTCCTTCACCTCTATCAATATACACTCATCACCACCACAATCACACACAAGAAGCGCACACATATATATACATACACCACGTGTGCACACACATACACACACCACGCACAAGAAGCACACACACATACAAATGATCAATGTTAAGGTAGAAAAATGTCGAGTTGCAAGTGGCCTTCACGCACTGCCTTGATGCCTGCAAAACAAAGAGAGCTTGACGGGTCTTGCCGGTATTAGCACTCCGATGCTTAAATTAGCGTGGTGGTTTTACAGAGAAAGAAATATATATGTGTGTATTAATGTGAGTATCAAATGTACCTACCCTTTCCTTGCTGAATCATCTGTCTTTTATAGGCACCATGACTTCTGATCCAAAAGAGAAGTCACATGGTTGTTGAGTCATAAAGGAGAAGTCATCATTGTAGCTGAGTCAAAAGATTAAAAGTACAGTAGTGGATCATCATTACAAGCATGGTGGAGAATTATTAAAGGGCTAGTGGACAATTGTTTAAATAAATTAGTGGGAGATTAGCTGGAGATTCCCTGAATTTATGGAGCAATATTTACTAGTGTCTCTTGGTTTGAGGTCTTAAAAAGTGACTTTCAGATGGCCCTATGCCTCATCGGAGCTCATGAAGTTTCTCCACGCATGATGACCGAGGTCCAGCGATTACTTCCGAAGGGTTGGATTAATTCGACTACCCGTCCGAGGTCTGCAGGACCTCGGAGAAAGTATATCCAAGGTCCGTAGACCTCGGACCTCAACGTCCGAGGTCCTATGGACCACAGATACCATGTCCGAGGTCCCTAAGACCTCGGACTCCATGTCCGAGGTCCATAGGACTTTGGACCTCGGACGAGATTATCAACCCTCATCCGAGGTCTGTAGGACCTCGGATGAGGCCTCTCCCTTCTAATTGAGGGGTTAGTTCGCAAAATCGAGAAAATTCAAAGGTTTTACCCATATCATGATGCCCCCTCAGTTCTTGGAGCTATAAAATAGGTTCGGGAACTGATTGTGATGCCTTGGCAACGTCGAATCTAGTCGATACATCATTTTAGTGCTGCTTTGCCTTCTGTGTAATTTGTTACCTACCACCATTAATGTAGCCTTGCCACTTGTCAAGATCTGGTGCAGTAACTTTTGAATTAATGGTGAGGATTTGAAACTCTTGGTTTTCCCTCCCATTTTCACTCCTATAAATACCCATTTCTATCATTCAAACATTTTACCTTCTTTTCAAACACTCATCTCTCTCACTTTCTCCTCTCTCTCTCTCTATCTCCTTTTTATCTCAAAGGCTTATACACCTCAAGCTAGCTTTAACATTCTCGGTACAATACCTCGGCGCCACCACCTCGTCGGCACCAAGCACCTCGGCGCCACCACCAACACCTCAGTGCCACCACCTCATCGGCGCCAACCACCTTGGTACCTTTTTCTCTTTCCTTTGATCCCTTTTTGCATTCCTCATTTATATATATATATATATATATATATAAGCTTATGGCGTCTTCTTCTTCGACTTCTTCTTCAAAAATTATGGAGGTTACTGTTGCTCTTCCCGCTGCAACTCAGGGCCTCGGTCTTCAAGGGGCTATCCATACTGACCATTCAGTCACAGCTATTCCTCTGTCTTCTTCATCTCTACCCCTCGAGGTTCATCTTCCTACTCAACTACTTAGGTCAATTAGGACTAACGAAGTCGGGCCTTCGGAGTCTAGTCCTTCTAATCCTACTGAGTCTGAGGCTTCTCAAACCATTCCTCAATGTAATCCGAACCCTAATCTTCCACACATTACTTTAGAGATGATTCCTAGGATACCCGAGTCTTCTCATCCTCCTTCTAGGGCCGTAACACCTGATCTTGACCCCGAGGCCCATAAAGATTTTTCCGCCTTGTATTACAACTGCACCTTTGGCGAAGCCGAGTTGCTCGAGCTTCGCAACGAATGTGTCTTTCCGCATGGTTATGAATTCAGAATTCCTCGCCATCAGGATGTGGCATGTCGACCCGAGGTAGGGGAAGTAGCCTTACCCTATCTCACTCTTCGGTTTCTCCACCTTCATTTTCCTGCCTTTATCATCCGCATCCTTAATTTTCTTGACATTGTTCCTTGCCAACTTGCTCTTAACGGTTGGAGGGAGGTAGTAGCTTTTTATGTATGGGTCAAGTCGTTTGGTCTTACCCTGACCCTTAATCTCTTCTGCCAATTTCATCAATTGGTTCATGACCCCAAAAATTTCGATGTATACTATGAGGCCCGATCTCGATTTGCGTGCGATACCTCATTTCGTGTGCCCTAATCTAGATTTACGTGCCTTGACCTAGGTTTAAGAATTGTGCTCGTTTTGTGTGCCATGCATTGAACTACGTGCATTTATTTAGGGTTGCGTGCATTTACTTGAAAAATGTGCAATTGTCTCGTAATGCGTGCCCCTAGACCTAGAAAAGCGTGCCAAGCGTGCCCTCACGCTAATCAAGAAAGCATCTTACACGAAGCACTAAGTCATTAATTAATCCTACAAATCCACTAACTATTATTAAATTACTAATTCAACCCACTAGAAGACAAAATCTCACAAAAAGCTAGACATTCCTTATTCTTTTTGTACTTTCAACACACAATTAAATAATGCTCAAAAGATGACAAAAATTCAGATTTTTTATAGCCTTGGACGACCACCACATGAGTTTTGTGCTTGCTTGCTCAATTCAATTTAATTCTAGACAACTTATGACAACTCTATGACACAAATGCATAAAAATTAGCTCAAAAACCTTTGCAAAAGCTTCCAATTCTCGACCAACTACTCCTTGCCCATGCTAGGAATTTCAAATTACATCTTGAAGACACAAAAAAGCTGAATTTTTGCTGCCCAAGGCCAAACATGCTTCATCAATTGCAAGGCTCTTGTTTTTTTTTTTTTCATTTATCTTATTTTCCTCTTATTCTTTTCTCTCTCCCTCTCATTCTTCTCTATCTCTCTCGGCCTTGGCTGAGTTCCTTCACCTCATAGCTCATCTTCATCACACCATAGTTAATCAAGACAAGCAACAAGCAAAGAAACTCGCCCAAGCTAGCTAGGATGCAAGAATCACACATGTAAGTTTTTTGAACAACCATTTCGGCCTTGGTGAGTTTTCTAGCTTCCATTTCTTTTCTTCTTGTTCTAACCACATGCATGTACTAAGAACTTGGCCACTAAGCTAGGAAAAATAGAGAAAATCGAGTTGGAGTCTCAGCTAAGCAAGGAAGAAGAAGAAATTTGAGCTTCATCAAAGTTTTGTGCATCTTCTTGTTGATTTGCTAAGGTGAGAGCTAAACTTCTTGAAAATCTTTCAAAAATCCACATGCATGTTCTTAAATGTGTGTCTTTGCTTCAGCACTTGAGTTATATGTGTGTTCATAAGCTTCTACAACCATGCATGGCAAGATTTTGTCTTGAAGATGATGATAGATGAAATCGGGTTTGGTGACAGCTCTCTGTCTTGTTGTTTTGAGGTGAGTTTTGCTAGGAAAATGATGTTGAAAATGCATGAAAATTGGTAGGTACCTATTTTTTCCAGTTTTGAACATTTTTCGCAGAAATAGGCCAAAGCTAATTTTGACTCTAAGGTTCTAAAAATGGCAAATCATTAAAATGTGTCTAAATCTGAAAGTCTGGAAAAAATGAAGCAGGTTTTGGCAGATGCACTGACTGTGTAGAACGAACCAGTTTTGACTTAGTAAATGATGTCCAAAATGCACAAAATTTGGTGTGTTTCTATAGTTTTCAGTTCGGGACATTTTTGTCAGAAATGGACTAAGGCTAAATCTGACCCTAAGGACCTCAAAAATGACAATTATTGAAATGTGTGCAAATCTGGACAGTTTTGTGCAATCCCACTGTTTTGGCTATAACTATTGATCTCGAACTCCAAATGATGCAAGGTTTGTTTCTAATTTTAGTTCACTTCTTAAGCTTTAATTTGACATCTTATTCACTGGAATTGGAGATTGTTTGCTTGACTTAATGATTGTGAGAAAACAGCATATTGCAGTGAGGGTTTCACTTAGTTATATGCTTAGAAATTTATTGTAACTTCTCTTTTGGTATTAATTGCTTTGGATTGTGGCATTGGGATGTTGTGTGGACTGTTTTGAGTACTTGGGGATGTTTGGATTAATTGATGCTTGGCTTGAGATTGATTTTGAGTGGACTTGGAGCTTAATCGCACGGGTAAGCACGAAATGGAAACTAGGTAAACATGCTAAGTGTTGATCATTTGGATATTGTGTGAAATTATATGCTTAGTAGGCTGCCCGTAGTTGCCCATATAGCCCTAAATGTGATGTCGATCGTTGCATGTTGACAAATAGGCCTTTCTTGCATCCGAGCCCACGTAGATGTTATTGCATGTTAAATAATCTTATTAATTGATTACGTGGACTTTGAATTGAGTTATATGACTTGATTTACGTGCGTTACATGGCTGCCCGTTTAATGTTCATATAACTCCATATGCTTTTCAAGTGAAATTACTTGTCTTATCGTGCCTCGCTTGTTTACTTGTCAATGTGCAATCATATGACTGTCTGGAGGCGACCTACTTTGTTGTCCTCCTAATGTGATATATTAAATGTCATAAATGTGCATTGCATACAAGGTTGCAACCTTTCATTCTGGCGTGGTAGCGTTCACGCACACCGGGCGGCATCGGGCTTGCCGGTGCAACCGTGACTACCATTGTCCAATTTCCTCTCTCGCTTGGGGGCTAGACTTCCTCGGAGAGTTGGGTCGTAGGATTTTGGGGTACATCCGGAGTACACCCACTTGGCGTGATAAGGGGATGATTTGAAGTCGGCCGCAACAACTGATACTGGAAATGAACTAAGAGTAAAAGCTCACCGTATCATTTTTACTATGTGTATAAGTACTCTCGCTTGGTTCCTAGACGACCTCGCGGAGCAAAGACGGGTAATTCTGTTCCTTTACTTTTATATTATTGTTATGTACTTAATTTGTGTTATAATCATGCTTGCAAAAGGATTTTCATAAGTTGAACCGGAAAATGAGTTTCAAAACCTATTTCTCGTTCCCCCTCGCTGAGTTCATAAGGACTCACCCTCTTTTATCATCTCAGGTGAAGAAGATCAAGAACAGGTACCTGAGGACGATGTGCCTAACGATGATTCCTTGGAGTGATTGCCAGTCCTATGTGCTTTACGTGATTATGGCTGTTTGTGAACTATGCTACTTGAAGACTATTTCTTTTTATGTTACTCAATGTTTGTAATATAAAAGACCCCCGTTGTAATTTGGGGTCTAATTTTGGTTTGTACTGATATTAACTAGACAGACACTAGACACTACTATGACCATTTTGCTATTATTACTGCTAGTATCTATAATAGGATTATGAGGTATTCGGTAAGGGCTAAGTAAAATGATCCAACCAAATCTTAAGTAGGTACTCGCTATTAAGCTAAGATCAACATGTATTTTTGTAACGAGGATTAATAAACAAATGAGACTTAGTATCATGCTAGGTTATTAATCAAACGTGACATCAAGATAGTTAGTAGGCCTTTCAATTGATGGTAAATAGTAATCCTAGTTGGAAATGAAATTGAGATTGGAAAATTTGAGGCATTTAGAGAATTAGGTCAAACCAAAGAGCCCAATTACAGCCGTTATGCTGCCGGTTTTTCAGAAAATTTTGGAGTTTAGGCCAAAACGTTAAGTGTTAAATCTTCATAAACAGTAAGTATATGATTTGACTTGAATATTAGGACACACCCTAGTCTAACCTTTATAGGCCGGGTTGGGGCGTGACATATACTCATTCTCTACTAGGCCCAGTCATCGTTTATTTTTTAATTGGCCTTCTAGCAATCGAGGATGACACAACAAGTTTGTATTTATCATTCATCATTTCAGATGCCCAATCAGAAGGCTTTACAGGTATTTACCACGCATTGAGCTTGATGCCTATCGTGAGCCTCATCTCCTGACCCCAACTGAGAGGCTTATGACTTCTTACATTCTTCGTCGAGCTCGGCCCGTGCACGGTGTCCTCTATTTGACACGTGAAGCTATTCTAGCCTCCGGAATTTATGATCAGTCGAGGTATGTTAATGCCGAGGTGGGACCTTCTGCCACTGCTCGCTCTCCATTACGTGGATCCCTTGTTGTTGTGGTTTCATCTCTTCCAGTTGCTAGGTTCCAGGCTGATGTTCCGATCCCTGAAGGTAATGAAAATTTTCATACATGTATTTTCATTTTAAGCTTCTCTTTTTGTCTAGCTGACTCTTATTTCGCTGTTACAGGTACCACTGTCCCTGAGGTTTAACAGCAGATGCCTCCTGGCGCTTCTGAGGCTACTAAGGCTCGAACCACCGGTGCTAGCAGACTTGATCCGGTTAAAGTAGCTGCTCAGGAAGCTCGGGATGAGGCATTGGAAAGAGCTCGCGTCGAGATACAAAGAGCTCGCGCTGCTAAAAGAACTGGAAAGAAGAAGGTTAAAGGTGGTCCCAACAAGAAACGAAAGAGGGCTGCGCGGCTATGAAGAAAGGTAGTTCAGTCAGATAGTTCGTTCGAGCCCACCTGGACCGAGCCCTTTGTCCTGCAGAATCTCTCTTTGCCAACTCTTAAAAGAAATGCTCTAAGATTTGAAGCCTTCAAAGAAGTTGTCGCTGGTCATGAAGCTCCTTCTTATGAAGAGGTACTTGGTGTCATGCCCGAGGACAGTGGTTTGGCTAAGGATGCATCTCTTTCTACTGCCAGATCTTCTGACCCGCATCGTCCGAGACCTCGGTTTGCTCCCGAGGTTTCGTCCCAGTCTCGTCCGAGGTCTCCCCCTGCTCCTGAGGGTCTTGATAATATGGTGAGTTCTCTAGATGAACTTCCGAGGGATCGGTTACACCTGTTGCTCAAAAGGCCTTTGAAAAGGCCCGCTTCAAGGTACTTTTCCTTTTAATTCTTCCTTTATTTTTATATGAGTTGTACTTTTTTGATCCTGTTTAATTGTTGTACATGTCTGTGGGTCTCACCGTGGCCTACCATTTTGTGGAAGAATATGAGCAGCGACTTGTTGAGGCTGAGACTTCTTTTAAAGAATTTGAGGAACGTTCCAGGAGCTCGGAGGCTGCAATCTAAGCCGAGCTTATTGCCACCCGTAAGACAACTAGAATGGCTCAAGAAGACGCCGCTTCAGCAAATTCCGAGCATCGTCAACTCCGAACTGACTGGATGACCTCTCTAAGGACTCAAGAGGAGGCCAGGGTTGAGTGTGAGAGGCTTCAGTCTGAGTTAGAGGTATCACAGACAGCTCGCGGTTCCGTGGAAGCTCAATTCAGAGATCCGCAGGCTTCACTGGAAGATATAAAGGTCCAAGCAGTAGAGGATTTTCGTTGTGGGCAGGGATACAAGAATGATTTGAAGAAACTTTATGCTCAATCTGCTGCTAACACCACGGATGACGTCACTGCTGCGCTTCAGGCGAAGCTTGATCGTTATGCCAAAAGGCATGGTTTAACTATTAGGGAGAATATGCTTATTGGTGATTCTTTGAGCTCTGAGGATGAGTCCGAGGATAGCGAGGATGAGGGATAGGCATTGTATTTAAAGCATTGTATTTACCTTTTACTTTTCCCTTTGTAATGAAGACTTTTGTCTTTAATGAAAAGAGTTTTTCTTCTCCTTGATTTATTATTTTTCCTTTCGCACTTGGTTTCTTTTGTTGGCTCATGCCTTTTCGAAACTCTTTACTTGTTGAATGATAATTTGATGGCTTCAGGGGGTCGTTCCCCCAGCCTTGAACCTTGGGGGTCGTGCCACCTGGCCTAGATCTTGGGGGTCGTGCCCCCTTGTTTTGATCCTCGGGGGTCGTTCCCCCTTTCTTGATCATCGGCTTCCCTTTTTTTTTGGGATTTGGCTTTCTACTACAATCATTAATGGAAATTTTGGATGGGAATCTGTTATAAGGACATAATAATAAACAGTATTTAAATATTCAAGGAGAAGGATTACATGTAGTATTTTCTTAGATGCTCTACATGCCATGCATTTTTTAGCTCCTTGCCATTGAGGTCTCTGAGTCTGTAAGTTCCGGGTTTGACCTCTTTAATTATCTTGTACGGGCCTTCCCAGTTTGGTCCGAGTTTTCCTTAATTTGGATCAGGTTTGAAGATTGCCCTTCTGAGGACTAGATCTCCCTCTCTAAGTTCTCTGTTTCTTACTCTCTTTTTGAAATACCTTGCCATATCCTTCTTGCCTTTGAGCATCTTTATTCTAGCCTTATCTCTAAATTCTTCCACCAAATCCAGGTCTTCCCGCAGGGCCTAGTTATTAACTTCTTCTTCATACTCAGCGACTCTTGGGCTTGTTGAGCCAATTTCTACAGGTAGGATAACATCTACCCCGAATGTCAAGCTGAAAGGGGTTTCGCCTGTCGACTCGTTTGGCGTTGTTTTGTATCCCCATAGCACTTCTGAAAAAACTTCGGCCCAGAGGCCTTTGGCTGCTGCCAGCTTCTTTTTCAGACCCTGCAAAATAGATCTGTTAGCATTCTCTACTTGGCCATTAGTTTGCGGATGTGCTACAAAAGCAAATCTAAGGGAAACGCCCAACTCTGAGAATTGTTTCTTGAAATAGTGGAAATCGAACTAGGTCCCGTGATCTATCACTATCACTCTTGGAATCCCAAATCTGCATACGATAGTTTTCCACACAAAATTCCAAGCACTCCTATATGTAGTCTTGGCGACGGGCTCAGCCTCCACCCATTTAGTAAAATAATCTATCGTCACAAAACATTTGACCCTCTGGCCTATGCTCATCGAGAAAGGTCCTAATATATCCAGACCCCATTGAGCAAATGGGTAGGGGCTCATCATCACAGTCAACTCCACTGTAGGTTACCGTGGGATTCTTGAGAATCTCTGGTATGTATCACATTTTTGCACCAAGCGCCGAGCATCTTCATTCAGGGTCGGCCAAAAATACTCATATCTCAATATCTTTTGAGCCAATGCTCTGTGGCCTATGTGATTACTGCAGATCCCCTCGCGTATTTCCCTGAGTATATAATCGCCCTTACCTTTGTCTACACACTTCAACATAGGCCAAGTAAATGCTTTTTGATACAACTGTTGGGCTCAAATTTTCACCTTCCTTGCTTCTTCACTGTTTTCTGGTAAGATTCCCCTTATAAGGAAATCAACCATAGGTTGCATCCAAGATTCACTGTGCTCCACCTGGGCTACCTTCTTGAGCTCCTGAACTATGCTTGCTCGGGCACCTCTTCCACTTCTATCGTCACTAGCCCTGTCACCCCTACTGCAAGCTTTGAGAGGACATCAGCTCTCTCGTTTTCTATTCGCGGAATTTGTTTGATTGTGAAACCATCTAATTCAGCCACTGCTTCTTTTGCCTTGGCTAAATATGCAGCCATGGTTTCATCTTTGGCCTCATACTCTCCACTTATCTGATTTGCCACCGATTGTGAATCTGTGTAGGCTTCTATTGAATTCGTCCCCATCGCCCGAGTCATTTTGATACTTGCAATGAGGGCTTCATACTCGACCTCATTATTCGAGGCTAAGAAACGGAACTTCAAAGCGAACTGCAACTCATCACCCTCTGGATCTTGCAGTATGATCACAGTTCCGCTGCCGCTTTTGTCCGAGGCCCTATCTACCCAGATCTTCCACGACCTCGGACTATCCTCTGATAACCTCGGACACCCCTCCGATGGCCCTCCCGTGAATTCCACAATAAAATCTGCTACAACTTGAGCCTTTATTACCGTCCTTGGTCTGAAAGTGATGTCAAACTGACTCAACTCCACAAACCATTTTAAGAGTCTCCCAAATGCCTATGGCTTCTGCAGTATCTGTCTGAACGGCATATCCATCATCACCGATACAGGATGTGCTTCAAAGTAATATCTGAGTTTTCTTGAGGCCATAAGTAAGGCCAATGCCATTCGCTCTATGGGCGGATATCTCAGCTTTGCACCTTTAAGTATCTGGCTGACATAATAAACTTGCCTTTGCTGTTTGCCATCTTACCGCACCAGTGCCGTAGCCACGGTCACTGAAGATACTGCCAGATATACGTACAAGACTTCACCGGGCTCTGGTCTAGACATCAAAGGTGCCGAGCTCAGGTACTCCTTCAACATCTCAAAGGCCTCTTGACATTCTTCCGTCCACTGAAAATACTTTGGTTTGCGTAGGATTTTGAACAGGGGAACATATCTGTCTGTTGACCTAGCCATGAATCTGCTCAAGGCTGTTATCTTCCCTATCAATTTCTGAACATCTTTGACACTTTTGGGCGGCTCGAGGTCCAAAATGGCTTGTACTCTTTCTGGGTTAGCCTTGATGCCTCTTCGAGTAACCATGAACCCCAAGAATTTTCCTACTTGAACCCCAAAAGCACATTTTTCGGGATTCAACTTGATGCCGACCCTCCTCATTATCGAGACTGCCTCAGACAGATTCTCAATGTGAGTCTCTACCTTCTTACTCTTCACTAACATGTCATCAACATAAACCTCCATATTCTGCCCTAACTGTCCCTTGAACACCTTGTCCACCATGCGCTAGTAACAAGCCCCTGCGTTTTTCAAACCGAATGGCATCACCATGTAGCAAAACACCCTTCGGTCTGTTATGAACGCCGTCTTCTCCTCATCTTCTGGTGCCATCTGAATCTGGTTATACCCCTTGAAGGCATCCATGAATGACAGCATCTTAAAACCTGAGGTGGCATCCACCATTTGATCTATTCTAGGCAATGGGTAGCAGTTTTTCGGGCAGCTCCTGTTCAAATTTGTAAAGTCTACACACATCCGCCAAGCCCCAGATGCCTTTGGAACCATCACCACGTTTGCCAACCAGGTAGGGTACTCCACTTCTCGTATATGCCCAGCCCTCAGCAATTTACTTACTTTTTCTCTGATTGCTTGATTCTTTTCTGCATAGAAGACCCGCCTTTTCTGCTTTACTGGCCTAAATGCTAGATCTACGTTTAGCCAATGTACGGCTATTTATGGGTCTATTCATGTCATATCATGTACAGACCAAGCAAATACATCTTTATTACAAGATAGGAAAGGGTTATACTTTCCGCCAGGTTTTGAGGAAGCTCTGTTCCGAGCTGAACCTCCTTTCCAGTTGTTAGTTCAACTTTCTGTAAATTCTCTGCGGAATCTGCTTTCTTTAGCACATGTCCCTTTTTAGCTTTGCTCTTTGGGATCTCAACTAATTTTTTCTCTTCCTTTTGTAGTCTCAGACAAACTGCATAGCATTCCTAGGCTCTCCACTGGTCTCCTCTTACTATCACTATTTCAGCCTCAGATGGGAACTTCATGGCCAGGTGATAGGTGGATACCACCACTCTGAATTTTCTTAATGATACTCTCCCTAATATCCCATTATATGGGGACTCACAATCTATCACAATGAAATCAAGCATCTCACTATGGCTCTGCTCATTTCGCCCAAGGATCATCTTCAACGTTATTATACCCTCGGGCCTTACTTCCCTGCCATTGAAACCTGACAAGGTTCCCTTCATCATCCTCAAGTGTTCCTTTTTCAACCCCATTTTTCAAATATGCTCAGGAATAGGACTTCCGCTGAACTTCCCGTATCAACCTTGATCTTACGTACCATAATCCCAGCGATGTCTGCCGCTATCACCAGTGGGTTGTCATGCGGCAACATCAGACCATTCAAATCTTCATCTCTAAAGGTGTTATTTTCTTCCACCCTTGGTCTCTTCATCGGGGGATCCCCGCGACCTGCTCTGCGGTATCCCTGCCTGGCCTAGAGGTTTTCCCCTCCCGAGGCCAAGCCTCTTGTTATCATGTCAACCTCTACCTGGGCGCGTGCTGCCTGAGCTTGTCTCGGGCTTTTCTCCCTCTGTCTTTCCTCCTGATTACGCCACCTGACATAGGCTTGTAGGTGCCCACGCCTAATCAGGGCTTCAATCTCATCTTTTAAGTTCCTGCAGGCCTCAGTATCGTGCCCAAAATCTTTGTGATACCTGCAATATTGCCCTTTGCCCTTACGATGCTCATTTTCTATCTTCATTTTTGGCGGATCTGGGAGGTTCATCCGTGTTCAGATTTCAGCCAATATTTGAGATCTGGGTTTCACCAAAGGAGTATAGTTATTGAACCCCTGCCATCTAGGTAGTTCTCTTCTTTCCTTTCCCCTCTGCTCTTGTCGGCCCTCTTCGGCCTTTCTTTCTTTCTGGGTTATATGAGCTTGACTACTCTGCCCTTTTCTCCTAGGGTCTTTCTCTTTCTCTGCCATCGCCACCTCTTCTACTTTGATATACTTCTCTGCCCTGGTCATTAATTCTGTCATATTTTGTGGAGTTTTCTTAGCTAAAGAAGCTTGGAGCAACTTGTTTGTTACCCATTTCGTGAATGCCTGTATCGTGAATTTCTGATCAAATTGCGTACACTGTAGGGTAGCCTCATTAAAATGGGTTGCATATTGTCGAAGAGTTTTTCCCCTCCTCTGCTTTAGATCGAGTAATGAGGTAGTATGATAGGTTGGCTTAATAGCCGAAGAAAATCTTCCTACAAATAATTCTGCCAATTGTGCATAAGAATCGATTGATCTTTCTTTCAATTCATCGTACCACACTCTAGCCGCCTCCACTAAAGTTCCAGCAAAAACCTTACATACCCAGGCCTCTGGCAACTCCATGAACTCCATCTTGTGCCTGAAAACTGCCAAGTGATCATTAGGGTCTCCATGCCCATCATAGGTGGACAAATATGACAATTTGTATCGTGCGGGCTTCGGAACTTCGTTGATAGTACGATTGAATGGATTTGGGCCTTTGAAAGCTCCCGTAAATGAGACAATACAAGTAGTACCTTCTCTTTGGACACTTTGAGAGGGGCCTCGCTCTGCTGTATCTGAGCCTTGTGAAGATCCGGTGGAGTTTATCGTCTTTTTGCATTGCCCCCCAGTATGAATCTGCTACACAGATTCTCTTGGGTTAGCTGTGTTTCTGGTTAATTGGGTTTTTTGGCATGTGGGATTTTGCTGAGATGCTTGGCATGGTTGGTTTTCTGAGAGGTGCTGTGCTGGTTGAGGTGTTGGGTTATTAATAGTTTTTTTCAACTCCTCCAGAGTTTGTAGGATATATCCAAGATCTACTGGCTGGTTAGTTTGTGGAACTTACGTTGTAGCAGTAGGATATCGCCACCCTAGGTACCAAGTAGGTCCTTGTGGATAGTTTTGTGGGTATGTAGGCAAATAGCTTGGGTATGGTTTTGTGTATGGATTGGTGTATGTGGTTGTGTATGGTGGATGATTTCCTATAGGTATTTCACCCTTGGAAGCGGTAGATCAGTCTGTCCGAGGTTGGAGGTCTCTCCTGGACAAAACTGCACATTTGGCTGTTCTACGGCCTCTTCTTCATGTACGCTTGCAACATTCTGACTCCGGGTAATTACCATGGTGTAATCTTGTGAAATCTCAGTGGGGGACTAAGAATCGGCCCCATAGTAGGTTCCAACCTGTTAAGGTAGAAAAATGTCGAGTCGCAAGTGGCCTTCACGCACTGCCTTGATGCTTACAAAACAAAGAGAGCTTGACAGGTCTTGCCCGTATTAGCACTCCGATGCTTAAAATAGCGTGGTGCTTTTGCAGAGAAAGAAATATATATATGTGTATTAATGTGAGTATCAAATGTACCTACCATTTCCTTGCTGAATCATCTGCCTTTTATAGGCACCATGACTTCTGATCCAAAAAAGAAGTGCTGAGTCACAAAGGAGAAGTCATCATTGTAGCTGAGTCAAAAGATTAAAGGTACAATAGTGGATCATCATTACAAGCATGGTGGAGAATTATTAAAGGGCTAGTGGACAATTGTTTAAATGGATTAGTGGGAGATTAGCTGGAGTTTCCTTGAATTTATGGAGCAATGTTTACTAGTATCTCTTGGTTTGAGGTCTTAAAAAGTGACTTTCAGATGGCCTTATGCCTCATCCGAGCTTATGAAATTTCTCAACGCATGATGACTGAGGTCCAGCTATTACTCCCGAAGGCTTGGATTAATTCGACTATCCGTCCGAGGTCTGTAGGACCTCGGAGAAAGTATATCCGAGGTTCGTAGACCTCGGACCTCAACGTCCGAGGTCCCTTGGACCTCGGACAAGATTATCAACCCTCGTTCAAGGTCTGTAGGACCTCGGACGAGGCCTCTCCCTTCTAATTGAGGGGTCAGTTCGCGAAATCGAAGAAATTCAAGGGTTTTACCCATATCAATCAAGATGATGCTCTCATTCATAGAAGAATGTTTGTTTTGTGTAAATTCTAGAGCAAGCTTCAATGTACGTATAATGAAGATAAGTGTAACGATATGTATTGGCAAAAATACAAATACAAGACTACTCCGTGCTGCTAACCATGGGGAGGGTTGTTAAGAGTATCTGCTAAGGAGGACTCTATCATAATATGCCCCTGCAAGAGGGTGGTGCCATTCGCGACACCCATCTTGGACCGAAGAAGAGTGAACCGTGGCCTAGGCAAGGGCTTTGTAAGAGCATAAGCAAGTTGATTTTCTGTGGAAACATGAGACACTTCAAGTGAACCATCGGCAACTTTGTCACGCACGAAATGAAAATTTAATACCAAATGTTTCATTCTGAAGTGAAAAACAGGATTAGAACACAAATATGTCGCCCACAGCATGTAAGGCCATCTCATATCCCTTATGTCTCTAAAACTTAGCTGAACAAAGAATTTTCATATTCTCTCAATACAAATCTTGATCTAAGATCTAACTCTAGAAACACAGCTTCTGGCGGTACAGTACACAGTGTAAGATATTTATGTCTCTCTCACATACTCACTCACTGGTTCAAAAACATATACAAAAATAATCCTATGCTACGATCCTGCGTTCCGCTGGGTGCATCTAGAGTCCCCACAGATGCTTGCAACATATCCCTGAATCCATCTATCCTCTCCTTTCTGGTTTGATTTTTTTGTCTCTTATATTTGTATGTGTTTCTATATTTCTGCCCAGGTATATGGTAAGGTCAACATGATTGATAGATGCAAGAGGTTAGAAGCTGAACAAAGATAAAGGTAAAAGATTGTACAGACAAAGAATATGATTAGCGGAGAGCTTTTATTATTATTATTATTTTTTTGTGTCATAAGCGCTTTTGTTACTCTTTTCAACACTTTCTCCTTCTTTTATGTCACATTAGATGTTCTTAGAGAATTCTGTTTGTCTTTTTTATTTTTGGTTTCTTTCACCAGATACTTTGCTCCTTTTAACAAATCAGTGTTAGAAACTCTCAACCAAAATGAGCAAACTGTTCATTTATCATAATCTGTTGATTTCATTTTTAATTTTTCATGTGTCATTTTATATTTCTCTTTTGTCTCTGGAGAAACTATCATTACCTCGTTCAAATGCAATACAGGTGAATAAGTTGCAAACTTGTCTAGCTTTAGAGCTCGCTCAGCGAACCCTGTCATCACAATGTTCAATTTCTTCAGGCAAGGTAGAACTTATGCAAGATTACCCGACGTTGTACCTCTGGTGGTTAGGGAAGAAGGGCGACGACACCGTATCTGCAGATTTGCTGGACCTAACGAAATAAAGTTACTAAAATGTGGCTGAGAATAGAAGAGCACAAAAGTATCAGTGGTTAATCAAGAGAACTTTTCACTATGTTATTATTGAATCCGATTGCTTTGAAGTAATTATAATGAATTTCACTCGCCATCTATCTCTAGCTAGACCATCAAAACTTTTAGAAAGATGCAACCTTAATGGGGTAAGTTTTGGATCCTTCAAACTTGAAGTTGTTTTGGTCTTCTATATGTAGCTAAGTTTGCATTTTCTTACATGGAAAAAGGAATAAAAGGTGTTACAAAATAAATTTAACTAACTTTCTATTTACATTTTATTTATTTTAACGATCCATCGGTATATTTTAATTTTTAATAATATAATAATGTTCTATGTCAGAAATCATTTTCATCATAAACGGCTAAGATAACCATTGATGAATTACTACAATGTAAAATCACTTGAATAATATGATATTATCGACATATTCAAAGATTCTTTAAGAGAAATAAAAAAAGAAAAAAGAAAAAAAGTAAGTGTTTCCTTGCAATATCCTAGAGGACTTAATTTTCATTGATTTTTCTTTCAAATCTTTTGATCTATCTTTATTCTCCGCTATACCAATATGAAAAATCGGGCTAAATAAATTGAGCCAAAAAATATAATAAATCAGTTGGGTTGAAGTAATAAGTCATATCTAACACATATTAAAGGCCCAAGATGCTCAACCCAGCACGACCCAAATCAAGCCTAACGGGCATGACCCATTCAAACACATGTCAACTAACCTCCTAAAGATCATGGACCACGATTCACTCCACAATCCATGAACTAACATCCCCACTAAGGAGGATGTAAATTAGTGAAACAACATATATGTTTATCTATATGTAGATGACAACCCTACAATCAAAATCAATAACAAAATAAGTGCATATTTAGATAACTATCAACTACTAAATCTCTATAAGCCATCCGTCCAACATATGTAAAGAACTACGTCAATGGGAGACATAATATGAATGTCGTTTATATCTTGTATATGAGCTTAAGTAATAATCTGCTTTTGAGTTTTAGGCATAGTTGATATCAGCCTGAGACACGAAAGTTGTGTGTCTGGGATTCAAGGATCTGGATCTGGGTAAGAACAACATACATGCCTACTAACAAAGATAGCAATGAATCTCCATAATCTTCATAAGCCATCCATCCAAAATTACACATGTAACGTCTTTTATTAGTGAAAGACATAATATACATGTAATCTTCGATAAGTTGTATCGTGAACTTAAGTTATAACTCATTTTAACCCTTTGAGTTTCAATCGTAGTAAATGTTAGCCCAAGACACAGGCTCTCTCTCACGTGCCCGAGGTCCGGGGTTCTTGGTTTTAGCGTTCTAGATCTGACCGTGACAACATACATGCCTACTAACAAACATAGCAATAAATCTCCATAAGTTGTATTGTGAACTTAAGTAATAAGTCGTTTTTACTTTTTTAGTCTAAGGCATAATAAATGTTAGCCCAAGAACTCTCTCTCACGTGCCCGGGGTTCAGGGTTCTAGTTTCTAGATCTGGCCGTCACAACATGCCTAAAGTTGGTATCAATTCGCATGTCAGGGTTCTAGGCTTTTCAAGTTTTGGGGATAGTTGATATTAGCCCACGACAATACTATAGTGTGTTTGAAGTTTAGGATTTAGGGTCTTGGATCCAGGCACGACAACATACATGACTATTAACAAAAACAACAATGTGGGCGTCATTTTATCTCTTTATACATCTTATAAATTCGATTCACATAACCCCAAAATGAGATCTACATATTACATCACTAGACATTACAAAAATATTATGAGATCTAAATGAATAGGCTCAACATATAATAGAGTTTGGGACCCTCACTAGAGTGACCAACCCAATCCAGGGTCTTTTTGGATTGAAGGGAATGTGGGAAAATGGAGGTAAGTGGAGAGATTAACAAGTTCTCTCCTTTGTTTACTTTGGAAGTTTTCCAAAGGGGAAGGAAGTGGCGGGGTCAAAGCAACCCCTCCCAAATCCACTTTTTCTTTCCCTCCAATTTGGGATAAAATTGAGGGAAATGAGAGTCTATCTCCTCTATAAAGGTCATTTTACACAAAATTTATCACTCCTTCCATATTTTTTTTTAATACAAACAAAAGACACTCATAATCCTTTATATATGATAATCTCATTTCCTCAAATTTTTTAATTCAAACATAATTTAATCCTCTCGTCTCATTTTCTTTATGATTATCTCATTTCCTCTTCTTCATTAAACTCTACCTTCTCAATCCAAACACATTGGAGTATATATCAGAAAAGAGAGAATGCCATTTTCCTCTATGAGTTTGTACCTATGGGATTTGGATCCTGGGTCGCCCTAGATGGGCTGACCCAACCCATTTGACCCAAGTGTGGGAAGTTGGGTAACTTCCCATCACTGGGTATTTAAGTCCAATAACTAATAGAACAACGTACGTTCTATTAGTATCAGACACAAGAAACAGAAGTAAAATACTCTTTTAAAAAGCATATCTACATAAAAGATATTTAGGCTGTGAATTTATCAGAGCACAAGACTGTATTGTGCACTTTGATTCATGACACACGCAATGGAACAAGCACATTCAACGATCAAACATATTACGCTACATAAAAGGTTAGTATTCTTTTATGGCATTAAACAGTGTATGAAGATACTGTATTTAGTATTAAAGTTATTCATTGGTATCAGAGCCATAGATGTTTGTTCTATGTTGTATATATGTGTATATGCATGTAAATTGATGAATTATCGCGATTTGAGTATTTTTTAACGTATTAATTGTGAATTTACGTTTTTGAAAAGTATCATAATTTTGTGTATTTTGGTACTGATTTAAAGTGCTTGTCGCAAGGATTCTAATGGCGCAGATTTCGTAATTTTTCGTTAAGTAATGAATTAATTACGAATTTTTAAAGTTTGAATGTAAAAAAATTGTTTAGTACTTTTTTCTACGTTTTTGCTACTGTTTTGGCCTTTATTACATCCATATCATACTTAAAAAATTGTGTACTTGGTACTATTAGAAAGGACTCGTCGAGAGCTTTTCATAGACATATGATACGTTAACTTTGGCCTTATAACGAATTAGATATGATATTTTGAAGATTTTAGTGAAAATATGATTTTTAATCATTAGTGCGTGTTCTTGGTGTTTGTGCGTGCGTGCGTTAGTTTTTCTCTCAATCAATAGTGGGGCTGAACATGGGGGACACGTGGCATAGTGGGAGTGGTGCCACGTGGCCACGTTTTGGTGGTTTTATAGTTTAATAATTAGTTTATTATTTCTATTTAATTTTTGAATTTTGTATTTCAAAAATTTAAAATAATTTAACTGTTTTATTAACCTCCCACAACCGGCGCCACGTGGCACAATAGGGCCTTGCCACATGGTGTCATATGTGCGCCATGTGTCACCGCCTTGTGGTGACACGTGGCTGTCGCTGCCACGTGGCCACGGCTCCGGCCACCGGCCGTCCGGCAGGAGGCAGCGGTCCGGCCGGCCGGTCAAAAACAAAAAAACACATTAGTTGTGTTATTTTTGTTTTGGCTCTATATCTATGTGATATTTACTCCATGAACCCTATGTACACAAAACTTGTGATATTTGTGATTTAGCCCCAATGTTATCTATTTAGGCATTTTATCTTTGTGATATGCTTATTTAGGATTCTTAATTTTAAAATTAGGTCACAAAACTTAGATTAAACTCTATTGAGACTTAAAAATTTTAAATAATTTCTAATTGTGGTATGAATTTGTGTAATTTACGTTGTAAAACATCATTTTAGGAATGAAATTTAATGAAATTTCAAATGACCACCTAGAAAATTATGTAATTATTTTGTTTTACAACTAATTGCATGAAATTTATGTAATTTTATTGCGATAAATAAAATTTATGTAATTTTATTATAATTGTTGGTATGTACAACATTCAATGTGCTATGTGCATTAATCTCTTTAAGAATTTAATCTAGGAAGTTTTTGTGTCTTATTTTTAAACCAGGACTTTTGTAGTCATAATCACATGACGAGAGTTAGACACACCGCAAGGAAGTTTGTTACGGCGGCATATATTAATAGATTTCGTCGTGGTCCCGGTTGTAATTGTAGACATCGTCTCCTAACTAAGTACATGAGCCTACAATTCACTGATAAGAAGACTTTTCGTGAGCACCTTAATGAATTTAAAGACTTTGTTCTTAAAATGCGCATTAAGATTGAAGTTCCATCTACCTTGGAGGAGGAAATTAAGGGATTGCTAAACTCTCTTCCTAGCATGTATGACCATGTAAAAAATAAGATCAACGAGTCGGGAGTGTCTTTTGATGATGCTCTATGTGAGATAGAACAATTTGAGAAAAAAATAGTACTTCAAGGGGTTAGACGCACTGCTTGTTTGTCTCTGTTTCCTAACATGTCCAAAGCTAAGGGAACTCGTAGAGACTCTTTTCTCATTATCGATTTGCTTCGAAAATAGTTAAGGACTATGAGATAACTTATGAATCAGATCAAACCAGATATGGGTGTTAGGATGATGAAGAGAATGCATAATATGTCTTACATTCTATTGTTGAACTTTTATGTTTATTAATTTCCGCTATCATCGTTCTTTTTTATATGTAAACAGTGCTATTTATATATAGATATATATCTATTTCCTTACTTGATCATTTTTTTATTCTTTTAATAATGTTGTTAAGAGAATATTCTATCTAAGTGGGAGTTCTATAAATGCTAAACTTAGTGATTAACATTTAGAGCTTACTTTCATAAAAATATGAATTTGGGTAATTCAATTTTTTTTGGAAATATAGTTTTTGCTAGAATGAGTTTAATTGTATTTTTAAGACACATGAACTATAGAGGATGACAGATCGTACTACGATCTGTTGATTTTATGTCTTGTGTCTTTTCAATACAATTTAATACTCGATCGAACAAAATTACATAGTGTATGTATGTGCTAAGTATCTCTTATTACTGTCTATGTAGAGTTACAAATGGCATCGAAAAACATCATAGCATATCTTAATAAGGGTGACAAGTTGAATGGGGACAACTATGATGTGTGGCATCGTAAGGTCCAGTACATTCTAGAAGAACAAGAAGTAATTGATACCCTTAACCATGTAATGAATGAACCCGAGATTGGTATTGGAGCTCAGTATCGAAGGGATATGGATGCCTATCAGATCTGGAAGAAAAAGAATGCGACTGCTCGCATTACATTGTTAAGTACAATACATGATGATCTGATTGCTGAATTCGAGGCTTACCCTACCGTTCAGGGCATGTGGATAGACCTAAAAGAGAAGTTCGGTGGAACTTCTGTGTCAAAACTGCGTCGGCTTACTATCAAATTTGACACCGATAAAAAAAACCTGATGTCAACATGAGGAAACACATTAGGGAAATGTCAAATATGATACGAGAGTTGAAGGCGGCCGGCCATGTTCTGACAGACGAGCAACAAGTGCAAGCTGTTATCCGATCTCTCCCTGCCAGTTGGGAACACATGATTGTTAATATGACGCACAATGAGAGCGTGAAAATGCTTGAGGATATTGCACGCCACCTAGAGCTCGAAGAAGAGCGTCTCTTTGCTGTCAAGGCCACTAGACAAGCCTATGTGGCCGAATCCAGCAAGTCATCTAGCTCCAAACGTAAAAGAGGCAAACAATCTGGCGAGAAGGGGAAGGGTAAGCAAAACAAGCAAGGCAAGAAGGAGAAGAAGAAAGGCAAACGCAATGGGAAGAAGAACATTGCAAAAATTAAGTGCTATAATTGCCAAAAGAAGGGTCACTACGCTCGGGATTGCCCTGAGCCCAAGACCCAGGTAATGTGTTTTACCAAACCTTCTTATAATGCATATGTTTCTAGTTGTACGTTACTGACTGAATATTTACCTATGTGGACTCTTGACTCAACAGCGTATGTGGAGTACCGACGTCTTCCGGCTGAGTCCTGATGGATATACGTTGGCAATAACGCTAGGGTTGAAGTTAAAGGCATTGGCACTTACAAACTTCAGTTGCGTGACGGCCGTACCCTCCTTCTCCACGATGTCCTCTATGCTCCGAACTTTAAACGGAATCTGGTCTCCGTATTAGTCCTCTTGCGTTTGGGTTTTCAAATTTACATGTCTGGTGTTTCAGTTGAACTACTTTTTAATTCTGTTTCTTTTGGTTTTGGATACCTGTTGGATGATTTTTAAGTTTTGGATATCGAACATATTAGTTATGGTTTTAATGATGAATGTTTTCCATATTATACATCTTCTAGCACTATAGATGTAGATGTGAATGTATGGCATAGCAGGTTAGGGCATATTGGGCAAGATCGTATGAATAGACTGGCTAGAGAAGGTCTTTTGGGACTACTAGCGAAAGTCAACTTGCCCGTTTGTGAAAGTTTCCTTGCCGGTAAATCCACTAGAAAATCATTTGGCAAAGGCTTACGAGCAAAATTTTCATTATAGTTAATCCATTCTGACATATGTGGTCCAATGAATGTTAGGGCGAGGCATAGAACCTCTTACTTCATCACTTTTATAGATAATTTTACTAGATATGGTCATGTCTATCTGATATCACATAAATCTGATGCATTAGATTGTTTTAAAAAATATGTGAGTTTGGTGGAAAATCAGTTAGACAAGAAAGTAAAATCATTACGAACCGACTGTGGTCGAGAATATCTCTCTGATCAGTTCAGAAGTATATGTGATGAAAAAGGTATAGCTAGACAGCTTACTATCCCTGGAACTCCGCAACAGAATGGTATTGCAGAAAGAAGGAATAGAACTTTACTTGACATGGTTAGGTCTATGATGGCTCAAGCTAATCTTCCTATTTCGTATTGGGGTGATGCACTACTAACAACCATATATGTACTTAACTGTGTGCCCACTAAGTCAGTCAATTCCACTCATTACGAGTTATGGACAAGTAGATGACCTGAACTTTATAACTTACGGCCCTAGGGGGCAGCTGCTTATGTTCATGACAGTTTCCATAGGCATGGCAAATTGGGGCCGAGAGGGAAAAAGTGTATTTTCATTCGTTATTGTGAACACTCCAAGAGATATGTTTTCATTGGAGAACAAGCAGATGGGTGTGTATCCAAAATTGAATCTCGTGACGTAACATTCTTGGAAATAGAATTCCCACGTCGGGGTGAAGTAGATAAGGATGTTCAGTTAATTGAATTGAATAACCCTGACAATCCTATTACTTCCACACCATCAGTTGGAATAGAGGTAGTGCTTCCGTTCCCTGATCCAAGTGGGAGAAATACTCCCGTTAGTCATTTTGAATCTGAATCAGCTTCAGAACCGATTAGTGGATCTAGCTCACTCCATACCCCTACACGAAAAAGTAACTGTCAAAGCATTCCTCGACGTCGTTTTGAGATTGAAGGAGAATCTTTAATGGTTACCACTCAAGATGATGATGAGCCAAAAAATGTGTCTGAAGTACTCTCATCCTCTGCACGAGAAAGTTGTATTAAAGCAATAGAAGAAGAAATGGATTCCATGAAAAAAAACCAAGTTTGGGTACTGGTTGATCTTCCGCCTAAAGGAGAGCTATTGGGAACAAGTGGGTTCTCAAATTAAATGAAAGGCAGATGGATCCATTGAGAGATACAAAGCTCACCTAGTGGCTAAGGGCTATAGCTAGATGAAGGGTATAGATTATGAGGAAACCTTCTTTCTGGTGGTTAGGTTTGCCTCAATCCAACTAATTTTAGCCATAGTCACTCATCAAGACTTGGAATTACATCAGATGGATGTAAAAACGGCATTTCTCAATGGAGAACTGGATGAAGAGATCTACATAGAACAACCTGTAAGGTTCATAGAAAAAGTTCAGGAGAGAAAAGTGTGCAAGCTCCAAAGATCTATTTACGGGTTGAAGCAATCATCCAGACAGTGGTATCTAAGGTTCCATCGAGAAATCATTTCATATGGTTTTGTTATGGTTCAAGAAGACCACTGTGTATATGTCAAGAGGTCTCAGAATAGATATGTAATTCTATCTCTGTATGTTGACGATATTTTATTGGCTGAGAATAGTAAGGATTATATAATCACCGTTAAAAAGTGGTTATCTTCAACTTTCGAGATGAGGGTGAGGCAGCATATGTACTTGCAGTCAAGATTCAGAGGGATCGATCAAAAAGACTTCTTGCTTTGTCGCAAGAATCTTACATCAAGAAAGTTCTTGAACGATTCCAAATACATAATTGCAAACCTATTGACACTCATATAGCCAAAGGTGAAAGCCTGAACCAAGGGATGTGTCCCAAAACTCCAGAAGAGATAGAAGACATGAATATTGTTCCTTATGCTAGTGCTATAGGTAGCATGATGTATGCCATGTTATGTACAAGGTCGGATATATGTTTTGTCGTGGTATTGGTAAGTCGTTATCAATCCAACCCTGGACGAGCTCATTGGCAAGTTGTTAAGAGGATTCTGAGATATTTGAAGGGCACTTTGGATTATTGCTTATGCTATCAAGGAGTTGACTTAAATCTGAAAGGATTTACAAACGCTGACTGGGGTGGTGATCCAAATGAGCGTAAATCAACTTCTGGATATGCCTTCTTGCTGAATAGTGGGGCTATTTCTTGGTGTAGCAAGAAGCAAACCTACATAGCATTATCTACCATGAAGGCTGAGTTTATGGCTTGCTCAGCGGCTGTACAAGAAGCGGTATGGCTTAAAAGGTTCATGTTGGATTTGGGAGTATTCACAAATGCTGAAAAACCTGTGACAATCTATTGTGATAGTCAAACAGCCATTGCCTACACGAAGGATCCAAAATACCATGGCAAGACAAAACACATAGACATTAAGTATAATTTTGTAAGAGATATGGTGTCAAAGAAAGAAGTGATCATTGAACATATCTCTACGCATGAGATGGTAGCCGACCCACTCACTAAGCCAATTCCTAGAGATATATATTTGTCTCATGTAAAATCTCTAGGATTGCGCAGAATTTGATGTATGTTCCATATGTTGTAAAATGATCACTTATGTACTCATACAATTGTGTATTTCAGATGCCAAATAAATATATAAATGAAATATTTTGATACACTTAAGTAGTGTTAAATCTTTGTGATATATATGAATGAGACTGTGTATGCACTTAAGTAGTGTTAGATATTTGTGATATATGTAAATTAAATTGTGTATGAGTATGTTAGCACATACGATTGGCATCAAATTGTACGTCGACAGGTTAGAGAGATTGGCTTTCTCACACGAACAATCGCCTCTAGCGCAATGTGAGCGTGCAGAGATGAGACAATATAGGTTAGTTAGTATTTGTTGAAAATACTATACTTATATCAGTGTTGCTTTGAAAATTGGTCAGGGATTAGTTCTAACGACAATTATTAAGATGAGACCTCTTATTGTATGTGTTACAATTAACATTAATATGAGGTCGATATGGATTCCCACAATCCATACAACCTGTATATAGCCAGATATGAAACTTCGATTACTGTGAGTATTAAGTTCGAGGATTCAAGTTAGTTATTTGAGTGATAACTAAATCAGAATCTGTACGGTGTTAGAATTAAATAAAGACGTACTCCCTTTTCTAAAGGAAGTCACACCGTAACACACGTTTCATACCGTGTGTGCTCTAGCGACTATATAAGGAAATTGATGAATGAATCCCTGCTTCATCACTGTGTGAGACCATGAAGCAATAAATGCTTCTTTTAATATACCCTTTATGACCTACGCTCATATTCTTATAAGTCAAGTTTAATGTTAGCTACTTTGGTATATTGCCTAAAGATCACGTAAGATTCGATTATATGAGACATGTCCAAGAAAGCAGTTAACTTGATTTAAAGGGGTATTGAGCGTAGGCAAGATTGTTTCACATCAAGCGCTACATGTGTTCATTGGTCGACCAGTTATACAATCTATGTGATTGAACAATCTTTGTGGTCAAATATAACTATGAATACATGATTGAGATTTTAAAGGTCATGCATAGCCTAAGAGGGATTAGGTGTGCACTGACTAATGTGAACTTAATTTGGTCTAGGGTATAGCGAGACTCTATATTCTTTTGAAGATAGTGGCTCCCATGTTATCCTTAACAGGTGCATGGTCTTTGAGCCTCCACTTGTTGTGTGCTCGCGAGTTGCACGACCTATTTACCTGTATGGAGTTTGATTATGCTTTAGAATCAGTTTCTTGAAAGATAATGGTGGATATTGTTCTGCCCATCTTTGCGAGTGAGAGATGTTGGATTTGGATTCTGGGTCGCCCTAGATGGGCTGACCCAACCCATTAGACCCAAGTGTGGGAAGTTGGGTAACTTCCCATCACTGGGTATTTAAGTCCAATAACTAATAGAACAACGTACGTTCTATTAGTATCAGACACAAGAAACAGAAGTAAAATACTATCTTAAAAAGCATATCTACATAAAAGATATTTAGGCTGTGAATTTATCAGAGCACAAGACTGTATTGTGTACTTCGATTCACGACACACGCAATGGAACAAGCACATTCAACGATCAAACATATTACGCTACATAAAAGGTTAGTATTCTTTTATGACATTAAACAGTGTATGAAGATACTATATTTAGTATTAAAGTTCTTTAGTACCTAAATCCCGAACTCCCCCACTAGGTTTTAGGTTTGCCCACCTTCCACCATGACATCGAATTTAATTTAGATGTATATATATGTATAAAAAAAGGATAGATTTTAAAGTAAATATTATTTTTCTTTAATTTCGTGCATAAGACAAATATTGTAAAATAAGCCATTTTTATCTATTTTTTATTTTTTAAATTAAAATTTTTATGATTTTCTATTTGAATGTAGACCTTTCTATTGAATGATTTTTTTTATCAAAGTATTTTGTTTATTATTTTATTTTTTGTTTCTTTTTCCTTTGTTTTGAAATGTAAAAAGATGAAAATGACTTTCAACATAAGGCTTTGTTTGACAAAGTTTGATGTTAAGGGGTAATATGGGTAAAACGAAAACCTCTAGGCTAAAATTCATGGGGAAAAATGGCATTCTCTCATATAATGTAAAGCATTATTTGTGTTCCTTGACCAATCATAAGGGGGAAGCAAATACAATGGGCACATATAAGCACTTGGTTGTTTGGTAAAAGAAGCGCTTGTCTGGATCAAATTTTGTAGGTGTCATTTTTTGTGGTATGAAAAGCTCAAGGCCATCTTTTTTTCATAAATTTGAATGTTTTTAAAGAAATTTGCAATAACGCCATATTGTCTAAATTTGAGAAAGAGAAGCATATTTTTGAATGTTTCTTTTATGAGTCTCGTAAAAATACTTTGAATAGCAATTGCTATATATTCCAACAACTGACAAAATAAATGAATAGATCAATATGAATAATGATGTAATTCCACGCTGAAATACATTCATTTAAACAGAAAATATAAGATTATCAAATAAAGTACAGGAACAAAAATAGAAAATATCATCAATAAAAAAGTTCAAACATATTAGGGTTTACAACATATGAAATTAGCATATTTCAATCACAACAAAGACAATATGCCTTACTCTCTCTGACGACAGGGCGAGAGTAACGTTTTACAGATAAGGAACCACACCGGGCACATTCCTCTTTATTTTATACAAATTAAACAAATTTATTAAGGCAACACGACACACACACAGAGATTCTAATACGTTACAAATAAGGAAACACGCAATGTTCTTTGCTCTTTCTTTTACACAACAATTTTCTTCAGGCAGATGCAAATGATGGTAGCTCTCAGATTCATCCCTGACAGCATGACTATAGATACCAAGGTAGGTTTGGATTGAGTGAAAGCTTTCCAGTGAATCCTCCAAGTTCTATATACTTATGCATGATAGCTTCAGGATATCAGTGTCGCCAAGTAGCAAATTTTTCCTGTGGATCGGAGCCAAATTTCATAATCATTAGTTATCAATGTCGTCAACAAGGTGATTTAAGAACCAGACAAGCTCGGAAGTATCACATTAATTGAAGAAGAAAATGAAACAAGGATTCACATATGGAGCACAAGTTGTCCAAGGTCAAGCTTCTGTCCCCGGCAATAGTTTTTGTTCGATATAATGAAGAAGTTTATGTATAAGCATGCACATTGTGCTTTTCTGATGTCTTGGCTTTACATAGAGGTTTCAAAATATCTTGAATGACTAATAATCTAATACTATTTGTAATTGGGTAAATACTTCTTGTATTATTTTTCTAGTGTACAGTTTTTAGATTTGTTTTAATGGTCAATTTTTGGGTAAATAGCACCACAACCCCCTATGCTTTAGCAAAACTGCATAGGACCCCCCTGTGGTTTCAAAAGTACACCGGAACCCCGTGTAACGCACTCTCCGTTAAAAGTAATGGTTTTTTTAATGGAGGGGGTTGTGGTGCTATATTTTTAAAACCACAGGGGGTTCCGGTGCACTTTTGAAACCACAAGGGGGTCATGTGCACTTTTCCTAAAGCATAGGGGGTTGTGGTGCTATTTACCCTCAATTTTTTGTAATAGATAGGTAATTTTAGTGGAGAAATTTTAATAATTCCTTTTTTATTTATTTGGCTAGGTAATTTGATATATTCTTTTTTTGGCTAAAGATATTCCTATTATAAGATCTATTAATGAATTCTATTTGAGAAGGAGAGACAAATTCAATTTTATTAATTGAATCGGTAAACTTTAATTTACATAATCCTATTGTTAGTGGCAAATAATTTTAAGACGAGGGGAGGAGGGGGGGATTAAGATTATAGAAAAGTATTGCTATTTAAATGTCTATAAAAACGTCTTTGAGACAACCTATGATCTGTGGGTGCGCGAACAGAGTGTATGTGCTTTCCTTACCCTCCATCTCATTTTCTTGATTATTTTGGGATATTTTGTTGATTTTTGGTGTTTTTGCTATGATGATTTTGGATAATAGGTTTTGATTATCAAGTCATACATATCGGACTAAGATGTAATTGAAGAATGCATGAAAGAGATTCTTATATAGACTTAATATTTCCTGTATTTTTCATTTGGATCCTATTAAATCCTAAGTTGAAGCTTTGTGTCAATGTGCAGTAGGATTTGTTTGTTTGGATGAAGGAGCAAGAGATTGATGTCGTATTATCTTTTGATTCCTCTGTATCCATGGTATGTCTTTAATGTGGAATCGATCCACACCAACTCTTCCTTTTTTATACACATTAATTGATATATGCTTTTTGTGATCACTTTCCTTTACATCTCTTTCATGCGATTTGTATGACAGCTACATAAGATTTGTGACGCCCGAGATTTAGCCATGCATTTAATTACTGTTGCAAACATTATTTGCGCATTCCTTCTGTGCTTTATTAATTGTCTTTTTAGCCACTATTCACTCCATCTTTAAACTGCATTCTGTTAGTGAATTAGCATTTTTATTAAATCATATTAATGGTTGTAGGAGTGGGAAAACTGTGAAATTGAGCTAGAAGCGATAGGAGAGCTCGATTATAAAATATTTTTAGTAGTTAAATGAATAGTGTTACGTAACAAAACTTAAAGATTTAATTAGCTAACATCACTTTTCACCTTAGGCTCGTTTTAAAGTTAACAACACGCATTTTAGAGGTCCACTTAACCACCCAACCATGACCCCACCTCAACCTAGCCACCTTATATATCACCTAAGCTCATAAAACACAAAAAAAAGAAAAAAAAATTGTGTTGTTTTTACTGTAGCAGGCCGAGAGCAGCTAGGAGAAGGAACAAATGATTTTTTGCTCTTCAACTCTTCAATTCAAGCCAAGCCAAGCCTAGAACAAGTAGTTTAGGGTGTGTGCAAGCTTCCTAGGTGCTCCTACGCGCATTGGTGA
Source organism: Ehretia macrophylla (assembly GCA_037974665.1). NCBI lineage: Eukaryota > Viridiplantae > Streptophyta > Magnoliopsida > Boraginales > Ehretiaceae > Ehretia > Ehretia macrophylla. Next base: position 100,762,944 of record CM075764.1, on the reverse strand, counting down.
TGGATTTCACGGCTTATTTTCTCATTTTAAAATAGTTGCTATTTTCTTGATTTGTTGAAAAGGTGACCAAATGCTATTGTATTGATTATCTATGCTATTATACCTTGTTTATAAGTGCTAGAGAACATATTTGAGCCATTATTTCGCTTTTTAAACGGTTATAATCGTTATTTTGAATTATGAGGTAAATAGTGACGTTTTTCTAGGGTTTTGTGTAATTGCGTGTATTAGCTTGATTCAACACTTCTAATAGATGCGTTAGGTGTTAATGAAGGTAGTCTAATAGCCTCGTACACTTGAATTGCTATAATATCGCATAGAACATGAATTAGCCAACTTTAACAAAGGGATTTCGGGGTTAAGGCGAATCCGGGTGGATTCGGGCTTCACTTTTAGTATTCTTAGGCTACCTAGGTGATATAGAAGCTTTGTTAACCCCTATTTGAAGCCCGGATGAGGCATGTGTAGTTTAAAGCTAGAAGAGGGAAATTGGGGCTTTCGGGGTAATTGCGGGCATTTGAATGTGTTTGAGGGTTGAAAGGGTTCTTTGAGGGTTAGTTAGAAGGTTGGTATAGTTTCCCTTTGAAATTGAATCGTTAACTTTGGTTTGGAAGAGAAATAGCTTGGAAAACAAAGGGGTTTAGGTGCAATTTCGGTTGTCTCGCGCTTCTAAAACCTTGGCACGACTTCTTGAGTGTTTAAATGTGACTTCAAGTTGTTTTAGAGCTCTTGGCATGATTCTATGCTTGTCTTGTATATACGCCTTTGTAAAATTGCTTATTTACTTGTATAAATTGCTTCTATTCTAACTGCATCGAGGTCAACCTACTTTGTTGATCCTCATACGTGTTATTGCTTATATTATTGATACTAACTTGCCATTGTAAAGTGCATTGCATAGTGGTTGCGCAACTATTGTGTCAAGGGCAGATGTGTTGAATATCAGCTGGGCAGTAGAAGGCTTGCCAGTGGATATTCAAACTCCGTGCTCTATTCCCTCACTCGCCTGGTCCGGAGATTCCCAGGAGGTGTTGGGTCGTAGGATTATCGGGGTATATCCGGAGTACACCCACTGGAGTGTTTGGGATTATGCCGGCTTATCGTGATTGTGATCGTGGTTCGTGGATCGTGAATGAAGACCAAGTGAAGATTGGAGTATAGGGGTTATGTGGAATGTATCCTTTTAAATGTGTGGTTATTTAAGCTATTATTATTTCTTGAATTGTTTAATTGCTATTGTTGTTTAACTGTATTACCTGTTGCATTGCACGCCCCGGGACCTTATCCCTCACTAGGAACAGTGTTGCTCATACCTCGATATATGTTTTAGGAGATGTTGAGGGTGATCCCCAGCTAGTTGAGGTAGTAGTGGAGGAGGAAGAGGTGCAGACAGAGCCTTTGCCCTAGTTGCTGTGTGTGTTGTTTTGAGGTGGATGTGATTTCTTGTTATTACAAGATGTTCAAGTACTACTATGTTATGATCTATTTTATGGCCTTAGGGCTATGTATATTTTTGTAGCTGCAAGTTAAAAGTTAGTTGGTTGTAATGTTAGCTTTGAGGTATTATGGCTTGTAATAACTTTTGTTTCTGCTTTTAATCAACTTGCATGCTTGGGAGTGAATGACCTAATGTAGGATGTTTTATCTTTTAAGAATGTTTTAATGTTACCTTAGAATGGCATGGCTATTAGATTATGTTGAAATCAAGTTACCTGCATGCTTGTGTGGTTTTGGAACTGTTGTATGCTTCAAGGCCCAGATGGCCTTGAACCTTTAAATATTTAGTTATGAAAAGCTTGTTTATCTTGTTGAGGCTTCATTTGAGAGTTTACAGGTTTCTAGAATGTCCACGATACAAGGGAGACTCTGTCCGTGTGTCGGGTCCGGACTTAACCATTAGCGTGGGGTTGGGTCGGGGCGTTACATTTTAGGTAGTATCAGAGCTATAGATTGCATGAAACCGGGTTCAATTTCTCGGTCTGTGGGTAGAGATCTGTTATGTGACCTTGTGATTGTATGAAATTGTGGTCCTTTGATTTGCCTAAGTGGAATTTGAGTTTGAAAGGAACATGCTAGCATAATAATGGAATACGAAAGGTCTCTAAGAGTTAATGATTGAAAGAGAAAAGTCTAGAATGTCAAGCATGATTAAGTGACTATGAATCTCTTGTATGTGAACATTCTTCTAATGTAATATGTGACTTATGTGAATTTATTTGAACTTCTTTCTATGTACTTTACCTGTAATTTATGTAAATGCTTGTCATAATACCTTGCGTTATGAGCTGTTGAGATGAGGAGAAGGGGCAGACCGGGGAGAGAGCCCGAAGAAGCTTCTAGGCAGGGTATACCGGGAGAGGGTGAAGGAGTAGCAGAGAATGCACCACCACAAGGACTAGAACCCAGCACTGCACAGATTCTGGCTACTATGGCTACTGCTATGAACACTATTGCACAGTTTGTAACTCAGCAAGGTTAGACATTGGCTGTTAGGGGTAATCAGGCTGCCAGAGCTGAGGGTAGTGGTGTTGCTGGAGCTAAGTTGTATGACCGATTTTTACATCACGGGGCCTACAGCTTCTTTGGAGAACCTAACGATATGAAGGACGAATTGTGGTTGAGGAAATTTGAAAGGGTGGCTGCAATTCTAGAGTACAGTGATGAGAGAAAGATTACTTATGCTACATTTCTGTTGGAGGGTGACGCCGAGGAGTGGTGGCATACTATTAATGAGAAATGGGAAGCTGAGGCGGTTCAACATTCGTAGGCTGATTTCGTTCGAGAATTCCGAGATAAGTATATATCCGTGGTTGCCCGTGAGTGGCGTCAGGCAGAGTTCATAGCTTTGAAACAGGGAAGTATGTCAGTGGATCAATATGAGGCTGCTTTTACTAGGCTTTCCCGCTATGTGCCGGCTTTGGTACAACCTGAGGATATGAAGATGCAGAGGTTCATTATGGGATTGAGGAATGATATTATGCTTAATATGTCTGCGAATGATTACCCTAACTATGCTGCAGAGGTCAAAACCGCCTCGAGGTATGAAAAACGCAAAGCAGACGTGTTGGCAGAGTCTAGTCAATCGAGTAAGCGGCAGGTTCAGTCTCAGAGTCAGGGGTACCAGAGGCAGACGATTCCAGTTGGGTAGAGTCCACAACCGAGGCAGACACAGAGTTATACAGGGCCTGTTCAGATTCAGTCGCGACCAGTCCAGAGTCAGAGTCAGAGTCAGGGGCAGACCCTACCAACAGTAGTTCATTCTCAGCAGGGTAGTTCAGCTACCTCTACTTACAGAGCTCCTTCGGGAGACACTGTTGCAAGACGTCACCAGCAGTGCAGCTTCTGTCAACGCCAGGGTCATACTGAGGAGAATTGTTGGAAGAGATTGGGCCAATGTACCGGATGCGGCAGTAATCAACACAGGGTTAGAGACTGCCAGAAATTCAAGAATACCAAGGGTCAGACATCTGGTCAAGGCAATCAGACCAGGGGTTCAGTTGCAGCACTAGTACCGCGGGGTCAGGCCCGAGTATTTGCCTTAGATGCTGAAGAGCTTTCGGATACGACCGCTATAGTAGAAGGTACTTTTCTTCTTAATGAACAATCAGTTAAAGTTTTAATTGATTTTGGGGCTTCGCATTCATTTGTTACACATATTTGTGCACAAAATGCTAAGTTGAAACATGATAAACTGTTGCATGATATTGTGGTTTATACTCCTATAGGGCCGAAGTTTGTCACCAAATCTATCTGCAAGGCATGTAATATTTATATTCAAGGTCGTGTCTTTCCTGCCGATTTAATTATTCTACCTTTCTGCGACTTTGAAATTATATTGGGGATGGACTGGTTAGGTAAATATTATGCCCAGCTTGATTGTAGAAAGAAGATTGTCAAACTAGAAATGCCCGACTAGCCCGTACTTAAAATAGTTGGTAGTAGAAAATCTACGGGGACTCCTATCATATCTTCTATTAAAGCATCAAAAATGTTAGGTAAGGGTTGTGAGGCTTACTTTCCTTATTTGATTAATCAACCTGGTGATCAATTGAAATTGAATGATGTACCTATCGTAGAGAGTTTTCGGGGGTGTTTCTTGAGGAGTTACCTGGTTTACCACCTGATAGAGAGATAGAGTTTGTGATTGACTTATTACCAGGGGCTACACCTATCTCTAGAACTCTGTACAGAATGGCTCCACCTGAGTTGCAAGAATTGAAAATTCAGTTGCAGGGTTTACTTGAGAAGGGATTCATTCAGCCGAGTTCTTCACCTTGGGGTGCACCGGTTTTATTTGTTAAAAAGAAAGACGGATCTTTTCGGTTATGCATTGATTATCGGGGTCTTTATCAGATAACTATCAAAAACAAATATCCATTGCCTTTGATTGAGGAATTATTTGATCAGTTGCAAGGCGCCAGGGTATTTTCTAAATTCGATCTGAGGCAGGACTATTATCAGTTAAGGATTAAGTCTGATGATGTTCCCAAAACTGCTTTCAGAACTCGGTATGGTCATTATGAGTTTGTTGTTCTGCCGTTTGGGTTAACTAACGCTCCTGCCGCATTTATGGATTTGATGCAAAGAGTATTCCGCCCCTATCTGGATCAGTTTGTGGTTATTTTCATTGATGATATTCTTGTATATTCTAAATCTGAGGTGGAACATGAACAGCATCTCAAGATTATACTGCAGACTCTTCAAGAGCATCAGTTATTTGCAAAGTTTAGCAAATGTGAGTTCTGGTTAAGACAAGTCACTTTTCTGGGCCACATTATTTCTCAGGATGGAATTTCTGTAGATCCAACAAAGATTAAGATTGTCATGGCATGGAAACGGCTGGAGACTGTTACAGAAATTCGTAGTTTTCTGGGTTTAGCGGGTTATTACAGGAGGTTTGTCAAGAATTTTTCTAAAATTGCTGGACCTTTGACTCAACTCACTCGGAAGAAGACTATATTTGACTGGAATGAGAAATGTGAGGCTAGCTTCCAGGAATTAAAGAAGAGATTAACCACAGCTCCTATTCTCGCTCTATCTGAGGGTACCGATAATCTGGTAATCTATAGTGATGCTTCTAAGGAAGGTTTGGGCTGTGTATTGATGCAGAATGGGAGAGTTATCGCTTATGCTTCCAGAAAACTAAAACCTTATGAACTTAATTACCCGACGCATGATCTCAAGCTTGCAGCTATCATCTTTGCGTTAAAGAAATGGCGTCACTATCTTTGGGGTAATAAATTTGAAATCTTTACTGATCACAAGAGTCTGAAATATCTCTTCTCTCAAAAAGAGTTGAATATGAGGCAGAGGCGTTGGTTGGAGTTGCTTGAGGATTATAATTGTACTATCAATTATCTGCCAGGTAAGGCTAATATTGTTGCTGATGCCTTAAGCCGAAAGGCTATAGTTGCTAGTCTAATCATCAAAATTTGGGAATTCATGGAGGAATTATGTTTATGGAGACCCAACATTTCAGATTCTGGTATTCAATTTGCAAGTTTGCATATTCAGTCTCTTTTATTATCCAGGATTAGAGAGGCTCAGCAAGCTGATCTGCAATTGATGGAAATCTTAGAAAAGTCGAAATGGGGAGAGTCGGATTTCAAATTACATGATGATGGACTTCTAAAGTTCAAAGACAAAATTTGTATTCCTTCTGAGCCAACTTTAAAGAAAGAAATTCTTGCAGAGGCTCATAATTCTAAGTATACTATCCATCCAGGTAGTACCAAGATGTACAGAGATCTGAAACAGAACTACTGATGGAACAACATAAAGAGAGAGATTGCGGACTATGTTGCTAAATATCTTACATGCCAGAAAGTAAAAGCTGAGCATCAGAGACCGACGGGGTTGTTATAGCCATTGGCTATTCCTGTTTGGAAATGGGACCACATTACCATGAATTTCTTGTCAGATTTACCGCGGTCTTCGAGAGGTCATGATTCAGTCTGGGTTGTTGTGGATAGTTTGACCAAAACCTCTCATTTTATTGCTACAAAGAAACTGAATCTCTCGATAGGTTGGCTGAAATTTATGTTGAGAATATTGTTAGACTTAATGGGATTCCCAAGAGTATTGTGTCAGATAGAGATTCCAGATTCACATCTCAGTTCTGGCAGAAGATTCAGTAAGCTTTGGGCACGACATTAACTTTCAGTACTTCTTATCATCCTCAGACTGATGGGCAATCTGAAAGAACTATCTTAATACTTGAGGATATGCTCCGAGCGTGCATTCTGGACTTCGGTAAGAGTTGGGAGAAGTACTTACCTCTCATAGAATTTGCTTATAACAACAGTTATCAAGCTACTATCGGTATGGCACCGTATGAGGCTTTGTATGGGCGGAAATGCAGATCTCCTTTATATTGGGATGAAGTTGGTGAGTCGAAATCTATTGATCCTACTTTATTGTCAGAAATGAACAGAATGATTGATAATGTTCAGCTTATTAGAAAAAGAATGCTTACAACACAGAGTCGGCAAAAGAGTTATGCAGATAGACGCCGTCGTGATCTGAAATTTGCCGTTGGGGATCGGGTATTTCTGAAAATTTCTCCTCACAAGGGCTTGATTCGGCATGGCAAAAGAGGTAAACTCAGTCCTCGTTATGTGGGACCATTTGAGATAACTGAAACCATTGGTGAATTGGCCTATCGTTTAGCTTTGCCTCCTAGTCTGGGCAGAATTCATGATGTCTTCCATGTTTCTATGCTTCGGAAGTATCAGCTAGATCCCTTTCATATTCTTGAGCCCGAGCCTTTAGAGATCAGTGAGACTTTGACATACACAGAGAAACCTCTTCGGATTGTAGATCAGAAAGTTCAAGAGCTGAGGACTAAAAGCATTCCGATGGTTAAAGTTCTGTGGGATCATCACGGCGTAGAGGATGCGACGTGGAAGAGAGAGGATTAGATGCGGGAGCGATATCTAGAGTTATTCGCCAAATCATGTAAGAATTGCATGGACGCAATTAGTTTAAGGGGGAGAGGATGTGACGCCCGAGATTTAGCCATGCATTCAATTACTGTTGCATACATTATTTACGCATTCCTTCTGTGCTTTATTAACTATCTTCTTTAGTTACTATTCACTCCGTTTTTAAACTGCATTCTGTTAGTGAATTAGCATTTTTATTAAATCATATTAATGGTTGTAGGAGTGGAAAAACTGTGCAATTGAGCTAGAAGCAATAGGAGAGCTCGATTAGAAAATAGTTTTAGTAGTTAAATGAATAGTTTTACGTAAGAAAACTTAGAGATTTAATTAGCTAACATCACTTTTCACCTTAGGCTCGTTTTAAAGTTAACAACACGCATTTTAGAAGTCCACTTAACCACCCAACCATGACCCCACCTCAACCTAGCCACCTTATATATCACCTAAGCTCATAAAACACAAAAAAAGGAAAAAACAATTGTGTTGTTTTTACTGTAGCAGGCTGAGAGCAGCTAGGAGAAGGAAGAAATGATTTTTTGCTCTTCAACTCTTCAATTCAAGCCAAGCCAAGCCTAGAGCAAGTAGTTTAGGATGTGTGCAAGAGTCCTAGGTGCTCCTACGCGTATTGGTAAGGGATTTCACGGCTTATTTTCGCATTTTAAAATAGTTGCTATTTTCTTGATTTGTTGAAAAGGTGACCAAATGCTATTGTATTGATTATCTATGTTATTATACCTTGTTTATAAGTGCTAGAGAACATATTTGAGCCATTGTTTCACTTTTTAAACGGTTAGAATCGTTATTTTGAATTATGAGGTGAATAATGACGTTTTTCTCGGGTTTTGTGTAATTGCATGTATTAGCTTGATTCAACACTTCTAATAGATGCGTTAGGTGTTAATGAAGGTAGTCTAATAGCCCCGTACACTTTAATTGCTCTAATATCGCATAGAACATGAATTAGCCGACTTTAACAAAGGGGTTTTGGGGTTAAGGCGAATCCGGGTGGATTCGGGCTTCACTTTTAGTATTCTTAAGCTACCTAGGTGCTATAGAAGCTTTGCTAACCCCTATTTGAAGTCCGGATGAGGCATGTGTAGTTTAAAGCTAAAAGAGAGAAATTGGGACTTTCGGGGTAATTGCGAGCATTTGAATGTGTTTGAGGGTTGAAAGGGTTCCTTGAGGGTTAGTTAGAAGGTTGGTATAGTTTTCCTTTGAAATTGAATCGTTAACTTTGGTTTGGAAGAGAAATAGCTTGGAAAACAAAGGGGTTTATGTGCAATTTCGGTTGTCTCGCACTTCTAAGACCTTGGCACGACTTCTTGAGTGTTTAAATGTGACTTCAAGTTGTTTTAGAGCTCTTGGCATGATTCTATGCTTGTCTTGTATATACGCCTTTGTAAAACTACTTATTTGCTTGTATAAATTGCTTCTATTCTAACTGCATCAAGGTCAACCTACTTTGTTGATCCTCATACATGTTATTGTTTATATTATTGATATTAACTTGCCATTGTAAAGTGCATTGCATAGTGGTTGCGCAACCATAGTATCAGGGGCGGATGTGTTGAATATCAGCTGGGCAGCAAAGGGCTTGCCAGTAGATATTCAAACTCCGTGCTCTATTCCCTCACTCACCTGGTCCGGAGATTACTAGGGGGTGTTGGGTCATAGGATTATCGGGGTACATCTGGAGTACACCCATTGGAATGTTTGGGATTATGCCGGCTTATCGTGATCATGATCGTGATCGTGGTTCGTGGATCGTGAATGAAGACCAAGTGAAGATTGGAGTATAAGGGTTATGTGGAATGTATCCTTTTAAATGTGTGGTTATTTAAGCTATTATTATTTCTTGAATTGTTTAATTGCTATTGTTGTTTAACTGTATTACCTGTTGCATTGCACGCCTCGGGACCTTATCCCTCACTGGGAACAGTGTTGCTCATACCTCGATATATGTTTTAGGAGACGCTGAGGGTGATCCCCAGCTAGTTGAGTTAGTAGTGGAGGAGGAAGAGGTGCAGACAGAGCCTTTGCCCTAGTTGCTGTGTGTGTTGTTCTGAGGTGGATGTGATTTCTTGTTATTACAAGATGTTCAAGTACTACTATGTTATGATCTATTTTGTGGCCTTAGGGTTATGTATATTTTTGTAGCTGCAAGTTAAAAGTTAGTTGGTTGTAATGTTAGCTTTGAGGTATTATGGCTTGTAATAACTTTTGTTTCTGCTTTTAATCAACTTGCATGCTTGGGAGTGAATGACCTAATATAGGATGTTTTATCTTTTAAGAATGTTTTAATGTTACCTTAGAATGGCATGGCTATCAGATTATGTTGAAATCAAGTTACCTGCATGCTTGTATGGTTTTGGAACTGTTGTATGCTTCAAGGCTCAGATGGCCTTGAACCTTTAAATATTTAGTTATGAAAAGCTTGTTTATCTTGTTGAGGCTTCATTTGAGAGTTTACAGGTTTCTAGAATGTCCACGGTACAGGGGAGACTCTGTCCGTGTATCGGTTCCGGACTTAACCTTTAGCTTGGGGGTTGGGTCGGGGCGTGACAAGATTACTGTCTAATCTTCTGCGACTAGCAGGTATATCAAGCCACTGGGAAAATTAGTTCCAGCTTTCCAGAATAGCCCTTGCCGATTTGCCCGAATCCTTCTACCTGTAAGCTACTATGTTGGTTATATTTCTTTCGAGGTTTTAGATTTGTTTTAAATGTCCATATATATGAATTGTTGCATTTATGTTACTTTATGATGCTTCAATACGCAAATATGATTTTCAGAGCAGAAGATAGAACCTAGGTAGTCCTTTATAATTTCCATATGTTAAAGTGCTATGATTGATTCAGAACGAACTAAGCTTCTGATGGCAGTTCTCTAATTGTGAGGTGTTTTAGACATTACAAAGTTATGAGCTTATATTGGTAATGAAACAACAGTTGTCCTAAGCAGTAGAATTTGGAAGTTCTACATACTTCCTTTATCGTAATTTATTGTGTGTTAAAGTTTTTCAATGAAATGAAACATCCAGAAATCTTTTGGCATTGTTTCTCTGCAATTTTAGCTGTAGTGCTGGATGGTTATTATTTCATTGTGAAAGATAGTGCTCGATAATTATTGAATGACCAGCATAATTAACGATGAATATAGTGATTTAAACAGTTTGATACAATTGGAAGCACAAATCCATGATCTTTTTGATGATATATCTTCATTTTGAATTCTTGAATTTAGTTTTTAAGTATAGTTCTGGCTCCCGAATGCTTGCTGCAGTGTAGAGACTTGTCCTTTTGCTCCCTCTCTGAATATTTACAGAGTTGGTCCTTCCTGCTACGTGGACTATTACTATACTTTAAAACTAAATTCAAGATGTGGTGAGTCGGAGTTTTAGCGGCTCTATTTTGCAGAATGTGATAGTTGTATATAATGTGAATCATATCTTATTGATTTGTATATTATCTTATATGTGTTTGAAAACATGCAGTATGGTTATGTAGTCTGACTTGAGGGAGTTGAGTTATTTGTGATTTTAACATGGTTGGCACATCTTATGAATGCTTTTATAGTCAAGGTGGGTTCCTTTGCCTCCTGTTGATACGTTGCGAAAACTGAAGATTTCCTTTTCTGGGTGTTTTTTATGTGTGGTTGATAGGGAGGCATGTACATCTGCTCCTATTGCGAAAGAGCAAGTCAATGAAGTTTCTCTTACTATTGCAAGATTCATCATTGCCTGTTCTGCGTATCAAATTCGTTTGTCTCCTGACAAGTGTACTGACCCTCACATGAATGATTTTTTATATGAATTTTTGTAGCTGTTACCTGAACTTTTTTCATGAATTTGGTGTTGATTTGAAATTTTGCAGTTATATCTGTTTGTAAAAGGTTTAAGGATCAAATAATGTTGCTTAATGCTCCCATGCGAGGAGTGGCTCTGATGCTGGCGGCTGTGGGGAAACTACAGTTTTCTTCTGAACAATTGACAACTCTTCATCCAGATTTTCTTCTTCTTTGTTTGCTGGCTAAGTGTTATAAAACTAGTCTCTCTGTTTTGGAGGATGACATATTTGAGGTTGATCAACCAAGGGATTTTTTTCCTCTGTTGTTATTATGGGTGAGCATTTCAGCTCTAACTACTTTGGCCAGATTGTTGTTAGATCCCTAGCAGCTTTATGCTACAGTTTGCTGCTTTCGTCCAGTTCGATGAATTTATATTTTCAAGAATTATATAATGAAGTGTTATATACACCAGCATTGGCTACTTAATTGAGTCGATATTAGATAATGTTGGCTACTTAATTGAGTCGATGTTAGATAATGTTTCCCATTAAACTAAGTGTGGTGATTTTGCTTTATTACAGTGGTCTTTGATACATAATTGTTAAATAGTATAATGCAGCTTTCCAACAAGTTCTTCAATTTGAATGCTTCCCATTCTAGCTAAGCAGTTTTTTGTGGCTTTATCAGATCCTTTTAATTTTAAGATACTATATCATGATTCTGCTGGCTTGTAGTTATATTGCCATAAACTTGCTGGCCGTGCATTAGCAATGTACTTTACTGTTCTCTTTTCATGTTCAATATGATTGTAGGGGCATGATTTGCATAGGATCGAAATTGTCTGGCGAACTTCAAATATCTATTTACCACTAAACAATATGATTAACATTCAAACATAATTATCTTTGAGAATTTTGATATTTACTTTTTAGTTTAAATCAAAATTTAGACAATAGTACTATAGAGTGTATTCATAGTAAAGGTGGAAAATCTAGCGGCTTTGGCCAGAGGACTATAGTTAATCTTATATGAAGTTCCTTTCAGTTTAGCAAATAGTTAATATAGTGAGCTCTGTACTTTTCATATCCGAAAATATTATCCCATTCACGCATCATGTGCTGGAAATGGATTGGCATTATGTTGTCTATCCACAACACAATAACAAAGAGTTTCAGGAAAAGGAACCACTTAGAAAAAGGACTGAGCAGGCTTGGCTTTGAAGAAGATTTTTACTTGAAACAATTATAGTTAACTACATCATAATCTGTTATATGCTAAAAAGAATAAATAGTTAGGCACAATCCCCCTTCATTCTGAGGGGCAGTTTCCATGTTTTCCCAGAAATAATCATGGAAATGAGTATTTCAGGCTTTAGTCATCTTAAGCATGCATAGAATACAACTTATGAGACTAAAGAAACAAATATTACGTAGACTGTACAGCCTCCAGAAGTATCCATTCACAGGAAGAAATGCACCGGGTTTTAATATTAATATATATATATATAGATAGATTTATATATATAACCGGCTGGCTGCTTTTTATGCAAAAAAAAAAAAAGACAAAACGGGATTGGATTTCCACTCATAAGGAAGGAAGGTTAGATATCTTTGATAGGCTTGTATTTTTGGTTGAAATGGGATGGTGTTCAAACTCCCAAAATGCAGTCTAGACAGCGGGCCTTTCCCTTTCTAAGTGGACTGACTCAGGGAAGGGTCAATCTCCTCTGGAGCATGCTTCACATCCACTCATTCGTCCTGACCAAATAGTAGAATCTATCTCTCAGCAATGGTTTTTTCCGCTAATCACCCCTTCCCAACCAGCCCACCTGATCGATCTTGTAAGATCGGCTAATGAAAGGGGGTTAATCTGGTCCGAAGTTGTCGGAATGAATCATTTGCTTTATTGAAAAAAGCTTTATTAGGGGGTAAAGGTTGGCCCCTTATTTGCAACCATTACAGCTGGCATCGACCAACTTTGTGATACGGACGGACACGAAGAAGAACGCAGGCAGCGGAAATGCAAAAGAGAAGAGCAAAGATTCCCGACCCAGAGCATGTTATTGACTCAACCACAAATCTGTTGAATGAAGGTACCTTGCTTACTCTCAGCCACTAGTTAGACGGAAATCCCTTGACTTCGCTTATGCCCTTATGCAGTGCCCTAGATTTAGCTGTTGTCAGAATTAGAAGCTCACACCGGGAAATTTCTTTCTTAATAGAACCAGGTGAAAGGCGATCGGCCAGCGAGGAATTAGCCATAGAGAAGGGAAAGCTCCCAACCCAAGTGCAAGTGCCATCCTCAAATTTAGCTGTAGGAGGGATATCCTCTGCTATTGACGAAGCTGTCATTGGACTCGCTTGGCTCGGCTGGTCTCACTGGAACTCAGGGTTGGAGGAAGAAGGGCTACTATAGACTAGAAGGGAGGCCTTCTCATACCCAGTTAACTGATTGAGGAGTCTTCCCGGAGAAAATGCACCGATCTGACTTATTTAGAAAGCTAGAACGGAGAGGGAACACTCGCTTAAATAGAATAGGGTTGGCTGGTACAGAATCCGTTGCTATTGTACTTGGCAAGTAAGCCCAGAAGGAAGAAGTCGTAGCTGCTACCGCTACGTGGGCTTCTTCTTAGTCTGCTCGAAGGGAAGGTCAGTAAGAGTAGATAGAATAGAGTATGACATAACCAGAAAGTCTGTGGTATCATTAGCCAATGTCTGTGATTCTAGAACTAAAGAATTAAACTAAAGTGGAGGATAGGATGCAGCAGAGGTTGTACTTTCTCTTCCTAGGTATGGGCGGGGGGAAAAGCTATTCTAGCATCAACATGGATTGACCAGAAACTAGGAGTAGTTGTCATCTTTGTCCATAGTAGTCATCCAGCCTGCAAGGGAAAGACCCTAATGAATTGACTATGAAGGTGGCTGTTAGCTACATCAGCGCTCAAATTCCTTCATCGTTATTACCTTGGCCCTGTAGTCTTGCCTAACCGTTCAGCCGGAGATTCCTTTGTATGGTATAACGAGCTGTTTAGCTACTTGTATTGATTTGCCACGGTGTAGTTAGCTACAATGCACTGGCAGCCTCAGCTTGGCAAGATGGGAATGAAGGTCAAGGAAGCAGGGAAGAAAAGGTTATTCGCTATTGGCTTACCTTTGTATCAAGCCTTGGTACGACCTATACATGATTGGGCCATGACTGTTTTGGCAAGGTTCAGAATGGATGGTACCTATAACCAGACCTAACCCTTGCAGTACTTGAGAGAAAAGAGAAAATTCTTTTATTTTTATTTCAAAAATTATTTATTAAAGAGGGGCCCTTAGGGAGCGGGGCTTCTTTCTTGAAAAAAGGGGGGGGAGAGGGGTGAGAGGGGAAGGAAGGCAGCAGGAGATGTCCGATAGCGCACTTTCCAATGCGTGAGGAGTGCGGAGGTTTTTAGAGAAATAGCATGACGAACTAAGGGGAGGTCTACGACTGAAGGGAGATCGACTGAGTTGGAGAGCCAATCACCTATTTTCAGTATACTTTCTCACTGGCTGGTCCGACCGGAGAGAGACTTCCAATGCCTCTTCATCTCGAGATAAGCCATTTCTATCGGAACCAATGCAATCTTCTCTTTCGACTTCCTCTGCCCCAGAGCCTTTGACCTCTACAGATCCAAGTGACTAGCAAGGACCAGTGGCGTGGGATAAAAGCCATTTTCTTTTCTTCTTCTTTAGCACCTGAACTCCTGAGCTTGCTTGAAGCCCGATCGTCACTTCCACCGAAGAGAGAGTGTTTTTGAATAGTCAAGATCTTATACTAATGCTAGGATTCAAAACCTTGACTTGGCTTATTCCGTGTAGCAGTACTTTCTTTAAGTCATTTCCATGATTCTGCTCGTGAGCACAACTACAAGCATCAAAGAGAGCAGCAAAAGCGTAGAAGCAAGGAACTCTTTCTTTGCATCGTTCAACTCCTACTCCTATTCCTTTCTTCCTCGATGCTTTGAATAGCGTAGTAAAGTACCCAAGCACGGGATGAGACTTTCCTTTCTTCTTTCACATAGCGACATGACTCCAATTTCTCCTTCTGTTGTGAGAAAGAGTTGGTCGTCTTCCCTAGGGCTGTCTTCTTTTTTCACTTCCTTTCCAATCTCGGAAATTGCCGGTTGGTTTTTTTCCAACCAAGAAGGGCATGGGAGAAAGATGCAAAAACTCTGTTAGTCATCCTTTTTTTAATATGACTCAAAAAACGGATCTAACAGAGTTTTCAGTCTTTTCTAATTATTTATGTATTCGGCAAGATTTCCAATTTCAATATCCGTTTTAGTTTCAATGTCTAATTCGGAAATCGCTATATGCTGAGCGAAATAATGGAAATCTTCCTGCTTCCAATCTAAAACAAAAGGATATTTTGGGGTTATAGCTTGGGAAGCACAGTGCCTCCGAAGATGTCGTTCTAGTACGGAAAATAGTCTCTTTTTGCCCGCCTCCCCCTGATGTGGGGCGAGATGAGAGGATCCCGGCTGGCCTTCCTGATGTGCCTCTTGTGAGGACCCGGAAGCATAGTGATTCGAGCCTGGGTGATCCCCCTCGCTTTGTGCCCCCGGAATGAGCCCCAACCCGTAATTCTCTGGGGGAGGAGTAGGACCTGGTGGGGGATTGAACCCCCTAGTGATTCCCCTCGCCGCGGTATTATGTGAAAGCACACAACATCGTCCAGAAGCTTATAGCCCCTGATTCTTTCTGCTTCTTTTTTTTAGTACGGTCTGACTTTCCTTCCTTATCCCAGTCTGAAACTAGAACAGCCTTCCGCTTTCTTCTTTGTTTTCCTTTCGTCCCTGCTCATCTCAACCTGACTGCTGACTGGCTGCCTTACCGACCGGAATGATTGAAGAATTGAATTGAACAAGGGGGTGCCAATGACTCCCTTCTTTACGTGCCTTACATCCCTGACTGCGACACTGACTTAGTTGATTTCTTTTTTATTGTATTTCGCTCGGGCTGACTAAATGACTAATTGAACCGCTTGGTCAAAGGATAAAACCCTGACTGCCGAGAAGAGACCCACCCGAAGAGGTGGGGAGGCTCCTGCCTGTTTGAATGCCTTCTTTTTGATCTCACCGACGACTGATTGGTTTTCTTTTTTTACAGGTAGATGCCGAAGAAAGAATACATCCCTCACTAATGCTTACTGGTTTGATTAATAGATCAGTTCACTTGATTCATAATCGAGCATCGTGGAAGGGAATAATAACTCAGGCAGCTACCGGGGTAGCGGTAAGACAGAGGAGCATATTATATTCCTTATTCCCCATTCAGTCTGATCATATCCCAGTTCCCGATTTGCTTCTGAAATTTCTAGTTACCTTAAAGTCTCACTTCTTTTTTATCTTTATTAGTTAGAACTACATGTTAGAACCAAACCGGGAACTACAAATAGACCAGGAATGACAAGAAACGGTGTTCAGAAACAGGCTTCACATCCTATTCCACGGTCTCAATAGTCTCGCAGATGAGACCTTCCCTTGCACACGACGAGCAGGGGTTGAAAGCAAAGAAACTCTTCAATGACTAGCCATCTCGAACATTTACCCAAGGAAAGATGGAGCAGCCCGTTACGGAAAGCTAGCTTCATCACGAGTAGCTTCACCACTGCAAATAGAATAAGTCGCGGGCCTTCCTTTTATATATAATAGAAGGGCTTTGGCTTCTGCCAATGCTGCTAGAGGGTGTCTTTGTTTATGTAACTTCCATCTTATACCGAAGTACTGATACAAGCTCAGTCCCAAAACCTTATTTGGCCTTTGAGTCCTTCTCGTGCCCCAAGGGGAAAAGGCATAAGCGGGAATCAGTGGAAAGAATATGTAGTTGTCGGAGATGCTTTGTTGTGCTTGTCTGATTGGGAATTGGCGGATTGGGTTAACGGCAGGGATGCGGCAGCTGTCTTGACCTTGACTTCTAGGTAAAGACTCGGTTGCCACTAGAGGATAGAGGTAGTGATAACTCCCACAGATCGAATGCTATTTCCTTTCCAATTTCGGGAGTTTTGGTTTTCCCATGAATCAAAATAAAGTGCTATTCCAAAGAAAGTGAATCAGGCGGAGAACGGCCGGTGGGGGTAGTTGGCTCCTTTAGAAGGCGTTTACGTTTACTATTACATAATGAAATTCAATAATGAAATAAAGAAAGATTCAACATGCTTTCCGTTGGTCAACAACCAACCACAATTCACTAGAATTCTTCACTCTCAGCGGGTGATCCGACTAAAAAACCATTAGTTCAAATTCTTTACTCAGAAGTACAGTAATAGAGTGCTCAAGGGAAGGACATGCGGGAAGAGAACTATTCTAAAAGAAAGAAATCGTAATGAGGGGGGGCTTTATGATCGGAGAAAGGGAAGGGGACCTGTGTTGAAAAAATACGGAACCCACGGGCTAAAGGTATAGGCCACACTCTGCTCTACCCTCAAACCTCGATCAACTACACGAATGTGATGCGGATCCGGTGCGGGCCAAGGAGTGCCCTGAACGCCGATCCATAAGGGGTCGTTAGCACTAAAATTCACAGTTAGGCACTGGTAGAGGATATTGAGTAGGTACCATATGAACTCTACTTTTTCCACGATAACGAGCACGACCAAGATGAGACGAAAATAAGGAATCAGGATCCCGATGCGTTGGGCCTAAAAACAGAGGGTGATTACGAACGGTAGGATCAGGAGACACTACACTACGATATTACGATTTTTTATACGGTGCTTCTAGGTAAAATGCTATTTTTTAGCACTGTCCCGTAGCGGAAACAGGCTGGCTAGGTCTCTCTCAAAGAGTAGAGATCGAGGCGTTGAGCTACAGATAGTGTGATAAATTCTTTCTCGAGGAATTGAGGCTATCAGTACAAGACGATGGA